>OY282585.1:36986689-38352988 GCA_958298965.1 Chrysolina haemoptera | reverse complement strand
GTGTCCTATTTGAAAAACTCAAACTAAGACCATTTTAGGCGAAACCCTAGGTGCTACAGAATTCGTTACTATATCTTGAAAAAATCACACTTGAATCGTTCAACAGCTCCCTTAATTTTCGTGTTTTGGATCGGATCATTTCTTTCAAAAACAGGGTTGCACTATTTCTCAGACTCACCCGGTATATTGCACTGGAAGTGTTAAAGTGTTAAACATGTTTTTGGTTAAATCGTTGTCGCGCTGAGTGTTATAGCTGGTTATATCTCCAACTTTACCGATGCTGTACCAAGACCTTCAAGTTTCGCAGAGCGAATAATGATCCGAAATTTGCTGAAAAACCCAATGTTAGAACCACATACCACATGCAAACTACGAGGGTAGGTGCAAAAACAACTAGCGCCATGCTCAATGAACCTTATAGGGAAGAGAGAGCTAGAAAAAAGTTCAGCCGCCATTTAGGGGCCGCCTACCTCTATGATCAAGGGCTCTACCAACTTATTGTCCGTTATCCTAGTCACCACGGTTTCCGTAAAGGTGCTCTTGGTGATGGTCTCGGTTACTCTGCCCGGACCCGTTGGAGAGGGGGGCAGCTCGATAGGATCGGGCTTCTTAATAGTAACGGTAGTAACCGAATTCGCGACACTTTCGTTTTTATCGGAGGTGTTATAGGAAGAATGGGGGCGGTTTTTAGGCTTAGGGGTGTCGGCCGCGGGGTTTTGTTGGGTGGCGGACTTTTTCAGGAAATGGGGAGGGATCATCGCCTGGAACTCTTCGTTGGTGATTGGCCTCGGTAGTACCTGTGCATCGTCGTCCAGTGACGAGTTGGACGACGCTTTTTTGTGGTTGGTCTGCTCGTAGCCTGTCATGGCGGGGTGGCTATTGGTCGGTGGTGCGGTGTTGAGAGGTTGTACGGGTGTCGGTAATGGTTCGCTCGTGGTGGAATTCAAACGTCGCGGTGCGGGCTTCGGAACGTCATTGAGCGAGCCGTGGTCGATGCCGTTGGTTTTTGGCGTTTCCTGCAGAATTTGCGGAGGAGTTTCGGGTTTCACTGGTTCCGGAGATTCAGACACCTGCAATGAATCAGGCTTATTAATAAACAATAGAGATAAAGCAGAAAAAACAGTTATAGTCAAAGCTGCACATGTATATCATATTTACATCAATTCGAATACGAATTGGTCGCTGCAAATTTTTGCAGCCAATTTTTAAAAGTAGTATATTGGTTCTCAATTTAATGTGGTACTAGCCACTTTGCCAGTCACTGCTGGCTATTAGCAATAATAGCAAGTACCAGCTGTTTTGTGTTCACATAATTTTCATTCTCACTTAGCAGCGGCTGATAAGCGATAAGTAATGTTGACATGTTGAGACAGTTGTTATCCAGTTGACTGCCTGAAAATTATTCGTCATACCGAAACCACGAAAAGAGAATTATTATCTAAACACAAACACGTTCAATGCTAACTAATTTCGGCGATTATTTTGTCTACAGAAACTTGTCACTTAGCAGGACTATAGAACGATGGTATTTACTAAAAAAGCAACTTCAGCGAGCTCAACTTATAACCGACAAGGTTTCAGTGCCTATCGATATCGTATCTTGAAACTGACCCTGATCCTGATTTATTTTATAAAATCTGACTCGACAATAGCAACTCTGGAGTTGACAGTTTTCTTACTTTCATCTTGTAGTAGGCGTGAATTGAACTACTGACAACGTGCGAAAAATAATTAATTGGTTGATTCACTAATGAGAACGGCCAATTCGGTGGTAAGGTGACGCCCGAAATATGAACCGAAAAATGGGGAAGTTAGTTTTCGAGCTGAAGAACGGTGGTTAGATTCGGGCCGCGAAAGAAAAAACCTGGAAAAATGTTCTAAGGTATGGAAAACGGAACGCGCGCTCTGCTTACTCATTTTTGATATCGTTCTTTTACATTATCTTGTGCAAACAAAAATGTTGAATCGAAAGCAAAATTAAGTGATCAGTGATAAGTGATAAACTCCCTCTAGGATTCGCGACTATAACTCGTGAAGGCGACGGATATTTAAATAAAGTGACCCTAGATGAATTAGTTAGAATAGCAGTTCGTTGAAGACTTCCTAAAGTGAAAAAACCGGCAGTTTTTTTGTAATCAACCCTTGCAACTCTGAATCGAGGGATATTGTTATTCAGAGAGTATATTCCGAGATATTTGCATTAAAGTACCAGTTGCGGTCCCTCGACTTGATAGGGCTGCTCGATCGAATCTCTGATTTCTTACATAATCTATTCGACCGATCTTGGAACCAGTCTAACCGTGTGTTTTTACGGAAAATGAAATAAATAGGAATGAGATAAGAATTTTGATTTTTGTGAAAGACAAACTTTAGCCGCTATTTTCCTTTGCTCAAGATAACCTCTTGAGAGGTATTCATGTTGAAAAGGGGAACATTCGCCATGAAATTGAAAAAAAAACAAATAAATCACATTTTTCATTTTTCAATTTTGATGGAGAATGTTCCCCTTTTCAATATAAGAATGTTCATCAAATAATGGGAACATTCATACACCAACTATAATGAAATAAGAAGAAATAAAATAAGAGTGCGGGCCAACTTTTTATCGTACAGCTCGACCCTAGAGAAAAAGGTCGATGTCAAGAAAGCAGTGATTTTATTGGTTGATTCTTACTTCTTATTATTTAATTTAATTCATCTGAATAATAATGTTCCTATGTGTCTCGTTTCTTATCTCATTTATCATTTTTATCTTATTTGCTGTATAACCCACTCAAAAGACCAGTAAATATTTGTTTACAGTACGGGTGAGATTTTTCCGGACGGGGTGATCAGCCGAGTCTAGAATTTCGAGTACACGGGAAAAAGTTTACCAGACGCGTGACGTACAACATTTTATTTCACACTTTTAAAGATGTTAATACGTTGCAAAAACCTGTTGGGTCTAGTAGAGAAAATTTAATGGATTAGTTCGGAAAAGAAAATATTTCAAAAATAATTTTCGAGGATACGACTGTAATTTTTTTCATTACGGTACTCAATAGCGTAACAGGGTATTTTCCGCACCAAAATCAAGTATGTAAAATTATTATTCAAAAAAGTTTGGCATCCCGTTCTCACTGAATCTTCAACAATTCTCAAGCTACAAAAGACATGCCCGAAATCAGTACAAAATTAAAACTGATCTTTATCTCTTATCAGTCGCAGTTAACCATGTAAGAATTCACAATTCCTAAAAGTTAGCAAATAGTTACTTATACTATGGGTTTATCTCGCTCATAACTCGACAATATTGATTTTCCTATCTGTATAAATAAATCCCAGTATAAGCATGTGCTCAACGTTCACGAATATGACCAAATGAATGTGAACTCCAAACAGCTGCTTGTTGCTACTAGAACCAGAAGCAACTAGTGAAACAGCATATGTCTCCATTTGGCCTCATTAACATATTTTGAAACTTTAAAGATAATCATCGTTCAAGAGGTGCGGAATTTCCAGTGCTTCATTAAAGTGCTAAATATACAGGTTATATTTTTTCATGAGTCAACACGATCAATATAAGAGAACTAAAAGTGGCATGTTTCTGAAAATTTGTAGATGTGGTGAAGGAAACAATGAGAATCCAATCAAAATATCATCTTTTCAATTTCAATAGGACACCCTCTATTTTACAAAATTCTTGGATTCCTCTCATGATTCTGGTTCAAACTTATCTATCACACCCTATACAAAAAAAAAACAGTTTACGAGTTATTCGAGCTTTTCTAAAATTACAATTTTCTGTGATAAGCAGTGAATGAATTATGATTATTGAAGGTTGAGCATACCACTCACCATAATCACATATTTGTAGGATGTGCAAAAAAATGGAAACAGAAAGTGAATTCGAAAAATTGAAAATTTTTACAAATAGGAACCCCATTTTTTCTTTTCATGATTCAATTATATTATGAAAACGAGCCATATAGCTCTAATTCACTTTGCTAGATAAAAAACCCATAATATTGGAGATATTCCATTATATTACTGAATTCTGCATAATAACAACACAAATGAATCAAAGTTGTTTAAATAATCTTGAAGCAGTCGTTGAGTTTTAAAGTTTTGCTGACCATTCTAGATAAATCCTCAACACGCCCGATTTCACAATGTTTTTATCTGTTATGCTCAACGCAATCTGGATTTTGGTGTCATTCATCAGGATATATCGAAAATTATTGAGTGTCAAGAAGTTATTAAAGATGACGATTTTTTTCTTCAAATTACGGACTTTCATTTCATTTCTAACTTTAAATACACACTGTATAATTATTAACATTCAACATGTAGGTGAGGATTCTGAATGTATCAACTCTCAATGAAATAACACGTAGATAACTTTCTGTGGAATATATACGCCATGCTCAATAATTAGAACCCAAACCCCTGAAGTTTGTAATGTATTTAATTACAAAACTGAATATGTATAGGGAATAATCTCTACATGGACGTGTGTTCCTTCGAAAATTAGGATAATGATAATGATAATGACAAAAGTACGATTACCATTGTCATTAGATCTACGGATCTATTTTGAATAAAATGAAATTATAACTCAAAAAACTATGGAACGTCCTTTACTTTCAATATGGGCTGAAAAGTAAATGATTATATTACTAATTCTAACTGTACAATATTTAGCATTCAAGAGCTGAAGAGAACTTATGTCGAGCACCCCAAGCTTTTTTACATTTGCATGGATAATTACATTACATTGTTATTTTTTATTTTTAGTTCATGTTGAAAGTAAAGCGCGTTCTTTAGTTATTTTGATGATCATTCTCAATTCGTGCAAATGTGCAAATTTGAAGTTAAAAATATCATGACCGCAACCAAAATGAAATGGGGCCATAATTACATAACTCGTCTGCAAACTTGCAACGTCTTGATTTTATGGGTTTTGACAAAAAATTAAAATATTCGACAAAACTTGTCCACCATCTTGGAGCCGCCATCTTAAATTTATGAATTTTGACATACGAATCATAATATGACTCCATAAATCCCCACATACCAATTTTGAATCGAATTGGACCATGATCACAAAACTCTTCTGCCATCCTATAGAGCTGTCATCTTGAATCCATTAATTTTCGACCCTAAAAACTCTCAAAAACCAATTTTGAATCAGATCGGACCATAATTACTAATCTCGTCCGCCATATTAGGTCCGCTCTACTATAGCCTCCATTTTTTTTTTCTAACAAAAATATCATTATGTATTGTCATTGGAATTATGAACACCTGCTAAATTCTCAACCTTTCGGAGGTCTGGAAGTGGGTAAAAATTAATTTTAAAATTTCCATTACATCCAAACATGCGGAGTTGATATAAAGCGTGTAAAGAACTTTTTTTACGAAATTTATTATATTAGTATCAGAGATAAACATTTTTGAAAATCCTCAGTTTTGACTAAAAAATCACGAGCAATTTTCAATAAATGGTGAAGTGTAGTGGAATAGTATATTCCATATAACCAAGTAACAGACTATACTTTCTCCACAGTCAAAATTTTGAGTTAATGAAAATAAAAGCAATCAAAAATTCATAAGAAATAACCAATCCTGGGTCAACCTGAACTAATTATTCGCCACAGAAAAAGATTCATAAAAAATAATTATATATAAAATACACCGAGTGAAGGTGAAAAAAAAGGCTATTTCTTTCCTCATCCTCATTCCTCACCTGGGTTTGAACTCGGAACCTCGCGATTAGCCCAATACTCTGTCTACTGGACAATCTCTGCTGTACTGAATACGTGACAAATGGTCCTAATTCGATAAAATGAAAATTTAACTAAAAATCATGTATCATCGTTACCTCTAAAGTGGCCTATTTTCATATTTCATTTCTGAATCACTCAATAAATCATTCATGAATGAGTTACTTGAATCCACTCTAACAACGCCAGTCAAGGCTAACGTTAATATTGTCAAACCAGTGTGAGGATATTTTTCTATATCTAGAGAGAGAATGAAATTTATTTAAATTGTATAGAGACAGAGGTGTTGAAGAATATTTCTTCAATCTCAAGGGGTATTTTGTTATCAAATTTGATTTTAGCATTGGCAAATTCTGCGATGATCGTGAAGAAGAATGCTTTCCGCGTTTTAAAACGGATAGGGATGTGACAACAAAAAGACACTTGGAATCAGAGTCAGTTTTTAGTGTGACTGGTTGGCTGACAGATATTGTTTCAGTTAAAAAAAAATCAATACAGAACTTGTTGTTCAGACGATACTCTACATACAGATACAATAAGGAAGGATCTGCTTTTCATTATAATTGAGATAAAAATATATAAAAGGTTTATAAATCCATCACTGTTATATCTCCTCTTTTTGTAGTGTTTCGGTTTCATGGTGCCGAATCAATTTTTTTTATGTATTGTAATTTATGTGTATTATATATTTTAATTTCACCCTAAAATGCCCTGATTAAATAAAGTGTGACCCATTTAAAATGTAAGTACCCTTAGATTGGAATAATTTTTACATCATTAGGTCTACATTCAAAAATTCCACTAGGTCGTCGAATTTCTTAAGTCTTCTTTTTCAGGGCCCATTATTCTAAATATTAAAAATTATTTCAAAATCACTGTGGGAAGCGTCCATCAAAGCGTAATTCATTTCAGATAACATAACGCATTCAGATCCATATTGACTATTCCGACAAATTATTTAGCATTCAGACAAAAACTTGGAAGGGACCTGAAACATCACCTACCTCTATAATAATCTTTAATATAACATATTATCCTGTCACGACTCTTCCGAGCTCCTGTAGACCGGAATATACTGTCACATTCACTAACTTTTTATGTAGCCCCAATTTACGTTACAGTTTGAACACAATTACGGTTTCTATTTTTTTTATCTGCGTTTATTATCGTTTTATAGCTGCTTGCGTAGATAATCTCCATTATCACGAAACAATCATGCCTCTTAAAAAACAGAAACTCCGCACGATTGGAAATTTCGTGACTGCACAACACAAACATGATTAACGTTCTAATAGAAGGAATCTTCTTTGCCTTTCGAGATCAAGAAAAACATCGAGATAAGACCTTTGGAATAACGGGACTGGCTTTGTTCTCTGAAGAAGATTGTACGGCTCGAAAAATGCACAATCAAACATAACTTTTCGTGCACTCCCGTATTAGGCTAAATGGCTGTCTGACTTTGTTAATGAACTGAGATATACAACACCATAAGATAATCACATGTAATTATTTGTAGATAAAGTCAGGAATATATTCTTATAAAATATGCAATTTGACAGTGTCTGTCTAATAATGACCGACCCAAATTTTCAAACATCGAATTTAACGTACTTTCAGCATCAGAACATCATCATAACAATGAAGAAAAAAAGTTTGAAGTCGGTAGGTTCGAATCATAAAGTTTACTTCCATAGTAGATATTTTAGAAATGGCGTCCTTCTAAAACCAACTGGTAGAGGATCTGAATCAGCGACGAACTTCACCCATCTGTTTAATGGATAACAAGTATTTTATTTCAAATTTAGTACCTATATTAAATAATATATACCGCGAATGGATTGCCTAAAAAAAATCCTGGCCAGACTATGGGTAAGTACCATGGATTCGCCCGGGTTTTTCTTGTAGCATCGTGATTTTTGGGAGGATATTTAGATAAGAATCACATACTCATTACATATGAATATACTGTAATCTTACCTACATATGAACTGAAGGTATCTGAATTAAAAAAAAACATGAGTTTGTTACTTCATTTTGAACAATAAATAGATGTTACAGAATTCGTCAGGAGCAAACTCTTTTGGGATGACTTCATTTTGTGCTTAAATTGAAATGTGAATCGCCAGGGGTCTATTCTTGAACCATTCGGTTTTAAATGGTATACGAAAAAAAGAGAAAAACATACATGTTTCATGTGTATTGGTATGAAATAGTAAATCTAATTCGCATACGTAAAAACTCGAGAATAGCACCCCAGAACCGTTGCCATCAAGAGCGAGAATTTTCATACTGAATAAGTGAAAAAGTCAATATCTGGACTGGAATTATAGACAACAGATTCATTGGGTCGTATTTCTTTGACGAAAGTATCACTGGAAAAAGGTATTTACAATTAGATAACTTTAGATGTTGAGTGAAACTGAATAATTCAAAGTCGAACATGAAATATTGTATGTTAGACGTACATAATACACTTTATTGGTTTCTCCTCGTTATCGGCATCGCTCGTACACTTGCTTGGTCATAAACAAGGATATAGCCAATAAGAGTTTTATGTGTTTGTGACCAAATCTATTATAGCTAGTATAGAACCAGTAGCTGGAGATTGATATGTTTGAAAACAAAAAACTCGAATATAGATTCCTCATTTCATTTTAGGGCTAAAAGTTCCTATTAACGTATCCTCTAAGACAAGTATTACAGGGTGTTGTAAGTAATCAAAAAATATATATTTTCCAGAATAACTACGTAACGGCTCAACATTTCTTCATGTTCATTCGGGCGTAGACGTTTCCGACACCAAATACCAGCAATTTTAAATCCTGTAGCCGTTCTCGACACCAAGCGTTGAGGTTCTAGAAGAACTACTAGCCCTTTTCGACACTATCAGGCAGGTACTTTACCTATAAATATTCAATAAAATAATGTAGTGTGTGGAAACTGAATACATACGTTTTGCAAAAAGTAATTATTTAGTATGATTGAACCAGACCGAACTAACCTTACGTAGACATTTGAGTGCGTGGAAACTGAACACATAAATTTTAATTGGGTGTACGAAACAAGAAGGCAAATCATGAATTTATGTCATTAGAATATCGATAACTATTGGAGAATACATGGTGTCGAGAAAGGCTGTCGGATTAGAAAGACCCTTCTGCAGAGTTTGGTACCTGGTAGACAAGGTTCATTCAAAATGACATTTGATAGCAAACATTTTGATATTCTAATGCTATTGTGACTTCAAATAAGGGCGTAAGGCAGATGGGTACCCCTAATCGGCCACCCCCCATATTTTATACCAACGGGTGATTTTGTCACCTCTTTCTTAATTTAAATATTATCTTTTACGAAATACGGCTAAGTTTCGTTTTTGAAAACGTCAAAGGTTTTCAAGATATTTTTGAAGTTGAACAATTATTGTTGATTGCTTTGTTGGAGTTATTTTTTTCGAGGAATTGAGGAATTAAAAAAAAAAACTCTGCCATCATAAATGTCAGGATATACTTGAATTGGTATTGTACAAAAACTTTGCTGATTGTTCTGTTTTGAATAGTGACACTTTTCCTTCAGAAATTGATATAATTCAATAATTAATTTATAATAATTTAATTAGCATATAAACTACTATAACTAAACTAAATAATTATATGGATATTACGTTACTATCACTAAGTAATTTTTTCCGCTATTTTCTGAAATAAAACGAGTACTAAGACTGTAGACAAAATCCATTAGAAATCTTACGCAATTTTCAATACAAAGGACATAGAAGCTTCTAACAAAATGATCAACAATGAATCTCCATATCCCTTACGCACGTACATTTAATTTAAAATACTTTCAAAACTGTTGAAATTTTCAATATTACTTATATAACCCTTCTTTGAAAAAAATATTGAGAATTAGGAAAAGAAGACAAAATCTAGATTATTTCAGTAGCGTGAAAGTGGTGGAGGCGCGATAATCTCAAATAGGACACGCTGTATATCATTGCATGGTCGGTTAGGGATGATTATAGGAAATCTAACAATACCAAGTTTGATGCTATTCATAAGCTCAGTTAGTATGAGATAGAATTTATTGACCCGCCAGAAAAAGTTCCTCTCTCCCACTCATTAGGCTTATGGATAAAATAATAGGAGATATCTCCGTAGTCTTTGGAGATACATCAAACTTGGTATTGTTGGATTTCTTCTGATCATCCCTAACCGACCATACATATGGATAAATGTAACTTAAACTATTAAAGAGATCGAATGAAACCTTACAACTTATGTATTCAACATTTTTTTGTGATCAACATAGATATATTAAAGAAAGATCTGTACAAAGTGCTATTATACGAAAGCGTCTAGGGGGTCACACAAATAATAAAACTAGAAAAATAAAATAAAATCAATAATAAATAAAATATAAAATTATAAAAAAAAAATGGAATATATAGAAAATAAATCCAATATATTGAAAAACAATTCGATAAATTGTTTTTTTTTGGAAAAATAATTCAATTTTTTTTTTTTTTTTATTTTTTTTTTATTTGTCAGACCCCTAGACGATTTCTCTCTGATGAATCCAACTATACCCGCATAATTGATAAGATGTTTTCAACTGAGCTTGGATGAAATCGAACACTGCAGACATCGTAAAAATGTATTTTCTTATACAATTTCATGGTTCTGAGTTTACGTTTCAGTGTTGATAAACTTATCTCTACATTATGTCTTAGATATAGAAATGCTAGTATTTCGTAATAATGCTTTCAAAACTTAAGAAGTATGGCACTCGTGCATGCTTACTGCTGGTTCAAAGTTTGGCTCTTACAATGCAAACAATAAAAAAGTGATATTTCGAGAATGCCTGAATCGTCATGAATGGAATATTTTCGAATTATCCGAACAAAAGACTTTTTCAAGATCATGATAAATCGTGTAAACAGCATGAATCTCGGACAAAAAAAAAAGCTTGCTCAGTCCGCATACTTTGATACCTTCCAACAAGGAATGCCGCAGTTTTCTTCTAGTCTCTTGTCTCCAATTAAGCGAACATCTTTCTTGCAACCGACGATTGTTGCAGTATAAAAAAGCAGCGCCAGAGCCTACGGCACGTACGATCTTACAGTTAGGCTCATTAGTTATGCTTTATTAAAACGAATCTATTCAGAGTATCGTAAACGGCTATAAATAATTGAACCGATCAAAACTAGATTTATCTCTTCCTACACTTGTAACAGGATATTGACTTGTCAAAATCGAATAAATCTCGAGTCGGATGCAGTTGTTAATCTTCGGTAGGAAGTGATTATTTTTTTTCAAGAGTATATGTTTATTATGTGTAGCGTACAGGGTTATTAGTGAAATGACATAATTATGTGAAGAAGCGGAACTTTTCTATAGTAAGTGGTTCAGAACTGAAGCCCGAGATTCATTAAAATCCAATCAAATGAAATCAAAAAGTGCTCCAGTTCCTAATTCAATTGAACCAAATAAATCGGGTGTGAAAGGGTCATGGGCAACCGCTATAACTCTTGAATGAGTTGACAGATTAATTTTAAATGATGAACGATATCCACTACTCTTTTCGTTCAATTACTGTCCTATATTCAAAAAAAGGTATACCTATATGCTTGCTTTTGAGTTTTGACAAAGTTATTGTTTGTCAAACTTCATCGTAGACGTGGCTTTAAGGGCTATACTGATGGGAAAAGGAGGACACCGATAATTTGATAATACTAATTACAAAACTGGCGGCAAATTTCAGGAACCGACAAAACTTAAATATGTTATATTTATACGTGGGCTACGCTTTATATATCAATTCTGGTTATGAAAATCAAATACGCTACAATATTCACTCATAAAAAGGTGCTTTGTCCCGCCCTATCAATTTTTACGTTCCTTTCGATAGAAAAAGTAGCAACCAAACATTTCTTTTGTGGAGCGACAAAATTCATGTCAAGGTATAAGCACCTATCCAAAAGGACCAAGACTCAATAAGGTCCAAGCCATAGACCCGAGAGCCAGGCTAGAGGTATCGGTCTGCCTGAAGGCAAATAGACTGCCTCGGACAGAGATAAACTCACATGCTCTCTGTCCATTTTCCGGGCAGTGACACTGCAACTCTCAATCCAAACCAACTGTACCACCCAAAACTAAGCTTGACTACAAGATGGCTGCTGAGATTGTAACTTACGAAAGAGTGGACTGGACCATTGAGTCCTTTTCACCTTTCAAATCTCCGGGGGAAGATGGTATAATTCCAGCCCTACTGCAAAAGGTCAAATATATCCTAATCCACCATCTTCTGAATAGGTACATTTGTTCACTTTACTTTGGTGACACATGGTGGATGACCACCTCCTAGTAAAAACAAAATACTTAGGTTACAATAAGGCCTACGCGAACGACATTTCCATCCTGATCGATGACCGTGGCTCCGGCCTTCAAGAGGGGTGGATGAATGGTGCAGTACAGTAGGGCTGAGTTTGAACACTAAAAAGGCGGAACTGATTATTTTTCTCCGGAAACGCAAACCGGGGTACCTCCCAACCCAATGGGAGATCCGTGAAATACAAAAGTCAAGTACCTTGGGGTCCTTGACTTCAAGCTGAACTGAAACGAGCATATCAAAGTTGAAGTTCGGAAAGCCACAGCTGCTTTCTGGGCATACAGAAGGGCATTCGGCAGTACGTGTGAGCTCAGCTACAATATTCCATATTGGATCTACACGAATCTCATATCTCAATGATTACGTGCGGGGCCATAGTGTGATAGGGTACAAAAGCTTGCCTGACCCGCAACAACAAGTGCAATGAGGACGGCACTCACTCGGGCGCTGGAGACACTCGTAGGAATGCATCCCCTGCACCTCTTCATTCAAAATGAGGCACGCAAAGCCATAGCTCGACTGAGAAGCTCCAACCAATGGCGGAGCGAGTGAATGTATGGGAATTCTCGATTATGGAATCAAACGTAGACGGATTGTCCCCTACTTGAATTGACGGGTGACAGTTCTTTACCTGCGATACGATTCAGCAAAAGGCCACAGTCAGTCATTCCCAAAAGAGAGGACTGGGAGCAGACAAAAAAAAAAACGCCTGATTACTAGCCTTGGGATAATTTAAGGATAATCAGCCGGCGCCGAGCGCCCGGGCAATCTCCTAAAGTGAAACTCTTTCACGCCTTGGTAAATTTTGCTACTGTTTCATCCACGGGGGAGATTTTTCGACGAAAGATTCTTGTACGGCATTTCTCAAGATAATAGATCCCTGAAAAATATTCAAAAGGGACCTAATGCCGCACAAAAAGAACAGTACTGAAAGCCAGGAAAAATTTCTATTTTCCGCAAATTTTTGTTATATATTCAGGTGATTTATTACTGTACGGCATTTGTATGATGGAATTTGTATAACTACATAGATTAATTTTTTAGCAACGCCGTACATATTTGCTGGTACAGGGGTGGGGAACCCCGCACACAAATTCGTACTTAGACCTAAGGTGTTTCAAGATCAATGCAAAATGTACGGAATCGATTCCACATTATTATTCACCACATAAAAATATTTTCAGAAATGATGCCGTCTAAAAATGTTGGTGCATGAAATAAAACAAAAAATAAAATAAAAAATTACCTGCATTTGGGGGGTTGATTCGTATATTGTTCAAAGAGAGGTTATAAATACCTGTACGGCAACCGGTTTTTAGACTAAATATTTTTGTTTTACGAAATATCAGGTAATAATTGATGGAACCAAGTAAAAATATGAATAAAAATAAAAATTGCACTGTAATTTATCAGAGAAGTAATTTTTAGAATATCATTGACTTTTTAATTTTCCTAACCATTCCAAAACAAAATGTTTTTACGGAATGTTAGGTTAGGTTTAATTATTATACGGCATTCACAACATTTTATTGGCAATATTAAATAATAATTAACAATTACAATGCCGTTCATATCAGATGAAACATAAGATATCTGAAACCGCATAACTTGAAAATTCGAGATTATTTTTCTTAGTTCAATGTAAATTATTCTACTGTACCTTACAATCTTTGTACTTTACGTTTTTTACTGTTATCTCTTGTAGTGGGGTAAATTTTTGGTTTTCGCTATTCGGTAATTGCATATAGCTGCCTGTTCCCCGAATACCTATTTGTTATGTTTTTTGTTTATTCATTTTCCATTACTTGTAGGTAAGTAAACATATAATTGATTCAAAAGCTGTAAATCAGAAATTCTGTATACAATATAGGAAAATTAATTTCTTCAACAACAATAATAAATAAAACCTCGAATGTTATAAAACCACGAACAATATTTTTGAATGACTAGATGTAATAATATATTGTTCCTTAGCATATCTCACGGTGTACTGGATTTAATTCACCGTGGCTTTTCTGGAACAATGTTACAAGTATCACTGAAATCACGTTCTTTATTCATAATTATAAATTAACGAAATTTATCAAATTACGGTTTTCCAATCATTCTTCAATAACTGAAATTGTTACTTTACTATGCACCCTGACAACCTTTTATTTGTTCTAATTTTTGCTGGTCGGTATGTATTGCGATTGACTGAAATAATTTTGCTTAATGTCACTGCCAACACAAAGAAAATTGGGAAAAAAATCATAGTCACAGAAAAAGTATAGTGTACAACGAGCATAGAATATCCATCACTCACTCGTATGAATTGCAGCATCATATAGGAAAAACTTTTATTAATAATTTATTATGAAATTCGACTTCCGCGTTGAGTCGTGCTTGGAAAAAAATAAATATCGATAAAACCATGTTTTTATTTACAAAAGTGAAAATGCCATTTCAAATTTCTATTTTGTTTGTATCTTCAAGCATATAAGGTAATGTTCGGTAATAAGGCCCACTTACCTTTTATAATTTTTTGTAAAACCTTTATTTTTCATATAAAAATTTCCGAAAGTTGATGAGGTAATTTTTTGTCATATTTATTGCTATGTTAACAATAATATTTATTCGTATCCATTCAAATCTTAGGGCCGGTTTTTCAATGTTCAGTCAAAGTCTATGCTACGTGACTAATGGTTAGAATGTGAGTTTATTCCTTTATGTGAAGAGATGTAACGTTCATTCTAACCACTAGTCAAATTTAGCCGTCAGTCAAACTACGCTAACAGGATATTGAAAAACAGGCCCTTAGTAACCAAAATAAGGCGAATAATAAAAACTTGCTGTCGGGCATTATTACCAGCATGTTAGGGTAATAAAGCCCATAAAAAGTTATGCGGAATTTTGTTTATTGATTGTATGTATATGTATACAGATCATTCTTATTATTCAATAACGGTAAAAATCTAATAAAATTGTAATACAAAAATAAACATTATTTTCAACAAAACTGAAAAACTTCCAACGGAGATCTCTTTACGCGATCGTTGGTTGGGCCTCATTACCAGGCGAGCACTTTTTCTTAAACATGCATTTTCTAAGAAAATAAACGATGCTTTTTATTTCCTTTCACTGCAAAAGATAGTATCAATGTTACAGTAAGGGATGGAGTATCATTGTTTTTTTTGAGTAAAATTGGTCGAATTGAAAATCATGTTTTACCGAGTGTTTTATCTTCTATGCAGCCTATAACTACAAATATACCTCGTATTGTTAATGGCGGACTGAACTCAGCGATCTTTTCGTATAGTTTCAACACTATGGTGATGTAACTAACCATGTTGCCAGAATTGAAAAAATGTTACCAGTCTTCAAGCAAAAGGACGGTGGGCCTATTTGATCACCAGGCCTTATTCTCCAACACTACTTTACGATAGAAATTTATTTCAATCGATTATGTCAGTACTTGAATGATATCAAACTCATTAACCAAAGAGTTATCAAATTACTTAATGTATCTTACCAAATTTCAGGATCTTTTACACAACCAATTTTAAGCGAATATTTTGAAAAAATGTAATCGTTATAAATTTGCTATGTTGAAGGTCCTAAAATTTGCTTGGATACGTAAAGTAGTTCGATGATTTTTTGGTCCACTTTGCATAAAACAAAATCGAGATTCAAAATGGTTTCCTCGTTTTTTAAAGAAAAACTTGGTTTATTCGATATTTAGCAATTAAAACATCATTAGCATCATTAGCAACTAGTGGTATGAAACAGTTTTGTAGAAGCTACATTTTTTTTTAATACATCAGAAATAAATTTCGTGAATATTTAAATAATGGCAAAAACTGAAAGTTACAAAAAAACGTTCAAATTTGGCTCAGATGTGTAAAATCGAAATAAAAACAACTTTTCTCTTTAAAATTTCTCAAAATTAAAACAAATAAGTCAGCCTATTTTTAGCAATTATTTTGAAGCACGACTTACCGCCCAAATAGAATTTTATAATGAATTATTAATAAAAGTTTTTCTCATATGATGACAACTCTTTGAAGGACACTATATAAACAATAGTGTGGACGATAGACACTCTTCTTTATTCACGATTTCCGTCATACAATACACCAAACCAGGAAAAATCATTATAAAATTATAGAAAAAAAAAAAACACTCACCTTCTTGTCAATTTCCATCGATCTTCGGTACCCAGCATATCCAGGTCTATTGGCAATATAACTGTTGGCAGCATAGAGTCCAGTATATGGCTTCGGTAACCCAAAGAGTCTCGGCGACTGCTGAGGACCGGGACTCGGATTGGGACTACCGTCATTCTTGTCGACGGGCATCTCTCGCTCCACAGTAAGCCGAACGAACCTCTCCAGACCGGTAAGCATGCCGACAGCTTGATCGTGCAAGGCCCCGGTAAGATCGACGCCGTTTATGGACACCACCCTATCGCCTACGGCGAGCTTGCCGTCCTTGTCCGCAACCCCCCCGTCGGTAATTCGAGAAACATAAATCGCATCCGAGTCAGCCTTGAAGGGCTGCGACCCTTTACCTCCCGCGATACTGAAGCCTAGACCCCTTGAGTCCCTGATCAACGTCGTGTGGATCAACACCTTCTGGAGAACGACATCGTCCTCCAAGGGAGGAGGCAGTGGCGGAGGCGCGATATGCTTGGTGGTGGGGTTTGCCGGAGAATTACTTCTGTTAACGTAGTTAACTACCGGGTCGGGTTTGTTCGCTACGACGCTGTTCGGCGGCCGGACCAGTCTGGTGACTTCGCGAGTTACCTCGAGGATCAGCACCGAGCCCGAAGCCTTTAGTACTTCGACGGCGTCGTAGTGGCTAACACCAGTGACGTTGACGCCATTGACTGTGATGACCTTGTCGCCGACTTTGAGCCCGGCCAGATCTGCAGGGCCGGACTCAGTGATTCGAGATATGAAGATTCCTTCGTCGTCGCCTTTGAACGGCGTCGATCCATGGCCGCCCGCTATCGAAAGGCCCAATCCGCTCTGAGAACGTTCGATATGGATTTCGTATTTTTCTTCTCGGAGTTCCACAGCTGCATCCGAATCTCCTGCTGTAAGTAGATAAAGATAGGGGGTTAAGGAGGAATTCAGGCTGCGGGGGGCTAATACGGGCTAAATGTGGACTCTAGTATTGTTCTAAGTTTATATCTTTCTGAGTTACTCTGTCTGAAGTTTAGTTATCCTTTCGCGCATTTGCAATCAGACATACATACATATTATACAAAGATTATCTGTCAATCAGTATGAAGCAAAGCTACAACACATTTCAAAAACTCAGAAACTCATAAATTATTCTCATACCTATTCTACTACATAATATCACTAATATAAAATGCTTATATCCCCATGGCCTTCAACTAGGACGTCGCCATAGTTCATCTCAAGAATGCAGAGGAATATATGGTAAAGACTCCGATACACAATAGAATCGGAATTACAGTGACAATATATTTCCTTGCTTAACAACCAATCAGTGGATTTCAAATTTTGAAATTCAGCAAATAGAATCGGAACTTCAGTGAAAATATAGCTTGTCGCTGTATTTTCACGGTGATAAACCTGCTTAGTTTTTGTTTTACTATCTGTCAAGTGAAAATACTGATTTAAATTATAAACGTGAAATGTATGTGTTTTGACTAGTTATCTTTATTTATCAATATGAGAGATCGTTGGGGACAAATGTCCATTGGTATCATAGATGAGGCCGTGGAGAAGAGTATTCCGTTGAATACGGCTAGAAGTAAAGCATCAATTACCAGGTGACACGATTTTTCTTTATTTCAAATCGATATAATGTCGTCCTAAATATAATTCGTGGTATAATTAAAAACCTATAATTTTTTGTAATATCAATTCATTGGCAATCCCAATGCAAGAAAATACAACTCGTCCTGCGGACTTGTATTTTCAGCTTTGGGATTGCAATTCATTAATATTCCAAAAAATTATCGGTAATAATCATGCCACTTATTATATTACCCCTGACAATATATTTCCTTGCTCAACAACCAATCAGTGGATTTCAAATTTTGAAATTCAGCCAATAGAATCAGAACTACAGTAAAAATATAGCTTGTCGCTGTATTTTCACGGTGATAAACCTGCTTAGTTTTTGTTTTACCATCTGTCAAGTGAAAATGATTTAAATTATAAACGTCAAATTTATGTGTTTTGACTAGTTATCTTTATTTATCAATATGAGCGATCGTTGGGGACAAATGTCCATTGGTATCACAGATGAGGCCGTGGAAAAGAGTATTCCGTTGAATACGGCTAGAAGTAAAGCATCAATTACCAGGTGACACGATTTTTCTTTATTTCAAATCGATATATTGTCGTCCTAAATACAATTCGTGGAATGATTAAAAACCTATAATTTTTTGGAATATCAATTCATTGGCAATCCCAATGCAAAAAAATACAACTCGTCCTGCGGACTCGTTGTATTTTCAGCTTTGGGATTGCAATTCATTAATATTCCAAAAAATTATCGGTAATAATCATACCACTTATTATATTACCCCTGAAAATATAGCTTGTCGCTGTATTTTCACGATGATAAACCAGCTTAGTTTTTGTTTTACTAACTGTCAAGTGAAAATAATGATTTAAATAATAAACGTCAAATTTATGTGTTTTGACTTGTTATCTTTATTTATCAATATGAGCGATCGTTGGAGACTAATGTCCATCGGTATCATAGATGAGGCAGTGGAAAAGAGTATTCCGTTGAATACAGTGTTCTATGTTGAATACGGCTACCGATTTTTCTTTATTTCAAATCGATTTATTGTCAAATATAATTCGTGGTAAAATATTGAATTAAGTCATCTATTGGGCCTAAGCCTATCATCTATTGATCCACCAGCTGAATCCCTACGAGCAACTCAGAAGTCTTCGAGAGACTTGTGCCAGTTAGGGAAGAGAAGGCCCTTACGTTTTTAGGTGTGATGGGTTTAATTAATATAACTTTCTCTCCTATTAGTTTTTAGTCAAATATTAAAATGATATGAAATTCGAAAAAACCTTATGATTGCTGAAAATATATTAACTTTTTACATTAGAAGGCAAATTCCAGTTGTTTTCCTCGAAAGTGTCATCTATTGGTGGGTTTACTTCAGTGGATATTTGAAACAGACCTTGGAACGATTTAAAAATATTCTTCAGAAGTTCTTATGATACTCCGCTCACAGGGGTCTCGTTTCTAAATTTTCAAATATGTTAATTTCCAGCTTATATGTAAAAACAATCTCTAAATGTGACTAGGCGCATCGAAAAATAAGAGTCTACAAAATCACCTGTCAACATTGTTATACAGTACATCTAAAAAGTTTCTGTGAACTAGACTAGAAAACCTGTCAATAATTCCAAGAAATAAGACTGTTTGAAAAGTATTGATATTTATATGAATGTCCATAAACTCATGCTAAATATCAATGATGACCTATCAATTTTTAATGTGTTTAACCATATTCGAAGGCCTATTAAAATTTACTAATTAATTACTTGCCACTAAGAATTAGTTGAACGCCTGAATGAACATATTAATACAGGCTGTAATTCGCCTAATAAATAAATCCTACTGATGAAGATAACTTGGTTATCGAAATGAGCACCTAGAATAATCCAAATTGTTTGAAATTATGCTGCGGTAAATAATAATATAATAATATTTCAATATTTTTCATGATGAAATATTCTTTGACTTTAAACGAAGTCTGGTCCTCAGTCGGAGTGCATGACCGGGCTGCACTGATGGTCGGCGGAATCGTGAAACTAGTTTGCAGATAGTTACCTGTTTCGATTAGCATTTACTAATTGTTACAGAAAGCAATGCATGTTCTTGCAGAAACACTTTGCCAGGCGTTGGGCAGAGGTGATTCGCCAGTAATAGGGGGCTGTTGAATCATTTTCTATTCAATATTTGCCGACAAAACTCCTTAGGAATAGTGCGAAAGGCTGGATTATGCCTATAATCCATTTTCATTAATTAAATAATAATAATAGCCGTTCCCTGCTGGCACAGGCTATGCCTTCGGATACACACATACAGTGTGACCCATTTAAAATGGTACCTTTATAAAACGTACATTTTTCAACCGTTTTGGAATGATATTTTTTCTTTAATTAACTAAGTCTACTGGGACACTAAATTTCATGAATGAATCTTATTTTTGATTCTTTTTTTTCGAAGTAAAAAATCTAAAAAAATTATTTGTATTTTGAAAAAAACTGACTAAGTACACCATTGGATTCACGAATTTTTAAATAGTTTATGCCAAAATAACGCAGGAATGCGTCCATCAGTATAAAAGTGGTAGGTGATAAAAGGAAATGAAATTTGAGAATTATCAAATCAAAATCAATCCACCAAATTTCAAAAATGTTAGCAAAATTCTTACTACACCATACTGGATTCAGGAAGTTTCAAAATATCACTCATCAGAACTTCATCATAATCTGTTCATAAATAAAAAAACGTCAGAATATAATAAAATTTGAAAAATATGTTGTTTAATGGAATATCAGGAAAAGTTTATTTTATTATTTTATATTTTTTTTATTCATCAACAAATCTCGATGAAATTCCAATCAGATATATTTCGAAGCATCGTTAAATCATTTCAATAGGTTGAATTTTTTTTATAAGGGTTCTTCAATTTTAAATTGGTCACACTGTACATGTGCGTATTTACGAGTGAGATTATTATTTTCATTTACAAACTCAAACTCTTTGAAAAAAGAAACCACAACAAAATTTAAGTTACAAGGGGTGATAACAGAAAAACATTCAGTATACATGCATGAAAGAACTGAATAAACAATGGACATTCACACTGGGAACAAGTTTTGTGTTAATTATTCTGAATCCAAGAATGCCGTGCAACAGTTTCTAATTCATATAATTCATAGCGCGGGTAGATGCGATGCAACTTTTCCCACGTTACAATTATAATATAAAGGTTAAAATTATACAGAAATTCGAACACGGTTTATGCGACATTTTGCATTCACATTATAATATACATATTATTAATTCATCTGATTCGAAAAGAGTGAATAGTAGGTATAAATATATTTCCGGAAATAGGTCATTATATGGGAAAATTATTTCGACCCCTTTTCGAATAATTTCATAAAATAGGCTATGACGGAAATATCACTTTACTGGTGACAGATACTTGTAATAATCCACATGGAGGACACTACTGCAGGCGCTTCCTATAATCGAACAGCAGAATTGTATTAGATTCCGTCTAAGGGACCACCTGCTGACCAGTTTCAGGGACATCGTCCTTCATCGTTGCAAGGACAGCTCAATCACCTGCGACATTGTAGCCGTACATTATTTTCTTCTAGATAAGCCAAGTTTCTCGTTATTGATTACTTTGTCTCGAGTTATTAAAGCAGTGTCTATTATTACCGTATTTGGGAACGCACGGTAAAAGGCGAGACCCTCAAAAACATTGCAAATTATGAAACAAGCCCCGGCCAAAATCTTGGTGATTATTTACTTCCAGAAGTTATGGGCATTCTGGTTTGGAGTTTTTAGGTGAGTATTTGGTAGATGCTATCATCGGTAGTATTACAGAATTAGTTTAAAAAAACTAAAGAACACGCTTCACTTCCAACATGGACTAAAAATAAAAAAAAATTATTGACAATTCAATTACCTAACTGTAAAAAAGCGTGGGTGCTTTCGATTTATAGTCTCATATTTTTTAGTTTAACAATACTGAGCGTTCAAGAGCTCAAGAAAACTTTGTTTTTTACATTCATACATACAACCTAAAAAAGGAATTGAAGATACAAATATTACAAAAATTATATTAAAAATCGAACACATCGATTTCATAGAAGAAAAAAAATGTGGTTTTACTTGGGATTTGAACCCTCACCCACTATCCGAAATCCGAATGTTCGCTCACTCTGCACTCGCTGCTACGAGCTCACATCATAATATGCTGAAATTAACGACTATAGAAACTTCCTGCCAACTTTTCGAAAATACCTAGAACTCGATTGTCATCAGTCTTTATATTCAAATTAGCAGTGTCAAGGTGACATCATCCTCACTACTAGTACTCATTTTCGACTACTTATTTTTTTTTCTACATTCATGCAAAAAGCAAAACTTTTTGGAAGTATATTTAGTGGAAAAAGAAGTTCTTTATTGCTCTAGTGCATTAAAGTTTTTATTGCACTCATCTGTCATTCTACTTCAACGTGCTGTCATCATGACAAACATAAACGTTCAAACCCACTACATATATTTAGCAGATATTCTGTGAGATTGGCAATACGTTTTAAACACTTACATATTTGATATAATTTTGTATTAATGTTAGCAGCCAAAGTTAAACAAACAATGCCTTCCATAATAAAAACTGCTAACGGCTACTATGATTCTGATTTTTATAATGCAACTGTGGTTATATAAGTGTCAGTCAAAAATTAATTCTGAAGATTACAGAACTGAACTGAAAGTTTTCAAAAGGGGTATTAATAATGGAAAAATAGATGATAGTGATCTGTTTCAGTGCAAATCGATAGTAATAATAAATTATTTAAGTTGCGCTTCTCATTTTCCTACACCTAGTGTCGCACCTTAATAATAAATAATTTTTTGCTTTTTGCATGAACGTAGAAAAAAATGTTGTATGCAACTCGTGCAAAAATTGTTTATTGCACTCGACGTGTTGTCGGCCTCGTCGGACAATTTCACTTACTTTTTGCACTTGTTGCAAAAATAACTATCTACGAATTTTGTAAATACCGATGTGAAAAACCAAATTATTAGAACGTTAACTTGATTCGATCTTATATTATTTATGATAAAAAAATTAGCATAAAATGGGATTCCGAACTCTCGAAGGACTCCCGATAGTGTTTAGATTTCGAACTTAAACAAAAGGACTCGAAGAGAGAAGAGACGAGAAGTTGGGTGACTGACTTCCTAATTGTGGAGATATTTCAGTTTAGATTTTACCGTCGAACAAAGTGGCGATTGCTGATTTGAAGAAATGAAACAGTTTCAGTTTATTCCGGTATGTTATTTCTAACATACAGTTCAACTTGTACGTTATACGCTGATAATAGACGATTCTATAATTCCATCGATAAATGCAATGGAGAATGATTTACATTTTTGCCGTTTCATATCAAAACGCTTTATATTTTTTGATCTCTCCTCGTACAATTCGCGAATATACATCTGAACCGATCTGAACTTCTTAACCGCAATAAAATTGTTCAGATACCAATACAATGAATCATTAAATAAACCACTCAAGACACGAATGTCAGAAGGTCACATGTGCCACATTTTAATGAATAGCAGTGGGTCTTTCACCAACCACTGATTTACATACTGGTATACATAAACCAATTTATGTAGAAAGGATGGTACTGGCAAACTCTTGAAAAACCCAACGATAAGAGGTTAAACTCATTTCAATTGTCATTAATCAGCTGTGACCAACGAGTCAACTTTTTTCAAGATATCCAACTACCTAATTTAATGACCGTAGCAACATGAACTTATAATGATCATGACCATTCAAGATAGTGTGACAGTATTACCAGCGGCAAAATCAACAATGTTTTGAAACTGTCACAATTAGAAATTATGCCTATTTTAGATCATATTTCATGAATGCATACTTAAAATTATTTGATTAACAAGTTGACTGTCCTTATTATGTATTACATAGTAGGCTGATGGTAGGTAAACAATTCTTCAGTATTTCACAGGTCATGAAAATGATCAGATGCTAAACCAATGTATCGAAAAATATTGAAGGTTCTTTTAGATTTGTCAATAATGCAAACAGTTTGTTGTTAGAGAACATATTATTATTATTTTGTTTTGTTTCGTGTATTGACTGCCATTATTGTTGAAAACAATAAATAATTGGTCAAGATTTCTCCATATTTATACATAAGAAAGCACATTATGGTTGGACGAAAACGCATTGAAAAAAGAGTGAGACAGACTTTTTGCAAGAACAAGCTTTATTGATAGTTTTCGCTATTCCCCACAAACAAATTCTTAGAAAACAAAGGACTGTGCTGCTTGCATGAAGAATAGTTGCTACCTGCATACTGGTTCGAATCATTTAAATTTGCAGTACTTACTCGAAAATTCCTTATTCAAGCTAGTTACTCAGCAAAATGATTTAAAAAATTACTATTACTAATGTTCTCAAATGAATCAACCACACTGAAACGACTATCCGAAAGCTGGATCACATTGCTTACATATTATTTCTCTCATTCAAAATATATTAACAGTTTCCAGCTTCGAATAAGAAGATCTTCACTAAACCAAAGCTAGAGTGCATCGTCCCAATATGGACTCGACGATGATTAACTAATTTTGACCATCCAATGATGGAATGGGGAAGTTGGACACAGCACCAAGGTATGATAGATGTGGATCATTTTTGATACCGTACCATCTATTTGTTGCAAGCACACGTATACTGCATACGGCACTACTGACCTGAGTTCCAACTATCGCATCCGTAACTTCACTATTAATATTGAATAAATCTTTTACCACAACCAAGTTGTGTATCTTCGGAAGTCTGCCTCTCCTAAAATTCCTTAGTCAGTTCGACGATTGAAATCAGGGTTCAGACCACCAGAATCAAACTGCTATGGATTCCAAACATAAAAAGCGGCTAGCAAGAGTTGCAGCTGAAAGATACGTAATAAAACTGGAAGTAAGAACGACACTGACTAGGAGGTCCTAACAGCAATATGCAATCTGTTAGCATCACCAGAAAACAGACATATCACGCACC
This sequence comes from Chrysolina haemoptera, assembly GCA_958298965.1. Taxonomy (NCBI): domain Eukaryota; kingdom Metazoa; phylum Arthropoda; class Insecta; order Coleoptera; family Chrysomelidae; genus Chrysolina; species Chrysolina haemoptera. The sequence goes on along the minus strand of OY282585.1, from coordinate 38,328,001 downwards.
AGAAGAGGACACCACACTGGACCTGCATTCTCCATAACTGGACGAACGCAGGTTCTGTAGAGTTTTCTGGAACTTGAATATGGTAGATGGAAGAACGTTTTGTAGATTAGGTAGATCAGTGTGTTGGCGCGTTTGCATGTGGATATAATATGTTCGAACCAAGTTAGGTCGGTATAAACATCAGTCACTCCCAAATCTACATGTACGTAACGATTGTGAACGTGTGGAATGGATTGATGAAGTACATTTGTCCACGTTAAGATGTAAAAGTCAATTCTCACTGACGAATCTTGCTGAGGTCTTCTTGAAGGAATTGATGTTTAACTAAGGCATTTCCATACAGTTGAGTATCATCGGCATAAAACGACTTGTTGGACTTTATTTGAAGAGCAAGATCACTTGCATAAGCAACGAAGAGGAGTGGGCCAAGTACAGACCCCTGGGGAACTCCACTTGTGACTTGTCTGTCTGAAGAAAAATAGTGGCCCACCTTGGCCGTGCAAGTTCTATCTGTCATGTAATTTTCAATCCAAAGTTTTAGTTGGCTCCAAACACCAAGTGTGTCAAGTTTGTGCATTAGCCTCCTCCCTGGGACCCTTGGAAAGCCTTGGCAAAGGCAAGATAAACTATATCTGTCGGTATTTTTTTTATCGTAAGCTGTCGTCCTATCGTTCAAGCACTGTAGGATATTGCTGGTGATGGATTTACCTTTGACGAAACCATGTTGTTCCAATGTTATGATTACAAAAATTCTGACATATCTTCTACAATTATTGATTCCATTACTTTGGAAGGTACAGATAAAAGACTAATGGGACTGTAGTTAATTGGATTGAGTTTATCGCCTTTTTAAAACTAGCAGTGACAGACGCCTTCTTCCAAGTCCGTGGGATTTGAGATTCTGCGCAAGAGACATACATGATTGTTGACAACGAAGAGCAGAGAGAGAGAGAAAAAAGGGACTAATTCCATCCAAACCAGGAGATGAATTCAATTTAGTGTTCAATAAATAATTTTTAATTTTTTTCGAAGTAAATGTCACATGGTTCAGACTATAGACTATCACCTAGTCGTTCTGCTAAAATTTTCGGTAATTGGTCATCTCGAGGCTCAATTGTGGAGGAGCTAGTGGAAGAGTCAGCTAAAATTTCATCTGATTCGATGTCTGTAGGCACAAAGCATGAGTTCAAGAGGGTGATCCAATCGATGGTCGACAGTTCCTCTAATAACTGATCAAAGTCGACTATTTTGAAAACTTTGGTTACGTACTTGTTTGGCAAGTGAATGTTGAGCTGAATAGTTGCGTAGATTACTAGTGCATGGTCCGATAATCCGATAGGCGTTAGGATTTCATGATCTGTGACAATGTTTTCATCATTGGTAAAAATGAGGTGAAGATCGGATGGTTTGTTATTGATTCGGAATCTAGTTGCTTCTGTGATAAGTTTAAAGAAGTTTGAATCGGCAACGAAATGCATGAAATTACTTGAGGCGCTATTTGTGTCAGGTATATTATTAATGGGCCAAGGGATATTGGGATAGTTAAAGTCACCAGTAATGATGAGGTTGTCAAAGGTCGATAGTTGATTTAGGTAATCGATCAAATGAACATTGGCTTCATGGGATACGTCATTAGTTCTGTAAATACATACTATATGTATGTTGACGGTTTCCTTGGTGAGGCGGACATGTAAGGCCTCCACGCCTTGGATTGTGGCAATATCCTGCTGAACATAAATATATACATGCTCCACCACCGACACGATTTAATCTGTCCGCTTGGTAGATACCGTAGCCGCTTATGTTAACCAGTGAATCTGAGTGAGTTGGTTTGAGCCATGTTTCGGTTAGGAGTATTATGATAGGTTTGAGATCAATAATGTTACATATGAGTTCATTGAATTTAGCAGATAACGAATTTAAGTTGGTGTAGAGGATTTTCCAGCATAGATAGGACAGTTGTTGTTGGAGACCATTTTATGTTTGAAAGTTGGAGATTATTTTGGAAATGCCATGTATATATTTGATGGTAAGGTTCTGTTCTACATTTGCTTTTCTCGTCTCAAGTTCCCCGCGTAGGTCTTTCAGTAGCTGAACTTGAGAGGGAGATATGCTGCTCAGTAGAAACTTTCTTGATTAGATTTTTCTTATTCCTTAAAATAGTTCGAGCATCGTGTTCATTTGGCATTACCAACTTCATCATGCGGGGGTACTTGTTTGTAGGGTTGGGTTTGCCTACTCGAAAAATGGTGATTGGGTTACCTGGGCAGTTTACAGTATTCAGTTCTTCTATCACTACCATTTCTTAGCATTTATGTATCCTGTTGCTGCAGGGACACCTCTGATAAACATATTTTTGGCTCGATTCAGTCTCTCTAGTACCTCTTGGATAACAACATCGGACTGCACAGACTTATAGTTCTCGACAACAGTAAGCTTCTTATTTAATGTCTCTCTTTTCGACTTAACATTTTCAAGCTCTCTATGCATATCGTTTTTGATTGATTCTATCATACCTTTGATATCAAAGGAAGACTCTGCAAGAGTTACATAGAACCTTCAAACATTTAATTCGACGACGAGTCTTGCGGTATGTCTGTACAAGCGATGTGAATCATCCGCAGTCATCGCACTGAAGTTTCGTGGTACATAGCTGATAAAGTGTAGCTTCTTACCAAAGGTTAATAACAATCACAACTTTATGGATGGTTTTTTGGAGTCTGAACAAATGAGGCATTATTTAGTTTTTACACTGTTCACTTGCAAATGAAAGTTTCAATAAATAGCAGTTTTACGAATTTCTCAGAGAGCAAACAAAAGTACGTGTACACTCTAGAGTGTCTAACTCTATAAAAAGATCGTGTCACCATGACATCTCGAAATGAGTCGGAACTATCTAAGAAAGGTGATAGGATTCCTTACAAGGCACTGTCGCCTGAGAAAACATCTGCATCTGCCAAAACTACACACTATGCAGGTTCTGTGATGAGAAGGACGAAACGGTCTTCCATATACAATACGAAGCTCTTGCTTAGGACACTTCAGTGCAGAAGATATCATAACGCTTTAAATAACGTCACTGTGCATTTCCGTCACTTCCATTTTTTTCAGATTGTATGGAATGTGAAACCTAAGTTTACAAATATATGGTTCTTATCACTTTCCTGTCAATACTGATGTGCTCTCAGATTGTTTTCCATTCATGAAAACTGTTGGTTGCCCTTCAAAATTATCTTCAACTTTCAATCTCCAGTTCATTTTCTATTACCTTGGTATTTCTCACATTCACTTCTACTTTCTTTTTTATGCAATAGCAAAACTGACCAGAAACCAAACGTTCTTTTTACTGTTAATGATAATTGTTGAACAAATGGAAATATGAGGATTTCTGGGCTATAATGGCGATGTACCTATGTAACATCAATATCATATCATCCGTTTCTAGGAATTCAATTATCAGTGTAATTGATACCGACCAGTCTATAATCACCATTGTTTCGATTTTCAAACCGTTGTCCTTGAACTTGCATTCGACTTTGTTCCTAATTGAAAATTTGCATGCAAATATCAAATAAAGTCTTTAAGTATCGATATCTAAGCTTTGCTGAATCAGTCACTGAACGGGTTTCAACCTTATCTGGTATAGGTACTAGTTATACAACAATATGATTTACATACTGGACATGTTCTACTAGTTGCGTGCATTTTTAAAAGCACTTTACTCTCTAGAAATGTACCAACAATAACAAAAGAATGGAAATCGTTAACGCTTGGCATTGACACTATTACTTGAGCATACATACACGCTGATATTGATAATCAATGATCCCATATATACCAATGACATCATGTTATTTTGTTTACAGTAGAAGGCGTTTAAAATAATTATCTATTGTGGATATTGTTTTCCGAGGTTGCCAATCGATTTCATAAAGAGTATTTGTCGTAGGAATTTTCATTCGGATACTGAAACAATCTTCCAGTTTGACGCGGTATGTCAACGATCTGAAATCCAAAACGAAAAAGTGTGAATCTGTTCAATGATTTTCACGAGATGATGTTTGTGTAACAAATATCGTTTTGCTATCTTTGCAGATAATGGATCTTACAAAGAGATAAGCCCACTGACTTTGTGGCGCCCAGAATCATCTTCGCATTACGATCATCATGTAGAAATGAAACATTATTGATTCATTAAAAAGATTAATAATATCCGCAGAACCCTTTCTTATATTATAAGGTCCAATATACTTGCGAATGAAATATTCTCATTGATTTGAAGATTGAAAACTATCAACTTAATCCCATAAAAAAAAAACAATGTATTTCTACAGACGATCTATTTTTGCTAACCGTGTTCAACAACTTAACAACGAAACGAAACACCTGCTAAATGAAATTTAGATACTTTGCACACTTTTCAAACCTTCGACTCATTCTTTTATTACAACCATCTTTAGATGGTACATAATGGTCCGGAATGGAACGCTGCATTTTTTTATGCTGATTTCAGGTTGCCAAATTTTGGGTGTAGTCGACAGTGTAGGTAGCAATCGAAACAAGCGTCAACTGTTGTTGTGGACATGGTTGAGAGAAAATGTCAATTGTGTCAAAAAAATTATATCTTACAATGATTTCAGGTAGTTTGAAAATTTGCACAGCAAATGATTTATACAGGGTGGGGCACCGAAAACGAAACAGACCGAATATCTTCAAAACGCATGTGTTGTGAAGAAAATGCAAAAACACGTCGATTTTTAATCCAAGGGGAACATCTTCCTATCATAACCTCAACTGTCATACCTCTCCCCCCACCCCTTGGTGGCTATCACCCAATCAATTTGAATAGGGAAAGTACTAAGTGTGACACATCATTAAAAAGGTAATTTCATAAGGAATTCAGCCATGTCAATTTATGATAGGAAGATGTCCCCCTTGGATTAAAAATCGACGTGTTTTTGCATTTTCTTCACAACACATGCGTTTTGAAGATATTCGGTCTGTTTCGTTTTCGGTGCCCCACCCTGTATAATGACAATACTTAAAAATAGTTGGCTGAAAAGATAATGGGGATTATACGTCAGCTGCTCAGTTGTCATCATGAACATTTGCTGTGCACATTTACAAACGACCTGAAATCATTTTAATTTTATTTTTTTCAGATAATTGACATATTCTCACAATTAGGTCCACCACGACTCTGACGCTTGTTTCGACTGCTAGCTATATCTAGACTATCGACTACACACAAAATTTAGTGATCTGAAATCACCTCGGAAATCACCATAAAAAATGCAACGCTGCTTTTCGGACTATAAGTACCTCATTTCAACTACAACTGGACAAGTATTCTCAATTCCACATGTAAATATTCAATTTTTCTACATGATGCAACAATAATTTCAATTTGGACCAAAATATACAGCTCAGCATGGAATGAATACCCCTTATAATATCTGCACCATATTATAATCATAGTAAGTATTAATTTGGAACGAACGCTATATGGGATATTGTAAATATCCCCATTCTAACTGCTATCATTTTTTCGATTACTCCCGTGTACTCCCAAATGCATGGATAATCTGAACTCTGAGTGCTAATTACACGGTCCTATAAATAAATTCATGAATAAATGAACAATTGAATAGACCATGATTGGCTGTATTTACACAAGACAATTTATTGGTCAATTATGGCAGGACAAATTATTAACACGTTCAGCGCCAAGCTCTGGGGCCAAACTTTCGTGATTTTTATGAATTTAACTTTTTTTGTAATTTCAAGTATTTGAGGTATTTTTAGTGTAATACAATTATTTTCAGCTTTTTAACCACTTATATTCCAGTTTTTTCCATGTGTATCTTTTTCGATACACTGGCCTGCCAAAAGTTTCAGATACAGTTTTCTTTTTCCCAGGCCATCAGGTGTGTATCAAAAGATACACGCTTCTTACCAACATATTTGGTTCCATCTGCTCTAACTTGTTTCTTATGAATACATTTGTATATATATATATATATGATATAAAAAAATAGATGACTCGTACCAATGTGTATAATACTAAAAAACAAACATATAACGTTATGAACCAAACAGAACATATATAAAAAAGTATGTTACTACCATATATATATATATTTATATATATATATATATATATATATATATATATATATATATATATATATATATATATATATATATATGTATCTGTCAATAGGTGCTTCTTAAGTGCAACTTAAACATATAATGATTACGTGTTGCGTTAATCTGAGCTGACAGGTGAATAATATGAAAATGTCACACAAAACCTTCATCCAACCTTAACCTCAATTTGATAGGAAATTCTAGGAGGCCAGAGCTTATAATTCCCCATGTAAAATGTACATAAAGTGCGTGCGTTAGCAATACACACGAACAAAACTGAAATTGAGTCGGTGTACCTTTTTAGATACACAATGTTTTAACTGTGTATCGCAAAAGATACACTGGCGCTGAACGTGTTAATTTTCCTTCATGCAATCATTTTTTATCTTCTATGTGAATCAGTAAATAATAGCCTCAAATTGTCTATGTTCTGAATTCAATTACACAATGAGCAGATTTTTTAACAGACCGAAAGTTACCAAAAATTGCTGTAAAATTCATGGATTATTGGTCAAGTACAAAATGACGAGAATTTTCTATTTACACGTATCAACAAAATTCAAGGTCACAAAGTAGATTAATTTATTTTACTGTGTAAAATCGCACTGATGGTTTTCCGGGTTTTCCTGTAAATGAAATAGCGAATAAGCCATCACGACGAGTACCGGGTTTTATTCAGATTTTCGTCTTCCAATTATTTTATATTTTGATTTTGTATTTTGAATTATTGAAAGCTATTATGTTCAGTTTCCCTTGAAATTCAATCAGGTCACTAGAATCAATCAGTACATTTTCCCCATACGAGCTGGAAATTCTGGTGCATGAAAATTCACAATCAGAACTTGTCATTGACTAAAATCCAATGACTGTCATCACAAAAATCTAAAGAGAATAAAATCAATCGGGACACGAAGGTTTTAAGATACCTTACCTTCACACATCATTTACAGAGGTTTCAAATGATTTGAATACTTACGAAGAAATTATATTGTTTATTAAGTTGACTTTCGGAAAATAATTGCCACCCAATTTATTCTAAATTCAACTTCACACAAACGAGGACTAGGGTTGCGACAAACTCTAAAACAGACTAAATAGAAAACCCTGAAAGCCTTGGATATTCTAGAATAACGGAAAAAACTGAAACCATTCTAGGTGCTAGAAATATCGGAGAATGAAAAATTTGACGAACTCGCCATACAGGTCTCGGCCTTCTCTATTTCTAGTTCCTTCACCAGTACTCAATAAACCAAAATGTGGGGGAGGTTACTGAACTACAAAACTATTGCAACAACGTACTATTCGTACCAAAATTTATAAGAATACAACCCTACAAACCAGATCTTCTGAAATTGAACTATACCGTCTAGTATACAGAGGAAACAGAAATAGAGGGGTGGGTATGAAATAATTAGCAAGGCTAACAACACGATGAGAAAAAAGCTAACACTAAGTTGCAGGAATTCCGGATTTGATTATGCTTTCTGGAAGATATAATCGAATGAATACTGACGATTCCTTATACGATATACCTACATTCTACATTCTTCATTCTTCATACCTACGCACTAGTCATGACGACCCAAAAAATGCGTATTATCTTAAACTTGTTCTAATCTAATCTAATTGAATACTCATTTGAACTCACGTTCTAATGATAAACACATAACATTCGACCATAAAAATTAACGAATTCCAGGTGATTCACTTGTTTGTAACGAACGTCACTACCATTCACCTTGAGGAAAACATACAGCAGAGTAACCAGAAACACAAAACTCAGTATCACATAGACAACAAAAATTGTGTATTTTTGATCATCAGCCCCCTAACCTGAATATTTGAGGATGGTGTTATTGTTGTTTCGTGGGGGTTCGGCATGCCGTTTCTTTGTTAGGGTAAACTTCGCGGAGGTATTCGACTTAGGCAGCGTATCGGCCTTGATGATGAACTTGTTCCCGCGAGATTTTACGCGAATTTTAGGTAGAGTGCTCATTTTTTCTGACGCGCACCTTCAAAAAAACCGACTGTCTTATCGATCGACAACAAACCGTAAAACATCGTTATCAGCGAGATTCCAGATAATCGCGGTAGGCGTAGTATGGTATGGCGAAACAAAAGTAAAAGCGAAACAAACGCGCGAGCTTCGAAGAACGATCGAATCTCACCTCACGGTCGATCGGTTGTAGTCATACTGAACCTGCTATGCGCTAATGGCGAGCGTAAACATCTCTCGACAAAGTGTCTTAAGTGCAGTTCGTGATGTTGCCAGCTCTCGGAAGAATTCTTCGAACGGAGTTGAAATGGAAGAGGGACATTCTCTGGATGAGAAAATGTGACACTTGAATAGATCTTGCGTTGCAGTGTTTGAAACCTTTCAATGAAAATACAGGAGTTTGATGATGGAATAAAACTTCAGAATATTCAATTGAACAGTTATACTCAAAATACAGTTACCACTGGTAGCCGAAACAACAAACAATCGCCAAGTAACAGATGGATTCCACAGACAATGAATAATAGTAGATGCCATGAAAAAACCAATACCACACAGGAATTTGAATTTCAAAGCAATCTAATGAAGAAACTGTCGTGGATAAATTCAGTGAGAGAAATAAAGTTTGGGGTGGAAACAAAGATAACATAAAGGATGTTGAGTATGTCAGAGTTGCCGATGTTACAACACATTGCAAATTTTATTTTCTAATACAATATCATTTTCTTATAGAAATTCACCTTACATATAAAAGTAGGTATCTAGAATTCTAGAACTACAAATGTACCATTATTTTTCAAATTACACAATCATGTTTTTGGAAGAGAACATAGGTGACTGACGTATTCAAAGAGATTAATTATAAATGTGTTTGGAATCACACATTATAAAGGTATGGTCCTCGCCTTCCCTAGCTCGCATAAGTCTCTCAAATACTTCTAAGGGGTTGCTCGTAAGGGTGCGGCTAGTTGGCGGAAAGCACAAATTTTAGAACAAACAAATTCAGAACAAATTTAAAATAAAAACTCATCCTTAATATAATGAAGGTAACAAATAGGAACTCACAACCACATTTTCAAAAAATAACAGTTTGCTATTTTTCCTGTTTTTGTGCGTATCCTCAAAAATTGATGGATCAGAAAGTTTTAGCTATAGATTTAATCTTTTATCAGAAACAGAGAACTAAGAAGTTTTGCAGCGTTTTGAAAAGTAAGGAATATAAAACTATAAATTCGAAAGAGAAACAAGATGTCCTGCAATACCAGGACCACGCTTATCGCCATAATCCTATACAATAGGAATAATTGGGTCGAAAATCAATCAGTCCTGGTATTGTAGGACATCTTGTTTCTCTCTTGACAAGCTTATGGTGAACAATGCAATGCAGATTTCTTTAATTTATAAATTCGAATGCCAGGGAAGTACTACAAGGTTCGATATTGGGCCCTATCCTTTTCATTTGTCATGTTTGCTATGGATACTGAAAGTGTAGGATCGAAATGCATCAAAACTACAGGAAAAATCTCTTCTATTTTTTTATCAGTTTGTTTCGGAAGAAGATCAGGTATGGACTTTGGTATTAATTGACCAAAAACGAATTTCAGGATGTATCGCAGGAATATCTGGTAGAAAAAGGTGTAAAAAGGTTTTCAAAAAATTCAGTGTATTGCTGATTGAGACATGTATGTTTATGTAAAAAAAATATATATACTTTTACTCGAAGTTCTGATGTTAACAGGTTTAAAACAAGCAAGATGCACAATTTTCATGTAGATCTAGCTAGATGAAAAATAAAGTCCAATGCTCCTGATTATGCTGGTTGTCAATTTTAACAACACTATAAAAAATAAAAATGTGTTTCTAGTCAGACATTTAATTGGAATGGCATTTAGCGTATTTACAATTTAATACAAATTCAATTCTTCCATATGGTTACTGACTGGTAATTTTTTAAGTTATTTTTATGATTTAAAAAACTGTATATGAAATTTAACCTTGGAAGACATGAACTGTTCGATTAAAAATGACTATGAAAAAATAGTCTGCCAGTATGTAGCCTCTGTGTCGTGCTTCAAAAATGTAAAAAAAATATGTGCTAAACTGATGATCAGATTTCTTATAATAACCAAGAAAATCGATGAGACAAGCATCCAGGATTGTGATATTACAAAGGCAGACCATTTGAATTTTTTTTCCAACCCGACGCTCGCGCCAAGTTACGTGTACAAAATTTTACGTTTATTGAATATTATTGAAAATTCCACACACCCAACATTTTCGACCAGATAAAGCCCTGAATTTTATTTAATTACCATAGCAACTAATAAAATTTCCAGAAATGTTTGTCTCCTACTTGGGGTTAGGAGCATGAAATTACACTGGACATTTTTTGACGTTTATAGTTAAAATTACATTTTAACGAGTGAGTTCAAATCTGGGACTTTTTTAATTTTTTCCCCCCAAGCATTTAGTTATTCATGTATAATTGCTAATCTACCTTATAGAATTAACATACAAAGATATTTAAATTTCAAAACCATCAAAAATCCTCATTATCCTAGTATTTTTTAAATAATATTTTGGTGTGAAATTTTCTCATCGAATACCACTCTTCAATGAAAAACAGAAATTTTTTTTCTCGAACACGAATTTTTTTTATTTCGGTAATAATTGAAGCTCTAGTGGTATTACAAGTTAAAATAATTATTGTAATCTGTAGGAATGATTTTTAAAATTCCAAACGCATTTCGTTTCTGGTTGGCATTTGAAATTATATTATTTCATAGATTTCAGCTCCAGAAGTTGAATGGTTACCGTGAGTTCAGCGAATAATATTAAACAAAATAATGATAGTAAAACTATAAAGAATCATAATAATCTAATGCAATACCTGCTTTCCCTTGATTCTGTGAAATTCAAACAATTGAACAGCTAAAAATCAGTGAGTGAGTGTTTGCCAAATGTTTTTTCGTAATCAGGCAAGCCATAATGAATCGAATAGGCGTGATGAGAACCGTGTGCAAATGACTTAATAGAGCTCTTCTTTTTACATTTTTACAATAACGTCCCGTGATAATGCAGAGCCCTGAATATCCGCCTCTTCGATTTTCGTCGTTTCCAGGATGGTTATGACCATGAACCCCAGAGGCAGATATGTGCAATGATTTAATACCCCCTTTTTGAACAATACCGTCCCGTGATAATGCAGAGCCCTGAATGTCTGCCTCTTCGATTTTCGTCGTTTCCAGGATGGTTATGACCATGAACCCCAGAGGCAGATATGTGCAATGATTTAATACCCCCCCTTTTTGTAAGGCAACTTCAACCCGCTGTAACGCGGAAACGTAGCGACATAGGACCTTAGTTTATTGGACCAAATCAATTCGTAGTGATCTAAACTGCAATTCACCTCGATATAAAACTTATGCTAATCATATACCGGAATGCACGCCACCTCCGTAACCATTATAAACTTTTCTAGAGAGTCGCTACACTGCATTCGTGTTTAAATATTTGTTACTAAAAGGACGTGTATAACACTTATTCCATAACATATTTGTACCTGGGCGAAAGAGCTTCGCACGTTTCGTAATTTTACATACATATGATTCGCAATTTGATATGAACTAGTCATTTAAATAGCGAACGTAAAAGTAGCAAAAGCGAAAAAACTTACTATATATGACAACTGTCACAGTGACAGTTTTCAGTTGCAACAAACGTTCCCCAAAACCTGTAAGGACTATTCCGACGGCTTCAGGCTCTTGTTCAGTCTCTCTGAATTGGGGGTATCCAATGTTTTGACGAAGGTGATGCGCATCCACCAAAAATTCTAATCAAAAGATTTGTGAAATCGCGTTTTTTAGGAATGACGCCTATATAGAACGTAAGCGAAACCTTATTTAAATACAATATTTGATCCAAATCGTTAGAGCCGTTTCCGAGATGTCCGGAATAAATATATAAATATAATAAAATGTTTTACTATTATTTACTATTATGCAGAAATACACCTGTGAGGTTTAAGAGAAATCCATGAAAATTTTCGATGTTCAATTTCTATTATTCCCCGACTCCCACGCCATTTACAACTGTTTAAGTAAGTACGTAACAGTGCGGGGTGTTTACGCAGAAATTATTTCGACGTATTTTAGTTATTCGATCGTCTAAAAGGCACTGATTGATACCAATGGATGGAATATTTGGGATATGCATATGCAGCAGGCCAATAAGAGTACTCCAATACACAGATTCCAAGCTTTCAACAATTTTTTATTGTCATCTTCAGGGAAGCTACAATATGGAAAGACAGACATTTTTGAGATATTGGTAAAGAAAAACCAAGAATCAACTTACATACGCCACATAACCTCACAACACTGTAAGTTGATTCTTGGTTTTTGTTTACCAATATCTCAAGTCTGTCCATATTGTAGCTTCCCTGAAGACGACAATAAAAAATTGTTGAAAGCTTGGAATCTGTGTATTAGAGAACTCTTATTGGCCTTCTGCATATCCCAAATATTAAAAACTCATTATATATATATGTATATATATATATATACATATATATATATATATATATATATATATATATATATATATATAAACGTATGTACCCTATGTGAAAAAAGTTTATTATTAGAGTATTAGAAAAAATATTCTTGGGAACAGGCCCGGATTAGCAGCTAATTACGCCCTAGGCCAAAGTTCTAAATTACGCCCCTTTCCAGGAGGTCTGGGGAGTGTGGAATTTTTTTGGCATATTTAACTGTAAGACTCGTTCTACAACTTCTTTGTGGTTATTTGAGCTATTAACACATTTTTATTTTCAGTCCTTTTCAATACATTTTTAACTATTTTTCTAGAAAATAATTTGTATCAACCAGACAACAGTGATTAAAATTCCACAATGTATGAAAAGCAAATATTTGCAATTTAGGTAAGTAGATATTGACGAATAGTTGAAAAAAACACATGTGGAAAAAACAAACACACAATTTAATAAATAGCACTGTATATATATATATATATATAATAATCAATTTTAAAATTTCTTTTTTCTGGCTTTGCTCCAAGCAAACGAATGAATTGTGCTGGTGAAATCCAATGTTTTTGTTATTTCACTTTCAATGCTAAGAAGAGCGAGAGAGTTGAGCTTCGTTTGCGTCATGTTTGATCTGTGAAACTGCTTGATCCTTTTTAAGCAGGAAAATGACCTGAAACAAAAAAGTTGAGTTAAACACTTATAAACATCATTTATACAAAAAACACAGTAATACAAAATTAGACTATCAAAGTATATAAAGTATACAGTCGTGATTAAATACTAATAAAGAATGAAGTTAGAGTAACTGGCGGAAATTCATTTGCCCATAAAAAAAACTGAGATCCCTACAAGTTGACATAGTTGGGTTTGCTTAATATTTGTTAAGTTGTTAAGAGTAAGGGGTCTGCTATTTTTTACTTACCTCTCAGCAGATGCGTTCGTTACTGGAGTACAAATAAACATCCGCAGCAAAATTTCTACATTCGGATATATATCTTGCAAATTATTTCCTGTGAGCCACTTGTACAGAGACGACGGTTGTTTATTTCCTATTTTGTTTGCTGCTAAGTGTGATTTAAGATGGACAAGTTCATCAAAAATCGACGGCTCTAAATCATCTTTAAAAACAGTAAGAAGGTTTTTAAAACAGACAGAGTCAATAACCATAAACCCAGGTTGTTCCTTGAAATGTACCACATTAAGAAAAAAACAAATATAGTTAATCCGTATATGGCCCAACTTCGCCAGGCCACACATGGCAGCCTATTAAAAAAATTTCCGATATTTTCTGTTATCTAAATATTAGCAGGGCCGTTCTCTCGTTCCTCGTTCGTATATAGCAGAAAAGACCCGTTGTCTATTAATTAAGGCCCTGTAACCTTATTATATTAGGTATCATAATGTAACGTCTTAAAACTTACCTTAGCTGGTATACACATAATTGGAAGCCAACAAGAAGAGAATGCTCCATAAAACTCACAACACAAAAACTAAGAGAATGATTAACTTAACAGGAGCTTTGTATAAAACAACCTGTTACTGAATCAGTTATCAGACCCGGAATATGTAACTGAACACACATAGGCATTGTAGTGATGGCGATTGGAGGGATGGCGGGAGTCACGTAATTGTCTTCGTCGGGTGAATCACCCGCAGGTGCCCGGTCGCTCGCTATTGACGAGTACAAAATTTGTCGGGGATTCCCCCGTATTCTGCGCCCCCCACAAGCGGGCGCCCTAGGCCATGGCCTAGGTTGGCCTTATGGGTAATCCGGGCCTGCTTGGGAAAAGTTTGTGCATGTCCGATAACCTAAAAATCGATTTTGACACATGTCACGTGATCGCTGGTATGGCGGCAAATTGAAAAAAATTACTATGAGAACGCAAAAAGTGGAGTAAAATGGCAAGATATCAAAAAAAGTGAATTGAAAAAGTTGCTTAGAATTAAATTTTATACACATATACAAAGTTTGAAAAGATAATGAGAGAAAATTGAAAATAGAATTTTTTTTTAAATATTTTCCTAGCTGTATAAAAATATCAATTTATTATCATATGAATAGCTTGACCATACTGAAACATTTGTATTTCAATGATAATGACAAAACTTTCTCATTTTCTCTACACCAGTAAGCACTAAATTAAAATAATTGGATTTTGTTAAAACCCTGGCTGTTACATTGGTTCGTATCTAACAGTTGAAATGTTGAAAACTCAAGCCTCTTTAATTTGACGCACTATTTTTAAGATTATGTGCGAAGTGAAACGTTCGTGCACGATTATCATCAAAAATTGATAATAATCTGAAAAACACGATATTTTTGGATCTCCCTATCATCGCAATAATAGTGGAATTGTAATATATATATTAGATACGAACCAATGTAACAGCAAGGGTTCTGACAAAATTCAATTTTTTCAATTTAGTGCTCTCTGGTGTGGAGAAAATGAGAAAGTTTTATTATTATCATCGGAATACAAATATTTCAGTATGGTCAAGCAATTCATAAGAAAATAATTTGATATTTTTGTACAGCTAGAAAACTATTAAAAAAAAATTGCTGTTTTCAATATTCCCACATAATTTTCTCAAACTTTGTATATGTGTATAAAATTGAATTCTAAGTAACTTTTTCAAATAACTTTTTTCGATATCTTGACATTTTATCCGACTTTTTGACTATTCATTGTAATTTTTTTCAATTTGCCGCCATACCAGTGATCACGTGACACAATGCACAAACTTTTCCTAAGAATTTTTTTTTCAATACTCTAATAATAAACTTTTTTCCCATATGGTACATACTTTTTGGCGTTCACTGTATATATTATCGTGTGTATGATTTAATAAGAATTCAGTGTAAACGGTGAATTAATTGTCATGGTGATGATTTCTTTGTTAGTCGTTTTGCTATTTTTAATAAAATTTGATGAATAATGTGGTTCCATGATATATCGTAACGCGACTGTTCCTAACCATAGCTCTTCGTAACAGTATAATTCGTAACGCCACCATTTAGTTTTTTGGCAACTTTAGCATTACTGGATTAGTGTCTAAAATGGTATAAGTAGTTATTTAGTCCGATCTAACCAGAACGAACTAACCATCGAGATCGTGGAAATTTAATTGGCGTTACGCATTGTACCGTTACGAGTGGTTGTTTTGTTAAAATGTATTATCAACTACGTTGTAGTTATGAAGTGTCGCCGATACGAATTGACAGCGTTACGATATGTCTTGTCACCGGATCATGTATAATAATAATAGTTGCAGAATATTTTCGAGAATGAACATTTTCGAAAACACCGTATAACTCTGAAACGATGATAGAGATAAGCGGTTTTATAAGAATTGACATTCAAGCACTGATTTTAGTTTTCGCCTATCTAATGTAAAAACAAGGACTTTCATAACCAAGGCTGGGTCGGATAAGTGAGTCAAAATCGCGGAAAATATATCGCAGAAGTAGTTTTATTCATGGAAATTGATGCATAAATTTCCTTTTGGTTTCTTAGGAGATATACAGGGTGACCCAGGGTTAAAACGCCAAACGATCAGTATCGGGTTTTTAGGTAAAAATAAGACTTTTTCTTCATATGAGCATGTGTCATAACTTGCTTCGTTTTCGAGATATAGGGAGTCAAAGTGTTGAGAAAAAATCAGTTTTTGATTCATTTCTCAAAAACTTTGTGGCTGATTTTGATAAAAGTTGGCATGCTCATTTGCGGTAACAGAAAGCTTATTTGAATGTACTTGGAATAAAAAAATTAATATTTTTTGTAAAAAATTTGATACCCTGTATCTTGAAAACGGAGCAAGTTGGGACACATGCTTATATGAAGAAAAACTCTTATTTTCACCTAAAAAACCGATACTGAACGTTTGGCGGTTTAACCCTGGATCACCCTGTATAATAAATCATAATAAATATTTTATCGACTTGCGTCGTATTTAGAGTTTCATAAGTAATGGAAAAACAAATTTAAAGTTTTCATAGAAAATTAGGAAAAGTTAAGTTACAGTATAAATAATATTCAAAAACTTTCTAATTATCTACATGGTCAGCTTGTGTATGACAAAAAAACATTTTCTAATGCCCACCAGCCTTTGACAAAAATGCACAAAAATATTTTCTCTGTTGCTTCTACAGTCGGCTCTGAATTTTCGTGAATAATTTGACATGAAACAAGTTCTTCACCGTTTTCAATTTTTCTGATTGTTCAAGCCCATTCACTACGAATTATAAAATATCGCATCTTATTAAGTGGTTAGACTTTGTATGTTTCTTAAAAGAAATACGATACACATTTCTTTTTCTTGCGATAATTTTCCACGTCCGAAACAGTCGGTAATTTTTCCTTCGCGTTGCCCATTTAGCACGAAATTATTATTGTATTTTGTATTGTGGTACTCAATACGTGTGCAAAAACTCGGCTAGTACATGAATTTTTTTTAATTTTTCGTCGTTATTTTACACGTCCGAAATCGTCGGATTCTTTTCCAAATTTCCATGTGTTATTTATCTAACCTTCGACAGGAGATAATGTATAATTGTATTGTCATCGGTTCTTAATACGTATGTACAATTTCAGCTCTATCGGATGCCAGTAAGTTCTCAAAAAAAAAAATTTTAATCAAAATGTTTTTTAACAAAGGACAAGATTTCACAAGAAAGTGACTAATCTCGGAAAAAAGAATTCTGGTAATATTGGATGTTTCGATTTTATGATCACGAACGTTTCTTCACTGATTGAAATGACATACTAAAAACAGGGTGCAGAATGACTAATTACATACTGAAATGAAATGATCACGTGAAAACACACATGTGAAATTTCAGAGGAATGCGTGATGATTTATATTTTTTTGTTCGCCCAACCTCGAAGACGCACTACTGAATGAAATACCTATATTTGGCTCTATCGATGTTCAATTTCTGTGGTTCCACGAAAATTAACAATGGTACACGCGGGTTTTCATCCTTGGCTCATTACCGTGTTCTCTAAGACATTATTTCGACGTATTTTTGTTAATTGGTCGTTCGAAAGACATTCATACGCAAGGATTGAATATAATTTATGCTCAACAGAGCATTGCGTTCGCGTCCACGGAAAGTTCTTTTGACACCAATATTATTTTGTTGTGCTCGCATGCAAAAATCATTTAGTTTGTAACGTCCTATTGAAACTCATGCTGAAACTTCATTTCAAATCACCACCTTATGTCCCTCGTTTGATTAAGCGGAAAGAACACTGATTCTGTTTTTTATGTAGTAGTACACCTAGTATACTATTTTGAAATGATTATTCCAAATTTTGTTTGAAAAAAATTTGAGATACAAATGAAACACTTATCCCTGAAAGATCAATTGAAAATTTATCTATAAAAATATTTATATCAATAAAGTATTAAATATATTGAATAGACTCAATATTGTTCTAAAATAATAGTTGTTTATTCTTTATATTTTTTTAACAAGAAATTAATTGATAATTGGTGACGAATACGAACCACCCAACTAATTTACATAATCACACATATGTTTGCAGATACATTTTCCGTTATTTTCTGTTTTTAGCAATATTTTCATTAAAAACCTGCCTAGAAGTATTGCCTTATGGGCAAACAATATTTGTCGCGCAAAACGTTTTTATTTAAGATGTTTTCCTGAAAGCAATATTACTTTGAAGAAATGGCCACTTTCCAACTTTGACATCCTGAAAACTAGCCATAGGATTGAGTTGACTTGAACTATATCATATATTCAGCGAATTCCACCAGCACCCATTTTCTATAAGAATGGTGCGGTGAAAAAAGTTCGAATAGTGTGCCGGAGAGTTTCAAATTATTCAAACGAACAATTTAGACAAAGTCTCTTCGAACTTTGTTCGAATGCTTCATTTCAATTATAAAGACTTGCTTATCCTTAGAAATTAAATTGATTCGAAAAGCCGACATGAAGTTCATTTTAAAAATGAAAAAGTGTACCGTGGGTCCATTTAAAAGGGCAACCAATTGTTGTGTTCAGGATTTATGGCAAATCCTACTATATACACTGAAAAAAGTGTCAACTTATATTTTGTTTCCGATCTTATAGCTATTAATGTAACGAGATTATTATGTGATTTATAATATAATAATAATTTATAATGTCGCATATGCAACTTCCGAAATTTATTTAAATTGCATAATAATCAAGTTACATTCAAAGATTTACCGTATCATTGAAAACGATGAAGTGAAAATAAAATCAATAACATTGGTTATGTCACGTTAATGTCATTTTAGCGTTCCAGTTGGTATCTATGGTATTACAAAGTAACTAACGTATTATCTTGTAACTAATGTATTATGTGTTGTTATGAGGTTATGATGATAATAGTGTTTAATGAAGCGAGGTCTAGCAGAGCTTTTAATTCTACTTAACCTTACCATAATCAGTTTGAATTTTAATTTAATTCTTTCATTAAAAACAAAAATACCACAGACCGTTTTCATAGAGAATTGACCACGACAGGTATTAACAAAATAACGCTTCAAGAATAAAAAAACTCAACACCCTGTAACAAAAAATCGGGTTGTTGCGAACATAATCATCTCATCTTCGTTTCTCCAGAAAACGACCTAGGGAACCACACCAGCATATCGTTAAGAGACACCCTGTAAAAACAGTGTTTGACTCACCCTGTACAAAATGTTGAATTTATCAATTTTGACATATTCAAATGATGAGCACTTCATTGTGTTCTTGGTTTGGTCACATCTTCACTGTATGGGGTTGATTGAGAATTTCCTCGAGAATTTCATTTTAAATAATGCTGGACTCACCCTGTAGATATCCAACAATATTTTCATCGAAAACCAGTCTAAAAGTATTGCCTTATGGGCAAGCAATATTTGTTGAGCAAAACATTTCGATTGATGTTTTCCTAAAAGCAATATTAGTTTGAAGAAATGGCCACTTGCCAACTTTGACACCCTGTATCTCGAAAACTAGCCATAGGATTGAGTTTGGTCCAGGGACACTTTTGATCAGCATGATTTGAACTTAATCATACCAAAACTTCAGAGAATTTCACCTTCTTGAAATTGCCAGGCCTATGCTTGCACTGACGAGTGGAAAACAAACCATGAAACATATGTCTGCAGGTGGTCATTCAATATTCAATGTTTGATTACAATTACCACTTGAAAGTTTGTTCTTTTAGAGGAAAATTGCACGAAAAGATGTCAGATGTTATTCAAGGGCAAGAAAGCAACTATAGGTATGGTAGATATTTGTCTCTGATTTTCCACTAAAGCTTCCAAGGAAATATTTAAATTTTTAAAAGTGCTTTGCGTAACATAACAATAAAAAGAAAAAAAAACGACATTGTGGTGCCACCATTTCTCCACGGGGAGCAAATCTGATTTCTATAACACTGAAGTACTACATAGGGACTCCCATATAAATTGAATGCTATGCATTCAAAAATTAAAGAGGTGATTTCCGGTCTGATATCCAGATTTTTAGCACAATTTATGCATCTTATACAACACATATAAATAACTTGTTGGCAGTTTTCATTAACAAATCCGCGGTAAAATAATTCATAACCACTACACCTAGTGGAGCATGGTCTAAACGACTATCATCAGTAGTTTACCAAATTAAAAATCTGTCCCATTATTGGGTGATGCTTTATGAATATTCACAGAGATGTCGGGAGTAATATATATGAATTAATTTTTAATACAGAACGGTGGGTCGATATTATACAAGGTGTTTCATAACTTATCCGAATTTTTTTAACAACATATGCACTTCTCCACAATAAGTCGATTGCCCTCAAAGATGGCTGAAATTTATTTTTTCAGTAGCGTAAGGTGGAGTAACACGGTGCTGGGGGTAAGACGGGGTGTAGGGATTAACCATCCCGAGTGGAGCCGAATTCAAACGACAAACGCGTCAATTGGCTCTTGCGAAACGCGCTAAGCGTTTGCAGTGAGTGCATAGAAATGAGTTTCAGAGCGGGTTATTTTAATTTTCACCAGTTTGAAGAGTGGAATTGTTGAGTCAATTTAGGATACCTCAATTAATATTCAGTACGGTGAGAAAGCTCGTTTTCTTCCCTATACAATATTGTATTGGATGACCGTGCAAATATTTATAATACTGAGATACTCAGATGTAACATCAAAAATGCGATGCAAGGCAAGATGATGTGACCGGTTTTGGGGCAAGATGGGGTATACCGTCAAGATGAAGAGATCCTTTATGTCTTTATTGCGGTGAATTATATTCCCAATACATTGAAGGGTGGGTTCCATGTGCTACGTGTAAAAAATGGGTACATGTGCTGGGGAAGATGATGATGATGATGATGATGAGACCAATCATATTTGTAAGTATTGTAAACAAAATTATAACCACTAATTCAAATTATGTTTTCTACCTGAAACTTTATTTTATTTTCTCAAATAAATTTCAAAAACAAAATGTTTTTCTTGTGTCTTATTTGGTTTTGAACAAAATAATTACAGATACTTCATCTTGCCCCATGCCTGCCCTATTATACTTTGTATATGGGGCAAGATGGGATTTTTACAAGGTTTTTGGAAAATAACGATTCAACTGTAAAAGGTATCGATAAAATTGTTTTTGCACAGTTTACATGAAAATAAATAAATATATAAAAAACTCTTAAGTGCTCGTCTTGCCCCACCTTTTCCTACAGGTCTAGAAACTTCTAGGGCCTCTGTTTTGGATCAATCCACAGTTCTATTTTTAAATTATATTATAGAAAATTCCAGAAAGTTCCATCTCCTACACGCCCTCCTTGGTGGACAAGCTTTCTAGAACTTCACTTTATATCAGATACATTATTGATTACAACAAGAAATAAGATCATATTAAAGTAAAGCTATACCTATAATTTTTTTATTTGCAAAAAAATGTGTAAAAAAGTGACAACATAAAAGGTATAACTAAAAATCAAAAGGCAATTTAAAAATTCTCAGGGTCAATAGGATTCTTTTTGCTTTGTGGCACACTATCTACAGAGTGACCCACTTGAAAGCGGGCTACCTCTTTAAAACTGTTATTCATCATCAGATTCAGAAGTTTTTTTTCAATACGAATAAAAATAATAATTTCAAGTACTACTTCGAGTTTTTTTCAAAGTCAAAAGTTCAAAAAACAGACTAGCGATTTTTTTTAAATAGAATTTGACCGTTGCATTCACGACATTTTCAAGTGGTTTATGTGGAATGCGTTCATCAATAAAAAAGTTGTATGGAAATAAAATTTGAAAATTATGTCAATATATCAACCCAGCACTTGAATTTCAATAATTTCATCAAAATTCTTACTACACCACTGGATTCAGAATATTTTAAAATATATTTGGTCAGAATATCATCGAAATCCGTTCATAAATAAAAAAATTATAAAATAATAAAATAAAATTTTCCTGAAATACCATTAAACAACATTCTTCTTAAATTTTATTCTGAATTCAGTGCTGTAGTCAGAATTTTGATAACATTTTTGAAATCGAAGGTGATTTATTGACATAATTTTAATATTTTATAACTTTTTTATTTCATTCCTACAATTTTCACATTCTACGTAATTTTCACATTAACCACCTAAAAATGTCGTGAATCCAGTGTGTCATCAAATTCTATTTATAAAAATTGCTAGTATGTTTTTGGATTTTTGTTTTGAAAAAAATTCGAAGTAGGCCTTGAAACTTTTATTTTAATTTCGAATTTATGGCACTCAACTAGAACTATTAAAACAATCTTCTGAATCCTATATACAAAATTTCATCCAAATCGTTAGAGCCTTTTCCGAGAACAATAATATAAATAAATATATAAATATATTTATTTTAATATTCACAATATTCGATTGACGAAGGCGAAGACGTGCCCGTCAAAAATTGGAACATCGATCCAAAATATATATTTTTTTGTAAAATCGCGTTTTTTCACGAAAATGGCCTACATGAATGAATTTGAGAAGCAAAACGTTATCTTACTCTGTTATAAATAAAATGGATGAGTTCAAAGTTTTGAATCCTTGAGTTATTATATGCTAGCGCTTTCGACAAACAGTAGTCAGTGCTAAATAGCGGTATTTGTAAAAAAAACTGAAAGGTGATACAAGGTACATTATGCTCAAGGTACATCTAACAGGCTCCCCCATGAAATCAGTCAGACGATGAAAAATATGTAATTTTTTCCGATTGTAAATTTTCGGTCTACAACCAGTGAAATCATTAACTATACCATAAAGCAATTCGGAGTCTGAGCCTTCAGATCGAGCAGGAGATCATTTTTAATACTCGACAAAGTTGCAGACAATAATGATAATAATTATGACTGCAACTCCCAATGATCCCTCATTTATTTTAGCTCATAAAGCTCTCCTAACGGCAACCAATACTCTAATCGACACATCTCTAAGTATTTTATATAAAATGCCTAGCTTCATGCCAAATAAAAGCTAATAAACACATTCAAGTTTGATAATTGTTTTGCGTGTATTAATTTGATGGCCTATTTACGAAGCAACCATGGAATAATTTGCGTAGGCACACCAAGATTTTGGTCAGTTCGCGAAAATTTCAAAAATAGAAAAGATGTCGCAATAACAACTGTTACGTGCAGCAAATGCAACATAAATATGTTTCGCAACAAAAAACTTGTTTTCTAGATTTGCATTCAAAATAAATAAAAATATTGTAACTAGTTGATGGGCAATAAAGTAATAATTTTCATTTTAGTCATTCTCATATCTTACAACATTCTTTACTAATCATAGCAACGTTAAGACAAATACACATTAATGCTTGAACTATTAACTAGTACTAGGAGTTGTGAATATTTTCTTTGGGGTGCATGATTGTCATAGTTTAAATATTTTTCATTCGATCTGTAACTTTTCAAATTCTGCTCGAATTTCTGGTTGAAACTGCGGCCAGTATGGACAATAGATATATAAGGCAATGCAGTCGTCGCAGTTGAGCTTCTAAACCCCAAATTTTTTGAATTTATCCCTCGCTGACTTTGAAATATTTATGAATGAATGCAAATTGTTATTTGTCTTTGATGATACATTTATGGCTTGTTTCTGAAAGAAACGAGATATTTTGTTTGTTGAATATACGAGATGTTAGACCCGCAAAACGATGGTCATTCTTTTCTCTGATTTGAGGGTAGAATGAATTTAAAGTTTTGTGGTTTTGTTTACGTTTTAGAATTTGGTCTTAGAAGGAGGTTTTATATCTATTATTGACGGCAATTATATTCAATTCTGTTCGGAACTTCAATAGAACCGAAGAGAGAACACATAATATCTACCAAAGATCTGACACACAGCTCTGAAAGGCTCCAAAACTGTCACACAAATCGAGGAAAGTGTGCGCCAAAACAGCATTATAAATGACGTGCCAGAAACAAGAGCTTCAGTTTCATTTGATACGTCAAGAAAACTCTTCGACCACGCCACTAAAGATGACTGCCGCAGTTGCAGTTGAAACGTTTGGAGATTTTGACCGAAGAAGACGACGGCAAAACTCGGAAAACAACCAGAACACTATTCTGTTTATTCATTCCATTTATACAACATTCAAGCTTGCATAGCCGACAGTGGGTTGGATGCTGAGTGTTGGCTATGTAGTTGACTAAAAATTGCAACACTGCTGAAATCATCGGCAGAATTCACTAAATCATGTTAGATAATCGGCGTATAATGGAGAAAGGTAGCACGAGCCGCAGGCATATCTACCACTGAACGCATTATTAAAATATCGCATGAAGAGAGTCGGCTAAAAACAAATAGGGCACGTTGGGTGCCGCGTTTGTTATTGATCCACAAACATCATCGTAAACGGTTAGTTTTGTTTACTGGTTGCTAGGCCGGAGGCGTCGGTAAGTAATACTTACCGATGCCTTTATTACTTACCGACGTCTTCATAATACTGGTTGCTAGGTCGAATGCACTGACGCCTTATGTCAGTTTAATATAAATGTCACTTTTGACTTGTCAGTTATTAGCTGGTCGTACAGGATCCGAAGAGAGGTCGGCCTTCACCGTGCTGGGTAACGGACGAAACATACTTCTTAAGAAGTTTCATAAATAGACGAATACGCCTAAAATGGGTTGCCTATCAGAATGTGGTCCAGACTATATACAGTGATTTTCAAAAATTTGTACCTTACAGAAAACTTTTTTATTATCGATTTGTCAGAAAATTTTATTCGTCATAAAAGTTAGTGCATTGCAGAATACTTGCATACGAGTTTTCAAAATTTCAAATTTACAAACAGTGTACAGGGGGGGACAAAAAATAGAATTTTGGTCAAGAGTAAACTACGCTGGCTGTGATTCCAAATTTAAATATTGTTTTCAATTCCGAACAACCTCCTTGTATGAACTTTTTGATAATGTCAATAATAAGGAGTATTTTACACTTGATCAAAATTTCTATTTTGTGTTCCCTCTGTACACCGTTTGGAAATTTTAAATTTTGTCAACTCTAATGCAAGTATTCTGCAATGCACTAATATAATAGGATATTCCAATCAGAAAAAATTGTTAGATTCCGTGAGCTTTTCTCCTATAAAAAATTGTCATCCCTAAAGATAGCTTTCATATAATATGAAATCATAATATTTCAACAATTTCTATTGGTGCAAGAGATATTTTTAATTGTTCCACTGGTCTCGAAACACACTGTATCTGGATATTAGTGTGTCTGGTTGGAAAAATACATTTTATTTATCTTGTGTGGTAAATTATTTCCCCTTTGAAACTGATATTGTTTTTGTACGAATGCGTCATAATTATTCATTATACAGTGTGGGACATAATGTTTGAAACACGTTAGAAATGATTCTAGAGCTGAAAAGAATCTTCATAGGGAAACGTTTTTGCATATCGAAAAACTTAAAAATCGATTTCGACATGTGTCACGTCATCACAAATATGGCGGGAATTTTAAACAATTCATTACGAATGGGCAAATAGTGGGGTTATTTATGAAGAAAGCAAAAATAGTTAATTGAAAAAGTTGTTTAAAATATGATTTCAGGCCCATTTCCAAAATTGAAATATCTAAGAAATCATTGAAAATTGTAATTTCTTCTAAATGTTTTAAATGAGTTTTAGGAATTATTATAAACTTATTTAATTATTAAAATATGATTTTTTAAGTTAGTTACCAAATGACTGTGCAAAATAAAAAAAATGGTTTTGCACTACGGCGCTTGATTGGTCCATATCTAACAACTTAGTTAATAATTTTTTAAATTTTTCAATTTTGAATAAATCAATATTGCACTATTGCAATAGCAAGAACCATAGTGAAAACCAGTTTTCATAAAGTTTGCACTAGCGTTTGGAAACAAACCTAAAAAAATTATATATTTTATTGAATAAATTTATGAGCCTCAAAAGTTATTTGACCAAAAAAATACAACATTTTTCAATTCACCAAAAAATATTTAGAAAAAATTGCAATTTTCATATATTCCAGAAATATATTAAAAATTTGGTATGTGGAATTGAAATTGAATTGTTAAAAACTTTTTCAAATAACTTCTTTGCTATCTTTCAAAGGTACCCCACTTCTCGCCCATTCGAGTATTTTTTTTAATATGAAGTCACTACAGACAGCAATATACAGGGTGTCATAACCTCAACAACCCCCTTCATGAAACTTCAATTCTTAGTAAAGTTGGTTATATTTCCAAGCAATACTAAATCAGGATGAATATTAGACGTATTTTTTATAAAGTGAATTAAGGTTTACGATGGTCATCGCCAACCGATGTTTTATCCTTTTTACTCCTTTATACACCTATACCTATAGGCTAATTGTGGCAAATAGCTGTCCGTATATAAAAACTTTAGTTGCTTTTAGATGGCAAAAAAGCAGTTTCAGTTGGTTCCTCAATAGTTTTTCTGAAAATTTCACAATGGATAACTAGTCAAATAATCATGCGCCTGGTGGTTTTAATATAATATGAGAAAAAAGCGCAATGTTGTAAGATATTTACATACAGGGTATACCTCGAAGAGCGGAGTCGACATGTATATGGGAAACTAAGGGAGTATTTTCCTGAAAATTTGTATACAGAAGTTTCCCGAGGTGCTCGTTTATACCGGAAGTCGACCCCAACTTTTTTTTTATATTAAAGTATTAACGGCTCCAGTTTTCACCGTTTAATTTAGATAAAGGGTTAATTATTTAGCGAAGAATCCACTAGCGGTGAGAAAAAATGATGTTGCCGTTTCAAAAAAATGAGCCGCACAATTTTCGAGATAGCCGAATTTGACGCCAATTTCTGAGCACCCCGTATATTTTTTTTGAAAAGTTTCCAAAGATTTGGAATTCAGGCAAATTTCTGGAAATTTTTTCCTCGACTCTCTTTGTTTCAATTTTTTAGCAGAAGAAGAAGAATAAGTTACTATATTTTCAAACAATATTACTATTTTTCATTATTAAAGAACCACTTGACAAAAGACTGGAATATATTTTGGGACCAATGATATAGCCTAAGAAAAACTCATACCTTGACTGGAGGAACAACTTTGTTCTCCTGCGGACTCTGGAGGCGTGGAAGCACTCGTTCTGTCACTTTCGTCTTCTTTCCTTTTGAGTGCCTGAAATAAGAAATAAGAGATTGGTTGGCTGATGAAAAGGGCTAAATAAATATGAACACTGCTAAATGACAAAGTCACAACAAAAACAGGGACTAACAAACAGCAAGCAAGCGTATATTGTAAACTTACTCACTTTGAGATGGAAATGATAGAACGTAATTATCGACATATTTCCGGAAGGAAACGAGTAGGTATTGAAAAGAGGATTAAAGTATTCTTTCAAATTAGTAAAATATTCCGAAAAGAATTTACTGATTCAACTACCTTCAAACAAAAATTAATGCAAAGCAGCAAAACCGTAAAATAATCAGTTCAGAAGATATTCGAATCATATTTCCAACGACTATTCGTTCATAACATTCAGCCCTATCACTGACAATTACGAACTGATACATTTTTTTCTAATTCCAAATATTATCCTCTGAAGAAAAGCTGTAGAAACATCGGTCACATGAAGTTTAATATCCATCGTGGTATAAGCCAGGTGAGTAGTTCCTTTTTGTCAAATACTGGACCGATATTTTCTCCTTTGTGGGAATGTTTGGTGGAAATGTCGAAATTATTCGTTTCATCAAGTTTGTCGACTTTTTTCGTTTATTTTTTAAATTATGGGAAACATTTATTGGAACTACTCGTAGAAGTGAGTGGAGACAATAAAGCAGTACGTATACGTGATCACATTATAAGTTCATTGTGAACAATTTCAGATTTTTCTTATACATTTATTTGATTTCACCGTTCATTTTCGAGTTTCCGTGTTTTTATTAAACATCTCAAAACATAAACTTTCTATTTTCTGCGGTGATAACTATGTATTCTAAATTTCCCTGTTTTATAAATGAGTGATTATAAAAAATGATTTGGGAATATATCAGTGAGGCTTTACAGTGATATACTCATAGGCTGAAGATTTTTTCATTCTTTTTCATATTCCTGTTTGGATCTTTGTATAGCAATAAACTCTGTTGTCTTTTGAACTCTTCACATTGTAGAATTATAATGATTATAACTAAACGTGTCCTATTTTATTTTTTTAACTCTTTTCTTTTTCTGTTCCCCATTTCAACTTAAAAAGATATTTTTTCCAAATAATGTAATAGAGATGAGAATGAAACAAAAAAAAGAAATAAATGATGCACACTACACATATTCACATTACGTACAAGCTCTGGCACCACAGCTTCTGTGATATTTATTCTGCGAATTTTTGTATTTTTAAAAACAGTAACTATATTTATATTTTAATTTTACCTTCGTTTATATTTTATATTATACCTTTATATACATTATATTACCTCGAATAAACATTATTCTATTCTATTCTATGTTTTTGTTCACATGGTATATTGAAAACCAAAATACCTATAACTTTGTCGATTTCATTTAATATGTAGAAAATGAAACTTTTTGTATGTATGATTACTCATCATCGCTTTTCGGGCGTAATTATATAAAAAAAGGTAATTTAATTTACTCTTTTGCACTCTTATGTCAAAAATCCGGAAAGAAATGGGTTCCGTACCATTCATCGTTTAAAATATTGTCTGAACGAAAGGTGGGTAACAGTAGGAATGGTATTATAAAACATTTCAGCTCACAAACAACTATTGATGTGAAAATTGTATAACTTAACATATTACATATATAAAAGTTATCTGAGAATGTTGATATATGCAGATGATCTGAATTTTTTAATAAGGCAATCTTCATTCGTTAGCGACCGTCCTTCAGAATCTCTCCAAAATATTCGAGATAAACCATATAAAAGAACATCTTTTGTTAGACTCATCAGTAGTTCATTCGACTGAGTAGAAATGAGGGTCTTCTTGGTAAGTATAAAAGTGTAGAGTATAATAACTATTATCATGTATTATCAAGTATTTCAAAAGAAGTATTTCATTGTTTGAATTTGCTTCTGAATTTTTTAAATTAAAATTTTTCGTGTTTATAATACGAAACATTTCTGGACAATTCATAATTGGGTTAAAATTCCTTGGAAAAAAGTCTTAAGATATACTGAAATTTTTGACAATACTTCGGGGTTCATAATTAGCCATAAAATTACAAAATATAAAATCACAAAACTAATAACCAATTCGATAAGAAAATTAACGAAAAGTATACTATACTGATAATAGCAGTTAAAATTAATATTACAATTTTGAAAACTATTCCCAGGAAGTTGGTTTTATCTAAATATTCATCTATACAAGACTTCCTTTCGTTAAATTGATTCATTCCTGAAAAATCACTTTTAAACTCTTTGAACCATATTTTACTGGATATAACCTTAAATATCACTTCAGGTCTTTAATGAATAAGTATTTTTTCTTTTCTTTTTTTAAATAGAACTAATCTACATTTTTCTCTAGGATATATCGATATCTGAATTGTATTCCAATATAAATAAGATAATGGTAATACTCATAAAAGAGATGTAGCTTTAGCTTTTCAGTTTTTTTTTAGCTGTGATTCTTTTTCATATTAGGAAATTCATTTAGAGAATCACATACAAAATATTGTGTACACAGACAAAAACAAGGTAGACTGAACTTGGATGACTAAGTCACAAAATGCATTCACGAAATCAATTATTGAGAAACCATAGTCATCATTCATACTTACGATGAAATTTTAACCTTCAAGAGTTTTTGAAGCAGAAAGTTGATTTATGACCCTACAAAATACACTAAACCAAAAAATTCAACTTCTATCCCTAACATGATTATATTTCTTGTAGTGTTTCGCACTTATCGCCTTGTCAGCTGTAAATGCTGCTAAAGACGCAAAAAAGTCCCCGGAAAAACCCAAACGTAGTCTTGGGCTTGGATACAGCGGCCTCCATGAGGGAATAAGCGGAGTCAGTGGAATCAGTGGAGTCAGCGGAATCAGTGGAGTTAGCGGAATTAGTGGACTCCATGGAGTTAGTGGAGTTAGCGGAATTAGTGGACTCCATGGAATTAGTGGACTTCATGGAATTAGTGGTATCAGCTCTGCTGATGGAATTGGCTCAATTGGAGGACTTGAGGGAGGAATCTCCAGTCAGTCAATCTACGGAAGTGGAGGTTAGTAGATAATTCAAACAATTCAGGTTTTCGATTTAGGGTTCTTAAAAAAAGTATTTGCAAACACTGGTAGAATTCTTTTCCACCATTTCCGCCATATCAACTCAGTATTATTGGTACTCAACAATATAAGTAGGTGGAATTTTATTTTTGTAAGATATCAGTGTCGATATAAAAATGTATGATATTCTACAACAGGCTATGGCTATGGTGACGCATCCAGTCATGGACTTGGTAGCGGATCCAGTTACGGACTTGGTGGCGTATCTAGTTATGGACTTGGTGGCGTATCCAGCTACGGACTTGGTAGTGGAGTATCCAGCTATGGACTTGGTGGTGGCGTATCCAGCTACGGACTTGGTGGTCTCTCCAGCTATGGACTTGGTGCATCTACTTACCAACAAGGCCCAATCTCCCACTCCCACGAATACCGCCAATCATCTCATCATGTACCAATAACTGTACCTCAACCCTACCCTGTGACTGTCACCAAGACCGTAGGTGTACCACATCCCGTACCCGTAGAAGTACCAAGGCCTTACTCTGTACCTGTACGAGTCAGCGTACCAGTGGAAGTACCCAGGCCTTACCAAGTCAGTGTACCAAGACCTGTAGCAGTACCAGTACAAGTTAAGGTTCCCGTCGAAGTACCTAGGCCATACCCTGTCGAGGTTACCAAATCAGTACCAGTTGAAGTAGAGAGACGAGTCGTTGTTAAGGTGAATATTATTCATTTTTCCAACAGAAATAGAGCAATAAAGATGCTAGCTAGAGGGTGAAGTTAGAAATTTAACCTTCCGACTTTGAGGAAATTATATCATATAAGCCATGACATGAATATAGCTCAGAAACATTCAATTATGCTGAGACTGATTTTATTCCTCATTTTCAGGTACCAGTCTCTGTCCCAGTATCAGTACCAAGACCTTACACAGTCCAAGTACCCACTCCCGTTCAAGTAAGAGTACCCACTCCAGTATACGTTAAAGAACGCAAATACGTCCACTCCTACAAAAATGTTAATCACGGTGTGTTGAACCGTGGAGTAGTTGACAATGGATTGGCCACATCTGGATTAGTCAGTGGTGGATTAGCTAGCGGTGGTTTGGTTAGCGGTGGTTTGGTCAGCGGTGGTTTGGTCAGTGGTGGATTATCTGCCGGAGGATGGTCCCACGGTGGATTGGCCGACCAAGGATTGATCAGTGGTGGATTATCGAGCGGTGGATGGTCCAGCGGTGGATTGGCCGACCAAGGATTGATCAGTGGTGGAATCTCCAGCGGTGGATGGTCCAGCGGTGGATTGGCCGACCAAGGATTGATCAGTGGTGGATTATCGAGCGGTGGATGGTCCAGCGGTGGATTGGCCGACCAAGGATTGATCAGTGGTGGAATCTCCAGCGGTGGATGGTCCAGCGGTGGATTGGCCAGCCATGGATTGATAAGTGATGCCTCAACCTACAGTAACGGATGGAATTCAGGAGTCAACAGTGGATGGAATTCAGGAGTCAACAGTGGATGGAATTCAGGAGTCAACGGTGGATGGAACAGCGGTCTTCTTAAATCATACAGTCCTAGTGCATATGGAAGTTACCATAGCCATTCTTTGAAATAAAAACCATATATACCCGATTTGCGACAATAGTTATGTTAGTATGGTAAACATATGAAAGAGTAAAATTAAACAACAAAGATAGAGTTCAAAATGGACGACTTGTTAAAGCTGAAGATCACCAACGTTCGATCGCGGCATAACTATATTATTCAGACTACCAACATAATTGTGTTTTTGATTCAATGAATCATTAGCGTACGATGTATTTGATTTCTTCAAGAAAATTATGATTTCGCATTAAATAAAAGGTATTTATTTCAATACTGTTTTTATTTCTGTGAGGCAAAACTAATAAAATTTTTCGACTGTACAATTCTACTACACTTAACATTAATTCGAAGACTGAAACAGAGTGTAAAGACACTTCTTCTGGAAAATCAATAACCGCAACCAACAAAATCTTAGCTGATTCAAAGAACTCACGTTCTTATTAAGAAAAGTTCAACAAACGGTATAAAAGTAAAACTTTGTGTATCACGATAGTATATAGTGATACAAATTGTATAGTACACTATTTTGTCGCACGCCAAAAAAACAAAGTTCGACATCGTGTCTTTTAAAACGTGTGTATACTATTATTTCTATTTTGCATTAATTTATGCTTTTTATTTGAAAAAAAAACAAATTGGTTCAATACCAATATCAAAAACATTTGGTTGCTAACACTAAGAAAAAGAAAATTCTCGTTCAGTTTACTTGACGCAATTTCAAAAATACGAATCTAAGGCGAATGTAGGCAAGCGCAAAAAATATATGGAGAACGATTTCCAGATCGTGACGCTGTGATTGAAAATAACAATTTTCTTTAAATATTTTCCTAGCTGTATGAAAATATCAAATAATTTTCTCATGAATAGCTTGACCATACTGAAATATTTGTATTTCAATGATAATAACAAAACTTTCTCATTTTCTCCACACCAGAGAGCACCAAATAAAAAAAATAGAATTTTGCAGAACCCTTGCAGTTACATTGGTTCGTATCTAACAGTTATATCAGAATTCCACTATTATTGCGGTGACGGGGAAATCCAAAAATATCGTGTTTTTCCGATTATAATCAATGTTTGATGATAATCGTGCACGAACGTTTCGCTTCGCACATAATTTTAAAAATAATGCGTCTAGTTAAAGAGGCTAATAGAGTTTTCAACATTGCATGCGTAGTGAAACGCTCTAACACGATTATCATCAAAACTTGATTATAACCTAGAAAACCCCATGTTTCTGGAGTGTCATGTCATCACAATGGTCGTGGAATTCTGATATAACTGTTAGATACGAACCAATGTAACAGCCAGGGTTTTAACAAAATCCAATTTTTATTAATTTGAAATACAAATGTTTCAGTATGGTCAAGCTATTCATAAGATAATAATTTGATATTTTTATACAGCTAGGAAAATATTTTTAAAAAATTGCTATTTTCAATTCTCTCACATTATTTTTAAATCTTTTTGTATATGTGCATAAAATTGAATTCTAAGCAACTTTTTCAAATAACTTTTTTTGATATCTTGCCATTTTACCCGACTTTTTGCTTATTCATAGTATTTTTTTTTTCAATTTACCGCCATACCACCGATCACGTGACATGTGTCACAATCGACTTTTAGGTTATCGGACATGCACAAACTTTTCCCAAGAATCTTTTTTCCAATACTCTGATAATAAACTTTTTCCCATATGGCACATATACTTTTTGGCGGTCACTGTATAATATATTTACTATAAAATGAGTTTATAAGTGACATGATTATTACTCTTTGATTATGAAACATTAAAATAGGAAAATAAAAAAAAATTACTCGCCAGGGATTCGAACCTATGTGAGTTCAAACTTCAACAGAGTTTGTTAATATTAAAATCTTCTATCAATACCAACGATTTTCCGATACAAAAAATGTATCGTAATGCAATAGAATGTCAAAGAACACTTTTTTATCGTCGGATGACATTACAGCAAAGAAAACTTTAAACAACTTATACAATTCGGTATCTACTTAGTAAATATTAACACACTGACACTCAAACACTATAATGATCACAATCACAGAGCAAGGAGACTGTGCGCAATATTTCATTACGCACTATAGAAATACTCGTTATAGGAAAACAGTTTCAATATTTAGTGAAGTGGCATCTAAAATACTCCTTCGCCATATTAGACCAATCCCAAGATGCTGAACAATAGTAATGAAACCCCTGAAGCCGTTGGAATAATCATTACAGGTTGAAGTCCATGTGTCCATGGGCACAAACAACTCGGCCGACTAGTTTTCGAGATACAAGGTGTAAAAGATGAGAAGTGAAGCTTTCTGCTAAGAATTTTTAAAGATTCCAAGAATTGTCAAAACGCCTATTCAATCTGCGAATACCATGCCTCAATGATAGTGCAATGTTACCTTAATCTCGTATTCATTATACTTTCTCGTTTTGTGTTTTACAAAAGGGTGAACAAAGAAAAATCCAAGTCAATTAAATTAAAACCAACCATTGTGATATTTTGGAATATATTGAAAAATATGTCACACAAAATTGTGAATTAAAGTAAATAAAAAACTTTCAAAGACAAGCTTTTATTGATTTTTTTCCAGTTTCTTTGGAAACTAACGGGGCTTTCAAATGAAACAGATTTCATTCAAAATGTGTAGAAGGTATTGCATTTTTATAATAAGTACCGCTCTAATAATCTAGTCCGAATATTTTTCAACAACAATTGCTCGAAAATAGCTCATTTTGGTCTCCGATGGAGTATATGGGGTATCAATAAAATCTTTACAGTCGAAAGTATGTAGCTGACAAGCTGACAGCATAGGTCCGGAGACCTGTGCTGATATTTGCAACAATATCTCGTAGTCAAACCGAACATTCTATCAAAAAATTCATTAAAATTAACCGATTCTTTTTCGAAATACAGGGTATTTATTGAAAAAATTGCATTTTTTCAAAGAAACTTGGACTGTACTTTTTACTCAGCCTGTATACATGAAATGACTGTGTGACGTTATCAACAGTAAAGAATGTTTGAAATATGAAACATGTTCTTCCTTTGTTCACCCTGTTGTACAGCACAAAACTAAAAAGTATAATGGATACGAGATCAAGGTGACATTGTACCATCATTGAGGCATGGTATTCGCAGAATAAATAGGCGTTTTGTCAATTTTTGGAATTGGAATTGACACCCTGCATTTCGAAAACTAGTCGGCCGATTTTTTTGTGCCTATGGTTCCTTTTGCCGAGAAAGTCATTACATTTTCAGATTATTGATAAGATTTCAATCGCAACATTATATAACCCTCTGAAACAGATACATATATTTTCATTCCTAAAATCAATGAAAACAACTCATCTTCTTGAAATAATGTTCAAAATCGAGATAATGGTGTTTCCATTTAGAAAGTTGCTATTCCTCAGAAAAGGTCAAGCCAATCTGTTTAAAATGAAACTATTTCAAAATGATGGTGAATGGATCGTCTCACAATAAATATAATAATAGATCACACTGAAGGCCATTTGCATAAGTTTTGGAGTAGGCGAAGGCTATAACAAGCAAACACCGTTATACTAGAAATGGGGCTATTATTACAGTTATTTCAATTTTCAGGGTCCAAGCCAGGTTTATAATATATGTTTTTTTCCCACGTAACTAACGACACAAATTACCTATACTACCCTTTCAATGTTTTTCTTTTTTTTATAAATAAATATTAGTATTGAACGAATTGTTTCACAAGTAATGCGACCGGATCGGTGAGTTTTCTACTGAGAAAATCCGGGAAAATATGTAAAAATTATAATTTTTCTTAATTTAAACCTGAAAAAATCTAGGAAATGATAGATAATAACATGTATCTAGTTCAACTGTGTGTGCAAGATGGTTTATATTTATCCGATGTGTAGTATTGGCACAATCGCTTTATAAACAATTTAAAGGGCTTATCTTGCAAAATGCGCCGAACCAAGTGAAATCGTCGTATTCAAATTCTGTAAACGGCATCCGTGAGTAGAGATCAAAATCTATGACTCACCTATTTTGCATTTTCACCTGAGAGATGGAAAACGTGTTGAAAATGTCACTAAAAGTTGCTCCAACCCCAGTACCGCTAAGGCTCAGCAAATTCGAATCGACCAACGGTTTGGCCATTCTGAAATCGTATATCAACGAGAACATAATAGGGAATTACATTAGTAATTTTTTATATATTTTTTCAAATACTTTCAAGTCAAACTGAGTGAAAAAGGATTTTTTATTTTTTTTATTGTATTTGATCCAGAAAAAAAAGGATTGGAGGAGAATTCAAACACTAGATATTTTCGCACGAGCTATTACCGGTATTTCATTGGTCGAATATAGATGACGTCAAAGTCTCTCCAAATATTGCATGTCTGGAATCAAAATAAAGTGTGCCTTCCCATTAAATTCAACTGAATAGCCACACCTGATTCAAACTGGGAACAACTTTTTCTCGTGCAGAAAACATTCTCAGAGAACTCAAGGACAAACGTTCGTAGAACAATACTGATGACGTCAGCCCGTGAAAATATGGCGTTGGATTCTATCCCAATTTGGTATAGTTTTTAAATGAATTGTAGTCGATATGAAATAGATTAATAGGTTCGTGGTGTGATTTTACATGCATTGTATATACAGATAAGATCATTTGTTACAAATAAAACGCCATTTTTTATTACAGTGTAATTCCCTATTTGGTTGCTACCGCAAGCCAGTAAAACGGTTGCTACCTTGGAAGGATGAAACATTTCAAAACTCAAAACGACAATAGTTTCTACGATTTCTAAAAACATTCATGGAATAATAATCTCAACTTTACTACAGCTTGGCAAATCTATAAAGAGCCGAAAAGTTCAGTCTACATTCTAACTGAATGTACAATTTATACTACCCTCTTTATCGTCCAAATACTTTTTCATTCTAATTCTCATACGTTTTCTCCGAAAACCTGGGATATTCGTAATAATATAAAAAATAACATCTTAAAATCTGGTCACTTCGAAACTAATAACCACTTACCGCAAATCATTCCGGCACAGTCCAGAGTTATACATGGAAAAAGGATCCAACTGGAATATTTCTACGGAAAAAATATGGTATTGACAGATGAAGTCTGGAGCATCCAAAGGCATTTCAATGTCAGATAATCAAATGTTGAAGTGGACGTTATTCCTGGACCCCGGGACCCTACAGCGACCAGCTGGAACGCCTTCTTAGAATGGATCACGAGGCACTAAATACAGATCACCTGTCAGATGAGCAACTCGATCAGGAAGTGGAAAAATTAGGAAACATAATGACCAAGACATTCGAGGAAGCATTCCGTTTAAACGATACTCAAAAGCATCGCGTGTGCTAATGGAACCAGTCGCTGAAGGGTCTAAAGAAATCGACAAGGAAAGCTCATAACAAAGCCATCAAGGCGCGTAATTCGTGTAAATGGTGCAGAACTTTGGAAAGAAAGTACTAGAAAGAGCTGAGAAAGCATAAAAGAGCCTGCCGTGGAGAATTACATTCCCAGGCGAAATCAGACAGACTAATGAGCATCCTGAGCAACGAGGCAGAAGGTCCAGTAACAATCTGGAGAAACAAGATGGGATGTGGAAACCATACTCAAAAAATTCACTTAGACATCTGCCGGAAATGCACTGCCCTTCTGATATCGACGACCATCAACTGACGACGCCATAGCTTGCAGGGCGGTGAAAGAGTTGAACTCATATAAGGCAAAACGATCTGACGGAATTTTCCAGCAATGAATGGAATTTTAAACTACAACATTTGTTTTTTTACATATCCTTCGTTAAAACCTCTTTCGCCCTTGACAATTGGACAGAAAGGAAACTAAATGAACTTTGGAGGGATACTGCCGACTGCAAGTAGTCATAAGATTTTATGACCGGTTCTAGCAAGTTAAGGACAGCGTGGCTTTTAGGCGAAAATCGCCAAGCACTACGCCTCCTTATACGAATACTAACAGGCCATAACAATTTAGGTAAGCACCTATCGCTAATAGGAATAAAAGAGATAGTCCCACTTGCCGTAAGTGCGTGAAGAAGACAAAGAAACTTCGAAATCTTTGGAGTTGAAAGGCTCCAACAAACGGATCTAATTGAATTATAGTTGTAATTAGAAGGTCACGAAGGTTCAAAAAGAATACTAGGAGATGGCAATATAATTATATGGAGAGCAGGGGATGGCAGGAAAGTTCCTTGGAGCCTACTTGCCTTGCTGTAGTAGCGGCCTTCCCACGATTACCACTACTACTACATTTTGTGGATATTTTCAATTTCTCCCTTGTATAAGAAAAATAGATCGCAATACAAGTGATCCATATAGTTGCATATTGCTATTCAAATATACCAAAATTTTCTAATTCATGGTACAATACCTATTGACAAAAATACAAGAGATTCGAAGTTGTTTTGAAATTTTTCTGTAGTTTTTGATTGTGTTAATCACAAACACTCAAGGTCCTTATGATATCAGGGATTTCACTCTCAAATGGTTAGAATCTTATTCGTCTAAATGAAATTAAATAATAATGAATTCAGGATATGCAGAATTAAACAAATGAATTGTGGAATTCCTCAAAGTTCTATACTTGGTCCAATTCTCTTTGATTTTAATGACTTGTTGAACAAAAAAATATCAAGTTCTTTTACTGTTTTTGCTGATAACAGTGCTGTAGATTGGTATCACGAAAACGAGCAATATCTTCATCTGGATAATTTCTTGAAAGAACAGCATGTTGGTATTTTATGTAAAAAACACTCTCTCGGTTGCTACGCATTGGGAGTTGTTTCGAATTAATTACGATTTACAAAAACGGATCATTCTTTATTGACCACATATGAGACATGGTATAGCATTTTGGGTAGTGCCGATCCGGTCTTTCTTAAACATAAAATTTTAACAGTAATTGCAATTTTTTAATTTGAAATTGTTTGTTTGATACACAAATATAAAACAATGTTTAGTTAATGGCAGTTCTTCTGATGTAATACCAGATAGAATAATGATTCAAAACTTTCAATTCCTAGAATTCCTACGATGGATGTGTAAGATATTTAATTAAATTACAATAAATATAAAATGTATCACATCACTTTTGTTCCCGGAGAGATGTGAAACGATGAGAGCTTTATGTTTTAAAACGTATTTTTTTTATATTTATCACTCATAATTACACAAGTGGTTTGTATTTTATCGGGTAAAGGGTTGTTTAATGAGAAACTGTTTCCTAGCAATTCGACGAGAATAACAACTGTCAACTATTGAAAACACGACACCGAAGGTGGAGTGTTGTTAGGTTGACAGGTATTCGAGTCAAATTGCTAAAGGAAACAGTTTAGAATTTGAACAACACAAATTTACCTGATATCCATGCAAACCTCGAGTGTAATTCGGCAGGACAATTTAATGAATAAGAAATTCAGAAACATATCAATGTCAAACTATTCATTTTGGCTACCAACACCGCGATAATTGATAAACAAATGAATAAGTGAAAAAACCACTAGTGTATTTGTCGCTGTAAAAGTTAAAGCTAACTTTTGCCGCTGTCAAAGTGACAATTGCACTGTGGCATATGCGATTTTTCATACGCATGAATTAAATTGTCAGGAGTAATACCACGAGTGATTGTATTTTCGCGATAAGTCTGTCGATTTATTTCTGAACGAAACTGAATTGCTTCGTGAAAACAATTCAGTTGAGTTCAGAAATAAATCGACAGACTTATGAGATAAATTTAATCACGAGTTGAATTTTATTAGACCATTTCACGAATAAAGTTTCTTCATTAATATAAATACGAACAATGTACGACAGTCATAAACAAAGTATTAAAATCGCCAATATTATAATGTTTCGTTTCATAATTTCATTTGAATTTGCAGTGAAGCGACTCATTCTGACATATCCAGCTATATTTATTATTGATCGAACTGTCAAACGCATTCATTTCGTCATGGTTACGTCGCTAAAAATACCGAAGCTGATCCTCCAATCAGAATTGAAAGACAGCTGGTGTTATCGCGATAACACGAGCTGTCTTTGGCTTCTGAGGTCAGATTAGGTGAGAATTTTAAGATGAGTGAAATAGTCATTTCTATATCATCCACACTTTGAATAATTTTTTTCTGATTTTTTGTACATACTCTTCAACCGATAAAGAACTTATTCATGGAAAAATCAGGCTGTAGTGGTAGCAATGAAATGGTTCTTGGTGTAACGATTGATTTGTATGTATAAGATTTATTCAGTTTCATCTGTTCCAGTGTCTGTATGGAATTTTTGTTAGAAAAAAAAAACAAAAAGACGGCCCCAAGATTAGTGATAATTTTCCGGTTCCATTCAAAATTGGTATGTGGGGGTTTTTGAGATCAGACATTATGAATTTTTTGTTCAAAGTCATGAAGTGAAGATGTCGGCTCCAACATGGCGGGCGAGTTTGGTGATTATGATGCGAAAATTAAAAAAAAAAAATCAAAATGGCGGATCCATATCCATATTCAGATGGCCTCCTCACTGAAGAGCTGGATGGCTCAAAACTCACAGGAAACAGGCCTTGTAATAACCATAACCATAACTAAAAGGTACAAAAATATAAAAAAAAATACAGGATGTTTAAATCGTTTTGTTTGTTGTGCGAGCAAGGAAGATCCGGAACCTACAGCATACTTAAAAGAATAGAGTCTACTTGTTAAGAATAACTTTGTTTTTCAATAACTGACCTCGCATACCAAATTTTCCTTGATTCTACTAATAGATATAAAAAAACCATAAAACTCTTGTGTGCAACATATCTCACTTACTTAAAAAAATAAATGATCATTTCCATACATTTCAGCGACTTTGTATAATAAATTCAATCAATTTGACCGGAACTATTTCTTGTTCTTCTATCGGCAAGAATTACCCAATAAAAATTATGAGGACGATGGTGACAAAATAGTCTGAAAATGTAATCCTAATCGACTTTTAAATTAGGTGAATCGATCAATCCCACCGTTTTGGCAATAAAAATAGATATTTATTGAAAAGGACAATGTCATCATCTTTACGTAAAGATGGCATTTTGAATTTCTTGCATTATGCATAAGAAGAATATTAAACAGCGAACTATATTGGTAACTTATAGAACAGGTTGAAACTGTCCTTCGTTAATTAAATAATATTGATATAAAAGACAGAAATCTCATGATTGAGGCATCACTTGTGTTGAGTGCTTTACTAGAATAACACACACAATGAAGGTGTTTCTGGTAAGTAAAATTTCAAGTAGTACACCTTCCAACTAGAATGATTATAAAAAAAAATTGATTGGAAAACTCTTTACTTCTTTGAAATTTCATC
This sequence comes from Chrysolina haemoptera, assembly GCA_958298965.1. Lineage (NCBI taxonomy): Eukaryota > Metazoa > Arthropoda > Insecta > Coleoptera > Chrysomelidae > Chrysolina > Chrysolina haemoptera. The sequence goes on along the minus strand of OY282585.1, from coordinate 38,286,594 downwards.
AAAAATATTTTCGCATTATAAAAATTTCTTATGGCCGCATAAATCAACTCAAGACAATATAACTAGCCATAAAATTGAATCAATTATAGTCTTCAAATCTTATTTCATCAATAAAAAAAATATTGTCCAATAAACATTTCGCTAACTGAAAATGCCTTCATAAAAAATATTCATTCTTGAAGCAATTATGAAAAGACAGAAGGCTATCACAATAGCCTAATTAACGATCAGTTGAATTTCAGTTTTTCTAAGACGATTGAATCTGTCAATGAATATAATAAATAAATTATTTGATTATTTCAAACCTATACTTTCAATCTGCAAAATATAGGGCGGTCACTGTCAAAAAAATTCGAATTGCCAGATTTGTCACAAGATATTACTCACAACAAAAAATATTAGGAAGAAAATAATTAATAACAATTATTGTACCCGAGACAGATCTCGTGCAGATGAGAAGACAGTTATTATAATTTGCCGTGGCGAATAATATTAACAGGAAGTAATAATTTTCATCACACTTAGCACAGATGAAATAGTTTTTTTAATCCAACAAAAACTATTCATTAATATACACAGTGATCATAAAGGTTCTGACTATTTATTCGAAACAATTTTTGGAAAGTTCCTATCTATTGTGATTTTTCATTGAAATTTCACTGGTTGAGTATTCGAATTATTATTATTTGCTGTAGCAACAAATTACATTTAAACACGAAGCAATAATCTTCATGACCCATGGTACAGATGGAATAGTTTTTATCCCAACAAAAACTATTACTATACACAGTGATCACAAAGATTTTTCTGAAACAATTGTTGAAAATTTCCTGTCTATTGTTGTGATTTTTCTTTAAAATTTCACTGGTTGAATATCTTTTATGATAATTTGTGATATATTCATATTTTTTGAACGTTAATAATTTTTAATACCTACAATTCATCAATAGTGAAAATTTTACTTACATGCCTCATATTGATCTAAATGAACAAACAATTCTCTTCAGAATTTACCACAATCCTCATGACTTTACATTGCAAATGAGAAAACCGAGAAAATCTCTATAATGAAACTATAGTTCAAATGATTTTCACATAAAGAGGGTTTACAAAACCACAATTGTTTCGCTTTACAAAAGCTTCTTCAAGTGGTGAAGATATAATAAATTACGTATATTTAGTATATCTTCACCACTTGAAGAAGCTTTTGTAAAGCGAAACAATTGTCGTGGTTTTGTAAACCCTCTTTATGTGAAAATCATTTGAACTATAGTTTCATTATAGAGATTAACATGGATTTTCATCAAGTATCGGCTATATCAATTCAAAACCGAGAAAGGTTCTTAACTGAACTAGCACTTTTGATATTCACTTTTCGAAATTCATTAATATTTACAGTGAAGGTAACACAACACATTTTGCAAAAAATTTGTATCTGTATCTTTAGACATAGAGAGAGAGGATGGCAAATTCGGAAGCACTGACAACTCATTAGGTCCATCAATTACGGGGTTACTGGTTACATTAATTTTGTGAATTTTATCTCTGGTAATAAATTCAATGATTGACATGAATCCTCCATGAAATGCTTCGTAGTGATATCAAATAAATAATTGAAGAATCGTAACTTGAAAACTAAATATGAAGTGAAGATTCTAGTTCGATAAGTTGGAACACTATAATACACGAACAAACAACTGGACAAATCATTGTTGAACCCAAAAAGAGCAAGTTGATTAGTGCCTCAGAAATTCATAGACTTGGTCTAATTAAATTGAATGAACCTAATGACATTGAAAAAGGGAGCATTCTCCATGAAAATGAAAAAATGTGATTTATTTGTAAAATCTAACAGAAAACAACTACTTCTCCGGCTGAAGCCACGCTAGACATTGAACTACATCTGATAGATATTGTGAAAATACTCTAACTGAAAAGAAAAAAATCTGAAAGTGAAAATTTGCCTTTTCATTCAGATAGTTGTTTTTTTTTTGATTTTCTCTAGTTTTCATTGAAAAATCATTGAATGAATTAGATAGGGACGATGTTATTAAAAATATCACTCACAGAAAGCGTTCATTTTATTGAAGCAAGGTTCGCTTCTCAGTGATCATTAATTACTAAGTTGTTTTCAGTTCAAAAATGTTTTCCAAACTTTGCTTATTTAAATGGATCATGTAAATTTGTATCTATAACCTTCCTTGAGAAGTAAATTTTCCTTTCGCCAATTCTTAATTCGGTTATTGAATAGATTTGTGATCGATACTCGATGCTAAAAGTTTTTCTTTTTCAACAGTGAAAGGTTAGGTTAGGTTAGGTTAGGTTAGGTTAGGTTAGGTTTTCCAAACTTTGCTGATTTAGATGGATCATGTAAATTTGTATCTATAATCTTCCTTGAGAAGTAAATTTTCCTTTCGCCAATTCTTAATTCGGTTATTGAATAGATTTGTGATCGATACTCGATGCTTAAAAGTTTTTCTTTTTCAACAGTGAAAGGTTAGGAGTTATCTAATGAAAATTTTGGTTTCAGTTTGTAGCTCTTTTGGCCATCAGCGCCGCTGCGTCTTCTTCAAACAAAAAAGATGAGAAGACCAAGCGCGACTTGCTTCACGGAAGCACTATCGGAAGTGGATTAGGCTACAGCACGTACGGTAGCGGATTGGGCTACTCTTCCGGAAGTGGACTAGGAGTCAGCTCTTATGGAAGTGGACTGGGTTACAGTTCTCATGGAAGCGGGTTGGGATTAGGAAGTGGATTAGGAGTCAGCTCTTATGGAAATGGTCTTGGTTACAGCACTTATGGTGGTGGATTGGGAGTCGGTTCTTACGGAAGTGGATTGGGAGTCAGCTCTATCGGAAGTGGATTGGGAGTCAGCTCTATTGGAAGTGGATTGGGAGTCAGCTCTTATGGAAGTGGATTGGGAGTCAGCTCTATCGGAAGCGGATTAGGAGTCAGCTCTTATGGAAGCGGATTAGGAGTCAGCTCTTATGGAAGTGGATTGGGAGTCAGCTCTATTGGAAGTGGATTGGGACTCAGCTCTTACGGAAATGGACTGGGTTACAGCTCATACGGAAGCGGACTAGGAGTATATGGTGCTCGCGCCGGAGTTCCCATTGTTGGCGCTGCTGTTAGCCAAGAAGTTGCCAGACACACCATCCACAAAGTTGTCAACAGGATCCCTGTAGCATACCCCCAACCCATCCCAGTCCCAGTCACCAGAACCGTACAGGTACCTCAACCTTACCCAGTACGTGTAGACAAACCTTACCCAGTTCAAGTACGTGTGAATGTTCCAGTTCCAGTAGACAGGCCTTATCCAGTTCCAGTATCACATCCAGTTCCATACCAAGTGAGGGTCAGCGTACCCTACCCAGTTGAGAAACCATACCCAGTTACCGTCACCAGAACCGTACCAGTTCGTGTAGACAAACCAGTATACGTAAGAGTACCAGAACCAGTTCAGGTTCCCGTTGAACAGCCCTACCCAGTACACGTACCCAGACCTGTTCAAGTACAAGTTCCCACGCCAGTAGTAGTGAAAGTTCCCGAAGTCGTCAACATCCAACACCAGGTCCACAGAGCCCAAGTCGTCACTCCAATTGTCAGCCATCAAGTTCATCATGTCAGTACCCCAGTTGTATCCGGTGTTGTATCTGGTGTCGAAAGTGTTGGTTTGACCTCAGGAATTGTGGGCACCAGCTCGGGGATTTTGGGAGCAAGCGGTTTCAGCTCAGGAGAATATGGTGTAAATGGTATCAGCTCAGGAATTTTGGGTTCCAGCGGTTTGAGCTCAGGAGTTCTGGGAGGAAGCGGTTCAATCTCAGGAGATTTGGGCGTTAGTGGTATCAGCTCAGGTGTTGTGAACACTGAATTGAACGGCGGTCTCTCAGACTCAAGCTCCTGGAGCTCAGGCGGTTTGAACTCAGGTTCCTGGAGCTCAGGCGGTTTGAACTCAGGTTCCTGGGGCTCAGGCGGTTTGAACTCAGGTTCTTGGGGCTCAGATGGTTTGAACTCAGGTTCTTGGAGTTCAGGAATCGGCAGCCACAATATTATTGCACGAGGTGCTGCAAAGAAGACTACGAAAACTACCAAGAAAGAGTAACTGTGACGTACGATGAAGTAGTCTAAAACATGTTCGATTTGTCATTTTTTTACAGAAATGTACAATTTCAATTTCCTTGTAATATACTTTTACCATGTAAATATCTGTTTTTATTACCTAAAGAGAAACCATTCTGAGACAAATTAAAAAACAACGATTTTGTTCAACGAAAAAAAAAACTTTTGAACTGAAGTGAAACTAGCCATTTTTTCTTGTTAGAAAAATGGTAACGTAAGGCTTTCATAACTTCTACACTATGAAATATCAATATTTTTTCTTCGACTTTATCATAAGTTACTGGTGTGTGTTGTATTTTATGTTATATCAAAGTATAACAGATATTTTAAACATAGTATCCATTATAATCAATATATGCATTTGTTTGAATTACGGTGTTGACAAAATTTAAGATGCTTCATAAATTCTCTCTTCCAATATTGACAACTATATTATATTCCTCAAAATATTTTTTCACATTGCATTGAAAATTCATATAATAGAACGAAATAACTGCAATGGAGTATTTCGACGTCAAAAAGAACTAAAAAAATATACCTATTATATTCATGAAAATACACTTTCAGGAAATGGCGACCTTAATTCATTAATGCAAAAACTATTGATTAACAAGTTTAATTTTTCTCAAAAGTTCATCATTTTTCATGATCCCAAAACATTTCTGAAGATGGATGCGCAGTTCCAACTACAGAAAACTAGCTGCATATTTATGGCTTCACTAGAAGACCCTAAAATTACAGCATAACATAGAAACATTATATTATAGTGCTAGCTAAAACTCCCTCTCCTTATGATTTGAACCATTATATTAAAACTGATAAAACTGGAAATGTGAAAACGAATGGATGAAAACTTCTTTTTTAGTGGTAAATGATGAAGTAATCATCATCGATGGGTTCCTATGGCAAGGACTACCTTATTTGAAAGGTATTTAAGAGACGTATTCAACCATACTAATTTAGTTTGGATTCAAGAGAGTTTTAACAGATTAAATAGATTAATACACAAAATTTTCAGTGCTTGTGTATGCGTGTGTGCTTGTGGTACTCAGCAAAAATACAACAATATCACAACAAGCCAGAGCTGGTGGAAGGCTCTCTCTTTCTCCTCATCACAGAACCTGATTAGTTTGGAGTCTTGGTGTAACCCAAGCAGATGTAGATGTAGATTTTCGGGTGGCACTGCCCTGTTAGAAGTCCTACCACCTTCCTGAGAGACTTTCGGCTTAGTTCGAAATGGTGACTTGATAGCCGCTCGGTTAGCCCCATCACCATCATTTTCCCGTATTACCTGAGGCATGTTGAGTTGGACAAGATGCTAATTGCGAAAATTCTCGCCGGTTTCGGGTCGTTTTTTCAGTGCCTCTACAAACTTTTGGACTGTCCGATAGTAGGATGCAAAATAGATCGAAAATATTTTTGGATTCGTAATCAGACCAACCATTTAACTACTAATCTACGTTGTTCCTAAAAAAATCAGTTCTGAAAAATCCAAATTTGTCTCAATTCTTATGAAAACGCCACGAAGAAATCTTCAACTGTTCTTCGCGCTTCTTGTAGCATCTTCCCTTAATGCATTTATATTCTTGGCATGATTCAACAATGTCTAGAAAATTCTTTTAATTGTTTTTGGATGATTGGATTATTGCTGAGGTACCTACTCTCTGGGCACGCGTGGAATTTTTTCGTGCCATCTGTGATTGGACCAATAATGATGATGTTTCAATGACCCGTTCAGATGTTTATTATCATTATTCCACATCACGGTTCAATGGTCCTCGAATATCTAAGATATATCTTTATGAAGTTGTGCTTTTGAGAACAACAAGTATTTTCCCATTTACCACACAAATAATTTAATTCCTACAAAAAATTACACAGAAATGTCTTTGCCTAAGCTTAAATCCCATGAAGTTAGTCAAACTGAGGTCATGTGATTGAATACCACAACTCACTAGTGAGTTATGGATTATAACTCACGTTCATATTTGAAACTTATTAATATTTATCTCATAAAAAAAGATTTCTTCCACTTGTTGGATAAAACATTGTATGCCACTCGTGTGTTATGTTTCCTAAGTCACTTTAGAATTTATACCACTCGGCCTGACGGCCTAGCGGTATAAATCTTTCTCGCGTGACTCATTTTCAACATAACACACTAGTACCATAAATAACTATTATTGTTGAAGCACCAGATGACCAGTACGTAATTATAAGTTATATTTTAGTCATTGGTTCATTGGTAAGTTTTTCGTTAGTGATTGGTTATTTTTTTGTAGGTTGCTTTAATAATTGCGATCTGTGGTGCATGCCGATGTGAAGAATTATGTAATATGACAGTTGGAGGTGTACAATAAAAGGGTGATATTATTTCAATAGTACTGACATACACAGGAAATTTATTGTTACAAACAATACCATTGGCAATATCAACATCTTTGACATCCTCAAAAAGTATGCAGCTCTGAGACCGCAACGACAACGGATCATCGTCGTTTCTCTTCAAGTTATAAAATATCAAAATGCACAGCACAGGTTATAGACAAAAATACCATTAAACGGAGCCATTTATTCAAAGTTGTATAGTCTAGAACAATATACTACATACAGTGTGTGCATAAAGTAACCCCCCTGTTAACTTTTGAACGGAGTGGAATTTTCTTTTGAATATTTTTTTTTGTGAAATGGTATGTTATAAGCTACTCTTTGACAGTAATAAAAATGTCTCCCCTTCATAATGGCGGCCAATCGCCATTTTGAAAGATTTTTTCAAACGGCATGGGGGGTCGAGTGATACCTCATTCGAATTATCTATTGATTTTCTATACGACTGCAAAATTTCAGACACAAATATTCATGTAAAACAAAATGGCGGCACATTATGTTAGAACTTTCATACGAGATTTTTTTGAATAAATGGTTTTCAACGAGCTTAATTGAAATGAAAAAATATTTTTGGATATCACCAATGTTCTCTGTCCCTCAGAATCGCATATGGGACATGATTTCTGAGATTTGCTGAGATTCAATAAAATGAGGTATCACACTACTTATCTACTTATTAGAATTTTTTTCTAATATGGCACCCATCTGCCATTTTGAGTGCCAAGAAGCTCTTGCAAAAACGAAAGAATATTTTATCATTGCACTAAGGCTCTTAAATAGCCATTTATTTGGAAGGATCCTCTTGTGAGAGTTCTAAAATAATGTACCGCCATTTTGTTTTGGACCAATATTTTTGTTTGAAATTTCGTTGTCATATAGAGAATTGAAAGACGAATCGAATGAGGTATCTCTCGACCCCCCATGCCATTTTGAAAGATAGAATATTTTTATCATTGTCAAAAAGTAGCTTGTGAACTACCATTTGACAAAAAAAAATCAAAAAAAATTCCCCACTCCGTTCAAAAATTAACAGGCGGGGGGGGGGGTTACTTTATGGAGAGACTGTAGTTTGAGAAGCACATCCGCGACTCTCTTGGCAAATGCAGGAGGAGACATTTTGGGATAAAAGAAACATGGTGGTTGGTGGTGCTATTGTGAGCCAGACTTGTTAATCTTAATTGAATTATCGACTTTGACAAGTAGAGTCAAAATTCAAATTAATTTTGTCAGTAACGCGCTTTCAACATTTTTTTTAGCTCAATTAGTTAGTGCAATACAATGCAATTAGTGCAATGCCTTAGACGACTTTTTCATGCACACAACTGTACTTCTACGAAATACGAAAAACATACCCACCGAATTCTCTTCTTCAATCAACTTCAGCATTTAATTTTTCAATTCCTAAAATTGGTGATTTTTGTTAATGTACTCGTTAAAAAATAAAATATGATATAAATATGAATCAAAACAAATAATACCTGTATTTATGTGAAACTTTATTTAATTGTTAGGGATGAAAAGTGCCACTTTCAACCCTAAAACTAGAAAGGAAAAGTTAATTTTCTAAGGAGCTGTTAAAAAATACTCTTTGTTGTCGTTGAGTGACACCACATGTGTCCAATATCCCATGTTCAAAATTGTGCTTTCTCAAAAATCTTCACTATTAAGTCAGAAGAAGAAGTCAGAAGAAGGTTCAAGTTCATGAGGGAAGCGTGACAAATCTAACGCCACCGTTTCTTTTACGAAAATTGGGTGAAAAGTGAAGTTAATTGCTAACATCCTGATAATTATTAACTTTTTCAAGATCACGATGATTGTCGACTCCGACAACCCGTGAAGGATACACGGGTTCAAACTACAGAAAACGGGTTCAAATATCCAGTGATGCAATATCGTGATTTAATCGGCCAGTTCCGCTTTAACAATGACCAAAGATATTAAAAAATGTCAAACAGGACTGATATACCTATTAGTTACATTACGTTTCACCGTTAGATGATGATGTCAGGTCGAAAACATTATAATTGGAACAAAATTATGTAGGAGCTTCCTCGATAGCACACTTTGATTATAGCTGTTTCAAATAACTTTAATTACAAATATGAATGCGGGTATGATAATATATAAATAAAGGATATCGGATATTTAAAACTACATCTGTTATATGATCACGCTATCAAGTGTCGATCGATGCCATACATTTCATTTTAATACCTACACTTTAGTATGATTGAGAGGTGATAGCACAGTGCCAGTGGCGTAGTATACAAAATAATTTGGGAACTGCCTATCATTTATAGGAACGGAGAAGTTCCCTATATATTGAGAATCCTATTTCAATACCCGAATACTGTACATTTCTGGTACTCTGTACCCGTTACCCAGTACATTTTATATAAAGTACTCGGTACTCGTACCCGTACATATCGGGTAAAAGTATCCGATACCTGCGCTTCTGATGACAACGTGCGCGAAGTAATGTGCGAAATACCTATTTCGCACACTGCATGTAAACTATATGGGATTTTCATATTCTAACCTATACTCCTCAATCAAGCAAAAATTCAAGAAATCATTATTTCTAACTTTATGGTCTTCAATCAAGCGAAAATCCAAAAACCATTTATTTCAGAATGTTCAATAATAATTAAATAAGGCTTTTTTTAACACTTTTCAAATTATAACAAAGTTTTATATCACCTATTTTTTTTTGACGTTTGTAGAAAAAAATTTGTTCTTTGGTTATCGAGAACTGATAAAAAAAATAGTCGAGATAGTCGAGCATTTCGCGCACTAGATACAAAAATAACTATTATTTTTATTATTATTATCGTTAATTTTATCCTTCATTGACTGAAAACTACAAAATAGTTTAGTCATTATTGATTTGATAGTTCATGGTTATTTATGGGGTGCAAAAAGTGGTATAGGTATAATGCAAGACTCAGAGAAAACCCAATGTTCAATCTCAATGTTCAATTATTTTTGGACTTGCTGCATACAACTTGATGAGAAAGTACTTGCAAAAAGTACTCTTAGAATTCGAGTACTTTTACTCGGAGTACTGTACTCGAGAGCATGTGTAATGAGTAAAGTACTTGGTACTCTGTACTCGGTACCCAGTACTCGAGTACAATTTATCAGTACCCGGCCAGCTCTGCGGATGACCACAGAAGATTTTGAACTGCTTGTATCACTAGTTGATCCTAAAACAAGAAAAATAGAAATGGTCAAATGAGGCGGATGCTGTCATCCTTGTTCATTTTTGGCGCGAAACAGTAGAAAGGGTTTGTACTACAAGACACACGAGAAGCGAGAATCACTCAATACCGACTGACGAGTGGCTCACGACGAAACATACTCGCGAGTACTCGCAAAGAAGTTTCGGGGTTAGTACCAGGTATATACAAAGCGAAACATTTTCGCGAAACTGTTGCGCGAAACAATTTGGCGCAATCTAAACGCACCTTTCTTGCAATTGTAGAACTTCCACACTGATTCCACTCAAAATGATGATGGATCCTCCGCCAAAACTAACTGCCCCCCATTGAAATATTAGAAGATTGTAGCTCTGGCCTGTTATGTTCGAAATCTAAACAATATCGGGAGATACGTCAACGTCTAGACAGATATACCTACATAGGTTATTTCTAAAATTTTACAGATTCGAAAAAACACCACATATAAATTATAATGTGTTTATGCAATTATTATCAACACGCGTCAATTTTGTGTCCAAGTGTATGATACATAGTACAATAGGCAGTTATCTAAACAAACATCAGAAACTGCTAAACAAGTTCGGATATACAGTTAAAAACTGAAAGACGTAATCAATTATTCGAATTATTCGAAAGGATTCGTAATTCAAGTCTCTAATTTCGGTCATTATTCTCCGCACATTTATTTCCTTTACCTGTTTTACAATGACACATAATCTAATTTTAGAACATTGCCGCATCGTGTGCGATACCGTCGAACTTTTTTAAACTTGAACGCTGTAATTACTGTAGATGAATAATGTTACTGCTTCTTTCGGGAACGGACTGGATGCATACAAGACGAAGAACGCTTCATCATTGTTGTTATTGTCTATTTCCATTCCTATGAAATAAGTATTACCTAGATCGATCTTTTCGCCTACTAAAAGGATTCCAAATATGATGCTGAGTGCTGTCTAAGCAGTAGAAAATATTATTATATTATGACAGAAGGGTCTTAAGTAAGTGCATTTTATTTTCAAGAGGAAAATTTTATTCAATTTCATCCGGAATAATCGAAAGATACACGGGTCATATTAGATGATTTCTTGTATCGAGTATCACGTAAATTGTGGCGATCCGGGTCGACAGATATAAAAGTCGGTGAAAGTGATCAATTTCAACTGAAGCGAAATATATCAAATTTGTAACCACAAAAGTGAATTAACATAAATATTACATTTCATTCAGAGAAAACTCAGTGCATTCATTAGAAACGAATTAATCAAAAAAGTGTCACAAAAAATGCTGAACAAAATTCTGGCAAACGATTCATTTTTGGACATTATCACAAACAAGGTAGCAGATACGGTTGTGACGGTCTCCGGTTATTTTGGGTTTTAAAAGCCTTTGGTTTATAAATTATTTGGATTGAAAATATATTTCGAGTGACAAGACCAATGTTTTATTTGACAATATATATACTCATTTTTTTCTGACCACTATTCAAAAATAACACAAATACATTTCATAGTATAGGAGCCAGTATAACAAATAAATCTAACTTCTGCAGGAACACTCCCTCCCGGTAAAGAACTCAGTTCTTTACCTAACATCATTTGGTTTGTCTACGTCGAGTAAGCAAAGCTTAGTTAAAGGTCTTCTATACGTTCCCATTAGAGTCTTCACATCCACCACCCGAATATGTCCATCTTTTCCTGGATGTACTGCAGTGACAATGCCTTTGGGCCATGTGCTCCTCGAAAATTGATTGTCAACTATGATGACCACATCACCAATCTTGATTTTCTTTTGAGACGATGAATACCACTTGGTCCTCTTTGTCAGAACTGGCAAATACTCTCTTATCCATCGTCGCCAGAAATGGTCAGATAGCAGCTGAGATATGCGCCACTGTTTCCTGGTGAATAAATCATTTTCTCCAAATTTGCCAGGTATCTGAGTTGCACTTGATGTTCCCAACAGGAAATGATTTGGTGTCAGCGCTTCACTATCTGCTTGATCCAAAGACACATGAACCAAGGGACGGCTGTTGACAATGCTTTCAGCTTCTATTAATAAAGTCTGCAACACTTCTTCTCGTGGGAACTTCTCTTTGAGAATCACGTTCAAAGTCGTTTTAATAGATTTGATAAGCCTCTCCCAACTACCTCCCATGTGTGGAGCAGAAGGAGGGATGAAGAAAAATTCAATATTGCTGGTGGTCAGTTTCGAAATTATCTCATTTTGGTCCAAATCTTCCAAAGATATTTTTAGTTCTTTTGCGGCTCCCCGCAGATTTGTTCCGTTATCTGAAAATATTTTCTTGGGACACCCTCTACGACCGACTAGTCTTCTGATGGCCATTATTGCCGAATCTGTAGTTAGAGAGTGTGCCATTTCAAGATGAACTGCACGGGTGCTCATGCACGTGAAGAGTACCCCGTATCTTTTTTCTCGTCTTCGGCCAATTGATACAAACATGGGTCCAAAATAGTCCATGCCGACTATGGTAAAGGGTCGCACAAATGAAGTTAGACGGGAATTTGGAAGTGGAGCCATTTCTGGTATTTCCGGTTTTGCTCTATTGTTTTTGCAAAATTGACAGTGACTCCAACATCTTCTTACTGCGGACCTCAAGTTCAGAATCCAGTAGCGCTGTCTAAGTTCGTTTACTACAAATTCTTGTCCGTTGTGTGCTGCTTTGACGTGATGATGAAAAATGAGCAATCTGGTGAAATCATTTTTTGATTCAAGAATTATTGGAAATTTTGTATCTCGCTCCAGGTCATTAGAATACAAAATTCTGCTTTGAATTCGCATTATCCCTTCGCCGTCCAAAAATGGAGATAATTTGTACAATTTGCTAGAAGTTTCAATTTTTCTTGCTCTTTTCAAACAATCGATTTCTCCGTGAAAATGTTCATTTTGGACTTTTCTTATCCACAAATTTTCGGCTGAGTTGGTTTCTATAGGTATCAGTTCTTTGGTTCTTGGTGAAGTCTTTCTTGAATTTTCAATGAATCTGAGCATCCAAGCTGTTGATCGAATCAGTTTTAGCCATGAAGAAAATCGAGTAATATCTGGTAGGGCTTCCTCTAAATTTTGTTCACGAGAGGTGGCTCCAACAAAATGTTTTTTCACTTCAGATGTATCAATTTCATCAATTTGGATTTGTGGCCATTTATCCTTTTTGCTCTTCAGAAATGGAGGGCCATTCAACCATCTGCTACTGGACTCCCAGTGATAAAGGCTATTTTCCCTTGTGGCTTCATCCGCGACGTTTTCTTTGGTTGGAACCCAATTCCAGTTCTTTGCACCAGTGGTTTCAATGATTTCAGCTACTCTATGCGCCACAAACGGTTTGAATATTGTAGATTCTGCTTTGATCCAGCCAATCACAGTTTTTGAGTCAGTCCAATAGAAACATCTATTTATTTTGATACTGTGATTTTCCATTATAGTTACTGCCAGTCTACTGCCTAAAACTGCAGCTTGGAGTTCGAGCCTAGGAATGGAAACCTGTTGTTTTATAGGAGTAACTCTAGATTTTGCCATCACGAAACAGGTGTCAATGGATTCGTTTTTTGTTACTCGAAAGTATGCCACTGTTGAATAAGCCTGAGCACTTGCGTCGCAGAAGATATGGAGTTGAATTTCTTGAGCATCGAATAAATTTGAAACATAACATCTGGGAATCGTCAGTGTGGAAAATTTCTCAATTTTTGTTATCCATTTTTTCCATTTTGCCATCATTTCTTCACTTATATTGTCATCCCAACCTATTTTTGTTCTCCAAATATCCTGCAGTAAAATTCTTGCAATAATTGTGAAGGCGCTCAAAAATCCAAACGGATCAAAGATGGTCATCACGGTTCTTAGGACATCTCTTTTCGTAACAGGTGTTTCTGCCAACTTACGAAGTTCGTCTTTGCTCCATTTCATTGAAAAGGCAAATTTGTCTTCATTGGGATTCCAAAATAGGCCTAGAATCCTTTGAATGACTAACGGCGACTCTTTCTCAAGGTCCATATCTTTTTCACTGCAGTTTCGATATTTTTCTGGGATAGTTTTCAAAACTTCTCTCGAATTACTGTTCCAATTCCTTATAGTGAATCCTCCTCTACTGTGAACTTCAATCACATCAGATGTTATTCTTTTGGCTTCTGCTACAGTATCAAAACTATCTAGGTAGTCGTCAACATAATGGCAATCTCTGATAGCTCTAACAGCTTCTGGAAAGTCATTTTCAAATTCTAGAGCATTGATTCTCATGACATATTGGGCGGAAGTTGGTGATGAAACTGCCCCAAAAATCATAGAAATCATCTCATACTCAGTTGGTATTTTTCCATCTCTTTCTCTACCTCTCCACAAAAAACGCTGAGCATGTCTATCTTCTGGGCGAATTTCTACTCTATGGAACATTTCCTGTATGTCTGCTGATACTGCTATGTTTCTCTGCCTGAATTTGAAAATCACACCAAGAAGAGAGTTCAATAAATCGGGGCCCTTTAGAAGAACGTCGTTTAGGCTAATTCCACTGGATTTTGCTGCGGCATCAAATACAAAGCGTATTTTGCCTGGTTTGTTCGAGTTACTCACAGCAAAATGAGGCAAATACCAGATATTTTCGCATTTCGTTTGAACTTCTTCAGTGGATAACTTTCTAGCATACCCTTTTTCCAAATATTCAGATATTTTTGATGAATATTTTACAGCAAAATCTTCGTCTCTATCCATTCTCTTCTCTAAAGATTTTAGTCGATTCAGGGCGGTAAATTTACTATTCGTTAGTTCAAAATGATCACTTTTCCACAGTAGTCCGGTTTCCCATTTGTTCGAATTGATTCTCCTTGTAGTTTTCTTCAAAATTGTTGTGGCTCGAATATCGTCTGGACTCTGGGCTTTTTTGTAGTATTTCACTCCCAAACTATCAATTTTGAATGAGTTCCTAACAAGTTCCTCCAATTCCTCCAGTTTCTCATGTTGGTTGTTGATAAAAAATGAAAATTCCTCGTCGACTCGTCCTAAATAATTTTTGCTAAGATTTCCATGGACAACCCATCCTAAATGAGATCGAGACAACACAGGGTCATTTTTTCCTCCTTCATGGACTTCTCTGGCAATTATTAAATTGATATTGTCCTGACCGATGAGTATTCGTGGTTTTGCATTTACTAAAGGGGAAACTTTTACTTTTTGAAGATAGTCCAATTTTTCAGAAATGTTTCTCACATCTATAGACTGGACAGGAAGACTCAAGTTTTCAACAGTTCGGACATTGTTCATACTGTATGTATTATCCTCGTTTTGGCCTTTAATTTTAAAATTAACTTTTTTCGAATTCTGCTCCTCTGATGTTATTGAGTTCGTCCATTTGATTCTCAAAGGTTCAAATGGCCCTGTTGCTCCTATTTTGTCTGCCAGCTCAGCATCGATCATGGTTATAGTAGAAGCTTCATCGAACAGGGCGAATGTATTGAATTTTCCTCTAGGACCAATCAGTTCAACGGGAGCGATTCTCAAAAGAATCTCTGTTTTCTGGGTATTGTTGACGTGATGATTCACTTGCTCTTCCACTTCTTCGGGTTTTTTATCGAAATCCTTGTGTAAAAGTGGGTGATGTTTGAAGAAACAACCATCAACTTCGCATTTTTTCTTACTTCGGCAGAATTTTGTGTGATGAGATGACCCCAGGCAGGTGAAGCATACTTTATTATCTCTCACCCAGTCCCAACGTTTGTCAATATCGAGTTTTTCGAAAGATTTGCAAAATTCCACTTTGTGCCCATCGTGTTTACAATATTTACACTTCAAAACTTTAGTTTCTAATCTACTAGTAGTGCAAACAAATTTCTTTCTTTTTTCTGCTTCTTTCTGCTCTGGACCAACAACATACATAATGGCCTCGCTTGTTTCTTCGAGCCATACAGAAAAATCTGTTATTGAAATTGATTCATTGAGTTTTTTCAACTCAATAACTTTTCTTCCCCATTCCATTTTTAAATTGGGGTTCAACTTTTTCACTAAATCGTTCAGAAGTTGGGGATTTGATAAGTAAGTTTGGCATTTCAGGCTTTCAATTGTAATAGCCAAATTTTGAATTTTGTTAGATAAGTCCAAAATTGATTCCAGTCGTTCTTCTTTCAATTCAGGAATTTTCCTCACGGTGTCGATCAAATCTTCAATGATGATTTCAGGTCGGCCATACCTTTTCTCAAGAGTATTGATGATTTTTTCTACTTCCTGGGTAAAAATTAATGAGGCGTTCACACATTCTCTTGCTTTACCCTTCAGGCACTTCTGTAGACGCACAATATTTTCTGCGTCAGAAAATCCACAAAGTTTTGTTGTTTCTCTAAACTGATGTATGAAATTCATCCACTCTCCAGGTTCTCCGGAAAATACAGGAAGTTCTTTACTGAATGATTGTCGAGCCACAAATTGCTTTATTTTCAGTTCTTCCGCCTTACTTCCTTGAGCATCTGATGGTTTGGATTCTTTTGATTGAACATTCTCTTTGTTTTGTGGATGTTCTGCACTATTATTCAACGAATTCACCCAGTCTTGAACGAAAGATGTTTTACTGGACATGCTTTCTTTTTCATCATTGGAAAAGTCGCTGGAATTCAGACTCTCCAATTCTGCCTTTTTCATCTCTGCTTCTCGTTCAACCAATCTTTTTTCGATTTCAGCTAGCCTTTTTTCTTTCTCGAATTCAATTTCTAATTGTCTTCGTCTTCTGGATTTATTACTGGATCCTTTGCTGAATTTATGCGTTTCAGCTGGACTTTTCTGAAGGATTTTGTCCATTTCGCCTTCAGGTTTTCCAGAAACTTTATCAAAATTCATCATGGACTTTCTTGAGTTTTCAAAGTTCTGACTGACGTTTTCATATCTTGCAGGTGGCACTCCTTTTGTAATTCTCTCACTCCTCCTGAGAGGTAGAGATTTCGAATCAGCCATTTTCCACAGACGTTGTTCTTGATGGATCGAAGGACCACTTATGTGACGGTCTCCGGTTATTTTGGGTTTTAAAAGCCTTTGGTTTATAAATTATTTGGATTGAAAATATATTTCGAGTGACAAGACCAATGTTTTATTTGACAATATATATACTCATTTTTTTCTGACCACTATTCAAAAATAACACAAATACATTTCATAGTATAGGAGCCAGTATAACAAATAATTCTAACTTCTGCAGGAACATACGGTATTGCAGAAAGATGCATTTTTCAGCTATGGAAGATGGAATGAAACTATATACAGGATGTAAAATGTGAGATGCAATGTCCATGGAATTCCAGAAGATAGTGAACCTGATGTCATTGGTATACAAAACGACTCAGTTGGGGGTTATAGTGAAGTTACTGTAAAACAATATTTTCGTATCGGGAAGTAAAATGTACGTAGTGAAATAAATAGCGTCTGAATACATAGTGAATCGTAGCGTTCAGACAAATTGAATTCTAGAAACATATTCTCCCCGAGCAGGAATCGAACCTGCGACCTCTAGATTAATAGTCAGGGCTCTAACCAAAACTGAGCCACCGAGGACCCAGGATCACATCTGCAAATCGGGATACCCCTTTTCCTAGAATACAATTTTAGTAATGACACTTGCAAACTTTGGCGTTTGCGAGGTTTGGAGAGTTGGAATGTTGAAAGTGTTGGAAGTGTTAGAAGTAACTCATTCATTATCGATTATCTTCAATCCATTTCTCCTTTTACCAAGCGTCATCGACATAATATACTTGATTTCAGCAGGAATCAGAAATGTGTATCTCCGATCATTGAACAAGGTTATACCAAATATTAAAATCAAAGTGAAGTAAATAACATCTGAATATAAATATACAGTAAGGACCAAAAGTATATATATATGTATATAGGGTTTTATTCGATCTCTCCAATGGTTTAAGTTTCATTTATACAGAGTGTCTCAAAAGCGCATAATCGGTTAGGGACGATCGTAAGAAGTCCAATAATACCAAATTTGATGCTGTTATCTCCAAAGACTACGGAGATATTGCCCAAAAATATTGTAATGGAATTTCGTCATTTTACATCATAATTTTTTATTTTTTTTATTTATCAACAGATTTATATGAAATTACAGTCAGTGATATTTCGAGACTTCTTGAATCCAGTGGTGTAGTCAAAGTTCTGATAAAAGTTTTGAAATTAAATATGTGGGTTGATTAAACGGCATATTTTTCAAATTTCATTCCCTTATAACTTTTTTATTGATTGACGCATTTCAACCTAATTTACATATGAACCATCTGGAAATGTCGCGAATCCAGTGGTTAGTTAGTTAGAATTTTTGTAAAAAAATCGCTAGTAATTTTTTTATATTTTGACCTTGAAAAATCAGATCGAAATTTATTCATGAAATTTGGTGGCCTAGTAAACTTTTCGAATGTCGGTTGGAAAATGTTGATTTTATGAGGGTGCTCCGGTCTTAAGTGGGTCACACTGTATAATAATATCAATAATTCACAAAGACAAAGTAATTTATATCACCAATGAATGAGCTGCTAAGCCAAAGTTGATGTATCTTCCAGCATATACGATAGAGATTTATTTTAATCGATTTTTTAATATCCAAAAAATAATCGAATTACAACTTTACGGATCTTACCAAACTGCAGGACCTTTTACACAACAAATTTTAATCATTAATAAAACAAAAATTTGAAAAGGTTTTCTCTTAACCCCCGTTCGAGCATGCCATTTTTCAGAATTTCATAATAAATTATTATTAAAAGTGTTTCCTATATGATGCCAACTTCTCGGAAGGACACTGTATATCTATCTATCCCTAACAACTTGTATAACTAGTGGATTTCATCACCTAATACCACAAAATTTCAAAAAGTTTCAAAACAAATCTGAATGATATAGAATGTCCGGCTGATTCCAACATCTAAGTATTTCCTTTTAAATGAATGGCTGTGAATTTTGACACTACTTGTCAAAGTCGATAAGAAGTTTAATTAAGATTGACAAGCCCGACTCACAATAGCCTATAACTGCTATACGACTTTTTTATGCACACAACTGTATCTCCAAAACATGTGATTTGAACGCATCAACCTCTTCTTCAGACATCGAAAACCTTTGACCTCGCGATTTATTTTCAATCTGCGGGAATAAGAAGAAATCATTAAGTGCCGAACAAGGACTGTATTCGGTGGATGACCCATCAGTTCGATGTTTCGACTCCTCAAAAACGTTTTTGTTAGCTTGCATTATCGTGGTGGAGAGTGATTCTCGTCTTCTGCGATTGGTTTTCCGAAGATTTCTAGCAAACAAATGGTGTACCATTCAGAATTGACCGTTCGACGTTGCTGTAACGGAACTGTGGCGACATGTTCGGAGTTATTGCGAAAAAACAGGCAACCATTTGTTTTGAGGTGCTTCGTGCACCAAATCCAAGTTTCAGTGTCGTAATGAACCTCATTACGAAACTCATGTCAGTATCGTTATGATTGACATTACATACTGATGGTAGGTAAACAACACAAACAGCACTCGTATGACAACACATTCTGAGTACGTTCACCATTAAAATTGTCAAACTTTACGATGACATTGTCAGATTTGGTATATTCATATCAGTGTTGTCATATCTCAAAAATTGAGTAGCAGCCCCGTTGATTACCAGAAACAGAATGGTTTGTATTATTATTCGAGTGTATTTTAATGAAAACAACTTTTTTCGGCAACCGTCCGGGAACTATCCCGGACGATTTTTCTTTGAGAAAGTATCACTTCCCGGACTAGTCCGGGAAGTACGTACTTTATATAAATAAGAATCAGAATGTTTCTGTTAGTACCTATCTTCTGTTCGCATTTCGATATTCAATACAAATAAGAATTAAAATGTTCGAAATTTTCTTCTACAAAGAAATATAAAAAATAAATGTGTCTTGATTTGTTATTCTACACGGTTACCAAAAAAATTGTGTACGCAACACGTCTGAAAACAGTTTTTTCCGGACTTAAAATTACTATTTTCTCCTTTCTCGTTGTGGTATGTAGTCAGTGTAACTTTTGTTTATTTTCCTCAACCATCAACAATAAAAATAAATGATTTATTTTTTTGAGAAATTACAATGAAATGCATTAATTTCTCTGCATCGACTTCCTGTCTTGGTTAATGTAATTTGTTACACGAAGCATTTGCAAGCGCATGAAAGAAACAGATTCCTTCTGAATGCGAGAGCAATTTAATCGCGATTCTCTTGATAATAATACTGTAACGCTTTAATCGTTCAATATCTGATTACACCAATGGAAAAAGATAAATACAGGTCAAAAAATGCCTGTTCGTAACACGAGATCCTTTCTATCATGGGTACCAAAGCTAGAGAGTACTGATGCTGATCTTTTTTTTACAGAGACATTTCTCCGTTTTTTAGCTCTCGGAGCAATAATCGATGAATTAATTCAATTGTGATTAGATTTAACGGAATTAGAATCATTATCAATTCAGAACGTGGGATGATAATTAAGGAAATATGTTAACTTCTGCATCGTAAAATCTTGTTTTTACCGTTCTAAGGTACGCGCACATACAGCAACAGCAGCGGAGGAACGGTACGGATCGGAAAAAAAATTGTTTCAATGAAATTTAATATAGCAGAGCACATATTATGCGTGTACGGCAGGCGTCGGATTTCAAAAATCCGGCAAGAATACCGACGTATGTGCGATGCTAATAGGATATGGCCGCACCATCATTGATAATTTGCAAAGTCTGTGCCTGCATCTGATTCGGTCATTTGGTGTATAACTAGCAATAAAAATGGACGGAAAAATTAATTTTCATGAAAAATTTATATTGCATATTATCCAAAAATTTTTGAAAATTTTCCTCTCCCAGAACAAGAGCGAGTTCCTCACTGCTCGAAGACATATTCGCAACCGCAACTGACCAATTAATCTTCCGGCGATAACCTGATGAAAAATCCAGAGAACATCGTCCGTTCCTTTCGTGCCGTCCGTCCCCTCCGTGCCGTACGTCCCCACCGTGCCGTTCGTCCCCTCCGTGGCGTTCGTCCCCTCCGTGGCGTCCGTCCGATGCCGTTGTATGTGCGCGTACCTATAATCATCACGTTAGGCGATTTTATATCAGTAGAACTTGTCTCGGGGTGAAGGAGTAAATCGATTTATATCCTGGAAAAGCGTTATTTTTGGCAAAATAGTCAATTTTCCACTTGAATGGGAAATTTGCTTCAACACAAATAAAAAACGATTTCTGAGCAACATTCAAAGTTACACAGCTATAGCTTTTGGAGGGTTTCATAACTTTTCAACAGTTTGACGTACAAACATGAAAAAAAACAATTTGGAGGGTATCACCGATACTAATTTATGAAATAAATAACAAAGTGATTGCTCAACAGTGGGTGCGGGGGGCACATCAATTTAAAAATTTCAAATGTCACGGGGGTCAAGTGTCACATCGTTGAAAAGGTCATTCAATTTTTTTTACAACCATCTGAATATTTCTGAATTTCGTAAATATTTTTTTTCCCAAATTCGTTTTTAATGCCTTTCGAAGTTGAGTAATTCCAATTTTTCTTCGCTCAAAAAGTAGTATCGGTTATACCCTTCGAAATATATTTTGTTTAATTATTCCACATCAAACCGTTCAAATTTATCGAGGAATGAGTATTATTCAGAGCCGCATTTATATTTGATATTTCGAATTTGAATTGCAAAAAAAATCAACTAAATTCAAAAAAAAATTAGATGGTTGTAAAGAGAATTGAATTCTCTTTTCAACGATGTGATACTTGACTTCTCATGCCATTTAAAATTTTGATGTGCCTATCCGCGCCCCTTGTCGAGCAATCATCATATTTTAAAAAGTAGTATCGATGATACCCTCCACACGTTTTTTTTTTCATATTTCCATATTTCATATACTCAATGTATGAGATCCAGGAACGTTATTCTGTGATTAGTTGGAAGCAGCTTTTAAATGGACTCCGACTTTGAAAGAGGACAAGGTGTTTCCAAAACAAAAGTTTCTGTCTTTACTAAAGCGAAAACTTTTTTGTCGCACTCAATCACGAAAAAATGCTCGTTATGCAGGGCGTTTGAAGAATAATATAAATAATGTTTTTTTTTTCGAATTATTGAACGCGATTCACTGACTATTTGGAATAAACATTATGTCTCCCAAATTCCCCGTATTTTTCTGGTTGACAGATAAACCTGGTACTATAGGATATGAGAGATTAGGCAATCGTAGACTGGAAGTAATAACTTTAACCTACAATCAATATGTAATATCAATCATAACGATACTGTTATGGGTTTCGTAATGAGGTTCATTACGACACTGGAACTTCATTACGACACTGTTAATCCATCAGAGTTAAAGATGAATTTATTGAAATTGACGTAATGTCAAATTTGCGCTTTTGAAATGAAAACTTGAAATACGTTTGCTTTCCCTCTATAAGATCACTATTTTGAAGACTATCAACTATCTTTGAGTGGATATTTAGAATTATCGATAGTAGGTATAATATTGTACAATATTGTATAGTTATTTAAGTAACAAGGAATGTAAAGACGTGTTAACATTTGAGGGGAGCGAGTACGAGCCGAGGCTTGTCGCTTGCCGAGGATGTTAACAGTTACATTAAGTGTTACTTATTACGTTTTTCCCGGTGCTTGTTGACATTTCTCAAAATTTGCCAAGATTGAAGTTTGTTTTCTTACCCTTCCTTCATGATTATTTATTCCGCTATTTCATTCTAACTTGCTTGTGCGCGTAACTAAGTAATCGAATAAACAGACACCAATAATGATCAAAAAGTCTCATAACCTAAAAAATTGATTGAAGGTATTACTTGTCAAAGTCATTATTACCCTAGGCATGTAAATGACACTATTTACATTCCGTTCTCAAGATGAATTAGAAAACGAATGATATAGGTCATTTACCTGTTTTGTATGGATTATTTACAGTGTCGGCAGCGGAAAAATTTATATTACGATAATCAATGGGTTATCAAACTTTCCATCTCATATCGTAATATGAGTCTTTACGACACTTACGTATATCGTAAATATCTATTATTTATTGCAATATATTTTTCTCATCTCAGTAATGTTATAGTAACGGTATCAATATCATCAATAAAGATGTGCTATGTATGGGTTTGGGAAATGCCATCGTTTGTCACACAATGAGAATGTATTCATGTAATTTCTTTTCAATATGGCGATTTTTTGTGTACATTTTGAGTGTGAATATGAGAGTTCATATCGATACTAGTGCAAATATCATAATCGTTGGTTCAGATCTATTCGCTAATAGATTCATAATTACCTTTTTTTTATATAATCGGGAATATTTTCGGAAGTAATTACACAAGTGCATCAAAATTATTGATAATTTTCCATGAAAGCATGTTGTCTTAAAACTGCATGAGTTTATTTTCATATTTTGTCCAAAGAGCTCGACTCCGAAGGAAAATTATCGGGTTTATTTTGATGCACGAGTGTAATTCGGTAGAATATTTCCGGAGTTAAAAGAAAAATGTGTGCTGCTGTTTCACTTTCAACTACATTTTCCTCAATATATTGTATAGACCACTCACCAAAACGGGACATTTTTTCACTTTTTGAAGAATATCTGAAATTTATAAGTATTTTCAGTGTCAGTGTCAGTCTTAATGTTATTGGCGTCATGCCGACGGGATGTTTTCGCAGTGCAATTATTGCCCCGCAGTGCAATTACCGCTGTAATTTTTCGATAATTGCATTCCTCGTATGACAAATATTTTACGTGAGGGAAATATTCGGTACATATCAGAATCATTCCTGTTGTTTTTTGTGCAGATTTTGGACAAATAGACATTCGCTACGCTTATGTTTCAATAGCCACGTCTGGTGCAAAAACACTCTTATTATGCAACTTCTTATATAAATAGCTATTTCTTTGCCACACACTTTTACTTGATTCCTACGTGAACATTTTGACAACCATTTTATATTCTTATGTTCTTATTTACTTACGTAAATCACAGTCGGTTCTTATACAGTACCCGTCTAAATTCTGTGTCCCCCCTACTGCTTTTCGACCCATTTGGTATTCCGCAATGAAGTTTGGAGGGTTTAAATAGGAGATGAAAAATCATTTTTGCATTCAAAGTTGGAAATGGGGAAAAAACTTCAAAACAATGCAAACTCTTACAAAAGTTTTCAGTGCTCAATGAAACTATAAAAATTTGTCACGGAAACATTGTAAAATATGAATCATAAGCAATTCTGTTATTTTGTAAAAAAAAAATTGTTAAACAGTTGCATAATGGTAAAAACAAAGAAAACATCATCTTACATCGTTTCTCAATTCTGCTACCATTTCCAAGTGAATTAAAAAATAAATACATATTGGTAACGATGTTACCTATGTTTCCTTTTTCTCACTTTTACAAAATTTGTTTTAAGTTTTCCTGAAAACTCCATGTTTTTTGAAGATCTTTACCAACATGTTCAAATTTTTTCATCCGCCAATAGGTAACGGAAAATAAACCTTGAAAGTTATAGGAATAATGAAACTCTTTTATGGCAACATTTTGTATGCTGAGAGTAGCGCCACAGATCTTTAGGTCTTTCAGTTTGTAAAAAAAATTGTTAAAATTGTTAATTGTTAAAATTGTTTTTTCCGTTAACCAGCTGTCGTCCCCTTACGAACGGCAGCCTTCAAAAATCGAAACTTGTGCGAGCCAAGGATTAACGAGGTCTTACCTTTTAACGTGCGATTCCTAGCACTTTCTCGGGCCATCAGATAAAAATCTGAAGTCGCTGAGGATTCGAACCTAGCCGACCAGCAGTCAATGGTTTTGAACGCTTCAGTCTCAACCACTGAGCTACTTGATCCTTCACTTCCACCCAAATTTGGTGAGTTTCATTTTTATTTATATGAAAACGATCAACAATCTGCAGGTCGTATCTCTTCTAATGGTGAATAATACGACATGAACTTTTTACCGTTACAGTGATGAGCCTCGCCTGCAATCGATTTCTGGTTGAACGTGTAATCAAAATTTCAAAGTAACAAATTGCACGCCTGCAAGAATATCTTCGTATATCAACTATCAAGATAGATGAGCCGATATTAACTGACAACCTTATTCGAATTACTCTTGCATTAAATGAATGTTACAAAAATGTCAACCTATTTGTTCCGTTAAATGTTGAAAATTACCCAACTATTTACCGGTGCTATAAATATATATTGGTTAGAAAGTGAAAGTTATTATCCACTAAGCTTGAATATCAACCTGTTACGCGTTCAAATAAAACCGAGACATTCTATCTTTAAAATGAAACAACGATGGTACTTTCGGTAGTAGAGTGTATAGGGTTGGGACATTGAAACTAGAGCCATCTTGTAACGAATCGTCGGCTTAGTGCAAGAAGTCACTATCTAACTAAATAATAATTTCGAAATAATAAGATTTGAAATTGTTTATTATTCAAGCACCTGGCATGAGTACAATGATTCTCGAGTGACCCCTTCTTCAACCAAATCCCTCGTAAGCGGAGAAGTCTATGTTATCTTCTACGAGCAGGAAGGCACCAAATCGCACCTTTGAGATCATTTTTAGTTCTATTGTTATTTACTTACATTATATTATTGAATAGAAATAAAAACTGTTATTATTATATTTCAAATTTCATATCATACGTAGTTAATGACTTCTGTATTAGATAGAGGGTATCGCAAGAAGTAGTTAGTGACTTTTCACTCATTTATTTGTAAATTTTTGTTTATTTATGACATCTTGACGAGCTTCTTGAACTAAGCGGTGATATTTCATGTCAAAATTAAATTATATTGTTAGAGGTTATACTAATGACTAAGAAATAAAATACCGGAATAAACTGTTACACTTTTATGCCTTCAGAATCTTCAATTGCCACGTTCGTCAGAGTGAACTGTCAATTACCGCTGCGACTAGGCGTCATACTTTTATTGACAAAATATATATAATATATATTGTGTCGACAAAATATTTTCATTTTATTAAATAAAGCTTATGTATCTTATCTATTAATACTTAACGTCAGCAACGTTTATTGTAACTAGCGATTTTCGCTTTGAGGTGACTTTCATCATAGGAAACTTTGTGTTACTACTTAACTTCATCAGCAACTTTTGCTGTGAACCAGTGATTTTTGCCTTCAGGTGACTTTCACGATAAGAGACTTTCTATTACTACCAACTGTTGCTGTAAGGCAGCAACTTTTCTTTCGAAGTGACTTTCACGATAAGAGACTTTCTATTACTACTTAACTTCATCAGCAACTTTTGCTGTAAACCAGCGACTTCTGCCTTGAGGTGACTTTCACGGTAAGGTACTTTCTATAACTACATAACTTCAGCAATTTCTCACCATAAGATACTTTCTATTACTACTTAATTTCATCAATTTTTGCTGTAAACCAACGACTCTCGTCTTGTGGTGACTTTCATCATAAGAGACTTTACTATTACTATTTAACTTCATCAGGATCTTTTGCTGTTACCAGCGACTTTCACCTTGATATAACTCGCACCCTAAGATACTTTCTATTCTTATTTAACTTCATGATCAAATTTTGCTGTAAACCTGCTATGGCTGAGTTGTTCTATTAGCACATTTATAAAGTATGGCGAAATTATATCTATGTAACCTTACATTAGAATTAAAAGATGCAGGTATTCTATTCTGGATTCTACTTTGAATATTTCCGAATGTCTGTCCTAATATCTAATATGAAAAAATAAATAATGTAACAACACTGGTGCCGAAGCAGTCTCTTATAAAAAGTAAATGCATCATAAATACCGGATTAAGCGAACGGTAACTGCAGAAAATATTAAACATGTAATTTTTTACACTATGAGGACACAAGTGACATTAGAAAACGTTTTCTGTATTATTAATAACATTTTTATGTTACTTCACAGTTGGAATATCTACTTGTTTTTACTGTTATAACAGTGCATAGAGTGAAGCATATTGGACAAGCGAGAAATGTGTAGGTATAGCAAGTGATTATTAAAAATGCTTATTGGAACAGTATATGCTAGTGACAGATAATATAGGTGCCCCATTTTGGCATACAATTATCGAAAAGGGTTGAAAAGTATATCGATTTGGAGTAAAATGAAGATATTTTTACGAGTGGCTCCTAGGGATAACATATCAAAAATCGATTTTTTTTTGTTTCCCTCGTGTTTCTTAAAGAAACTACAGAGGGTGATTCGTTAGGTCGTTTTAAGAAAAAAGTTCCAATGAACATATGTCCGGAGTTGCTTCTCTTCTGAGATACGAGGCGTTGCATTTGTTTTTCTATACTCACATTATACAGTGGCGCACACACAATATCTGACACCTCTCGATTTCTCTCTATACCGGGTGTCCAAGGAAAGTGGCTCGCCACTATAACTTCTTTGGTTTTGCAGATATTGAAATGAAATTTGGAGGATCTGTATGAGACATAAAACTGCATTTATTGACAAGTGACTTAGATTCGTGCAACTTTCGGTCTCACTGGAAGTGATATAAACTTTTGATTTTTAAATGAGAAACCCGGTATATTTTCACCTTTTTTGTCTCCATATGACATTATGAATACAACCATATATCACATGTTACTTTTTGTGACATTTGTTTTGTATTTCTATATCTAATTTTCAATCTAGAGGGCTATGGATACGTTCGAATTATTAATTTTAGTCCTAGTAGGTATTGGGAAAAATACAACTTTACGGTTTTCGGTTAAAATGCATCCTCTGTGTAAAATTTTATTTTCAAATGACATGATAGTGGCTGGTTGGGTTTTGGCAAGTAACTCAGCTTCAGCAAGTTCTAACATTTTTGTGGAATATTGTTTTCAGTCGAAATATTTCTGATATGTAGATACAATTCAAGTTAAGAATTTGTATTATTAATTTTTTTTTAATTCAAATTTTGTGAATTTCATTACCATCATGTTGACTGCTTCACTGTTATAGATTTCAAATAAACTTTCGATAAAAAAACTTGAAAAGATTACTCAAGATCTTTCTCAAAATGAAACACTATTTCAGATTAATATGAGATTCAAATACATTGGGTTACCTGTGACCTACATAACTGATAGACTAAGGTATTAAGGTGTATTGAAAAAAAACATTACTTGTCGATATGTTATCTCACCTAACCTCTCCAAATCAAAATTAGGAAACATGTTCATGATATTATTTATGCAAAGAGATATTAGTTTTTGGATTGATGGTTTTGTTATATCATTTGTGTTGGTCACAGGTTACTCGATGAATTTTAATATTATTTTAATCTCAAAAAGAAAGATCTACCGTAATATATTTTAGTTTTAGTTTTAGTTGACGAAAGTTTCTTCGACACCTAATAGTGTGCGGTATCAAATTAATCGTAATGAAATGCTCTTTCTTTCTGACCCGATGAGCCACTATGTTGCCATTTGAAAAAATAGTAATGATAATTAGTAATGATACTGGGTAAAAACAGTAAATTTGTATTTTTCATAATACTTTAGGACTAAAATTAATAATATGAACGTATTCATAGACCTCTAGATTCAACTATTATTTTCAAAATTTTAAAAACTTTTGGTTACAAAAAGTAACAAAGGATACATAGTTGTATTCAGAATGTCATATGGAGACAAAAAAAGTGAAAATATATCGGGTGTTCCATTTGAAAATCTAATCCAACTTCCGGTGAGACCAGAAGTTGCATGAATCTGAGTCACTTGTCAAAAAATGCAGTTTTATGTATTATATAGAGCCTCCAAATTTCATTCCAATATCTTTAAAAACAAAAAAGCCGCCTTCCGTGGACACCCGGTAGATCACTTGAAATCCGTTGAATTCAAAACCCAACCAGTCTCAATAGAATAACTTCATCAACGGATTACACAAGAATGTAATACTATCTTTTTTTATATATATATATATTAAAATCTTCTGTGCGTGTATACGTCATTGAAATCTACACTACACTAAAACATTTTTAAGGGTTAGTCGGCAAAACAGAAATATACATATCCATATACAGGACAACGTCTGCCGGGACCGCTAGTGTTATCCAAGATCTTTCAAAAGGTCCGCGAACTGTTGAATATCGGCTGTATTTGTGGTTACAAAACAATGGACACCATTTTAAACAATTTATAAAGTTATTAGTTTAGGTTAGGTATTTCGGTATGTCACTACATTCATCAACATACTTTTTAGGCGTTGGTTGTTATGATGGAACCGCACTAAATATTATTATTCTAATTTAATAAATGAAGTACATTCCATACATTCGTGAGATTGAATACTTCAAATAAAAAATAAAAAAATTTAAAAAAATGTAAGTGATTTAGAATAACATAAGACTTTCAAAACTGACGAAATAAGTGGAGGTTGCCAAATTTTTATAAAGTAAGTTGAAGAAATTTCGAATGCTGTTCATTTTCAACTGGTCATCCTTCATATAGATTCTCAAAGATTATTATTATTCATTGTTATTGAAAGCCATTTTTTTTTTTAATACCGACTATTCTCACTGAAGAAAGAACATTTCCTTAGATCAAATCTATAGTTCAAAAAGAAAAAAAAACTTCAATTCGACCCAATTCGATCTCTGGTGAACCGAATAAAGACTATGAAATTATACACTCCTATCATCTACTATTATTATCATTTGAGGAAATTCGAGTGGCCAGATACGCCACGCTGCTTCTCGTTCACAGAACATGAATAGCTATATTTCAAAGGTAGTCATCATAAAGATCTCATTATAGTTTCAATACGATAACTGTCCTATTATGTTCGATTTTTTCTTCATCTTAACTATTGAATGATTTTTTACAATGCGATACAACTGTTCATTAGAACTGTTTGATTTATTATCTTCAACGAGCCAATCTAATGGGCATTTCTCCGGTGAATAACGTTCTGTGACACGCCAGAGGAATGTACAATGAAGGGGAAATTATAAAGTTGAAAATGATGGCGATAAGGAATTTCAATGGTAGAGCAAAGTAGAAAAATATTTCACTTTTAATATCACAGAAAAAAAATTAAATGAATCAGCGATGGAGCGTAGTCGTCGGAATATACTCAATTAGTAGTACAGTCGCTGAAGTAAAATATACATTATATAACTGTTAGTAGAGATGGTCATTATTAAACCACATATATCAGTTTTGAGTGGAAATGGGTCAAAAAGCCTCTTTTCGCCTAGAACCCGTCAAACGTTGAAAATAACGCCTCGATTATTAAAAGGAAATGCTTCATTTTCTTCCTTTCATAAACAAATAGGATATTCAGTATTAACTATTCAGTTTTATAGTAACAAAGTTTTTTTTAATATGGCTATTGAATGTATATCCTCATGGTTGGACCAAATAATTTCTGAAGCTAAATTTTCAAAAGTTTCATAAGAATCAGCATTGTGTATGAGAAACAGTATTATTATTACCATTTCAATGTGATGTTAATTGCTTATTTCGTTAAAATTATTTCCACCTGAAATAATTAAGCTATGTTTTCACAATACGTCACTAGTAACTTAGGTAAGTACTAACGGTCCCGACAAACGTTGTACTGTAAATCGATATAGATGAACAGAAAATTTTTGTTTCATGTTTTCCGTTTCAAGTTTCCCGTTTCATGTTTCCCGTTTCATGTTTCACGTTTTATGTTTCCCGATTCATGTTTCCCGTTTCATGTTTCCCGTTTCGTGTTTCGCGTTCTACGTTTCATGTTGATTATATATCAGTTAGGGACAAATATACGATTGAGATTTCACATGTTACAATTAATTTTGATAGCATGGTAATCTTAATGGCCGAAAACACAAACACCAGGATCCCTAGGTATATGAATAAAGTAGCGAAACAATTATTTTGATTTTTTATTCGAAGTGGTTAAAAAAAGCCCAAAGAAATACTTCACTTCAAACACGATGAAAAAAGCCCTGGAATTTACGTCATATGGATCTTGGCCAATTATAGGTTAGGTTGGTTAGGGTGACAACGTTGCCAAACATTCTGCATACATTTCCCAATATTTCGAGCCGAGTATAGAACTCAGTTAAACGCCCCACACACTATGCAATCTGTCGTACGACAAGTTGTACAACCTAAGTAGTTTCGACGGTCGAAACGATAATTGCATAGTGTGTGGAGTTGTTCTTCAACATATCGAACGACACGGTTGGATCGTTTGGAAGTTTGGCGGGTTAAAAATTTGTTGTATAACCGTGTCTGATCTACGACGGATTGCATAGTGTGTGGGCCTGTCGTATCGACACGTTAAAACGATTTCAGAAACACGTGTGGCTCTGTTGTTTAGTTGCTGTTTAATTAATATTCGGTGGTTGCTGTATCATATACTTCTATTGAAAATAGTGAAAATGGACAATAATCATTCATTTTGGACTGAATAACCAAGTTTTGCACTATTTTTTTTATTATTTTTCTGTTATCATCAAACAGAATGACTGCTACTGTCGCTTTAATCTTTTTCGAAATAGTCTTTGCCATGACACAAACTGTATACGAATAGAAGTGGTTCCCCAACTGCCAGTTGCAATGACTTGATTGATGTTCAAATTGTTCGTGTCTGTGGGCATTTTACTAACCACCTAGTCGCACAGATTGTTTGTCCAATTTGCAGTATAACTCGTCGTACGACAGATTGCATAGTGTGTCGGGCGTTTTAATTTCAAGTACTGTTATTCTTGTTTCCAAACGAAAACTCAAGAAATATCAACAGTAGTGGTTGACATAATGATAGTTATCGCTGACCAAAACTTTGGAAAATCACTGAAGTGTTATTTTTTGTGATGATATACATCACTGAAAGAAGATTCATAATGGATTATTGGAATTTCGAGAAATAAGACAGGTCTATATTTTGTAAAATGGACGAAGGAGGTAATTATTGATAAAAACACATAAAAACATTCCTAGAGAAAGCGTCCCGACCTATTTCTATAGATGTCTACGAATGAAAGTTGTAAGAGAAGATAAGCAAAACCAACATTTGGATATTTTAAAAGTATCTTGAATGAATTGGTCATACAACGACCTTGTGTTGAGGGATAAATATGTATATTATACAAAGTTCATTTAATTGTTATAAATTATCCGTGGTTTCTCCAAAAAATAACACTACAGAAAAAATCAATTAGTTCATATCACAACATAATTCAATCCGCTAGTAGAACGTCAAAATCGAAAACCACACCCGTCCAGCATGTAATTTATGTTTTACGTGGATATTCACTTTGGGAATACATAGGCGAGACGTAACTGAACTCCGTAACATATATACCTATGCATCGCAAGAGTATGAAGTAAGTTACGATGTTAATAGATTTTTACGATATAAGTGTCGTAAAGATTCATATTACGATATGAGATGGAACATTTGTAACCCATCGATTATCGTAATATGAATTTACGACACAAATATTGTACAATATTTTACCTACTACCAATCATGTTAATTATTTACTCAAAATTAGTCAATATTCCTTAAATTAATGATATTAGAATCATGCAACAAGCAAGCGTTGCGCTCATTGTTGATTTATTTTGCGAACTGTCAACTTTGACACGTTACAGATATAGAATCCGCTACAAATTAAATAATTCAAACCTTAGTACCTGATAAATTCCGGGATAGATACTCAAATTTATAATAAATTAGTTCCTGTTATCCTTTTCCATTAAATAGACTGACATTTAAAAATAGAAACAAACACTATTGCGGTAAAGTATTACGCATTACGAAACTCATATCAGTATCGTAATATTTGATATTACATATTGGTGGTAGGTAAAATTCTTTACTAAACCAAATAGTTAATATCATATCCCGGTGAATTTATTCAAAACCTGTTGCAAATGCAAGAATTTAAAAAATTGCAAGAAAAGATGAACTGGGGGACGTATAGTAGATATTTGGGTGTTAGTTCGTTATTTTTCGAAAGTCAAAACAAGTTTTATACAGATGAATCAGTTGTGTCCGTTTTATGGTTTATTTTAGGTTCAAAACCCTCATGTTCTTGTTGATTAACGGATAGATAAACAGAAAGACCTATGATAACGATGAGTATATTTATAACCAACACATGCAAGCTGCACATAGTAGGTACCTACTTTTTCTAAGACACTATTTAGTAATGGATCTGATAAGAACTGAATTTGCATGTTCAAAAGGAAAGCACTCAACAATGGAAAAGTTTTGTATAGTGAGATTTTTATCTATTTGTGGAGTTTATAAAAGTTCAAAATAAACGTGTGTTTTCCTTCATTCCTAATATCAATTTCACTACAGAAACAAAAATTGAATATGAACTTTGATTCCTGCAGCACTATTCTGATGACGTAAATTGTGAAAAGCAATGTTCATAGAGAGATAGATAATTCTATTTTCTGCGCAGGTACGATATTGCCGGTATTATCGATATATCCAGATTTCTGAAAATACGTGTTGGATGTATTATGATTATGTCATAACAGCAATGAAATATTATGTTTTGTAATCCTTTTCGTATAGCGTGTGTCAAAAGTATTCTGTAGACAAGCCATATGGTTTCCAGAGTTCCATGGGTATACGAAATTCAAACTTGGCGGGGGTATTATTAGATTCTGGAATTTAAATTTTTTACAATATTTCATATATCTTCACTTCCGGTTTCGAAAACTACCACAACTAAGAAATTCCAAATGGAGCAGCCTGTATATTTTCACTGTTTAGGATTCTAGGAACGATTCTGAGTACGATCCCTGAGTATATTTGATTTTTCAGAAACAATATTTTTTTGCTTCTAGAAGTGTGCTGGACATGAACGACGAGTAATAGTATATTATATGTATAACTAGAGCAGAAAAGAGGATATTTCATACGATCATACGAGTGTGACAGGATGATGAACCACGAACCGCGAGCAGGAAATATTCAGTTTCGGCACGAGTGGTAAATACTATTACTCTATACTTTTCCGACAACCTATACTTGAAAAACTTGGATTTTAAATATGTGTTTGGACGACTAATAATACGAGTTTTTACTCATAGGACTTTTCTAAATAAATTGAATTTTGCATGATTCTAATGTACCTATCTACAAATCAGTATATAGGAAAACCTAGTTTTAGGATTATATGAGTGCATCTTTATTCTACTCCCCTATAATATCAACTGGATTGATTGAAAGAGCATATCAGAAAGATGTATTACACAAAAAAAAAAGAAATGTATTAAACATTTATCAATATTTAGCTACATTGGGCTATTCAGCACTAATAAGAAATATATTTCGCACGATCAGGAACTATTATACTGAACACCTATTTCATTTCGCACTATTTACTTCTGAAAAATAAAGTGTGTACTTATATTAATTTTTCTCAAAACTATGTTATCGTAATTAGAATCGTTTTTAGAATCCGAAATAGTCAGAGTCAGAGATGGTTTTTCATTTGTAATTCTCAAGTTGGGGCCGTTTCCGGTGAAACCGGAAGTGATGAAGGAGTATTAGATATTGAAAAATTTTCCAATCCTTGAATCCAATACCCCTGCCAAGTTTCAATAGCATATCATTGGAATTCTGGAAACTATGGCTTGTCTTAAGGAATCGTTGACACCTGCTTTATTGTTTTCAGAAATATCATAATATGATAGATGTAGTGATACATAATGCGGAAACATCAGAATTTTTGACCAAGAAAATATTGACGAAAAAGTCTCTTTCTTAGTAAACTGTTTGCTTAATCTTTTCGATAGGCATGCACCTGTTATTACCTCCAGAGTTACTAAACCAAGAGCATCATGGTTAACAGATACCATAAAAGAAATGATGATCACAAGAGATAATGCACTGAAAAAATATAAAAAGAATCATTCGGAAAATAATTTTCAATTTTATAAAGACATGCGTAACTATGTTAATAAAGCTATAAAAAGAGAGAAGAAAGCATACTTTCTGCAACAATTTAATACCACCAATAAGAAAAAAATGTGGGAAACACTTAAGAACAATAAAATGTTAGCTGACAAATCTCGATATTTGACAAATCTCGATATTTGCCAAATGACCTCAAGAAAGTAGATGAAGTAAATGATTTTTTCATCAATTCTATTCCAGTTCATTCTCCTCCTCCTGAACTTTCAACATTTTACAACTCCAACTGTTTGACAGAAAACGAATTTGTTTTTCAGGAGGTAAATGATCTTTTTATATATGAAACAATTAGTAAAATCGAAACGAATGCTATGGGATGCGACTACTTGAATATAAAACTCATAAAATTATGCTGTCCTCATATAGTTTCATATATCACACATATAATAAATACTTGCCTGACCAAAAATATATTTCCCGAAGCATGGAAAAAAGCTATCGTTAAAGTTATCCCGAAAAAACAAGTTCCAACGGAATTCAAAGATCTGAGAGGCTTAAGCATTCTTCCTGTTCTCTCCAAAGTTATGGAGCGAGCAATGGAAGTTCAGCTAAGCAAACATCTCGCGGAACATTCTTTATTACCTTCCATACGCAGATGATACGCAAATTTATTATAGTTTTTCCCAACAAGAAGTTAACAATGCATGCACTCTTATCAATAGAGATCTCGAATCCTTCGTCAAAGCCGCAGCCGATCACTGCCTAATTATAAATGCCTCTAAGTCGAATATAATGCTATTCACTGGTAGAAATGACCAATTTAAGAAAGAAATTGATGGTAAAGTAAACAATGAATCACTCACTTCAGTCAGAGAAGCAAAAAGCCTTGGTGTTTTCTTAGATGGTGACCTAAGATTTGAAAAGCATATCAACAAACTCATACAACGTGCTTACTCATCACTGAAACTAATCTATGGTAATAGATACTTCCTTCCAACTCCAGTCAAGTCTATATTGTGTGAAACGCTTGTTCTATCATTATTCAACTATGCAGACAGCCTGTATGGCCCTAATTTGACGAATACGTATAAAAATAAGATTCAAAAAGTGCAGAACTCGTGTCTTCGACTCATTTACGGAATTCGTAAACGAAACCATATTTCTCATAAACTTCGCGAGGCTGGATGGCTGAACATGGAGAATAGGAGAACTCTTCACAGTGCTTGTATGTTTCATAAAATTCTGATTACCCAGGAACCTTCAAAACGCAAACCTTCAGACGTTCATTCAGCTACCAAATCGCATCATTATATAATCATATTCCCTCACATTTCAAGAAAAATAATGTGAATACATTTAAAAGGTTATTGAAAAAGCATTTATTTCAAACAAAACAATAGAAACAGATAATTGCGTTCTTTTTCTTTTATACTTTTTGGTACATTTTTGTATTTCTGTACCATTTTTCTACTCTTTGTGTATTAGTTTAAATTTATATAACCTGAATTATTAATTTTTTTTGTCAAGTTGAGATTATTTATCAATAGGCATATATGCTTCTAATAGATATGGAGACATGTTATGGGTTAAGTGGAAGAACAAATCATTCAGAGAAGTCTTCTCTGACTGAGTTGAACTTCGCCCATTATTTTCATCACAATCAAAATGTTTAGTTTATTTTTTTTTGTATACTATTGAAAATAAAAAAGGCGTTAATTATTATTATTATTATTATTATTATTATTATTATTATATTACCCTCAGTTCCAAATATTATTGAATGCAATTTAATTCAAATGGAACACTCTGTATATTAATACATGATCGTTTATGAATATTCATGAGGAATCCAACGATACCAGGTTTGATGGTTTATCTCCGAAGACTACGGAAATATCGCAAATTATTTTATCCATAATCTCAATGAGTGGGAAAGAGAGTTGGATCAACCCGATATAGAAACAGTTTCTCTCTCCTACTCATAGAGCTTATGGATAAAATAATTGGCGATATCTCCCTAGTCTTCGGAGATAACACTAACGAACCTTAGATTCCCTCATGATCATTCCTAAGCAATCATGTATTAATAAACAGGGTGTTCGATTTGAAAAAGTTGGTATGATTCCTGGTGGAACCGGAAGTGAAAAAATAATAACTGATATGTACAAAAGTGACGCTCAGTAATTATACAGAATGTCCTAAATTTCATTCAATAATCTTAGGAACTGAAGGAGAAAGGCGAGGTGGAGTGTTCCATGCTCCTGTGTGATACGGTATATTGCCATAGTATCTTATAAATACTCACTATATAAAAAATTATCATCATAACTTCACGCATCAAATGAATTCGTTTTAATATAAAATGAATCCATTTTCAAGGAAAGTTGCAGATTCGATTTGGCAAAAACGCATGTTCCTTTCAGTCTGCTGATCACCATATCAAAAATAATCATTTCACTTAATTGTTAGTGCAAACTCCAAACACAAAAATGGTCTATACGAAACACGAAAAACAAAACACCACTTAACAACGCCTCACCTGGTTTCCGATCCAACATTCAACTACTACAAGTCGTACCCACCACAAAAATCATGCAACAGAGACAGGCATAGGTTCCTAAATAAGTTTAGGAAATATATAAATAGGTCCGATTCCGAGCAAGAATCAGTTTGATTACTCAGCTTCTCGAAATGAACAAAAAATGCAACATGCTGAAAAATATAATAGTGCTTGTGGCGTCATTGTTCCGTCAAAAAGATCACAAGTCCTGTGTTGTCATATTTTAGAAGAAATATTTGGAGATGTTAGATGACACTGCATTTAAACGGAAAAGCTAAGAAATGCATTTTCAAAAATATTTTTTGTTATTTCCACCCTCACTGCTTTGATGGACTTCAAAGTAGAGATGTTATTGATGTTTTATTAATTCGATGGTATTTTTCAATTAAAAATTGCCGTTGTTGAAACAAAGAAATACATAGTGATAACGGGTTTTTACAAAATAAGGAAAACTTTTTATATACAGCTATATATACAGCCTATGAAGTATGGTTGTTTATTATTTGAAAAAAATCCTCGGATATGTTGATTTTCTTATCTGTAAAGTCAGTTTTTGAACCTTATATACGTAAAATACCGGGTGACCTGGAATCAATTTACTATTTATTATTTATGAATAGTCAAAATTAATTTGGAACATCGATTTGATGTCATGAATGTTCAATTTAGTAAGTAACAAATAGATCAAATAGAAAGTATTTTTTTTTTATTAATACGATTCGATACAAAATTACCTTTTCAACGTTATAATCACAATCATACTTCCAATTCACAAACTTCTGATATGATTGAGATTTCATGAAAAATAACTTTTTGTATTCCTTGGTAACGGAATATTTTCATGAAAGTCGCGGTGTTAATTATTAAAGTTATTAATTTTAGTACTAAAGTAGATACCTAATGGGAAAAATACAACTTTTCGGTTTTCGGTTAAAATACATCTGCTGTGTACAATTTAATTTTTAATTTATTCCTACTATTTCATTTTCAAATGACAACATAGTGGCTGGTCGGGTAAAAAAAATGGAGGATTCGTATGCGACTAAGGGCCGGTATTATATAACTATTTTGACAGAAAACTAGAAGTTAACTTTATCCGGTGAAATGAGTATCAGTTGAAGTTAACTTTGTAGGAAATTATGGTTTTCGAAAGTTTTTCTGTCAATAATTTAGCACATACATGAGTTTATTGTTGTATTATTTTTCTGACTTTGTTAAAACGATATCCACTTTATTTTTGAGGAACTTTCAACCGACGATGAAGATACTGGTTGAAGGCCCAAGGCGACCAAGAATGTTTACATATCGGTTAGACTATTTCAACTTGTGGAATGAAATATAATTCAAAAACCGATTTCGATTATTCAGAGAATCTGTACACATTAAGGCAAATTTAAAATAAAAAATGGGACCTTTATAAAACTGACATTCTAGAGTAAAAGTTAACTTGACTGTTAAAATTAAAGTTAACTGTCAAACATTTTTATAATACCGGCCCTTAAAACTGCATTTTTTGACAAGTAACTCAGCTTCAGCAAGTTCTAACATTTTTGTGGAATTTTGTTTTCAGTCGAAATATTTCTGCTATGTACATACAATCCAATTTTAGAATTAATTTTTTTAAATGGATATTTTGTGAATTTTTTTACGATTATGTTAATAGCGCTTTAGTGTTATAGGTTTCAAACAAACTTTGGTTAAAAAAACTTGAAAAGATTACTTAAGATCTTGACATAATTTTTTGGGTTTATCACCTTCCACAATCTGAAAATGAAAAAAATGTTTTAATCCAAAGAAATCTGTACAAGTGTAGAAGGGCAAATTAATTAATTTGCCCGATAAGTTACTGCGTTCACAAGACTGTTGTCTTGAAAGAAATTAATTTTTGTCAGTAACGTACCCTACACTGAATTTGCCTATCTGAAAAAATGAAATCGAATTAACAAAGAATACTTCTCTTTTTTTGAAAACTGTTGACGTTTCGGAGGCTGTATCTGCCTCCGTTATCAAAACTTCTTAGAAAGACGCTGAGAAAACTGAATTTGAATTGCGATTTTGGTAATAAGACCTTTCTTTGACAGAGTCAAATGAAATCTGTCATACATTCTTTTGATTGACATTTGGTATCTTGATACATAGGGTGTTCGGTATCAATCAATCACCATTCTATTAGTTCTTATTTCATCTCTGAGGAGGGGTAACCAGGTGCGGTCCATTTCGATGGAATTAATTTGCCCTTCTACACTTGTACAGATTTCTTTGGATTAAAAAATTTTTTTCATTTTCAGATTGTGGAAGGTGATAAACCCAAAAAATAATGTCAAGAACTGGATTTCCTCCACAAAATCAAACTTTTAATCAATTACTTAAGATCTTTCTTAAAATGCAACAACACGGTAACTAAGGTGTATTGAAAAAAAAAACATAACTTGTCGATATGATATTATCTTAGCTCACTTCTCCAAATCGAAATTAGGAAACTATTGTGTACGCAATTGATTGAAAAACGTGTTAATGATATTATTTATATAATGAGATATTAGTTTTTGGATTGATGGTTTTGTTATATCATCTGTGTCACAGGTTACTCGATGAATTTTAATGTTACTTTAATCTCAAAAAGAAAAATCTACCGTAATATTTTTAAGTTTGTTGAAAGTTTCTTCGAGACCTAATAGTGTGCGGTACCAAATTAATCATAATGATGAAATGTTTTTTTTTTCTCTCCCGACGACACACTATGCTGCCATTTGAAAAAAAATAGTAATAATAATTTAAAGATTAAATTTTACCCAGCATTCTAACCGAAAACCGTAAAGTTGTATCTCTCCATTACTTTAGGACTGAAATTAGTAATTTGAACGTATTCATAGCCCTCTAGATTAAAAAATAAATTTCAAAATTTGAGAAAATTTTTGTTACAAAAAGTAACGAATGATACATGGTTGTATTCAGAATGTCATATAAAGACGAAAAAAAGTGAAAATATTCAGGGTGTCTCATTTAAAAATCTAAAGTTTATATCACTTCCGGTGAGACCGAAAGTTGCGTGAAGCTGAGTCAGTTGTCAAAAAATGCAGTTTTATGCATTATATAGATCCTTTTATTTTATTACAATATCTTCAAAAACAAAAAAGTTATAGGGGCGAACCACCTTCCGTGGACATCCGGTATATTTGTTCCGCTACTAGAACATTCAATCATTTTCACAATGATAATTTTGGGATTCCTTGTGTATTCGAAAGGATTCAATTGGAAAGAAGTAGTTTTTGAAAACGAATGAAAATTCAATAAATGAAATTGACATTTCCTTATGTCACTTGCACTGAGAATTCAACTGTTTTAATTTTTCTCTCCTACTAGGAGTTAATGTAAAATTAGATCCTATTAGGAAAATTGTCGTCTCGACTCGAACACATCATAAATAATGATATCGTCTAATACTAGTAGCGAAAAAATTAGTGTATTGATGTTGAACAATACAGAAAAACTAAAATTGTGAAAATAGATAGTTAACAGTTAATTATTATGTAAAAATATCGAATTATTGTTAATTATACCTGTTATTGTTCAATATGCCATTGCATACTCTCATGAAAATGTTCCGTTACAAAGGAAATACAAAAAGTAATTTATTTTGAAAAATCTCAAATAAATCAGTAGATTGTGGATTGGAAGTATGATTGTGATACATCACTGCAAAGGCAATTCTATACCGAATAGTAATTTTCAAGAAAATATTCCTTCTCTTTGAAGTAAAAAAGTTGGATGCATTTCCGGTCAAACTTGTCAGAGTCATATTTGATGTGATACTAGCGAAATTGAACATTCACGACATCAAATCTATGTACCGAATTTGGAATAAACATAGAAAATACTAACGATGATACCGGGGAGGTAAATTGGTTCCGGGTCACCCGTATATAAATTCATCAACATTTGAGAAAGATCACTTTTATGATATTTTTGTAATGGGACAGCTAGGATATTTTTGAGACAACTCCAGTGATACCAAATTTGATGGAATTATACAGGGTGACCCAGGGTTAAACCGCCAACCGTTCAACATAATTTTTTTTTTGGTGAATATAAGATTTTCTTTTTCAGTAAGCATGTAACCCAAGTTGCTTCGTTTTCAAGTGTCAAAATTTTGGATAAAATTAGTTTTTTATTCATTGCTCAAAAACATTTTAGATAATTCTGCTGAAACATTACATGCTTATTTGCGATAATGAGGTAATAACGTTAAAGGTTTTGAGTAATGAATAAAAAATTGAAGATCATCCAAGATTCAGAACACTCATTTATATTCAATTTAAGAAATGGCAGCCCCTCATTTTTTTAACTATACCGTTTTGTGAAAATGCTTTATAATTATTTGAAAATATGGGTGCTGCAATTACATAAGAATCTTAATTTTCAACTGTATCTTTTCTCGAAGATTCCTCTGGTATCTGATGACGTCGTCAGTTGTGATGATTTGAGTTTGATTCTGTGTTCGTTTGAACAATTAACTGTATCTCCACCATTTCTCAACCGATTTTCAATTTTGTGAAATAATGTTATCACAAATTTCCGAATAATAAATTTTTTTACAGTGTATCGTTTGAAAAAGAAAAAAAGGTTTTGGCTCACTTCCGGTAAAACCGGAAATGGCGAATTTTCAGTAGTGGTGTAAAAATATGCGTACTATAAGTACTAACAAGTACTATAGTGACATACCAAATTTGAAACCTGTATCTTCGAAACTATAGAAAAATTGGGGGTCGTACCTCACCTCGTGGTCACCCGGTATACC
Source organism: Chrysolina haemoptera (assembly GCA_958298965.1). Lineage (NCBI taxonomy): Eukaryota > Metazoa > Arthropoda > Insecta > Coleoptera > Chrysomelidae > Chrysolina > Chrysolina haemoptera. Next base: position 38,244,574 of record OY282585.1, on the reverse strand, counting down.
GTAAGATACAGAATAATGAACTCATACGTCAGCCGCGTGTAATTCAATGTTCGTCTGGGCACCAGAGCCCGGAACGTAGTTGTTTCGTGGGACAAAGATGTGTCTATCCTATATACAGCATATTTTATTTGAACAGAATTTAACGTTCGTTTAATTAAAAAAAATCTGAAGTTCTGCTACTTCAGTATCAGAAATCATATTTTTTTTAGAGAGTTTATTCCAGAAGCTGGGTTGCCAGACCGATAAGCAAAGCATGCGAGTAAAGAGAAAGAGACCTGAGCAATGATCGACGCCATCTTGTCTTTGTCGACTGCTCCAGCTAGGATTCTTTTGTTCTTGAGATGGTGCGGAGTGTCGCGCCTGTGCAAACGGTTCGATTTCGATGAATCAGAACCCGTCGAGAAGCTGCTCCGGAATTCCACACGCCTCGTAACTTGTTCCTGAAGCATACCCTCGAAAATACTCACCAAGTTTCATGCATTTTTGGAGAAATTAGATAGAAGGTTCCACAAACGAGAACAACAAAAAATTTAAATGAAGACAACAATCTCTTTTTAACTTGTTCAAGTACTGATAGTCTCAGATAGTTTCTGTATATATTCTGTTGTTTTGGACTCGCAACTATCATAAAATGTGAAGTAATGATAAATCTCATATTTTCCGAAACAACAGCAAAAAAAATAGTTTTTTTTAGGTTTTTCGGTAAACAATTTTTTTCTCACGATACATGATGTCAAGAAGTCATGTGTCGAGTGTTATAGTGCTACCAAGTTTTGGCCTGAATTTTTCTGTGGTTACTTGACAATATGAGATTTTATTTTATGAGCAAAACACAAAGAAATGTATTTAAATGTTTACATAATTAATAAATGGCAGTTTTTAGTTAAAAAAATAACAATAAAACTAGGCACTGCCCTGATGCATGTATAATCGGTTACCTCCTAGTATTTTTATTACAGAAAAATCCTCTATTGATTGTCCTGGTATCAAATGAAACCCGCACCATTCTTATGGAAAACGGCTTTCGAGTAAACATTCAGAATTTTTGGTATGCGGTAGATTTTAAATTCCCCAATAAAAGTGTCCGTTGGAACAAATTAAGCCAGGCAAAATAATAGCTCATCATACCTACAAGTCACGGAAAAATTCCGTACAGGGTGAACTAGGTTGGAAAGAGTAGAAAAGGGTTTAACTAATGTGGAGACAAAAACTCAACTGAATGCTTGCAGTCTAGTATGGGTTGGGAATAACAGTGGGTGAAATCGTTTTTTCATGATTTGCTGCGTAAATACGTGTTTTATCAAAAAAAGTTAGAGGTAAAAGTTGTAAATAATTAAAAAATCTACAACTTTGATTTCAATAAATTTTTCACATAACCTCAAAATTGCCGAGTAAAATACGAAAAACCAATATATTGGTTTTTATTTTTTATTTTTTTTTTTGTAATAATTTTACGTTAACAGAAATTGGTAGGATTGTAGTATTTCTCATGCAATGAAAAAGTGTATTTTCTACAATTTTTCAAGGTTATGTTTGACAGGAGGAAAATAGGTCAATTTTGACATGCTTAACTGAGGAGAGCCTCAATTTTTTTTTTTAGTAATAGTAAGAGATCCTCCTTTCGTACCTGAAACCCCAGGTGAAGAGATGGACACAGAATACGTTCAAAGGTAATTTTTTACTGGCCCAGGAAAAGTTAAAGTTGAGATTGATGTTATCATAATTAAATTTACAGAGATTGAAAAATAAGTTGAATTGAAGAGTACTTGTCCATCTTGGAATTTGCTTTTCTCGTTTATGGAAATACAGTTTTAGATAATGACTACAATTGGCGATAAATTTGTGAAAATCAGAAGCAATACACCCAATATAGAATGGCAAAATGGCGAAAATTTCAAAATAATTCTTTGGTTGAGTACTAGTTTACATTGATTTTATTTTATTTTATATTGCATCGTAAAAGATACTTTTATAATATACTTGATATTGGTCCAAAAATACCATTTTACAGTATTGAGTAACGTAATGAGGAATTGTACAAGACTGTCTGTAAAAAAAATTACCTGACCAGTCCAGTAAAGTTTTTATAGTGCATCGTAAAAGATACTTTTATAATATACTTGATATTGGTCCAAAAATACCATTTTACAGTATTGAGTAACGTAATGAGGAATTGTACAAGACTGTCTGTAAAAAAAATTACCTGACCAGTCCAGTAAAGTTTTTATAGTGCACCCGACAGGTTCTTGCTAGGTATTAACAGATTCAAAAGTATGAAATGAAATGTACTTAAAAAGTTCGGTAACTTTTTTCTAGCACTCGTTTCGAATTCCTGAATCGGCTAATCCCTCGTCAAGAAACATCTTACTCGTACTGTAAACATGTATTTACCGGACTTGTAATAACTATAACAGAACTCAGATTTATTTACAGCTTTCCATGGATGTCGATTAAACTGACTCCCATAATAACAAGACACTAGAAAAATATACTGCAATTAATTTTTTCAATAGAAGACTGCTCATAGATCTACTTAATTATATGGCATGTTAAATGGGAATACCTATGTATGTTATATGCCGGCATAAAAGTGCTATTTCACACCTTCTTTTGAGATTCAAAAAATAGTACAAGTAACATCATTGGCTCCTTCACCAAAAACGTCCAACTTGTCTTGAAATATACCATTTTTTAATATAAAAAAATATTTGTGGATTTATTTTTAATAATTGAAATACGATAACTGTTTTACACTATTTTTATCCAAGCACCAGTATAATTCATAATTCAAAGAGATTCGAGACATATTTTGCAATTTTTCCAAATTACCATTCAAATTTTTCGGTATTAAAATATAGCGTTGGTCGTATCTATAGTGAATAAAAAAGACCACCGCAAAATATTCAGACTTTCACCTCTAAATGTTACAGTGTTAAATCGTATGCAGAAATAAGTGGGAGTGAAGGCAGAGATCCGAAAGATGGGCGTTTCAGAAATGTTAAAAATGCGAATGCTTCGTATAAAAAATGTCTAGGCAGGTGGGACGCTCAAGAAATGGTACCTTGCAATTGAAATTTATTCTAATGCTGTGCATTCTAATGGAAAGCACAGATACTGAATAATCGGTTTGTGGGCTATCATTTAAAAACACATGAACACGACTGAACGTACATATAGGGTGACGTTCAATATGAAATTGCAATCGGTAGTGTCTAGCAATTGTTTCGATATAAATGTTTATAGACCAAGCTATAGAGGTTTTTTCCCCACAAAGTAAAAGACGCAAATGGCCTATACTAATTTTTATAAGATAGTTCGTTAATGAAAACCGCGGTTTTCGCCACAGAAAAATCACTTTGTGGAATTTTTTAAACAACTTTCGTAGAGAATTATTTTTTACACGACCGGATCAGTGCATTTTCCACTGAGAAAATCCGGGAAAACCTCGAATATGAGAATATTTTTGAAAAAATCATAATTTTTATAAATCTGAAGCTGGACAAACAATATTGAGGAAACTGATAAATAATAACATATGGTTCAACTGTGAGCAAGATGTTTTCTCTCCGATGTGTATTTTTTGCACAATCGCGTTATAAACAATTCAAGGGCTTCTTTTGTAGCATACACTGATTTAAGGGAATTCGTCCTATTCATAATTATGTGAACTGCATCTGGAAGTATAGGGATCAATATATGTATACAACGTGCATGATTCTGCCACAAACACCCTTTCAGGTGAAAATCCAAAATATACAAATTGTATATATTGATCTGTTCTACCACATGCCTTACACATGAATTGAATATGACGATTTTCCTCAAATCGGCGCATCTTGTAAGACGTGCCCTTAAATTGTTTATAACGAGATTTTGCAAAAACTACAAATGGGACAGAAACCATCTTGCGCAAAATTAAAATAGGTACATGTTATTATATTGTTTGTCCAGCTTCAGATTTATAAAAATTACGATTTTTTGAAAAATGGTCTCGTTTTTTCTCAGTGGAAAATGCACCGATCCAGTCGTATAAAAAAAAATGTAGGTTTTATAATTCTCTACAAATCGATTGTGAAACACTTCCTTCAATACTTTTTGAAATCCTTGCAAAAAACCAAAGAAGTTGTAATTTTTTTTAATATTTCTTGTTTAAAAAATTCCACAAAGAAATTTTGCTGTGGCGAAAACCGGGGTTTTCATTTACGAACTATCTTATACAAAGTAGTGAAAACTCTTAAATTTTTACAAGAAAAAATCTATATAGTTAAAATTGAATATTCATTAAATTAATCAGATAGAGAGAATGTTATTCAAAAATATCATTCACAGAAATCGTTCATTTCATTGAAGCAAGGTTAACTTCAATTAAATGCGAGAGAAGCGAACATTGCTTCAATGGAATGAACGATTTCTGTGAGTAATATTTTTAAATCTCACCGTGAAAGCCTATTCCTATTATAATAAAAAAGTTGTCATATGTTGCGAATTTTAAACCGGATACGGTACATTTAACTTCAGTGGGAAATATTAAACAAGTAAGTAAAGAAATACTACCTATATCAAGTCGCTATGCAGTTGACGATAATACAGGGTGTTTCAATTAGAAAAAAATCGATTGATTATGGAAATTAAAAACTAATCACCCTGAATATTAAAAGCAAAGCTTGTTTTATAGCTCAAAATGAATCATTCAAGGTCCACATAAAATCTTCTCATCAGTTCGAAAGAATATGGTCAAGAAGTGGGTGAGAACAGATGGTGCTCACACTATACATCGAAAATGAGCCTTGAGCAAGAAATTAAATTCCACTGAAATAAAAAAATATCAAACTACGTGCATTCTAGTAGACTGAACGTTTACTTTTAAGATGAATTAACTGACAAAAAACAAAAAAGTATCTGATATGATAATTGATTACTAACCCCCACGCTTAGCGTTTCCATTTCCCCTTCGACTTCAACGAGATTCTACTGGAGTGCACACCGACCACCTGAGGTGGTGATGTAGGTTTTCCATGTTTTCCTACAGCTTGGTGATGTAGGTTTTCAATGTTTTCAACTACAGCTCAAAAGTGAATACGCACGGCAAATAATAATAATAGCCGTCCTCTACCCGCACAGACTATGCCTTTGGGTACACTCTACGAGTGTTTATGAGACAGTATTATTATTTTTTCCCAAAAGGATGTTCCAGTCATGCCCTGACTCCGAAGCCCCGATACATCTGGAGGGCGCACTGGATCGTTCACCCAGATAACCACTCCCCACGTCCGTGGGGTAAGTGATTACTGTGAGAATCATATGCCCTGAGCAGACGCAGTGAACCAAGGATGACGGCCTTCTACATTCGGTTGGCTGCCATATTACGGCAAGCCGGTATGATTTTTAAGTTCGTAAGCAGTGTGTCCATCATACCACCAAGGACCAATAAGAACCACCATTTTAACAGGGTAGAGCCTGCGGAGTTCAAAGATTAAGTCTCGATATTTAGTCCGTTTCTCCTCTTCTTTTCGGACGATGTTCGTTTCGCCAGGAGCCGAAAACTCCATGACGAAAATCGTCTTACTTTGGTGGTCGAGGAGGACTACATCAGGCTTATTGGCTTGTATTTGCCTGAGGGTGGGGAATGAGTAGTTCCAATATATTCGGCACTTCTCATTCTCCACAACGGACTCATTATCCCCCTGAGCATAAGGCAACACCGGTGTCTCGTCTATACAGTACGAGTGTCGTAGGTGGTAGTACAACACTCGCAGAGCCGCGTTATTTCTTTCTCTTAATGAAACCCCCATTAAACCCTTCAAGAAGTAGCTGATAGTCGAGGCAAGGAATATCTAGAAACTACAGCTTTTGTGAGAGTGGATTCAGAACCACTCTTAGCTCGGTGACCATGACCATGACCACTTTTATTCGATATATTCCAAAAGAAATACTAGAATGTATTCGTAAGTTTTTTCAGAACAGATCCTTTGATTTCTTGGGAGATGAATACAATTTTTAAGTCAAAATTAAAAAAAACAGTATACCGTATGAATCTGAGAGATGGCACACGTCTATTTTTTATAGAAATATCTGATTAAAACCACGAAAATTGTGATTTTTGAAAATTAATCGGTAGCACTTCCGGTTTCACCGGAAATGATTCCAGTTCTGGTTTTTCAAATGGAACACCTTGTATATTTTTACGTTTTTTAAATCTAGAGCGAATTTAGAATATAATGAGCTGATTTTTTATTTTAATTTAGTTTTTCTTTTTCAAAAATAAAATTTGGTGATGATTATTTTTCAAATGTCCTTCCCGATGCCATGTTGTCCAAAAAAAGAAATAACATTTTGATCGCAATACTTTGCCACCAGCTGGTGTTTGAATGTGGCAAAATCATTTTTTTTTTCGGTAAGTATCTTATTTTTTTTTAATGGCATATCCATGACGCACCCTGTATAGCAGATAGTTTTAAAGGAAAGGAATCGAATAAAACCATTTTCAGAGTTATCACCATTTAAAAAAATGTGCAAATAATGGTGCAGCCACTGGACTAAACAAGATCCAAATGATAAAAAAATTTATATTTCACTACTACTCATTTGTGTCCCGACAACTTTCAACAATCGAACTTATCATTCGTTGAACTAATTTCGTTGAATTTGAATATGCAATGTTGAGAAAAATAAAAATGCATTACTAAGTACTTTTGTAATCAGGGTCAGGTAGCCCGGTGGTCAAAAGCGCCACGCTTAAATAATTCTGGCTGCCGGTGTGGGTTCAAATCCTAGGAAAACTATTAAAGAAAAAAGAATAACTTTCAAACAGTTAAGTTTAAACACACTGAAATATCTGCTGGTAGCAAACCAGAATTATCATTACATTACATTAGAAGTATAATTTTATCAGAAATATAGTGGAAATTGGCCAATCATTCTTATTCTTATTGTATTATATACCAAATGAAATTTAAAATTTGGGTTTTTAGTTTCAATACAGCAGCTGCACTACTTCTTGGGTGATTTTTTTTAAATAATAGTGATAACTCTGAAAGTTATAATAAGACAGATATTGAAAATGTTGGCATCATTCGAATCCTCTCTTCCAAAACTATCTGTAATATAGGATGCGCCATAAAGATGTCATTCGAAAAAAAAAATGCATGAAAAAGGAACATTCTATACTGAAATTTTTTTGTAATATCAATCAGAAAACAACTACTTCCCCGGCTGAAGTCACGCTGGACATTGAGGTTACCTTGAAGGATGTAAAATTACGACTAAAGTTTGTCATTCAGCCGAAGATGATTCCACAAGTGATTGTGTGAACATTCGTTCATATTTCCAAACAAAAATCAAAAGAAATTATGTTGCCACATTCAAACGGGCAAAATATTGTAATCAAAATGCGAATTTCGGTTTCATGGACAACATGGTATCGGAAAGGAAAGTTTCACATGTGAAAAATTATCATCAATAAAAAAAAAATTGAATATATTTCATTCTATTCAAAGCAACTGCAAGAGCCTCAGTTTATGTTGCTGTCATATGGAATTATTTTCTTAGGGTCGATCGGTTTTTCAATATCCTGTTAGCGTAGTTTGACTAATGGCTACATTTGATTAATGGTTAGAATGTGGGTTTATTCCTTCATCTAAACATTCATTCTAACCACCAGTCAAATTTAGCTGTCAGTCATCTATGCAAACAGGAAAACCAACCCTAAGGATAGCTCAGAGGGTGCATTCATTATTATTTTTTGCCTCGTTTTGATTTTCCCTTTATGCCTATCATCGAAAAAGGTAGGATTGATTACAAATATTTTTCAAGATCTAGATTGACAGCCGATTGCAACTTTGGATATTTTGTGATCAGTCTTCTTTTTTTATAGTCGAACTGTTTTAACTTAATAAACAGAACTCGTATCCTGAATTGCGTCAAATCGGAAGAGATTTCTCAAAACGATGAACTCAATTTCTAAATAACAGTAGAGTGAAGACAGTCACTTCGTCTTTTTGCATAATAAAACTGAACGCTATGCTACGGTCTGAACTGCCATAACATTTTTGTTGAAACAATAAGTGACGTAAGTAACATCGTTAAACTCCCTCGCACTATTTCGAACGCTTAATCGCCGATTCGATCATCTCGGTGAGAGCAAGAAATTAGGCCAGTAGATATACAGTGAGTCTCAAAAAGTTTACCCCATAGGGGAAACTTGTTATTGTTCATTTGTCAGACAATTTTATTCTTCATAAAAGTTGAATGAATTGCAAAAAACTTGTATTTGGGTTATCAAAATTCTGAATTTCCAAACGATGTAGAGGGGTGAACAAAAAATAGGAATTTTGATCAAGAGTAAACTACCCTTATTTTCGATCTAATCAAAGAAGTTTATGAATAAAGTTGCTTAGAATCAAAAATTATATTCAGATTAGAAATCAGAGCCATCTACGCAAAAAAATATTACTTTTTTATGTTTCTAGCCTAATAAACAGAACTAGTATCTCATACGCACTTTGGGCACCTCCTTCATATCTCTTTTTTTTTTTTTTTTTTTTTTTTTTTTTTTTTTTTTTTTTTAATTCAACATGGCCTCCATAAGAGCCCTGTTGGAATTTTAAATTGTTTCTCAGTGTTTTTATTCTAACATGATCATTTTTAATCATAATGTATAAAAGTTTCACCGATTTTAATATTTATCAAGAGTGTTGTCTGTTGTGACATGATATTTCATAAAGCACGGCGAGAGAAAGGGATTGATAACCTCACTTTTAGTTCCTGATGAAGAGCCAATAAATGACTCGAAAGCTTGAATAGAAAAAAGAGTACACTTATTTTCCATACCCTTGTTGACTGCATACCCGAATTTAAAGGATTCTTCTTTAACTTAGACAGTCGTCTAACCTTCACAATATCTCTACAACGATAATATTTCAATGCAAAGTTGGGTCCAATTGACGTTTGTTAATAATTGTTCGAGTTTTTACTAGTTTTTTTGGTGCAAATTTAATAGTTCACTCTATATGTATGTCCATAATAACTATCAGTATGATTTTATTTAGTTTAGTTTTCGCGTAGGTGGCTGTGATTTCAAATTTAAATGTTGGTATTGATTTGGAAAATTTTTTTCAAATAAACTTTTTCGGTAATGTCAGCAATCAGGGTAGTTTACACTTGACCATGTTTCCTATTTTTTGATCTCTTCTAGATTTTACAATTAATTTTACCTTAATTCCCGTGTTACAGACGAAGTTGCAAATGAATGAAAACAGTTGTACGTCAGGACATCTTCTTTTGCAACCAATATTTAAAACTTTTGTAGAAATTTTGATATCTTGATTGATTTGACCGATACTTGATGGATATCATGATTACTAAGAATTAAATGACAAACACTTGTGTATATATCCACAATATATTACTACTTTTAATATATTATACGTAGTAATATACAGGGTGGGCCACGGTCGATGGTACCTTAGACGTTTACGGAGAACGGGACATAGGATCATTCTGAAAATTTGGTTTCTCAAGTAGTTGCTCTTGGTCTATCGATCTAAAATATTTTCAGCAATGCAGCGTTGCCGCTTATACCAGAAAGTAGCAGCATCTTTGTTATTTCAAATGGGTCACCCTGTATATTACCGCATTTTTGAACTCGTCATTCCTTTCTGATTATTTCTGCTTCATACTCCCCTATACCTATCTCTAACGGTTTTTGAGATATTGGTTATTTTCTATATTTTTTATCCAAAACATAGCTCGAATTGAATGTTTATTTCTGCGGTATTTAGATTCTTAGGAAGTTGCAATTTTGTGTTCAGTTCATCAAGATCATGTTCATTGATTCTGTATAGAGAAGTTTGTTCTGCCTTATACAGGGTCGTTCAAAATTCACGATCTTACTGCTAGATACGAAAAGGGTTGAAAGTGCGTTTTTTTAAATGGAACATCCTGTATATTATGAAATATCCTGAAAGATGACTAAATTCCCTTCAAATTGATATATCATGTTCCTATACCTAAATATCCAGAATTCCGAGATAATAGCAATTTTCACTTGTAATCTCCCAAGTGCTTGAATTATTAACGGAAATTTTTCGAGTACATGAATATTTTGAAAATTACCCGAGTCGCGAAGTGACGAGGATAATTTTCTTTGAAAATTCATGTACGAGATAAATTTACGGCAATTAATTAATTCAAGCACGAGGGGGATTCGGTAAGAAAATTTCACACTGAGAAATGAAAATCATCCAACAATTCATAAGAAATAACTAACGATGGTTTCACCTGAACTATTTATAACCACTGAAATATTAATATGTAAAATACCTAACAAAATCTTCATCAATAAATGTGTTTAAATTTGGAACAAAAAAATAAATAAAAAAGTTCTGTTCTTATCGTGGATTGAACCATCGACCTAGCGACTCATAGGCCGCAGCACTGCCGCTGAGCTACGGGACTTCTTGTAAAACTTGTGACAAATGGTGTATTCAACATCTTCTGAAATATGATTTCAGAATCGACAATTTCTGCAATAATCATGGAGAAAATATTTTCAGACACATTCCAAATATCTAGTAAATACATAATTATCTCCTTTCATATGAAAACTAGACCTCCATTTGTACATTAAATCAAAATATCAACTTGTCACATGTCTACAAAAGTGAATATTCATCTAAGGTGGCTATTAATTGTCATGATGGTACATGACATTATGAAAATTTAACAATAACTGAACTATTAATAATACCGTTGTGTGTTTCTTAACGAAAGTGACTCAAAAATAATTAAAATGGAGGGAAATAACTATTCAAACGAAGTTCTGATGAATTTGTTTATTCTTCATGGAAAATGTGAGGGAATTATAGCAAGAACGTGCAGAAAATTCAATGAAACGTACCCTGATTTACAACCAATGAACAAAAGGAAGTTTGTACGATTACAACATAATTTCATTAATTATGGATCAAAATTGAAAACGGAACGACATTTACCGAAGCCTATAACTTCAGATGAAGACAACATAATAAATGTTTTGGCCTATTTCCACGGTAATCCCCAAGCTTCCACTAGAAGTGCCGAATATGATTTAGGCTTGGATCGTGTTTCTGTTCGAAGAATCCTTCATAATCATAACATGCACCCATATAAGTTTAGAAAAGTTCAAGCTCTAAAACCAGAAGATTATCAAAGTAGGGTACAATTTTGCGAAACAATCCTTATTCGCACCCAAGAAGATCCTAACTTCTTAAAAAATATTATTTGGACTGACGAATCAAAATTTTCCATAGAAGGAATTTTTAATAGAAGGAACGAGCATTTCTGGGCTGATCAAAATCCAAATGTTGTCAAGGAAATGGGATATCAGGAAAAGTTTAGTTTCAACGTATTTTGCCTTCTAAAGGATAACCGAATAAGTTTTCTTATTTACGATGAACCGTTGAATTCAGCGAAATATCTTCAAATTCTAAGGTCAGTTGTGAACGACTTCTTGGACAATCTGTCATTAGAAGAGTATCGTAGCAGTTGGTTTCAGCTGGATGGAGCACCGGCTCATTGCACTGAGGAAGTAACAGAGGAGTTGTTCGACATGTTCGACGATCGCTGGTTCAGACGTCTGGGTCCGTGGAATTGGCCTGCGAGATCACCCGATCTCACGCCACTTGATTTTTACTTGTGGGGTAATTTGAAGAGAAAAGTATACATGACACCAGTGCACAGTAAACAAGACCTGCGCCAACGAGTGATCAACTGCATTGAAGAGCTAGATGCCAGTGAAATAAGGAGTGCTACAACTGTATCTCCAAATACCCGGATTTTGAAATGTTTGGAAGCCAATGGTCGGCATTTTGAGAATTTATTGTGAACGTTTTCTAATTTTTGACAGATGATTAATGAAATTGTTGTAATCGTACAAACTTTCTTTTGTTCATTGGTTGTAAATCAGGGTACGTTTCATTGAATTTTCTGCACGTTCTTGCTATAATTTCCTCACATTTTCCATGACGAATAAAAAATTTCATCAGAACTTCGTTTCAATTATTTTTGAGTCGTTAAGAAACACACAACGGTATTATTAATAGTGCACTAATTGTCAAATTTTCATAATGTCATGTACCATCATGACATTTAATAGCCACCTTAGATGAATATGAGAAAAATAAATCGATTTTTTTTTTTAATTTCACAACTCACTTTTGTAGACATGTGACAAGTTGATATTTTGCTTTAATGTACAAATGGAGGTCTAGTTTTCATATGAAAGGGGATAATTATGTATTTAATAGATATTTGGAATGTGTCTGAAAATATTTTCTCCATGAATATTGCAGAAATTGTCAATTCTGAAATCATATTTCAGAAGATGTTGAATACACCATTTGTCACAAGTTTTACAAGAAGTCCCGTAGCTCAGCGGCAGTGCTGCGGCCTTTGAGTCGCTAGGTCGATGGTTCAATCCACGATAAGAACATAACTTTTTATCCTCAAAAACCAACTGCTAAGAATTCTTTACATTGAATAAAAATGCACTACACGCATAAGCATTGCAGGAGGCGTGTGTTTTACTGATCTGTACCGCAATTTTATGAAATGTCCGGCTTTCCGTTAACATCAGCGGGGCCGGGCACCAGCGCCCCTCTGTCGGGGGTATCTGGGCCCGACTTGGCAGGGCGCCCCTCTAGCTCCCCTGAAAAGGAGCGGAGGGGTTGCTACTTCTGCGCCAACTCTCCATCCTCCCCTGACCCCCCTGGGTTAAGAAGAATGAAGAGTTATGAAATGACATGTCATAAAATGTGAAATGTAAATGACTAACTGTGTAATAAAACCCCTATTTATTTATTTATTTATTTATTATTTATTTTTTTGTTCCAAATTTAAACACATTTATTGATGAAGATTTTGTTAGGTATTTTACATATTAATATTTCAGTGGTTATAAATAGTCCAGGTGAAACCATCGTTAGTTATTTCTTATGAATTGTTCGCGACTCGGGTAATTTTCAAAATATTCATGTACTCGAAAAATTTCCGTTAATAATTCAAGCACTCGGGAGATTACAAGTGAAAATTGCTATTATCTCGGAATTCTGGATATTTAGGTATAGGAACATGATACATCAATTTGAAGGGAATTTAGTCATCTTTCAGGATATTTCATAATATACAGGATGTTCCATTTAAAAAAACGCACTTTCAACCCTTTTCGTATCTAGCAGTAAGATCGTGAATTTTGAACGACCCTGTATAAGGCAGAACAAACTTCTCTATACAGAATCAATGAACATGATCTTGATGAACTGAACACAAAATTGCAACTTCCTAAGAATCTAAATACCGCAGAAATAAACATTCAATTCGAGCTATGTTTTGGATAAAAAATATAGAAAATAACCAATATCTCAAAAACCGTTAGAGATAGGTATAGGGGAGTATGAAGCAGAAATAATCAGAAAGGAATGACGAGTTCAAAAATGCGGTAATATACAGGGTGACCCATTTGAAATAACAAAGATGCTGCTACTTTCTGGTATAAGCGGCAACGCTGCATTGCTGAAAATATTTTAGATCGATAGACCAAGAGCAACTACTTGAGAAACCAAATTTTCAGAATGATCCTATGTCCCGTTCTCCGTAAACGTCTAAGGTACCATCGACCGTGGCCCACCCTGTATTGTGGATATTTAAAAAAAAAAGTGTTTTTCAATTAACTTTTAGAAATTTTAATACGTATTTCAATAAAAAAAAATTATTGAATGAATAAATATAGTTTTCGTTTGACGCAAGAAGTTGCAAATTGAAACACTTCTTGAGAACAATACTTTCGTTAATTTTTCGAGTTTGCAGACATTTTGAAATTTTCTTCGAAAAATTAGGATTGTCATCAATTTTTTTCCGATGAAATAAACATTTCTGTTCGGTTAGAATGGTTGCGAATTCATCAGATAATCTGAATGGCTATTTTACAACAATTCGAAAGTTTGCAGAACTTTTACAATTTTTTCCGCGCTAATAATGCTATAATTCATGAAATCCTGATTTTCAGAAAAAAAGTTTGCAAAATCAGACTTAATGTCATTTGAACGTACTATTTATTCTATGTCTATATCGACTGGCCTAAATGATCTACTCTTTGTTTCCTTATAACTACTCTTATCTCGCATCTTGATGTATTCATAATACAAAAACGAATTCGTAACAAAGCCCGCGGCATTTGTTCACTACAAAAACTGGTCGCAAAACAGTTATACTCGCGTTTCCGTGGGGATATTCGTGATAGTCATCCTCCTACAGCAGCTATCCTATGCGGTAAATTACTGCTATAGTTAGTTTAAAGGTGGGTGTTGATAGAAAACTTGATAAACCACAGATGGATAATAATTATCTTCAAAACGTTTCGTTTTTGACATGTTCAGACCTATACAGGGTTTCAGAGGAATAACTGACGTAAACCCAACCTTTATTTGATAGCTTAGCACAAAGCTCATCATTTTTCCTCCCATCCACCAATAATACTGTAGGTTATTATGTCAAATATCTCTCTGAAAACAACTACTCCCCCGGCATATACTTCGACGGGTATTGAATCATATCAAACAGATACTTGTGCAATGTACCTCATTGTAATGGATAAAATTGCAAGTCCTCCCCGTAACCACAGCAACATTTTGTTTTGATTCGGACAGGGGGAACACCTATAGATTCGTTTCGAAGTTTTTGCCTCGTCATCAGTACAAGGTAGGTCACTACAGACAGCTTTGGGGCCATCATTTTCCCGTCCAAATCATTCCGCCACTCCGTCTATTTGGTAACTCTCATCTCACGCTGGTGAAACGGGTGTAACTCTACCTAGCGAGCAGAGCAAGAAACATTTCGATTTTCCGGGTTGAGATTTTCAAATTTTGCTCAAACTTTGAATATCAATAATGGCGCGCACGAAAAATAAAAAAATTAAACAACAGTAATTATTAACACACCCTGTTGTCATGTTGATAATATAGTCGCAGAATACTATCAAAATTACACTAATAATTTAATAGTAGCAAATTACAGTGATAATCTTATCACGTTGTTTGATTTGATCTTTGTTTAAATGTATGCATATAAGAAAGTTAGTGATTGACTTGGTTGTCAAGATAACACTGACAAATGTCCAGTAAAAAATAATCAAGCCGAATGGCATTCCTGGTAACATTTTTTTTGAGATCATCATAAATATTGATCAGCACTCGTCGTTGTTGCTATTAGGATATCCCACCGTGAACTTCGTCCACTCGTGAGATTTCTATAGCAACAAAGATTCGTGCATCTCGTTAAAATTATCAAAAAACTACTATCACTTTTGTAATAACTGTTGAAAATAAAATACTTTTCAAAAATTAATGTATTGTATTTCATCAACAAATATTTTAAAATGCTGGAAGAAAATCTAAGTGGCGAATTGAATTGAAAAATATATATATATACAGTGATTTCAAAATTTGTTTTCCATTTCCATGGATATCTACGACCAACTGAAAAGTGAAAAATTGGGAAATACATACTAGTCATTTTTTTAATCGCAAAAATAACACTAGATTCTATTTCAGAACACCATGAAACCTCCAAATCATAAACCGGAAGGTAGATATTTCTGAGTACTATATGTAATAAAAAACAAATTTTGAAATCACTTTACTGTCAAGAAAATACGAGGGTGTGGCTGCTTAAAGTAGGACACACTGTATATAAGTATTTCAGGTCGTTTGAAAGAATAATTTATTGAAAAATAATGTTAAAAATAATTCAAATAATTTCTTCAGTTCCTTTCTCTTCTACTTTATTATCATTGTTATCTGTGGTCACTGGTGTTGGGCAGTTATTGCAAGTATTGTCATTGCATTCTAAACAAGCCTGTGTTTACAATAACCCTGTTTTTCTGCACCCATAATGTACTCATATCTCGATAAATTTGAAAGGTTTAATGCGGAACAATGAAACCGAAATAATTTTTGACAGAACATAGCTTGCAATTACTCGACAGGTGACGCTAGGGCACATCAACTTGAAAATTTCGACAGGCATCGAAATTGTGAAAAAAGGTATTCACGAAATTCGGGAATATTCCGATGGTTGTGAAGAGAATTCTCTCTAAAACAGTGTGTCACTTTACCCTGCCCCCCCATGCCATTTTAAATTTTTAAGTTGATGTGCACCACGTACCCTCTATCGAGCAATCACCATGTTTGTGATTTGAAAAAGGAATATCAGTGATGCTCCCTAAACAGTTTTTTCCCATGTTCGAACGTTCGAAGGTTAACAGAAGAGGGGGGAGGGTTATAAAAAGCCGCACAGAATAATTTTCATGTTCATGTGAGTTTTAAACTTCCATTTCGCATCGCTATCTGCTTGTCTTAGAAGTTCTTAGAATACATAGATTGAACACAGGTTTTGGGCGGACAGAATCATAAGCATGTAGGCCTCTTAAACGGGCCCGTTATGTACCCACCGCTGCTGGGAATTTTGAAGGTAGCCTATTTCGATTGTGAAAGAGACCAGCCTCCCAACCGATACCTTTCTCACACTCTCCGGGTTTCTAAGGATGCTCCCGAGGTGCCCTTCCCGTATTGCTGCCACTGCTGAGCATTCCGTGAGGATGTGGATGCCTGACTCCTTATCCTCTAAGCACCACCTGCATTCAGTATCATCCGTGATACCTATGAAATTGAGATGCTTGTTTGCATGGCAGTGACCCGTCATGAGCCACTATTCTGATTTCCTTTCTGCTCATTGTGAGCAGAGTCTTGACCCTCCAGTAAGGAGGGCCTTCGAAGTGAAGTATCAATTGTCTCATACCTGGGGCCTCTTTACATGCATCATGGACTTTCACTTCCAGAATTTCCTCCATGTTAAGTCGCTTCATGATCTAGAAACTCCTAACCTTCTCTGTGGTTCAACTGATGGCTTTCCAAAAATAATCCTCCAACTCGATGACGAAGTTTGGAATTTCTGGATTGACGTTCAATACGAAATTGGGTTCAGCTATTGCTCTACAAAAAAAAAGAATTCTAGCTCCTTTGTGGATCTCCTATAGATCTTTTAGTGGATCAACTCCACAAAACTGTCGAATGCCGTAGAGGGTGAAGACACTATCTTGATGGTTCGCACTTTGATATATGGCAGATATATCAGCTGTAAATTTTGTTTTTCCTCTTCGAATTCCATCCAAATATCATAAATATACTCCAGCAATCTATGTCACTTAAACAAACATGATTTTCTATGGCTCATAACTATTATTTCCTCGTACGTAAGGAATACCAGTGCCTGATAATACAAAAGGATGGGAGAAATCATAAGTGAGTCGTTTCATTTTAGGAAAGTATAATATAGCGGCTCTGCATTGACTCAATTATATGATAAACTTTTGGGTTCCAGTCAACAAAAAATGTCCTTAATACAACTTCAAACATAAAATAATACCGAAGAGAATCAATGTCAATCAGAACTTCCTCATTGGGAATAAACCAAATATTAATTTGGATCCTCTAGGAAATCGGTATAATCTCACTATCTTATCTCAATAAGATACGATTACAGTATTTCAACTATGCCAACTTTGGGCAGTCTTAGAGACTTTATCATGATATTCCCAAAAATTACTGCATTAGATTAGGGGTCCCAAATGTCTTGCAATATGAAGTTTCATTCACAGTTTTCGAGTGGGAATCAATTTTTGTCCACACTAAGTGAGGTTTATGAGTTTGATTACCTCACGTACCCTGCGTAAGTAAATGTGCCAACCCCAGAAGGAATGCAATTAATTAGTTCACTGAGAGATCCTATAACTGAAACCCCTACCCTACTTCAGTATTTGTTTTGGCATCGACTGCTATGGTCATATGCCACTAACTCCTTACGCCGCTTTAGGAGCAACACTGTTAATTTTTAACACAACAGTGAATCGTCGTGGAGGATTCTTCCCAGTCGGCAACGAGATGCAATAATTCAGAAAAAATAACAAAGATCGCCCCGGCTGGGAACCGAACCTGGGACCTCTCGGTCAGCGCTATCCACTGCGCTAATCCCTGCCCCCTACCTCAGTATTATATTCATTAGTGTTATCGTTCTTATTATAGTTGCCATTTTTATCGTAATAACTATCTTGACACGTTAGTAAAACGAAAAATACTTAAATTAGTTTGATTTATCGTACTTATTCTTAAAATCTCAATGTTCATATTTCGTTCAAAGTATATTTGTTCTCATACCGCTTGCAATCTTATTATGGCGTGACGAATTGCATCAGACTTTCGTTCATGCTCAATTATAGCGGAACTTGGAATGCATCTTCGTTTCCATCTAACTGTCGACTGGCAATTTACTTTGCAAAAACCCATAAACTTCTGAAATTATTCCTAATAACACGGCAAATAAGCCGTTTTGTTAATGTACATCAATTTAAGATGAGAAAAAGTGAGTGGGATACCTTTCCCGAAGTGTATGTACGTATTCACAGTGTATTCAAGGTTCTAACAACCTCAATGATATTTTCTTCAGTGCGTGTTTTGAGAATACCAACACAAACAATAATAATATAATAATAATAATACTCCCTCATAAACACTCGTAGAGTGTACCCAAAGGCATAGCCTGTGCGGGTAGAGGACGGCTATTATTATCATTTGCCGTGGCGCTCCGGGGCGACTTACTGATTTTTGGTGACGTATCACGTTTCAGCTGCAGGACAACCCAAAAAATCTACAGCACCACCTCGGGTGGCCGGTGTAGGCAAGGTAGAATACTTTTTTCTACGACCACATGGAAATATGCCCATTTTATGCGCTTTATTGATCAAGGAAGTAGGCCGATTGTAAAACACTTTTTCATTTCTAAATCACAATCTATACTGTAATGATAATTTCAGAACTTTATATTTCATTTCCCAAGACTTGCATGAACTACTAGACTGCCATTTTTATGATCATAAATAATATAAGATCGAATCAAGTTTGTTAACGTTCTAATAATTTGACATTTCACAATTTACAAAATTCGGTAAAAAAAAATATTTAATCGAAAATTAGTAGTAATAGTAAGGATGATTTGACATTGACACCGCTAATTTCAATATTAAGATTGATGACAATCAAATTCTAATTTTCGAATAGTTGGCACAAAGTGTCTATAGCAGTTAATTTCATCATATTATTATGTGAGCTCGTAGCAGCGAGTGAAGAGTGAGGGAACTTTCAGGTTTTGGATAGTAGTGGTGTGGGTTCAAATCCCAAATAACCCACTTTTTTTTCTTTTTTGTAATCGATTAGTGTTCGGTTTTTATTATTATTTTCAATATTTGCATCTTCAATTCCTTTTTTAGTTTGTATATATTATGGGAATGATGACGGCAGGAAGGTTCATAGTTAAACGTGTTATTAAAAATATTACAGATTTGTTTATGATTCAGATGGTCGTAGAAAAAGTATTGTGTACAATTTGCATGAAATGGCCCATTTCCCACTCGAAGGTATATGTACTGTTGTACAAAATTTAATATACCTACTTGTGGGAAATGCGTGTAGTACACAAATTTTCATGCGAAGCGTCGATTATATTCATATTTTCGGTAATTCTATCTCTATATTTCAGGGTGCATACAGGATTATTTTCGGAAGAGGCGGGTTACAATTCTCGAAAATACATCACAAAATAGATATTTATGTTAAAATCATAATAACGATCATTATGGTAGTAGCCGTACCGTATTAATCTAATAGAAGCCTCGATTGAAAATTCCTGTATTACGCACAATGTGAAGAAGGTATACATTTTTAGTTGAAATAAAAATAGATTGAAACGAATTATGCATTTCAAGGTACCATTTCTTGGGTAAAATCTAGGTGAATAGATCTAAAGGTTAGTTTCATAAAAATTGCACCAAAAGCATGATAAAACAAGAATATTCCACTTTCCTGAAACCTCAACAAATTTTCTAGATATGATAGATATACAGATTCAGACACTTTGAAGTGGAACATAAGAAAGAAAGTTTCAATCGCATCCACTCCCCATCAGCTCGCACTTCAATCCACGACGAGCTCGGCGTAGGAGGGCTTGATCACTGTGAATGAAAGTTATTGGTATATCTATCTTTATACATTTCAGAGTTCATTCGAATACTTTTATATATAAAGCCTATGTTCCATTTCAAAATATCCGAATCTGTATAGCAAAACGGAGAAAGAGGAAATGTTGGATGAGTATATCTGTTGCCATGGTCTGTTTTACTACCCACATTTTGGTACTAATCTTTTTCTCAAACACCAAACAGGGATTGGGAAAGAAAACTTCACAAACTAGTATAAAATGCATGATATAACAGCGCCTGAATGACCATGTTGATGAAATTTTATTGATATATTTTTTACAGCTTTTAGTAAAATTACCTAACGCGTTCGTTTTAATTTTTTGTCCATGTATAGGTACCGAAATCAGTCTATTGAAATATCAATATTTCTCACTGCTCTGATCTACACGTACTGAGAAATACTTCATATTACAAAGTGATACTCTAATAAGCGCCACATGAAATAGTGACAAAAGTGCCAAAAAATATGGTGATTCGGGTTTATTAAAAATGTATTTGCTATATGAGAGTATAGCAACAAATACGAATTGCAACGTATATCTAGGCATTCATGCAACTTAAAACTACGTGCCATAGAACATTATGAAGACAATTCCTACACTGTTTGTACACAAATGATGTTTATTTCTAATTACAATTCACATACAGTGTAAATTTGTCTTAGTGAAAATAAAGTTTTATTATTATTATTATTATTAACGATTATGTTCTGTTACTACAAACAACTTTTTGACGCTTGCAGTCAGGAAGAAATTTAAAACTGAAATTTTGAAAAAGAAAACCACTTACAGTATCGTCAGTGTCTTCTTCATCTTGACTCAGGTCGCTGTTTCCACCTACGAGACCATTGCTTGAAACTGCTTCCAATTCAGGTTCTACTACCTAAAAAAATTATGACCGTTGAATAACAAGTAGAAAAAATTAAAAATCTGTAGGTTATTTTCTGCTGAGATTCAACAAATAAAAAAAACGCCAACTATATATTGGAGTCGTATTTGAGAACCTAGAACCAAGATACATTTATAATTGAGAATAAAATATTACATTTTCTTGTCGGGTTTTGAAATATAACATAACTACAATAATAATAATGAAAAAATATTTTTTCTCCAAGAAAAAATTATATGTCATCAAAAATACTCTACAGCTCATTTTTCTGAAAAAATCTACACTTTCAAATTACTGAAGTAAATAATTGACACTGCAAACACTAGACTTCTTAATATTTATTCCACTACGCTCTTCCACATTTTGTTGCACCTGTACGTCAACTTTTAGATGGATTGGAACGCGAAGACCAATAGAATGGTCTGCTAGATCACCTGATCCATCACCATTAGATCTTTTTATGGAGATATTTTAAATTCAAAGTTTATATCACACATCTCAATTATCTTGATGATCTACGCAGAATAATAGAAATAATAGAAATGTTAAGAAATGTGCGAAGACAATTCGAAAACCGCGTATACTTCTGTATGGAACTGAAAGATTCACATTTTGAACCTTCCATATGATGATCACAACCATGAAATATCTTGATGACACTTGGTTTTCGTTAAAACACTTGATAGATTCTCAATTGCATTACACCAAGGTATTTGTGATTGAATACCCTTCAAAATGATGTATGATAAGTATAATTAACAGTAGTCCTATTGAAAATTCTGAAGTAGGGAGTGCTGGTGTTGAGGGGTCGACAACAGAATGATGACGTATTTGGTGGAAGAGTTATGCCTCGAAATAAATATCAATGGGTCAGAGCGATTTTCAATTTTTTCTACGACTTCGGAGATGAGGAGGATGACAAGTTTTAGATGGGATACACTGTATACTACTTATATGGGTCACACACGAATAATTATTCATCTATTTTTCAGAAAAATAGACGGTACTGATTGTTCACAATTCGTACATTCGATTTAGAGGTACCCCACGTAATTTCGAAACGGGGCCCTCAAGAGTTTCTTCATAATTTGAAAACGAACGAACAATTTTCCAAGAAAAAATTATAGAAACTGTTACTCATATACAGGGTAAGTCTGATAGATGGTGCACCCCTATTTTTTAGAGAAATAATAATAATGAAATAGAGAACTAAAATACGATTTTTTATGAGATGAATACCAATCCTATAGGACTTCCAGTTTCATTGGAAATGGTAATTGTTTTAGTTTTTTAAATGAAACACCTTGTATATTTTTACATGTTTCGAATATAGATCAAATTTTGAAAGTAACGAGCTGTTTTTTATTTGTTTTTTTTTTCTGTAATATTATTAAAACATTTTTTGTTAATTATGATTTATTCCGAGTGAAACGTTCCTTCTCGATAAACCCTGCCACCAGGTGGGGTTTGAATGTGTCAGAATCACATTTTTTTAGTTCTCTCGATCTTTCAAATGGCCTATCTACGACGCACACTGTATAACATGTAGTTTTAAAAAAGATAGTTTTCGAGTTTCCTCATTATTTTCAAATGGCTGATCTACGACGCACCCTGTATAACAGGTAGTTTTGAAAAAGACAAATGGAATTATACAAAAATTTTGAATATCTGTCAATTATTTTCAAATATATTACTATTATAAAGAGAAATACCATGTGGCAAAATAATTTTTCGAATTTTAGCATTGTTTGCAAATATTAGCTTATCTATGACGCAAATAACAAAAAGTAGTGCGACCAATGAACTAAGTGAAAAACTCAAATAACAAATTTCAATAGTATTTCCACTAATAAGAATGACCAAACGCCAATTTGTAGTATCTCGCTCTAATAACAACATACTCCTGAATAAGGATGTAACGGCAATTCTGCTTCACTATCAGCAGGTATTTCAATATGTTTGAAATTAACTTTTTTGAAATAAATCGTCTCTTTGGATATAGTGGAACCATTATGGTCGATCGGCGCATCCGGCAGAAATTACAATATCCAGGTTCCTTGTTTTTTTAATTTGTAATAAATTTTGATATTCCCCAGCACTGATTGCAAATCTAAATTCAGCAGAATGAGTCAAACGAATGATAAAATTCAACGGAGACAACTGAGTGGAAGCGAAATTTCAAAATTTCTTTTATTTAAATCTTTGGATCTTGGTTTGTCCAGCGGTCGCACTACTTTTTGGTACATTTTTCATTATAAACTATGTGTTATACAAAGTACGACAAAGAGATGTTATTTGAAAAATATTATATATCTGAAAAAAAGTGATTATGCCTCATGCAAACATCCGAGCGCTTCAAAAAGAAAGCGCAAAGTTGCACTTTTCCGAGGAGCGAGCGTTTTTTTACTATGCGGATCGCCGAGCGACAAATAACCAAAACGCTCGCTGAGTAACCATGGAAACCATAATAGAAAATCGTACAACGTTTTTTTAAAAGATTTTGAGTTTTAGATTCTTCACATATAACTATGTATATTACGATAAATAGAACCATAATTAAAGCAAATTACAAACTTTAGTTATAGAAAGTAATTAAAAAATTGTTATTATGATTATAAACTCTAATTTTCTAGACTTTTCATTATACTAAAGATGGTAGAAATGTATATTTAGTAAATAATTCACATTATCTATAAATTACAGTGATGCCAAATTATCTCGTTGAATAAAATACAAAACTAACAACTTTAGTTACGAAACACAGTTCAAAAATTGGTTGGTGGTTATTATTCTTTTATATATTTTAACAATTTTGTGCTAGTAAAGGAAGTAGAAATCTATTTTTTTAATCTCGCACGTTTTAAAATCTGAACTGCCGAATTTGAGGTATCAATAATCATTAATTTTTATCAAATATTTTTGTAAAATCTGCGGTTGTTGAGGAAAATCTTGTGTGTAATTCGAGCGCAAAAACGTTGCTGCTTTGAAAAAAATGCCGCGCTCCGCTTCACGTCCCGCGTCAAACTTTTTTCTCAAGCGGCAAAGTATTATTTTGCACTCTCAATACACAAATAACTATTTCATGCACTACATGCCATCGATAGGCAACGTTTTACATGTGAAAAATCATTATCAATAAAAAAAACTGCAAAATTCGTTTATATCTCAAAGAAAAGTTGTATATGGAGATGATACAAACAACTGAGACCATTTACGCAACAGTCATCACACGGGTCAAAAAAAATCACTTGTCTTAATTTGAGCCAAATGACATTAATATCAATTATAAAAAATTCACTTCGCATAACATTCAAAATATAAAGATAACCAAGTCGAGTTGGACTCCAACTCTATAACTAAAATGCTGGTTCTCACTTCAGATCATAAACTCCCTTGAAGTCAATATTGATACATTAGCGGCAATCTGAGGAAAAATTGTTATGCATCAATATTCGTGTCAAATCACAGTTGAAAAGAAGTTCTGTTCAATGC
Source organism: Chrysolina haemoptera (assembly GCA_958298965.1). NCBI lineage: Eukaryota > Metazoa > Arthropoda > Insecta > Coleoptera > Chrysomelidae > Chrysolina > Chrysolina haemoptera. The sequence continues at coordinate 38,220,072 of OY282585.1, read as the reverse complement.
AACTATCGGCTGTCAACTATACGTTTTGGAATCTTAACATTTTACTTCTCCAATATATCCCTAAATTATGTTTAATGCTTTGAATCAATATTTATCTATAAAATAAGGATGCACCATCTCTCAGATTCACCCTGCATACGTGTGTGTCATATGTCAGTTTTGAGGATAAGTGGAAGAACAACTTATCACTCGTGCTACATAAGATGAACTTCAGATATACATTCGAGTTATTCATAATGAAAAATAGTGAGCAAGCTGTGCCTTAACATTTATTCACTCTCAAACACACACTGCCATGTAAAATTTGAAGTGTAAGGAAATCATTGAAAATAGGTAATTCTGATGTGAAGAGTAAAGTTTTGCATTTTGATATTACATTCAAGATTTTTTCAACTTCATTATGTCACTAAATAGTTATTTATGTATCAAGTGAGTAGAGTGATGCTTTTTTTACGAGTAGGAAATGTTGGCAATTCCTAAGAGTCCTTCATTAATTATTGATGTCAACTAGTTTCTGAGGGCCAAACAGCCACAACTACCTTGGATTAACTAGTGTGAATTAGGTCCAATAGTTACCTCTAAGGAACTATTATTATACTATTATTGTGAATATTCGTCGCAAATGTTTGAATTTTTGATAATACGTATTTTATAGTCAATACGCTAGGAATATTATAATAATAATAATAATAATAATAGTTTTTATTGACAGTCTTTAAAATAAACAGAATAAACAAACATTGGTATTTATATAAACAGACTGGTCAAAAGGCAGAGTTCAGTCTAGTTAGAGGTTACACGAAGTGACCTCTAAAAAGCCTGCTCTTCCACTCAACCTCAATTATTAGTGAAACATTTGTATATTAGATATTTATAGGCTATTAGTTGCCACAGAAAATAAGAACTAGCTTTTTGACAGGTTTTTGTTGTTATTAAAAAAGTGCACTTTTTTACGCTTTTCCGTTTAATAATGAAATCGTATGTTGAAAGTGAAATATTGTAATACTTCACGCAAACAAACCACACAGAAAAGTGGGCTTTTTTGACAGTTCTTGAGAAAATTTATGACCTGCCAACAGATTCAATATTATCAATATAACTGAAATGCATTATTATTTATAATTTATAGCAAAAACATCACCAGAATCAAGTTTCAGATTGAATAATATGATTGGTTCAGAGTAATTAGTTATGTCATAAAAAACGAAAAACCCTTACCTGTGGTGGATCGCTGGACTGTCTGATATGTTGATTGACGGCTTCCACTGTTGGCGTACTGGTGTCGTTCGAATGTTGATCGCTGTCTTCGAGGGAATTCTGACCTCTACCGAAGAGTTTGTGCGCCTTGGCCTTTAGTTCTCGTGGATGAGGGGTATTCTGACGCACGAACGGAGTCTGTGAAAAAAACAATTCAATAGTGTTACTCAAGTCAAAATAAACGTTAATACGGTGGCATGGAATTGAATGAAGTTAATAATGGTTGATCGATACAGAAACGTCGGATAGTAAAACTGATATCGTCACGAGTACGCGTGTGAACAGTTGCTACGAAGAACTAGTTTTTATTTTGTTCCAGCTCTGACGATAACTAGAAAAAAATAAGAAATCGAAAAATTCATATTTTCCAAACAATAATGGCCTTTATGTTACGTAACTTTTCAACCATTTAACCAAAACTACATCTATTATAGTTTCCAATATTGCCATGGTTTATGGTGAGGCGGTTTATCTCAGGAATTCCTATTTTAACCCAAACACATCAGCTAGGTACTGAGGGTTCAAATTAAGTTTTACTTTGGCACTTTTTTACATCCTCTCCGCACTTTCAAATCCAGTAAAAACCTGAAAATGTGCGATGAGTCACTGTCTACAATTTACGAATTAGAGTATAGCTTTCGCTAATGATTAGCAATGAATGGAACCGATACGTAGGTGTTCCCCTTGTCAAATCATACATACATACAATTAAACATAATTTTGGATAAAGTTGTTAATTTTGACGAGATCTACCACATATTTAGTTTTTGTAATGTTCTCACAAAGAAAAATGTTTGATTATTTTAACCTGTTTTTTTCATACCACACTTTTCCGAGATCCCAAGCGCAAAACTACAAATAAAAATTGAGACACCAAATAGATATTGCATCTCTTCTTTCACCAATTCGTTCATAGGACTAGCCCCTAGGGAGAAAACCTGACATTAACCACTTGGAGCGGGGCGGAGGTAACCTCCTCACCAGCTGCTCGGGTTAGATAATCCGTGAAGTATTTTCCACAACAGAACTAAGGGTCGTTGTTAATCCGGCAGGTATTTTCCTCACCATTTTATGTTTTGACCTGACAACCAAAAATAAATATAAGAGGAAACCCTGTCAAAATAAAACTGTAGATAGATTTAATTATTGTCTGTGATGCATTCATTAAAAAAAATCATCTCTAAATTTTGTAGTTATTAACTCACAGGTATTTTCCTCACCAATTCATATTTTTATTTTGAATACATACATTTTGCAAGGAATAATTATTTATAGTCTCATCCAACCAGAAAGAACTAATCTTACGTAGGTAGACATTGGAGTACGTGGAAGTTTGATACATTCATTTTGCGAGGAGTAATTATTTAGTCTGATCCAACCAGATCGAACTAACCTCACGTAGACATTTTAAACTATATTGTAAGGGAGCGCAATCCGGTCCACCAAAGAAACTAAGTGCTATAGAAATATATATTCTATAATAAAAATGGCAGTGGGCAAAGCGGTCGATTACAGGTAAGAGCGCAAATCGGCCGAGCGCGAACCCGCCGACACCAATTTTCTGACCGCAGGACGCAACTGGGCTTCAGCCCACTACTTTGAATACTGTACTTATGTAGGTACTGCATTGCATTATATCAAGCTGAATGAAATGTTTTTTGTGATATCTGAAATAATAATGCATTTCTTAAATTACCGTAGGAGGACGCAGAAAAAATGAGAGATCTAGAATTAAAAATATGCTCGATATTAATGATTTATTGATTTTACGAATTTTCATAACCTCGTTATTTCCATGAATTTTAAACATAATTTTAATTCTATGTATTGGCTTGAAACTGTCTTGCACTCGAATTTTTTCAGGAGTAATATAATAAGTGATATGATTATCAACGATAATTTTTTGGAATATTAATGAATTGCAATCCCAAAGCTGATTGGGATTGCCAAAGAATTGATATTCCAAAAAATTATAGGTTATTAATCATACCACGAATTATATTTAGGACGACAATATATCGATTTGAAATAAAGAAAAATCGTGTCAACTTGTAATTGATGCTTTACTTCTAGCCGTATTCAATGGAATACTCTTTTCCACGACCTCATGTATGGATACCAATGGACATTTGTACCCAACGATCGCTCATATTGATAAATAAAGATAACTAGTCAAAACACATAAATTTGACGTTTATAATTTAAATCATTGTTTTCACTTGACATTCAGTAAAACAAAAACTAAGCAGGTTTATCACCGTGAAAATATAGCAACAAGCTATATTTTCATTGTAATTCCGATTCTGTTGGCTGAATTTCAAAATTTGAAATTCACTGATTAGTTTTTAAGCATGGAGATATATTGTCAATATATACCGGGTGTCCACCCCTATAACTTTTTTGTTTTTTAGATATTGGAATGAAATTTGGAGGATCTATATGTTACATCAAACTGCAACAAGTGACTCAGCTTCATGCAACTTCCGGACAGACCGGAAGTGACATGAATAAAGGAGACACCCGGTATATTTTCTTGTCTCCATATGACATTCTGCATACAACCATGTATCATTTTGTCCCCAAAAATTTTCAAAAATTTAAAACTTATTTAAAACATAGTGGCTCGTCGGGTCAGAAAAAAAGAGCATTTCATTACGAATAATTTGAAAAATATTACGGTAGATCTTTGTTTTTGAGATTAAAATGATATTAAAATTCATCGAGTAACTTGTGACCAACACAAATGATATAACAAAACCATCAATACAAAAACTGATTCTTCCTTGCATAAATGATATTATTAACCTGTTTTTCAACCAATAGTGTACACAATAGTTTCCTAATTTAGATTTCGAGAAATGAGGTAAGATAAATTATCGACAAGTAATTATTTTTTTCAATATACCTTAATTACCTTTTTATATCAGTTATGTAGGTCACAGGTTACCCAATGTATTTGAATCTCATTTTAATCTGAAGTGGTATTTCATTTTAAGAAAGATCTGAGTAATCTTTTCAAGTTTTTTAACGAAAGTTTGTATGAAACCTATTACAGGTATCAACATAATCGTAATGAAATTAACAAAATTTCCATTTAAAAGAATTAGTAATACAAGTTCTAAAATTGAATCGTACAAACATAGCAGAAATATTTTAACTGAATACAATATTCCACAAAAATGTTAGAACTTGCTGAAGCTGAGTTACTCATCAAAAAATGCAGTTTCAAGTCGTATGCAAATTCTCAATTTTTTTTTTGACTCGACTAGCCACTATGTCGTCATTTCAAAATAAAATTGGAGGAATAAATTAAAACTTAAATTTTACACACCAAATGCATTTCAACCGAAACCCGTAAAGTTGCATTTTTCCCAATACCTACATTAGGACTAAAATTAATAATTTGAACGTAACTGGGAATTACTATTGTTGCTGGCCACTCTACGAGAAAAAACTAAGCACAAAAGAAGTGGAAAGTTGTTCCAATGTGATTTGTTTTTCAGAACAATGCCTCTGCACACAAGCCGCATGATGACATGCAAATAGTTCGTAATTTAAATGAATACAAATAAATTTTTGTGAATTTCAAGACTCGTATGTACACCTGTTTGTATATGAAATGAAAATAAGAGATATTCAAAATTCAGGAAAATAAGTATTGATTATACCGCAATCGATCAAAATTTTGAATGAACCCTGTCAACCTGTTCTCCTATTCAAAAGTTATAGGTGAGACCTACAGCCCTATTTAGGCCTGGTTTACCACTAGTTTATAGCTAGAATAGCGCAATGGTATGTAGGTTATTTTTCAGACTGTGCTAATTACTGAAATCATTTGAACTTCAAGTGTTTTCTGTGAGGTGCAAAAAATAATTGAAACGTCCTCATACTTTTCACCAGAAAGGAAACAATGAATAACTGTTCAAACATTGACATTACCTATATTATTTCGTAAACGTGCTCAAATTACATACGTATGCAAACATTACATCACATTTTGATTAAATGTCGTTAATACTTTTTCGATTTCAACACGTATAATAAACAAAACAGTTTGGTAATGAAACGTGCCAGCAACTACCACATTTACGAGATGTAGGTACGTTAATTCACACCTAAAATAGAATTAGTAACAACACGGATTTTGACGTAAACAGGAATTGAGTTTCATCTGCTATTGAAATGAAAAACAATAAAGGCAAACACTTTTAAAAATTCGGATACTGAGGTACAGAACATTAACGAACAAGTGTATTAATAAGGGCGATTAACAATCGAGATAATTTAACGCGTGAGCGTGACTTGTTACGTAAATTACTATTTCCGTCGACCGTTCATTTATGATGCATTTTAACGCACTCAAAATCGTTGATTAATGACCCCTGTTAATGAATGATTTTCTATTAATCAACGATTTGTTTATATGCAACCCAACATACATTGCTCTTATACATTTTATATTGGTTAGTACTATCTGTCATTATTTATTTGTCAATTTTCAAATAAAATTTCAGAAAATGTTCATTACACCAGTTGTCACTCAAAACCATATATGGTCCCGTGGCGTAACGGTAAAGTTCACCTGACATGCAACACTAAGGTCGAGAGTTCAAAACCCATCGAGGGTAAATTTCTTTTTTTTTTAATTTCAATTTGAAAATAAATAATAAAAAATTATACAAAACTACCACTAAGAAAAATTAAACTATCTTTGAGTAGAGTTAATATAAATAGGATATAGTGATTGTTTTTTATCGTAACGTTAGATAAATAAACATTGAAAGTGAGATATCTCTATTTTCGAAAACTACTGTCGACGGAAAAGTTTTGTAACAAACTCGTGAATTAAAATAGCGATTAACAATCTCAAACATTAACGCGCTCGCTCCGCTCACGCGTTAAATTATCTCGATTGTTAATCGCCCTTATTAATACACTTGTTCGTTAAATAACCATTTTCGCATTAAAAAAAAAAATTAAAAATTAAAACTGAAATATCGAGTTTTCCGATTTTCCCGGAAATGTTTAGGTTATGTGGAAAAATGTCAACTTGAAAAAGTTGTATATCTTTTTATTATCAACAACTTTACCACTTATCCTTTTTCGATAGGAGGTCAATTTACGTTGCAAATTGCGAAAAACAGTGAAATACCACCTTCAACCCTAAAAGTTCACCCCATTCCTTCTCCATTGGACAGATTACCGTGATAGGGAAAAATCAAATAAAAATCTGATTTTTGTTTTTAGACAATTTTTTTTCTTTGGTCAACCTGCTGCACTCTTATGAGAACCGTCAGAAGTCTTCGAAGGACCTAACCTTTTCATGTGTGATTTTCAGCTCATGGAACTAAAATATAAACCAATACTTTTGTCTAACTCTGTTGTTTGCGAGGTTTGTTGTTTGTGAGATTATTGTAGAGTTTCAGAAGGATGCTTATTGGCTTCAAATGGGTCATACAGATGATTTTAAAAAGCATCTATGTGGATATTCAGAAAGGAGGGTATGCTTATCTGGGCCAACTGCTCCCGATCATAAGATTTCGCACACTTATAGGTCTATGAAAAAGAAATATTTTCCAAAAATTTCAACTTCCAAACTATTCCAGAACATCAGTTTTTTTAGAGCAGGGTTATGAAAAAATAGACATTTTGGCAATAAAGCGTATGTATTTATCTTGGGTTTCAATGTACGATAAATGGAAAACATCAGTTCTGACAATAGTTAAATTAATTCGAGACAAATATTGCCACTGTGCATTTTTTTAAATAATTGATAAGACCATATTATTCAAATGTACCACTGCATTACTCATATCTAGGCATTTGAAATATTTTAATTAAATGTTTCTTGATGAATAGCCCAAATTTATCTATCAAAGGCATATACCCTCCTTTGATAACGGATAAATAACTGTTCACAATAATTCACTAGTGAGTTATTTGATAGTTCACCTGTCTAAAATGACATTAATAATGACAGTCATAACTGTCATGTGTTGGATGAAGGTATTTTATCTTGAAACTCTAGTATAACATCCAGTTTTTTGTTTTCTCACAACCCTTAGGAATATCTCTTGAAATTCTGTTTTGGGAAATATATATCATTGAATAGAGCACAAATCTCTTCCTGCGTCCTTGTTTTGTCTCTACAACCAATCATTGTAAGAATTAAATTTTTTTTGGTTTGGTGAGCTTCATATTGATAAAATGGCCAAGGCTTTCGTGGTCGATGTTTTCACTATAACTATTTTTGTTATTATTTCCTAACGTTTCCCTAACTTCTTCAGAGGTTTTTTCATTTTCGATATTTAACCGAAGTCAATCTAAAATGGGATGTATATAGAGCTCAAAAATCTGAAAATATACAGGATGTTTTATTTGAAAAACTTGACTTTCGCACATACTTTCATGTGAACAAATTATTTACATTTTCTAATCACCCTGTGAGGCAAATGAAAATATGACTCTGAAGTAATGGTCCTCATTGTACCACTTTACACCGTTTCGAATTTGACCGTCTTAGTACAAGAGAATTCAAGATTATCAGCGATTAATGAAGTACATGTTTGGTGAAAAAATTGAAATAAATTTGTATCTCCTAACAGATGCGAATAGAAAAACAGTAATGAAGTTTTTGGGAAAGTGATAAGAAATCATGAAATAATATTACTACAGAGTGTACCATTTGAAAAATCAAAGTAGCCACTACTTCATAGTAGAAGCGGCGACGCCGCACGACCTAAAATATTTTAGGCGTGCAAATCATGTTAAATTATGCAAACCAGAAACGTTCATCATGAAAAGCCCTTTATTGAAACGTGCACAAAACTATACAATTCTACTAGAAAAAATCCACAGTCGATTAAATTTTATAGTTAAATGCATGAAAAATGCCATCATTATAAAAATATTAATTTCCAACACTTAGAATATAGAACACGATAATATAGGTACACAATCACTGGGCTATATTTATTTCGACTGTCCAAATCTTTCCTCAATACTTCCCTCAGGCGGTGAATGTCATGCTTTTTATAGCTGGAAATGGTCCATCTAGTCGTTTTGGGGTACATCCACTTGTTTCTCAGGATAAAAGTCGCTGTTACAAGTCAACCGGCCGTCCGATCAATTCATACCAAACGAAATGTGTTTACCGTGGCGTCAGCTCACGGATAATAGAGACACTGTCGTCGCTTGTGACGTCATTGAATTATATTTGCGCGGGAAATTTAAATAAACTACCAAATATTTCACTGAACTACTAACTAATGCGGTGTTGAAATGAGATAAGAAATGAAACTGGAAGGCTTTTCTCCACAACCTTCACAGAATTTGCCAATTCTGAAATCATATTTGATAACAGAATGGTAACATTAACGCACTTGATATTGAAAAAATATTCTAACACTTGCTGTATTATGCATTTTGCGTGTATTTCATTCAATCACTTGAATAAGAATGAATATTCTGACATTGTTGATTTTAGTTCGAAAATATGAATAGGACATTCATAAAATCTGTTGTGGAATCATCTGCGACTGAAAGACAAACTTTAGTCGCTATTTTCCATCGTTCAAGATAACCTCTTGGGAGGTATTGATTGAAAGTTTGATTTTGTGGAGGTATTCATGTTGAAAAGGGGAACATTCTCCATGAAAATTGAAAAATGAAAAATGTGATTTGTTTGTAATATCTAACAGAAAACAACTACTTTCCCGGCACAAGCCACGCTGGACATTGAACTACATCTGATAGATATTGTGAAAAGACGCTAACTGAAAAGAAAAGAAAAAATCTGAAAGTGAAAATTCGCATTTTCATTCATATAGCTGATTTTTTAAATTCATTCTGGTTTTCATTGAAAAAATCATTGTGCCTGGGAAGTAGTTGCTTTTTGTTAGATAGGTATTACAAATAAATCACATTTTTATTTTTCAATTTTCATGGAGAATGTTCCCCCTTTCAATTCTGACATTGTTGTAGCAATAATTACGTTAGCCTTGACTGGCATCATAGTGACAAGATGTGAAATGAAATGTCAAAATAATTTTTTCTACTAGCGTGCGGAAAAATCCACTTTTCCGCACTACTATTTCGTTTGCTTTCCATTTGATATGTGAAATTTGTGGATGTGGAGAAAGCAGTATGTTACTCGTTTAGAATGAAAATTCGTTATGCTCGTGGTTCCTCGTGCTCGCTTTCAGCTCGCGCTTGGAACATCCCACTCGCATCGAATTTTTCATTCTAACCTTGTTACAGAATATACTATTATTCAAGACAGTGCTCATTACTTGATCATAATACCTTCTTTCTCTTATTCTCTTCAGACCAGAACCAAGAGTTAACTTCGGACTTTTTAAATAATAAGGGTGTATCAATATTTTGACACCAGGAACAAAATATGAGACGTATTGAAAAGGGGAACATTCTCCATGAAAATTGAAAAATGAAAAATGTGGTTTATTTGTAATATCTAATAGATTTTATAAACGTCCTATTCATATTTTCGAACTAAAATGAGACGTATGTTTACAAAAATTATAATTCATTGACGTCACAAACATGGCGGATGCGACGACCGTGTCTCTATTTTCCGTGATGTCAGCTTGTTTATGTATCCTGGTTGATTCATCTGTTTCTTCGGATACGTTTCAATAAGTATTTGGCTCACGGTAAAAAGACTGTTATAACACAAAAAAAAGAAAAACAGATATAGTATAAAACTTTATTCTTCAAGGGCTGTACTCCACTCGGATCACTTTTTTAAATTATTGGTTTCGATTGTGTTGGTCCTAGGTGGAATGATGTCTTTGATTGGCTGGAATATTATGGTATCGGCTTGCTGAAAGACTAAAATCTTAGTCGGATGATTAGACCGCCGTCATATCTTGGGTGGAACCAGTGCCCTCGCCAAAAATAAGGAAGCGTAGGGCAAAGTCCGAATTGAACTAATTATCAGACATTTATTAAATATTGCTTTGACTCTTGTAGGTTTGATATGACTGCCGAACTCCAGGATTTTCGTAAAAAGTTATTTTAAATCTCACAAAAAAATATAAGTCCATTACCTTCACGACGAATATCAATTTCGAGGATTATTCATACCCCTAGATTAGTCAGTGACCACATCGAACACATATCGAATATCTGCTCGAAGTTTTTAGGCTTCATTACAAGAACATTTTACATTTTTACCCAGCTCAGCCCGTGACAGTTTTTCATAACGCATATTATGTGTCGTCTAGATTGAATTTTGCAAGTGTAGTTTTGAACCCACACTACAGCACTTCAGTAAAATAAAAACTGAAATGGAGGGTACCTCAAAGTGATCTGGGGAAAATTGGAAATCGTTCTAAAACCTTGAGATAGTCTTGAAAACAAGCAATCTGAGTTTGTACCCCTCCAGGGGTTCAGCTTAACTTTTGGTGCCACAAAAACGTCGAAATTTTCGGACTTCCTTCAGTTTTTCGCATACAACTCCTCAACAACGCATCCTAGCCAAAGCGAAAACATTATGAATAAACAAATTAAAGAATATTACCTACTGCCACTGCAGAAAATAGGCAAAAACACACGATTCACAGCCTCAGTAAATAGCTCCTTACGCACGGTAAACAAATCGCACACTTTTTGTAAACAAAACGCACAGTTTGATATACAGTATCGGAAAGTTTTCATCTGGGGTATGGTGGTTTTATGAGAGCGTGAAGAATAGCGTGCTATAATGTTGAGAGAGCATTACAATTTCTCCTCTATTCTCTCGACGAAGGGATATCGACTGAGCTGTTAATTCGTCGAGAGTGGCAACAAGAGAAGCGCGCAGTAGTGCGTCTCTCTTATTTATGTGGAATTATCATATCATTGCGGTCTTTGGTGCTCGCGTAGATTTCTGTCTACAGTATCGGAAAGTTTTCATCTGGGATATGGTGGTTTTATAAGAGCGTGAAGAATAGCTTGCTATAATGTTGAGAGAGCATTACAATTTCTCCTCTACTCGCTCGAGGAAGGGATATCAACTGAGCTGTTAATTCGTTGGGCAAGGCAATAGGAGAGGCGCGCAGTAGTGCGTCTCTCTTATTTATGTGGTATTATCATATCATTGCGTTCCTTGTTGCTCGCGTATATTTCTGTCTATACCCCAGATGAAAATTTTCCGATACTGTATGTCGGAAATGGCTCAATCGATTTGGGAGAAATTTTGTAGGTAGACAGGGTTTTGCTTTTTAAGTTTATCTACAGGGTGACCCAGTATTAAACCGCCAAACGTTCAGTATCGGTTTTTCAGGTGAAAAAAAGAGTTTTTCTTCATATAAGCATCACTTCGTTTTCAAGATACAGGCTGTCAAAAATTTTAACATGAAATATTTATTTTTTATCCTAAGTACATTCAATTAAGCCTTCTATTACCGCAAATATGCATGCCAACTTTTATCAAAATCAGCCACAAAGTTTTTGAATGATGAATCAAAAACTGATTTTTTCTCAACACTTTGACACCCTGTATATCGAAAACGAAGCAAGTTATGACACATGCTCATATGAAGAAAAAGTCTCATTTTTACCTAGAAAACCGATACTGATCGTTTGGCGGTTAACCCTGGGTCACCCGGAATACAGGCGTCTTTCTTGGAAAAACACGATTTTACTGATAATAATAATGATAATTTTTGAACCTCGAAAATGGCTCCAATGATTTGGATTAAGTTTTGTATTTAGATAAGGTATTGCTACTTAAGTTCATCTATACAGGTTGTCCCAGAATAAAGGGGACAAACTCCGAGGGTAGAATCCTCACTTCATTTTAAGGCTGAAAGTTCCAATAAACATATACCCTAAAATGAGTATTAACCGAGTTGCAGGGTGTTGAAAGTGACACAAAAAAATATATTTTCCAGAATAACTCCATAATGGCTTAACTTTTCTCAGTGAAATTTGGTATGTCACTTGACAGTATTCAGTTTCATATTTCAAATTAGTAATTTCAAAATATTACTAAACTACAGTGCTACTATTATTATTCCCAAAGCATGGTCTCTAGTTAGGATAATAAACAATAATGAACTCTACATTGGCGACGATGATAAAGCAAAGAAGAGGACTGTAAGTGAAATATTTAATTATTGTGGATGGTTTAGAAATTATTCGAAGCAGGCACGTAAGAACTCGTTTGGTTTAGAAACCATTTAGAAAAATCAGGGCTATACCACAAGCGAACTCGTCTAGTTTAGAAACCATTCAAAGCAGGTACGAAAATCTTATTTGGTACCGAAGGTAATGATGTGTCTAAACCTCGAAACAGTTTGCAAGTTGCACGTAGTACCAAAGGTACAGAGGTCTCTTACACCTGTTAAAAAAAAAAGAAAAAAGGTTAAGTATAAAATAGTGAAAGAACGTCCAATTACAATGAAATACGTAAAATATAGTGTGCTAGCACTGAGAAAAAAAAACCAACTTCTATTGAGAGGCAACATCAGCGCGTCATCACGAAAGTCAAATTTTATCATTGCGCCGCACTTGTTGGGTGTATGGGGATATATTTTTCAAGAGCGATAGTGGAGGTAACGAAGCACTTGTCCCTAAAAAAAAACTACGTAGCTGGGAGCGCTAATAAGGTAGATAGCTTCTAATCGTAGAATCGGTTTTGCGTCAAAACTAATGATTTTATACAATTTTTTTTCTTCTTCTGAGTCTATAATCTCCTTGAGAATTCGGGAATCTGCCTATTTTTATCATTGTCAAACCATAAAAAAAAATATTTTCTTCAAAATCATCAAAACCAAAAATCAGTTAGATTCCCGAATTCTCACAAACGAATTGAATCATTTGTTCCAACAAAATTTTCGCAAAAAAATAAAACTGAACGCTCAAAACCGATTCCCGTTTCAACAAAGGTATTGTTTGCTCTTAAATATCGTGAACAAATGTCTCGATCAAGATTTACAGTTTGAGAAGAATGGGTTTTATTTATTTTATTTATGTGTCTTCGTGGCGCACAGGTGTGTTCTCGCGTGCTATGCCAAGGTACGCGGGTTCGAACCGCCGCGTCGTCACCGATCTCGTGCATGGCATCACACGATTAAAGGTAAGGGCTGAATCTTCCCTAGCTCTCGAAGACTTCTGAAGGTTGCTCGGAGCCGGTTAATGGAAATGACAATTTTAACAATTTTGAAAATTAAGTTCATTACTAGTTATTTAAGTCTCAAGGAATGTAAAGACGTGTTAACATTCCAGGTGAGCGAGTACGAGCCGAGGCAGAGCCGAGGCTTGTCGCTTGCTGAAGATGTTAACAGTCGATACATTCCGTGTTACTTATTACGTTTTTCCCGCTGCTTGTTGAAATTTCTTAAAATTTGCCTAGATTGAAGTTTGTTTTCTTACCCTTCCTTCATGATTATTCGTTCCACTATTTCAATCTGAGTTGCTTGTGCGCGTAACTGAGTTATCGAATAAACAGACAACAATAATATTCAAAAAGTCTCATAAAAATTGATATAAATGAAGCTGAAGGTATTACTTGTCAAAGTCAAAGTCATTATTACCCTAGGCATATAAATGACACTATTTACATTCCGTTGTCGAGATGAATTAGTAAACGAATGATATAGGCCATTTACCTGTTTTGTTGCTAAGCATGGACTATTTACAGTGTCGGCAAACGTTATTACTTTGTCTTGGTTCCGAAAAATTCTATTTTTATTTCAAAATGAATAACTTATATCAAAATCGTCCTTTGAATGTCTCATGAAATGAAAAAGTAGAAGTTGGAAATTTTGAATATGTGGTAATGAAATGTGCCATCCACACAATGGGAAAGGAAAATGAGTCATAGAATTCGACACTTCAATTTGGCTTGGTTGAACAAATAAGTCGAAAGGCTTAGAGAGTCGAAACGGCTCTGGAAAATGAGTCATATGACTCAGCAAGTCAGTTAACTTGGTGAAACAAATAAGCTGAAAAGCTTAGTGAATCTACGAGACTCAGAAAGTGGGTAATAGTACTTAAGAAGTCAATTTGGCTTGGTTGAACAAATAAGTCGAAACGACTATGAGAAAAAAAAACAATTTGGCTTGAAGAGTCGAAATGGCTCTGAGGGAAAATTAGTTAAATGACTTAGCAAGTCAATTAGGCTCGGGTAAACAATGTAAGGCTTAGTGAGTGAGTTAAGAGTCAAACCTACGGTGTCCCTCTGGAGGGTGTGACCGAGCGAGTGAATCATTTCCGTTCAGCTAGAGACAAATACGGAGGAGGGCAAATAAAATAAACAAGTTTTCTCGAATTTCAGAGATGGCCAGTATGTCAGGTGTTGAGCAATCCTAATGTGAAGATGATCCATTTTCGCTTGCAACAAGATGGGAGAAGTGTCAAAGGGCACTAGAAATTCACTTAGCCGCCTCTGACATAACTGATGCAGTAAAGAAGCGAGCCACTCTTTTGCATTCGTGTGGAATAGGTATACAAAAAATATTCTTCACTAGGAAAAGACTAAATCCATCAGTGTTCCATGGAATGGAGATCCCATTCGCTACGGGGTCAATACTTATGGGTATTGTTCGACCACAAGCTCAATGCTGATATGGAATCTCCACATCGACTAGATGGCACATAAGGCTAAATTGCCCCTGGGGACTTGTAAAAAGATGTGTGGGATTGGGATATAATCCATAAGGACCCTATAGCATACACGAGGTATGAGGTTCAGTAAAGTAGTTTATCAAGATACAACAGTCGGGAAAGATTATGTAGGTTACTGAGTGACACCCAAAGGCTAGCGAACATGAATGTTACCGGTGGACTGAGAATAAACCGGACGGCTGCTCTAGAGGTCTTACTGGACCCATCACTACAACACATTTTTATTCTAAACCTAGGCCTGCTGACAAGCCACTGCCTATACAGGAAGCAGAATCACTGCTCATATTATATCATTGCGAATGTATAACAAGATCAAAACGCATGAAGTACGGGAAGGAAAAAAAACAAATGCCATAGGTCACTTGAAGGAACCACCGTCAGAGCTGTGAAGTCTCATTAAGAATCTCAAGCTAAACAGTGCGCTCTGAAGCACACGGAGCTTCACAATAGAACTCCAAGAGGGGACCAAGTTGAAGAACTAACTCGATGTTTCCACTAACAGAAGCTCCCGGACACTAGGTGTCCACGGAGAATAGCATCTATGATAAAATCGAAACTCAATATAATTGGTCTTCGAGAAAAAAAAACTGAAATGGAAAATCTATTCCTCTTTGTAGACAAGCTCACAAGCTGATGACAGGCTCTTAATGGGTCACAATCACCTGACCTGGCCCACATTGATGACCCACAAGATGACGATACATCATCACAACCCGTCATGGTGAATTAGAAGGAGACCATGAACATGTGGATGCACAAGGGGCCCAAGGTAAGAGACCTATATGCAGGGGCTTCAAACAGCTTCAAACCCCGCCCACCTATTTCATAACGTAACTAAGTAACTAGGAAAGTTTGGAATATGGAAGAACGAAATATTAGCAGTCGTTAGTCAAGTAAGTAACAACAAGCAGTTAGAGCCTATGAACAGGAAATAAGGGTAAAAGAAATAATCCAACAACTTGGTAATATTTAATGCGAATAAAACCCAATCATGTTTTTTCTCTAAAATGGCCGATATCACAGTGGCCAGCGTACGATGTCAGGAGTATCGATACCAATGAAATCTTCCATTACAATGCTCGGTATTACCATCAGCAATAAGTAGTTTACTTCCCGTCAACTGATCATGATTTATAAGGCACAAATCCTGTTCTGGAATACTGTTCCCACTCATGTTACATGTCCTTTTTATCTATTTTGAATGGCTCAACTTCTGAGTGGAATAAGTACCTGTAGAATTGGTCGGGGCATATGTAAAAGAGAATAGATCTTAAAGCCGAGTACACTAACAGGCAATAAAGCCATTTTTTCTAAAAATGTCGTGTTACCCTCGTATCCTAGAGACTGCATGGAGATTATCGGGTACGTTACTGTGAAAGTACGGTTCATCTCTACACAATGTCTAATCTTCTGGATAAATAATTTAATTTTAATTTTTGTCATCGGACTTCCTAAACACTCACAGTTGCGTTTCCCCGAACAAAACGCCGTTAATTCTATTACCTTTGTTGTCTTGATAAAATGAATGTGCCTTTCATGTCATGACAGAACAATGGCGTACATTAAATGCAATCGGTGGCCCTCTCACTTCATTATTGTACTCTTAACGTCGACAACGCAACGCTAATTGACCTATTAGAAGAAAGACGGTTTTGGAATTGAATTAATAACACTCACTGCATCCGTGACCAAATATTGACCGCTGTAATTATTATTATAATTCAATGGGACGCGGCAGCTTTTTTTATGAGCTTTCGACTAATGCTACGGGGTGACATTGACTTGAAGTGCAATGAAACATTATCATTTTGATTTTTGTTCGAAATTATGAAAAGGATATTCATGAAATCTATTGTGGAATCATCTACGGCTGAAAGACAAACTTTAATCGCTATTTTCCATCGTTCAAGATAACCTCTTGGGAGGTATTCATGTTTAAGAGGGGAACATTCTCCATGAAAATTGAAAAAATGAAAAATGTGATTTTTACTTGTAATATCTAACAGAAAACAACTACTTCCCAGGCTAAAGCCACACTGGACATTGAACTACGTCTGATAGATATTGTGAAAAGACTCTAAATGAAAAGAAAAAATCAGAAATTGAAAATTCGCATTAAATAAATCAGATAGGGAGAATGTAATTAAAAAAATATCACACACAGAAATCGTTCATTTCATTGAAGCAAGGTTCCTTTCTCTCGTATTTAATCCCCAATACATTTTGGTCGACGAAAATCTATTTCGATTGTTGGAATTCAGGCTTTTCAGAAACAATTATACACATTAAGGATAGAAATTGATGGAAATATTTCTTCTGCGGTGAAAATTATTTTTTGACATAGATCTGTCATGGGCATTGCATTTTGATTTTTGTTCGGAATTATGAATAGGATATTCATGAAATCTGTTGTGGAATCATCTGCGGCTGAAAGACAAACTTTAGTCAATTTCCATCCTTGAATACACATCAATTGTTTCTGAAGAGCCTGTATTCCAACAATATCAATCTCACTGATGAGCTTGGCAAAGCGAAATAGATTTTCATCGACCAAAATGTATTAGGGATTAAATGCTAGAGAAGCGAACCTTGCTTCAATGGAATGAACGATTTCTGTGAGTGATATTTTTTTAATAACATTTTCCCTATCTAATATATTTAATGAATTTTCAATGAAAACTAGAGAAACTTATAAAAAATCAACTATTTGAATGAAAATGCGAATTTTCACTTTCAAGTTTTTTCTTTTCAGTTAGAGTGTTTTCACAATATCTACCAGATGTAGTTCAATGTCCAGCGTGGCTTTAGCCGGGGAAGTAGTTGTTTTCTGTTAGATATTACAAATAAATCACATTTTTCATTTTTAAATTTTTATGGAATGTTCCCCTCTTGAAACATTATCAATTAAAACAATACCTTTTTTGCACGATCCAATTTTCTTGATTACTTACGGTATCTGTTGCTTTACTGGTCGGTAAGTAATATTTACCGACGCCTAAATTACTTACCGAAATCTTCATTATACTGGGTTCTAGGCCAAAGGCGTTCTCTTATCGACGGCTTATAACGATTGACAGATATTCAAAATTTTGGTATTATTCGATTCTATTCCTTCGATAAAATCTGTTGCACAGAGCGTCCCATGTAATGCCATTTAAAAAACATGAAGTAATTGAAATAAAGTGATTTTGCTACTTTCAAATACCGGCTGGTGGCAAATTATTGTAATTAAAATGCTAATTTCATTTTCTCGGACAACATGGTAGATTTAATAAAAAATTTTGCTTATCATGTTCAGAATTTGCTCTAGATTTGAAAAATGTGAAAATGTAAAATTTCCATTTGAAAAACTAATACACAGATCATTTCTGGCGAAACCGGAAGTGCTACAGAATTAATATTTATCTCAAAAAATCACATTTTGGTTGATCAATAGCCCCCTAAATTTTCGTGCTTTGAATCGGATTATTTCCCTCAAAAATAGGGGTGCCCCATCTCTCAGACTCACCCGGTATACAAGAATTGCTATTTTAAAGATATTAGATTTGTGAGTCATTTTGTCTGTGTCGTGTGAAATGAAAACAAAAAGAGAACATTCACTTGAGTGATCATTCATCCGAGTGAATCATCAGATTTGAAATCATGCTCCTGGATATATTTGTGAGTAAGACGTTTTGTTCTTCATCAGGAATGTCAAATCCATGGCTAGTTAACAAACCTCAGGTCCATTGCTTTGATGTGAATATTTTGGTACACTGATCCAATAGTCAATCTTACGGAAATAATGGGTGTTATGAATAAAACCTAGCAAAAGCTTTTTCTATAGGTGTGTCTTTCTCATTTATTAATAAAATGGATAGGTCTGTTTCAAGAAATCTGAGTAAAAGCATTTGCTCAAGGTTTATTCATTAGACCCATTGTTTGTAAAATTTCCTTTGCAGCGTGACACTCAATGGGTCATATGAATAAACCTTGAGCAAAAGCTTTAACTCCAATTTCTTGAAATAATCCTTTTCATTATGTTGAGTTGTTGAGTTATGTGAGAGAGACAAACCAATAGTATAAGCATTTGCTATATTTTATTCATGCCATAAGAAATAAATGTTTACCTTCGCCAAACACTTTTTTTAATACATATTCCTAGGTAAACGTGTGATACTACAGGGGTGCATTGTTCCATCCATGTTTCAATTTTGTTTTTTTTTATCACAAATTAAACTGTACAATATTTGATAGAGTTGTGCCAAAAATATCGATCAGATGACAAAAAAACTACTTATAGAAGAAGTGTAAGAAATTCTATGACACAAGGTCTGTTCTGGTTACTATGCATTAGGTAGTTTAAAATTAATAAGTATTTTGTTTTCGAACAAAATATAATGGATTTTACATGTTTAATCAAATTCCATCAAATATCTGAAAGAGTGTATAACAGTTTGGATGAGTAGGTATGAGTAGTTATAACAGGAATTCCACTCGGACACCGACTACCCCCAACGCCGGGTGGTACAATGGTATACAGGTTTGGCCGAATTGGTCACTTTTTAATGAAAACTAGACAGATGAAAACTGATGGCTGTGTCTGAGGGTCAATTATTATTACAAACTTGATGGTGAGAACCGCATATCGATATCTATCATCATCATCGTTTGTGAGTTACAGAATGTTTTTCGAAAATATGTATTTTCGAAAAGTTGCTCTGATTTTTTTCCTGTCAAAAATTATTTGTTTCTATGAAAACATTTTTTTACGTAGAATTCAATGGTGTAAGTGATTTATTTTCTCAAATCATACAGGGTGTTATCTAACTTCTTTCACTCCCGTGAAGGACGGGTGTATAATGCCATTTTATAACGAATGGCAATTATTGGTGTGACAACTGTGTTAGAAAATTCGTCTAAATTTTGGGAACCGTTGTCCGCCGAACGTCAGCTGACCAGAGCAGAGCCACAATAATACTGGAACTGCCGGATGGAAGAAACTGTGTAATTTCGAACAGCGGTTTCCCAGATTTTCCGAATTTTGAAATAAAATTTAAAATTTCCACATTTTTTTTTATTTTTCACACCTGACTTTCGTTATAAAATGGCACTATACACCCGTCCTTCACGGGAGTGCAAGAGGTTAGATTACACCCTGTATGTCAATGGTTATTAATGGAAAAATATTTTTTCAATGAGACAACCTGTATATTCCTGCATATTTCAATAGAGCTTGAAATTACCATTCCATAAATCTGGCATAGTTGTTGTTTTGCGTCGTCCAAAGCCTACTTATTTAAAATGTGCCTTCCAGAGTCTACATGAAAAAACCTAAAAGCTCTGCTCAAAGATGACTAGTAATATCAGGTGTGATACATGTTTTGAATGGTAATTCCAAGATCTTTCGAAATAAATATGCAGGAATATACAGGTTGCCTCATTAAAAAAAAATCCATTAATAACAACTATTGATATATTATATGCTTTGAAAAAATCAATTACTTACATTGAATTCTAGGTAAAGAATTGCCTTAGAATAGCTATTCATGTAACGAGATTATTATGCGATTTATAATAATCGGGTATTTTGCCCTGCGCCGAGATTTATTTAAATTGCATAATAATCTAGTTACATTCAAAGCTTTATCGTATCATTGGCATTGACAACGATGATGTGAAAATGAAATCAACAACTTTGGTTATGTCACGTTATTGTCATTTGAGCGTGCGATTTGGTATCTATTATAAAGTAACTAAAGTATTATATTGTAACTAATGTATTATGTGTTGTTATGATATTATGATGTTGATTTGTAATAAAGATTTAACTTTAAGGAAGCTTAATATCCAATGATACGATAAATGTTTTAATAGGAACACAGAATTTTTGACAGGAAAAAAGTTAAAGCAACTTTTCGAAAATGCACATTTTCGAAAAACATGCTGTAACTCAGAAACGATGATATATATATCGATATTCGGTTCTCAGCATTAAGTTTTTCATAATAATTGACCCTGAGAAACAGTAATCGGTTTTCAACTATCTAGTTTGAAAACGGGACTTTTTCTTCAAAAGTATCCAATTTGACACATCTTGTACACCTGAGCTCGAAATATAATACATAATCAAGTTAGATGAATATATCGACAACTAGAAATTATCGTCGAATCTGCTTGACATGACAAAGCAATCCAACAGAATCACTTAAGAACAATCTATTGGAAACAAACGTCATGTATACCAGGTGTCCACGAAAGGTGGCTCGCCCCTATTTTGAAGGTATTGAAATGAAGATTGAAGAATCTGTATGAGACATAAAACTGCATTTTTTGACAAGTGAGTCAGATTCATACAACTTCCGGTCTCACCGAGAGTGATCAATTCTCAATCTAGAGGGTTATGGATACGTTCAGATTATCTAGTTTAGTCCTAGAGTCTTAGGAAAATACAACTTTACGGTTTTCGGTTAAAATGCTGTGAAATTTTATTTTTCAAATTAGGTATTATTTCATTTCATTTTTTAACTGGCAACATTGTGGCTTGTAAATTTGGAGAATTTGCATACGACCTAAAACTGCATTACGGATTATAGGAAAAACATTTTTATACCAGTTATGCGAAAGCCAAACTAGAGTAATACGAGAGGCGATATGATATGATAAGTTATACAAATATTTAGGGAGCATGGGAATTATCGTTTCGCTTGTCGTGTACTTTGGTGTGGATTTCGCCTACGAGATGTCTGAGTCTTTTTTGATTTCTAAAATTGAACAAGTTGGCCAAAAATTATTTTTGAAATTAGAGATAGTTTATTTCTTTTTTCAAAACTAACAACATTTATATTTCTCGAATGTTTGATGTACGTTTAAAAAACAATTCTATTGCTATATTTAACCGTTTTCGATTAATTGAGCTCAAAATTCAAGAATTGATATTAAAAATGTATGGCTGCTTTGGATAATTTATGAAAAGTGCCCCCCACATGCAAATATTTTCATACACTACTTTCATTTTTAACGTTTTAGTTCAATACTTTTAAAAATATTTTTACGTTTATTTTATTTGTTTATTTATCTATTTTAATAGGTTCGTCAGGTGCACAGCTTCTCGGCGCGTCTCCACCTTACTTGCTACATACATGCAGGTTGCGCTACGAAAATTATTCGACAATTCGATGTTTTTCACAATTCTTATGGATTCAATTTTTGTGAGTTTTCTCAACTTTTCACTGACCAATATATTTTTGTCGTAATTTTCCAAGGACGAAACAGTCGGAAATTTTTCCGAATTTCTACGAGTTCCCGATCTATCTAGGGAACACGGTGGTAACATTTTTGGAAAATGAAATATTCAACTATCCAATGTTTTCTACTATTTTTAATAATTTTTGCGATATTATTTTCGTGAATTTTCTCAACTTTTTTCGAGAAGGAAGGGGAATTCAGGGCCCCGACCAATATTTATTTTGTCGTAAGTTTTCATATCCCAAACCGTTGAAAACTTTTCCAAATTCCTATGCATTCTCTATCTAGTCATCAGAGTAACAGGGAAAAAAACTTCAACATTATTGTAGTATCATCGAAACTGAACCAACATGTAAAATTTCGACTTCATAGGATGTGAGAAACAAATTATCATGGAAAATTGAATAAAAGCTTGTAAAAAATTTAATACAAATCCCAAAACCCCAATTATTTTGAACATACCGTGTGGCAACGAGATTTGTTACGTCATGCCATGCATCTGGTTATTTTCAAAGATAGAAATACGAGTTTTGAATATATTGTGACGTCATACCAACAATAAATTACATGATACAGTGAAAGGAATAACTACCTTGAATAATAAAACAATTAGGGTTCAAAAGTTGATGTAACTTCCGATGAAACCGAATGTCCTATTTGAAAGTCGAATATGAATATTAATCGAAATATGCATCTCTTATCTTAGTTAATGTCATCCCATCACGAAACAAATCTCAATGATCAATAAATCGAAAACGGTCACAAACAGCCACAGAGGTATGTGTTTTTTATATATTCGCCTGGCTCTCCATGAATATTTAAAAATTTCATAGTTTTCATCCAATTTGAGTGTTCTTTATTCAGATTTTTAGCTATCATAGAACTATCGAAGCTGAAGCACAATTTTGCCCCGCCCGGTATAGTTAGTTGATGAAATTGTCCATAAGTTGTAAAATTCGGTAACATTTTAACATGCGTTGACTTCAACAATAACTGAGTGGTTATAACGAAACCAAAAGTGTCCTCCGGTACTCATTCACATGGTCCATTTTTTAGCCAAATCATCATCGTCACTTTTAGGCGTCACTGTCAAATACTGTACCTGGATTCGAAATAATAATCTCTTATCAATAATGGGAGTTATGAATCGAGCCAAATAATCCTCTTTGGATGCAGTGCCCTCAGAGTCACAGATGGGCTCTGCGAAAGAAAATAAAGTATAATAAAAGTGTTGAATCGTATATTTAAGAAAGTTAGCCATTGACTTGGTTGTCAAGATGACACTAACAAATGTTCGGCAAAAAAATAATCAAGCCGAATTGCATTCGTATTAATAATTTTTTTGAGATAATTTTAACTAGATTAGCACTCGTCTTTGTTGCTATTAAGAAATCCCACTCGTGGACTTCGCCCACTCGTGAGATTTCTCTAGCAACAAAGATTCGTGCATCTAGTTAAAACGCTGTGCCTTGATAATCTTTCGAGTCAGTAATAGTTAGAGACCTATATATACATATACCTATATGATTTACTGACAGGTAAAGAAACCGTCAGCTGGGCATGAATATCATTTTTGATGTTGCTCCAAGTCGCCTGGATGTAATTTTAGAATTTCTCCATCAAGGTCAAGGAGGAGGGGGGGCGTTTGAAAACCAGTCAATCTGTGACTGATCCGGAAACCGTCTGATGCTGGTTTTAAATTTTGGTAAAAAAAACCGACATTTTCAAGTTTCGCTCATTATGACAGGTCCGGAAACCGCTCAAAACCTTTTGGGCTGTGTTGAGGCTTACTAGAGGTATGAGAAAATACTACCAGCAGACACGCAGCTGATCGAGGGCCATTTTGGTAGCACTTTGTTATAAAAATAAAATAAGCTATGAAAATGTCTGCTGCATTTCTGTTGATATACTTATATGTGTAACGAACAAGAAAAACTAAACAGCAGAAGTTTTTAGTTGAAAATACATTTTACATGTACAACAAACGAAGAACAGCTTAGGGTTCAGATTTGAATTCGTCCATGATAATGCATCACTCAATCGTACGAGGCATATACATTCATTTTACACTTAATAAGCACATGCAGTAGGGTGCTTGTTAATAGGGCGTAAAAATAGCCCACGCACAACCCCCGCCACCCATACGGACGTTTGAGATGAAGCGGACGAAGACGAGTGTACTAGTGACGATAGAGATTTTTAAGAATTCAAAACTCATCTTCAGATATGAATGTTATCATTTATTAAACTTGTATTTGTTAACATTATACCGATAAATCATTTTTTAAACATTTATTCATGTGTTATGTACACGAACATGATTTTTTCTGAATACTCGCCTACTCGCTACGTTACTAAACATGTCTTTACTACTATTTATTTCTGACATCACTACCGTTCTTTATCAAATAAATAAATATTTGTATGGACAGATAATATCAAGCGCATTGAAACTTGAAAGAAGATGAAATTTTGGTGGCACTATTAACAAGCACCCTACTACATGTGCTCATCAAGTGTGAAATTACTGTAGTAAATGCCTCGTACGATTGAGTAATGATAATAATAAGACTAAAGCTGTAGTTCGTTTTTTGTACTTGAAAAATGTATTTTCAACTAAAAACTTCTGCTGTTTGTTTTTTTTTGTTCGTTACACATATAGTTACATAAACAAAAATGCAGTATGTAGAATTTAGCGATTTTTTGGTCATTTCAAAGTGCTGCCAAATGGCCCTTGACCAGCTGCGCGTCATACCTCTAGTAAGCTTCAACATAGCCCAAAAGGTTTTGAGCAGTTTCCGGACCTGTCATAATTGGCAAAACTTGGTTCTTGACCTCATTCGCGGATCAAACTTGGCAAAAGGTGTGCCCTGGACCATATTTACCGAAATATAAAACCAGAAGACGCTGTCCGGATCAGTCACAATGTGACTGATTTTCAAACGACCCCCCTTCTTGACCTTGACCTGGAGAATTTCGAAAAATACATCCAGGCGACTTGAGGCAACACCAAAAATAATATTTCATGCCCAGCAGACGGTTTCTTCACCCGTCAGTGAATCACCTAGACAGCTCTCTAACTATAAGACCACGTCGTCATGGGCAATCACGCATCCAAACAACAAAGGAATAGTTATTTATGATACAAGTGTTAAAAGTGGCATTTTATTTTGTGAGTGGGGAATATTGCGAAACGAGCGTTAGCGAGTGGAGCAACCCCACGAGCAAAATGAAATCACTTTTAACAAATGTATCATACAAATTTTTTTGTACAACAGTTACTGCTAGTTAGAAAAAAAAACAAAAAAATATAAGATCCATGAGGATTCGAACATACGATCTTTGGGTTACAAGGCTGACTGACAGATACTTCGAATAGAATAAACCCCAACGCACTTTATATATGAATGTCATTATTTGTCAGTGATGAAGGACCTTCTACAGTTGGACTGAATACTACTTCGTTTGTAACTTCAAAAGGAATTAGTATTAGTATTAGTTCATGTGTCAATTATTCAAAAATATAATTTTTAATGACAGTTGTACAAAAAATATATTATCTTGTTACCTAGTATGACATACATGTCAGTCTGACAGGCTCTAGGTTTATTAATCATAAAGTGTAACTATTGAAGAATTCACGACAAAGAGACTTTATTGGTTCGTGAAAGGAATCCTAAACTCGATCAAATTGCTTGGAGGTGACACCACGAGTGCGTTAGAACTGTTTGTTCTTTTTGATTTTTGACAGAATTATTATCGATAGTATGGCACCCTTGGTATCACCCCCGAAATTATTGCTTCTACAACAGTAACGGTTTGTAGGATTTTAATCATTTTCAAATACCTACCTGATGACTGTCCTTTTGATGTTTAATACAAAACCAGTTCTCAGATGCATAAGAATCCACCACCATAAAATACCCACACCTTAAAAGGAAGGAGAAAGGATCGGGATAAAATTATCTCAGGGCCAGTTCACATATTTGTTGCAGTTACACGAAAATATTGTTCAGATTTCCATAAAGATTCTCAATTTCAGATTTTTTTCAGATATTGCTTCAATTATTGATCCATAAAATAATAATAATATTTATCCAACACATGACAGTTATGACTGTCATTATTAATGTCATTTTAGAGAAGTAAACTATCATTTTAGAGAAGTAAACTATCAAATAACACACTAGTGAGTTATGGATTATAATACACTAGTGTGTTGTTTGATAGTGTGCGTGAGTTATTTGATAGTTTACTTGTCTAAAATGACATTAATAATGGGTCATAACTGTCATGTGTTGGATAAACCATTGTATGCCACTCATGTGTTATGTTTCCTAAGTCACTTTATAATTTATACCACTCGGCCTGACGGCCTCGTGGTATAAATCTTTCTCGCGTGACTTATTTTCAACATAACACACTAGTACCATAAATAACTATTATTTCTCAAAATTATAATCCCCCTCGTTCCTAAACAAATTACCTAAACGTTGATACTTCCACTGGTTTATTTATTTTCCAAAATTATCGGCGTATATAGTAGGCTGTATTTTTGGGACCGTCCAATAACGAGAATATCCAGAAAATTTTGTCAGACTATGCTATTCTCAAAAAATAAGCTGTGAAGGTCTCACTTGTATGACGTAATTAACTTTGCCGACTCGGCATAATCGTTTCAATTGATGAGGAACATATTGAAAATTACTCTCTATTTTGATAAAATCAACCTTAGGGAACAATTTTTCTCCAAAAAAATCCACTATCATATAATGAATACAAATATTTTTTCAAGATCTAAAACAACAATGTCTTTACACATTTCTTCTACTAAATATTTTTATACATACATTTAATGGATATAATAGGTTTACATTTTGTTGACAATTTTATAATAAAAAGTTTCTACTCTTGTACTATGAATTTCGTATTGGTCTACAAATAAAATATCACCTTAAACATATTTTGAAAATCAGATCAGTTTCAATAACTTTCATTACTTCAGTCAGTTGAAAAAGTCATCAAAGACAACTGAAAATTTTTTTTTCGTTTGAAAAAAAAAACCCCAAGACATCCATATTTGAAAAAACTGATACTTTTAATAATGACCAAAACTTGCGACTTTTACTTCACCGATTTCACAACAGATAAGAGGTAAAAATAAAAGAGGCTTTTTGAGTCTTGTATAAATACGGAATTCAACTAAAAACCAGTTTAAAGATACCTACATCCTCAAGGTGACATTATGAAATCGGCCCTATTTGAATTTACAAGCGAATGCCGTTATTAGATTAAAAAGCAAAATAGACAATGTAGAAAAACTATGTGTTCAACTCGGGAGAAAACCCTCTGCTCGTTTATTCTTACTCGCGTCGATTCACATCTGGAATATGGAGTTGGAAATGCTTCGTGTTCTTCATAGTTAGGGTGCCCTTCGACAAAAAATTCTGATAGATACTGTCTCCAAACTCTCTGTATGGAATGGATTCTTAGGGCCAAGTCCCCCACCCTTTTCCTCTGTGACTTTTTTGTTTCGAGAGCATTTTTCAAAAAAAAAGTTTTGAATTTTTTTTATGTGTTTTCCTCGTGTTTTCTAACTACGGTACGAAACTACAGATGGTGATTCTTTAGGTCGTTTCAAGAAAAAAAGTTCCTTATGAACATATATCCGGAGCTGCTTAATTTCTGTGATGTTTTTTTTTGAACGCCCTGTTTGTCAGAAACGAAGCAACTCCGGGCATATGTTCAAAGGAACTTTTTTTCTCAAAACGACCTAACGAATCACCATCTGTAGTTTCGTATTTTTTTTTTTTTGAAAAACGCCCCAGAAACAAAAAAGTCACAGAGGAAAACGGTGGCAGACGAAGCCATACAGAAAAGTTGAAGAGAGTATCTATCAGTAAAATTTTTGCCGATGGACACTCTAACTATCCCTTGATGAAAAAATGGCTATTTCCCAATGAAAACACTAAAAGATTTATGTCTGCTTTCCAATCGTAAAGTCTTAAATACCCATTTTGTTCAAAATTCTCACACACTTATCACAACCTTTGATACCGGCTAATTTTTGATTGGTTCAACAAAATTCTATCAACTCACTTCTCACAAATACGAGACAATTGCATTAGCAGTGATTACGTTAACCTCGAATTGTATTTACATGGTGAATAATTACTAGAAAGTAAATCTAACTTGTTTGATTGATGATCTATTTATTTTGTGGAAATTCATGATGAAATAAGAAAAGGAAGAAAAAATATAACTTTTGTCCAGTTTCCACTAACACTTTACTACTCTATTACGACCGGTTTCGGCTGTTACACCATTTTCAAGTAACTACAGATTACATCAAGTTCGTGAATATATATACATAAGAAAGTAATTAAAGAAAGGTTGGGTTTGATTACCTAACTGATGTTTCAGAGCAAGTTGGAAAATACCTGGAATCTACCTGATGAGTCAATCTAATTTATCCAATAGGGGTTCATACAATCGGTGGGTCCAACTTTGTTATCAAAAGTCACAAAGTCAGCTTTGTTATCAAAAGTCACAAATTGTATGAACCCCTATTGGCAGGACCGGACTGGGACCATTTGGGGCCCTCAGCTAAAACTTGTGAGGGGCCCCATACCGGGGTCTGGGGGTTATGTAATAAAATGTTTGGAAATTACGCGCTTTAAAACAATGATAACGATTTTTTACGCTATTTTGGTACTTATGAAGAAGTAATTCAGCTGGGTTTGTATACAAATATTATGATTTTTGACTTTTATTGACTTTATTATTCATTAAAATAAGAAAATCACGGTATTTTTAGAATACCACAATACTACAAAACACATGTTCAAAATAAAGTGCAGTATTTTATTATGTATTATGTCAAAATCATTCGTGTGATAAAAATAATGACAAACGGATTTTGGGGATTAGAAAAATAATACTTGATTTTTTTTTTTTAATTCTTGTGTATTTAACAGTTTACAATGTTGTTATACTAAAATAGAAGGGGCTTAACTTAACTGAGATGATTCGACATTTTACTCCTCTTGCCCTAAAATAGCAGCTTCTTTGGAAGCAACTCACTTGTTTAAGCTACTTCATATATTATTTTAGTGTAGTATTTTTAGGTATGGGGTGGATGTTATTATATGTAAGAGAAGAGGGAGGAGAAGGACGATATGCGCTCGAGCGGCTCTTCTGACTGATCAGTTGATCTGATAGAGCATCGCTGGCACTTGTGCAGTTGTCTGCTGGACATACGTCACCACGCAGACGATGCATTACACCACAACAACTTAACTCAACTCATAACACAGAAGCTCGTATAAATCTTTCGTATGAACAGCAAGATATAAACACTTGATGTGTTCTACTTTTGGAAAATATAAACAAATCATTACCAAGGACACAAAATAACTTCTAACAAGACAAAAACATTTTTATGTACGTCATGTGGCCCTCTCGGGCCGGGGGCCCTCCGCCATCGCGGACCTGCGGACCTGGCCAGTCCGGGCCTGCCTATTGGATAAATTAGATTGACTCATCAGCTAGATTCCAGGTATTTTCCAACTTGCTTTGAAACATCAGTTAGGTAATCAAACCCAACCTTTATTTAATTACTTTCTTATGTATATATATATATTCACGAACTTGATGTAATTTGTAGTTACTTGAAAATGGTGTAACAGCCGAAACCGGTCGTAATAGAGTAGTAAAGTGTTAGTGGAAACTGGACAAAAGTTATATTTTTTCTTCCTTTTCTTATTAGAAAGTAAATGATTTAACTGGCCAGAAACTCAAAAATGGCGGAGGAGCTGATGTTTATGGATCAATATTTTTTTTTTAGTCAAAAATGGCATTCAGCGTTCGGATATGTACCTCGCTAATTGATCGATTAATCACTGATTCACAATATGTGTGTGAAGCAAGTTTTTGAAAACATTAACCATAAAAATTCCACGCCTGTATTTTTTATCGTTATCATAGCAATAATAAAATTTTCGGAAGTACCTACTTCCCGGACGATTTTTCTTTGAGAAAGTATCACGGGCTAGTCCGGGAAGTACGTACTTTCCGGAATAGTTCGGGAAATGCTCGAATTTCAATATAAATATTTATATAAATAAGAATTTGAATGTTTCTGTTAGTACCTATCTTCTGTTCGCATTTCGATATTTAATACAAATAAGAATTAAAATGTTCGAAATTTTCTTCTACAAAGAAATATAAAAAATAAATGTGTCTCGATTTGTTATTCTACACGGTTATCGAAAAAATTGTGTACGCAACACGTCCGAAAACAGTTTTTTTTGGACTCGCAGACTTCCAGGACTCGCTACGCTCGTCCTAGAATCTTGTCCACTCGTCCAAAAAAACAGTGTTTTCCGGACTTGTTACGTAAATTACTATTGTTGTTTGAGAGTTGCAACTCAAAACAAG
The DNA here is from genome assembly GCA_958298965.1 of Chrysolina haemoptera. NCBI lineage: Eukaryota > Metazoa > Arthropoda > Insecta > Coleoptera > Chrysomelidae > Chrysolina > Chrysolina haemoptera. The sequence goes on along the minus strand of OY282585.1, from coordinate 38,189,517 downwards.
GTCGTCCTCACTACTACTAGACATGAATGCTTTGGCGAACAGTCAACTTCAAATGTATTGGTCTGGACGACGAGGTATGTTGCTTAATATTTTTCTAACGAACATTGTAAGCTAACAAAATGTTAGCTTACAAAGTGTTACCTAACAATGTTCTCGGCGGTGTGGACCCGGCGTTAGATTCTTGACAAATATTAGTTTAGATATTGCCGTGTTGTTATTGAAGTCTTGCTTCAATATTCAATGAGTTTTATCAAACAAATCTTTGGATTGAAACGGAAATAATAGTGACATGATTCCTTACAGTTAGAATAAACTTTATGGAATCTCTGTACATGTCGGGTGATCTTGATTATGCATTAAAATTGCGGTCAATCTGTATTTTCAAAATACGAATTTTATTTGATGAAGATACAAAAATAGGATAATTGCAGTTCAGTTCTCCTTCATTATTTAACGACATCCGACTTCTCGCTGTTCTATCAATTAATTTAGTCAACTGCGTAACGAAGGTTGCTGGTATCTTGTTAGAATCAATATTAGCATACCAGACAAAACAAAATATTACAATAATCTCCCGACCTAATTGCAGCGGAACAAGAGCCCTGAAACAATTTAAAATAGTCTTGACAAAAGCTGGTTCACGAAGGCAACTATTTAATTAATAACACAATTTCAGAACTCACTTCAAATAGGATATAAAGTATCCTGTTTTCAAGAGTGATTATTAATAGTTATTTATGGTACTAGTGTGTTATGTTGAAAATAAGTCACGCGCCTGACGGCCTCGTGGTATAAATTCTCAAGTGACTTAGGCAACATAACACACGAGTGGCATACAATGTTTTATCCAACAAGTGGAAGAAATATTTTTTTTATGAGATAATAATTAATAAATTTTAAATATGAACGTGAGTTATAATCCATAATTGACTAGTGAGTTGTGGATTATAACACACTAGTGTGTTATTTGATAGTGTGCGTGAGTTATTTGATAGTTTAGTTGTCTAAAATTACATTAATAATGACAGTCATAACCGTCATGTGTTGGATAAAATTAATTAACTTCGTTCTCTACCTCGATACTTTATGTATATGAAATACGTTTGTGAACAAATAGTTTGTTTGCTTGCATTGAGGTAGTGAATTTAGGAGTGACAAGAGATTCGATTTTCCGGAATGCAAAAAATGTATACTCAGGCCCAAAAGGTTGGTAACAATAACAAAATTTAAAACAAACAGAATTATTTCCTTTTACCACACAAGTAGTTTAATTCCTAGAAGAGCATTTCCATTTCCTTCAAACATCAAGTGGTTATACTAATGTGGAATTTTCTAACTTGATTTATTTTCTAGCGAATATTCAGCATGGGCCAAATTTTCGCGATAACAAATATTCGTATTGGTTCGACTACGACGATAATATACATTATCAGAAGTTTGACATTTGATTTTATAAATTCCTGAACTATCTAAAGTTCAGGAAATCCAAATCCTACAGTTTCTACTAATGAAGTCCACAGAAATACTGATTTCATTGATCACTATTGTTGAAGTCATATCACGAATTTGCCATGTCCACTGATAAGTATCTACGAGATAAACTAAATCTACAACCAATTTTTTTTAAATTTCAAAAGTAAAGCACAATAGGCAAGGACACGAAATAAAATATTTATTTTATTTTACGCATATATTACTGAGCCCAAAAAATATTTTTCGAGTCAAATTTCAATTACAGGCGTTCCCATTCGTTTCTCAAAATCACCAAATTTTAAAGCTACTAATATTGGCGCTCTTTGTGACTTATTCTCCCGAGCCCAATCAGCCAATGGGCGTTTTCTAATCGGGTTGATTGTGACGTGAAACGGCAAGGCTATTGGTTGCTCGGAATTTTCGGGAGAGTACGTCACAAAAATTTGAAATCGCGCGAAAAAGAAGGCATTTGAATTTCGTCAAGTTAAATATATATATATATATATATATTTTTAAGAAAATTGCCAACAGAGTTTTCTCAAGCTGCAGAATTAATTTAAAATATTTTCAAAATTTCATCTTCTTACCTATTCACTAATTATTATTGATAAAGAAGGGCGTATGACTACTAGTGTGATTCAGAACCAGTGACAGTTTTGTGAATAATGCCCTAAGTTTATTGGATCTTATGACAAAATATCAAGTGTGCCTGAAATATCTGAACAGCTTTTACTAACCGGCTGTTTTATTTCCTTAATAACAAATTTTTTCAATTAAGATCAACTTTCTAGTACTTAATTTATTCTTTGAGACGCAACGCAAAACTTTAATTGTGAAGTATAGCGTTTTGGAGGTTCGGATCTGTAGTTATTCGCTTTTCTTTCAGAGGTGTATTCAGTGACTATTTCATCATAGAAATGCTCAAAGGCTTTGAGATCGAAGTATCCAGTAGGTACAAACAAATTGTAACCCAATAAGTTGTTATCTGGTTACAATTCGATACTAAAAATTATAATTGGTTTTGATTGATATTCGATAGAGATATTTATTATAGTGCAAGGTTAATGAAGTAGTCAAACGATATGACGGAAGAAATTAACAAAAAAAAAATCAATACGTTAATCTGTTTTTGTCACGCTTGCAAAAATAGGGTCACACACCAGAGCACTACTAAATGTACAATGAAATTTGGAAACTTCCGAAACGTTGTGAGTTTGACACCATAGTAACTTCATCATATATTTTGATCATGATTTTATAATCCCACCACAATTTGTTCCTAATTTCTGGTGACTGAAAAATGTGAGACATCAATATCAATTTATTCAATTTTTGTAAAACAATGAAAAATCTTTTTTCATTAAAAATAATTTTAGTTGTGTTTGTGACTTCAACAAACAAAAAATTGATTTTCTCAGCAGCATTATAAACAAAATTATTCCGTTTAGATTGAATACCCGTATACGAGTACAAACCTTTTCGGCCATCATCAACAAATTTTTCAAAAAATGTATACCAACTATTGAAATATGTCAACCCAAACGCATTTCTTTTTAATGCTGTTTTATTTCTATTATTGCGAAAAGGCTTATGAAAATTAACCGTAGAGAAGTTTGTTATTTTGTTTCAGCTATGATAACAACAAAAAGAAACTAAATAAGAAAAGTAAAAATAATTTTTTTAGAAATACCCAGAAATTCCAACACTATTAATAATTCTAATAAGTTATACAACTTGTTTCACACAAAAGCAAAACTGTATCTAGTACCGTTTTAGGTATCTTCAAGGTGAAAACCCTATCTTGGACTGACTGAATACATTTTCGCCAATTTTTTCAGTAGAATCTCTTCCAAAAAAATGTGAATAAATTGGCAACTGTCTCTGGAAGGCAGACAAATTATTTTCACATTTTCATTTCGTGGCCTCAGAAAATAAATAGATTTCAAACTGATTTCTTCTGCCTTCCATTTAATTCGTTATTATAATTATTTCTTCGAAGTGAGAAGGAAACAATAAAAAGCAAAGTACTTCAGTAATTTTTTCGTAGTTTAATACTCCCACATTGAAAATGTATGTTACAATAATTTCCTTCATATCCAACTGAAACGTAAAATGCAAACTGGCCTATTGACTATCAGGAGGAGCACATTACCATTCAAAATTAAACATCCATGCAAGTACAACAGAATTTATTACAAAAATACATACAAAATAAACCAACAGGAAATTTATAAAACTTTGAGAAAAGAATGGGTTTTCGAACAAGGGGAATTATGCAGATCAGGGTTAGCTTGAAAAGAATTATAGTAACGTGTCGAAAGTTCAAATTTTTCTGATGACGTTTAAATGTTTGGATATGGAATTTTTGAAGTGTTGAAATTTTTCACACTATGCAAATCATTTAAGCCCGGAGGAGAACTTTTTGGAATGGAAGGTCACGCTGCAAATGTTTACAGAATGTCCTTTTTTTTTTAATTGTATCGATAGGATGTTTCAAATTGATTTCTACAATCCAAAGTTACTCCATATTTTTATTTTCAAGCTATCGTGAGGAGTGGACAAACACTACTAAAACTTCACTCGCATGTGACTCATGGCATTTTTTATTAGTTTAATAAAATGTAGACGAAACAAATTTTATACAAAGAATAATGAAAGGGTAATCCTGTAAAAGATTATGAACAAAGGAGTGTGTAATTTAGTGAAATATCTTACGTTTGAGGATTGTATAAGTTTATTATATCTTGTAGTCAGTTAAACAAGAACCGTAAACCAGCTTTTGTATTTAATATGAAGAAAAAAAGATATTCTGATTACTCCAATAACTTTAAAAATATTTAACTATACCTACCCGAGTTTGTAAATTGTAGATAGTGACTCATAGGTTGTATGGTTCATAATTCATACAGTGCTCGTCTAAACTCTGTTCCCCCCTACTAATTTTTGAACCACCTGGTATATCGAAACGAAATTCGTAAAGCTCAAATAGGAGATGAAAACCTACTTTTTCAATAAAAAATTACAGATAAAAGTTTCGAAATGGCAGCTAAGCGCCATCTTCAATATTTTTTTTTTTTAATAGAACTGCCGGTATATAATTGCATGATCGATAAGAGATGATCATAAGAAAACCAACAATACGAAGATTGATGCTATTATCTCCAAAGGCTACTGAGATATCGCCTATTATTTTATCCATAAGCCTAATGAGTGGGAGAGAGAAACTTTTTCTGGCGGGTCAATACATTCCCTCTCATACTCATTGAGTTTATGAACAAAATAATGGGCGATATCCCCGTAGTCTTTGCAGATAACAGCGTCAAATTTGGTATTATTGGATTTCTTATGATCATGCAATGATATACCATATTTGTTCTATTTAAAAAAATTATTGAAGGTGGTGCTCAGCTACATTTCAAAACTTTCTGCTGTGATTTTTTCATGAAAAAGTAGGTTTTCATCTCCTATTCAAGCCTTCCAAATTTCGTTGCGATATACCAGGTGGTTCAAAAATTAGTATTAGAGAACCGACTTTAGACGGGCACTGTATAAAGCAGGTTAAGAAATACAACAGAAATAAGCTAGGAACTTAAGCTTCAAATCAAGTTTCAGTTTGTCACTTTCTCATCTCATCCTCTCCGCACTTTCAAACCACGTAAAAATCTTAAAATGTACGATGAATCACTATCTACAATTTAAGAACTACAGTATAGTAATATTTTGAAATGAACATTTTGGTTATTGCCTTCTTTGACCACGTGTACCTAAGCAATATCCATAACCAAAAAAATATATAAGCAATCTAGAAGAAAGATTCAAACCTCTCGAAAATACGTAACGATCCCTTTTGGCTATGTTAAAAAAATCAGATTTTGAGATAGCGGCCATAATTATAATTATATCAAATAACGTTGTTTCTGGACGATTGTTTGTATTGAGAGAAAACAATCAAGATTAATCGAACGAAAATCTGCATAATTCCCCTATTCAATGTTTACCTCTAACGAACAATTGTGTTTTCATGCTAAACTTGAACGATTCCAAAAATATCTATATATACATCATATTTTTCAATTTTACAATAACAATATTAGTACAACAAAAATGCAGTACTACCACAACCAAAATACACCTAAATCATCAACATGCAAACAACAAGAAAGAGGGAAGAAGGAAAAAATGTTAGTTATACAAGAGGGCCTAAATGTATTTAATGCTCATTCACAACATGCCGTCATATTGAAAAAAGTTTAGAAATCGAAAAAATAAAACTTTACGATTCTTCATTTCCATAGTATAGTGGAAAAATTCATTAATTCAATAAAGACGGTGTCAGCAAGTCAAGAAACAGGATAATACTTTACATTTCCAACAAAAAGCTACAGTCAATAAAAATAATCTAAAACTAAAAAGCTACACTGGTTTTGGCTTAATATGTAAGACTAGCATAGTCGAATAGAATATCAAAATAATTCGATGATAATACTACAAAAATCGATTGGAGTTTTCGTAAAAACTATTAGTTTGAGATCATTTCTCGAAATATCCTAAACAACTGACAACAAATCTACAGTGTAGGTTTTTATTCGGAATTGTATTGATACAATTTTGATTAATAACCAGCTTTGGACCGTAGATGCAACAGAACTTGCATGTGCAGATATTTTACAATTGAACGAGTAAAGATGCAAGGATCAAATTCAAGACTATAAGTTAAATAATCAGTCAAAAGACGGCTTTAATATTGAACTCCTAATCAATGATTGCATTTTTTTTAACGTTTAATGTAAATAAATAATACTTGACGGCAGGGACTAGCCTTATGATTGTTTTAGCTTAATTTCATTAAAGCACCTTATTTTTTCTACTTGAACTGGAATACAGCGTTCACAAATCTATCAACGTTGCACAAATGATAGATAAATATTATGTAATGGACTAGCACGACTTTGGAGCCACTTCATAAACAAAAGCATTTCTTGTAATTAATGAGCTGACTTCGCGTTTCAATGTGTTTTCCACCACGTTTCCACGACTCAGGTAATAATTCTAAAATACAAACTTTGTATCCCTGTATAAAATCCATTTTCGGCAAGCATTTAAATTTTTTTTCTCATTAAGAAATCATAAATGGAAAGCGCAATGCTTCAGGACGAATTAATAAAGGGTGGTTCAAATGTCTCAAAATATCTTGTCTCTCTGAATGTTTATATACCTTGACTTCCCAACAAAGTATGAGTACAATAAAATAACATTTTCAATTCGAAGGAAATAAGAGTGCCCATCGGCAAAAATTTTACTGATAGATACTCTCTCCAAACTTTCTGTATGGATTCTCTGGACCAAGTCTGCCATCGTTTTCCTCTGTGACTTTTTTGTTACGGGGGCGTTTTTCAAAAAAAAAAATTATGTGTTTTTCTCGTGTTTCCTAACTACGGAACGAAACTCTAGATGGTGATTCGTTAGGTCGTTTTAAGAAAAAAAGTTCTTATGAACATATGTCCAGATTTGCTTCGTTTCTGAGATACAGGGCGTTTAAGTTTTTTTTAAACGCCCTGTATCTCAGAAACTAAGCAACTCCGGACATATGTTCATAGGAACTTTTTTTCTTAAAACAACCTAACGAATCACCATCTAGAGTTTCGTACCGTAGTTAGGAGACACGAGGGAAACACGATTATTTTTTGATTTTTTTTTTAACTCTCCCGAAACAAAAAAATTTAAAGAGGAAAACGGTAGCAGACTTGGTCCAAAGAGTCCATACAGAAAGTTTGGAGAGAGTATTTATCAATAATATTCTAACTATAATACTGTAGGCCATTTCAATTTCGGTTTTATACAAAATTGTTACCGGTTTCGTTTTTTTAATCAAAGCAAGGAAGGAATCAAATAATTAAATATTATACTGGGTATTTCATTGAAAAAAAAAAGTGACCAATAGACCATTCCAGAACACTTGACTTTGAGAATTATCTCTGGACGGCACACATTCATTTATAACCAAAAATTGGCGTGTTTCGACTAGTTTTCAACCTAAAAAGCTTTAAATGACATTATTTTGGCATTTGTAACCTTTTTTTACTAAAGGCAACACATTAGCGAACGGTTGCTCAGTTTTATTTAAAGTGAATATAGTCTATTTACTGATAATTTCAACTATGATAATATTTGTTGTAAAGTAATGAGAAAAGTGTGCAATGAGTTTCTGGAAAAACAGTGAAAGCTCAACTGAGAATATCATTAGAAAATCCTGGAAAATATATATTCGTATGAACCACCTTTTAATTAAAAAAATAGCGATTGTGTAAGTATACCATTGCCTCACAGATCACTTTGAAAATGTACTTACTTATTTAATAAATTATCTTAAATTCTATAAAAAATCAATACAGGAAATAATTCCCGTTAAAATTTATATAAAGATTATGTCAAACTCTTATCTGATTTTCCATGGGGTGTGACGCAAATAATTTCCAATCCATTTCATGGAAGCAATGTTCCTCAAATTTTTCTAAATTCCATGTATATTTATAACAGCCATTAACTATAGGGGTTGTTTCAATCATTTACTGGTGTTCGAGTGTAATCGATAGTTGGTAGAAGTATGTAAGAGGCCTGGAATTAATATGAAAAATTAATTTAAAATTTTGCACTGAGATGAACTCTCGTTCCCTTACCGTTGGTGGAAAGTGGCCTCAAAGTAAGAAGTGTTTCTAAAGTGATTTCTGAATATATTTACTAAACAAGACTCGTGCTATGTGATTGAAACAAATCCATCTCAGATGATATAATCACAAGCACTTATTATTTCTTATGTGATTTCAAAATCAACTAGTATCTGAACACTTCAAGAATTTAAGCAGCAATGAATCCTCAATGTAAAAATTTTCTATCGATTCCGCTATGGCACCAACTTACAGAGCAGCAAGATAATCCGACAATGATACCAGCGATTCCCAAAATATTTTGGAAATGCTATTTAGCCTTTTCGATAAATCGGAAGCAATCGTCAATTTGAATGATGAAGAATGCTAGTTGACGACTTTGTGATTATTTATTGCTGACACTGCATCATTTCCGTGGGGAGATGATTCAGTAAAAAAACATTCTATCCAAAACAGAATCTATATAATAACAAACATTTTTGTGTTCTCTGAAAATCATAAAGAAATTGGGAGACTTTGGTTTTATACTGGGTATTAGCTTTTTCATTTAAGTTCTTGTCTGCGAATGGATTACTAAGGTGTTCATACAGAGTGGTCATTAATGAACTTTTGGAAACGATAGGATACTATTTGAATATTCATTTCTGTGGCGATTAAAACGCTACACATTTTTCGACTAGCTGTCAACCTAAAAAGCTTTAAATGACATTATTTTGGCATTTTTTTGTCTAGTTTTTAACCTAAAAAGCTTTAAATTTGACAGGTTGCCCTCCAGCATGACGTAATACTGGAATGGTCTATAGTATCGGAAAATTGTAAATCTGGTAAAGTGCACAAATGTTGTTGATTTCTGGAATCTTGTTTTCGATATAATAGTCGTTTCGAGACTTTTCTTCCACTCGTATATGAGCAAGAAGATAATTGTGCAGGATCTGTGACGGTTCATTGTTGGCCTCAATTGAAAAATATTCGAAAATTCTGTCTCTATCTTGGATATGCTATTTGAGCGTTTGTTGTGAAAACAAAATGGATCATGGGGTCTCCACTGTAGCCTTTTGCTAGGAAGCCAAGGTAAAAACACACACAGTGCGATAACCTATGCAGGTACAAATTTGAAAATGAATACGTAGGGCTCTGTGCGAATAATCCTTATATTGGTACGGTACTGACAGCATTTTTTAAATATCACACTCGGTATATTTTCTAGTTAACTATGTTTTTAGCATATTTCTAGTTTGATTGCACTGAAATAAAAATCATACCAAAATACCAAAAGGTTCTTATTTAATTTCAAATCAAATGAAAGTGTTCACTGCATGGAGTACATGAACAGTCTAGTCTAGAAACTGAGAATGAAAATATAGGATTTTCGGATTATCGTATACAATTATATATATATATATATATATTTTCTATACTAAAAACGATGCTCCATTGTTGGGCCGGATTTTCAATAATTGAAAAAAAATCATAAATACGTCAATTTTTTCGTGAATAGGCATTTTTTGCTGATATCTATGCTAGCAAAGGTGCTCTATAAGACCTTTGTGTCAAAATATTTTGTCGGATAGGATTTTTACCCCCACCACCAATTATAATAATTAATAAAATAAATCAAAAAGTTTTCCATATGTTTTAGAACATGATTTTGAATAATCAAATCTTGAAGTTTGTCAATCATTTACGAGTAGTGTCATAAAATATTAAATTGATAAAGAATAAAGTACTTTTATTTGTGAAAATATCGAAATACCTTGTGAGCGGAAAAACATTTTTCGGCAACCGTCCGGGAAGTACCTACTTCCCGGACGATTTTTCTTTGAGAAAGTATCACGGGCTAGTCCGGGAAGTACGTACTTTCCGGACTAGTTCGTCGAAAAAATTGTGTACGCAACACGCCCGAAAACAGTTTTCTTGGACTCGCAGACTTCCAGGACTCGCTACGCTCGTCCTAGAATCTTGTCCACTCGTGCAAAAAAACAGTGTTTTCCAGACTTGTTACGTAAATTACTATTGTTCTCTTCTATGAGCAGGTGCACTAAATCGCACATTTGAGATTATGTTTTATTTCATAAAAAGTTGTACAGAATTATTACCCCGAAAATAAGAATTTGTCAAAAGTATAGAAACAAACTCATTGAAATGATGAAAAAAGCAAAACTATTATTTTACAAAAAGGAAATAAAGAAACTGATCCTATAAATATTTGGAAAATACTAAAAATAATTGAACCAAAAACCAAATTAAATGAAATAAAACAACGGAAAACAATGGATGGTGATATAATTTCACAATATCATAAGATATAGCTGAACAATTTGTTCAATACTTCTCTGAAATAGGAAGTACCCTTGCAAATGCCATTGAGAGAAATCAAAATACCAAGTTTAGTTAGAAAAAAATATGCAATTCATTTTACTTAGAAGATTGTAGTGAAAAATAAGTAAAATAAGTGATTCTTAATATTAAAATAAATAAAGCTGCCGGGATTGATTATATAAAATCAGAAACTTTAATCAAGTTCGCAGATTATAAACATAAACAGATTATAAACCAAAGTGTTATTGTAGAGAGAAATCTAAAAAAACACGTTTTGTTTTTATTTTTCGATTAAATATCTATAAGAGATATGGGACATGAAAAGTGAAAAATTAGCAGTGAGAACAGTTTCCACAAATGAAATATCCATCAAACTTCTTATAACCTAATGTTCTTTTTTTATTTTCATTTAATTTCAATTTGTAATTCACAAACCATTCAATAACAATCGATTCTGATTCCTTCATTTTTTGACTAATTCCTCGAAGTTTGGATTTTGGACGACAGCTGGTTAACGGAAAAAACATTTTTTTTAGCGGTATAACAGCAGCTGTGGATTTTCCGCTTCGAAATCAATATTGGTAATCAGGAATGACTTTATTTACTACGAAGTGTTTCATCTATTGCGATTTCAGAGCTGCTTCGAATATTTTTCTACAAGTGGGCAGAATCGAAATTAGTCTTGGCTTGGAATTGGCCTAACTTTTGTAATTTTTAGGCAATCGGAAAAAGTTTCAGATTTTATGATCTGATTATAAACTTTGTTAGGGGGGGTTAATTATTATTTTTATTAATAAAGTATTTAGCTCATAATAGTCAGCACTAGTTTCATTTATCACATCGCGAGTTTCATTATAAATTACTTATTTCCTTAAATTTAAAGTTTGGCAAACATTTTATGGTGGTGAAGAATTTACTTGTGAGAGGGATAACTAGTAGAATAAACCTAATTGGCTAATTCTGTGATGGTCTAGCTAAATAGTAATTTATGTATCAAGTGAGTAAAGTGATACTTTTTTTTACGAGTAGGAAATGTTGACGCACGACGCCGTAGGCGGAGTTCGGCATTCCTCCGAGTAAACAAAAAAACAATTTACTCACGAGATTCATACAGTATTTTTTCTACAACTGTAAAAAAATAACCAACTCATATTTTTTTTGCAAATATGAAATATGAATTTGGCATATTTTTATTGTTTCATTATTCGAACAAAGTTCGAAGAGTATGCCGGAGAGTGAGTTTCAAACAAATGAAACGAATAATTTCGACAGAGTCGAAATCCCATTCTCTTCACAGTATCCCGCAAAATGGAAAATTTGAAGCGAATATTAAAATAACATACTCATCGAGGTTAATATTATTATTATTATTATTAATGTTGACTTGACTTTCGAATAACTAGTCCATCGAAGTAACTTTTTTGTATTTAAAATAAATGAACAATCCTCGTGAAGCAACGAATGCCTTTTTCTTTCTTTGAACTATGTCAAGGAAATCTCATATTTGCACTATCCACGATTTTCTCCGTTTGCACTATCCACGATTTTCTCCGTTCAATCTACATCACTTTTCATTTCTACTTAAATTAAATTTATAGTCGTTATCTGGATAGATGGCCAATTTCACAAATTTCATTAATTATTGTTGTCAACTAGTTTCTGACGGCCAAACAGCCATAGCTACCTTGGATTACCTAGTGTAGATTAGGTCCAATAGTTCCTTAGAGGTATATGCTATTATTGTGACAATAAACAGTATCGGAAAGTTTTTATCGGGGTATGCTGGTTTCATAGGAGCGTAAAGAATAGCTTGCTATTATGTTGAGAGAGCATTACAATTTCTCCTCGACTCGCTCGAGGAAGGGATATCGACGTGGCTGTTAATTCGTCGGACGAGGCAGTAGGGGAGTCATTTATCAATATGAGCGATCGTTGGGGACAAATGTCCATTGGTATCATAGATGAGGCCGTGGAAAAGAGTATTCCGTTGAATACGGCTAGAAGTGAAGCATCAATTACCAGGTGACACGATTTTTATTTATTTCAAATCGATATATTGTCGTCCTAAATATAATTCGTGGTATGATTAAAAACCTATAATTTTTTGGAATATCAATTCATTGGCAATCCCAATGCAAGAAAATACAACGCAGATTTGCAGAATCAGCTTTGGGATTGCAATTCATTAATATTCCAAAAAATTATCGGTAATAATCATCCCCCTTATTATATTACCCCTGAATATATTGGCCTCGATAGTAAAAATTATCGGTAATAATCATACCACTTATTATATTACCCCTGAATATTTTTTTTGATGAAACTTATATTAAGACAAAAGAGTGTTCTTTCGTTTCATCAAAGTGATCATGAATTTCCACAAAATAAACAAGTCATCAATCACACAAACCCCTGAATATATTGGCCTCGATAGTTTGGAATTTTGATATTACTTATTTAATCGTAAGAATGCTAAGAATATTATTGGTGAAACATTTGTATATCAGATATTTATAGGTTATTAAGTGCCAAAGAAAATGAGGACTGGCTTTATGACAGGATTTCGTTATTATTCGGATCTGTCACTGTTGTTGCATGAAATTGTCGGTTGCCTAGCAACAGCCGTTAAAGAAAGTGCACTTTTTTACGCTTTTCTGTTTAATAAAGAAATCGTATGTTGATAGTGAAATATTGTAATAATACTTTACGCACACAAACCATACAAAAAAAGTGGACTTTTTTCGAGAGTTGTAAAATTTTTAGATCACGAATTCATTGAAATTTAATTTATATATAAAACATAGGAATCAAACAAAGCGAAGAATGAGTTATGAAGTTCGAAGTTTTCCAGAGAGTAGCAAAATAAAGCGATTAATTTCCTCCAATTATCCTACAAGGTGGATACGAGACAACAAAAAAACTACTTCTTTGGCTGATACGGAGGCAGACAATGAATTATATCTGAAATATATTCGGGCAATTTGCTTCAAGTGGGACACTATTGCAAGTTCTTCTAATGATGAAACAGTAGCTCCAATGTCGACTGACCTACCCTGGCACCGATGAGAGACAAAAACCTCGGAACAAGTCCGCAAGTGGCTACTCCATCCGCGTATTGGAATTATTATGTTGCAACGATATCGTTAAAGTCATATTAGGATTTGCCACGTCAATAGTCATAGACCTCTGAAAGCCACCAGGTTAAAAAAAAATACCGAAAAAGTTAATAATAATGCACATTTTTAACTACATAGGTGTGCTGAATATTTGTAGTTTGATTCATCGCCCATTAGATCGTGGCGTTAGGATATGGCTTCTATAGAAGATAATTAGAAACTAAGGCGGCAGTAAGCCTAGTAAGTTTTTAATTAGCATTATAGTATTGGTCAGTGAAATCGGGTAGCAATCAAACAGTTGGTGTATTTGAAATTTAATTACCTTGTAATAAAAGTTGTTCAGTTTTTATGCTGAATGTTATTATTTGCAGAACCCTTGGTGTTGGTATTTAACAATATTATCTCTGAAAACTCAATACTATAAATATTGCCAAAAAAAATCGATTTTGACATTTCGCTGGGTTCAATATTAGAAACCGTTTGATTTTGAGGAATCATTTGCTGAATCTACATCAGTTATACCACTAACATCCTGTGTACTATTCTATCACCGCAGTGGAGGGCCTGATATGGGCTCACTCACATTTAAACCTAACCTAACTATTCTATCACTGAGCATAGAGTGAAGGCTTTCACGGCCGGAAGTGAAATCGTGAAGAATGGTTTCCGGGCTTTGAGGCCGTGGACGGTTCACCTCCCTGGAGGCGGTTTCTTTGGACGTTTCGCTCACAACTGCGGTGAGCATCTTCAGCATAGGTTAAGTCTTCTCGAAGAATCAGTTTTACGTCGTTCTTCAGCATAGGTTTAGTCTTCTCGAAGAACGACGTTTTACGTTACCGTAGTTGTGAGCGAAACGTCCAAAGAAACCGCCTCCAGGAACGTGAACCGACCACGGCCTCAAAGCCCGGAAACCATTCTTCACGATATTCTATCACTAATTTGTGTTTTCAAAACTTTACTTTTCGAATTTCGAATACCCTGTTATTATTCATCATTATGTCATCAAAATCTTCATAAATTTCAATGGTAAATACTATTATAGCATCAATAATTTTTTTGCCGAAACTTCGTTCTTCTGTTAAATGTCGAGGAGCATAGAAAATGTTAAGATATAGATACAGAGTGTTCCATCTAGATACCTACACAGTTTTGTCTCTTTTTATTTAAAATGAAACCAATCTCATAACATCGTGCACAAAATTTAAAAAAACTGACAACTGTAGTAGATAGCGAAGTGGTCGAGGTATAAAGAGCTTTTGTTCTCACCCAGGCGGCCCGGGTTCGATCCCCACAGCCATCACGGAGCTAAAGTGGTTCGGAATCCACTTTTTAAGCTGTAGGTCCCGGGTCTCCCTTGCTCGGGCAAGCTCTGCTTTAAGGGGTTTTCTACGAAAACCTGGGAGATTTGTAATAAAAAATTAAAAAAAAGAAAAGTCTATTTGTGTACCTAGGCGAACAATTAACAATTATCGATAAAATCATCGACTGTATTTGGAACCGCACGTAAAAGGCCCGGTCTTTCGCTGAGTTCTGTTAGTCGTAAAGGTACACTTGGTAGACGAAATGACCACATATCGTTCAATTTTTTCTTTAATATTTCACACATTTGTTATGAAAAAATCTCTCAATACCAGTAATTCCTAGTCCGTTAATTTACACTACCTTAACACTTTTATTCTACTAGAAATTAACTGAGGCTCAAGAAGAAATAATATATCTTCAGAACCGCCAATATATATCAACAAAGATCACTTCATCTCAAAATGTTCGTGCTGAAGAAATATACAGTGAGGACCAAAAGTCCGTCGCCCTCCCCGTAATTTCTTTATTTTACATATTACAAAAAAATGTTGAATACATAAGTTGTAGGGTTTCATTCGATCTCCTTAATAGTTTAAGTTTCATTTATACAGAGTGTCTCAAAAAAGCGCAGCGCAACTTTGTAGCAAGTTTATTTTTTTAAATGGGACAGCCTGTATTCAATTGCAAGATTGGTTAGGGATGATCATAAGGAATCCAACAATACCAAGTTTGATACTATTATCTCCAAAAACTACGGAGATATCACCTATTATTTTATCCATAAGCCCAATGAGTGGGAGAGAGAAACTTTTTGGTGGGTCAATAAATTCTCTCTCACACTCATTAAGCTTAAGAATCAAATAATTGGCGATATCTCCGTAGTCTTTGGAGATAACACTATCAAACTTGGTATACTGTTGGATTCCTCATTATCGCCCCTAACGGATTATGCAATGAAATACAGAGTGTCCTATTTAAAAAATAAACCTCTAAGTCACTGGGCTTTTTTGATACACTCTGTATAAATAAAACATAAACCATTAGAGAGATCGAATGATACCCTACAACTTATGTATTTAACATTGTTTTCAATAAACAAGTTACGGGTGCATGGGGCGCCGGACTTTTGGTTCTTACTGTAAAAAGACATTGACTGGCAGTGTCTTTATGAACACTGTTTATGTTTTTTTTTATCGCAGAGTTATACTAAGGAAAAAATCGGAATATTTCCAAAAAAGTTTGATCCACTGGCATATACCACTTCCTGATGCCTGTGTGAAGTTTCATCCGACACTCTACCTATAAATGCTGGTGAGCCACAGGGATCCGATCTTGCACCAACACATCTTCACATCCAAAATTTGTTGAGAGCTACCTCATGTCCAGTCCAGCTTTGCGGATGGTACTACCCTTTATACCCCTTTCTTCCAAAGCTCCGATATCAGCCCGTGAAACCACAAGAGAAGGGGGAAGGAACGTGAAAGATTTAAATAATAATAAGTCGAAGATTTTTTTCTCTTGAAAGGCCGATTTCACAGTTGCCAGCGTAATTATGTCAGTCCAATGAAATCCTCCATTTCAATGATCGGTAATAATAATATATAATAATAATAATCCATGACAAACACTCGCAGAGTGTACCCAAAGGCATATTATTATTATTATTATTATTATTATTTGCCGTGACAAAACCATATGAGGTCCATTGCCAAGAGTGCCTCTCAAAAACACAGTTTTCTGTTTCGCACCAAGAAGTATTTCACTTCCCATCAACTTATTATGATTTATAAGGCACAGATCTGACCTGCCCTGGACCTGCATTGTAATTATATCAAAAAAAGAACTATTCTTGTTGGCGGTGATGCTTTGCTTACAAAGTCGCTCACCTTTCTGGATCACCACAGAAAGGTTGGCGATTTGTGTTTCATAGATATTTTCATGGACGATGCTCTTCTGGAATAATATCATCAATCGTTCCAATTTCGTAATGTTTCCAAAACATTTTCATTTACTAGCATACACCATATCATACTTATCAGCCTGTTTATCGGTCTCCTTCAGAATCAAATAGCCGATTCGGTCCCGAACCCCCTCCCGTATATTTCGTCCAACTCTCTCAAAGTGTTAACACATATTAACTATTGCTGGGAATACAATTCGAGAAATTGAAATATTTAAAACAGCAAAACTACGTCAATTCTCGACGACAAAAGGCTTCTCATTCTAGACTTACTATTGGTAGATTTTGACAGATGTCAATTTTCAGCCAATGATTAAACTAGAATAAGAAGCCCTGGTGCATCAAACCCTTAAATGGAAAGCAGCTATAGTTGTCATTCTCAAGAGCCAAAAACTTACCGAACTAATAATCATATTGCTCAGTTTGTTTTGACAGTTAACATGTTCGTGATAGATTCATCGAAATGAGTTATTTCTAGACTGTTGATGTATTCCACCTTGACACTTTCATTTGACTAGAAACTAACTGAGAGTAAGATTCTACGATTTTATTACAAAAATTATATCTTCAGAACGGTCAATATCTATATCCTCAATAATTCCTTCGTCTCATCTTTAAAATGTTCGCGCTGGAACTGATTTAAAAAATATATAAAAGGTGACCCGTGGCGTATTCTTGGTTTCAAGTTCTGGTAGTGCAGAGTAGACTTCATTTCAAGTAAGAAAAACGCAAAAATTGTATTTTCATTTCACTTGGTTTCAAAGTTACACGTCTATGATTGCGATTGTCAGATCATGAAAAAAATAAATAAAAAAAATAATGAATGTAGGCTCGTGCCCGTTAACCAGCAGAAGAAGTAGTTATTTAAATTGCATGCTGGTATAGTCTGATTTGTTCGATATCCAGATGAATACGATCCAATAACTACTCTTCTCTTCTGTTTGAAACTTTCGCGTAGACTAAATCTTTTATCTAACTCCAAAATAAAAAATCGAGAGGATTGAGATCGGGAGATTTAGGTGGCCATTTTTCCATCACATTCATAGACCTGTAACTTTGAAACAATATAAAATGGATAGACAAGTTTTGAGTTTTTCTCACTTAAAATGAAGTTTACTTTACACTACCAAAATTCGAACATAGCGATACGGGACTCCTTGTATAAAGACATTGACTGGCAGTGTCTTTATGAACACTGTTTTTGGTCCTTTTTATCTTTGAGTTACACTGCGAAAAGTTTCGCAATGTTAACAAAACATTTTGATTTACTAGCATACACCTTATATTATCAGCCTGTTTTTTTCCGCACCCTTTCGATTCAAATATCCGATTCGGTCCCGAACCCCCTCCCGTATATTTCGTCCAACTCTCTCAAAGTGTTCAACACGTAATAACTATTGCTCCGGTGCAAACGTCTCGTCCTCTCCGCGCAACACCACTTCTCCGCAGCCTCCTTAGCCCTATTGAATAAACCCACCACAAACCATAAGATAGAAGAAGAGCTGCTCACCTCTCTGTTGTCCTGCTCTTGCGGATCGGTGAACTTGACCGAATGCGTTCGGCTCGCTTCGTGCTCCTGCCAATCGTCGTCGTCCTCTTCTTCTTCGGTAGCCGCATCTGTTCGGGACAAGGTACTACCGTTAGAAAGACCTGGCGTGACGTCACAGCGATACAAGCGGCCATCAGAAGCTAGCGGGTGCACATATAGACAAAGACAGTAAACAAGTGCTTTATACAGAGGCAGAAACAAAAACAAAAAAAAAAACTAAAAAACAAAACACAATAAAGCATAGAGGTGAAATGAGTATCTGCGTGTGAGGATGAAAAATAAGGTGAGGAAGTTTTTTTTTTAATAACCCTAGTATTTGCCACTGTAAAAGGTAACCCCGAATATTCTCAATTCCAAAATTTTAAATTCTTTATAGGATGTTTTCTCGCTCACCTTTTTCCCCAACAAAATGTTTACTTTGGCTCCTTGTATAGTTGAGATTAAAAAAAAGTATAAAGTACCCACCAAGAAGTACGTAATGTATGGGAAAAAACGAGGAAAAAAGGTAAGTATCAGAGTAATATCGAAAAAGATGTTGAAGGTGATCAATTATTCAGTTGTTTTTCAAGTTAGACTATTGACATTTGTATCAAAAATATAGTTCATAAGAACCAATATTTTCTATAGAAAATCAATTGAATATCACTTTCTATTTTACCGGAAATATACCTTAGCCAATATGGAACCCTGCGTAGATATTTTTACGCCATTCAATAGAGCAAAGCATTCTCTTTTCCATGACATATAACAAATAGACATTTTTTCGAAGCTTTCGGCGCAGGAGACATTTTCACTAAAATGAATATGACGGCACTGTGACATCATCGATCGAATTTTTATCAAGTAACCTAATAAAATACCAAATAAACGAGTCGCTTTGATTAGTTTTTGATGAAACATTTTGATTCACCGCTGATCAGGATTTCTTCTACTTGGTAATTTTTTCGAATTATATCTCGAACTAAAATAAATCTAATAAAATAAATAATAAAAGATGTACATAAATTTTAGGTTTTACTTATTTAATTTTAAACTATTCCTTATCTTAAACAATTACACTAAAAAAACAGTAGGGTAAAAATATTCATTCAAAATAAATGTTCTATCCACTGACCGCCTTCTTGCTGACAGTTTGAGTTTCTCAAAAGTTGTTTCAGAATCATGTCAATAGCTTGTCTATTCGATTCTCATAGATCTCTAAAGTTTGGGAATGAGTGCGCATAAACGTTTTCTTTGAGAAAACTCCATATGAAAAAGGCCATTGAATACGTCGGGCGATCTGGCTAGCCATCAGATTGGAACATTAGTACCCACCCCAATTCTCCCCAAATAGTTTAGTAAGGTAAGTTGTTACAGCTCTTGTATTATGGGCGGAAGCGCCATCTTTTTGGAAGATGATTCCATCATTTACATCTAATATGCTGGTTTCACAAAAAAAAATCATTTGGTTTTGAAGAAATTCCAATAACATTTCACCGTTTAATAATCTGTAAAAAAATGGATCGATGACGTTGAGTCTTAGTACATCCAGCCAAACACTCCAAAACGCTCTTGAAAAGCACCTTCTCTTACCAATAGTTGATTTTATCTAGCCTAATAGCGAGTGCTTTGCCTGTTGAACATATCGAGATTGGTCAATTAGATTCATCTTGGAACATTATTTGGATAGAATACTCTAATACATTATAAATTTCCCAAAACCAATTACAATAATTTAAGCGTCTCTCATAGTCGTTTTCGTATGGTAATGGTAATGGTAATGCCATTGGCATCTTCATCTGCATTATTTTCATTTTTAAAGTGTTGAACTAACCACGGAAAATATTTTAAGTAGCGTCACGATTTGGGGGGATCGTACTCCATATAATTCCTGCGCTTGTCTGCAATTTTCTTACATTTGCCATAGATAAGCAGCATGCCTCTATCAATTTGATGCTCTCGTGTATAAACCATAACTTATTATGGAAAACCAAAGATGAAACGGAACACCCAATCACAACGAAACTTTTCAAACTCGATAACGGGAAAACAAAATCAAACTTTTTAAAAAACTATTTTGATGTTTCTAATAGTAACCAATTAAAATTTTTGCAAAGCTTACTTATCTATCTCTATTTTTATGTCATAAATGGGATTGTGATAAAACTTTGGTGAGTTGTTGTGAACACAACCGCGAATGTTCCTGGGTTAGGTTTTATAAAACGTTGTTATTTATTATTTAGGTGTAATGACAGAAGACCTTCAAAATGATTTTATTTAATTGATTGAATATAAAAAACAAGAGGCTTAGTATGTCAAGAATGTTGTAGATACTGACATATTTATTAAAATTACATGTTATTTAAAAAAAGTACCATTTCCTATTTGAAATTCTTGAGAAAATTCAAGAAGAAAGAATTACGACAAGGTATCCTGGTTGGTGATGATACAAAATTATTGTAATTTTCATCACAAAATAATCAAAGTGCTTCGTTTATTTGATTTCGTTTTATTAGGTTTATTAGATGAAAATTCTATCGATGAAATGTCTCCTGAGCAGCTATTTTGAAAACAAATGTCTAATTGTGATATGTCATTGGAAAAGAAATTTTTTGATCTATCGAATGGCCTAAATATATCTACAGGGTTCCATTTAAAATTCAAGACCTAGGTATATTTCCGGTTAAACCGGAAATGATATTCAATGGCCTTTTTCATGGAAAATGTGGGTTTTAAGGAACTGTCTTAGTTCCAAACGTCAAACTTAAACAAAAACTGAATGGCGCTCTGGTCAATGATTTCGTTGTCACCGGGTATATATAATAATCCTATAACAACGGTTTTATCTACTATAGCGTTATTATCGCGAATGGTGTTTTTAACGATCCCGATACTCGAGGCTATTTTCATTTACGTACTTTGTTCAGTGAACAGGTTGAAACGCCGATATTTGCTCAATACTCGAAAATCGTTAAGAGAAATGCTATTCAATGAAATACTGGATACGAAAACAAAACTGAAACACGAAACAGTAGCATGGAATTGTACATCAAAAACCTCATCAAGCTCAGTAAGAAAAGCAGAAGCACGCCATAAAAAAGCTGTTAAATCAATAAACAATAGCGAAACAGATTTTACTATTATCACAATCATTCGTTTCGAATCGTTATTTAAAAATATCGATTCTGCGAACATAACAATATTATAAAATTTGTTACAGAATTATAATAAAAATAATAGGATATAAAACATACCTACCTTGAGTCTTTTCATTTTGGTGAAGGGGTAACAATGGTGGAAATAGTATGTTTGAAATTATTCCTATCTTTTCAGAAGACATCGTGAGAGCCGAGGGAAAGTAAGTAGGAATTGGTGTTCTTGAATTTCTGCAGGCTGTATGCCTCACGAAAAATTAACAAATATTCGAAAGGTTTGGACTTCAATGATATGTGTAGGAATGCCAATATGAATTACGACTTCTGTACAACAACAAAAAAACTGAGAAATAAGAGTCATTTCCGTATTTGAATATGTGGAGTCTTTACCAATAAGCGAGCACACGAAAGAATATGATCGCTCCAAATATGCTTTAAAATACAGAACGCATATACAGTGACCGCCAAAAAGTATGTACCATATGGGAAAAAAGTTTATTATTAGAGTATTCGAAAAAAGATTCTTGGGAAAAGTTTGTGCATGTCCGATTACCTAAAAATCGTTTTTGACACATGTCACGTGATCGCTGGTATGGCAGCAAATTGAAAAAAATTACTATGAATAGGCAAAAAGTCGGGTAAAAAGGCAAGATATCGAAAAAAGTTGTTTGAAAAAGTTGCTTAGAATTCAATGTTATACACATATACAAAGTCTGAGAAAATAATGTGAGAATATTGAAAATAGCAATTTTTTTAAATATTTTTCTAGCTGTGGAAAAATATCATATTATTTTCTGATGAATAGCTTGACTATACTGAAATATTTGTATTCCGATAATAATAACAAAACTTTCTCATTTTCTCCACACCAGAGAGCACTAAATTAAAAAAATTGAATTTTGTCAGAACCTTTGCTGTTACATTGGTTCGTATCTGACAGTTATATCACAATTCCACTATTATTGCGATGATAGGGAAATCCAAATATATCGTGTTTTTCCGATTATAATCAATTTTTGATGATAATCGTGCACGACCGTTTCACTTCGCACATAATCTTAAAAATAGTGCGTCAAATTAAAGAGGCTAGAGTTTTCAACATTGCATGCGAAGTGAAACGCTCTGGCATGATTATTATCGAAACTTGATTTAAATCTGGAAAACACAACGTTTCTGGAGTGTCATGTCATCACAATGGTCGTGGAATTCTGATATAACTGTTAGATACGAACCAATGTAACAGCCAGGGTTTTGACAGAATCCAATTTTTTTAATTTAGTGCTCACTTGTGTGGAGAAAATGAGAAAATTTTGTTATTCTCAATGAAATACAAGTGTTTCAGTATGGTCAAGCTATTCATAAAATAATAATTTGATATTTTCATACAGCTAGGAAAATGTTTAAAAAAAATAGCCATTTTCAATTTTCTCTCATTCTCTTTTCAAAATTTGTATATGTGTATAAAATTCAATTCTAATCAACTTTTTGTAATAACTTTTTTTGATATCTTGCCATTTTACCACACTTTTTGCCTTTTCATAGTAATTTTTTTCAATTTGCCTCCATACCAGCGATCACGTGACATGTGTCTAAATCGATTTTTAGGTTATCGGACATGCCCAAACTTTTCCCAAAAAAATCTCTAATAATAAACTTTTTTCCCATATGGTACATACTTTTTGGCGGTGACTGTATAATATAAATCCCATTCGTTTCTGAAAATCAGCAAATTTCTAAGCTACTAATATTGGCGATGGCGATGGAAGGGCGTATTTTAATCGGTTAATCGTGTCGTGAAACGGCAATGCTAGAGGTTGCTCGGAATTCTCGGCAGAGTACGTCACAATAATTTGCAATGGCGCGAGAGAGAAGCCATTTGAATATTTTTTTTTTTTTTATTGAAAAATAAAGAAAATTTCCAAAAGTTTTCACAAGCTGCAGAATCCAAGTACAGTAACCAGAGATTTCTTCTGCTCAAAAAACTGGAAGTCCATGAAATTTCGCATGAGCTTAGTTTGACAATAGCGGAAAAGGTTTCCAAAAAGTTCGGGGTCCTACTTTGTGAAAATCGAAAAAAATTCGGTGTAAAGAATTTTCCGACGCTTTTCCGACTGTAACTTGAAAAACCGTGTAAAATGAAAAAATATCAGGAAATCAAAAATAAAGCTGTTAATATTTTGAACAAAAAAGGTTCCATTTATTATTTACCAAAAATAAAAGGTTTTCTCTGAAATTACTTTCGGAACGTCATAACAACGTTCGTGTCGGAAACACTCACGTTTCAGTGCTGCTTCTAAGGTGGCGTATGGAGTTAGTAACAAGGCCTATCCAGAACACGTGGCTAATGACCATAGTAGTCGATGCTAACACACCAAAGAAAAAAAAAACAACGCTCACGTTTTTAAATAAGAGAGAGAGTGTTTTTCAATGTTAAAATTGGCATTACTCTGGCTCTGCTGAACGGATTTTAATTAATTAAAGGGGGGATTGAAGATTAAGACTTGAACTTTCAGAATCCTGGGTATAAAATATAAAATACATTTTTCCATCCAGAAACTTCTGTAACTATTGGGTTTTCTACTACAATTTTTGAAGAGCCTATACAGAAAATTCATCCAGTATCTCATGCAGTCCCTTACCAGTTTTGAAGCTCATACTTCGTAATTTGATTTCAGCTAACGAAACTCTGCCCTACTGATCTCGTTTTTGACAAATTGGTCTTGGACATTCACTGAGTAAACACACTTTTTTGACGTTAGAATTTTCCTACTTTTCGAGTGTTTTTTAGAAGTGAAAATTTTGAAAAAATTACAGGATGATCCGAAATCCGTCGAGTGCCATTTGTAATTTTCCCCATGTGAATTAATAGTAGGAAAAAATCGCATAATTAATTTATTTAAACATTAAACCAAAAAATCCATATTTTCCTGGTTAATTTTGTAAACAACTTTTCTGAAATACTCGGTGGAAAATGAAAGCTGAAGTCTCCCTCTTCCATATAGTTTTTGTTCACTGGTTTTGAAACGAGAGGTGTTTCTTTTTTGTGGTTAATGGAGTATTAGGGAGGATTGGAACCACATTTTTGAATAGCACGGATTGACGCGTTCTGCACATGCCCTTCGAGGTCTCGCAATTGTCATTTATAATAATAATAACATAATATTAAAGTAAAACCCATCATCATACCATTTTAATGCTACGAATATGTCGAATTCTCAATTTCTCTGGATATTCGGCAAATATATTTTAGGGGACAATACGGAATCTGTTGTGCCGGCCGGGGTGGAATGGATTTATGGGGTCGCTAATCGGCGACCGTCCTTTTGAAAAAAACCGCGTTATTGGCGTACCGTTTGTGAATTCTTCGACCGGTTATCGTAACACTTTATATACCGTAATAAAATATGCAGCTGAACACAATAAAGAGATAGGCATAGGCTTTGTAACTTTTGACCAGAAAGCCATTGAAATTGTGAAATATATAAATATAAACCAGAATATTCTTTCTTGTGTATTTTCTTATCGAAACCATAAAAATGTAAAGAAAAAAAATACACTTTCGAAACAATTTTTAATCTTTTATCTTGGGATTTTCGATCAAAAGTCGGAGTGGATACATTTTTTCTTTCTCTTTAATTTTTTGATCAAACGTAAGGTATTCCGGATATTCCCAATATTCTTAGCTTCATTTTTGGTGTCTTAATTTTTTTCCAATTTTCAAGTTTTTTCCGAGTTACGGCCGGAAAAGTGTCGTAAAATTCTTTGAACCGGATTTTCTTTCGATTTTCACAAAATAGGGCCAGGAACTCTTTGGACACCTGTTCGTTTATTATTAAACTAACCCCATTCCAAATTAAATGGACTTCCATTTTTTTGCAGTTTCAGTGATTTTTTTAATCTGGGAGCTGTACTATTAAAAATATATTTGAAATTTCGTGTTCTCGCCTATTCAATTCCGCCGCAATAAAAAATCAGAAATAGCTGTTGAAACTGAATAACTCTTCCACTCCAATACATGAACTTTCGTCACGATGCAACGTGAACGTGAAGTGTGCAGTTTGCGTGAATGCAAGGTGCAACTAGACGAAGGTGTAACACGTTAGGCACAGTGTCTCTAGTTCCACCTACTTCATTGTAAAAAATGCCGAGTATAACACGCTACATGAAAGACGCTGGCTTATTTACTGTTCAAACACGAGATCCCATAAATCGAAGGACGAAACATCCAGAGGAGATTACTCTTATCTGAATACAAAGAATGTATTGTCTAATTGATGCGTTCCAACACAGTTTTTGGTAAAAAAGGTACGTATATAACATTTCTTTTAAACAAATGGAAAATAAATGCTATTACCAAACACCTGGATAGAATTCTAGTCAAGAAAGTCAACTTTGCGCCCAAAACCAAAACGTTCTTAAAAAAAAAAATAAATGACTAGATTGTAGATGGTTTAGCATCACACTGTGAAATACCACCACATCCACTATATGTGCTGTGGAATAGGTTATTCCATGTTTCAGTGTTGGTCGATAACTTCCAACTTTTTCGTTTCACCTTCATTTTTTGGTCTCATTTTACGTAACAGTTACGATGATGACATCTTCTCGAAAATGTTCCGGTATCAAAATACCTATCACACCAATGACCATTTGAAGATACGACTTCGTAAAACCCGATATTCAGGCCCTAACAGAAACAAGTGAACACTATCAACGAATCCACACTTTCTGTCCTGGTTACGAACTCCATTTTCGATTCAGACTCAAATGTGGTGTTTGCTTTTACTGTAATACTAACGTTTCATGCCAACGTCAGATACTTTGGAGCTGAAAAACTCCTTGACATGATGTGGTTCAAGCTGGATAATACCTAACAGACCAAAATCCTCCGCTGCTTTTACTTAACACATAATGAACCACCCAATAGCGACATCTTTGAATTATTATAACTCAAATGACACCAGCAAAACTATATAACAGCTGAAGTATTTATAATGGGAGATTTTAATGTGCATAACTTTAAATGGCTAAACTTTTTAAATAAAACACATACACTTGGTCTTTCCCTCACCACCAATCTTGGTTCATCCAGTAAAGAAGTTTGTGTTCCACTTGGAAAGTCCGATCACAACCTATTTCCTCTTTTTATACATCGAACAGCACTTCCCCATCAACATGTGTTTCTCTTCTGGAGGTACAACTGTACCATGTTGTATCTCCCCCCCCCCCCCGATACTTTTTAAGACTATTGGTTCAGCAGATCGATGGTAGAAAAATCAGAAACCTGAGATCAGATATGGATTTGTTGACGCTAGAAACATGGGCAAGAAGAATTATCGAAAGAGGATAACAATGCCAAGATTCGAACAAAATTTAGAGCTGAGGATAGGAATTTCATTTTCTCCTTAAAGCAAGGAAGATGGAAAACTAGCAACGATTTCCCAGGAAAAGACCACTATTTTTGACATGTATGCTGAAAATTCTACACATGGATACATTTTTTTCCTTCTCTTTAATATTTCGATCAACCGTAATATTTTCCGGAAAAAGTGAATAGTTTTTGTTTCCAATTTGCCTAGCTTCAATTTTGGTCTCCTGATTTTTTTCAGTTTTCAAGTTATTTAAGCGTCGGAAAATTCTTTGAACCGGATTTTCTTTCAAATTTCACAAAGTAGAGCCTGGAACTTATTGGATACCTGTTCGTATATTATTCAACTAACCCCATACCAAATTTCATGGACACGGACCAATTTTATTTGCAGTTTTAATGATTTTTTTACTGAACAGCTGTCCAGCTGTACTAGCTGGAGTTACGTAGGGATCCTTTCTAGCACCAATACTATTTCTTCTTCGCATAAAATATTTATTGAGAGCTACTTCCACAGCTCCGATATCAGTCTGAAAAAAAAAACAGAAAAGAACGGGGGAGGAAAGTGAACGATTTAAAAAAGTTCTTGAAAGGGGATCTAACAACTTGGTGAAATTTCGATGCGAACCAACCCAAGCATGTATTTTTTCTAGAAAAGCCGATCCCTCAGTGGCCAGCATCATTATGTCAGGAGTATTCATAGCAATTCCTCATTATCTATGCTCGATATTACTATTAGCAGTATACA
This sequence comes from Chrysolina haemoptera, assembly GCA_958298965.1. Taxonomy (NCBI): domain Eukaryota; kingdom Metazoa; phylum Arthropoda; class Insecta; order Coleoptera; family Chrysomelidae; genus Chrysolina; species Chrysolina haemoptera. The sequence continues at coordinate 38,161,883 of OY282585.1, read as the reverse complement.
TTTTCATATGAAATATATCTTTCCCAGGGCCGTTTTTGAGCGAACAACAAAGGTTCAGAACTCTCCGACTAGAGAGGTGTTCCCTAGTGCATACATCCTGCATAAATTCAAGAACAACACCAGTTCCTATCCACCTTCCTTCGTCTCTCACAATAAAGAGTTTCCATTCATTTCGTGGGAATCAGAACATAAAAAATATATAAATCTGAAGAAGTTAAGTACTTTCTTTACACTACTAAATAATGAAAAATTTTATTGGCCATTTTTTCATATCCCATGAAAAACAATTACAACAACAAACAGGAATTCTACATTTATTTATTTCGTGGTGATTAAACATTATGTTCCTTCTACATTGAGACGGTCGGATATACGATTGATCTTTGTCAATTGAAATTGGAATTAATGCCGTAGCTGGGATAAATTAAACGAATTATTCTATTAACGATATCGAATGTCAATGTGGAGGTTAACTATTATTGAAGAAGTAAACATCTGTTTTATTCATGACTTACTCATTTTTGATAATTGTCGATCTGAACGACGCTGAATGGGTCAAAATTGCGTTTGCACCCCTAAGCTTGAATCGTAAGACAACGTGACCTACTCTGAAATTAACAAAATCGCTTTTTTTCCAATAACTCTTTTGTTAATGTAACGATATTGGACTATCGGTACACATATTTCAATGTACCCTACCAGGATTTAAATTGCATTATTGAAAAGCATTTACTGCATCTGTTGCCATTTTAATAAAAAATATTAAAAATTTAATTCTACATAAATTATTTTAATAAAAACCAATAAATTATATTATAGTTTTCCTAATTTAAAACCAGAAGTGACAAAAATTGTAATTCAACTCAAATACTCCGTGCATAGGTATATAAAGTAATAAATTAATTTATCATTTCTGAATATATGGAGACATTTCGGAAAACTCCTCGGACAAGTGGATTTTCTTCTCCGAAGAGCCAAATTTTGCGTCATAACGGGAATCTGGAATCTATAGGATTATCCACAATTAAGTACAAAGACATTGGTGGTATTTTTTCATTATTGGTTATTGCTCGTCTTTACGAATCTATATAGCGATACCAGGTTTAATGGGATTATCTCAAACGGCTCTGGAGATATGGACAAAAATTTCATCATATTTATGTCTAATGAGTATGACTGAGACCACACGCTTCGGAAGGTTAAAGTCTCTGTCGCACTCAAGTTTTTCTCTCATAACTTCGCAGCCGTTTGAGAATCCTATCAAACCTGGTATCACTGGATTCTAACCCAAAATCAAAATATGTACTGGGTGTCCCATTAAGAAAGATAACCAATGTCGTTTTAAGCCAATTGTGGATAATTCTATAGATTTTGGGCGAGATTTTGGGCATGGTACTGAAAATAGCCCTTCGGAAAAAAATCGAGGATTTGTCCAAAATATCTTCATATCTAGAAATAATGAATTCATTCATTCATGTACACACTCGCCTCGGAATTTCTACGAAAAATGAAGAGAGTTAGGGAAAAACTTTTAGCACAGTTATATGTGGGTCCATGAGGAGCATATTCCAAAATTATTTTGAAATATATAGGGTGATCCCCAAAAAAATTACATACCAAAGTTATATTTTTTCTTATGGAACACCCTATATCTTTTTATATTTTTAGATACTATAGACAAAATAAAGGTGAGTTACTATTATATTTCCCATACTTAATACTGACCGTTTCTGAGAAGTTTTGAGAAATTTAAAAATACAGACCATAATCTGAAAAATTTTTTCACCCTGTAACGTGTAACGAGCTGCTCGTTATTAAATATACTGCTCAGCTCAAAGGTTGAAGTTACCTACTACATGAAATTTTTAATACAATATTATACAGAGTGGCGAAAAAAATTGCCTCAAAATTTGGACACACATTTAATTAAATAACTTCTTAAAGTTGAATGGAACACCCCGTATTTAGTGGCGTAATTTTACGCAGAATTAAATTCCCTTCAAAACTATATCAGGGTTCCCTATAACTATCTCTTCTGCTTTTTACACAAAAGGCGTTTTTATATTTTACTTATGAGTATTTTTTTTATCTTAAAAATGAAACACACTGTATTGTAATGAAAAGCAAAAAAGCTTAATATTTCAGAAATGGCAATAAATTTGAGTTTTTACATTTGCCTGCTTTTACTTTAGATACAACGTATTTTCAAAAATTTAAACTTGTGCTTCTAGCGAATCTACGTATTCCTTAATAAAAAAGTTTTTAAAACGCTTTTGAAGCTTTTCATTACAATATAGTGTGTTTCATTTTTAAGATGAAAAAATTACTCACAAGTAAAATATAAAAACGCCTTTTGTGTAAAAAGCAGGAGAGATAGTTATAGGGAACCCTAATATAGTTTTGAAGGGAATTTAATTCTGCGTCAAACTACGCCGCTAAATACGGGGTGTTCCATTCAACTTTAAGAAGTTTTTAATTAAATGTGTGTCCAAATTTTGAGGCAATTTTTTTCGCCACTATGTATAATATTGCATTAAAAATTTTATGTAGTAGTTAACTTTAACCTTTGAGCTAAGCAGTACATTTAATCACGAGCAGCTCGTTACACGTTACAGGGTGAAAAAAGTTTTCAAATTATGGTCTGTATTTTTAAATTCCTCAAAATTTCTCAAAAACGGTCAGTTTTTGAGAAATTCATTTCTCATTCATTTCTCGTAGAAATACCGAGGCGAATGTGGTGGGCCACCCTGTATATATATATAAAAAAAATTAATAATCGAAAATTATTTCAGTTTCAGGAACAACTGAGGTGATCGACCAAGCCTAATCTCGTAATAATATTTGAATACTTACACATGACAAAACAAAAAACAATGAACAACATAATGAAAGGAAAGGAAGAAAAAGGCTGAAAACGTAAAAGCCACAATATTGCAAAGCCACAACTTTTATCCAAGAAACAGTTCTGTTGGCGAAAAAGTCAAATCTGAAGGCACATTTTAATACTGACAAAAATTTACACAATTTCAAAACATGCGCTTTGAGCAAAAAAGTCCCATATATAATGTGTCCCACTTTGAACAGCCACATATTTTCTAGAGAATGAAATTATTTAATTTTTTTCATTACTGCATATTGATCTCACAAATATTTACCTTCAGGTTGATGAATATTTGATATGCATTTTCCACGGCTACCTATGATAAACTGAAAAGTAAAAAATTAGGAAAAACATACTAGTGATTTTTTCATCGCAATAAGAACACCAGATTCTGTTTAATTAAAAATACAGGGTTTCGTCTGTAACTAAGATTACTGATTTTCAGGTCTGTACGAAGCTTCAATCTTCAACCTTCAAATACGAAAGCTCGATTCATAGTGATAAAGTTAACGATACGTTCCTGACTGAAGATCCATGTTATTCATATCTGTAGGATTTTTCAGTCGTTAAACCAAAAATTAATTATAATATATCCATGTATACCAATAATAAAGAACATATGAATTTACATTAAAAAATTCTGGATTTTGCAGACGCATTTTCATCTATGGCAACTGCACTAAATTCTGCACCTTCTAGTGAAATCGTCACTTGTTATTCTCGGCAAATTTTAGACTGATTGAAAATCGCTGTGATATATTTGTAATTTTGAGACCTTGAGATGGATCAAGAAAATTTGGAAATAATGTTCATGTCAAGATTCTAAAAAAAAAAAAAATTTAAATAAAAAAAAATTAAAAATGTCCACTGGCCTATTTTTTTATTTTGAATACTTTAGGGTACGTTTGAAAGAGGTTGACAATGTTTCATTTTGTGTAAGGTTTTTCTGGACTTCCATTGTCAGAAATGAAAGAAACACAGAAATTCAATTCTCTGCAATTTATTTATTCACGACCTTTCGGCTATTGACATCTATAGCGGTTATGAGTGTATGAATGCAATACATAGAGCCGAAACGTCGTGAATAATGAAATTGCAGATGATTGAATTCGTTTCTTATTCTTTTAGACAATAGAAGTCCAGAAAAACGCACATATTTTAGGTTGACTAGGGTGACTAAAGAAAATTTTTGAAATTTGTCGGCTACAGATGACATCCGGTTGATTTGTATGATTTAGGGATTAAGGTTTGTGTATTTTACGGTGTTCTGAACCAGAGTTCATTGTTACATTTTTGCTTGAAAAATTATTGGGTTTTCACCACTTTTTTTACCATGTTTTTATTAACTCGCTTTCTTGTATGTCTGTTCGGGTGGAATTTTGTGATTGATTTTAAACTAACTTCCCGATGAGCTAGATACTTAAAATTTGGACCATAACTCCGTAGTGGATGACAATACATGAAAACACATACTGAAAAAAATAATAATATTAATGTGAATTTTTGGATCTTAGAAAAGGCTCTAACAATTTGGATCTAATTTTGTATAAAGATGAAGTTATGCGTTTTATGTTTATCTATATAGGCGCCTAACTTGGAAAAATACGATTTCACTAATAATAATAATCATTATAATAAAAATGTGAATTATTTTGCTCTTGAAAACGACTTCAACGATTTAGATCAAATTTTGTATTCAGATAAGGTTTTGCTTTTTAAGTTCATTTATATAGGCGTAGTTACTGAAAAAAAGTGATTTCACTAATAATAATAATAATGATGATGTGAATTTTCAAACTCTATTTTCACCCACTTCCAAACATCCGAATAATCTGAAATTTGACACACATATCAAAGGCAGACGACATTACACGAATTTCCCAATGTTGATGCAATAATGATAAAAATAATAATGAGATTTTCAAATTGAACTTTCGCCCTCTACCGACGATAGTACAAGAATTTCAATATATTGAATTTATTATGATAAAAATAATAATAATGATATAATGAAATACAAATATGATATAATGAAATACAATAAATAAGCCTGCCGTAGTCCTCATCGACCACCATAGTAGGACGATTTTCGTCAGAGTTTTCGGCTCCTTATGAAACGAACATCGTCCGAAAAGATAGAAGAAAAAATACTGAAATAAATCTGAAATGTATCGCATGTCTCTGTAATGACGCCATCAAAGTAAAAATAAATTCAAAATTTTCATTCACATCACCATGTTTTTATAACGGACTAAAAAGGATAAAATAATTTCTCTAATCCTTATGAAGGATAAAACCACATACAGATTTCTAACTTTTTCTAAATTATCGAAATAAAACAAAACATTATGGATAAATACAAATTGAAAATGTTACTAGTCTGTAAGCCACCGTGTATATTCTAATTAATCAAGCATGGAGATTTGGGGGTTTTACGGCGTTCTGAACCTGAATCTGGTATAAGTTTTGAGGGGGGTAAAAACTCCCTTGGTATATTTTCTAAATTTTTCATCAACCTGAGATCACTGTGTTGTCAAGAAAATACGAGGGCGTGGCTGCTCGAAGTGGGACACATTGTATACTAAAAAAAATCAACATTTTGATAACTCACCTATCGTAGGCTGATATTCCTGCTGCGGTAACAAGAAACACGTGAGCACCGTTTTCCCCGAATCAGGATCCGTATCGGTCTGAAATGTCAGCAACGGCTGAGCCTGATTGTCGCTCAACCAAACTGCCTTCAGGCTCAATTGCAACAGCGTATACGGCAGATAAGGCAGCCTATTCCCCGAAACGTCCAGCACGTGCAACCTCCTGCAGTTGCCCAACGTATCGGGCAACATCGTCAGTCTATTGTCTCTCAAACTCAGCACTCCCAATTCGCACAAGTTGCCCAATTCCGAGGGTATCGAGGTCAAACTGTTCCTATCTACGTTTAAATTCGTTAGCCTAACTAATTTGCCCATTTCCACGGGCAATTCGCTTAGGAAATTTTCGGTCAGTATCAGCTCTTGGAGATTGTGGCAATGTCCTATGTTGGCGTTCAAAGAAGTCAGTCTGTTTTGGTCCACTTTGAGGATGGTCAGCTTTTCCAGTTTACCGATTCCGTCCGGAAGAATTTCTAGAACGTTCTGGGATAAGTGAAGATCCGTTAGACTTTCTAGGCCGGCGATGTCTTCCGGAAGATTTTCTAGGCGATTCTCCGATAGATCTAAACACGTCAGATTGCTGAGCTGTCCTATTTCTGCGGGCAAGCTCTGCAGCTGATTGTGGTCCAACCAGAGCTCTTGTAAAGCCGGAAGTTTTCCTATATGGGCGGGCTGAAACGGAAAAATGAAGGAATGAATTTAATATGTTCAAGTTATATAACCAATGTTAGTAAAATGCCACAATACCACTTATAATTTGTCCATAAAACTTGATATAAAGCGAGAGATAATGAAAGTTTATGGTTATTGATTCGGTGAGAGGAAAATAATAAATCACTTATTGGTTACTTTCGAATTATGGGTCGTCTGATAGACTGATGGAATTATTTTACATATATACCCTTCATGAAACTCATATATGAAAGAGAAAAAGTGGGTATTCGGAAGAAACGACTTTGAGAACTTATATAAATGGCCTAATATTGTGCAGAACTCACGGGTGTTCGATTATAATTCCTGAATTATGGAAAAACCAGAAAAACCAGATGAAAACACAATTTCAACATTTGACGATGTGACCATCAGAACTCAGAATCAAAAAAAGGTAAACAATCTTAGGAAGCACGCACCACGGCAAATAATAATAAATACTGTCCTCTACCAGCACAGGCTCTATGAGTGTTTATTAGGGGGTATTATTATTATCAATTTTGCTCTAAGGTATATCCCTGTTTCCTGAGCACCCATGCATCCGGAGGGTGCGCTGGTGTCATTCACCCAAATAGTCACGTCCGTTGGGTGGGTGATTCCTGGGTCCGTGAATCATGTGCCAAGGATGACGGCCTTCTGCATTCGACTGATATTTTCAGATTAGAGAGCAACGTGACCATCATTCCACCAAGTACAAGTGGTTCTGATCATATCAAAACCACCACTCCGAGTAGAGCCTGCGCAGTTCAAAGACTGAATCTCGATATTCAGTTCGTTTCGTCAGAAACAGAAAAATATATGACGAAAATCGTCTTTGATGGTCGAAGAGAATTACATCAGGCTTGTTGGCTTGTATTTGCTTGATGGTGAGGGATGAGTAGTTCCAATAGATTCGGCACTTCTCATTCTCCATAACGGACTAAATATCCCCCTGAGTATAAGGCTACACCGGTGCCTCGTCTATAAATACCGTACTATGACGAAGATGGTACTATAACACTCGTAGCGCCGCGTAATGCCTGTGGATATAAGACGAAGCCGCATAAGCTTGACAAGCAGACAGCAAATGCAATATGGTCTCAGGACCCCCACGACACGCCAGGCATCTAGTGTCCGGGACCTCCACATCCATCACGCGACTACGGTGGACCAGGGTGTTGAAGACGCCTTTCTGGCAGGCCCTTATGAATCACTCGGTCTCCGACTTCAGCCTACCTGAGCTGAAAAAAGCAAAGGTCAAATTTTTTGATAAGCCAAGGTCTTCGATGATCTTGAAGAAAACCCCATGCATTGGCTCATCCTTATGTAGCTGCAGGAAGACTTCAGTCTACGCAACTTGGATAATAATATTAACTATTATTATTTTCATATTTACACAAATATATTCAGAGTGAGTTAAGATTGAATCCATTTTGTGACAGACACGCAAAAGAGTACTTCCTTTGTTGTTGGAGGTATTTGTTCGCCACGGTCTGGTGTTTGGTGTTTGGTGTCAGGTGTGTAACTTTCTTGTCACAATTGGATTTCAAAAGAAGAAAAGATTAAATTTTGAGAATTTCAGAGTGGACAAGCTGAACTACCATCACTTACTTGAAATTGAATAGGGTACTGAACTGTCATGTCTGATAGCATCTGTAAAATTTGAGAACTATCCGTGATGATTCAAATACATTTTTCGTACGACAATCTCTACAGAAGCACCACTGAATTATGGGAGTGTTGTCCCATTATACAATCGCCGAGTGCAGCATGAAATATAATCAATGATGGTAGTTATACTTTTTTTTGGACTTTGTTGTACACTAATTGCACAAAGAATACCCACTGCGTGTGCAGATACAAAGAAATTCATATTTTCATTGAGAAGTCTAATCGTCCGAGGAACAGATAATTGATAAGCACTGGCAATTGTGCATGTTCACATGTCATCTGTCACAATATGCTAGTACCTACCACTCGAAAAATAATGTGATATGATGTGATGTGACTGTAGATCCTTTCACACCAATAGTCGAACATTCACTTCAACTTTCATGGTTCAGTTTTATGAGAAAGTATTATATTTTGCAAATTTCTGCAAATTTGACATTCATTTCAAAAGACCATTTTAAAACATCAGCTTCAGTCCAACGTATAAAAAAGGAAGAGAAAAAAGGATTCTGACTGGTCACTTGTATACATCCAAATGTATAATTTTCGGTAAGTGGTTATCGTTCACTCTGTATAATAAGAAGTTAGATTTGGAGTTGCACTATTTGATTGTAATGAATTTCTTTACCAAAATAAAAACTTATGATGTTATATATTTTTATTGTTGGCAATATTCTATTAAAGGTTATTGACAACTTCAAAAAATTAACAGCAAAACTATTCCATTTTATTTGAGCCACTGTTTAAGAGCTCGATAAGAACGCTGTCACGATCCCTTAGAAAGAACGATCTCAGTACTCGATTCGAAATAAAATCAGAATTATGAACGTTTTTTGATTCGAGAATACCCTATCTTTCAGGTGGACTCGAAATTTCTTTAAGTTTGGTCAAAACATTTCTGAATTAAGTATGTGTTGAAAGAGAACTTTTGATCTAATGGCATGAAGCAAAGGAACAAAATGTCCTGCCAGGACTGCTCATTGCAATTATCCTATATAATAGGAATAAGTAATTGGGTCGAAAATCCATCAGAAAACAACTACTTTCCTGGCTAATTCCACGAAGAACGTTAAATTAGGTACATGTGAATGATTTCCGTACAGAGTTCCTACAAGGACCACCTATAGATCGATTTATGTGTTTTGACCTACCCTATACTGATGACTGTGAATTCCTGAAATCAATCTAAATGTGGTCCAAATGTTTCAATGAACATATCGATGCAACTAGAAAGCCTTGTATAAACTCTGCGCTGAAATTTATCAGATGTAATTCAACGATCGTCGTGGTATTAGCCAGGAAAGTAGTTGTTTTCTGGTGGATTTTCGATCCTATGATTCCTATTGTAAAGGATTACTGCAATGATCAGTCCTGGCAGGGCATTTTGTTCCTTTGCATTATAAGGTCATTGTGAACAATTGCAGATTTCTCTTTGCAGTGAGTTTCAAAAAGTTTGCACCATATGGAAAACTTTTTTATTATGCATTTGTCAGAAAATTTTATTCCCCATAAAAATTGCTGCTTCGCGAAAAACTTGTATTTGACAGGGGAGAAAAAAAATAGTAATCTATTGATTGATTGATATTATTGAAGAAGTTTATTGAGAAAAGTTGTTTAGAATCGAAAACAATATTGAGATTTGAAATCACAGCCACCTATGCAATTTTTTTTTCCCGGATTTTTTATAGTTCTAGCCTCATAAAGAGTACTAGTATCTCATATGCACCTTAGGCGCCTCCCTCATATTCCTACAACGACATTTCAATGCGAAATTTGGAACAATTCACCATTTGTACCAGAATATCGACGTTTGTTGAAAATTGTTTGAATTTTTACCAGTTTTTTGGTGTATGTTCATAATAACTATCAAGTATCGTATGATTTTATGGAAGGAAATTGTTGAATAAATCAATTATTCATTGGTAAACGATTAAGTAATACAATTCTGCAACTTTACAATCATGAAAAATTGTATATTTAATTTTTTTATGGTTAAAGTAGCAGAATTGTATTATTTAATCGTTTACCAATAATTAATTGATTTATTCAATAATTTCCCTACATAAAATCATACTGATAGTTATTATGGCCATACATAGTGATGTATCAAATTTGCACAAAAAAACTAGTAAAAAATTCAAACAATTTTCAACAAACGTCGAGATTTTTGTTCTCCCCTGTACTCCGTTTGGCAATTTAGATTTGATAACTCAAATACAAGTTTTTCGCGAAGCACCAACTTTTATAAAGAATAAAATTTTCTAACAAATGCATGATAAAAAAGTATGGTGCAAACTTTTTGAAACTCACTGTATATCTGTTACACAGACTGGCACCAAACAGTCAACTCTCTGGAATATTCGTAAATATTTCCTTACCAGCTCTTCGATCTCGTTATCCCCCAAATCCAACCTCTCGAGGTTGGACAGTTTCGACACCGACGACGGCAGCTCCTTGAGTAAGTTTTCCCTGAGTTCGAGCGACGTAAGCGACGTGAGCTGTCCGAAGTCGTGCGGCAGCGTCGTGAGCGACATGTCGTTGAGCCCCAGCACCGTGAGGGATTTGAGCTGGCTGAACGCCGGCGGAAGACGGGGGATCGGGTTCGAGCTGAAGTCGGCGACGCGCAGCGCCCGCAGGTGGCCGATGCTCTCGGGGATGTCCGGTATATCTGGAAATGAAAAAACAATGGTTAAGCCGAAATGATGATTTTGAGAAAGGTGTGGTTGCATGGAATCTAGGGAAAAGTATATCAAATTCAAATCAAATCTTTCTTTAAAGGAATAATCGGCACGCCTATCGATGCGCGGTAGCAGAAGAGCTCAGTATACATTTCTAACTAAATGTACAATTTATTCTACCCTCTTGATCGTCCAAATACTTTCTCCTTCTAATTCGCGCCTTTCATACGGTTATCGACATTCCTTTATAGATTTGCCAAGCTGTGGTATGTGGTATGTTGTTGTACTAGACCTAGTAACCAGAAGTGTCATGGGACAAACTTAATCCTATGACTAGTTTTCTAGATACGGTGTGTTAAAGCACCCCCATCTCATATGGCACTACAATTCAGCCGACTGGGATGGTCTTCTCATGTTCTTCTTCAGCATTTCCATTGAAAAGAGTGTGTTTCTCTTTTGGAGATCCACCACAATGCGCCGAAACAATTTCTGAGATTATAATGCTGTGGTTGCAAACATATATATCTAACACGTCAAGAAAAACATCTGATAAATCCAGGATTAGCAAAAACTGCTCCAGAGCTGTCGACTTCAAGCAGGCAGCATACTGTCGATTGTTGAAAAATCAGGGCCCTAAGACCGAATCGGAATATTTGCAAGGAGACAATCGAATACTTTAAAGAGGCTTACAACGTCAAGATACGATCAGAGCTCGTTAAGTGTCCTAACGGGTCCCGCTCTTTCTTTTAAGGAAGTATAACATTTTCTGAAAAATCGATAATAAAAGTTTTCCATATGGTGCAAATTTTTGAAACTCACTGTATATATTCTGGACCACATTTTGATAGGCAACCCATTTTAGGCGTATTCGTCTATTTATGAAATTTCATAAGAAATAAGAAGTATGTTTCATCCGTTTATCAGAACGGTGAAGGTCGACCTTTCTTCGGATCCTGTACTACAATTCCTCCCTCCTACCCTAACCAAGGAAGGTTGAACACTAGCAACTAACGCTCAGGAAAAACCCAATATTTTTTCCAACATATTTGCTGCAAATTCTAAGCTGGATTCAATAGGAAAACAACTCCAGAACAAAATTCCCATTGACAGTCATATGCCATAGATATAGATTACCTTCCGCTATCGAACCATCAGACGCATTTTTCTGGGTATTAACACCAAAAAAGATAGTGGAACTGACGGAATTTCGCCAAAGTAACACCAGATCTTTGCAAGTTATTCAATCTCTCTTATAATCTGGGGGTTTTCCGTCCAACTGGAAAATTGCAAGAGTACAACCAGTCCTCAAAACGGGAAAAATACCATACCCAGCAACTTCAGACCTATTGCACTTCTATCTGTTAGCTCGAAAGTCATGGAAAAAGCCATCAACATTGAGCTCATGGAATATTTAGAACGCTCAGGAATTATCAGTGATCGACAATATGGTTTCCAGAATCAGAAGTCAACTGGTGACCTGCTTGCTTATGTCTCACATATTTGGCAGCAAGGCGTTTGATAAGTGAGGAATCACACTGATCGACCAGGACCGACCGTCCGCGACCGTCCACCTACGAACAAAAGTAGAAGTAGATCAATGAAAACTTTCAAAGTCACACTGATCGACCATCCACGACCGACCACTAGAATAATTTTGTAAATCTGACATTAATTTGACATTCGAAAGGTTATGTGACTTGTCTGTTCATTTATTGAAAATAAGTTAAATTCATAATATCAATAGTTTTGCTTTAAATAATGAACAGTAGTGATACTGAAGAACATTTTATTTTTCCGATAGGAAATATACCTATTTACATGAGTTTTGTTGAAGTGAGTTCATCATAAATGTGTGTCAAAATGACATTACGTCAGGATAGTGCGACACCGACCAAAATTTCCAGCAGACTACAATTTCGAACATGGTCTTTGAAAAACGGTCGAGGACGGTCAATGACGATTATACAGTGTGAGTTGTGCGATAAGAATATACGTGTTGGAAATTTTGGTCGTAGGTGGACGGTCGCGGGCGGTCGGTCCTAGTCAATCAGTGTGATTCCTGGCTTAGGATTTGACACCAGTGAATCCTTGACAAAATTCCATCTTATGGCTTGCCGCCACAGTTGTGTTCCTTGCTATCTAACGATCGATGGAGTATAAACCGATACTCTATCAATTAATTAATGCTGTTATTTTGCAGGGATCCATTCTTAGCAACAACACCATTTTTTCTTCACATCAATGATTTGTTGTCCAGTGAAAAGCTTTGCGGAAGATAGTACCCTTCATACCAGCCAGTGGAAGCGGAAATGAAGGGGGAAGAATCGTAAATGAAATAAATACGGATTTAGCAGAAATTCTAGAATGGTAGAATGGGGATCCAACAACTTGGTAGAATTCAATGCGAATAGAACCCAACCCAAATATTTTCTCTAGAAAGGCCGATATTCCAATGGCCAGCGTAACTATGTCAGGACTATCTATATTCGTATTACCATCCGCAGTACCCTTTCATAGGGAAACTTTGAGTAACTTACTAAGATTACATTAGTAATAATGAAACGTGGATTGAATAATTCCATCTTCTACATAAACCTGAACAATGGGTTTTTCGTCGGAAAATTTCCAAGAGAAAACAACGTATGACCCCTACGACCGTTGAATTATATCTGTTAATTTCACAAGAAATACCCTGAAACGCTACTTAAATCTCATAGTAAAACTTATATATCAGATGAAACCATGAATCAGGTTAACTAATGACTGAAGACCACAGAATATCCATTAAAAATCAAGAAACCCACGAGCTGAAGAAATTTCTGTGGAGAACCAAGAATCATTCATTAATATTTTCCATGGAAAATAAGGTTATCACATTCCTAGCATAATTCCACTGCAAAAAATAAATAGACAATCCTAATTTATCATTGCATTTTAATTACTTAGTTCACCCTTTAATTTGAGTTTTGTAGTTCGTCAGTTAATTTGTTGAAAATATACAATTTTTGCTAGTTTATCTCTATTCCCTGAACAAATATTGGTGGACGAATTCAATAATAATTAACACAAATGGATCTCAATCCAGGAAAGTGTAATACATGATATAGTCTCTGTTTCAGTTCATATGGCAAGATGAGTATTTCGACTATGCCAATGAAGATGGCTGTAGAAGTTGCTTGGAGATTTCAACCAAAAAAAGGCCACGGCAAAACCAGGAAACCAACCAGAGCATAGAAATAACATTTTCCTTCATATCTAAAAATATGCTGATCACTGTCTAACGGACTGCTATAATGTATTGTTTAATTTTGGTGTATTTGAAATATTCGTCAAAAACAGAAATGGAAAATGTTTATCTCATTATGCTTTCGAAATTGAATATATTTACCCACCCATCGTTACAGTCTGATCAAGAAGTGCCTTTCAGATCAAATTTTTTTCGCCGCCTCTGAAAAATATTCGATTCGGAATAGCGTGTAGATCGTTTTTGGAAAAATTAAAGTGTCTCTTGCAACAATTGCAGAAGTTATAAAAAATTATTAATTAATAAATCCGTTTTTAAACAATATTTTTTCTAAGAAATAGTTTTTCTTTCAAAAATCATAATTTGCATCAGAGATTGTTTCCAAAAAAAATTTGAATTATCTTATAAAGTAAACAATGCATTTGTTTATAACAATTTTTTAAACAATAGCATATACAAAATTTTAAAAATCATTTTTATGTAAATTCTGATCATAAAATAACGGATCGATAGAAATAATGAAAAAAAAATGTTCAAAGATTAATCAAGCTTTTTAATTTTTAACCTAAATAAATTGTTGACAACAAATTGAAAAATAACATTTTTTTTATTTTTCCAACGGGAATCTATAGACGTTTCAAAATAAGCTTCAAAAAAAATCTCATTTGTTATTTAACAATTATCGCACTTGCAATCTTCCTGTTTAAGAAGGAAAAAATTGTTGAATAACTAATACATGATTAACCGGAAAATCATGATAAAATTTTTTGACAGAGGATAATAAATTGTTCATTCATTTATCCAGTAGGTGCCTGAATTTTTTCTATTCTTAATTTTGATATTTCATAAGTTTAAAAAATATGTATTCATTAAAGGTCCAAAGTGGCCGTGTCTTGCGCAAGTCGGAGTACCCGTATTAAGACGTATTTTCAACCCTCTGGGAAAATTATGAATATTCGTCCTACAATACCTACCGGGACGTTAAAAAATGTCAAATAGTTTTTGAGATATTTGCAAAAAACCTAACCCCATTTTTTTTCAATTAATTGTTTATAACTTTTGCAATTGTTTCAATTGTTTGCAATTTTTTCAAAAACCATCTATACGCTATTCCCAATCGAAAGACATCGTTCGGAGTCTGCGAAAGACACCTCGTTCGGAGTTTGAGCTGAAAGCCACTTGTTGATCAGACTAAGTAGAAGAGTACATAACATAGTTGTTCCCCTAAAGTCAATATAAACAGCCTTATTCCGACTTCCGACTGATCAATAAGATATAAATGAGCGCATTCACCAACACATTCGTTATCTTTTGAGGCATCCACCAATATGTATTTTTTTTCTTGGCAAAAAAAAATCAGTAATTAGGCCACATACAAATTTTTTAATTAAATTTTAATATTGTCGTGAGTACAGAAATTTCACACAAAATTAATATAATCAAGTTGTATACGGTCATCATCAAAACAGCCGCCATTTTGAAACGGTGAACATATAAAAACGACAATAAAATAGGCCTATTTTCTTGCCGAGTATAAAAGAAAATATGTTCTTGCGAAATTTCAGCTCAATCGTTTGAGAAGCTTTAACCGAGGTTTAATCTGCTAGAGTAACCATCTCGATTCACATTTGTTTGCTTACTCTTTCATTCTTGAATTCAAAAGAGACATTTCTTTCGCCTTCTTGCATTAAAAATAAATATTTCAGTACATTAGTTATTATTGTCGGCAAAATGAATAAACCCGAATGTAGTAGACACTTCAATAACAGCAATGTATTGTTGTGAAAAAGACTTCGAAGAACAACTCTCTCCTAGACACCAGTTGAACTAATAAATAAATGGGAAATAAGGTAAAAGACTAAAATATAAATTAGTTATGGCTTCTTGAATCTTTTGTATATTTGAAAATAAAAGACTCGGTAACTTCAGACTCGAATGACATTGAGTGAAAATTGGAACATTACAAATACGCTGATATTTATTTAGGTAAACACGAATATTATCAGAAATTGACCGCCTTACATAATGCAGGCATACTCCAACCAAGAAGTTTGTGTCGTCGTTGAACCTGCATAAAAAGGTTTTTTTACAAATGCACAGTTTTCAAAATATCTCAAAACGAAAGTTGATATGAAATAAGGAAAATCTACGAATATAAAAAAAGTGTTTACTTTCCAAGATGCCGTTTTCCCTGTCTCCATTACAACAAAAGTTCAAATGAAATTATCTCCAAGTTAATTTTCGTCCAAATAATTTCACCCAATACGTATTTTCATGATTTTGTTCTAAAGTGAAACTTTTCAGTTGTGCAATAATATTTATTTATGTATCAATAAAGGAATAAGACTTTGCGGTAAGTCCTAATACATCATTTATTCACTCTCTCGCTATTCATTCACCTAAATTCAATTCCCTACATTGTTTCGATATTATTGCTATCATCAGTACAAAACAATTAATTGAATTTGCATTTTGGCTATATTTTGTAAAATTAATGAATGATCTTTTTTTCATCTTATATATTATTCATTGATTAAAATTTTTCAAAAATCATTCGTATAAAATCCATGACTTATATTATATCGTGATTCAAATCAAAGAATTCAAATCGGTCGAACTCTTGAGTTACATTACGATTTTTCCCAAACGATAACCCCGAGAGCATTCATTTCATGTCCATCGCGAACGAATCTTTTCAAAAATAATGGTACGTTTTCGCAATCACCCCAGTTTACGATCTCGCGGCGGCACGGCGGAAGGTTCAACACACAAAAGGAGATGGTTCGTTTCCGGTCGGTAGGAAATTGTATCAGGGGGAAAACGTAATCGTCGCGTTTCTCAGCCAAGAGCAGAAATTGTTTCCGGTTTGAGGTTAGCCTGATGCGATATGACGAGAGACGGCATTCCGTCGGGATATTTACTATAGTTCATTTCGAGAATAAGGTAGAGTAAATTCCTATGTATGCCTAGATTCTTATGAAAATTTACTCTACGTTATTCTTGAAACAGAGTATATAGGGATTCAGTTGAACGAAATGGGGGGACTGTGAATGAACCTTACTTATATCAATATTTATGGGGTGAAAAAAACACGTTAAAAAAAATTGCACTCTCACGGACAATGCTCAGAAATCTCTGGGGAATCATTCTGAATCGAATTGTACTTCCAGGAGTACAACTGATGAATTTCTTGAGAAGTGTATTGTGACATAAATCCCCTGTCAAATGTACATCCCTGAACTCCTTGATGAGGCAAGTGTGGAAGTAGTTTGTATTTCTTCGTTTGACCTTGGAGAAACATAATGGCAGCCACCGCAAACACGTTTTCCTTTTTATATCAACAACCGTTGAGATTCCAAAAAAGTGCTTGAAGAAAAATGTAGCCACACAAATTCTACATAAGGTAATCACAATTTTTTTATGTAGGATTAATCGTTCCCTCATAAAATAGTTATTTATGATACAAGTGTTAAAAGTAGCATTTTAATTTGTGAATGGGGAATATTGCTCTGGTCCTGGCCCCGGTCTAGTTATAAATCCTGCAAATACATTTCGAAGAGGACAAATATTGTATGTGCAAAATAGTTATTTATGATACAATAAGTGTTAAAAGTGGCATTTTATTTTGTGAGTAGAGAATATTGCGAAACGAGCGTTAGCGAGTGGAGCAACCACACGAGCAAAATAATATCACTTTTAACAAATGTATCATACATTTTTTTGTACAACAGTTACTGCTAGTAAAAAAAAACAAAAAAAATATAAGATCCATAAGGATTCGAACACACGATCTTTGGGTTACAAGACTGACTGGCAGATGCTCCAAATTTAATAAACCCCAACGCACTTTATTTATGAATGTCATTATTTTTCAGTGATAAAGGACCTTCTACACTTGGACTGAATACTACTTCGTTTGTAACTTCAAAAGGAATTAGTATTACCAATTGCGCAAACGGCCAAGTACATGTGTGAACTTTTATAAATGATTCCCTTGAGTAGGTGTTCTGTTTATAATATCTGATTGAAGTGTTTCCATTACTGAGTATCCATCATCTCATCTTCAACACTAGTGTTAAAAGTATGATTTTGTGAAAACGTCAGTTTTTAGTTCATGTGTCAAGTTAATGACAGTTGTACAAAAAGTACTTTTACCTATATCTTTCAAAAATATAAATGAATATTACAAATATTTTTTAATTGAAAACACACCCCTTTAGTCAAATAATACTATTTTCGCTTATAACTCTTCAACCGTTGAAAATATGGAAAAAGTATATAAAACAAAAAAGAAAGCTTGACAAATATCCTACAAGAAAATTAGACACTGATTTTTCTGTATAAGATATAATTTAAAACCGATACCGAAATTTTGTCAAGATTCCCAATTGCGAGCGAATTTGATTATTTAAATTTATCCGCAAGCGGATAAAGAGTAATTGCTGAAAAACTACTCAAGCTAGGATGAAAAATCGAATTGGCTTTTAAACACGATGAAAAATACTTGCAGTGCTTGCCATTTTTAATAACCATAGTTATGTAATGTATACCTAAGTAAATAATAGATCATAATAAGTGTAATCATCGAAAAATAAAGGGCTTCAATATATGATGTTAGTTTGATGCACAAGAGGGAAAAAATCCAAATATCCCTTTTGAATAAATTACCAGAATCTTAAAATTGACCAAATTCTGGCTGAGGCTTTATTTTTTACACATTGAAAAAAAAACACACGAAAATAAGTAAAAAAAAATCCACGCCATATATTATCAATCTATTTTATATTAAGAAAAAATTACTGAATTAGTTTTCCCTATTTTCCTGGTTTTTCAAAATTTCAGTAAATATTGCTGGTAATTTTTTCAAAAGTAATATTCAAATTTTTTACCTTCTGTACATGAAACTCATCCCATTCAACTATTACTGAACACACACTTGGAGCTCTTAATTTTTCATAGGGCTGTATGCAGTTATGAACACGAAATATCATGAATGATTACATTTATTATGTTCCATTAGAGAGGTATACATTTTTCCTACGAGCGTGCGGAAAAGTTACTTTTACGATTTTTACTTTTCCGTACGATTTTTACTTTTCCGCACGATTTTTGTATTGTTGAAAATGAGGATATTTAGGACTAACTAAATGATCTATGTAACTATTCTGTCTTATTAGTCATTTTGTAGCATTATTAAAAAAACTTGTTTATTAAAAACCTTGTTTTTTCATATATGTTTCATATGTTTTTTCATATATATATAGATGGAAAAAAACACTCGTAGGAAAAATATTGTACCTAACTCTTACGGAAAATGTCTTTTCCGCACTTGTTAAGGTAAATAACTATTTCGTCACCTTCCAACCCCCCATTCGATTTTTCATCCTGGCTTGCATAGTTTTCCAGCAATAAGTTTTTATCAGTAGGCCGCGCGCAAATCCATATTGGAAATCTTGACAAAATTTCGAAATCGATTTTCTCATAAACTGTAGCTTATACAAGAAAAATGGTGGAAAACTTTTTTTTGTAATAAATGCTTTTTTAATAATTTAAACGGTTGACGAGTTATACGCAACTTCTTTGTCAAAGGGGTGTATTTCAAGGGGATGAAGCTATGTCCCTCCAAAACGGATTATTGTGGTTTTATGACGTATAGAACCTTTATTCACAGTTCATAAAGAAAAAGTTCCAAGTTTATTGGTTAGATATAATGTATTTTTCTTCAGCGACTGTACTATTATAAGCGTACTACTTCAGTCAAGAACCCAGAAAAGCAATGCTATTATTATTTTACATAATCATCGATAAAAAAGTACGGTATTCCACTAGATTCGTCTATAGTACTCTTTCGGTTTTAGATGAACATTTATAACACTCATTATGATTGTTTTGAAATTACGATAAAACTGCTGAAAGCACTTAGTCACAACCTTTACATCGTAATGGTACCAACCGTGATGTAATTTTGTCGAAAATACTAACATCGTTGCCGTTTGTTACGAATGTAACGTTAACGTACTCATAGGTTGAAATGTTTTACCCTAAAAATAACAGTCGACTTGTTTTATGATTAAAAACGACTTTCAATGATTTTGGAAGGAGCGTTTTTATTGGACCACTCTGTTTATGCAATAAACTTCTGCAAAGTTATCATTTGATACCGTCATTCAATGAATAGATACTTACTATCAGGTTTCACTTGCGGTTTATGTATGGAGCAATAACGGAAATTCAATAATGATAAACATAAATCAGCCGTGGAGGATATTTGTTACTTTTTTTTTTTCAAGGGACTTCGCTTCTTGTGTTGACATTCAACAATAATAATTGTTGTGTATATATACTAATGTTATTTATTATTATTTATTATACTTTCGCGTTCGAAACCATTGACTGCTGGTCGGCTAGGTTCGAATCCTTAGCGACTACAGATTTTATTCTGATGACCCGAGAAAGTGCTAGGAATCGCACATTAAAAGGTAAGACCTCATTAATCCTTGACTCGCACAAGTTTCGACTATTGAGGGCTGCCGTTCTTAAGGGAACGACAGCTGGTTAACGGAAAAAACAATTTTAAACAAAAAACAATATTGATTCCTTCAGTATAGCTGAGTGATTGTAGCAATTGTCATATACAAACAGTATAATTTTTATTTCTTTATTTCAAATACTTTTGGTAGGTTATCATTCACATGCATGCAAAAGAACAAAAATACACATGCTTTCCCAATAGTGACAGTTTGGTATCAATAGTCAGAACACTTATGTAATCGACTAATGTGATCACTTCCAAAATAGTTTTTTCACCGTCAGGATTATAATCAGTATTTCACTTTTCTGTTTTAGAGGCTGAAATGCCGATTATTTCACTTTTGGTGTTTTGTAAGCCACCTGAAAAAATTGCTGAAAGTATCCACCCTTAATAACTTTTGATTAGTTTTAGTATTCAAACTCCCTTGGCAAGCTGATTGCAAAAAAATATATACGATAATTAGGGTCGATGGTGAATCATTTGGGAATTACGGCTTATTCACAAGTCGCAGCTCTACAGCAAATTAGGAGTGCTTCAAAAAATTACCATTCATGATTAATTCGATACATTTATTGAAACAGCTATGAGGAAGCTACAATTGTCAAATATTGTTCCGAAAAATAAGAATATTTCTTTTGGAAATAATTGTTTTTCTATAGAAACCGTTCACCTGAAGCTACTACAATTTTGAAAATGGCATACAGTATAACATTAAGAGAGAATTGAAATTGTGAGTTTGAATAATAAAAATAATAATTCTGTCAAGAGTTGCAACTTTCTTCAATGAAGCTCACGAGTTTGTTACGAAACTTTTCCGTCGACCGTAGTTTTCAAAAATAGAGATATCTATTTAACGATACGATAAAAAACAATAACTAATTCCTCAGTGGTAGTTTTATTTTATTTTTCCAAATTGAAAAAAAAAGTTCTCATGTGGATTTGAACTGTCGACCTGTGTCACCTCTCGTCTGACTCTAAGTAACTGTAAAGAAAAGCAAAAATCTGAAAGTGAAAATTCGCATTTTCATTCAGATAGTTGATTTTTTTAATTTTCTCTAGTTTTCATTGAAAAAAATCATTGAATAAATTACATAGGCAGAATGATTTCTTTTCAGTTAGAATCTTTTCACAATATCTATCAGATATAGTTCAATGTCCAGCGTGGCTTGTGCCGGGGAAGTAATTGTTTTCTATTAGATATTACAAATAAATCACATTTTTCATTTTTCAATTTTCATGGAGAATGTTCCCCTTTTCAAAAAGTATAAAGATGTTCCCATTTGCATAAGAGTTACTGTTGGTTACTGGTGGATAGTTTTTATTGGAACAAAACGCTATAACACCCTATGGGAGAAATTGTTTCTGAAGAGTATGTTTTCCTTTCTCATGATCTTGGATCATTTATCCACAGTATCACACATAAAATTCGCAACATATGGAAGTTTTTTTTTTATTAACAGAAGTAATGAAAATTTGACTCCGCAGTTAGTTTGTGCTTGAAAAATGAGTGAAAAACAGCCTGTTTCCTTCAATTTTTTTAATTTTGATGACTACCAGACTTCAACGTCATATCTTGCCCAGAAAATACCCACATTGGCCAGTTACCAGAGAAAAAAATAAATGAGCCTCCAGAAATTCGTCTTTGTTGTTGCAATGCTAATCTAGTTTTTTAATTTCATTATTAAACTGATTCGTATTTTCTTTCAGTATATGGAAGTTAATATGTCAGTAATCGAATAAACGCATTTCTCTTCTTTCTAATTCCTTTTTTGAAAGATTTGTATCACGTTAGCTGCAAATGAGTTCAAAATAGTTTGATGTATGTATTTTCGAACAAATAATAATTATTAGCAACGTTTTTTGAATTAATTTCATAAGTCTTATATTCTTTATTTTCACCATTAGACGTATTAAAAACATTCAACCAAAATAACCATAACAAAATTCACAACAAAACATCGCAACATTCATTGATTTATCTTAATAATCTTATAAAGATTTATAATTATAAGATAAATTCATCATTCAGCATGCCGTCCTTCCCGTTCTATACAAATTATAGTCCTTTCATTCACAGACTGTGGCATTTTTAATAAATAGAGAATATGTGAATTATAAATGTACGAAAATCTACACAAAACAAATAATTTGACATTATCAAACAATTTTTTTTTTCAAAAGCCTACTAAAGAAAAATTATTTTTCGATTCCATCAATTTATTGTACCTACTATTTTCTTCCCAAAATGTTGCATTAGTATTGTATTGTTTAAAATCACGGCATTTTATATCATGTTTAGTACAAATCGCTAGAACGAAAGTCTTTTGAATAGTTATGAAACGGTGGGTCATTGTTCAGTTTACAGAAAAATATACTTCAGGTTTGTATGTAACTGAATTATTGGTCAGTAAAATAATCAAACTGGATAAAAATCTATTGAAAAAAGAAGTAGGAGCGTAACAAGAATGAGGAGAAATTCGTTTATTCGATCACTGACATATTAACGTCTATAGATTGAAAATCCGAATTAGTTTAACAATAAAATGAAAAAAAAAACTAGATGACTTTGCAACAACACAGACGGATTTCTGGAGGGGAGGTGCATTAATTTTTTTTCTGGCAACAGACCATTGTAGGTAGCACATGACAGAAGGAAAGAGGCAGTTTTTTAATCATTTTTCAAGAACTAACTAACTGTGAAGTAAAATTTTCATTGACACTAAATGGGATTTTTGTTTTTAGCTAGTGTCTTTTCACAATATCTATCAGATGTAGTTATCAGATATTAGAAAAAATAATCTGCATTTTTATCGTAGGGTTTTTCAATTTTCAAAAAAATCATATTTTTCGATTTCCAATATACATAGAATGTTTCCTTTTCGCGACGTTTAATCGCTCACGTCCAATCGCAGGAGAGGTGGTCTGTTTAAACACGTTTTCAAGTAATCGACTAGTCGTCAGTCAGTCTTTCTTGATTGCGGTCAACAAATATGTCTACCAGTGAACTTATAATTACAACCCAGTTGCTTATGGAAGAAGCAGAAGATGATGATATATTGCTGTTATTGTTAATACCTACCTAAAAGGCGTAGAAAGGTTTCATAACATATTTGTTCACAGAAAAAATGAAGGGTTTTTTCGCACACTGATAACGAGACATTTGATGGATGTTGAAACTAAGTTTAAAGAATATTTTAGGCTCACTAGATGTCAGTTTAATGAAATTTGAAATCTTGTATCCGCAGAAATAACAAAAACGTCTAGTAAATGTGTTAAAAGGCCAATTACTGCCAGGGAGAAACTTGCTTTGGTGCTAAGGTATGTCATTGAGAATAATACCTGTATAAATCTACAATACGCTATTTTTATTTCAGATACTTGGCTACAGGAGAATCCTATCGTTCCATGGCATTTCAATATAGAATTTCCCATAATTACATCAGTGTATTGGTACGAGATGTTATGACAGTACTGTATAATTATCAAGTATCAATTTTTCGTTTTCCGCTTTGGAAAATCTAAGTCTATTACCCTTGTTGGAGCTCATGTTGGCGACTGTTAAACGTGCGCGTTTAAATTGCCTGACGACCGATTTTGCCGCGAGACGCATCGTCTTGTGGCGACTTGTATCGACTTGCCGCTCAAACCAGACCATCACTATCATATGCGTATTTAACCTACTGTGTCGATTAGACGTCGCGTTTACACGCCTCGACAATTCGCCCAAAACAGACCGTACCTTAATAGGTACCTTCCGAAAGATTATCTTCCACGATGGAAAATAGCGACTAGAGTTTGTCTTTCAACCGCAGACGATTCCACGACTGATATTATGAACGTCCTGTTCATATTTAAAATAAACATTCGTATAAACTTGTGTGAAAAGTGACAAACAAACTCTGAAGATTGGATCACACGATCGAACTCAGCACTCAATTTACTTCATTTGCATTGAGAACGATGACAGCGAATGGAGTGAAATGAAGTGTCCACGCGAATGCGACGAACCAAACATTCGCGCTCCACTCATTTCCTATGAAAACGCGACCGACCATCATGATCCAGTGAGCAACGCGGTTGCATCCAAGCGTACTGCCCGAATCGACAGAATGAAAATAAATACATGCTATTTACGTGCAGGATGTCCTACTCTCGTTTATATACAAACGATAATACGAACGGTCTTGTGGAAAGATTTTAGACACCCTTTAATTAGTACGAATTCGTGTTCTGTCACAGTTGAGAGACTGAAAAATTTAAATAATTTCGTGCTAGATGTACAAGATGTCGTCTTTTTAACGATAATTTTTGTAAAATCCACCAAATATCTTAATACCTACCAGTTTTTTTTAACACGCTTTTATTAACTTGTATCTATGTTACTAACGGGGTCTTTGAACGTGTTTTTCACCCAGTTCCAGAAGTCCGAATGATTTGAAATCAGGCATGTGTTGTAGAACAATTACAAAATGGCGGCTCCAAGATGGCGGACGGGATTTGTGATAATAGTCCGATTCGATTCAAAATTGGTATGTGAGGGTTTTCGGGGTCAGAGATTATGATGTTTTTTAATCACAATTCTTAAATTCAAAATGGCGCCTCCAATATGGCGGACGAGATTTGTGATTATGGTCAGATTCGAATCAAAATTGGTATGTAGATGTTTTTTAGGTCGTAAATTTTGATTTTTTTTATCAAAATTCATAAATTAAAGATGGCAGACGAGATTTGTTATTATGGTCCGATTCGATTCAAAATTAATGTGTTGGGGTTTTCGGGGTCAGAGATTGTGAATTTTTTGTAAGATGGCGGTCCAAAATGGTGGACAAGTTTTGTGATTATGGTCGGATTCGATTCAAAATTGGTATATGGGGGTTTTCGGAATATTTCGATTTTTTAGCCATAAAAAAATTATAGTTTAAAAAACTTAGGAACACGCTTTACTTCTAACATGGACTAAAAAATAAAAAATAATTGACAATGTAATCGCTCAAATATAAAAAACAGTGAGGTGCTTGACAAAGTTCCCTTGAACTTTTAAACGCTCAGTATTTATTTTATTTTAATTTGATTTAAAATAAAAAATATGAGAATATAGATCGAAAGCACCCATGCTTTTTTTACATTTGAGTAATTACATTGTCAATTATTTTTTACTTTTTAGTCCATGTTGGAACTAAAGCGCGTTCTTTAGTTTTTTTAAATTGTTATATGTTTCTTCCGTTCCACGAGCTCCCGTCAGATGCGAACTACACCTCTTTCAAGTGTAATTCAGAAAGTATAAGATGTATTTCAGAAGGTATACGTTGTTATTCAAAATAATCAAATGTAATTCAGATTGATCGAAAAATTCAGAAACTGTAACTTGTAATTCAGATTAGTATAAAATGTTTTTCAAAATGTGTAATTTGTAATTCAGATTAGTGAATTATTATTAATCAGAAAATGTGACATGTAATTCATAAAGAGTAAATTGTTATTCAGAGAGTATCAATTGTAATTCAGATATCAAGAATAATCCGTATGTATTCTCCTAGAGAACCGAACGTGAACCAAGTATCCAATTCTTCCATTTATGGCAAGATCAAGGAAATCAAAACTTTGCTATTCCAGATTTGAAAACGTTCTGGAAGGAACTGAGGGAAGTCTTATACGTTTGAGTTCGTACTTCCCTATGTTGAACCTGATCGAAACAATATGGTCCAAAATGAAGGACCATGTTAAAGTAAATCTTCGATTTCCCCAAGTCGCAGGTCTGGGTATCGGAGAATAAAGGCTTGTGTATCTTGAGCACATTATTAACCAGGCAAAAGATACGATAGTTGGAGGTGATTATGATACCAATCACAATGCTACATCTTTAGCAATTCAAGACATGCCTGTTGACCGATGAATACAATAACTCGTTTGAAGGTTGTTGACGATGTAGAAACCTCAGATATCTGAACACTAAGTCGTTACCGACCGATGTTTTACCCTTTTTACTCCCACCAACCTACAATGCTGTAGGCTATTATGGCAAATACTGATTGCTTACATTTCGGACGTCTATCGTCTCAATGGTTGAAAGAAGTATAAATCTTTCAACAAGGCGATGGACGTCCGAATTGTAAGTACTCAAATAAATAATACGTTGTTCTCAGATTTTTACTTTTACCTATCAAGTCCTTGATGATTTCTGAATTACAACTGATAGTTTCTGATTTACAATTGACCTTTTCTGAGTAAAAATTTACTAATCTGAAATACAATTTACAATTACAATTCTGAATTACAAGTAACATTTTCTGAATTACATTTTACTAATCTGAATTTCGAGTTACACTTTCTGAGTTACATGTGAAAAAGGTGTAGTGTGGGGAAAAATGCCCTACGCCCAAATAGGAAAGTAACGTATATCGCACTATACAAGCGTTCAAATTAATATACGTGTTCCGAAATAGGAGGATTTAATGAAATGGGAAGTAGAAGATGATAAAACAAAACGAAATTAAATAATTTTTTTTTGTCGAAAAAAAATATTGAGAGATATATTAAATTTTAAAGTTTTCAAGACGGCGGGCAGACACGCTGTGGCCTGGAGAATCAAACCAGTGCCTCCCAAACAAAGGTAACTGAAATTTCATAAAAAATTCGAAAATTTTTGACTACTTCAAAAACGAAAATTCTTGCCATTTATTGATACATTATGTTCCATACCAACAACCCATTTTTTTGTTGCTCCAATATCGGAAACACCCTATACATATAATTTCTATTTAGATTTAACTATTCAATATTTACATTGAAAGCACAAAAAACCAATACTTGAAAAATGTTTTTTTATTTATTTTTTCCACAATAAAAAACGTGAAATTGAACCCTCTCTGACATAAGTGACGTGACGTGCATCGCCAACTGACCCAACTGGACATATTCTTCAACATATATGTTTGGTATTTGAGATGAAAATTAAATATTTATCTATATATTTATTTATGTGTGGGATACAACAAGCAAAAGCCCAGTATCCACTTAATATTAATTTACAGATTTGACATTCCAAATAATCATTAATTTTGACATAATTTTGACATAATAATAATATTCAGTTCACGTGCTGCAAAACCAGTTAACATTTTAACAATTAAACAACAATTTGGATAACAGAGTTCACAAGTTGTATATCGCTTTATGATCAACCTTCAGAAAAAAAAATCATTTCATACATTTTTTGAGTATTGCGAACCATGTACTGAATATGTCATATACATCAAACTATTTATTGGAATTTTTGGTCATTCTGCAGATTGGTGAGTTATTGGCAGCGTTCGTGTTTTTGACATCGAATAAATTTTGATTAATCAATGATCTTGATGGCACAAACAAGTTAAATTTATTCGATTTTTTTATTTAGAATTTTGTGCAGATTCAATACATCTTTCATAATTCTACGATATCTACCGTTATTTTATACTTGTTACGGCAAGTGATATGGAAAAGTGTGTATTTTGAAGTATTTCAGGAACTTATTCTGGACATTTTCGAGTCGTTCAACGTAAACATTTTACTGAGGATTCCAAATAGAAGAAGCAAAGTTGAGCTTTGAAGACGTATCCATAATATAGAGCTGATATTATAACCTGAAGGTTAAGAATAAATTCAGTTTGTCTCATAATATAACCTGACATCATAACGGAGTTTTTTATTACCTACATCATTGATATGAATATCGAATGTGAGTTTGCTATCATACGTGACTCCTAAGTCTCTTATCTAGCTACATCGTTTCAAGAAAATTTCATTTAGAGTATATATATTAAAATAAGATGTTTTCCTTACAGTAAGTCTCAAACCTATTCGGATCACTTTGCAGTTTATCGCAATCAGAAATGTTTTTTATTTTTAGGAATATTTTTGAATCATCCGCATATGCTAGATATTTGCAGTTAACAGATATGTTATTAATGTAAATTAAATATATGAGCGGCCCAAGTGCGATCCTTGTGGCACCCCGATATAATGTTTGTGACTTCAGAGGTGTAGCCTTGAAGACACTTTTTGGGTTATTCTAGATAAATATGACACAATCCAAGTTAACAGCACACCGCCCACACCCACCTCAGCAAGTCTTCAGATTAAGATATCGTGATCCATTTTATCAAAAGCCTTGGCTGAAGTCGGTCGGATTCAATATACAGGGTGTATCTTAAATGATGTCATTAATTTCAGGAGGTGATTCCTTGTCACATTTTATTAAAAAGAGTTTCTATAAACATGTGTCCTAACTTGCTTCGTTTCCGAGTAACGGGGTATCAACTGCGACATCATTTAAGATACACCCTGTATAGTCAGAGTAACATATGAAATTATAGATGCGATACATTTATTTTTGATAAACCAACTCCTGTAGAAATAATTTAAATATGAGATCTGAGTCATTTTGAGAACGATCAAACGAGAACGATCATTTTTTATCAAAACCAGACTTCATCTAGTAAGCGGCCGTCCCTTAAATTTTTGTCAAGACAGCTATGATTGTTCAGTATTGTTTCATCAGAAAAAATTACAAAAAAAAACATTATAGGTAGCAATTGTGTTGTTAATAACTCTGCGCCTTCAAATAACTGTTTTAATGAAGGTGATTATTATTGTGGTGTATTTAAATATTGTCGTTGATTAATCTTGCCAAAAACCATTCCAACTTTTCTTCTATTGGATAAAAAACACTCCAACTTTTCTTCTATTGGATGAATTTCTTTCAACACAAAATTTTCCCTTCAGTAATTTTACTCAAAAAACTGACATTGGACAAAACCGCTCTACCTACGGCCTGGCAATTTTTTCATGTCAGTTTTTCTCGTGAAATTACTGATTGGAAAAATTATTTCGTTGAAGGAAGAAATTTATCAGATAAAAAAAGCACTTGTGTTTTTACTGTTAAAAAAAAAACGTGCTGTTCTGGCATTATCTGACGCAACACTAACTGGTAGAGTGATTTTTTGTAAACAAACAATTTGGTAAAGATGCACAATTTACTAATAGGCCTATAGTTATTTATCAAGTTTTTTTCCGGATTTGTGAACTGGGATGTATTTTCAAATTTTGTAGGCTTTTCAGTATACTATCACTGAATTAATTTATGAAAAGTTCACAAATGTTGAATTTACAGAGTTGGTCTATTATCCTAGGCCACCCACTAGAATCTTGCAATTGATGATGTCAGCCGATAACACGTAACAGTTAAAAAAACAGTAACTAAATGAAATACATCCAATCCCAGTTATGCGACTCACATTGAATTACAAAGGAATCAACAAGAAAATACGTAAATTTTTCGAGCGACCTGCGCCACAACAATGATAATGAACGCAAATGAGATGATAAAAGATCGACTATCTCCAGCAACGATGAATAACAATAAATCTCCTCGGTCAGAAATAAAAAATGACGCCCAACCGGAATTCAACAGTTACCTTTCTAGATGATATGGAATCGTAGGCGAGTCGTTCTGATGACTGCGAATTTCATCGTGCTAGTAATGATATCATTAAGGGGGCATTGCGCCCGTTGCAGGATATAGAGGATGTTAGACATTCGCTAGGCCATAGAATGTCTAGCAGTGTTCGATTTTGGGACATTATACCTAACTGATCCTCGGAGAACAGTCAACATCATATTTCAATAATATTAACAAATGTTATATCAGATTATGGAACACCTTCAATCAACTTTCCGTGGACACACGCCATGCAGCGATGAAGAGTAGTTGAGTAGTCGATCACTTTAATCATAAAAAATTGTATACTTCAATTTTATGGCTGAAGGGATCGTCGCAATGATACAGGATGATATTTTCATTGTTTTCACCAATTTGCTAATCTATTTGCATATTTTTTCTCTACAAAATACCTATAATTCCTTATAATTTGTATTTTTTAACAATGTTGCCGGCCTTGTCCCCATTTTTTATTTTAAATGCTAACTGATTGGCCTATAAAAGTCTACACACGTTTCGTGTATGGATACTGAATGGAATTTAGCTGAAGTGTCATGAAACACCTGCACGATAGCGACTCTTTGTACATGCCCTAAAGAGTTGAACAAACAAAAATTATATTAATTATTAAAGACGGCTGAAACTCACACAGATTGTTAATTATTTGACGCAAACTCCAAGACCATAAGGTGGTCAGACAATTTTAATCAAACAGTACTCGTGAGTACCATTCGGTTAGAATGTCATTTCCACTTTTTATGAGTACCTATCACCGTTCTCTAATTTCTGACAATTCTGAGTATTTCAAAAAGACTTTTCGCTTTTCGTCTTCGAATGGTCTGATTTCCAGTTCACCCCTTTTCTAGGAAATTGTTAGGATTTCGTATGAAGGGCACAATGTGAGGTGGTTTGATCACCTTTTCTTGCGATGGATTCATCGATGAGCTTGACTTTGAAAGCTTCTGATTTGGGAAGTTCGTCTCTTGCTTCTATGGCACATCGAAAATTCTCGTAGCTTTAAGGTACACTATATAGCATCAGGATTGATAGTAAATAATCAGCGATTTCAATTCCCATCTCTTTTATTTTGTCGACGGTGTGTGACGAGATTCGTACACTTCCTTGAGTTTTTCCCATACTGAATTACTGGTTTTGCATTGTTTTATGAGACATAAGTCGGATGCTTGCATTGATAAGATTATGTCTGCTCTGGCTTTCTGGTCCATTTTATTCCATGCATTTGCTGATATAAGTAACATGAGATCAATGATCGTTTTTAATGAGAATTGCATCCATCTGCAGCTTCGTCACAGTTGTTTTTCCTCAATTTCTCTACTTGAGTTAAGGACAGCGCGATAAAAATGGACTTTATTATAACTTTCCCTTTCAATATTTTAAATGAGCTACCTGGGCCCATAACATAACATGTTATACTTTGAGTGAGTAAAACGCAGTTGAACAGGGAAAAGTAAATTATAATTATATAAAACACTTGGCAAGTTATTTGACAATCAACAAGAACATGGACTACTACATTTCATATCAAAAGAAAATATGTATATAGTATAATAAAACAAAGTAACACACATCGTAATAGTTATTTATTATAAAAGTGTTAAAAGTGGCATTTTATTTTGTGAGTGGGGAATATTGCAAAACGAGCGTTAGCGAGTGCAGCAACCGCACGAGCAAAATAAAATCACTTTTAACAAATGTATCAGACACCTTTTTTTGTACAACAGCTACTGCTAGTTCGAAAAAAAAATAAGATTCATAAGGATTCGAACACATGATCTTTGGGTTACAAGCCTGACTGGCAGATGCTCCAAATATCATAAACCCCAACGCACTTTATTTATGAATGTCATTATTTGTCAGTGATGAAGGACCTTCTACAGTTGGACTGAATACTACTTCGTTTGTAACTTCAAAAGGAATTAGTATTGCGCAAACGGCCAAATACATGTGTGAACTTTTATAAATGATTACTCTTGAGTTAAGTATGTGTTCTGTTTATACTATCTGATTGAAGTGTTTCTATTAGAGAGATCTATATTACTGAGTATATCAATCATCTCATCTGTCATTTTACTTTTAACAGTTAACAGTTTTAAAAGTATTTTTAACCCTAGTGTAAAAAGTGATTTTGTGAAATGTCCCTTTTAAGGACAGTTGTACAAAACAGCTATTTTCTTCAACATGTTTTGGTGGAAGGGTTAATCACAAAAAATAATTTGTAGAGTAGCTGAATTGGCAGTATAAACAAATGCCAATATTTTTTACTCGAAAAAATGTAAAACATTTATTCAAGGTTGAACATGAAAAAAAATGCGTTTCGAGGGTTTCACCGGTACTACTTTTTGAAATGTAAAATATGGTGATTGCTCGACTGGGGGCGCAGGGGGGCACATTAAATCAAAAATTTTAAATTGCATGGGGGGTCAAGTGTCACATGGTTGAAAAGAGAATCCAATTATCTTTACAATCATCTGAATATTTTTGAATTTGGTTAATATTGTTTTCTCAATTTCGATTTTTATGCCTTTCGAAATTTTAAAGAAGATGTGCCCCTAGCGCCATCTGTTGAGTAATTGCAATGTTTCTTCTCTCAAAAAGTAGTATCGGTAATAACCTTCAAAAAATGTTTGGTTTCATTGTTCCAAACCGTTCAAATTTATCGAGGTATGAGTAGTATTCAGATCCGCATTTATTTTTGATATTTCGAATTTGAATTGCAAACAAAATATTAACGAAATTAAAAAAAAATCAGATGTTTGTTAAGAGAATAGAATTCCTCTTTCAACTATGTGACACTTGTCATTTAAATTTTTTGACTTTCCCTCGCCGCCCTGTTGAGCAATAACCATATTTTTTATTTCGAAAAGAAGCATTGGTAAAACCCTCGAAACGATTTTTTTTTCATTTTTCGACGTCGAACCGTTCAAAAGTTAACAGGGAGGGACTATTAAAAGCCGCACTGTATATACAGTGTCATACATAAAGTTCGCGACATATGGAAGTTTCTTTTATAATAAATATAATGAAAATTTGACTACGCAGTTAGTTTGAGCTTGAAAAAGTAGTAAAAAACAGCCTCTTTTGTTTTGTCATGTGCTACTCTAAACCCATCAAGTTTGACACTTTTGTCAAAAATCCTCCAGAAATCAGTTTTTTTTTCAATATTTCCATAAAAGCCAATGGAAAAAGTTGGTCAGTTTCCAATTTTATACCTTTGCTCCAAATTTAGACTCTCTACTGTCACTTCGATTTTTTCCAATTTTTTTAAATTTTTCAAATCTCTCGCTTTATTAATTCGAACGAAACATGATTCAAATTTTATTACTTTGATGACTACGAGAAAATACCCACCTTGATCTGTTACCAGAAAAATAAATGCACCTCCAGAAGTCTTTGTTGTTGCAAAGTTAATCTAGTTTTTCATTTCATTGATTTGGATTTTCAATATATGGACGTTAATATGTCAGTGATCGACCAATAATTCAGTTACAAATCAGAAATATCATAATTTTTTGTGAACTAAATAATGGCCTATAGTTTCATAACTATTCAAAAGACTTTCGTTCTAGGGATTTGTACTAAACATGATATAGAATTCCGTGATTTTAAACAATACAAGACTAATGCAACATTTCGGGAAGAAAGTAGGTACAATAATTGATCGAATTTTTTAAACAAATTTTTAGTTTTGGTTAATGTCAAATCATTTGTTTTGTGTACAGATTTTCGTACATTTATAATTCACATATTCCCTATTTATTAAAAAAAGGACGGCATACTGAATGATGAATTCGGGTTCTTTATAAGATTATTGAGAAGAATCAATGAATGTTGCGATGTTTTGTTGTGAATTTTGTTACGCTTATTTTAGTTTATTACACGTCTAATGGTGAAAATATAGAATATAAAATTAAAATCTCCAAACGTTTCAACTGCGAGTCATGTTCAGTAGCGTGGTCGAAGTACTCTAATTGACGTATCAACTGAAACTTTCATGTTTCTCAGGTTGTTCTCTGGAACACAGCACAAAGGTTGGCAATCTGTCTCTGTTTTTTGGAAACTTTCATGGACGATCCATTTCCGAAATATTATTAATCATTCCACCGTCAGCGGTCCCATCGAGACTGACCGGTCGAGCTCAGTCATCACATTCATAGCTGTCACTTTGGAGACATGCCGAACTTCTCTTCCCCAGGGTTCGTTCTTCCAACAAACGGCGTACCTTTGGAACTAGCTGCCTAGGGAGGTATTCCCTGAGGCATACAGCCTATGGAAATTCAAAAGGAACACCAATTCCTACCTATTTTCCATCGGCTCTCACGATGTTATCTGAACATTACAGAATTTTCTTTTTCGTGGGAACCAGAACTTTAAAAAAAAACAAAAAGCAAAGTTACATCCATTCCATAACGATTACTTCACATTTTGACGTGTAAAACGCGGCGCTCGACACGCAACGTGTTGAACGCTCGTGTACTCCGGGACTTAGGAAAATATCAATTTTCCGCAACTGCAGTTTGTCCTCTCGCGTACGTTCCCATTATAGTACCGAAACATGAAGTGGAACACGAAATGGAAAGTCGTGTGTAGGTGGATATTAGAAACTATTCCAACCTTGACGAATATTTTGCCGTATTATTCTTATTCGACGACGTGGAATGACAATACATTATATTATTTATTGTTATTACTTTCAGAGTGCGTGCTGGAATTTATTCTCGGAAGCAAACGAGGTTCAAGTGCTGCCAAATTATTCATTAGTTAAATTCATATTTCCACGGAATACATGAGAATTTGTTTTCACTAATAAAAACGAACCTGAAAAAAAGTGAAAGATATGTCAACCATTCAAAACCATAGAGTTCAAACAAAGTTTTTGAACAAAATTCAAGGACTTCACACAAAACAGTCTGAAAGAAATATGTAATAGGAATCGAATAAATGAATATTTATACTTCGCTACACAATTAATTTATAGTGCATATGTCAGCGAACGGCGCACCTCTGGAGAGTCACTGGGGAATGACCGAGGGAATGGCTATGCATACGGCTGTTGGTGTTTTGGGTAGCTTCTATTTCTTGAAGTGATAATAGGAACTTTGATTGTTAAAACATTTGGGATAATATCTCATTCCAATATAAAATACATTCCAAACAATCGAAAAACACCACGCGTTACCTACGTTAATTTCAGTCTTGGTATTAATAATGATAATATTTATTTCAGCAAATGGTTTAAACAACAAAATAAACATTATTGAAAATGAATAAACTTTTTTGTTGATAATTGTTGTTATTATTGTTAAATGAACGAAATGCATTTTATTGATCCAACACCAAGAATAATATTAAACCAAGATATTTCTTTTTTGTGTCAACTGTAAGTTTTGTTGGACGAAACAAAATTTTGTTAATTTTTACTAAAACTACAATGGAAATAATTTGTTAATTTGAATAAGGTGCTATTTTGAAATAAACGTTTATAATTATAAAACAACAAGAAAACTTTGACCAAAAATTGATTGTTGGTACAACAAATTTTTTTTTACTGAGTGTAATTTCTGCCAGATTTGTGTTATGAACCATAATGGATCCACCATAGAAAAACTATTCAAAAAGACGAATTAAGTACTTGCAAAAAGTACCAAATAAAACTTCAAAGGAGGGTATGCTTTTCTGGGCCAACAAATATGTGAACTAAAAGAATTGTCTGTGGGTAACAAGCGTTTGGTAAACCCTGAATTACAATAGACCAGAGGCACTTTCCAGCAGTTCGGTACGGTTTGTTCTTGTTCCGTACAGCTCAGAAATTTTCCTAAAATATTCTTGTTGTGTACATTGAATTAATAAACCGTTTTTCGACTTCTCGTTTCGCACACCAACCACTTGGGCGCGAGGAAATTAAATAAGTAAATACATTTTGTGATGATTAAAATTTTAGTCTATTCTAACCCGAACAAACTTACCTTACGTGGACACTTGGGTGCGAGATTAAACAAATACATTTTGTGATGAGTAATTTTTTAGTGTTCTATCACTTGAAGCAGCTACGAATACTACTGGTGTGATAGGCAGGGCCGATCCCAGCAGGTGTGCAGCGCGTGCACTGCACGCGGGCGCGACCAAAGGAGTGGCCGCAGGCCACATATATTTCACGATCGGCACGCAGCTCTCAGTTCGATGGTCAAAACAAACTTTATTTTAGTGGTCTACTTTGTTAAGGGGATACGGCTTCGTCATATGTTACTTTACCAGTACATATATATTCAATTTGTTCATTCAATTCTGATTTAACATACGGTAAGTAATACTGGTAACAAAATAATGATAAGTTTAAGGAAATATTAAGAAATAGAAATGAAACATCTTGATTAGGTTTATGAATGAACTGTTGTAAAGGGTGAACTAAGCGTTTTTTTTGGGGGTTTTCATTTTAACCCAGACCTTGGAGAGCGCTACGAGTCATTATTTATTTTATTTTATTTGCTCTAACTTTTTTAACAGGAGTGGGGAGCAAAAAAATAATGGTATACTTCTTTAACAACGCTAGAGGTACCTGTTTTCGATAAATTTTTTTTTTTTTGAAAAATTCTTATTAATTTTTTTTGAATTTTTATTAATGTTCCACTTTTTACTGTTATACAGGTGCATGATAATAATAACAAAATGTCTTTATTTAAATTATCCTTAGCGAAGGCCAGTTAAACTGCTCTACTTAACTGAGTACCAGTTACATATAAGTATTTCACATATAAAAAATGCCTACATAGACAATTGAACAAGTTTCAAAACTAAAGGAGAGATTCACATATATGAAATAATTCATACTTATTGAGAAAATACTAATATTGTACCTCTATTCAAGACACATAAAACCAAGCATTAAAGAACCAGAAGATATTTCTTATAAACTTTCTTAAATATATAGAATGATTCGAGGGGGAAACAACTAGTATTTTTTGTACACCTAATGAATAATTACTTGTAATGAAAAATAATGAAAAAAGTTTCAGGAGCGACGTTATTCTCTGAAAAATTATTGAAGGGGCGATTAAACTACTGTTTGATTAGCGTAAATTATTCATGTAAACGTTTTCAATCGTAAATCTACACGGAGAAAAATGTATAGTGATATTTAGAATAATTTCTGGTACTATATGTGACAGCAATAATTTATACTAACGTTAACCATAAAATATTTCAACTATTCATTGGTATTTTACCACTTACTATCCAAGTTATTAGGATTACCAAAAATTATTGCAACTTTTATGATAATTTCTTGAATATACCAATATGTTCTCCAGATTTCTCTCAGTGTATAATGACCAAGCGGTTTAATGCTCGACACAAAATGAGTAATGAAGTAATGGAAATATTATGATGTACACCTGATGAACGAGTTGTTTCTCCCTAGGGATGATTTGTTTTCAATATTAAATGGAATAGCGTTGAGTATTTTTGCTGCAGAGTGAGAAAATGACGTCATGAACTCAGCAGTCATATGCCTATGTATTACAAGAAGATTCCTATTTCTGGCATTTACATCATAACAAACGACCGATATGTATTTTTTTTCTAATATATGAAGGAGTTCCTTTTTCTGAAACTTTATGGGCGAAATATGCAAGGTGTAGATTCTTTCGGTCCTGCATATTGAGTCATCCTAGTTTCGCTAGTTACGTAGTCTTGCATTCTCAAAGAACAAATAGATAAGTTTTGAATTCTAGTTGATGTTCGAATATCGAGGCATGGTCCATAAATCAAATCGCTATAGTTTCAGCGACTCAAAACTAAAATTTCATATAACTGTTTCATCAAATCTTTGTTTCGAATTATCCTGATACGGTAAAAATTTCTCAATGAATATTTTGTTTGATAAGTGTTTTAAACTGTAAATCATCGTCAACGAGTAGTCTCAATTTTTTTATTGTTCTACAGGGCTCAATATTTACATTTTATCTGTGACATGAACTCTATCATATTATATATCATTTCAAACCGTGTTTATCGTGTTTATTAGAATATATAAATATTTCATCAAGGGTATAATTATTTATCGTAATGACTATATCAGCATTATCTTTATTGAAACTTGCATACACTTGAGTGTCGTCAGAAAATTGATGTATTTAACAATCACCAGAAAATTCTTTCAGATCCATAGTGTTCAGTAAAAACAGTAGCGGGCGTAGTATTGAGCACTGAGAAACTCCTCGAGGTAATGATATTGCACTGGAACTGGTTTCCTCTAGGACAACATACTGACATGGGTTGGAGAGATAGCTTTCAATTAAACCTAAGATGAGTTTATAACGTCAACGTTAAATATTAGTCAAAATACGAAAACATTTTTAGAGGGGCGGCACATTAGGTCTTTGTACGTGGGCGGCCGACACCCTAGGATCGGGCCTGGTGATGGGTAGTGTAGATTTCAGTGGTATTGTAAATACACTTCTCTTCGAAATAAATTTCAATTCAAGGCACCAGTCCACATGACTCAGCCCCTTTGGGCCATCGCAGTGGTCGATATACGAAACGAAAAGTCAAAAACTCATAATAATAATAATAATAATACAACTGCGGATACAACTGCGGCACCCCCAACAACCGGAGGCATAAGGTTACCCATTTATTTTATATGGATGACCTCAAACTGTATGCCTCTGGAGAATGGGACCTACATCAGTCCTTAAGGGTGGTGCAAGAGTACACGCGTGCTATCGCAATGAAGTTCGGGATTGACAAATGTGCCACGGTTCATCTCAAAAGAGGACGATGCGAGGGATACGGAGAGGATGTCCAGCTCGTAGACGGAAGCATCCTACATCATCTTGATGCCGGAGAGACGTATACCTACTTGGGAGTGGAGCAACGCCGCTCCCAAAAGGTGAACACAGTTAAAAACTCTCTCCGCGGCAAGTATCAGCACAAACTCCGACAGATCTGGTCGTCAGAACTGTCGGGGAAGAACAAAGTTGCTGCAACTAATATGCTTGCCGTTCCGATCTTACTCTACTCCTTTGGAGTGGTGAAATGGACTCAAGAGGAGCTGCGACAACTCGATGTGAAAACTCGTAAGATGATGCATCTTAATAGGAGCTTGCATCCTAAATCGTCCGTTCCACGGTTATACTTCCCCAGACAACAGGGAGGCCGAGGACTTTTGAGTTTGGAGTGTCTACATAACAGAATGGTGCTGGATGGAGCCTGTAAAGTCATAAGGAGTTCAGATCCCCTTCTCTGCATGGTCCACGACCATGAAAAGGAAGGGATTGAAGCATTTCTTTTTAAGGCAGCAATTCGGGCAGCTGATGAACTTGGTCTCGTATTCGACACTGAACGGGCAAACCCAAACTGTCACTGAGTTGGAACCCGTTCAGCAAAAAGCTCACATCAAAGCTGCGGAGACTGAGGTCCTCCTGCATCTGCACAAGGATAAGCCAATGCATGGGGTCTTCTTCAAGAACATTGAAGACCTTGGCTTATCCAAAAACTTGACCTTTGCTTTCCTCAGGTCAAGTGAGCTAAAGTCGGAGACCGAGGGATTCCTAATGGCTTGCCAAGATGGCGTCTTCAACACCCTGGTCTACCGTAGCCGCGTGATGGGTATAGAGATCCCCGACACTAGATGCAGAGCGTGTCGTGGGGCGCCTGAGATCCTTATGCGTTTGCTTTCAGCATGTCCAGCATATGCGGTCTCAGCCTATATCCACAGGCATAACGCGGCTCTACGAGTGTTGTACTACCATCTACGACACTCGTACGATATAGACGAGACACCAGTGTTGCCTTATGCTCCGGGGGATATTGAGTCCGTTATGGAGAATGAGAATGTGTCGGAGCTCCGGAGACAGGGCCTGACTGGAATATCCTTGTAGGTCTAAAAAAAATAATAATAATAATAATAATACAGCCCATGAACAGCAATTTTGCATAAGCAAAAGAAGCAAATGATCTGTACCTAGCTGCCATTTATAATAATGCTGGAAGTGCCTCTATCCTTCGGTGTTCGTTCTTCGACATGACATTTCACCTTTTGTTCATCAGAATCCATTCAGTGTGGACTGAGCTTAAGAAAATCATAATTTTAGCTATGAAATTTGAGATTTACACGAGCTACTCGATAATTCTGGATCCAGTGCGTCATCTGTCCGCCACCACCGGTGATAGGAAACAGATGGCAACTGCTATTTGGGTACCTTTATGTTTACAAGAACACTGTAAACTGTAAGAGACTATTTATGTGAAATATCCATCAAAATCGGGATCGAGCCATTCATGATTTGAAGCGGAGAACATAAAAATCTAATATTCAATATTTCTACTGGCGCCATTAGAGCCCATATAATCGCATACCGAGTTACACTGAAACAATTTTTCAATGGGTTAACTGGATTCAAATATTCATTCTATGCGAATTCCACTGAGATATTGTGCGATGATTATACACGCAAACGGGTTTGACTAAGTGACTTGAGTAAGTAGTGCTGCGATAATCACTTGAATGATATTAGATATTAGATTATAGGGGGGGTCCTACTACAGACTATGAGGCCTCACAAGCACTTCGATCTATTGGATCTTTTGTGTGTGAACCTTGATCAATTCAAGGCCCGGAATTCTGAGATTTTGTATAAAGTTTATCAGTTCCTGACGTCGACTTTGAATATACGTTAAGAAGGCCCCTTCCAGCAGTAGCGGCAACTACCACTCTTTGATTTTCCATTTCTTCGAATCAACACCTCAGAGGGCAGTGTCAAGCAGTGTCCAGTGTGGAAACTCCTTCCAATTTCAAGTCTCTTTTATCCAACTCGAGAAGCTGTTTAACTTTTCTTGGCGATACGACTAGCCTATTTGGCTTGTCTTTGGCGGATACCCAGCGTCGAAACTCTTCTTTCTGTTGGGTTTTGGAGAGTCCACAGAATGGCTGCGTAGCCTCCGATAAAAAGAGACAAAAGTTCTTAATTTTGTCCATCCTTGTTGCCAGGGGATGCACTCTGTGATTTTTGAAAAAATTTTAAAATTTGTTGTTACGAATCTGCCAGGTTTTCGTAGAAAACCCCTAAAAAGCAGAGCTTGTCCGAGCAAGGGAAACCCGGTACCTACAGCTTAAAAAGTGGATTCCGAACCACTTTAGCTCCGTGATGGCGGTGGGGATCAAACCCGAGCCGCCTGGGTGAGAGCAAACGCTCCAACACCTCGGATTGATCACTATAAGACGGGGAGTTCAAATAAAAAGACCTGCAACTGAGTTTGAATGCTGTCTTGTCATTTGAACTCCCCGCCATTGTAGTGACTAATCACAAAGTGTTTTACCATGCAACAAGAAAGGAAAAATTAAGAACTTGTGTCTCTTTTTATTGGGGTCTATTAGAATCTCTATTGTTTTATTCCTTTTTTTGGCAAGGCAGTTTGCTTCCTGCCTGCCTCAACACCTCTAAAATAAAATAATATAATAATAACATTTCATCCTACACTGTGAGAAAGTTGAATTTGAACGGCTTTCGGAGAGGAGAAAGTTGCCTTTTCTAAGGCTAGCCGAGAAAATAAATTTTAGATTTACACGCTAGGTGACGCCAATAAACGTCAGTATAAAAATAAATTGTTAGCAGTTGTAGTGTATACATATTAAGTACCATTAAGGTTTACGGTATCGATGAATGAGGTCATCCCGGTTGTTACTTTACTCGAGAGACATCTGAATCAAGCGGTACTTAGTAAAGTGACG
Source organism: Chrysolina haemoptera (assembly GCA_958298965.1). Taxonomy (NCBI): domain Eukaryota; kingdom Metazoa; phylum Arthropoda; class Insecta; order Coleoptera; family Chrysomelidae; genus Chrysolina; species Chrysolina haemoptera. Next base: position 38,120,312 of record OY282585.1, on the reverse strand, counting down.
AGTGTTTATTTACTGTTCCCCAATGAGTAGTCTACAATCCTCATTCCCAAGTTATGGACCCTAGTAAGGATTACAAAGAATAGCGAACACTACAGCAGTAGTTGTCAATGTCTGCAAATTCATTAAATCATAGTTGATGTTTGTTTGAATAAATCAAATTTTTGTAGAAAAACTATTACCAACAATTATTGTGTAGGACGAAAAATCATGTCTAAACTATATTATAATCGTTTTGATTTTCATTCAATCCGTTATAACTGAAAAACAAGTTCAAGTTTGGTAATTTTTTGAAAAAGTATGGGTTTTCATCAACTACATGAGGATCCATATGATTGCCTGTCTAACAGTATATAGTTTTCCATATACAGGGCGACAATTTAAATGCTTAAACTGCTATATCTTATGAACCAAATATAAATTACGAATTGTCCATGACTGTCTAGGATCTGAAAGTAAAACTCAAATAATTTCAATTGAAATTCCTTGTGGTATCTCATTGAATAGCAGGTAAAAAATGCTTCACTTTCAGCTTTAACTAATTAAAAATTTTTTACTTAACGATTTGAGCAAAAAACTGATAACTTTGAATCAATATATTTTTTGTTTTTTGGAGCTATCTATTCTTCAAAGGCTCAAGAACCCATTACCGTTAGAAATATTAGAAAATCGTGATATTTCAATTTTTCAGAAACAATAGTTCAAGACGAAAATGAAAAATTTCTTATTAAGGATTCTTATTTCATTAGGTTAAATAATTGTTTTTCTTCAAGCGTCCGATCGGGGTGACATGCGCGCGAACAGGCCCACCTGTTTTCACTCATATTTTCCCCGCTCGATTTAAATTATAAATATTGGTGGTATAGTTCCGGGATTCATGACTTTTTCAGAAATTTTCATACTCTCATTGGATCATTTTTCCTGAATAGTTTTTTAATTTGTTTATAACTTTTGCAATTTTTACGACCGGTACTTTCTTTTTTGTTTCGTTTTTCTATATGACATTACAAAATGACACCTCACTTATAATTTTCGGTCTCTCCAGGAAAAAAGTTGTCGAAAAAGCACTTGTGAACTATAGAGTGCGCGGCTTTTAATAGTCCTGCCCACCTGTTAACTTTTGAACGGGTTGACGTAGAAACCCGTTTCGAGGGGTTTCACCGATACTACTTTTCAACACAAAAATTTTGAATGACATGGGGGGTTAAGTGTCACATCGTTGAAAAGAAAATTCAATTCTCTTTACAACCATCTAAATATTTTTTAATTTTGTTAATAATTTTTTCCCGATTTCGAGTTGTATGCCTTTCGAAATTTTAAAGAAGATGTGCCCCCCAGCGCCATCTTTCGAGTAATTGAAATGTTTGTCTCTCAAAAAGTAGTATCGGCCATAAGTACCCTTCAAAAAATTGTTGGTTTCATTGTTCCACATCAAACCGTTCAAATTTATCGAGGTATGAGTAGTATTCAGATCCGCATTCATATTTGATATTTCGAATTTGAATTGCAAAAAAAATATTAACGAAGTTCAAAAAAATTCGATTGTAATGGAATTCCCTTTTCAACGATGTGACACTTGACCCCCCACGTCGTTTAAAATTTTTGAGTTGATGTGTCCCCCCATCCCCCGTCAAGCAATCACCATATTTTGTATTTCAAAAAGTAGTATTTGTGAAACCCTCGAAACAGTTTTTTTTCATGTTTCTACGTCGAACTGTTCAAAAGTTAACAGGGGGGGGGGGACAACTGCATAGATCCAAATCACATCTGAGTCAATCAGCAATGGCACACACGAAAACTACTTTGGAAATTCGGATCTGGAGTCATTATCGTTTATTGGCACGTGATTTTTCAAATATTAGTCATCAAATTCTTATAAAATCTCAACCACTTTCTATTCGATCAAGAATGCACTCCAGTCGGTCAGAAAACTGTCACTTTTTGTTAGGTTTCATGGAGGGTTTCATGGTGGCGCGTATATAGGTAGTGTGCCCGCTTGCTAATACAATAAGGTACGCGGGTTCGATTCCCACGTGTTGAAAGGTAAGGGCTACGTCTTCCCTAACTCGCACAAGTCTCTCGAGGACTTCCGAGGGTTGCTCATAAGGATGCAGCCTGTTGACGGAAATAACAATTTTAACAAAAATTGCGCCCAAAGTCAGTTAGCAGTCGCCCAGTTTTTTCAAAAAACTCTGAGAATAGGATAATTTCAACAAAAACGGAAGAATAGGACAATTTCAACAAACGCCAAACTTGTTCCTTCACTTGAGATTTCAAATTTCTCGTTCTTTTCAGAAGATCAAAGGTTCTTTTTTTTTCTTAATCGGATTCCCACGATTCATGTCGTTTTCCGCATGTTCTAATGCCGATAGTTCACGGTAAATAGAATAATTACGCCACGACCTAATTAGTCGATTCGAGCGAATCTGTTGTGATTTGTGGGAAACTAGAACGCTATGAGAATTATACCAATTCGCCGTACCGGATAGCTTCGGGGGGTTGAATCTCGTCCGATTAATTCGAGATGTAAACCGAATGAGAAAACGCCAGAAGCGTAGGTAGGAAGGGAAGGTAGTGTGTGAATAAAAAAAAAAGATCTGACGAATTACTCGGCAAGCTGAATGAATCTTCACGTTAATTCATAACTCAAAATTCATGCATAGAGAATCCTAACTGCACGTTTAATTCATAGTAGCAAAGTGTTGGGCTCAATAAAGTTCTCTTAAGATCTTGAAAGCTCAGTATTGTTATATTAAAATAAAAAATATGTGAATATAGATCGAAAGTACCCACGCTTTTTTACATTTGAGTAACTATATTGTCAGATATTTTTTACTTTTTAGTCCATGTTGTAAGTAAAGCGTGTTCTTTAGTTCTTTAAACAATTATTTTTTATTATTATGTCAGTGTGCACAGTGCTTGCCTATCATACCGTTCACTCGGATAAACGATCACTCACGTGAACGTTCATTTTCTTTTCATTCTACGTTCACACGACACAGACGAAATGACAAACAAACAGGGTTACGACCGATGGGGAAACAACTAGTCATTTTTTGTACACCTAGTGAATGCAGTGCAGTAATTACTTGGAATGAAAAATAATGAAATAGTTTCAGGGGCCAGGTTATTCTCTAAAAAATTATTGAAAGGGCATATGATAAGTATAAGATTTGATTATTTTGATTAACGTAAATTATTCATGTAAACGTTTCGATAGTAAATCTGTAATGGCCAAGCAGTCTGATGCTCGAGACAAAATGAGTAATGAAGTAATGAATATATCGAGGAATATATTATAATGTACACCTAATGAACGAGTTGTTTCCCCCTCGGTTGCGACGATTTAAATCAACTATTTTTTTCATTTTTAATCGTGATTCAAATAAAATTATAAATTGCGTAAAAACAAGTCTCCGAAGCAGATAACTCAACGGAAAATTCAAAAAAAGGAAGAATGTTTATTCAAAACACACATACATCATGTAAATGTAAAAATATATTTTCTTGTTCTCACAGGAAAACCACGGCACGCTGCCGAAAATTTTCATGTCATCACAAGTTTTTTTTGTATGTCGCCGAGGAGATGGACAAATAACCAACCGTATGATATATCTGAGCACTGTTGCACTATTGCACTATTGCTCGTTAAAAGTGCTCGCTAACTCTCCAGGGATAAAAAAAAATATTTTATTTTTTAATCAAGGTATTTTTTTCTACGCTTCATCAACTTTTAATTAAGATAGTTCCTGTTGAAACACGCTCAGCAAATTTCTGCCAGAACAAAAAAATATTCCATTGTTTATAATATAAAGATGTGTCCGCCCCTCGGTTCCCCCTTACTAGTATTATTTGATGGGGCATCGCTTCAAATTTCAAAAGGTTACCTAAAAATCTGCAAATAGTGTCACAATATCTACTTTTCATAGAAGTGGATGGCAAAAAGACTCTATCTGAAGGAAAATCTAGGAGTAGAGCTATTGAAAGTTCACTGGCAAAAATACCGTGAAAATAGCAGCCAAAAGACAGTAGCACAGATTAGGTACTCTGTAATAGTGGACCAAATTTCAGGCTATATCTTATCGACCAGTGGCGTACCGATAACCTATTCATTTTTAAAAATATCAAGGTGTTCTTACAATAATTAATAAATATCTTTCAGAAATTAGGGTAATAAGATTGACTCTCTGATTAACTTCACTGATGACTGGGTTGAAAGTGGGAGAAATTTTAACCCCTCATATTCTAATCTATCTCAAATAGGAAATACTTTATGCATTGAGTTTCTTGGGCTGGCAAGAATGGCAAGAGCAAATTAAAATGGTAACAAATTGAAAACATGATTTGACTATAAGATACATGGCTGTAGTCATTAGCCCATCATTTTCAATATGAATTTTTAATGAATGATTCGGTTTTAGCATAGAAAGTTTGAAAAAATTTAAATTTCAATGTTTTTCATTTACTTTCTGGACCCACTTCTTTGCACACCCTGTAAGTTATTCAGTGGAAGTGATTATGGTAAGTGGTAAGTAGTTTTACATCTGTGATATTAATAATTCAGTCAGTGCATTTCACTAAACTGCATTTCACTAAAAATTGTAATTCACATGAAAATAGCGTATGACACTTTTCAAGAAAAACTCGAATAACTCAATAACGATTCATTTCGGCTGTGGTACCTATGTTTGGATTAGAATCAAGAGATAAATCTAAAAATTTTATAACATACAGGATGACCCATGGAAAATAACAAAGATTATCAGGTTAGATTAATTTACTTAATTTGTTCATTTTATAAGGTTTTATTCCCGGTCTGTCTGTGTGTCCAATCAAATCTTGCAAGTTGAATATGACACACTAATCGTCCAATTAATTTGAAATTTGGCAGGTGTACATAATTCCGGTGAAAATGAAATATGACATTTTTGTTATAGAAAAAAACAAAATTACGCGTCCAAAATGGCGGACAAGTTTTGTAATTATAATCCGATTCTATTCAAAATTGGTATCTGGGGGTTTTTGGGGTGGGCAATTATGATTCTTCTGTCAATTTAAAAAAAATCAAGATGGCGGGTCCAATATGGCGGACGAGTTTTGTAAATTTTTTTTGTAATTCTATTCTAAATTATTATCTAGGGGTTTTTGGGGTCGACAATTATGATTTTTCTGTCAATATTGAAAAATTAAAGATGGCGGCTCCAATATGGCGGACGAGTTTTGTAATTATGAGCCGATTCTATTCAAAATTTGTATCTGGGGGTTTTTCGGGTCGTCAATTATGATTTTTCTATCACAATTGGAAAATTCAAGATGGCTGATCCAATATGGCGTACGAGTTTTGTAATTATGATCCGATTCTATTCAAAATTAGTATCTGAGGGCTTTCTCTGAAATCCATAGATCAGTGTGTACTAACTAAAAAGCACAAAATAAAATAATAGTAAAAAAAACTTTTTAAATACAAGGTTTTATTCAAATTCACTAAAAAGTAAAAATTAATTTCTCTAGATGTGAGATACAGATTCAAAAGCTTGCCGCTTTCGTATTCGAACCGAAAACTTCAGAAAAGCTTTTGAATATGTATGTAACTCACATCTAGAGAAATTAATTTTTTACCTTTTAGCGCTTTTTAATAAAAGCTTGTATTTAAAAAGTTTTTTCACCATTATTTTATATACCTACCTACTATTAAGTATAAACAAATTGAAGAAAATATTCTGAAGAATCTGCTATTTTAAATTAAGTACTTTCCGTCCAAATGTAAAATTTTTCACTTATAATCTCCCTAATGCTTGAATTATTGCCGGAAATTTTCAAAAAATTCATGTACGGGATAAATTTCCAGCAATTAATTCAAGCACAAGGGGGATTCGGTAAGAAAATTTCACACCTAAATATATTAAATTAATGGTTAATTCAACTGACTTGTAGATTATTCTGAGAGAAAACAAGTTGTAACATCAGTGGGCCATGAATGGTTTTTGTTGATATAATGACAGTTACGCGTTGGTATTAGTGGCGGTGTTTGTATGTGAGAAAGGAAAATTCATTTTGCGACATTTTCAACCTAAAATTACATTGCACATCACGCAGAACTAAAATAGTTTTGACTGGTCCATGCGGATTTTCTATTGGGAAGTGATATGGAAAGGAATTCTTGCAAATTTCAGCCGAGTATTCACGAAAAGATAAGTTGAATAAAATTGTTTCAAATATTAAGTTCATGTAGTCAAGGATAGGTAGATTTGATTGATATACATTTTTTACCGATGGACCTATTCATCGTTGAAATGCAAGTTCTCAAAATATTTTCAGACACATTCGAAATATTTAGTGAATATATAATTATGAAATATTATCTCCTTATCTCCATATTACCATATGAAAAATAACATTCCATTTGTACATAAAAGCAAAATGTTAACTATCACATGTCAAATATTTGACAGAAAAATTTCCACTTATTAATTTCGCCCAGGGTACCCAGGACGATAAAAATTTCCGGAAATTTTTTGGGTTGCCAGGGCAACTGAATAAAAACCAATTTTTTGATTGGCTGAAAAAGTGAGGTGTGAAATTTTCAAAGAAATTATTTACTTTCACATTCAGTATAACTTTCTAGGTTTGCTTTTGCCTTTTTCAACACGAAACAATTGTCTTACTTCCTATTTGAACTTGAATTCGATATATCTTATATCGACTTATATCAAATAAAAAGTAAAAGTTACTTGTTTCGACCGCATAATATCTGCACCACAATTTTTTTTCTGGAAACCATTTTCATGAAATAATTGCTGAAAGATTCGAGTTTAGGACTTTGCACACATCTTGTATGCATACACGAATTATGCCAAAAAACCGCAAAACCATTATGGATTTTTTTTATAAAATTGCACAATATTATGACATTAGCTACAATGAAACAATATTGAAATATTGTTACTTAACAGTTTTAAAAACGATAATTTGTCCCCAGCAACAAAACTGTTCCTTTTTGGGGTTTGTCCAATGGTAACATTGGTCGAAAATTACATGGACTACATCATAACAAAAATTTAAAAAAATCCACCGAGATCCAAATTCGCTAATGATACTGCGGGGTTCTTTACAGAAATGAAATGGGACAAATAAATGTGTGCCCTCAGAAGTCAGAATGACCCTCACTTTGAGTCCACCCTTTTTATATGCCACACCATTATCTATTAAAGGCCGATTCAGATACATGGGTGCCCGCCCAGAGTTTTTGGCCCCGCATGATAAATTCCCTCCAGTATTGATAAAATGAATACTTCTGAACCAAAGAAAATATGACTTTGTGATAGAAACGCAAATAAAAGGAACGTATGTGAACTGTCTTGCAGTTTATAGGCACAAGGAAAAATTGCTTGAAAACCCCGTTTTTCATGCCTAGAAAACTGGAGGAATTCATCATGCGGTGTCAAAAACCCTCGGTGGGCATCCATGTATCTGAATCGGCCTTAAGGCTTAAAAAAAGAGCAAGTAGCGGCAATTTACGTTAGACTAGATTTTTTCTCAGTGTAGTGTAAAATCTAGTTTACACTAACACATACTTATCATCGCTCATGAAATAAACTTTCAGATGGACGCCTATGGTTATGTTTACAACTACAAAAGTAGGCGTTGCACATTCCATTCCCTTGACTTTATTTACATTAATATGATGTGTTATGTGTAGCATGTATGGAACCCATACCTGAGCTGTGAATTATTTTATCTATATACTGTATTGCTCAGGCATATATTGGATGGAATATTAATAATTATGGGACATTTCATGTATTTAATAGGAAGTCAGAAACGATAGGGATTCATAATTTTACCTGGAATTGCTTGCTAATTGGATTCGTTATTACATTGAAATGATAAGGTGAAACTACCTACTTGCACAGGTAATATTCCCAGTTATTGTAATACCTCATCGTTATTGTTGCAGGATAAGTAAAAGAAACTAAAAATTCATTCCTGTTCCTTGTAACATTCAAATACAATTTTTCCATCGGGAACAAAAACAAGTTTTAACTCTAATTCAATAATTGAAGTCTCCAATAATCCGGAATGAAAATAAAATGAATATTGTACCATTACAGTAGATTTGAATGCAACAATTAAAAACTGGTTTTCACAGTGTCAAACAGGGAGGGATATATATTTTTTTAACTTACCATTTCTTGATACATCGAGTTCGACGAGATGTTCAAAATTTTGGATATCTGACGGCAAGTTGTTGATTTCATTATCACTTAATCCAAGTTTTCTCAAGCGATGCAGACGAAAGAAATTCTGAAGAAAATATAGACCAGAGTTACGTTTAGTAAATATTTATTTCTGTTTTGGTTACCTTTGGAAGAACTTGTATTCTATTGGCATCCAACAGAAGCTCTTCCAAGCTCCTGGAATATCTGAGAATATCTTCGGGAACATTTATTAAAGAGCAATGTCTCTTATCTACATATTCAACTTGTCTGTTGCAACCTTTGAAAATTGGTATACACCGAAACATGTCTACATCAACTTTAACTGCATAATTTTTCACTAGCACTCACTGAAGATTAATTAGGGCTCAATTTATGTACATTTTTCAAACAAAACACGGATTTTTGTGAACTCCTACCGACCATCATTCGACACTACACTAGAAACAGCAACACAGCAACCACGAACACCACTCGCGCACTGATAAAAACAAAAACCCTAGCGAATATGGAAGACGTACAGCCGGTACAGCCAACCTTTATATAATCATTTTGGTGGTAACTAAAAGAAAGCAGCACAGAGCTAACAGCTGTCACCTTAAGCGAGTCGCTCAAATCATAAATAGTTTGATCAATCTGCCTTCAAGTAAAGTCATTTTTATTGATATGTTTCAAGCCAACCAATAGAGGTGACGTCACTTGAAGGCAATTTGTTCAAACTATTAGACCGTTAGTCACAGCTTTTTCACCTTTCGCAAGTAGCAATAGAAAAATCGTGAGCAAAATTATATCAAGGGTGATACTGGATCAGCTGCCTCACTTTTGAAAAAGATGGAAATAGCATTATTTGTTCGTTGACCGTGGAATAAATACATCATCTATGAAGAAACTCATATTTTTTCACATATACTTATATGAATTATTTATATATATATATATATATATATATATATATATTAATTAAGATGGGTGTAATGAGGGAAAATATATGAAAATACAAATTGAAATGTTATTGGGTATAACCGGTATAACCCTCAAATGAAATGGAAATGCAACCGTAGACACGTGTTTCGTACCTCAGTGCTCATCAGTACGGTATAATAAAGTGTAAAGTTATGCACACTTCCACACTTCAATATAAAATCAGATATGGAAAGTGATAAACTACACTTCTAACTAAACTAGACAAAACTCGGTTATCATTGTCATTGCAAAGTCCTTTTTGTTGTTGTTTATGTGAATTGAGTGACTGATGGTGATTTCACTGATTTCAAAAGTACATTTTTGCCATACCAGCATTCAGGAATAATTTTATTGCAAATCATATAAGTAGAAATATTCTACTTTCTATTAGAAGTTTTATGAAATTTACTTTTTTTCAGTGACCCTCTCAATGGGTGCCTTCTACTTTCACAACTTTTTTGTGGATAATACAATAATAATTATACTCCTGTAGAGTGTGCGTATGTACCTAAATGGATATAGCCTCTACGGGTAGAGGACAGTTATTAATATAATATTGGCCGTGGCGCTCCGGGGCGACTTTGATTTTTTGGTGGCGTATCAATTTTTTAAATGTAACAAGCCCTGAAAACCCTACAGCACCGCACCGGGGTAGAGCCAAAACACCCAAAACCAACCACCCTTATTCCATTACCATACCGAAAATGGGATATTGGACGCCTGTAGTGGCACACTCATCAAAGAGAACAAGAAGTGCTTTATCCCTTAACTCATGAGTAATTTAATCCCTAGAAATAATATCACTTTGCTTTTGATTATCTAGGTATCAGAAATGAAACAGTCATAGCCCTTGCTTGCATAAATGATCCACTTTCGGACTGCATCGAAGTGTTTGCAGTTAAATAAATAATATGTTAATTCCTTGCCGCTTAAAATTAGATGGATGGTGTGTCTTGTGTATTTGCGAGATACTTTTCCGCTAGGTGGCGCTAAAAATTTAGACGCGAAACAATATAATGGTGTTCAGCTGCTAAATTCCATAAGAGACCAAATAAGTCATAAGTCTCATTCAAATTTGAATGAGGTACTCAAGATGCGTCGAAATTTGAAATGAGTTCATCAGACATTTTGATCTACGACGAAATTACCATTTCTGGCATAACTCTATGTTTTTAATGGAAAATAATGTAAAGAAACTTTGTCTTTGGTGCTATTGACGGTATATTCAGCATTGCGGCACTGAGCAAATACGCTTAGTAATGGAACTTTTGACTTCTGACTTCTGCCACCACTTCCAAGTTGACTTATTCTGAAACTAAGAACACTACAGAATATCAGTGAACTCATTTTCTGCGAACAGTCGTTGGGATGGCGCAACGCAACGACAACTCTTATCTATAATCCTTGGGGATGGCGTACACTATCTGCTAATCTGCTGCGATAGAAAAATGGCAACATTAGACAGCACAGTTGTTAGTTTACACATTCGAAGATTTATGGTTATCATTGTCGTTTATAGTTTTCGGGTCTGCACGAATTAAATGTTTTTTCATAAGTACCATCAAAATTCAAAACTTTCTGATGGAGACATTAGTGAGACCTCAGGTAATAAAAAACCTTTTTGTCTTTTATTACTCTGAGAGTGAGACGTATATGCACAAAACAAACCACCTACCCCGGGTTTGTGCGTACATGAAATTAATTTTCCTAACGAATCTAGCGATAGTGGCGGCACTTTTAGCCTTATACTGTGGCGGCACCATCGGTTGATTTACTCTCCAATTTTCATTGACAAGATTTCTATTTACCGTATGGTGGTTCCAGGGCTTTTATAGTTTTTGTATGGTAATATTGGTAATAGATGTCGGCATGATCATAAACTGTCATTTGTATTGTTGCACCTGTTTAGGCGTATATTGTATTATATTTATATTTATTTGATTTGTCCTTGAGCATTGAGTAATTTAAGTTGTCCGAAGAATTGTGTATAAATAGTGTTGATGTGTAGTTTCATTTATAACAAAATTTGAATCATTCGAGGCGGAAAGTGAAATCGAAACACTACTGTCATTTTCGTCCTGTTATAATAAAAACCGTTCGGACCATACAAAAATATTACCAGACAGTGATTAAAAACTCCCACTAAATGGAACCATAGAAAATTTGAATACAAATTTTAATTAATGAAAACAATATCAATCATGGGCAAATAATTATAGCCAAGGGGTTGTTAACCATGAAACAGGCTAGTAGTGGAATGCTATTACAGTCAGAAGAGATGCCTGAAGCAGAATCGTCCAGTTCTTTAGATCAAGTGAAACCTAAGAAAATTTCATCCGGTTCATTAGGAGGGGACATTGCCAGACCCAAAGTGGTAACGGTTAAACACCCTGAATCAAATAAGCTCAAACCAACTGCAAAGAAAAACAAACAACCTATCCAAGCCAATCTAGACGTATCCAAAGAATTTTTGAGGTGTAGAGATGAAGGTCTGAAACGTTTGGATTTGAGCAAATCTAATATAACTTATCTTCCACCAACTGTTCGAGACCTACACCATTTATCAGAGCTCTATTTGTATGGCAACAAACTCGTTTGTTTACCTCCTGAGATTGGTTGTTTGACTAGTCTTCAGACATTGGCTTTGAGTGAGAATTCGCTAACTAGTTTGCCAGATCCTCTAGAGAATCTACGTTCTCTGAAAGTGTTGGATTTGAGGCATAACAAACTGAATGATATACCTGACGTTGTATATAAACTCACCTCACTAACTACTTTGTTCTTACGATTCAATAGAATAAGATATGTAGGCGAAGAAATAAGAAATCTAACCTCATTGACTATGTTGAGTTTAAGGGAGAATAAAATTAAGGAATTACCAGCGGGAATTGGAAAGCTAGTCAACTTATTAACCTTTGATGTCTCTCATAACCATCTTGAGCACCTGCCAGTTGAAATTGGTCAGTGTGTTGATCTTTCAACTTTAGACTTGCAACATAATGAATTACTGGATATTCCGGATTCTATTGGTAACCTCCAGCAGTTGACTAGACTGGGTTTGAGGTATAACAGGCTCACTCAAATACCCTCGTCACTTAGAAATTGTAAACATATGGATGAGTTCAATGTAGAAGGTAATACCATATCCCAACTACCTGAAGGCTTGCTATCAAGTTTGAGTGAACTAACTAGCATCACCCTCTCAAGAAATAATTTCTCTGCATACCCTTCAGGAGGACCATCACAATTTACTAATGTGGACTCCATTAATTTGGAACACAATCAGATTGACAAAATTCCATATGGAATCTTTTCCAGAGCAAAAAATTTGACAAAACTCAATATGAAGGAGAATCAGCTTACTTCATTGCCCTTGGATGTTGGTGCGTGGACAAATATGGTTGAACTGAATTTAGGAACCAACCAGTTAGGAAAACTTCCAGATGACATACAGTCACTACAAAGTCTAGAGGTATGTTGACTAGAGTAAAGTAGATTTTTTTCAGTTTGTCCAGAATGTTTACTTTATATTGAATCATTGTTTCATATTTCACTTACAAAATGAAATATTCTCATTTTTGGCTGAAGAAGTCATCTATTTCAATGCTTAATATACCGTTTCTAGGGAAGATAAAATTATTGCAAAAAACATCTGTTTAAGTACAATAGCTGTTTCACAACCTGTCAACTGCTTATGATATTTAAGATTTATCATACAATAATACACATGATATGGGCCGTGGTAGCGGGTGGGTAATGTGGTCACTTAAAAGGTGAGGGCTGTGTCTTCCCTAGCTCGCACAAGTCTCACGAAGACTTCTGAAGGTTGATTATAATGGTGCAGTCGGTTGATGGAAATAACAATAACAAACTTAGACTCCTTCCACAAAAAAAAAAATTGTTTAATATCTGGAACACTATAGAGCAGTTATGCCATGCTTTGCTTAAAGGTGGTATCTCCACTTTTTATTAAAATAGAGTTGAGTATGTTCATAAGTTGAAGAAATAACAGATTTTACAGTTTTCCATAACTGATGTCTGATATATCCACAAATCAGAACAAACAAGAAATTTGAAAGTGGGACTGGCCATTACTCAACTATAAAGCAGTATCCTAACAAAATATCTGCAGATACCACGTTTGTCATTGTTTCTTTCTGGAAATGTATGTTTTCAAGTTTCAAATAAAAGAAAATCAATTTGTATAATTCTACAAGTATCAGATGTAAGAAAATTGTGCAAATAGCTCTTGCAGACAAAATATTCTGGAAAAAACAAAACCAGTTCACATTGATTTAGAACCAGTTATTTTTGACCATGTTTCATTACCCGATATTATACGATATTATACTAGAAACTGTTGTAGATAAACCTGAAACTGCCGGCCCAAGTTACTAGCCGCGACCACAGGATCGGATTGACATCCAGATATTTTAAAACATATAAATATAATTTTCAATCACGGACTAACGCAAATGTGGATTTCGTTTAAATGTTGTGTGAGGAATAAATAAATATATGTCTAGTAGATAATCATATGACAGCTAAGGTAGAAATGCTTTAACGTGATGAATAAAAATATCGTGTCATATGTTTATAAACTGTCGAATAGTATTGATTCTCACCCTGCGATACCAAGCTGGATGTTGTTGAATTTTTTTGTGAGGAATAAATAAATATCTGCTGAGTGGACAATGGTATAGACGCCGAGGTAGAAAGGCACAAACTTAATAAAAAAAGGTGTCAAATCGTATATATACAAGAATTCGAACATTATTTGCAATCGCGACCGTATGCATCGGTGGATTTCGATTATATTTCTTGAGAAACTCACATATAGATCAGTTGTCTCCACAATACCATAGGCTGCTAGGTCCACGAACGTTAAAATAGCAAAAAAAATTAACCTTGACAGTTCAAGAAAAGAAATACGAAGATTATTTTCTGTTACGGCCTTACGCATTGGTGGATTGCGATGACATTTCTGTAGGGAGTCACATATAAATTAGTTAAATCAAAAATCATATAGGCTGCAAGGTCCAAGAACGTTTACGCAATAAAAAAAATTAAATTTTGAAATTCAACAAATCCGAATATTTTTTCTGTTACGGCCTTACGCATCGGTGGATTTCAATGAAATTTATGGAAGGAGTCACATATAGATCAGGTGAATTGACTATACTATGGGCTGCTAGGTCCACGAACGTTACCATAGTAAAACAAAACATTAAACGTGATAATTCAAGGTATCCGAAGATTATTTTCTGTAACGGCCTTACGCATCGCTACCAGTTCACTTATTCCATTGTGGAATTATTAGTAACTCTTCTCTGAATTTATATAGAGTGCTGCTTTTTATATTATCCCACCCGCTGTTGAATTTCGAATGGTTCGACGTACAAAAATGGGACAAAAACCGTTTTTAATGATATCACCAATACCTACTACTTTTTGAAATGAAAAATTTCAAATATCATGGTGGTCAAGTGTCACATTGTTGAAAAGATAATTCAAAAAGATAATTCGATTCTCTTTTCAACCATCTACTTTTTTGAATTTCGTTAATTCAATATGTTTTTTTACAATTTCGATCTCTATGAAATATCCAATGAAATTCTCTAAACATTGAATAACTTTTTATAGGTTTTGGTTCTTTCGAACAACCTGTTACGAAGAATCCCTCCAAGTATTGGCAATTTACGAAAACTACGTGTCCTGGATCTAGAAGAAAACCGTTTGGAGCAGCTCCCCAATGAAGTTGGCTTCTTGAGAGAACTTCAAAGGCTCATAGTCCAATCCAATCAGCTCACTAGTTTACCTAGAGCTATTGGTCATCTGACAAACCTAGTATTTTTGAGCATTGGTGAGAATAACTTAGCCTACCTACCGGAAGAGATTGGAACTTTAGAAAATTTAGAATCCTTGTATATTAATGATAATCCTACTCTCCATAATCTTCCTTTCGAACTGGCACTTTGCTCTAATCTCCAAATTATGAGTATCGAGAATTGTCCATTGTCTCAAATTCCTGCTGAAATTGTAGCAGGAGGTCCATCTCTTGTTATACAGTATTTGAAGATGCAAGGACCTTATAGAGCTATGTGATGAAAAAAGTAATTTTTTATTTGTTTCATTTTTGAGAATAGGCACTGTGATCCAACAGAACTGTAACATAAACCGTTTTTGTGATTTATGTTCACGGTATTTTCATCAAATAGCTTTAACCTTGGTTTTAATGTTTTTTAAGACTACTACTAGTTTTTTAGTAGAAATATATTGAAAAACCGTCAATACTCTGAATATTTTTTTAAAATTTTACTCCATTTCATAAAAATTAGTTGAGATAAATTGCAACATTGCAGTAAGCAATCGCAAACTGCTCTTAGTTATTGTTTGAAAACGAGAAGAGAAACGAGTTGAGATCAATAGTATATCCTTGGAGGGTGGTTTAATGGCCAAGTATGAACATGGAAACCGGTAGTCATGACCGATTGTTAGCTGACTTTATGGCATGTTGTAAAATGTTATGAAGGTAATAATTATGTGTAGTATTAGAATCATATAGTTGTAAAACAGAGATCATATTTTCAAAGAGAGGAAAAAAATACCCGAAATGTTTAAAAGTATTCAAGTTATGTTAAAAAATATACTTGGATGTACATAATGACAGTATTTTCAGATTAGATCGCATTAACATTAAAAAATTGTATTAGGTCCTGTTTTTCAAATGATATCAGACTACACAAAAAACTGCATTATCATATTTACAAATACTGAAAAAAATATCCATATTCCAAAATTAAATTATATAATAATTTCAATAAAAAATCGATATTTTCCTAAAGATTCAATGCTAAATCTCCTTTGTCTTCCCGTAACACAAAAACTTTTTAATCCCACTTTATCATAATCTGGCCATTCTCATTTCCAATATCACTTTACCAGAAACATTACAAACCTCTTTTATCAGAATATCAAATAGACAAATTTCAATTAACTCTCTGTTTTTCGAAGGTTTTGATCATTTTAACAAAATATCTACCAAATGAAATAAATTGCACAACTCTATCAATATTAAGAAATTAGGGAATATTCAAATAATACTAGATGAATTGTAAATTATATCTATGTTTTTTTGTTCACTTCAAAGGCAGCTGACAGATTTTCTTGTACTTTCAATGTATACAGGGTGGGGCAATATTGCTTCAGAGTCCAATTGCTCGAGTTCTGTGATAGCTAGGAAAATGATTCAAAAACCAAATCAATTTAATTTTCATATAGAGAACGAAAACTTGTCTCTCATTCCCAAAGGTATTGCATTTTTTATTTGCCCATATTATATTGCTATTAAATTAATTTGGGTGAGTTGTGAGTTATATTCTTGAAATAAGAATAATTATCATAGAATAAACTATGGGTGAGTTTTTAAATTTATCGATGGATAATGCTCATTTGTGCTGTCATTGTCATTTTCCATTAGTTAAATAAGGATGCAATGCTCATCGATGGATCCATTGATGAATTTAAAAACTTACCCTATACTTGTGAGAAGTGACATATTGGAAATTATATAAATAATGAACCTTGCAATGAAATTTGAGATAATTAGAAATTGTTAATGAAAGAGATAATGAAAGAATCATGTGAATATTTAGAAAATAAAAAGTAAGCGTATTGAAAAAGTCACTACTTTCTTGTATTTTCAGTTTCAATATTTATGAAGGGAAAGTTTAGCGGAAATTCCGACATGAAAATGAAAAGTTGAAAAATTTAAATAAAAATGTAGACCAGCCGGGGATTGAACCCGGGCTTACCAATCTCTAGTCGGGCGTGTTAACCTCTACACCACCGGGTCCACCGGTCCTTGACCAGCTGGTCCACATATATATTTCAGTTTTTCAACTTTTCATTTTCATGTCTAAATTGCTGATAAACTTTCTCTTCGTATTATTTACAGACACCAAACCTAATCAACTTTAAATCAATATTTATTTTTTCTTTGATATGCCATGAAAAGGTATAAAAACCAACTCGAGATCACCATCATTGGAGTTTTTTGTGTGCTAGTTCTAGAAGCAAGAAACAGGTAGCTATTATGTTCATGGTAGTTTTTTATAGAGGTAAATGACCAGTGTGAAGTTAGCAGCCACTTTCTAGCAGCCAATTTGCCAGTGGCGTCGGGTGTGAAATTAAATTTGGCTTTTGATCGAAATTAAGTTCAATTTCTGTACATTGACTACTGAAAGAAATATTTAGCCAATTTCATGATGGTATTTTAGAGATCAAATGCCCATTCGATTAAAATTTGGATTTTTTGAATAGACCGCAAAATGCTATATCTCCGACACATTCGTATCACTACCAAATCCAAACTATATTAGAAACTTCAAATCACACCTGGTGCGATTTAGTCATATATAAGTGAATAGTTAGAATAACTAGATCAACATCATTTTGGGATGCTATGCTGAACAAATGGAAATAATTCTATAATTTTTTCTTCTTTAAGCCCTTGAAGACGTGCCGTAACTATATTGTATTGATAAATAATGCATCTGATTTTTTCAGTAAAGGAAATTTCCATTGAAGAATTTTCTACACTTTCGCAAAATCAGTACTACTCAGTCATAATTATAAGTTTCAAATAATCTCAGTGAAGAAAGCAACTATAATAATGAATAGCGAAAATGCATCGGAAGACTTTATTCTTAATGTGACATTCGATAAAAATAATGTAATATTGCCGGTAGCTCAAGCTGAATTTGAAATGAAAAATTACTTTAATTGATCCATTGGGTGGAGAAAACAATAAAATCGCATTTTACTTCAAAAAAAAACTATGAATTTCTTGAATAAAAAAGGAATCAGTTGTAAGCGTTGGTCTTAAGAAGTACTTGATCATATCATTCAGGAGAATAGCTACAACTGTTGTGTATTTGTTATATTCTTTTTCTCTAAATAAGTAGAGGATCAAAATTTGGTTGGTTACGTAGATATTGATGGGTATAGAGACAATCTCAAATGGTTTTTACTGTCAAGTAGTTCGCCTACAAATTCTATCTGCTTTTTTTGTAGGCATCTAAGTAGTGAAGATGATTTCATTTGTAGATTGTGTTGATGATCGACCCATCAGAAATGTCTGTTAATGAGTGATGAAATAAAACAAGGATTAACCATCGATGAGAAAACAAAACACGGATTTTGCAATTTGTGTAGATTATATTGATGCAATATGCTCTCAATAAGATTTACCTACGGCTACTCAGTTGTATTTGAAATAGTGAATCACCTGCTATGAACGCATTAAAATTGGTCTAGTAGCAGGCTTTTCATATTTTTTCGTTATCAGCAACTACCAAACTTTTCTGAGTTCACTTAGGCGGATTTTAGTTGATCGCTTGATATGAAATTGA
Organism: Chrysolina haemoptera; assembly: GCA_958298965.1. Taxonomy (NCBI): domain Eukaryota; kingdom Metazoa; phylum Arthropoda; class Insecta; order Coleoptera; family Chrysomelidae; genus Chrysolina; species Chrysolina haemoptera. The sequence goes on along the minus strand of OY282585.1, from coordinate 38,101,723 downwards.
TGGAATTCATTTGGCTTATTCCACTTTTTGTAATAAATACTTCGTATCCTAAAACTCTGGCCGGATGATATGACTATGAGTGAGGAAGTTCAAAATTGTGAATCTGAAACAATATCTTACTATACTATGTCTATACTTCTAGGTGGTTTCACTGTGGTTGATTTGGATACACTTTTTGAAACATCATTTTTTCACGTATAGCATAATCCATGCTCTTGTCAAATATCTATATCGTATATTATCGGTTGTACCAAAAGCACTAAGACAACATCTAGATGGTATACTTATTTTTACGTAGTTCTGAGAAGAATTTGTTTTATGTATTTTTTATTATGGATATTTTTTTTTTGTTTTTCCGCAAGACAAGAATAAACAGTGGAAAATTTTATGAGGTTTCAGGAATATAATTTTTCGAAGTGCATTTTTCCTAATTATAAATACACCAAAATTCGTTGATGGTAGAAAGCAATTTTCATTGGAATGTGCTGATAAACGTTTCAAATCTGTTGCTGTAATTCGACTGTTTGATTTTATTTAATACTTAGAAACGTGTTGTAAATCAACCATCTCTCGGTATATCAGGCTTGGTCTTTTCAGTAGTCTATATACAGAAAATGAACTTGACTTATTATTTCTAATAGTGGTTTCAGAAGGATTTTCCAAAAATCGACATTCTGATCAAAAGCCAAATTTGATTTCACACCCGACGCCACTGGCATGACGGCTGCCAAAACGTGGCCGCTAACTTCACACCGGTAGGTAAATGGATGATAAAAAGTATAAAAACTATCAGTCCAGTTTTTTGTGTGCTAGTTCTATCAGCAAAAAAAGGGTAACTTGGTAACTATTATGTTCATAGTAGTTTTTATATATGTAAATTGAGGGAATGGGAATTACTTATAAAAAAATATACTTGAGTATTTTTGAGAAAGAGACATTATTTGTATCGTTCAGGGGTGGAATTCCGTGTACCATAGAATTCTATTGTCGACAGAAAAAGTGAGACAGCATTATGGTTGAATCCATGGGATAGACAAAGACAAAGCTGTCGACTGTAGAACTCTATGGTACACAGAGTCCCACCTCAGTTCTGGAAGGAATAAACCTATAGTACAGACTCAGTTTATTCACCTGTTCCTATTTGAAGAATGCCATTCAGTCGAATAATGAAACATTCATAACTAGTATTTTTTATTTTTTTTCATTAAATTCTTTTAGTAAAACCTGCTCTTTTTCACGCTATATGTATTGAAGAAATTTAAAAATGATATAATAAAATTATTTTTTACTTTCTGCACTGTTTCAAGTATTAGTAAATCAGTTGAATGAATCATCAATTCATTAACGTTGGATAGTAATTTAATAACCGTAATAAATTCGTTCGAAATGCCAAAGCCACCAATCCATTGATAAGCTCATTTAGGTAATCTGATTTTGATGATGTCTTTCTGATAAATTAAATAACATCATAAATAACCATTAGATATAATTTTATAGATTTTCATAACAGGTTTTTTTATTCCTTCATTTGAGTTTGTAACTCATGCTCACAATTGAAGATAATCTGCAGAAACAAAATTTATTCCAGAAGTATCCTACAGTCCGTGGTCCATGGTCAAATAGTTTGATCAAATTTTCTTGAAGAGATGTTATTTCGAGTTAGTGTGATCAAACTATTTGACCGTGACCCATGATATACTTTGTTTTCCAGCAGTTCATTCAAGGAAATTTTCCGCCAAAATGATTTGACATAAAGTCATCACGAGGTATGTCTCAAAATCGGCTCTGGTCTTTGAAAGTGTTGATAAATGTTAGTACTAATCCAGTAACCTGGATTTGTTATCCCAGTAAATGTGGTGTTTCATATCTTCTTTAAAAAATGGTCATTTGGCGAAAAAGTTTCAATGTATTTGAACAGAGTTCCTTCGTAACAACACTTTGACATTGGAAACCTCCTAGTTCTTCATATATTCTTTGGTTTCACAGAAGAATATCATATTATGTTCATGCTTTGTGAATGACAAAAATCTAATTTTTGAGAATTCTAGGTCACTTGCATGTATCAAAAAATAATTTTTTTATTATTATAACTATGTTTATTTTGGTTAATCTTTGTTGACATATACTTTGATGTCACATCCTTCCGCCAAAGGACGATCTTTTGAATTGCCGGTATATTTCATTTTTATTGTTGTTGATTATTGATATTGTTGGCAGCTATCTTCTTTCCAGTATTTGAATGGATAGTATAATCAATCAGAACAATAAGAAAAAAACATGCATGAGACCTACTATTGCATGGTGTAGGTAGTATTGAGCCATGCCTTGGAAGTTATTTATTGCCTTGGGATCTAGCTTCAAAAACTCACAGCTTCCAAAAATGTTGAAATAATAATATTTTCTCACGGCTTTCATTTGGTTCTGACGTTGTTTTCTGAACATCACAGAATTTTCGTCTTTTCTGATACATTTAGCAAGTTCATGATTTCACAAAAAGGTGTTTTCAACAAACATAAGGATGAAAGGAAGTATTAAGCTAGCTGCAGTCCAGAATTTTGGCTTTTGGAATAGTCATACCAACAAATTTGTGTACCCAGATATCTTGTTGAAGCTATACCAACAAAAAATATTGTTCTCACTCGGATGAATGAAACTTATGAATTATTAGTGAATTTTATGATAGTTTTGTCTAGTCTTCTTCATTCTCTATTTTGGTCCTTCAATTCTTGTGAAAGTCAAACAATTTCTGATTTTGTTACCATTCTTATAATATTTAAACGCTGTTTGCTTTATTGGGGCAAGGTTATAATAATCATTGTAAAGCAATTTTATTTTTTGGGGGGTGTGCAGTAATAACACATAGCAAATACATAATAAGTAGTTTTGTTCAATAGCTATGTGTCTATTTTATATATTTACAAAATAAGCTACTAATGCGCACAATCATTCTCTCATATTACATATATCTATGTCATAAAGTTAAAATTATAATCTAATAGATACCAATTTATTCAAAATAAAGTTAGTCTTCAAAAATCGAAATCATTTTCAATATGTCAAATGATACATTTTGTGATTTTTTTAAGGTATTATTCATCGAAGTCAAAACTCTTGATAAGATTAAAATTAGTAAGTCCTATTTATTAGGTTGAGAGTTGTTTGTTCTACAATATGTTGCTACATAGATGTATCTCTCAACTACTCTCTGCCTTTTAACAAAAAAAGTACGATTGATTAGCCATGTCATTGATTACGTGATTCTACATGCTGTAAACTTTTAAAAATTTAACATTGGTCCTTCGAGCCACGATTTTCTTAATAGTTTTTCAGGGTTATTTCAAAATTTTCAAGTTATATTCCTCATTTAATTTACTCAAATATATATATATATATATATATATATTTTTTCTGCAATTCAAACTTGGTGCCTTTCAGCAATTCACTTCGCATTTTTTTTGCAGCAGTTCAGTTCGCACTTTTTTCCCGCATTCTTAGCTTTTATCAATTGCGCAGAATCCGATCTTGGCAACACTTTATCGCCGCATCAGCAGATCCGTACTTAGGGATCTATTGCACAGCGATTTTTCATTAAAAAAAAAAAAAAATGTCTTCCGATAAAATCAAGAAATTGAAAGCATTGCGCCTCATTGAGAATAACAAAATCGGTGAACTTTATAAACTCTCAATACAAGCGCAGACCGATGATACTGTTCAATCAAAATTTCAACAACGCTTTAAAACAATTGGTAAAATTTGTGAAAATTTCGAAAATCATCATACCGCTATAATCGCCGCATTGAGTAGTTCAGAAGATCACGGAGAGCTCAATTCAGAAGAAGCTATTCGCACAACTTTTGATGACAAATTTTTTTCTATAAAAGCAATACATTTTGAGCTCTTTGAACGAGACATTGCTCTCAATCAAACAAGACAAGAAGAAAACCCTATTCCACGAGTCAAGTTACCCGAATTGAAGCTTTCCAAATTTTCAGGAGACATAAAATCATTCACCTCCTTTATTGACGTTTATGACGCCTTGATCCATGACAATGATCAATTAACAAACATTGAAAAATTTTCTCATCTTCATGCAAATCTGGAGGGCTCCCCTAAGAATCTCATAATGTGTTATCCTCTTACAGCCGCAAATTATCTCGTCGCTTATAATGCCTTGAAAACTCGTTATTCTAATAAAAGATTTTTAGCCAGTTCACATTGGAATGAAATTGATAATTGTCCGCGTGTTCAAAATGAAAATCCTTCTTTACTTCGCAAAGTTATCGACACTTTCACCGAAAATATTGCAGCTTTGAAAAATTTGGAGTATCCTGTTAGTCAATGGGACTTTATCCTCACTCAAATGCTTTTTAAGCGACTCGATCCTATGACTATTTCACGTTTTGAATTAAATTATGGTTCAAATGACATGCCTAGTTATTCAGAACTAGTCAATTTCCTTAAAAAACAATGCACAGCTTATGAAACTATCGCATCAGCTAGTAACAAACAACCCCCTCGGCCTATTAAAAATTCAACAATGAATACTACTCATCGCAGTAGTGCTTCATATCTTTCGAATGCCCGCACAGATAGCCGCCCCTGCTCGTGTTGCAAAAACAACGATCATCTTATTTACAAATGCCCGCTCTATTTGAATAAATTACCACAAGAAAGATTTAACTTCGTCAAACAAAATAAATTATGCAATAATTGCCTCAGCAGTTCACATTCCTTGCGTTTTTGCAAATCAAACTCATCTTGTTTTCATTGTAGTTCAAAAAACCATCACTCTACTCTCCATATGAACCGAAACGACGGTTTTCATTCTGGTAATAACGATCAAAGAAATACTTTATTTCCTGATAATAATTCGCATTCCACTACATCAGGTTCTTCAACAAGTTGTGCTTTAACAATCCGTCCTGACTCCGATCCTGTAAAGTCGACTTGGACACACGGCGAAGTTCTACTGCCCACGATCAAAATCAAAATAAGAGACGTGACTGGTCAATTTCAAATCGCGCGCGGAATATTAGATTCAGCCAGTGAATCTAGCTATATTTCAAAACAATGGGTACGTTCAGCGGTGCTCAACCGTTGAGAATAATCACTAAACGTGTTGAGTCCGTTGGTCTTCAACGATCGTGGTTGGCTGAACGTTCCGATAGCTAACAGCGCTTTGTGAACATTTCCCAAAACATAAACATAACCCCTAATCGAACTGTTATCGTCGGTGGGAGTGTTTTACTGTTTTGTGGTTATCGTTTTAAAATTGTTGAAAGTTTGTTAGTGAAAACCAGATTTTTTTAGTATAATTATTTATTTGGATTAACATGGCTAGAGCTAATATAGCACTTATTGAAGAACTGTTAGAAGATGATCTAGACATTAATGTTGTGGTAAGGATGGATTATATACACAGGGAATTGTACTTTTTGTTATTGAATTATCTATGTTTTCTAGTTCAACAAACATGTGATGTGACTAGTAAATTGTTAAAATTCAAGCAGATTAATGTAAAGACTAAAAAAAAAAGTTTTGCTTAAGTTTTGTTATAAAAGTTGTGGTCATTGAACCAATTTGGCTATTGGCTTACAAGTTATAAAATATCCTGATCTTCTTTAGGTAGCTGCAGTAGAAAATTTAGCAGAACCAGTTAATATAGTTCCACCTGAAAGAGAAGCACCAGTGCGAAATACTGATTTTTTTGAATTGACTATTCCACAATATAATTTGGATGATTTTCAAAGTCATTTTAGAATGACAAGGAATACTTTTCAGGTAATATACACAGACATACATTAGTGATATATCAAATAGATAAATACCAAAGTATGCATTTTATTTATTTGTAGGAAATAGTAAATCGGCTACATATCAATAGACAGCATCATGATGTGGTGCCATTTGACAAAAAGGTCCTGTTTAGTATATGGATGTTAGCACAGCCCGAAAGTTTTAGGGCAGCAGGAGATCGCTTCAACATGGCAAAGAGTACCTCAAATTTGATTTTCTTGGAAATAGTTGAACTGATTTGTAGTATTCGTCATGAGGAAATTGTCTGGCCAAATGAAGGTCAAAGAAATATTATCAAGAGAGAGTTAGAGGAGAAATCTAGTAAGTACACTAATAGTTCTACACATTTGATTTATGCTGTAAAATAGAGGTATTGAAATATTTGTGAAATACATCTTTAATATTTGTTTCAGGCATTCCTGGAATTGTGGGCATAATTGATGGTACACACATACCTATAAAAGCACCACCCCATAATGCCAATGATTATTATAACAGAAATAATGTGCATTCTGTGATCCTGCAAGCAATCTGTGACAACAAGAAACAATTTATAGATATTTTTGTTGGTACTCCAGGAAAAGTACACGATGGGAGGGTGTTCAGAATCAGTCCTATATTTAATTTGTTAAGTAATGGACCACCCACAATATCTGAAAATGAACACATTATTGGTGATAATGCTTACGCCTTATCTGCATTTCTGCTAAAGCCATTTAGAGACAATGGACATCTAACACGACAGCAAATAAGGTTCAATACTCTGCTTAGTTCAGTTCGTGCACGAATTGAACAAGCATTTGGCTTACTCAAAGGAAAATTCCGAAGATTAAAGTATCTGGAAATGATCAGAATTGACAAGGTGCCATCAGTCATTACAGCAGCATGTGTTTTACATAATTTGATAATTAAGTTTGAAAACCCAGTATTTGCAGAAGAAGAGATAGAAAATATAAACGAGGATGAGGATATTTTCAATGATGAATTACATCCAAATGTAAATAATGAAGGAGAAAGAAAAAGAGACTTTATAACAAATTTATTATAACACTAGAAAATATATTGTTTCTATTCAGTCTGTTATTTTTCTTGAAATATTCCAAACCTTAATGATAAAAACAGTACATTTATTTTAAACATATCATACATCACAAAATATCACCAAATGTAATTAACCAAGAGGAAACTAGAGAAAAATATAGACAAATCATAATTCACTATCATTTCATATTTGGTATAAGTATAGTGTAACACAATCAAAAGAACAAGCTTTTTATTTGTGAGTTAAGAGCAAGTTGTACATTACCAACTATCTCACTAGCTCACATATAAAATATTGCCGTGCAAGGGTTTCGTAATCCCTAACTTTCAAGGTTTATTTTTCATTATTAGTGGATGAAAAAATTTGGACGTTTTGGTAAAGATATAATCTATGTTCCTGATTTCTCACTTTTTTAAAATTTGATTTAGTTTTTTATGAAAAAAATCGTCCATGTTTTTTTGATGATTTTCCATTTTTTTTTTTGAAAAGAACCAAATCAAATTTCGAAAAAGTTAGAAAACAGGAACATAGATTAGATCTTTACCAACATGTCCAAATTTTTTCATCCACTATTAATGAAATATAAACCTTGAACGTTAGGGACTACTAAACCCTTGCACGGCAATATTTTGTATGTGAGCGAGTGAGAGAGTTGGTAATGTACAACTTGCTCTTAAGCAACTCTCATTTTATAACGATACCTAAACTAAGAATAACTTGAATAAATAAACTTTTATTTTCTGAGATCTAAGAAAAAGGAACAAAAATAATTTCTTTGGACAACAAATATTCATAGGTCAAAACTATAACTAGCAACGGACAACAGTAGTATCTAAAGAGCTGTATTTGGCCCTTTGCCTAATTCCTTCAGAACTTCCAACTTTCGCTGTTGAATTACATTACTTTCTTCAATACAAATTCTTATTTTTTTTAGTTCCTCTAGTCTTGCTTCCTCTATTGCAAGTTGTCTTTTTCTTAATATGTTCAATGACTTTTCTCTTTCCTTTTTCAAACTTTTGCCAGTACCACTTGTAGAAGGTGCGGTAGAAGGTACTGTTGAAGAAGTATTTTCCTCTTCATTGAGATTAGTAATGTTTTCTGTTTGCATCTCATTTAGATTCTCAATACTTTTGAGCAAATTACTGTTTCCTGCTGTTGCTGATGGTATGGACGACATGCATATCGACGAGACATGAATTGATTTGTCCTCACAAAAAATATCATTGAAAATATTAAAATATTCCCAATCAATCCTCCCTTTACCAGTACTTTTCTTTTTATTGTTATTGTCAATTATATTTTTATAGGTATGCTTCATATTCCTCATTTTTCTATCTAATATGTCTCCATTAACATCATATCCTCGTAATTCCATTTCTTTGGCAATTTCACCCCAGAGTAATTTCTTTTTATGTTTGGGATCTCTGAATTTGGCATGCCTTTTTTTATATTCCTCCAAAAACAACAGTGTAGCTTTGTGGGTCCATGAAAAGGAGCAAGTTTCTAAAATAAAATTTATGCATTTGTTTGATGTGAAGAGGTCCATACAAATACCAGAGGTAGGTAGTACACAATGCAACAAGATAATATAAATTTGTCAAACCTGAAACATTGCTGTCTTTGCTTGGTCCTGGCAAAATATCGTCTTCCCCCCTTGCTATTCCAAATTCTGCTAGTAATTCTGGGGTAATGTCAGCATAATATATGTTATTATCTAAAAAACCTTATATGGTATAACATACTTAAGACAAGCAAACAACTAACCATTTATATTCTGTAGCACAAGTTTCTCATTTTCAATGACAGGTTCGCCTCCCTCTCCTACTACCAAATAATAATTTTGGGCATTAAACTCCATCATACTCATTTATTATGGTAACTACCATAAAAAATTGAAAACAAATATTTTCTAACCTAACCAAAATAATTTGACAGTTCATAAGGCGCTGGGCAAGTCAGCGTATTTTATTTCCGCTGCGAATGCTGCTCAACGGTTGAGAGTGATCATTGGTGCAGCGGTCCGTTCAGCCGAACAAGTTGACTCATCACTCAACTGTTGAGCACGGCTGAACGTACCCAATGTGTTTACAGGCTAGGAATACCTGTCCAAAAATTATCAATTACTATTCACGGGCTTGGAGGAATGAATACTTCCTCACGATCAGGTGGAGTGTTTTGTGAAATTAAACCGCTCAAAAATGATCTTCCAATTATGGATTTCCAGGCTATTGTGTTGGACAAAATTTGTGGAAATCTTCCTAACTCTGATTTTGAGGTTAGTAGCTGGAATTATATAAACAATCTTAACCTGGCTGACGATTCTTTTAATAAGTCAGGTCCAGTGGAAGTTTTGTTGGGAGCTAATATTTTCTCGAAAATTTTGCTGTATGATAAAGTTATTTCTCATGATAAAAATCTTCCTGTAGCCATAAATACGTTATTTGGTTATGTTTTGATTGGTGATATGAAAGTTGACAATCCACCCGCGATCCATTCTTTTTTCACGACTAATAATACTTCAGAAGATTTTATCAAAAACTTTTGGAGTTTGGAGGAGGTACCTCAGAATAATTTAATATTTTCTGAAGATGACGTTAAGTGCGAGAAAATATTTTGCGATACATCAATGCGCACAGAAAATGGTAGATACATGGTTTCATTGCCATTTAAGAGTGAAGAACCAAAATTTGAAAACTCGAGATTACCAGCGCTTCGGCGTTTCCTCTCTTTAGAGAAACGTTTTACTTTAGATTCAGTCCTGTACAGAAAATACTGTTCATTTATGCAAAATTATATATGTAATGATTACATGAGTTTAGTTTCCAAAACAAATGACAACTCATACTATCTTCCGCACCACCCGATATTCAAAAATGATACATTACGAGTGGTGTATGATGCATCTTCTAAAGATTCAAATAATATTTCTTTGAATGATACTCTTTTGACAGGCGCAAAATTACAGTCAGATATATCTACCCTGTTATTGAACTTCAGATTGGGACCGATAGTTATGACAGCAGATATTAAATCCATGTTCACACAAATCCTGATTCATCCAAAACATAGAGATTTTTTAAGAATCCTGTGGAGGTTTACTACTAATGAACCTTTAAAGCACTATACACTTAATAGAGTTCCCTTTGGACTCAATTGCTCACCATTTTTAGCTATTAGAACTCTTATTCACTTGGCAAACGAAGAAGCAAATAATTTTCCATTAGCCTCTAGGGCCCTTTTGACTTGCACATATGTCGACGACATTTGCATGTCCTGTTCGAATTTGTCTGAAGCTTTCATGTTACAAAGTCAATTGATTTCTCTACTCCGAACAGCTGGTTTTGAGTTAAGAAAATGGACATCGAACTATCCAGAGCTAATTTCACATTTACCGTCAGATCACGTGAATCAAAATTCTTTAACTTTTGATAAAGATTCTGGTGTAAAAATTTTGGGTTTAAAATGGTCTCCTGTAACTGATTGTTTTTCATATTCCGTGGCTCCCATCGATAAGGCATGTACAAAGCGGAATATATTATCGGAACTTGCCCGCATTTATGATCCTGTAGGGTATTTATGTCCTGTTTCATTGATTGCAAAACTATTAATTCAGAGCTTATGGATTCTCAAATTGAAGTGGGACGAAACCCCTTCTAAAGAAATTATTAAGAAATGGAACATTTTCAAAACACAACTTCCGAACATTTCAACTATAAAAATACCTAGATATGTTTTTGCTAGTGTCTCACAAACAGTGGATTTGTGTGGATTTTGTGATGGTTCGCTCAAAGCGTATGCAGCTTGTATATATGCTCGCGTTATACTTCCCGACAATACTATCAAAATTTCATTAATATATGCCAAATCCAAGGTTGCTCCTTTAAAACAGCTTTCAATCCCTCGTATTGAACTGTGTGCTGCACTTCTTCTTTCTAAATGTATTTCATTCATCATAAAAACTTATGAAAATAATATACAAATTGAAAATATATATACTTTCTCAGATAGTACAGTCGTACTTCATTGGTTGAATTCTTCTGCTCATAAATGGAAGCCTTTTGTAGGAAATCGCATATCAGTTATTAAAGAAAGACTGCCATCTGCTCATTGGTACTACATCCAATCAAAACTGAATATTTCTGATTGTGCTAGTCGTGGTTTGTACCCTAATCAGTTCTTAGAGCTCAATGAATGGTGGCAAGGGCCAAGTTGGTTATACTTAACTCCAGATCTATGGCCTGTTACTCAAATCCACGATCTTCAACCGAGTTCAGCTGATGTAGTTGAAGAGGTTAGAAAAGTGGCATTGTCCACTTTTGTTGAACATAATTTTTTTGATGATCTCATTGAAAAACACTCCTCTTTAGAAAAAATAAAAAGAGTAATTGCTTATGTTTCCCGCTTTGCTTACAATTGTTCACACGCCAGCATAAAGGAAGTTCATTCATTCAATGACAAAGATTTACTATCTGCCTTATTATTGCTTATCAAGCATACACAGTTACGTCACTTTTCGGAAGACATTTCTAAGTTGAAAAACGGCGAAATGCCTTGTAAAATATTTCGAAAATTGAATGTTTTCCTGGACGACCACGATGTTTTGAAAGTTGGCGGTCGTTTAAAAAATTCCTTACTTAATTACGAGATGAAACACCCTATTTTATTACCGAAAATTTCCAGGCTTACAGAACTTTTGATTATTGAAACTCATAATAAATACTTTCACCCAGGCTTACAAACATTGAGCTTTCTGCTGGCACAAAATTTTTGGATTTTGTCAGCTCGCCAAATTATTCGCAGTGTCATTTCAAAATGTTTGAAATGTTGGCGTTTGTCTCCAACCCCTTGTCAACCTATAATGGGAAATCTGCCCGCTACCCGTATAACTCAAGTTAAACCATTCAGTGTCGTTGGATGTGACTTTGGAGGCCCCTTCAAAATTTCGTTACATCGCTCCCGAGGATCAAAAATTCTCAAAGCCTATATTTGTATTATTGTTTGCTTTGTTACAAAGGCAATACATATTGAAGTCGTATCAGATTTATCAACCAATAATTTTTTGTGTGCTTTACGGCGCTTTATTGCTAGACGTGGCCGTTGCTCTGAATTAGTTTCTGATAATGGAACCAATTATGTCGGAGCCAATAAATATATCTTAAATATTATGAATGAAGCTACTGCGGAGGAAAGAATCAAATTTACGTTTCAACCGCCATATGGTTCTCATTTTGCCGGCTTAGCTGAGGCAGGTATAAAATCAGTCAAGAGTCACTTGGCTAGAGTTATCGGGGATCAAATTCTAAGCTATGAAGAGCTAAATACTGTCTTGATACAAATAGAATCAATATTAAATTCCCGTCCCTTATGTGCCATGAGCTCTGACCCTAACGATTTGTCAGCACTTACACCAGGCCATTTTTTGACACTTGAGCCACTCACGGCTCTTCCGGATCCTGATACATCTCACCTAAAAATCAACCGGCTCGATCGTTTCCAACTTCTTCTTCAATTACATTCTACCTTTTGGCGGCGATGGCACCAAGAATATCTACACACGCTTCATCAGAGAAGTAAATGGACAACCCCAGGAACTCCACTCAAAGAAGGAGCCCTGGTGCTCATGAAAGAGGACAATATTCCTCCTTTAAGGTGGAAACTCGCTCGTGTACTCAGTTTCTCTCGAGGCAATGATGGTGTGGCGAGAGTTGCTAAGATCCGCTGCAAAACAGGCATTTTTACTAGACCTTTGGTAAAACTTTGTCCTTTACCAGAGGCCTAATGCACCATTTCACTTATTAAAAATTATGTATGTATATATATTTTTTCATTATAAAATACATTTTTTTTTTTTTTTGCTAAATTCATATTTAACAAAACCAGGGGGGAATATGTATCATATTGAGTTTATCATGTTGGATTGATTTATTATTATAAGGCGGAAGGACCTCGGTCGATCGTTTATTATTATTATTATTATTATTGAAATTAATTTGTGTTGACACTTTCCTATGCGCATGTACAAGGAAGGTACGTCGATCATTTCCGGCAGCCAGTCGAGAACAAGCCATATTTGAATAAACACCGCATATTTTGTCCATATTATATCTTCATATATGTGCCAAGTTATTAGCACCGCCGCACCGCTCCACAAACTTTAAACGCAAGAGGCAAACAGGGGTACCCCAGCCAGACAGCCAAAAATAACCCGGACAAAACGAAGAGGAAAGAAAGGTTGGTGTCACACATCCATATTTTTCATGCAAAAGAATCAGCCTCAAATTAATTATTTCTAAAATTTAACAGACGTAAATCTCTAAATACACATCTGAGACAGTGAGCTGTATTTCATAACCATTCTCATCATATATTGAGTCTGAGCTATAAGTGCATACGAAATAATGGATAGAAACAAGATAGAAAGTAATCTAATCTTGATGATGGTAGGTGTGTTTAATGGTGGATTTAAACTCAACCAAATCAATAATTCAGAATAAACAATTAAAAATTACCAATAAGCAATTAAGAAGGTGCTTATAAACGTCAACTAGGAAATGAAAAATTATGTTCTATGAGTTTCATAACGCCAGCTGTGAGGAAGATGTTCACATGCTCAAGAAGAGCCATCGTGGTCAACATTTCTTCACGGTCCATTATATTGTTATTGCAAGAAAATATTTGAACATATCACTCAGAAAATAACCAAATTTATATTTGATGACAAATGATATGTCATTTCGCTGACTTTGCGCATGCCCACTCCCATTTTCTATTCATCTTTCTTAATTCTTAGATGGTAATTCAATTCTTAGTGAAGAAGGCAATTATAGTGGATAAATCGGTAGTGTTAATATCTGAAGTCGAGCAACAGCAGTAGTACAGTTTGCATGTATGATTTAGTTGATGGATATTGGATAGGTGGAAATAGATTCAATTTAAAAATTCTACATTGAGGAAATGTTAAGTGATCGTAATCATACCGTTTCATTAGTGATTGCTCTCTCTTCAGTATCACACTTTAAATGTTCTGTACAGTGATTTCCAGGGATTGGTTTTCTAATCTCTTATTTTGTTAAAAATTCAATTTACTAAATGTCTTACACTTTTTTGATTCAGTTTTGAGTCAATTGTTGTAAAAAAAAACAATTTTAAACAACAATTGACTCAAAAATCGAAACTAAATAGAACATACTCGACATATGATGTATAAAAAAAATCTCCAGTAAGAACGATAAGAGCAAATATACTCATTATCCAGCTGTCTAATTCATGTGCTTGCTACTGAAGTATAATTATGATGGAATACACCACCTGTAAACCCATGTAACAATTTGTAAATTTCCAATTTATTGTGATATGTTCATTATTGTTCAAATATTGTTATGTTTGTGTCTTTCGAGATTTTGTTGGATTCATGTTATGCCAATGCAGAATTATGTTGCCATAGCGAAACGAATATAGGCTTTTATTGAATTTTGGCTATATTCGTGAAATAAACTATACTGAAATGCGCTATGGGTATGCAATTCTACCGGTTTGATTCTGTCCATTTGTATGTTGCACCATTATTACCTATTACGATCTCATTATTACAGAGTATATTTCTCCATCTCTATATTGCTTGTTATAAAAATACAGCTATTATGTTATGTTTCTTCAGCCTTTCTGCAAGAGGGCTAGAAAATGTATGTACTAAAACTTCACCATTTTATCTATGGTTATGGTGCTCCATTAAAATTCGCTCGGTCTTCCTCTTCAACTGCACCGTACCAAATTTTCAAAAAATGTTTTTATATACAGTGTGACCCATTTAATATGGAAGCACCCTTATAAAATTTACATTTTTGAACTGATTGGAATGATTTTTTTTTTCGTTAGGTAGACATTCAAAAAGTCTACTGAATTCACATTTACAAATTGTTTTATACGTTGAAATTTTTCAATGAATAAAAAAGTTATAAGGGAATGAAATATGAAAAATATTCCGTTTAATTAACCCACCAGTTTTGAAAATGGTGTAATGACCGAAACTAGTCAACAAATATAAAATTATCGTGGAAAAGAGACAAAATTGTTTTTAGTGTATCCTTAGTGAACATGAATTTCCACAAAATAAACAAGTCGTCAATCAAAGAAGTCAATTTCAGAACTTTAATCAAAACTTTGTCTACACAACCGGATTAAGTGAGTCTCGAAATATCACTGACTATAATTTCATTGAAATTTGTTTTATAAATAAAAATTATGAGATAAAATTACTCTTTCCATTTTTCAAATTTTATTATCTTATGATTTTTTTATTTATGAGCAGATTTCGATGAAATTTTGACCAGTGATATATCGGGACCTCCTCAATACAGTGGTGTATTCCGAATTTTGATGAAAGTTATGAAATAGAATTGGTGGGTTGATTAAACGGCATACTTTTCAAATTCCATTTCCTTATAACTTTTTTATTGATTGACGCATTTTAACGTAATTCACCAATGAACCATTTGAAAATTTCGATAATCCAGTGGTCTAGTCAGATTTTTTCCAAAAAAATCGCTGGTAATTTTTTAAAAATTTTTAACTTGAAAAATAAGATTACTTGACCCTGGGAATGTCTACCTAACAAAAACAAAATCATTCCAATCGGTTGAAAAATGTAAGTTTTATAAGGGTGCTTCCATCTTAAATGGGCCACACTGTATGTTATTTTCTTATTTCCATCTATCTTTTTTACAAATGTTATAGTTTGAGGTAATATTGTTAATTGTAACAGAACATTGATTTTATCCAATCTGAAGTGGCATGCTCTGTATGGATGAGTCGCAAACTTCGAAGAGGTAACCAGGTGGTTCAATCTGCTTCAAATAGCACAAAATTTAAGATTCGTCCGTAGGTACCAGCCAGATAAGTAAAATTATCATTTGAAAAGATTACAATGGTATTTTGATGGCCCGTGAGCATTTGAAAATTGAGACCTACTTATAATTGTTGATTCAATATAAAAACTTATATTTGGGTGTTTACTGTAATTAATCGTTTCTCATCAACCCTCACATCCTCTGAAATCATATTTTTAGACAACCAAATGAATAATATCCATTCGTTGTCAAAAAAAATATACCAAGCATATATATGATGTCTGATGCCTGATTTATGCACCCTACCTAAGAACTAAACTTAAGACTAAGAACTAAGAGTTCATCAATAGGGAAACAACGTGAACGTTTATGGTATTTCGACTAGTACTAAGCAGATTTGCATTGATTCACTCTCAGTTAGGTCATAGTCTTGAGTTTAGTTCTTAGGTAGGGATGCATAAACCATCCATTATTGCAAATGTTTCCAATACAAGTTTTGCAATCCATTTGCTGAGACCTTGATGTGTAAAATGCATTTGTATTTGCGTTTCAGCCAGCAAGTTGTATCAAAAATTATAGATATTATTAAATAGAAGAACTAATTCTATCCATCTTTTTGATAATTTTCGTTCAGAGCCAATAATTCTTTACCATTCTTTTCTCTTTTTATTTTTTCACCCACCCACTTGACCATCAGCACGTTTGCCAAGTATTAGTCAACCTTCTATATTCTGAACGAAACTTTCGTCTAAAAGGGATCTCAATTTTTCTTAGATTCAATTCGTTTTATCAACTATTCCTTTTGACTTGTTATATGTGATATGTCTCACCTGAGAAATAAAGAAAGAATATTATAACAAAGGTCACACCAACAATATAGAGTAATTTGGTGAAGCCCTTGGTTTTAAAAGAATCGGTTTTCGATGTAGTATAATGTAATCTAGTGACCTGAGTGTATATGAAAATGAGTATTACCCAATATAGTAATAGAGTTGTTTCTAATCAAAAGTTGCCATTAATTTTAATAGCAAAATGGAATGGTTTTGCTTATATCGGAGCATGACAGTGGTGTCTAGAAATTTTGAATATGTATCTCATCTACTGCAGTATATTAGGTTTTCGTTTATTTTCGTCTGGGATTTTTTTTTTATCACAAATCACCAATGTTTTTAAAGACAACCCCCACAGAATCTTCCAAGAGCTTGTGCTACTAAGAAAGATCTGCTCTACCATCACGGCCACCACGGCCCATCTATATATCTTTACGTCTTATATCGTAATTATATTTCGTATCCCTCATCCAAATAGATATTACACCATGTCGATAAAGAATTATAGTGTTACTACAGGATGTAATATGTATAGGACGAGGATACTCATACATGGCCCGATCTAAGGGGGGAGCGGCAAGCCGGGCATTTGCCCAGAGCGGCAAAAAATGAGGGGTGGCAAAATTGTTTTATTCCTATGTTTCAAACTAGATATCGGATCGGAAGATCGGATCCTGTACTCGTATAATTCAGAACAAACTTCCTACAGGTAAGTCGTTTGTCCTTGTAAGTATCTACTACATATATTATATGCAAACTATCACAGCTCCTTCATGGCTATAACATACGCAGCACAGGAGGTAGGGGAATGAACACAAACACCAAAAATCTCAACATGGGTACTTCTTGATTGTCCGGTTGACCTCTGAGAAATTCTTTCCTCCTCCCCCCCAAACTCAAATCCTGGATGCGCAACTGGCCTGTTCGGCCTCCTATAGGGGTTCTCAAAACTCTCACCTTTCCCATAATTCATAAGGATCACTAACAATGGCTCCTTACACTGAATTTTCAAAGGAATAGCTATTTGTATTACAAGTGCCACTTTTCTTCCCGCAGGATGTAGTTTACTGCCAGACGTGAAGCGGAGGGCAGTAAGCAATAAACATTCAAGGGAAGAAAAGGCACTTTACTCCCATGTAATACATATGATTTTTCCTCCTACCCACTCAATAAACCTTTTTTGTAAATTTAAAACGTATCTCAACTGCGTTTGTTTAAAACGGACCTATACTTGCATGATGGAAAGTATACAAAATTAATTGCCCATCCAAATTACTCTGATGGCGTAGTGGCAAGCGACGCTGACTAGTAAACTGAAGGTACCGGGTTGGGTTCGATCGCGGCAATCGATATTTTTTTTTTTCGTTTTTTCTTCTGTTAGAGATATAAATTAATGGATATTTGGTTAGCTTATCTATTTGGGATTGAGATTCAGTGTTAATTTTCTCATACGCCTATTTTGAACGAATTGTCAATCGTTTTTTCCTCCCTAGGGAGGAAAAGTATGAGTTTCCTCCCTGATTTGAGGGAGGAAAGTGTGTACTTTCTATAGGGGTAGGAGGAAAACTCTTTTGTTGTTTGTTGGTGGTGGCGATCAGAAAACCAAGCAGCAGTTGGCACGGTTACAGTTTAGATAGGCCACTGGCATTCTTAGAGCCGATTTTTCAATATCCTGTTTACATAGTTTGATTGTTAGCTGAATTTGGCTGGTGGTTAGAATGAATGTAACATTCGCTCAAATGTAGGAATACACTCAAATTCTAACCATCAGTCACGTAATCGAAAAACCGGTCCTTAGACGGATATGTTCAGTAGGTATTCTCTATCCTGCTTGGAATCGCACATTGAAAGGTAAGACTTGCCTCATTCCTAGTTCGCACTAGTCTTCTTATTACTTCTGAGGGTTGCTCATTAGGGTCTCATTTTGATACTAATCTTAATGTCTTTTGATTAGGCATGAGTACACTAGAATATAGCCAGTAATGAGCAGGTGATTTTTTGATTTTTTTTTTTTCACTGATGAAAATATAAAAACTTATTCCTGTAGAAAATGTATTTATATGCGTACTTTGCATGTATCTAAAAAAAATACAAGGCCATTTTAGATATATTGGGGAAAAACTGGTTGTTTGTTAAATTTCAACACCCTGATCTCAGAAATAAAGCAGTTGCGGGCCTATGTTCATATAAATAATTTTTCTTAGAATCACACGAGGATTATCACCCTTCAGGATAAGCATTCAATTATGAAACAACCTGTTTCTATATTGTAGACCATTCCAACAATAAACATGTATTTTGTAATACAAGTATGAGAGAAAGGAATAAAAACCATATTCGACCATCTGTTTGTTGATAAATTTTTATTTCGCAAAATTTCTACCATTGTACACTTAGTTCCCTATATTATATCAAATCAGTCAAATCTGCTGAAAACAAATTTTCGATTTTTTGGTAAAATAACCAAAATATTATAATTGAAACTTCTGTATATAATAAACCCAGGAATAAGGAAGGTTGGTATAATGAAAACTTTCGATGAGGAATATTTGACTTTATAAATAAATTCCACAAAAACTTTTTCCCATAAATGCCCTTTTACACTTTGTGTTTCACGTTTTTTTTTAAACAAGAGATGCAGAAACACTCATTCTTCAAAGTGATTCAGTGAACAAGTTTCAGTCATCAGTACATTGAAGGAGATTCCCTCATCTTTGAAGGCTACATTAAAGTATTAAGTAATAACAGAATAACTATCGCTTTTTGTGAAATCCAACCCAAATTTCTTGTAACGCCTCTCTTTAATTTCTACCCCATTCAATCTTGGAATCCTGGTATGAGAGACAAACGGTTGGTAGAATTTGTCGCCAAGTTTGGTTCCACAACTATGAAAACCTACCATTTTTAAAGAAACCGAAATACGGAGGATTTACGACGTGGGGAAGTCCGCCAACCTTTTGGGTATGGCTATCTTTACTATTTCTCCAAAAAATTATATGAAAGAAGTCATCACAAAAAATCCCTGCTCAACTTTTATAATGTTTATCGATAAAGATATGTTTTTCACGTCTGTATGATTATTTGGTAAAACTTGCTGGCTATAGAAAATATCAAAAACCTATATAAAATAGTTATCTTTCGCTAAGCATTGTTTGTAATGAAAAATGTTCTGATATTGATATTTGAAATTGCTGTGCTACCAATATTGTGTTAGAAAATATTGTTAACTTGTAAGAAAAATGTTTTAAAAAGATCTCATGATGTTTGTTGTATACAAATTGTTTATTTAATTTTTTATATATAAATATATTATATATAGGGCCGTTCCTTACAAAAAGAACTTGTTTAATGTGGTAATTTGTTGTTTGCAGGATGTACCTCTAAACTGTAAGTTTGCTAATAAATTTTGTTCCGTGCGTTGATATGTTTTTGATTTATATTCAGACTTCAACAGTTCTGATATTTTTGGCATATTATTTACGAGAGCCACAGGCCCAAAAGTATTTTTTCATCATTTTCACTTTTGTCAAAATTTCGAAATATACAGTGTCACGCATAAAGTTCGCAACATATGGAAGTTTTTTTATTAACAAATATAATGAAAATTTGATTCCGCAGTTAGTTTGTGCTTGATAAATGAGTAAATAACAGCCTCGTTTGTTTTGTCACGTGCTACTCTAAACCTGTCAAATTTGACATTTTTCTAAAATCCTCAAAAAATCAAGTTTTTTTTGAAATTTCGAAAAATTCCAAATAAAAAAGTTGCTCAGTTTCCAATTTTATATCTTTGCTCAAAATTTGGACTTTCTACTGTCACTTTGGCTTTTTTCAAATTTTTTTTGATTTTTGGAATCTTTCGGCTCTATCGAATCGAACGGAATATGACCCAAATTTCATAATTTTGATGAATACAAGACTTCAACGGGATATCTTGCCCAGAAAATACCCGCATTGGCCTGTTACAAGAAACAAGAATAAATGAACCTCCAGAAATTCGTCTTTGTTGTTACAAAGTTAGTTCATCTAGTTTTTTTCATTTCATTATTAAACTGAATCGTATTTTTGTTGTATGGATGTTAATATGTTCAGTAACGAAGAAACGTATTTCTCTTCATTCTTATACTCATTCCTTTTTTAACAGATTTGTATCCCGTAAGCTGCAGATGAGTTCGAAATATTTTGATGTATGTAGGTCTCGAGAAAATAATAATGTTTCGCAACGTTTTTTGAATTCATTTCATAAATTTCATCATTCAGTAGGTATGTCCTTCCTGTTCTGTTGCTTTCGTGCACAAGTGACAGACCGACAGACCCTGATGAGGTCTGTGCCCTGGAGGTAAAACAAACTCAATCGTAGAAAAAGAAAAAGAAATAACCTCACTTTTCCATTTCGTTTTGTTTGCTGTTCTCTTATTTTCAAACAATTTGTAAAAAACTTTGTGATTTTTTCCCTCAACATGATTGCGTTTCTATCGAAAGGCTCTAAAGAACGTTTCAGTGTAAATATAGCGAAAAAGTACGGTTAGGTGGGTTGTCAGATATCTTAGGTTAGGTTGTTTTACCTCCAAGGTCTGTCACCAAACTAGTGTGGTTGAGGTGAAATATGGTGGATGAATGATGGGCCAGAAAACGAATTGTTCATGAAATCAACCAGTTATTAAAAACGACTTGGCGGTAGTATTGTGGTGAAATCATACTTGACAACTGAAATTGACGTTTGAAATTTGAATTACAACAAGAATATGATCAAAAACTACTATTATATTTTTGTTGAAATATATTCTTCCATGTTATTGGTGAAACAATGTTTCCAAATCATCTTCCTCCTCTGAGTTCATCCGACGATGAACTAATTTTGAGATTTTATGATATCCCAGAAAAACACGTAAAAATTACCAATTACTTCGAAGCAATAATTCCGAGATACAGTGACATGGATTTCAAATCTCATTTTCGATTTTCAAAGTCTGGCGTTGAAGAAATTCTGATAGAATTACATTTCGACTCTATTTGCGAATTGAGTCGACACAATTGTTTTGTGACTCTGCGATCATAAACATAACCTTACTAATAATCCATCCACCAAACTGACCAACCTTTCCAGCCGGTGGAAAATTCAGGAATTGGTGGATCAACCTGTTGAATTAAAAAACGAAAATAGTTTGTGCACTATTTCCACCACAATAATATAAAAACGACTTGGTGGACCAACCACACTTCCACCCATAGAAATTATAATATATAAAGTATATATAAATATAAAGTATATATATTATAATTTCTATGCTTCCACCACACCAGTGTATGGCGAATTAAAAAACACGCCCATATTTATAGAGCACTGTCAGCTGACGTCATGGCGGTGATCAGCTGATGGGGGGACAAACAAAGAATTTCAGTTTGAAAAGAAAATTGTTTTTTTGTGGTGGTTAGTGGTTAATTGTGATTTTTTTGAACTTCAGTAGTAGGAGATTTGAGCCGGTTCTGGGCCTCCCCCCACCACTATGACGTCATCAGTGACCTTGACCTATGACCTCGACCTATGACCTTGACCCATGACCTTGACCTATGACCTTGACCTATGACCTCGACCTATGACCTCGACCTAGGACTTGACCTAGGACTTGGGCTTGCCCTTAGCCTTGACCATGATGTATATTGTTGGGAGGTGTTCAGGGTTTGTGTTTGACATTGAGATTATAATGACTTGGATTTTTTTTTCATACACGGACAAGTACTTTTTCCAAGTACTTAATTTATTTTTCTTACCTCAATGTCTTCCATGTCCTTCATGTATACTTACTCTGCCATTGTGTATGATCCTAATGTGTGGAGTACGCATACAAATCTAAACCGAAGTATAGAGAGGGTACACGTCTGCACGCCACGGATATCCAGTCAGACATGTGATTCCCCTCTGATGATGTATACCTTGCGATGGTGGTGGGGGGAGAGGTCGCGTGACGTCAACGCTATGCGCATCCGACGACGATCCAGTGATGTGTGTCAGACTCTCGCTCTCGACATGGTTGGCTTTCTCCCACCCTTTCTCCCCACCATCACTCCCACCCCGTCTCCTCACCCTTTCTTCTCCCACCCTTTCTCCCCACCTTAACCCAAAGGCTGCGGTCATGCAGCGACTACGTGGCTTTAACGTTGAGATATACTTGGAGGTACTTTGAAAATTTTGGTATGACCTTAATGAATGCTATACATGTATTCAGTGTTTGTGTTTGACCTTGAGATGTCATTGTGATGACTTGGATATCATTTTTCATACACGGACAAGTACTTTTTCCGGGTACATATTTACCTCCATGTCTTTCACCGTCCTTCATGTGTACCTACTTTACTATTGTGTATGATCCTTATGTGTGGAGTACATATAAAAATCTATACCGAAGTATAGAGAAGGTACACATCTGCACACCACGGAGATCCAGTCGGATATGTGAACTCTGAGAGATACCTTGCTATGGTGGTGTCGTGACGTCAACGCTATGCGCATCCGACGACGATCCAGTGATCGTGTCAGGATTTTGCTCTCGACACGGTGGGGTGGGTCCGCGCTGACGTCACAACACCCATACGCAGAGGTACTTTGAAAATGTTGTATGACCTTCATGAATGCTATACATGTACTTAAGGTTTGTGTTTGACCTTGAGATGACATTGGTGATAGATGGGAGAGATTACATACACGGTAATGAAGTTCTTGGTTATTGTGTCCTGTTTCAATTGTATTCATGATTGATAGTGTATGTTATGTGTACGTACTCTTAAAAACTATAAAGTTTAAACAGTACATACAAAAAACCATTGACATTGGGTTTTTTTCTTCATATATACGGTAATGATGACCAAGCACTTTTCTACTCTGCGTTTGATCTGCGTATGACCTGTGTACGGTAATGAGTATACGATCGAGTATTTGAGTACTTAAATAACTCCATGTCTCGAACTATGTATGATCATGTGTACTCCAGACTTGCTACTGTGACCTTCATGGTGTACATACAAGTATAAGTAGCAAGAAGCAAGTCCGAAAATTCAAGAAATCTAACCACACACGCACCGTCTGTTAGCCATTAAACGCCGGCGATGAATGTACCGTTCCCTCAGGCATGACCTCCGCATGACATCCCCTTCCTAATTTTGTGAATGGTCTGTGTGTGACACATCACACCAGGAGCTCGCTAAACCAGTCATATTAGTTTCTCATCAAACTGGTGGTCCACCAGTGAAAAATTAGATACGGTTGCTTCGACCACTATGTACACATGTGATAACAATCATGTGCTAACAATTCCGACAACATAACTGATGATCAACGTATATAAAACGTATATAAAACGTATACAAAACGTATATAAAACGTATATAAAACGTATATAAAACGTGTTTGACATTCACTTGTCCTCACTTGATATTTTTTTTTTATTTTGTATTTGTATAAAACTTACATCTAATTCAACATTTCTACAATACTTAAACATAACTTAACCTATCTATATACAACCTAAATACTATACCTATGGCAGGCTGCCGCCATCCTATCCATGGCGGTGCGGACTTCTGCTCTCACAGTGTCCCTCCTGGTATGCATTTCAGCTTCCAGGAGGGCTGCATGTTGATCTCTCTCCATGAGAGCTGCCTGTTAGCGGGTAATTTCTGCCCGCTCTCTAGCGATCTCCAGGCAGCCGCGCTCAACCTCATCCAGTCGCTCCAACACCTGGTCAATAAAAGTCCCCGGCCTTGCTTCGAGGACGTTTCTGGTTGGCTCGCTTGCCGTGGTGGAGGTGGTGGTGGAACAACTGTAATGACGGGAGAAAGGGGTATGTCTGCAATTGTTGGTTCCAACTGTACAACTACAGGAGCAGGCATTACTTCAACTGGTGCCACTATAGTTGCAACAGGTGGTGCTACAACAGTTGAGGATGCCTTCTTTGACGGCCATCCTCCAGAGTACGGGCTATTTCTACTACAGTTCCTACGGTACTCAACAATAGGACCAGCCTTACTTGTACTACTGTGACTAGTAGATTGCTTCTTCGATGATGACTTCTTTGGTGGCTGTACCATGAAATCATCATCGCTGTCCGCAATATTTATTATAGGCATATCTTCCGTCGACAATTTTGCTCCAGCGTTACGGGATCCTTTGGGAGCAACTCCATCAACGAACCCACCTCGTCGTTTGCGTTGGTCCATCTGCGCACCTGCTGGGGAAGGCGTCATCGGCGTTCATGAATACAAGATTGTTAACTTACCTTCAAATTATTCTACTTAGTCCTGTAATACTGAATGCTGCTGGCGACTGGATGCCGCAAATGGCTGGCGACTGAAGATTATTCTGGGGGAGTTCTTGTTTTAATCACTCAGGCCTCCACCCCACTCCTACTCTTCTTCTTCTCCGACCTACTTCAATCCCCACTATGTCTTAAGCCACGTCCCTTTCTTAAGCCACACCCGCTTTCTTAAGCCACGCCCCCTCATACCAGGTTTTGCAACCCTAACCCATCTCCACCCCTATTTCAACTCTGCTATTTGTTACAATGCATACATCCCCCTACGGGGCAAAGCTGATATAGAGATGAGTGACATGAATAACAATTAAGTATGGGAACATTCGCATATTCCACTGTATCATGTGAATAACCATGCTGATACCACCCACCATTATTATTCATGCCGCAATACCTTAAAAAACAAATGTCACATAAGAAACGCTTTCTATTGTCACAAGTATGAATTGTGACAAAGGAAAAGCTGCAACAGTACAAATTACTGGCAAAGTTTTCTAATGCTTCAGTCATATTTATTTGATGGGCCTTGCTCACGATGGTTTCGGGCACATCCTCACAGTCTGGTACAATTCCATCATCGGCTGGTGCTTCTTCACCGTCATCTTCGAGAAACTGTTCTCCGTCTAAGTCTTCCCCAGCTGGATTGTCCTGGCGGCCATCTTCAACATCTCTGTGGTCATTGAATTCACCATTGTCACCATCAGCCACTACAACTCCATCCTCCTGTTCGTCACCATCCTCATCCACTACAACTCCATCTTCCTGTTCCCAAACAAAATCGTCGCCTGCCAAAACTTCAACCTGATTGTTGACATCTAATCGAGAGAGGGCTTCCAATGCAAAATCAACTTGATCAACCATAATTAGTGACGCACATGAATGTATTAATGAAATTCCCACGGTCCCTACCCACTATCTACCGAAACTGCAAGAAAAAAAAGTGGATTTTACCTCTGAAATATGACAAAAAAATTGAAAGAATTTTTTTCCAGTAGCATTTATCATTTTGAATCTTTTATCTCAATTTTGATATTTTCCGATTAAATCCATTATAACGTGAATACAAAAACATTTAGTATATTTTTGACGAATGTACAAATACATGAGAAAAAAAAGATGCAATGCCTATGTTTCCTGGCTTTTTTTTCCAGTAGCATTTAACATTTTGAATCTTTTATCAAGTATGGTATTTTCCGATTAAATCCATTATAACGTGAATACAAAAACATTTAGTATATTTTTTGACAAATGTACAAAAACATGACAAAAAAAAAAAAATGCAACGCCTATGTTACCTGGCTGAGTTAGCAAGCCGACTCGATCGCTCTATACCTGAATTCAAAGATAGGAGCAGCTATCAGCGCTCGGCCTGGCGTAGTTCAAGTATACTTTACGATTTCATAATGTATGTATCAACGCCAATCTTCACCAACAAATAAGAAACTGTGAGAAGCTTCTAAGGCGTGGTGGCATTTAAAATACTGCACCCTTTCGTCACAATGTTTGATGAACAAAATATTTTGAAGCGACACATTTTACGCTTCCATAAAATAGGTATGTGATGTTTGTTACGTACTAACATTGCTACTTATAATCAGAATACGAACAAATGAGCAAAAAAAATTAACTATTTTGAAGAATATTACATTGATCGATAAAAGTGGACACAGGGAACTATACCCCTAACCTATTGGTTGTTCATGCAAATAAAAATTGAAAAAGTGAAAAGAAACACTTTGTTGTATCTGAAATTCACTATTATAGAGAAGTAATGAATTTTCGATATTCAGTTTTGAATCTTATCAGCCACCATCAATACAATCAGAAGTACAGAGATACAACTCGTATACAGTGAGTTTTAAAAAGTTTGCACCATATGGAAAACTTGTTCATTATCGATTTTTCAGAAAATTTTATTCTTCTTAAATATTGGTGCATTGCAGAAAACATAAAAGTTGTCAGTATTTTAAATTTCTGAACGGTATACAGGGGAAACAAAAAAATATGAAATTCGATCAGGTGTAAACTACGCTTATTTTTGACATTATCGAAAAAAAAATTAATTTAGAAAAGTTGTTTTGGATCAAAACCAACATTTCAATTCAAAATCATAGCCACCTACGCAGAAAAAATAAAAAAAATCACATTTTTATGATTAAAGTGATCGTAAAGATGCAGATTTTTATTATTTAATATTTTTCCTGGGTTTGCCTCTAATATAATGATGGTCATCAAAAAACCTATCGAGAATGTCTATTCCCATTCTATTTTTATTCTTTTGAAAAATGCAAATTTCAGTTTTCTTGATTTATCAATTCGAGAATAAGCTTAAATTTCTAGTATCTTTTGGAGGGAAATTGTACAAATTTTAGATGTAATTCAATGTTCGTAGGGGGAAGTAGTTGTTTTCTGACAGATATTCGCCACAAACTTTCCACTTTGTGAGATGGTGTGGAGAGAAGGGGATTTTGACTATTCTGGTAGTAATTTTCAAGTGATTTCACTCGTTTTATGCTTCTTATGAATCATATACAGCTGACGGAAACTGAAGCAGCTGTTGGTATGCAACAGAATATCAAGTTCTGAGAGGCACTTTTATCGATATTACATCACATTGCACTATTTTTGAAAACAAATGACATTCTTCCGAGAAACAATGTTTTCATTGTTAACAATAGTATATTATATGGCAAGGGACTAGTGAATGTTTTGATCCTGCACGTGATGTTTATTGCCTGAGGCCCCTGAGGGCTAGTAGAGCTCGAGTGCCAATAATCTCGTAAGGGATAAAATATTACTTTAGTCCTGTGGCACATACGCTATTTTTTGCACTTCCCAGTATTATAAATTTCAATAATAATACAACTAATTATTTTGATGAGTTATATAAACATGGTACTTAGATTACTTAAGTAGGGAACGTCATAGTAACGGTGTCAACAAACTTTTTCAATTCAGTGTCATTTCAGTTAATGTTGACATTAACCGATACATCAAGAACATGACATCTCTTCACTTTCCTCTAATATTTACTTATCAAATACAAATAATCGCCCGTTTAGTTTCATCAATTGTTATAATATTAATGTCACATACAATCTTAATTCAATCAATAAAGATGTATAATGGAAT
Organism: Chrysolina haemoptera; assembly: GCA_958298965.1. Classification (NCBI taxonomy): domain Eukaryota; kingdom Metazoa; phylum Arthropoda; class Insecta; order Coleoptera; family Chrysomelidae; genus Chrysolina; species Chrysolina haemoptera. Next base: position 38,073,771 of record OY282585.1, on the reverse strand, counting down.
ATTTCCTAATTTTTGTCCTAGTTATTAATAGTGTAGCTGTGGTAATTTTTGTTTTTTACTTTATCTCCCTAGGGACTGAAAGATACATTTTATACGGGACTAAAGTGACAACTTTAATATTAACTTTAATTATTAACTTTAATAATAATATTTTTTGTTGAGATCGGAAAATATTTAAAAAATGCAATTTTCAATTTTAACTTCGTATATAACTGTGAAACCTAATTCTAAACACCTTTGCAATGCCCTCTGAGCATTTCCTATTCTCGTGGACAGATCTGAAAAAAATTTTTTGCTCATTGATATCAAAATGGAGTTGGTATGCTTATTCTTCAAAAATTTGAATCAAACACGGACCGCAATTATTTCCATAGATTGAAAATGTCGCACTTTACAAGGGTGGATCAGATATCATCGTTCGTAAAGTCCTTTACGAGTTTTAACGATTCATTATATAGACAGTGGGTTGGAATTTTAAGTATTGAAAAGCTTTTTCGGCCATGTTACGGTTGACATTTATTGCCTTCTAAATGAGGTGATGGTGTATTATTTACAAAAACATGTTCAAAGATCACTTCAACAGATTATAAATTCACGGTTTGAATACCTACCTCTCAGAACCCTTTTTTTTTATGCTACATGTGTAGGACCAACTAATTTATAGCTTGCAAGAAGAAAGACAGCCTTATTCAAATCTTCAAAATTAAAATACTAGGTGCAATTTTGAAATCGAAATAATAATCTCCTGAACATTCAATGTTTGGAGAATAGAAAACATAGTGAATATGAGACAGTCAAATTGTGATGCTGTAAATTTACATTAATTTGTTAATTATTTATTTCTTCCTAGCAATAAAAGCGATTATTATTATTACTATTACCAAATATTGTGAAAAATCGACAAAAATATATTGTTGACTTATTTTATAATATGCAATGATACGTTAAAATTTATTTGATTGTCTTTGCGTAAAATATTCTACGCTAAAAAGTACAATGTCCCTTAGGGATGCTATCGATATTTCAAAATTAATTTCAAATGTTGAAGAAAAATTATAATGCTGTCTAAGAAGCCCCTCTATTGGTGAAATAATTTTAGATATAGCTCATACATGCAATACATCTATTGGTTGATATTCTATTTTTTATTGTTTTGGGGTTGGATTCTTCCTACTTTTTTGGTGGGCGTTTCTACATAATGGTTCAAATGGTTATAAAATGAATGAACTTGTGTTAAATAGTTCATAGTTCTTTAACTTTAGATCAATTTAATTTGACTTTGAAAATTATTGGAATTATAAAAAAAAATGGGTCCAATCGTTATTTTGGAAAATATTCTGTTACGTAGTGAAACTGTTCAATCCAAGGAATCTTTTGTGGCACTAGTGAATCAAGACCAACAGACTGTTAATAATTGTGAATACTCCAATGATTTGTGCACCATAAATTATGACGAGTTTCTAAAGATGACTACGCCTACAGCTGCAAAGCCTATTCAAGATTGCTACATTGATCTTACTATGACAGATGATGACCTTATGCCTGCAACATCAATCAAGATCAATAAAGAAGAGAAGAAAAGTGTGAAACGACTATCCAATGAAATTAGCCAGGTACCAATGAAGAAAAAAAAACTCATTGAACCATTAATTATTTCAAGGCCCTCGGCTTCTGGGACATATGAAGTGAAGTCCAAAACAACAATATTATCATTCCAACCAGTTCAGGAATATATAGCGAAGAAGAAAGTTAGCAAACAAAGGATCATTGATGCCAAACTAGCAGTTCATCGTTACGAAAAAATGGATATTTATATTCGTGGAAAAATCGATGAAACGCATAAAATTGAAAATAAAATAGTTTCTTTAGAGTTGGAAATCTCCAAGTTGCAAAAGGAGTCTGAGAATTTGCAAAAGGAGTCCGAGAATTTGCAAAAGGAGATTCAACTGAACCATATTCCTACCGACTGCCTTCAACAAGCTCAAATGGAGCTTCAACAATCCATAAGTGAATACGAAACAATCAGAATTGTAGAACAACAATGGCGAGAAGAACTTGATGAGGCTTTTGAGAGCGATGAATAGTGATTTTTCTGTTTTTCTATTATAAAATATATTTCTGGAATAATGTTTTGATGTGTTTTTTCTACACACTCCCTGTACATTTTTGAAATATTCGGGGATAAATAAATAAGAGGTCATATTTTTTATCGATAAATGAATTTTTAATTGCATGGAAAATTTTATTGTCATGACTAAAAAATCGAGAATCAAGGGAGTGAAAAAATCGCGAGAGTTTGCGCTAGAGCGATTTTTTCTACTTCCCTTGATTCGAGATGTTTTGTCAGAAGACAATAAAATTTGATTGCAATTTGAAATGTATTTTAAGAAGGCGTAGAAAGGCCATAGTAATTATTTTTTAGAATTCCGACTTACCAAGTCGGAATTAGTTAATTCCGATGTAATTATTTTTTATAACTCCGGACTGGGACTTAGTAAGTCAGAATTATAAAAAATAATAACGTCTGAATTATCTAATTCCGAGGTAGTAAGTCAGAATTCCGAGATACTAAGTCGGAATTAGGTAATTCTGACTTAGTAAGTCGGAGTTCCGAGATGCTAAGTCGGAATTATAAAAAATAATTACTGTGGCCCTTCTACACCTTCGTAGATATATAAAAAATATAATCTCGAATGTATTTTAGAGAGATTAATACACAACTATATGACAAACAGACAATAAATATATTCATATTGAAAGCCCAATCTTTCATGACTATAGTCCAAGCTCTGCATTTGAAGTAGTTCCCCAAGTTCACAATGCTTCTCTTTCAGAAATATTTCAAACTGTTTCCATAAAGACTTCTAGTTATTTATTGAGCATTTCTCGGAGAAACACTTTTTTCAAAACATTCCAACGATTCTCGACCAAATCTTACCATTTCATGTTATGTTGAAAACTCGAAAATAACCTCTAGAGTGGAATTGCAACGACCATTGATTGGTCGATTCTAAGAAATTGAAGTAATTTCATTGACTGTCAGATTAGGCGTGTATTAATTGGAGGTAAATACATGAGAGATCGTATTTTTATCACTTATGATTACACGAGAGCTTTTTTTTTATCGAAGTAAACTTGACACTGGCAGTAATGAGAATTTTATTGCCTGACAATTCAACGAAAAAAACTACCCCTGAAAAAATTATGAGTCCGCAGGACGAGTAATTTTTTCTGGCAGTTTTTTGAGTTGAATTGTCCTAATGGCAACAAAATTCGAATTATAAATGTCAAGTTTTCTTTGACAAGAAAAAACTAGAGTGTAATTCGGTAAGACAATTCAATGAATATGTGACATAAGGTCATCAAAAAGATGTTCATAATGCTGGTTGTCATGCTTCCAAAAGTTAGGTTCCGTTTTGTCGCTGGAAAAGTTAGGGCAAACTTTTTTTGCTGTAATAATGAAAACACCGCGACTTATGGCATTTTTAGTGCATGAGTTAAATTGTCAATTAAACATTTTTAATTGCATGAAAATGTTATTGTTATGACAAAAAATCGAGAATCACGGGAGCGAAAAATCGCGAGAGCTTGCTCGAGAGATTTTTTCTACTTACCTTGATTCGAGATATTTTGTCAGAAGACAATAAAAGAAAATAACATACTTTATAAAAGATTTAAAATATTGAAAGCTACTGGAAAAAAAAATTGAAAGATTTTTTTGACATGTTTCGGAGGAGAACAGTGAAGTAGAAATGACAATTTTATGATTTTTGATCTGACAGGAGTACCTTGTAACGTCAAATAAAATATTACAAACAAATGCAAAACTTTTATTCAAACATTAAAGAAAGGTAAACTGATGTCACATCACGAATTCAACCAGTTTACATTATAAGTTCTTATTTCCATTATTTGTAATAATGAAACTAATATTTATGAATTCAAATTGCACCAATTGAAAAAAATAATGTAAAGTATTCGTGGATAACTGATCGTTCGCTGCGCCGTCGTGCTCGGAAAATCGCGCGTTATGATCACTTTAATCATAAAAATGTGATTTTTTAAAATTTTTCCTGCGTAGGTGGCTATAATTTTGAATTGGAATGTTGGTTTTGATTGGTTTTTCTAAATAAACTTTTTTTGATAATGTCAAAAATGATCGAATTTCATATTTTTTTGTTTCCCCTGTATACCGTTCAGAAATTTAAAATACTGACAACTTTTATGTTTTCTGCAATGCACCAATATTTAAGAAGAATAAAATTTTCTGACAAATCGATAATGAACAAGTTTTCCATATGGTGCAGACTTTTTAAAACTCACTGTATACGAGTAGTATCTCTGTACTTCTGATTGCATTGATGGTGGCTGATAAGATTCGAAACTGAATATCGAAAATTCATTACTTCTCTATAATAGTGAATTTCAGATACAACAAAGTGTTTCTTTTCACTTTTTCAATTTTTATTTGAATGAACAACCAATAAAACCCGAGTAGGGGAATAGTTCCCTGTGTCCACTTTTATCGATCAATGTAATATTCTTCAAAATAGTTATTTTTTTTTGCTCATTTGTTCGTCTTCTGATTATAAGTAGCAATGTTAGTACGTAACAAACATCACATACCTATTTTATGGAAGCGTAAAATGTGTCGCTTCAAAATATTTTGTTCATCAAACATTGTGACGAAAGGGTGCAGTATTTTAAATGCCACCACGCCTTAGAAGCTTCTCACAGTTTCTTATTTGTTGGTGAAGATTGGCGTTGATACATACATTATGAAATCGTAAAGTATACTTGAACTACGCCAGGCCGAGCGCTGATAGCTGCTCCTAGAGTCCTTGTATGCAATTTGACATTTGATCGTATATTAGAGTCGGGACACTGTTTGACAGGAGATCGAAAATATGCGTTTCAGGTTATGTCTGCCTTGCGAGGCCAAATGATCACAAGGGCGTAACGTCAGGGAGGAAATATGTGAAAATATAATTTGTAGTTCACGTAACCCGAGACCCGAGAGTAGCTGTGCCAGAAACTTTAAAAATCAAATATATGTCAAGTGAATATTCCAATGATTCCAATGATTCATACGATGTTCTCGAGGATCCAGTTCAGCTAAAGATATTCGGCACTCGAAAGATCCGTATGGAATATCACATCAAAAGCACAAATTTGTCGGGTGAATTAAAATGATAGATAGTTCAAAAGTAATATTTATTGAAATGGGTAAGCTTCTAAGCTTCTCGTTTATCCTTGACTCGCCGTTCGTAAGGGGACAACAGCTGGTTAACGGAAAACACAATTTTAACAATTACACCAAAAATTACAAAAAAAATGTTCTTTTTATTTCATCAAAAAAATTGATTTACTCATTGTCAACTATGATAACATTAAAGATTTGGCTGATAATCAAGAATATTGGAACCTCAAATTCATACGTCAACAACAAATTAAAATTTTCGAGTATTGAAGAGCAAAGCCTTCCGAAATATCAGGAAAACCTGTTTGATAAAAATGCTGCAACCATTCATTGCTCGTTTTATTGAAACAGCAAATGAAATGAAACTTCAGCTATCAGCAGAGTTGAATGTGAAGAAATCAAACATTTTATTGAATTTTTACATGACGTATCGTTACTGTTAAGAAATATTAAAATTCCTGTATTTCTAGGATTGTAATTTTTACTTACATCTCGACATTTCCAAAACAGATCAGAAAATGTATTGAGGTTGAGGCAATCAGTACCCAATCCTCTTCAGGTACGAAATCTTTTGAAACATGTATGTGTGATATAGTACATACAAATAGATTTGGAGGGAAATAGTTACACAACTATTTATGATCAGAACTCACTCGGGCTTAACGATTCACTACAGGAGAATCAATCAAATAATGGTCTCTTTCAATAAAATAATTTGTTACTAGATGAATGAAACAAAACTAGTAAATTCACAGGAAAGATTTCAAAAAATTGTCTCTATTATTTTTCGAGAAATATTTAGAGGATATATAGGAATTTAAAATGCAGAATATTCCACATAAAACTTTTCACATATAATTGTACAAGTGGTTTGTATTTTATCGGGTAAATTTGGGTTGTTTAATGAGAAACTGTTTCCTAGCAGTTCGACGAGAATAACTGTCAACTATTAAAAACACGACACCGAGTGTTTTTAGGTTGATAGTTATTCGAGTCAAATTGCTAAAGGAAACAGTTTGGAATTTGAACAACACAAATTTATCCGATATCAATACAAACCTCAACAATTTAATGAATGAGAAATTCAGAAACATATCAATGTCAAACTATTCATTTTGGCAACCAACACCGCGATAATTGATAAACAAATGAATAAGTGAAAAAACCACTAGTGTATTTGTCGCTGTAAAAGTTAAAGCTAACTTTTGCCGCTGTCAAATTGACAATTGCACTGTGGCATATGCGATTTTTATACATGAATTAAATTGTCACTGATAAAATTGACATTTTTCAATAGTATCAATGCTGAAAAAAATAAGAAAAAAAAATCACCTTGTTATATCCGAAAGAAGAAAGTTTTTTAGTTATTTATTTTGATATAAGAGTTGTTTGTGAATTCGATCAATGCAGATGTATCTTATTTATTCTCAACAAGCTCTCAATAACTTTATGCGCAATGAACAAATAACGCTTATTATACGAATATAAAAATAATCTTCCCAAAACCGTGGGGTGAATACGATCATAGATCACTGGAAAATCTCTTACATTACTAGTTTCAAATATGAAAAATTATTGGTTCTTCGAAATCCATTTGAATTGATCATTGAAAGTAGTGCGAATGTTCTATGGTCGAAATCACCTGAAGTCGAATTCGGCAAAGTTCATATACTAATGGCTTCGTTAAAAAACTCCGCTCTGCAGATATTTTGCTAGCAAGTTTTGATAACATTTCTCTCGCCCTTTTTACGAATCGCCACTGTTGACAGAGATGGAAATATATTTTGAACTGTCAATACTATCGTTCGACCGTTGTTACATCAACGGTATAGATATATGGTCTGTAGTTGTTAGACATAACCTAAAACGCGTTTTTCGATGTTATGTCAAAGAGTGTCCTGACTCTAATATACGATCAAATGTCAAATTGCATACAGGGACTCTAGCTGCTCCTATCTTTGAATTCAGGTATAGAGCGAACGAGTCGGCTTGCTAACTCAGCCAGGTAACATAGGCGTTGCATTTTTTTTTTTGTTTTGTCATGTTTTTGTACATTTGTCAAAAAATATACTAAATGTTTTTGTATTCACGTTATAATGGATTTAATCGGAAAATACCATACTTGATAAAAGATTCAAAATGTTCAATGCTACTGGAAAAAAAAGCCAGGTAACATAGGCATTGCATCTTTTTTTCTCATGTTTTTGTACATTGGTCAAAAATATACTAAATGTTTTTGTATTCACGTTATAATGGATTTAATCGGAAAATACCATACTTGACAAAAGATTCAAAATGTTCAATGCTACTAAAAAAAAATCTTGAAATTTTTTTGTCATGTTTCAGAGGTAAAATCCACTTTTTTTTCTTGCAGTTTCGGTAGATAGTGTCTCGCCCTTTTTTACGAAACGCCACTGTTGACAGAGATGGAAATATATTTTGAACTGTCTGGTTTTGTATTCACGTTATAATGGATGGATTCGGAAAATACCATACTTGATAAAAGATTCAAAATGTTAAATGCTACTGGAAAAAAAAGCCAGGAAACATAGGCATTGCATCTTTTTTTTCTCATGTTTTTGTACATTGGTCAAAAATATACTAAATGCTTTTGTATTCACGTTATAATGGATTTAATCGGAAAATACCAAACTTGAGGTAAAAGATTCAAAATGATAAATGCTACTGGAAAAAAAATCTTTAAATTTTTTTGTAATTTTTCAGAGGTAAAATCCACTTTTTTTTCTTGCAGTTTCGGTAGATAGTGTCTCGCCCTTTTTTTTTAGAGCGAACGAGTCGGCTTGCTAACTCAGCCAGGTAACATAGGCGTTGCATTTTTTTTTTTTTGTCATGTTTTTGTACATTTGTCAAAAAATATACTAAATGTTTTTGTATTCACGTTATAATGGATTTAATCGGAAAATACCATACTTGATAAAAGATTCAAAATGTTAAATGCTACTGGAAAAAAAAGCCAGGAAACATAGGCATTGCATCTTTTTTTTCTCATGTATTTGTACATTCGTCAAAAATATACTAAATGTTTTTGTATTCACGTTATAATGGATTTAATCGGAAAATATCAAAATTGAGATAAAAGATTCAAAATGATAAATGCTACTGGAAAAAAATTCTTTCAATTTTTTTGTCATATTTCAGAGGTAAAATCCACTTTTTTTTCTTGCAGTTTCGGTAGATAGTGGGTAGGGACCGTGGGAATTTCATTAATACATTCATGTGCGTCACTAATTATGGTTGATCAAGTTGATTTTGCATTGGAAGCCCTCTCTCGATTAGATGTCAACAATCAGGTTGAAGTTTTGGCAGGCGACGATTTTGTTTGGGAACAGGAAGATGGAGTTGTAGTGGATGAGGATGGTGACGAACAGGAGGATGGAGTTGTAGTGGCTGATGGTGACAATGGTGAATTCAATGACCACAGAGATGTTGAAGATGGCCGCCAGGACAATCCAGCTGGGGAAGACTTAGACGGAGAACAGTTTCTCGAAGATGACGGTGAAGAAGCACCAGCCGATGATGGAATTGTACCAGACTGTGAGGATGTGCCCGAAACCATCGTGAGCAAGGCCCATCAAATAAATATGACTGAAGCATTAGAAAACTTTGCCAGTAATTTGTACTGTTGCAGCTTTTCCTTTGTCACAATTCATACTTGTGACAATAGAAAGCGTTTCTTATGTGACATTTGTTTTTTAAGGTATTGCGGCATGAATAATAATGGTGGGTGGTATCAGCATGGTTATTCACATGATACAGTGGAATATGCGAATGTTCCCATACTTAATTGTTATTCATGTCTATATCAGCTTTGCCCCGTAGGGGGATGTATGCATTGTAACAAATAGCAGAGTTGAAATAGGGGTGGAGATGGGTTAGGGTTGCAAAGCCTGGTATGAGGGGGCGTGGCTTAAGAAAGCGGGTGTGGCTTAAGAAAGCGGGTGTGGCTTAAGAAAGGGACGTGGCTTAAGACATAGTGGGGATTGAAGTAGGTCGGAGAAGAAGAAGAGTAGGAGTGGGGTGGAGGCCTGAGTGATTAAAACAAGAACTCCCCCAGAATAATCTTCAGTCGCCAGCCACTTGCGGCATCCAGTCGCCAGCAGCATTCAGTATTACAGGACTAAGTAGAATAATTTGAAGGTAAGTTAACAATCTTGTATTCATGAACGCCGATGACGCCTTCCCCAGCAGGTGCGCAGATGGACCAACGCAAACGACGAGGTGGGTTCGTTGATGGAGTTGCTCCCAAAGGATCCCGTAACGCTGGAGCAAAATTGTCGACGGAAGATATGCCTATAATAAATATTGCGGACAGCGATGATGATTTCATGCAGCCATACAGCCACCAAAGAAGTCATCATCGAAGAAGCAATCTACTAGTCACAGTAGTACAAGTAAGGCTGGTCCTATTGTTGAGTACCGTAGGAACTGTAGTAGAAATAGCCCGTACTCTGGAGGATGGCCGTCAAAGAAGGCATCCTCAACTGTTGTAGCACCACCTGTTGCAACTATAGTGGCACCAGTTGAAGTAATGCCTGCTCCTGTAGTTGTACAGTTGGAACCAACAATTGCAGACATACCCCTTTCTCCCGTCATTACAGTTGTTCCACCACCACCTCCACCACGGCAAGCGAGCCAACCAGAAACGTCCTCGAAGCAAGGCCGGGGACTTTTATTGACCAGGTGTTGGAGCGACTGGATGAGGTTGAGCGCGGCTGCCTGGAGATCGCTAGAGAGCGGGCAGAAATTACCCGCTAACAGGCAGCTCTCATGGAGAGAGATCAACATGCAGCCCTCCTGGAAGCTGAAATGCATACCAGGAGGGACACTGTGAGAGCAGAAGTCCGCACCGCCATGGATAGGATGGCGGCAGCCTGCCATAGGTATAGTATTTAGGTTGTATATAGATAGGTTAAGTTATGTTTAAGTATTGTAGAAATGTTGAATTAGATGTAAGTTTTATACAAATACAAAATAAAAAAAAATATCAAGTGAGGACAAGTGAATGTCAAACACGTTTTACATACGTTTTATATACGTTTTATATACGTTTTGTATACGTTTTATATACGTTTTATATACGTTGATCATCAGTTATGTTGTCGGAATTGTTAGCACATGATTGTTATCACATGTGTACATAGTGGTCGAAGCAACCGTATCTAATTTTTCACTGGTGGACCACCAGTTTGATGAGAAACTAATATGACTGGTTTAGCGAGCTCCTGGTGTGATGTGTCACACACAGACCATTCACAAAATTAGGAAGGGGATGTTATGCGGAGGTCATGCCTGAGGGAACGGTACATTCATCGCCGGCGTTTAATGGCTAACAGACGGTGCGTGTGTGGTTAGATTTCTTGAATTTTCGGACTTGCTTCTTGCTACTTATACTTGTATGTACACCATGAAGGTCACAGTAGCAAGTCTGGAGTACACATGATCATACATAGTTCGAGACATGGAGTTATTTAAGTACTCAAATACTCGATCGTATACTCATTACCGTACACAGGTCATACGCAGATCAAACGCAGAGTAGAAAAGTGCTTGGTCATCATTACCGTATATATGAAGAAAAAAACCCAATGTCAATGGTTTTTTGTATGTACTGTTTAAACTTTATAGTTTTTAAGAGTACGTACACATAACATACACTATCAATCATGAATACAATTGAAACAGGACACAATAACCAAGAACTTCATTACCGTGTATGTAATCTCTCCCATCTATCACCAATGTCATCTCAAGGTCAAACACAAACCTTAAGTACATGTATAGCATTCATGAAGGTCATACAACATTTTCAAAGTACCTCTGCGTATGGGTGTTGTGACGTCAGCGCGGACCCACCCCACCGTGTCGAGAGCAAAATCCTGACACGATCACTGGATCGTCGTCGGATGCGCATAGCGTTGACGTCACGACACCACCATAGCAAGGTATCTCTCAGAGTTCACATATCCGACTGGATCTCCGTGGTGTGCAGATGTGTACCTTCTCTATACTTCGGTATAGATTTTTATATGTACTCCACACATAAGGATCATACACAATAGTAAAGTAGGTACACATGAAGGACGGTGAAAGACATGGAGGTAAATATGTACCCGGAAAAAGTACTTGTCCGTGTATGAAAAATGATATCCAAGTCATCACAATGACATCTCAAGGTCAAACACAAACACTGAATACATGTATAGCATTCATTAAGGTCATACCAAAATTTTCAAAGTACCTCCAAGTATATCTCAACGTTAAAGCCACGTAGTCGCTGCATGACCGCAGCCTTTGGGTTAAGGTGGGGAGAAAGGGTGGGAGAAGAAAGGGTGAGGAGACGGGGTGGGAGTGATGGTGGGGAGAAAGGGTGGGAGAAAGCCAACCATGTCGAGAGCGAGAGTCTGACACACATCACTGGATCGTCGTCGGATGCGCATAGCGTTGACGTCACGCGACCTCTCCCCCCACCACCATCGCAAGGTATACATCATCGGAGGGGAATCACATGTCTGACTGGATATCCGTGGCGTGCAGACGTGTACCCTCTCTATACTTCGGTTTAGATTTGTATGCGTACTCCACACATTAGGATCATACACAATGGCAGAGTAAGTATACATGAAGGACATGGAAGACATTGAGGTAAGAAAAATAAATTAAGTACTTGGAAAAAGTACTTGTCCGTGTATGAAAAAAAAATCCAAGTCATTATAATCTCAATGTCAAACACAAACCCTGAACACCTCCCAACAATATACATCATGGTCAAGGCTAAGGGCAAGCCCAAGTCCTAGGTCAAGTCCTAGGTCGAGGTCATAGGTCGAGGTCATAGGTCAAGGTCATAGGTCAAGGTCATGGGTCAAGGTCATAGGTCGAGGTCATAGGTCATAGGTCAAGGTCACTGATGACGTCATAGTGGTGGGGGGAGGCCCAGAACCGGCTCAAATCTCCTACTTTCAGTAAATTTAGTGATCCTATATTATTTGATAATAATTTGAAATACTCATGTTTCAGATGAGAAATCGTATAATTTTACTAATAACTTGGCTTTTAGTTTTGCGATCTTTGACAATAAATATCTACTAGTAATACAAAACTTTCCCTTTCATAATATCCTCCAATGTTGACTTCAATTTTAACTTTAATTTCCAGCGTTTTTTTGTGCTACGTATTTTGGGTAGGTATACATGGTATGTCTCTGCCTTATTTGTATAGAAAGGAATTGGAAAATTTCACGTGCTGGTCTGGATCGGATCGGTTATAATAACCAATAACAGCACAGGTCTTCATGATTTATGTCTCCAAATCTAAAAGAGAAAACTCTTTGTATGATACCTATCTTCATAACAACGTATTTTTGAATTGGAAAATCTATGTTTATAACACCTCAACAGACTTATGCACTCAATTCAGATTATACACAATCAATTAATACTCACTAAAATGCCAAGAACGTATTTTTTTAGAAATTTGTTCGCACAAAATCCACAAAAAGGACACGCGTAGTCTTATTGAAAATGGCTTTGTTTGCCCCCCATCGAATGTTTGATAACTGTCAAATTACGTCACTGAAAGTACTCTAACAAATAATTTGATATTAACCAAAACTAAAAATTTGTTTCAAAAGCCTACCAAAGAAAAATTCTATTTCGATTAGATCAATATTGTACCTATACTATTTTCTTCCCGAGATGTTGCATAATAAACCAAGCTGTAGAAGTTTTTCCACCCACAAAATAAAAGACGCAGATGGCCTATGCTAATTTTTATAAGATATTAGCTGCAACATCCGGCGTTGCCCGGTAAAATTATATAATAATGATAATGATAGCGGTTCCAGCAGACGTTGTTCTACTCGCCGACTACCGTTGTCGATTTTATGGCAAAGGCGCTGGTAGCAGTTTTCAACTTATGAATAAAAAATAATATATATTATATCTTTAAGAACACGCCCTTTATGTTAAAACGTGAACTATCTTGTTCGAGGGGGATAAAGGGCTATCAGACTATATAATTCCCTTTATCGTGCCGGGACTCCTTTTTAAGTTTTAGCGGCACGCACATTTTATCAACTTAGTTTTATTATATTATATGATTTCGTTAATGAAAATCCCGGTTTTCGCCCCAGTAAAATCGCTTTGTGGAATTTTTCAAACAAGAAATAAGTACTGAAAAAAATTACAACTCTTGTTTTTTTGCAAATATATTCCCAAAACTTTTGAAGGAATCATTTTACAGTCAAAAAACTATTGTTGAGAATTATTAAACCTACAAAATGGTTTTTTGAACGACCGAAACGGTGCATTTTCGTCAAAGAAAATCTGGGAAAACTTAAAAAGACCATTTTTAAAAAATTCACAGTTTTTATAAATCTGAAACTAAACAAACAATATTTCGAAAACTGATAGATGATAACATGTGGTTCAACTCTGCGTAAGATGTTTTCTGTCAGATGTGTAGTTTTCGCACAATCGCGTTATAAACAATTCAAGGGCTTATCTTGCAAAATGCTCAGATTTAAGGGAAATCATCATATTCAAATTCTCTGAACGGCATCTGGAAGTAGATCAAACACTACAATTTGTATATTTTGGATTTTCATCTGAGAGATGGGAAATGTGTTGAACCTCCAAATTGTTCATAGCATTGTCGAGTAGCAGTAGTGGGGGAACTATCGAGAGGAGGAGAGTATAACCGCGCGGCGATTTGAACAATGCAATTCTCCCACTACCGCTCCTCGATTCTGCCACAAACGCACTTCCAGGCGTTTGGAGCAACTTTCAGTGACATTTTTAACACATTTCCCATCTCTTAGGTGAAAATCCAAAATATACAAATTATAGTTATTGATATCTTGCAAGATGTGCCCTTAAATTTTTTATAACGCTATTGTACAAAAACTACACATCGGACCGAAAATATCTTGCGCACAGTTGAACCACATGTTCGTGTCAATTCTGTTTCTCATTAGTAAGATTGTTATCATAGCAAGACAATTTTCTGAGCAAAATAAATCTGATTTTTGCAGAAGGTTCGATATCTATATTGCTTTATTGGCAGGATATAACGTGGCAGCAACATCTCCTGCCGATTTTTTCAATCCTTCTACATAATTGAGATATATTTTGCTGTAAAAGTTGGCTTGCTATGATAACAATCTTGCTACTGAGAAACAGAATTGACCCGGTTATTATCTGTTTCCACAATATTAGTTAGTTCATCTTCAGATTTGTACAAATTATGAATTTTTCCCAGTGGAAAATGCATCGATCATATTGTTTAAAAAACTGTTTTGTAGGTTTTATAATTCTTTATAAAAGTTCTATTGGCTGTAAAACGATTACTTCAATACTTTTTGGGATATTTGCAAGAAACAAAAAAAAGTTGTAATTTTTTCACTATTTTATTCCACAAAGCAATTTTGCTGGGGCGAAAACCGGGGTTTTCATTTACGAACTATCTTATAAAAAGTAGTATAGGCCATTTGCGTCTTTTATTTTGTGTGAAAAGAGCCTCGTATTTTTATCTACAGCTTGGCCTATTAGTCTTGTATTGTTTGAAATCACATTTTATATCATGTTTAGTACAAATCGCTAATTCTAAATCGCTAAATTCTTTTGAATAGTCATGAAACTGTAGGTCATTGTTTAGTTTACAGAAAATTGTGAAATTTCGGGTTCGTTTCTAACTGAATTATTGGTCAGAAAAATAATCGAACTGGATAAAAATCTTTTAAAAAAGGAAATACGAGTGTAATAAGAATGAAAAGAAATTATTTTATTCGATCACTGACATATTAACGTCCATATATTGAAAATCATATGACGTTGAAGTCTCGTAGTCATCAAAATTATGTAATATGATAAAGCGAAAGATTCGAAAAATTTAAAAAATTGGAAAAAAAATGAAGGGTCAGTAGAGAGTCCAAATTTGGAGCAAAGGTATAAAATTGGAAACTGAGCAACTTTTCCCTTTGACTTTTTACGAAATTTTCAAAAGAAAACTGATTTTTGAGGATTTTCGAAAAAAATGTCAAATTTGACAGGTTTAGAGTAGCACATGACAAAAGGAAAGACACTGTTTTCACTCATTTCTCATTATATATATATATTAATAAAAAAAATTTCCTTATGTGGCGAACTTTATGTGTGACACTGTGGGTCAAATTTCCAGAATTTTGAGGTCGACAGCTCAATCAACATCCGATGTTCACTTGTTTCTCTATCATTCTCTTTTATTCTTTTCAATATTTTCTTAGGTGTTTATCACCTGAACTCACTTGTCCTATTCGCCTGTAGGTTAGGTTAGGTTAGAATGGACAATCTCACGATGAAAAAAACATGGTATAAAATGGATAAGGTCAATTAACTATTGATTGAAAGTTTGATTTTGTGCAAGAAAATCGTTTCTTGACTTGTTTTAAAAAATCTGTACAAGTGTAGAATTCATTTGCTCGATAAGTTACAGTGTTTACAAGACAATTGCCCTGAATAAAATAAATAATTTGTTTTTCAGTAACGTGTGGTATTCTGAATTTGCTTGTCAGAGAAAAATAATTTCATATAACTAAAAAATACTACGGAGTCGGAGAATGTAATATCTGCATCCGTTATCAGAAATCGCTGAAAAACTCCATTCCTATCAGGTTTGGAGATCATATCATCTTATTAATTATATAAGGATTTTTCTTAGGTACACCCTACCCAGTCAGATGATACTTCTACTATCTTTTCATCTTTGTCTTGACTCTTGAGTAAACATATCGATCAGAAGTGTCTCAATAAAAACAAAAATATTTATTTTGGTTATCAATAATTTCCCTGTTTATACCGTATGACGTATAATATCTGTTTTTGCATATTATCTTGAGGTGTTTTCAAAACAAGGTTAACATGAAGTATAAATAACCTAAAGTTTTTTTTCAAATAACGTAATTTTTAATTAAAATGAAAACCAAAATATATACTCGTGACATCTCTTGAAAAATATGATTCAATAATTTAACTCCATACAACATGAACTTAACCTATACATTGGATACTTTTATTTTGGGAACCATTGGCAAAATTCATTATATTGTATTTCACCCATTGTAATACTTATGAAAACGGTACCACAAGGGAGAAATTGATTTTATTTCAGTCAAGTAAATTATATTACTATAATTACTTTATCACTTTTACGCACTGTTGACAGTGCGTAAAATGATACTTTTTCGCACAAGTGCGTGAAAAAATCACCTGCGTAAAATCATCAACTGTTCGTATACAAAATTTTACAGACTATTCATACAATTATTCATTTTTAAGAAATATCAATATTTTGCGTCAAATATAACTCTGAAGTCATCATTTGATAATTCTACGACAATTCATTATATGAAACATTCGAATCAATGATACAATTGCTACAATTTGGCAATATAATAACTGAAAGGAATCTGTTATTTAACAATGAGCTTATCAAGTTAGAAACTGGATGTCCTGATAGAAATAGATAGAAACTAGATGTCCTGATGTGTCAATTAACATTTTCCATGCAACTATAGGAATTGCGGAAAAAGCCTTGTAGGAACTCTGCACGGAAATTCATTGGATGTAATTCAACGTTCGTCGTGGTATTATCCAGGAAAGTAGTTGTTTTCGGGTGGATTTTTTATCCAAATATATTCCTATATTGTATAGGAAAATTGCAATGAGAATCCTGGTATGGCAGGACATCTAGTTTCTAACTAAATATAATAACTGTCGAAAAAACTTTGTATGGTACACTTCGGTAAAGGGTTTTTTGTACTCGTGTGTTTATTGAACTTGGCTGCGCCTCATTCAAAAAAACTTCACGCTAATACAAAAAAGTTAAATCAGTATGGCGTGTACTTCGGGACACCGAAACAGTATGGCATGGTCATCATGGGTGATGATATATTTTTTTCTGCCTTTGGTGAGAAAATCAGCTTTGAGTTCGTATTTCAATAGGGCTAAAAAAATTACACTTTTTATTCAATTTGGTGGCTAGTTGGAGAAGCCGTATCGGTATGGCATACAACTCCTCCATACTTTGGATATCAAATATTAGCTTGTGATCATGTCCGAAAGGCATAGCTATTTTTGGCACATTCAAATAATTGCGCAGCGCAACGCCCGCCGACACACTTGCGCTGTCCAGTCGCTTATAACACTGGCTAACTTCTCAAAAAGTTTCAGCTTTCAGCTAATCATACGTGTTTTTTGTTGCTGGCTCTCAGTCTAATATGAAAAATCTTTTATTTTAGTTGTCATTGACAAAAACATTGTTTTTATATTCTTCTATAAATTAGGTTTACTGAATAAAGACTTAGATTTTACCTAGCACGCTGTGACTAAACCCCAATTCACTCGTGAATTCACACTTCAGCTTGGAAACACATCTCTTCTCTAGGTACCTAAATACCAGAACCAGCAGCCTGTTAGTCGGTCAGACCCTATCTTATTTTTACTAACCCTATCCAGAACCATCCCCAAGGTATTTTACCTATTGGACTAATACAAGTTTCCACCAAACGTGGTGGGTGGCCTGATTCATATTTTTTCCTACGTTAGGTGAACAGGATCACTTCTGTTTTTGTCGAAATTACCGCAACATGTTTCAGTTAACCTGCAGGCGGCCTGCATACGGTCATAGACCCAGTACTGGATTTGTAAATAGGCCGTATAGGCCGCGGCCTAGAGGGGAGGCAAATCAGAGGACGTTCATATTTTTATAAGTACATAGGCCGCCGGAAATAAAGTGGCCTACACTGACTACATAAAAAATATAAATCTGGCACTGCGCAGAACAGACGTGGTGCATGAGGAAGAACCTCAAGATCAATCCTCAAAAAACCACGATTGTTCCTTTCATCAGGAATAAAAACCTAGAGACCAACCGCGAGTTCTTCGAAATTTTGGTGAAAGCTTACAGATGTCAGGAGGAACAAAATACCTGGCGTTAATTCTAGATTCAAAGTTCACCTGGAACAAACATCTGGAAAAAGTGCTGACAAGTCAAGGACACCAATAATGGCAGGCGTTCCTTCGGCAAAACATAGGGTCTTGGACCCCAGACATTCCGTTTGGCTATTTATACACAGAGATAGTGAGTCCGATACTATCTAGTCTCGGACTCCTGTCTCCAATTGGTCTTCTCAAAATACATCATCTCTTTGTGTGTATATAGTGTGTGGGTGCTTGTCAAGGTAATTAGTTGTTTCGATCCGTTTACTCGTGAAATACTCGGTATGTGTGGGTGCTTGTCAAGGTAATTAGTTGTTTCGATCCGTTTACTCGTCAAATACTCGGTAGGGTTGGTTGTTAGCCGGTGGTTCGGCCGCCGCAGGTGACTCCATCACCGCCTACCAGTCCAGCAATATCAGATCCGTTTCCCTTTCCTCTCGTTAGCCGTCATGAGCGGGCATGTCGTTGCCCAGGATCCACCACGTGGTGGTGAGAGTTGCATCCCCTTGAACCCCGTTGAGATGGCCAAGGTTGAAAAATTGACAACCAGAAGGAGGCTAGCTAGTTAAAAAGACTAGCCATGCTCGAGGTTACTGATGGTGCATGTTCAACTCGATTAACCTGGAGGTAATTTTGAATATTCCTCTGCGTTTGCATATTGTAGAGGAGGTTAGGATAGAAGTGCCTGGACCAATGGAGGGACAACAACCTAGGCTATTCCAACATAATGGAGGTCATAGGAATCGACACATTTGCGATGCCGTAGGACAAAATTACTACAACCTACCCCTTTGCTGTCAGGAGGGCAATTTTGGTTCACGGGGCTCTAAGAAAAGCAATAGATTAGGGGCTGGAATATACGGCGAGAGACCGAGCCAAGATATTATTCTAATCCTCGGAACTCAAGCCTCTATATTCTAAGCGAGGTAATGGCTATTTCCGTTTGCACTGGAGATATTCTAAGGTAGGATCCCAGAAACCAACCATAGTCATTCACTCCGACAGTCAGGCGGCAATATGAAGCCCCTGCGATCACTCACAAAAACCTCTGTGATCAAGGAGCACAGAACAATGCGAAACTTGTCTGGGTACCAGGTCGTAAGGGCATCCAGGGGAATGTTAGCGCAGATGCCCTAGCAAGAGGAATCCCATTCGTGGGAATTTTAGGCCGACTACGAAGAAATTGGTAGAGAACCATCATCAATCTTACTGGGAGATTGCCTCGTACAATACTAACGGAAAGATGATGATGAGGCCGACCGACCGGCTATCAAAACAAATTCTCGAACAAAGCTGGGACTCTCTTAGGAAGGTGTTACTGGTGTTAGAACTCCTAACAGGGCACTGTTATCTGAGAAAACACCTGCATGTGCTGGGATACATCAAGACTTCTCACTATGCAGGTTCGGTGATGGGGTAAGAAGAAACAGAAATTTCTGCACGAAATACAAACCTTTTCTTCATCCAATAAGAAGAAACAGGCTCCAACGTAGTGTTTAAATGCGAAGCTCTGGCTCGCATGAGAATGGATATCTTCGGGCACTAGTGCAGAAGATATCCCACAGGGAAAACTCGTGAGAAATCTTCAGGAGTTCATCAGAAGATTCGGGGTACCTGACACCTGCACTTCTTTTGAAATAATAATATTAAAAAGACCACTCCACCGTCCGGGTATGGTTATGCCTCAAAACTTTCTTCTGTAAGTTTATGACTAAGCACTATAAGTGGTAAGAGAGGCAGCTTCCCTGAGGGCAACCTCCTCTGTCCTTTAGTGCAGTCTGTAAAGTCGTTGTCTTCGCCTTATCAAAAGCGTTAGCATCGTTACTCTTCTGAGAAAATGGATATAAAAATGGAAACACAGCGAGCTTATATTCTTCGAAATAAAAAAAAATCATAATTTTTTTTTACCCCAATAAGAAGTTATACCTAACTGATAACTCCCTACTCGTTCCTTATTTTGAAGTTCAGTTAAAACAATACCTTGTTCATAAACTACATTAATGAATGATGGATTGATTCTGTTGACCTTTGTATCTTTTTACAATCATAAAGTCATGGTCAGTCTGACACGGTTCGCCGACAGTTTCACCAATATATGGTGATAAGTCAGCTCGTTTTTTCAGTTTTAGGTCAGTTACGTATGAGGTTGTAATTCTCCTCATTATCCATATGATAAATGGTCTTACCATTTCGTCAATAACTGTTACTGTTGGTTTGTCTCTGTAGTGAAATAGATCGTTTAAGTTAGTAACCCATATGCGATGCAGCTCATATCAATAATTTTCTCCATTTTCTGCGGAGCTCTTGGTTTCGAGATTGTGGTACCACTATCTCCTCCTGAGCCATGGAAGGCAGCTCTAATGGCTAGATATATCATCCACGAAGTAGGTAAGGTGAAGTGGGGCGAGTGTGATCATGATTTTCATTAGTTCACTTTTAATTGAGTCTATCTAATGCACCTGAAATAATAGAAGAGTAAAATTATGCGCTTATTTGATTCGAAAGTCAACCTCCACGCCTTACAAAAATACTAAAAAATGTATAATAGTACAGTTAAATAGCACCTCCTCACGTAAATGATATCACGTAGTAATGATTTTTTTCCACAATGTTTGGGATTACGTAGTGGTACTCTGGTCCCCTGCGGAACTTAGTGTCCTAGCACAAAAACTGCAATTTTTTACGCTTTTTTCAGCCATTTTTACCATGAAGGAGTAGTTTTTCGACCAAAAACCTTGCATGTATGACTTTTTTAAATTAAATGAAATTTGCCAAATTTCGAAAAGAAAAAAAAGTATATGTAGTCCTAATAGTTTCCGAGATACTGCTTCCAAAGTCTAGTGTTTTTTCAAATTTGCAAATTTTCAGTAATTTCTCTTATTTTTTATAAAATCGTCCTTGTCTCATCACAAGTCACTTCTGGTTCTGCGTTTCAGAAAGGTGTGGGTGAGGGGGGCGGTTGGTGGGAGGCATGTTCGAAACATCCCAACTCCGACTACTTGCTTCTGAGCCTGTACAAAAGAGTCCATGGGTAGTGATCAAAATCACTCCCACCCCTCAGCAACCATTTCTTTTAACGACTCGTAAATTTCAATTTACTGTAACACATTTCTCATCCCCAGTGGAATTTTTTACAGGGTAAGACATAATGAAATTTACCTAATTGATAAAATTGTTTTTTACGAACGGCAGCCCTCAGAAGTCGAAACTTGTGTTAGATAAGGATTGGCGAGGTCTTACCTTTCAACGTGCGATTCCTAGCACCTTTCTCGGGTCATCAGAAAAAACCTGTAGTCGCTAGGATTTGAACCTTCTCGACCAGCAGAATGGGTGGCTTGAACACGACGGTCTTAACCACCCGGCTACCTGACCCTTAATTACGTATTATAAAACAGTACAAACTGATTACAGCATTAATATACAGTACGGAACATGAAGTTACATATCATCTTATCTATTTATTTACAATTAAGAAATTATCACTTCTTCGCCAGCTTGGAAGGGCCAGGGCCCAGTCATAGACAACGGTGTCGAGGGGATCGGGAACATAATCTCCGGCGTCGTCTTCAGTCAGGGACTCGTCGTCATCTTGGTCGTCGACGTCGTCTTGTAGCTCCGACGGACGAGGTAAGAATAGCTTTTCGTCGTCGAAGCTCTCGTCCAAGTCGGTAGTGTGAATGGTGATCTCCGGGATATTCTCATTACACGACTACCCACGGTACTGGCCCGGCTTTTCTGCAGCTGCAGGCGTTTCCATATCCTTCCCGGCAGTTGCAGGAGATGATTTGCAGAAGCTGGGATGGGACAGCTTATTGGTTCATAATTTTTGGGACCAGGCCCTGGGTTATGAGTTACCATCCCGACTGTCTCAGGTCCCATCCACTTCTACACCTGGTGGTAGGAGTGTAACTTTGCAAAATCAACAGTTGGAGGAAGCCAGGCTAAGCAGAAGTTCCGGAAGGGCCTGACGCCCCACGTCATCCCGAACATTGTGTGAGAAAATCGGTACTACCTAATTTCATGTATGTGAGATCGATTTTGGATTACAATTTATTTATTTATTTACGGGCAAGCCCATTTAAAGTATAAATTACAATTCAAAATTATAATTAAAATAACATCAGGCGCTGAGATACAAATTACAACTAATAATAAGTTAAAAAAGGTTAATTTAAAGTTTAAAATGGGTTAATTTATAAATTAAAACGACAAAAGACAATAAGCGTCTAAGAAACAAATACTATACATAAAAAACATTAAAGCTCAGTATTAAGTAGTTGAGTTTTAAAATGATGCAAGGAGGTGTTGAATAACTCAAGATCATCATTACTATTGGCTAATCGTAAAATTCTTGGATTGCAGCTGTTGAATGTGTGGTTTAAACAATAAAATGGTACATAAAATGTTCGTTGCTGTCGAGTTGGGCGGTTTTGAACATGGAGATTGATTTAGCTATACATTATGACAAGGATTTTATTTATATATCAATAATAATAATAATAATATTGAGTGACTTTATTATAGGCGAAGTTCAACTCGAATTGAAGATGAAGATTGTTTTTCCACCCACCTTTCAAATGTATCAAACGTCATAGGAGCAAACTTTACTGAATAACATTGTTTAATTTAATTTGGGGTAGGTAGGTATTTAGAAATTTTAAACTTGATTCTCACTTATCGTAAGAACTCCAGACTCCAGATAATTATAATTTTTAAAGAGGTATGAAGGTAGGTTACTATACACGCTGCAAATTTGGTAACTGTAGGAGCGTTTGAAAATATCAATTTGGAAAGCAAGTAGTGTTAAAATTCATTTGAACCGTACGTTAATTGTATGTATGTGTATCGGTTCTGAATTTTAATTCATTATACAAGTAGGTGGGGACTGTTTTTGGCAATAACCTGTAATGATAGAGACATGACGAGTGCAGTTTCCTTCAATTTTCTATATTTAGCCAGCCAGTTGCCTTACGTTTATGGGATATTCTTTCTCATTTTCTTATATCATGTATGAGACTTTCTGTATTTTTTTGTTTGATTGAATGCTTAAATTTGGTCCATATAGACAATCAGCATAGTTAAAAAGAGACAAAACCAAGCCATCACAAATGATTATTTTCATTTTTACCGATAACAAATGCATATTACTACAAATCAGTTTGAATTGTAGAGTATGCTCTCAGGGCAAGTTTGTTAACGTATATTTGCTTTATCTGAAATAACCATAAGTAGTAGTATTTTATGTGAATTTTTCAAAGTGGGTTGGTGATTTTTGGTCCAAATGCAATGATTTTAGACTTGCTTGCACTTACAATAAGACACAGGCATCATTTATTGCTGCATATAGAAAAGTGTAAGTAATAGAGCAGGGTGTCAACAGCATTATTGTTGATAACATTGTTATTTCCATCAACCGGCTGCCTTCTTACGAGCAACCCTCAGAAGTCCTCGAGAGACTTGTGCAAGCTAGGGAAGATGCAGCCCTTACCTTATAACGTGTAATTCCATGCCCGAGGCCGGTACCTGCGCGCCACGAAGACACATGCATACAAATGCATTTCAGAATTTTTCAAAGTCATGTCCATAAGTCACACTTCCCCGGGAATTTGGGGCAAGTGTGTGACTCAGGCCAAATTATTAGTGAATTCATGCAAGAAAAAACTTTGTCTTATTAACGAAGGTTATAATTATTCAAATAAATTAAAGTTAAACAAAGCTAATCTTCAATGGGTAAAAGCATAATAATTTATATTTTGTATTTTGGGATGGGGATTGGGCGTCTGGTGTTCGACTGGCTGCGAAACACCAAAGATGTCCTATATAAGGATGCTCTGCCTAAAAGCCATACCGTCCTTGACTTGCTAGACCCGGTCACAGTCTTTTGACTGCCTGTAGTCGGTGGCATCCCTCCAAAGTTCACTTAGTTCTCTTTCTGCCCAATTGTCAAGGGCAGAAGAGATTGACTTCTAGCAATGCCCAGTCCTGGCTCTGGCCCACAGAATGGCGCCGCGGAACCGGTTCTGGCAAGTCCGGCCTGCCACCCCGTTACCCGGCACCCCTCTGTGACCAGGAACCCATACCAACTCAACTTCTTTCGTTTCGGCTAATTTCTCAAAAGCATCTCCGCATTCCTGTACCAGGACTGAGCTTGGTTTAGGGCAGATGGCTCTGATGAGCGCTGCTTGACTACCCGTAAGTCATGTAAATCAAGCACTGTGCGCATTTTTTGGCAAATTTTAGGCAGACAGGGGTATAACTAGTTCCCTGATATAAACAAGTGTTATGGCGTACCGTATTGACGGTAATTCATCAACACAATTATTTTGATGATTGTTTCCAACTAGAATAGATAACTGTTTTTTCGTAACACAGATTAGTTTCTGGTAGATATGTCAAAACTTGCTTGAAACCTAAACACAGAGACGTACATTGCATGACGGCCCCTATGAACTGAGGACCGTTATCAGAGATGAATCTCCTTGTACCCGGAACCAATTTACCCAATTGTATCTTCGTTGTACGAAATTACGTTTCCAACGATATATCATAATAATACTTTCAGTCTACACACTACTGCTATATTTGAGGTTTTGGTTGGTTTCCGGGTTTTGCCGTGATCTTCTTTGGTTACAATCTCCAAACTTTTCAATCATCTTCAGTAGCGTGGTCGAAGTACTCTTCTTGACGTGTGAACTGACACTCAGTTTCGACTAACACGCCAAGTTCAGTAAAACGTTTGGGGTTTTTAACCAAAGAAGGCCACGGCAAAACCCGGAAACCAACCAAAACATTGACACCGGCCGTGAAAGCTTACATTCCTGTATTTGAGATTTTTTAAAAGATTACTTTTTGTATTCCCCTCGTAACGGAACATTTTCATGAAAGTGTCCCATGGAAGATAAAACTATTAGACCGTCAAATAGTGACAGATTTAGATGCCCCATTTTCGCATACGAGCCTCGAATTGGGTCGAAAAGTATATTGATTTGGAGTAAAATTAAAATCACGAGTGGCTCCTGGGGATAACATAACGAGAATTCGATTTTTCAGAACAGTGTTTATTTGTTTCCCCCGTGTTCCTAACTACGGTACGAAACTACAGAAGGTGATTCTTTAGGTCGTTTTAAGAAAAAAAATTCCAATGAACATATGTCCGGAGTTGCTTCGTTTCTGAGATCGTTTCTGTATCTCAAAATTTCACGTGAGTAGTTTATTTTTGAACCATTTTTCAATTTGAAGAAAGTCTGTTTCTACTTTAATTTTAATTTTGTCCCAATCTACATCGGTATAATATAATACCGTGTAGTCTGCAAACGTTATAATTTCTCCAACAGTATCCAATAAGAATAAGTTATTTACGTATAGGATGAAAAGTATGGGACCCAAGACTGTTCCCTGAGGTACGCCATATATTAGAGTTCCTGGAGCGCTGAAGGTTCCATTTATGTTTACGAACGGTTTTTCAGATAGTTACGAAATAAATTTAGTTGTAAACCCCGGACTCCAATATCCTCTAAGGATATATCCTCTAAGGATTTTGGAGTGCGAAAAACTCACTGTATCAAAAGCCTTCGCTAGGACTAGAAATTAAGCTAGTAAAGGCTTCTGTTCATCCATATCACGATACATTTTTTATCAGGTGTGCGATTGGGTCTTGGGTTGAGATACCTTGCTGGAATCCATATTGTTTTTTGGATATGATTTTATATTTATTTAGATAGCACCATAGCCTTTGTTTGATGATTTTTTCGAATATTTTAGCAAAACAAGTAATCAGAGATATGGGCCGGTAGTTGATTGTAGCTAATTTATCATCTTTTTCAAATATTGGTTTTACTACTGAAATTTTTAAGATTGACGGAACTTCTCCAGTATCGATTATGAGGTTTATAAGAAAAACTAGTGGCTCTGTAATAAAGTGAACGATTTTTTTTTAGTGTTTCTGCTTTTATGTTGTCATAGCCGGTTGCTTTTTTATTTTTGAGATTTCTTATCACTTCTTTTATTTCTTTTTCATTGGTGTGCGAGATATAGAGAGAATGCAATACACATTTCTTTGGTGGTTTGTAGTATCTATACTGTAGGATGATCGTGGTCTTTTTAGCAAGATGTGAAATCTCGTCGATAAGCGACATGATGATGCTAATATTGTAAAGAATTATCACAACTTCACTCTCAAATTCTTCATTCAACACTTAGAACAGAATACTCTAATTTATATACAACACTAGTTATAGGTTACCACAATCACTGGGCTATTATTTATTTCGACTGTTCAAATCTGCAATACTTCCATAGTTCCCCTGACGGCGAGTGACACGTTCTTATATAGCTGCATGGAAACTTTCCCGTCTTTTCTAGATTCCTCTACCTTTTTTCCATTCATTTCTCAAACGGCTTATTGACTCCGCTACTCTTTAACAGATGCGCTAGCTGTTCATATCGATTGAAATGTTGATCATGGACTGGTTCTGTCATAGTTTCTCTGAATACGTGAAAATATTATATCTAGTTTTCTATGGAATACTGGAATATTTAGAGGCTTAGGTCCTCCATTCATGATGAGTAAGCTTTCCCGTATTTTCTAGATTCCTCTACCTTTTTTCTATTCGTTTCTCAAACGGCTTATTGACTCCGCTTTTTCTTACTTAACTCTTGCTGTATAACCATGTTTTAAGAAGAAATAAAGGTAAACTCTTGCCGTATAACCATGTTTTAAGAAGAAATAAAGGTATTATTATTATTATAGCTGGAGGTAACCATGAGGAAATTTAGTCAACGATAAAGGCCTTAGCACACAGGACGCGGTCTGGCGATATGGTTGCATGACGCAACATTGCATCACCCCTGTCACACATGAGGCGGTCTACCGCAGCGACACAGTCTTGACCGCAGAAGCAGGCGATACGGTTGTACAATATAACAAAATTACCGCGCGATCTAGGCGATCAACATCAGTTCGTTGACAGGTTTTGTAAAGATTGGAGAAGAAACGGAACAGTTGATAGGAAAAGTGGGAAAGTACGCGTATTCGTACGACACTTCCCACAAGCTGTAAAAAACGTGATAAGAAAGTTAGAAACCTGGATTGTGTTTGCAGAGGAGCTGAACATCACTAGTAAGTACCAATATGTTTTTATTCCACAATATTATTCCAGGTTTCACAATTTCATTTCATAAAATTATTTTATTTGGTAGTTATTAGTTAATAATACATCAAAATTGTATTATGGACAATAACTACCAACTACCTACTAATACTGGATCACTCACACAGATATCGCTCTGTGTGTGACGTATCTGTATCGCCAACCACCAAAAAGATCGCTGCCCGCGGAGACAGACTGCGCGTCCTGTTTGCCAGGGCCTTAACACATACTAGTACATTTTCTTCTTTTCTGTGCACTAAAATGACCAGAGCACCCCATGAGGACTCACATTCTTCTATAATGCCGTCGCTGAGCATCTTCTCATTCTCCTTGGGTCCTTCCAATAATTCCTTGAAAACAGTCTGTATCCAATAACCACTATCTTCAACACCATTTATTGAAGATTTCCTTGGGTCCACCCAACGCTCCCTTGGAAACCATTTTTACCAATAAATCTCCTTCTGATCGCCTTCCCTGTCTAATTCATTGAAAGCAACGAGAACTTTCGCGGCAAATAGAACGCCTAAATGAATTCAGTTCCCGCTTATATACCACTCTGATGGTGACGTAATCCAACTCGTACTGGCCGTCGTTTGCTTATTCACATGAAATGAATTCTTGGAAGTGTATTTGTTGCTGCTCAACCGTTCGCCATGGAGTGGTGTAGGATTTCGTAACAATATAAAAAACTATATATAATAATATAGGATGCCCACTGTAATTTTCCTATACAATATCCTGGTATCCTGGTATGGCAGGACATCTAGTTTCTAACTTGATAGGCTCAGTGTTAAATAATATATCCCTTTCTGTTAATAATATATAATATATATAATGTCATTCTGAAGACGGAATAGAAATGAGGAAATTTATAAAATTCCATCGTTCGTGAAAAACACTAACACTTTTTTTACCTTCTTAACTAAAAGGACTTTTAGCGTTAATCCGATAATTTAACTAATTTTGCGATAATCCGTTACAACTCAATTCTTTAAATAGAGCACTATGGTTACTGTTTGATTTTAACGATTTGAAATCCGTTGTTTCAATATGGGTTCGTAGAAAAAGTTCGGTATGTAACACGTTTATAAACTCCTTTCAGACACTTGCTCATGAAAAGATGTTTTGTAAAACTCATTACATAATATTATACTAATTTATATTTGTCTTTCTTTCTTCGATAGGTGTCATATGTTTTTTTTTGTTTCTAGTGAATTGTGGCATCGATTGCTGTGATCATTAGCGACTATGTATTCTAGGTAGGCTGTGTCACTAACTTCATACGCCATTTTAGGAGCAGCACTGTTAATTTGATTTCTGAAAGCAACAGTGAATCGTGCAGGACTCACCCCAGTCGAGCCACAAAATTTCAATAATTTAATCTGTCTAATTAAATTTTAAAAGCTTTGTCATACGTTACTAAAAATTTTTAGATTGGATTTCCATAGCTACCATATCGTCTCAAGATGCAATCAAGGGTTACCCATATGTCAGCCTGGAATCAATAAGCGATGGTCCAAAGACAAACTCAACTGGTGTTCCTTATTTGTATATGACTTCCCGAGAATCGCCAGGAAAAGATGTGCAGGTAGATGGATTTCAATAGAATGCAAATAATCAAAATTCGATACCTCAGATTACGATTGAAGCTTGAATTCCTGATTATTTTTTCAGAGTGATGATAGAGTAACAATAATGGCATCACTAGCTCAAACTAATTACTGCAAAACTGAGAATTTAGATCCTGAAGATCCAAGATGTGCTAAAGTTATGATTTCTGGAATATTTACAAAAGTTAGTTTATATGCAGAAAACATTCAAAATATGGTTGTTCTTCAAATTGAATGATTATGAAAATGCTTTTAGGTAAAGAAATCTGCTCCTGAATATCAGTTTGCGATAGATACCCTTTTCGAAAGACACCCAGTAATGAAAACTTGGCCTAAAGGTAAGAAAGTTTCCGTTTTATTGGCACTAGCCAGAATTCCAATTGCAAGTTGGAATTCCGAGACGCAAGTCGAAATTCCGAGATGCAAGTCGGAATTATGAGATGCAAGTCGAGATTCTGAGATGCAAGCCGGAATTACGAGATGCAAGTCGAGATTCCGAGATGGAAGTCGGAATTTATATCGAAATGAAAATAATAGCTATTTACATACCAAGGGAGGAAAATCATGCTTTTTCTCCTGAGGTATGTATTTAGTTTTTTCTACTACCTTCAAGGTCATCATTTTTATAACGTCCTACAAATTATAATGCGTGCATACTTATAAGAACAACTGCAGCAATATGTGGAACTATACAGTATCGGAAACTTTTCATAGGGATATAGACACTGTCTATACTCGCGTAGATTTCTGTCTATTAGACAGAGCAACAAGGAACGCAATGATATGATAATACCACATAAATAAGAGAGACGCACTACTGTGTGCCTCTTCTGTTACCACACCCGACTTATTAACAGCTCACTTTGATATCCCTTCCTCTTGCGAGTTGAGGGAAATTTGTAATGCCTCTCAACATACAGTATCGGAAACTTTTCATCTGTGGTATAGACAGAAATCTACGCGAGCAACAAGGAACTCAGTGATATGATAATACCACATGAATAAGAGAGACGCACTACTGCGCGCCTCTCCTACTACCTCGTCCGACGAATCAACAACTCACGTCGATATCCCTTCCTCGAGAGAGTAGAGGAGAAATTATAATGCTCTCTCAACATATAGCAAGGTTTTCTGTACGCTCTCATAAAACCACCATACCCCAGATGAAAACTTTCCGATACTGTATATGACAAAATATAAAGTGTTTTGTCGTCGTCATCGAGTTGACAACGATTTGTTGCTATGACATTTTTGGTAATAAAAACATAACAGTTCTCATCAAGCTATCACGTTGTTTACCCTTTTAAGTTGATTCCAAGTTTTTAAAATGGGTTCCAGCGAAGTCGACCTGCCAAAAGATCTCGCTGGAGAGGCAAAATATTAGAAATCAAGTATCCAAAATTTTTGTTCTCAGGGAGAAAAAGTATTTTCCTCCTGTCGGTAAGGTAGTAGAAAAAATGTATTGTGACCCTTCTACGCTTTTGTACTAATGAGATGAAGCAAAATCCAAGAGTCTGATATTCATTCGAAAATATCTTTGTTTCAGATCATTCGTTTTATGTGGCAAAGGTTGACGTGAAGCAAATACAAGTCTTGGATTACTTTGGAGGTATTAAGCTAGTAACTCCTGAAGATTATTTTGACGCTAATATCACCAGTATTATCAACCATAATATGGATTTCGATAATATCTCAGTAGTAGAAGTCACTGTGAATAGAGAAAAATAATAATAGTTAAAATGTTTATTGTGCATAAAGAATACATATCACACTCCTCTATCGTTCACCCTTACCATTCATTTGTGTGCTGATCGAAAATCAAGATTCATCAAAAGGTTAAAGAAAGTAACATCATGACATATATAGAGGGTGTTTCATGATTGATCTCAAAGGGCGATAATCCTTGGGTGATTTCAAGAAAAAAATATATATATGAACATAGGGCCACAACCGTTTCATTTCTGAGATACAGGGCGTTGAAATTTAACAAAAAGAATAATGGTACGCCATTGTGTTTTTTTAAATAATTTATTTATGATTGTTCTCTATCTTCTCATAACAATGATCTCCAAAAAAACCGTTCGCCAGACTAAAAAAAGAAAAGAGATAATTTTTATGAGAAAAAAGAAGCTTGTTACAAAAATAATATTTACTTGAAATATAAAAACATTGGCGTATTATTATTTTGATGAAAAATATGGCAGGGCATATTAACACGGACGCCACTGAAAATCTTCAGCATGAAAAAAAAGCCACAGGGCTTTTAGAGATATTAAGGAAGAACTGATTATTTTTGTTATATTTTAACATTATGTATCTCAGAAATGAAGCGGTTGATGACCTATGTCCATATGAAATGTTTTTATTAAAATCATTCAGGTATTATCGCCCTTTAGCATCAGCAATTTAATTATGAAACACCCCGTATATTCAACTTAAGCTAATGATGTACAGAAGCATATTTACTCCAATGATATATTGAATAGTGTACTTTCGACATTGTAAACACTATACTGAGGTTGCGCAATGACTAACTGCAATTAATATGCTTCTCGGGCTGAATGATTGAAAATTGGAGTTTCTGTTATATTTCAGAAAAGATTTGGAGCTGTATGTGTGACTACAGGAAGTATAACGTTAGTGACGGGGCGGGGATTGGCGCAGTCCCAGCCGACTTAATCTCCCTAGCCATCGTGAGAAAATCGGCAACGCCGCATGGAAAGCAATTTGACGTCCTGCTTAAGATTTCCACAAATAATATTACATCGCGACATGTTTACCTACACTGTGGCTTTCTAAAGCGGTTATTGTATTCGCCACTTGAAAAAGCTACTGTGAAGCGAAACATGTCACGATATAATATAATTTTTCGATAATTTGTTTTTTCAATGACAGTATTACAGTTTATAATAGAAATTGTTATAAAAAAAACAGATTTCATGTGACATGAATCAAATAATTGTAAAAGAATATAGCTTTCAGTAATGACCATCGGAGGTGTTGCGTCCACACGCAATTCTGTGAATTTCTTTTATTTTTTATTTTTGAGTAATTTCTTATTTTCCGTTTCTAAATTTATTAACGATTATCTAGAATCTAAAATTATTAATTATTGATTATTATTTTTGAATGCTCAATCCAAAATTGGTTGATTGTGGTTCACCGTGTATATTTTTAAACGCGATCAAGCCTTTCAGATTTCCACTTTAAAACCTAGCGGAGAACAAGTGAAACGTACTCTGTGTGTTCTTGACAAACATTCGTCGAGTGCGAGCATTATGGTTTTTTCGAACAATTTTTGTTAAACTACGAAATTTCCGTTACAACCGTCAAATCGTCGACGTAAAACAAGAAATCGAATTTGTTGATGCAAACTGCGATCTCTATCAACGAAAAAAGGTTCCGTGGGTGCCAAGGACTTTCGACCCAAATTCCAAAGTTGCCGGCCGGCCAAACTTCAGCCCTGTAGGCTCATCCGACCAGGTAAGAAATTTGAAGGGCACGTCTACTTCACTCCAAATTAGTCTGAGTCAATTTTTCTCTCCTGAATATTTTATCGTGAAATCTCCTCTAACACACAACAGGAGGTATATGAATTTTTTTAGTACGGGCGTAGCGTGGAAAATGTAGGTTATTTCATGGTCACTGAGCAATATACTATTTCCTAATTTGTCACAAGGCACGGTCGGTTACACATGTAATGGAGAGCTAGGCCGAAGGTAAGGATGACAATCTTGTGGTTGGCTGTTGGGTATCAGTTGTTTTAAAGACAAGAAAAAAGAGAAAAGGGCATATATCAGTACCTAATGAAATAACACACTTGACTGGGAAGTAAATATAATAGTTGTTGCAAAAAAAGGTGTTCTGCCGCCAAGAGCTTTCAGCTCCTGGGACTATCGTAAATACCGAGTACGACAAGGAGTGCGTTGTCATAAGTATACCAACAGGAGTATTGACCAGGGGGATTTTTCTGTATTGTATACACACAACAGTGGTACGGCGAAACATACAACGATATTGCGAGATATTTGAAAACCATGCACCTTGGTTACATGCATGTGTCCCTCTCATAAAAAACTGCCCAAAACATTTATAGAGACGACACACATCTTTACACTCTCATTCTCATTCCTCTCGCATGGTACAGTGAAACCAATCTAGCTTGACATTTTAAATTGCGCGTACGTTCATGTTGAGTGCCTTATCACTGGATATATTACGGACTATAATCCGTTGTACTACGAGTGCGCTTCACGTTTTCTAAAGCTTTTACTATACTAGCGTCTAAAAATAAGAAGTTAATGTGTTCGGTAAACGTCGGGGACTTAATTGAATAGTCTTTATATCGTAACAATTTTGTATAGTTATTCTGTTTACGCAAGGTTACTCCAGGTTAGGTTAGAGTTGGCTAATGTTTCAAGCATTTTCATCTTAATTTGCATACGCCGTGCCGTTTTTTCATACTTACCTCCCGCAAACCCCCGGATTTTGCCGAACACATTGTAACCTTCCTATCCTCATAGACGCTATAGACGCTAGTTGGCAATGGCATGGCATCCCTCTCCTTATCTTGCGGATGGTGGTGAAGGTATCTACCGCAAACCCCCGGATTTTGCCGAACACATTGTAACCTTCCTATCCTCATAGACGCTATAGACGCTAGTTGGCAATGGCATGGCATCCCTCTCCTTATCTTGCGGATGGTGGTGAAGGTATCTACTGGAGAATACTATCAACGTGTGTAACCTTCACTTATCCAAAAACTTGAAAACTTTTTTGTATTAATGTTAAGGCATGATCTTCATGCGTTTCCTTTACAAACTCAATAAGTTTCTATAGAAATCCACTGAGACCAATTTATGTTACCTCACGACAAACTCTTTATCATCTAATAAAAATTCTGTTAACGGTTTGAACTAATTTATTTCCACTAGTAAAATCAATAATTTATATTTATAATAGTTATTTATGGTACTAGTGTGTTATGTTGAAACTAAGTCACGCGAGAAAAATTTATACCACTAGGCTGTCAGGCCGAGTGGTATAAATAGTATAGGACTTGTCACCATTTGTAGATGAAAGGCGTTCTACACTCATTTTTCAAAATGAGTCCGGCTCACTATCGTTTAACTGTCATATAATTTAGACAGCACTACGTGGATTAGAAGAGATGTTCCCTGGCCAGCACGTTCACCCGACCTGACTTCTCTTGATTCTCATGTTTGGGCTTATGCTAAGAGTTTATTCTCCGAAGTAGAAACCCAAAGCCGGGACCACCTGATTTGAAAAATGAATAGTGCGTTCGAAAAAATAAAGGGAGAAATGATTAATATTTTGTAAAAGACATCAAAGTATGAACATTTCGAGCAAGATATTTGATACATAAAATAATCATTAATTATTGTTTGACGTCTATTATTTTTATAAATACACATATCTCAAGTTGGACCAAGCAATAGACATTTACAAAATTTCATTAAAATTGGTTGAGTGGTTTCAGAGATGTTCTTCCGGTAAGAATATCAAATCTTTAGATTTATAGTGGGTGGAAGTGGGTGGTGAAAGTGTGTGATGTAATAATGAGAATGTTCCAGTTTTTCCATAATCCCTCGGACTTGGACCATCCATTCAGTGGTTTCTTACCCCCCCCCCCCCAAAATAACTTAAGAAAATGAATGTCATGGCTCCTTTTATACTATTAGCAAACTTTCTGGAACTCATAACTCGTGTGTCTTAAGTTTTCGAACTGACCGACACGTCCGTTCTGATTCATTCCACAGTTTCTTCTAATTTTCACTTTTCTATCTCATGATCTAAAAATTTCCAGAACAGAAGAATCGAGAACATTCTACACTTTTCTATCTTATATTTCAGAAATGTCGAGAAAATTCGCCCATCACACCTTACTGGAGGCCCAATTTTCGAAAACTTCACTCGAGTGTCCTCGTGGCCGCGCTCTCGAGACGGTTGGCTTGACTCCCTTCAAATGTGTTTCAGAGGTCCTCGTTTCGATTCCCTTTAAATGCGTCCTCTTGGAAGGTGGTTATACAGGCGTTCCTTCGAAGGTTTCCCTGCAAACTTGTGTTCTGCTTCCTCTGGTATCCTTTTTTGGGGTGCCCACCCCCGAACCTTAGGTTTTCCATCTTAGAGGCATCCTTGGGTTCTTCTTGGCGGCGCCCTCGAGACGTTTGGCTTGGCTCCCTTCGAATGGGTTTCAGAGGTCCCTGTTTCGATTCCCTTTAAAGGCGTCCTCTTGAAAGGCGTTCCTTCGAAGGTTTCCCTGCACACTTGTGTTCTTCTTCCTCTGGTATCCTTTTCCGGGGTGCCCACCCCCGAACCTAGGTTTGCCATGTTATATGCATCCTTGGGTTCCTCGTGGCGGCGCTCTCGAGACGGTTGGCTTGACTCCCTTCAAATGGGTTCCAGAGGTCCCTGTTTCGATTCCCTTTAAATGCGTCCTCTTGGAAGGTGGTTATACAGGCGTTCCTTCGAAGGTTTCCCTGCAAACTTGTGTTCTGCTTCCTCTGGTATCCTTTTTTGGGGTGCCCACCCCCGAACCTAGGTTTTCCATCTTGGAGGCATCCTTGGGTTCCTCTTGGCGGCGCCCTCGAGACGTTTGGCTTGGCTCCCTTCGAATGGGTTTCAGAGGTCCCTGTTTCGAATCCCTTTAAAGGCGTCCTCTTGAAAGGCGTTCCTTCGAAGGTTTCCCTGCACACTTG
Organism: Chrysolina haemoptera; assembly: GCA_958298965.1. Classification (NCBI taxonomy): domain Eukaryota; kingdom Metazoa; phylum Arthropoda; class Insecta; order Coleoptera; family Chrysomelidae; genus Chrysolina; species Chrysolina haemoptera. The sequence goes on along the minus strand of OY282585.1, from coordinate 38,038,101 downwards.
TGTTCTTCTTCCTCTGGTATCCTTTTCCGGGGTGCCCACCCCCGAACCTAGGTTTGCCATGTTATATGGATTCTTGGGTTCCTCGTGGCGGCGCTCTCGAGACGGTTGGCTTGACTCCCTTCAAATGGGTTCCAGAGGTCCCTGTTTCGATTCCCTTTAAATGCGTCCTCTTGGAAGGTGGTTATAGAGGCGTTCCTTCGAAGGTTTCCCTGCAAACTTGTGTTCTGCTTCCTCTGGTATCCTTTTTTGGTGTGCCCACCTCCGAACCTAGGTTTGCCATCTTAGAGGCATCCTTGGGTTCCTCTTAGCGGCGCCCTCGAGACGGTTGGCTTGGCTTCCTTCGAATGGGTTTCAGAAGTCCCTGTTTCGATTCCCTTTAGAGGCGTTCTCTTGGAAGGTGGTTAGGCTTTCCTTCGAAGGTTTCCGTGCAAACTTGTGTTCTTCTTCCTCTGGTATCCTTTTCCGGGGTGCCCACTCCCGAACCTAGGTTTGCAATCTTAGAGGCATCCTTGGGTTCCTCTTGGCGTCGCCCTCGAGACGGTTGGCTTGGCTCCCTTCGAATGGATTCCAGAGGTCCCTGCATCAGTTTCCCTTGTGGATGCGGTCTTTTAGTCGCCGCTTACAACAGGCAGACCGCAGACCCTACCTGGGATGTATTCATATGAATTAAAATTACCTTATTTTTGAAGACAGAAATGACTAGAGCCTACAAAAAACCAAAGGTCTGTACATTTTGCGAACATTTGATGCATAATTGTTGCCTTAATTAAAAATTAACTATTTTTCTCTCGCCAATTGAGATGTCTGTAGATTGGAGAGGGTGAATTTAAGGACACATGTATATCAGAAATAAGTATTATTTTGACCCCAGGAATACGCCTTTCAAATATTTTTATTGAATTTTCACACCCTGTATATAAGATTTTTATTTAATGAAATGATGTCTTTTCGCCAGGTACGCCCAATTCCACATATTGAAATATTTATTTTACATGATGATATAGTCGTTGACTTAAAATGCAGTCAGGACTCTAGTCGAAGTACTTTTTGTGGTTCTCATAGATGGCTATGTTGCTTACTTCTTTAGCGGTACTGGAATTATCTTGGGACCACACCTGACCAAAGCAAATGGTGATCAAGTTGACAGATTCGAGCATTAGCTCTCCGTCCTGAGCAGATCTGCACTGATATTCGGCAGAACCGTGAAATTAGTATGCAGATAGTAGCTGTTTTGATTAACATTCGCTAGTTAATACAGGAAGCACTGCCAAGTATGTTCTTGTAGAAAATGTTTGCCATGTGTTGGGCAGAGGTGATTCGGCAGTCGTATATGGGGCTGTTGAATTATTTTCTATTCGATTCTTGCCGCCAAAACTCTTACTGTATAGAATATTTTCGAAAATTTCCATTTTATGATTAATAGCTATCATTATACGCTCGTTGAATAATATGCTATTATTCCGCATGTAAATAAAATGTTTAAATGAACATGAAAATGAGCGTTTATGACAACTGGAAGTTTTTCTGGGATTCATTGCTAGAATTATTTCCATCATACATTTTGTAAAAAATTATAAAACCCAAATTCCAAAATATTTACATTAAAATGAATACAAAAACAAGTTCAACTCTTTTTTCATTTCCAACCACCCTGAACTTATTGACATGTTTTTGCATAGTTCAATAATTGCATAAAATTGCGTCAATTCAGAACAAAATTATGTATTCTGATAAGTATAGGACCAATATTGAGAATGAACAATAAATGTTCCACATACTGTTTTGACTCTACTCCTAGATGCGCATTTCTAGCGTTACTGCTGAACATAAACAAATACAAGTGAGTCAGTCATCTGTGACTGATTATGTTGACCTGCGGTTTCCATTTCAATAATAAGATCATTTCGCCCTTGTCCATAGAATACACGTTTAATGTTATTCAGTTTAGTATATTTGTTTTCGAATGTGCAGCAGTCTCGGAATGCAAGTAAGTGACGGGTCGTTCAATTTTCGTTCCTATTTTGATTTAAATTAGTTGTGATAACTCACTGAATTTGTTTCTTCCATTAACTGTCTTCTCAAAACATTTGCATTGTTATTATGTACATTCTATGCCTTATTATTGTTAAATATATCTAAAAGTTTGGTTTATATGATGTATATGTTCTACATCAACTACTTGATTTTTTTGTTTTAGATGCAACGCATAGTAATTATATGTTTCATTATCTATGGAACTCTTGGAAAAGACATTCTGATTCCTAGGGCACCCCCTGAACCATGGAAAGCAGCACTGATGGCCAGATATATCATCCATAATTCCGGTAAGATATAAAATCAAGCAAAATCATTCAGGCCCAAAGTTCATTTTCATCTTACACGTTCTAATAATAAATAGACTACCAACTGAAAGACCAGAAACTTGCTGGTGGTCAATATAATTTACCAGAGATTACACTGAAAAATTATAGTAATAAGTGTTTCATTAATTTGAATGTTTTATCGTATGAAGTTTTGAATTTTCGTCGTATTACCAATTAATTAATGATCTCCGAGTAAAATTTACCGCAAAATAATGTGCATGAACAGTATGCAAAAAATCACATTATACGCAAAGTTGATATTTTTACGCCCACTTCATTATTAAACGCACTTGTACTAAAAAGTATCACTTCACGTAGTTTACCCACTCTCGAAGAAAATAGTATCTTAATGTACCTATAAGTGGATTTTTTTATTGCACTATGAAATCATAAATACCGACTGGTATTATTGGTATTATTATTACAATAAATGGAAATAAGAACTAATGATGTAAAATGAATTCTTGATGTGACATCAGTGTACCTTTCGTTGTCATGGAAATGAGAAAAACACAAATTAATTTGCAATTTGTCATCAAAGAATAATTATTGTCCCGCCGTGCTTATATTAGTTATTTAACGAACAAGTGTATTAATAAGGGCGATTAACAATCGAGATATTTTAACGCGTGAGCGGAGCGAGCGCGTTAATGTTTGAGATTGTTAATCGCCATTTTAATTCACGAGTTTGTTACAAAACTTTTCCGTCGACAGAAGTTTTCAAAAATAGAGATATCTTATTTTCAATGTTTATTTATTTAACGTTACGATATAAAACAATCACTATTTCCTATTTATATTAACTCTACTCAAAGATAGTTTAATTTTTCTCAGTGGTAGTTTTATTTTATTTTTTATTATTTATTTTCAAATTGAAATAAAGAAAAAAAAATTAGCCTCGGTGGGTTTTGAACTCTCGACCTCAGTGTTGCAAGCAAGGTGCACTTTACCATTACGCCACAGGACCATATATGGTTTTGAGTGACAACTGGTGTAATAAACATTTTCTAAAATTTTATTTGAAAATTGACAAATAAATAATGACAGATAGTACTAACCAATATAAAATGTATAAGAGCAATGTATGTTGGGTTGCATATAATCAAATCGTTGATTAATAGAAAATCATTCATTAACAGGGGTCATTAATCAACGATTTTGAGTGCATTAAAATACATCATAAATGAACGGTCGACGGAAATAGTACATTAAAAGGTCTTTCAAACGCGCGATTTTTCGAGGACGACATGATGTAGCCATGCATGGTACGATTTGCACACGATGAGGCGTGCTCTAAATAGGTAAAAAGGGGCACCAATTGAAAAAAATTAATCCTAATATTCCTAATATAGGTTTTTCACGTTAAGATCAGCATGACATCATGTTTGTTAATTTTGAATATCCGACATAACAACGTTAAAATTCCCAATGAAATGCGTTCGATAGCGATGAAACTAGTCAACTTTCATTTCATCGCTATTGAACGCATTTCATTGGGAATATTAACGTTATGTCGGATATACAAAAATGCTCATCTTAACGTAAATAACCTATATCGATTTTTTTAATAGTAATACCAAAAAAATCTAATGATCTAATTGACAAGAATGTGACAAGTTCATTAAAATTTGACATTACAAGGCACTTCTGACAGATCAATATTTAAAAAATTGTCATTTAGACTTCACCTTTCTCGAGTTGTTGATATTGCCGTGGTAACTTAAAAACGGTCGTTTTGAAAGTTCGATATAAATATTCTGAGGCGTGCTTTAAGTAGGTGAAATAGGGCATCAATAAAAAAATGTCTTAAAAAGATTTGAATATCTGTGAGCTTCAACATTTAGTTCGTGACAATCAGGTATATTTCTTTTTTGTCTTCCTTTCTTCTTGTTTTAATTATGTCTGATACAATAAATAATGTAAAATAATAAAATGTAAAGAGATATGAGATACTGTAAATCAGAAAAAAAAATTCAATACAAATATGTTCAGCGTTCAACCCCCCTCTGCCTGGTTGCAATAAATTATTCACCGCCAAACGGAGAAACAATACCAATTTTCTTATTGATGAACGAATACATGCAGATCAGAAGTACAAAAGAATGTATTGAAGCGTTCGAATGGAATAAAAGAACTACCTACCCACACCGTAATTATTGGAACATAAAAAACAAGGAATTATTGAGTTCTGATAGAATAAAAGGGAAACAGTAAGAGGAAACAAATAGTTTAGGTATAGCCATTAAGATTACAGCATTGACTGCTGTGGAAAAGCGCTCGAATATGATAACTCAAGATTTGCAAAACTTTGGACACATCCTTTTTGTAACTGTAAGTTCGAATAAAGAAACATCAAAACAAAGGAAAGCTATATAGTTGCATCATTCAGAAAAAATAATTCTTGGTTTACAAAACTGCGGCAATTGTTTCGCCATGTAATGGCTTCTTCTGTAGAAGTATACTAATTTATTATATGACGGTATATCCTTCAATAATATCAATAATATATCACACCATCAAATAATAAAGAAACAGTTTTGTATCTGACCTACTATACCCGGTGTTTCCGAAATTGGAGAGATTAAGCAAATGGGTTGTCATATGGAAGATAATGTGTAACAATAAATGGCAAGAATTCGTTTTTGAAGTAATCAAAAATTTTCGAAATATTTATAAAATCGCTTTTAGTTATATTTGTTTGGGAGGCACTGGTTTAATTCTACAGGCCACAGCGTGTCTGCCCGCTAGCAGTGTTTCAGCGCGGTTTGCGCAGGCTATATATAGATCTCTGATCATTGATTAGGTACCAAAAAAGTTTTGAAAATTTTAAAATTCAAAATCTTCCAACATAATTTTTTTTTTCAACAAAAATGTATTCCTTCATTTCATTTTGTTTTGTCATCTTCTACTTTACACTTCATTTATTGCTGCAATTTCGGAAACACTCTGTATATCAATCGAAAGGAAACCTAAATATTATTGTTCTATATCATTAACATAATTACATTCATCTATTATTTCTACATGCAAAAGAAATTAAAAAGCTAGTTATTCAGTTCTGTTTGGTTATTATCAATCAAGTTCTGCGAATTTCTGCCCTTCAATAATTTCCAAACTTTCAAAGAGGTTTGATTTAACTCCCTTATTTTCAAATTTAAATTTCAAACATAAACTATTTCAATATCATATTCAAAGGTATGATATTCTGTGAGCAGATTTACATCAAAAGTTGAATATGTTTTTTCACTTACATAGCAATATCTATGTTCAGTTTTTTTAATGTTCTATCAATTTATCCGAAATTAAACATAGGACAAGGACCACAACTTAATTTGTATGTATTATATTGTTATTTATTTTGATATGCTCACTCAAAGTGTTATTTGTCTGAAAAGCGATATTGAAGGCCTTGCTTCTTCAAATAATTTCCGATTTTGTGAGTTTGTTAAAAATATTCTATGGCGTTTTTTCAATAAATCAATATCTTTTGAATTATTCGCGATTGAAAATGTTGATTTGAAACTGAAGTGGTGGGTTGATCAACCGGTATATTTTTCAAATTTTATTCCCTTATAACATTTTTATTGATGGATGCATTTTGATGTCGTAGTGGACTTTTAAAATGTCTACTTTCTACTTGATGAACAGAAAATCAGTCTATATTGTCTTTGCCGTCCTCAAACTAGCCAGCAACCGGGCGCTTAAGATAGCCACTTACCTTACACGCTCGATCATCAATTAACTGACTCTCAATTACTCACTTTTTCTCTCTTCTATTTTTTTTTCAGATTGGGTTTCCATAGCCACCATTTCGACTCAAAATGCAATAAGAGGATACCCATTCGTTACTCTGAAATCACTTAGTGATGGTACGAAAAAAAATTCTACTGGTATTCCATACATTTATATGACAGCGATGGATGTGTCAGGAAAGGATGTTGAAGTATGTATATAAATATTTTCTTATTGTTCTTCATAAAATAAAGTGAAGATTTTAATTATCCCAAATTTGAAAGTTATCTTGAATAAGTTCCATCACTGAGAAGAGTTAGGCTCGATTATACATACAGGGTCAAGTAACTTTAGTACCTACACAACAACACAACTCAAGGTTGTGAGTTTGTAAGGAATCCTCAGTAATTTTCATCAAATATGGGCCAAGTCAATTCAAGTTTTTGACAAACAAAGCTTTTTCACATTATATTCTTGACGTATTCGATATGCATTAGGTCTCCATATCCAACAGTATAATATCATGAATTATTTAGGTTCATGTTGTTAGATTACTAGAACAAAAACATATTTTGTTCAACTACCTCAATGGAAAATCTCATTTTCCTCCATAATTTTAGGGAGAAAAGAACACCTTTTTGTCCTGTCGAGCATACCAATTGAAGAATCTTTTTGATTTTTTTTTAAATAAGTTTCTAATATCTTGTGGAATAATGAACTCTGCTTCATAGTTAATTTTTCTATGATAATTTTTATCCAATTTCATCGAGTTGATGTTCAATGTAATCAAATCTGTTAATTCAATTATACTTTAATCATAGTAAAATAAATAACCACAACCGTACCTGCGTACAGAGCTGTTATAATTTCAAATCAATGCCTCTTTCTGCTTTCTGGAGTATATGAACCTCAAACCTCGTCGACACTATGGTCCTATCTCGCAATACAGACTTCTCAATTTGAATCCGACCATAATAGGTCGACTGAGCTGCCAGTACAGTTTTCCATAATAATATATCACAGTTATCTGGAAGACAGACAGTATCCATTGACAGTAATTTTGGGGATATTTCGAATGTATGTTCAACTTGAGTTGTTGGCTAGGCGTTTACTATTTTAAATTGTACGGAGACTTTTTGTTTTATGACATTATGGAGTGGTCTGCCAGATGATTAGCAAACTTTTCCAGCCAGATCAAGTCGTATTTACCAAGTTCGTGTGACGGAGGAGGGGTTGAGATGTCTGATAATATATTCCACACTATATCTGCAGTGAATTTTGGCATTTTTTTGTCATCGTAGATTTAAGTGAAGAGGTTTGAACATGGCTAATTGTTAGTAATATTGGAGCAGAAATTTGTGATAAATTATCTGAGATATCATTATACAGAAATTAACGTAAATTTTTCATGGACAATCCATTTCCGCAGTGATTATGGATTGTATGAATAAACCTTGAGTTAATGCTTCCACTCAGATTTCTTGAAAGAGACCTATTTATTTTGCTGACTAATGAGGGAGACAAACCTTTATTATAAGCATTTGCTAGCTATTTTTCAGACAACCCAATGTGTTCTTAGCTTCATTAATTTTTTTCAGCAAGATAATAGAGTTACGATAATGGCATCTTTAGCTCAATCAGACTACTGTGAAACTGAAAACTTCGATCCCCAAGATCCAAGATGTGCAAAAGTTTTGATGACAGGAAGATTTAGAAAAGTATTCAGGAACATCTAGTAGAGAAATTTTCATTTAAACTTGATATACATCGTTTTTAGGTGTTGAAATTTTCTCCCGAATACCAGTTTGGTCTTGATGCTTTGTTCGACAGACATCCATCCATGAAAACTTGGCCTTCATGTGAGTACTACGTCTCTCCAAAAGCGACCCTAAAACCGCTTAGTTCCTAACAAGTTAACTCTGAATGAGACTAAATATAATGTATTATGACAGGCGCCCTCAATTAATAAGGTATTTCAAATTTCATAAAAAATGGAGGGTATCATCTAGTTCCACCAGGGAAACATTCTCGTCTACAATTATAACGTTCAGCCATTCAGCTTTAAACTCGTTACCAAAGCCAATCCAAGCTAGATAGAGAGTTCGAGAAACACCAAAAAGAACGTTAGAAAGAGCCAGCTCTCATTTTGATCCTGGCCCCAAATATTGCCAACGTTGAGGAAGGAAGGAGGTGCGTAGAGTGCTAAGGAATTCAAATTGTCGGCTCATTCCATCATCTTCTAACGAGGTTATAAATAAATAAACTGATCAACTTATACTATAGTTCCTAAATTGTAGATAGTGACTCATAGATTGTACGGTTCATAATTCATATGAAGCAGGGCAAGAAATGGAACAGAAATCTGCAAGGTACTTAGGTTTTAAATCAAGTTTTACTTTGCCACTGTCTCACATCCCCCCGCACTTTCAAATCCCGTAAAAACCTGAAAATGTACGATGGCTCACTATCTACAATTTAGGAACTAGACTATAGATCGTTATTTCAATTAAACAAAGTTAGTTTACGACGGATAATAATTATTTATGGTACTAGAGAAACAAGATGTCCTGCCCTACCAGGACGACGCTTATTGCCATAATCTTGTACAATAGGAATGATTGGGTCGAAAATCCATCAGAAAATAACTACTTTCCTGGCTAATACCACGAGGAACGTTGAATCACATCTTATTAATTTCCGTGCAGAGTTCCTACAAGGATGTCTCCGCAATTGCTAGTTACATGGACACCTATAGATCGATTTCTGGGTTCTTGCCTTCATCAGAATAGGGTATGTCTCGGTAGACAATAACTAATGTCTGCAACAAATGGGTCAACAAACTCTCCATTTCAAGGCAGAAGCCCGCAGCCTAGCGTTCACTAAACCACTGGCGCAATCTGAACTCCAGCCCCTCAACCAAAGCAATAACCAAAACTTGCGTGATTAATTTAACCACCAATACAAATGAAGAAATCTGCATTGTTACATCCGCATTCCGATGGAATGGTGGAGTGGATGAACAGGACGATGAACCGCCACTTATCCAAGGTAGTCTATGAGCACCAAAGAGACTGTGACCAGTATCTCCATTTGTTCCTGATGGCCTATAGTTCTGCAGTACACGAGTCGACCACTGCTAGTATTATTATGAGCCGAGAGCTGCCTGCGACTACTCTGTCACCTGAGGTTTGGGACGCCACCAGGACAAAAGACACTGCGGGAGAGGACTGCACGTCAGCAAACTTCGGCAGAGAATGGAAGACATCCATGAAAGAGACCTATGACATCAAGGCCGATGCCGGAGTATTTGTTGGTGACCTGGTTTGGTTGTACAACCCCAAACGTCGTCGTGGCCACCAAAGTTGCGGAACTCGTGGGAAGGTCCTTATTAGATCTTGAAGAGGATAAATGACGTGATCTACCGAATTAAAGAGCCACCGGAGGATGCATCCTCCGGTGGAACGACTATTCATGTCCTTGTACTCAAACGGACAGAAAGTTCAACATGGGGTGACTATCGAGAGGAAACACGAGACCTTTTTAAGGTGCCTGTCGATTACGTGCTAGCCCACTGTGTAGCAGAAGATCTTCAAATGTCTAGAGGCATCGCTGTTGTGTTCTCCAAGAACGGTCGTCTCCATGAACTACGGCAACATGGAGGGGTGCTACAGTTGCGAAAAGGCCAGAGAAACATCTTCTATCTAGTCACCAAGAAGCAATCTCGAGACAACCCGTCCTATGGAGACGTATGGAACAGCCTTGCGAAATTAAGGGACATGATGGTAGAGAATTTCGTGGACCTGGCAATCCCAAAATTGTCCTGCGGGCTCAACGGACTGGACTGGAGAGGTATAAGGAGCATGTTGAAGACGATATTCTAATCCACCGGTGTTAAGATTTTGGTATGCTGTAATCATCGTCCACGACCGAACCTGAAGACGGTGGAGTGCTACTTCCATCAAACACCAAGGTGCAGATATGGAGAATCATGCAAATATCGACACACCCCAAGGATGACATTTCGGGACGAAATATCTCTAAGAAGGGAGCAATGTAACGATTTCTACTCAAGCCGGTCCTGACGGAGCTCGTTACTATCACACAAATCACCGCTATTTATAGTCGATGATATCAACATTCAACTTCGCCGCTAGCAATCTAGACAAGACCATTCGAGACCGCCATCTAGTCGCGAATAGAAATTCCCGATCATTGGGGAAACCAGTTCACCACCATATATAAAGAAATCATCACGGCGAGACGGGTGTTATTCGAATAATAGAGAGTGCAGTGAGTGGAATATTTCAATATTATACCCGAACTGTTAACATAAATTAGAGTATAAGAGTTCAAATAGATCAGATTTTGAACGTTTAGACTATTTTTTTCCGTCACACTATATACATTTTTCATTTGTCTGGATTGGAGTACTGCAAACTCACAGGATTACGGTGCCAACGTTTTTTTTTGGTAGAGTTCAAGAAATCATCTGTTGAAATTACGACAGCCATACTCCCAATCAGTAAGACTATTTTTCCTTCTTCACCCTGAATTTCCTCCATTCTGGATGATAACTAAGAAATGACTTTGTTTTAGATCATCATTTCTATGTAGCAAAGGTTGACTTGGAGCAGATACAGGTCCTGGATTACTTTGGTGGACTCAAACAAGTGACCGTTGAGGATTATTTGAATGCTAACATAACCGATATAATCAACTATGATACGAATGTACATATATCTGTAGTAGATATCACCATTTAACTGAAAAAAGTGCAGAACATTTGCAATTTTCAAACTGAACTTGTTTAAGTAAAATTAAAAATTGAATATAAATGTATGTTGGAAAAGAGGGTGTTTTTCTTGCTTAGGCGGTGCAATTCAATTGCAATCTTGAGACCCAACGTTGGGCGGCAAACTTTACCTGTCACCAAAAATAGAGAACAAAGGGTATTGATTTATAGAATGGCAATTAGGGTAATTAAACCCCCAGACGGATTCGATCCATAACAGAAAATACAATAATCAGAAGAATATCTTTGTTTTCGATTAATAATAAATGATTTAGACAGTCTATTTTATAGTGAAATTCTTAAGAGCAAACAATACCCTTGATGAAACGGGGATCGGTTTTGAGCGTTCAGTTTTATTTTTTTGCGGAAATTTTGTTGGAACAAAAGATTAAATTAGTTTGTGAGAATTCGGAAATCTAACAGATATTTGGTTTTGGTGATTTTGGAGAATTTTTTTTATGGTTTGACAAAAAAATAGGCAAATTCCCGAATTCTTAAGGAGATTATAGAATCAGAAGAAGAAAAAAAATTATATAAAATCATTAGTTTTGACGCAAAACTGATTCTACGATAAGAAGGTATCTACCTTATTGGCGCTCCCAGCTACGTAGTTTTGTTACGGGCCGGTGCTTCGTCATCTCCACTATCACTCTTGAAAAATATATCCCCACACACCCAACATGTGCGGCGCAATGATAAAATTTTACTTTCGTGATGACGCGCTGCCTCTTATATACCATAAAGTATTTGAATATAGTTCTGTTAAGTAAATTTATAAAAAAACTCTTTTAACTGTTAATGAAATTTTCGACACGTTAAATTTAAAATTGCATCGGAGAGCTGACAGATAATATTGGTATGTTAAAATGAAAGCCTCCTGAGGCAGAGTCGAGTAGCGGTAGTAGCGGAATCCAACCCTCCCAAAGAGATGTGCTCTCGACCTGGAGTGCTTCTTCTTTCAAGCTTTCGATACAAACATGCGTATGTGTCCTGAGTGGTTTATCGATTCGTAGGTAAGTATTAAAAAAGTAAAAATACAGTAAAGTTGAATATTGACTTTTTATAAATAAAATTCACAGGATACAGGGTCAGGTAGCTCAGTGGTTAAGACCGCCGCGCTCAAAGCCATTGATGCTGCTGCTCGTGTAGGTTCAAATCCTATCAACTACAGATTTTTATTCTGATGACCCGAGAAAGTGCTAGGAATCGCACGTTAAAAGGTAAGACTTCGTTAATCCTTGGCTCACACAAGTTTCGACTTTTGAGGGCTGCCGTTCGTAAGGGGACGACAGCTGGTTAACGGAAAAAATAATTTCAACAATTTCAAACAAAAAAAAATTAATCAATCACGAAAGTGACTGTGAAACAATCATTCAATACTTTTAAATATATTTGTAGAAAACTAAAAAGTGGTAATTTTGACATCATTTATTGTTGAAATAATTCCACAAAGCTATTTTGCTGGGGCCGACACCAGGGTTTTCATCTGCGAACTGTCTTTTAAAGGATAATACAGATTATTCTCCTACTCTCCTGGATATGCACCCACCCCCCCGAAAGGTTGCCTAGATCTGCCTTTGTATACCTATTAGATTAATGCATTTCATGAAAATAAATCTATTAACGTATGTCTGATAATTTTTTGACATTTCATACTTTTCAGAAAATTCGATTGTTTCAAAACACAAATCAAGACAAAAATGAGTAGTGGTAATGATAGGTATAGTTATATTTAAAATTCCATACCTACACCTGATATTGTGAACTTTTAAAGTAAGTCGGACATGATAATGCAGGATTGTCACGCCTGATATTCGGATTCAAATCCCGATCATTTACATTTTTTCTAACATTGATAACGCAGTAGTGTTAAATTTTTATATTTTTTCATATTTGTATTTTCAATAACGGTATGAAAGATTTGATAGAAAGCTATGATAATTGAAAATTAAAAAGATTTCGTAGACATATATGATTGAAAAATGTCTTAAAAAATATGGTATACAATAACAAGCATCGTGTAGGTAAGTATATGAAATTTTGTATTGCGAGATTATCGAGAAATGTATGTAATCTCATTAAATCCTGGTTTGTTATTTTGAAATTACTACTAATACATTTCATATACGAGTATTCAAATTCAGGTAAGTACATGAAAAGTCACCTTTAGTACTTGTCAATGACTGAATATTAAATCCTATGAAGAATAAGGAAGCCATTTATAGGACGGATTACAGAAGAACACCAACCGTCTTCAACAAAATCTATCCAAAATTTAATGGTCTGTACACGGTAAGGACACTAAATTACAGGACTGTTCCATTCCTATCTTCCATGTCGACCGTATCGTCCGTATCTGTATCCAAAAAAAAACTTAAAAGTTAAAATAACGGACTACGCTGGCAACGGTGGCCCCCCCCACTACCAATTTCTCAAAATCTAATAGGAGTTTGGAGTTTGTTGCTACATTTAATTATCACTCGTGGTATTGAAGTTGGTGGGGGGCTGCCAAGGTACGCCACAATTCAGCGATTGGTTGATAAGTTATTAGAGATTTTATACAAAACTGACATCTAACTTACCGTGAAATATTGTGGATTTGGCCTAGCCAACTTCTCCAAGGGAAAACGCCAAATACAAGAAAAAATACAGAAGAAGAACATCCCGGATTGACAAGAAACTGTGTGTCAAATGCATGTCAAGTGTCAATTCAAAATTCGAATTGTCATTTTGTCATGTCATTGTTTGAATGGAAAAAGGAAAATGTATAAAGTTCGAAGTACGAAATGACAAGTTTTTTAAGGAAATTTTGGGTACCTTTCGGTAATATTTGCTTGAATAAATCGTTTCACAGTTCGTATCTAGGAATAAAAATGGTAACAAAATATATTTTTCGCTGCTTCCGACTTGATATTAAGACATTTTTTCCTGTTTGGGAATTTGAAGGAGTCTTGGTTTCCAGTCGGAAGCTATTGATGTGAGCTGAGTTTAGAATCAAGTTGTGTGAAAAAGTCCACATTGCAATTTCAGATGAGCTCCGAAGTTGAAAAAGCTGTGAAGGCTAAAAAGGAAAGAAATCAAGAAACGATTTTTGATAAAATAATATCCAAACAGATACCTGCTGACATTATTTTTGAGGATGATCAGTGTCTCGCGTTCAATGATGTTAACCCCCAGGCTCCGATACATTTTCTAGTAATACCGAAAAAACGTATCCCCACGCTAGATGATAGCAGTCTAGATGACAAAGAGGTAACTTATTTCTGAGATACAAGATGTTGAAATTTAACAGAAAAATACATTTCGTCACATTACGGTTTTTTTACAAATAAATATTATTTTTATAGTTGCTCTCTATTTTCTCATAAAAATGGTCATTTGCTTGTACCCATGCGATTTTTATTAGTCTCAATGTTTTTAATCCCTCAAATCAAATTTTATTTTTAGAGGGTACTGAACCCTCTCTGCAAGTTTTGCAAGGTTTTCTTCCACACGAAATGCACTCTGCACTGAGAATAATGATATGAACACACTTTGGTTTGGATATTTTCAGGTTTAATCCCTCTAATCGCATTTTTTTAAGTGGGTTAGTACTCCACGCTTTTCGCAAGTGTTGAAAGAATTTTTATCAAACAAAACAAAATGATTTTCTGCATCAAAAATAGTGATATGAACCCTCTTTGATTGAGACAGTTTCAGGTTTGATCCCAGAAATCACATTTTATTATAGGGTGTCTGGTACTCCACCCCTCTCCCTCAAGGGTTGCAAAGATTTTTATACACAAAATGATTTTTTGCACCAAGAATAATGATATGAACCAATTTTTGTTTTGTTGGGATAGTTACAGGTTCAATCCCTCAAATCCAATTTACTTATTTTTAATGGTGTAGGCACTCCACCCTCTCTGCAAGTTCTGCAAGAATTTCTTTCCACACAAAATAACTCTCTACAACAAGAATAATGATATGGACCCACTTTTGTCAAGTGCTGCAAGATTTTTTTTTTCCACACGAAATGATTCTGTGCACCAAGAATAATGATATGACCACTTTTGTTTTGTTGGGATAGTTTCAGGTTCATTCCCACAAATCTCTTTTTTTTAAGTGTGTTGGCACTCCACCCTCTCCGCAAGTGCTGCAAGAATTTTTTTCCACACGAAGTGCTTCTCTGCACCAAGAATAATGATATGAACCCACTTTGATTGAGACAGTTTCAGGTTTCATCCCTCAGATCGTTTTTTTAATAGGTTTGTTACTCCATCCTCTCCGCAAGTGCTGAAATTATTTTCTGCACAGAGAGAATTATACAAACCTGGTATTGTTGAGGTTTCGATTCATATTTTTCATCAAACTCATTTATGTATTGCCTTTCCACATTCAATAATTTTTTCATCCACTGGGAAATCTTTGGTTTTTCAGTATGTTTGTTGCTTCTAATGGATCCATTTTGTCAATAACTTCCTCACTTTGCATTTTGATAAATACTGGTTAAGGGCCCTGAAATAGGGCAGCTGATCATTGCTTAGCAAGTTCATCAGCCTTTCTATTCCCTAGATTTTACTTGTGTCATGGCACGAAAAATTGTTTTACTCTTGTTCCACTAGAGATTTCAGATATTCCATGATTTCCCACACTAGTCTGGACATCACTTTTTGGCACTTCGCTTCAGTACCTCCTCAGTGTCAAAAAAAAATGTGGATCTGCTTATTCACACAAGCTCTCCTTCGTATATTTTCACGGATACATTGTAATATCATTTTTAACGCAACAGTGAACCATGGAGGATTATTCCCAGCTGTCTACGAAATTCAATCATTCAGACTTTCACATCTAAAATGTAAAAACTTCGCTTTGGCTAGGAATCGAACCTGGGACCACCAGGCGAGCACTCTTCCATTGCGCTAATTTCCGCTTGAAAGTAATTATTTGAACTATTATTATCTATTACTCGGAAAGCTACTATATTTCGTGAATTTTATACATAAAAGGTAATGGTGTTCCATTTATACCTAGTGTCTATTTTTAATATTGTAGGTTCTTGCACATATACTGCTTACAGCCAAAACCCTTGCTAAAAAACGACTTCCTAATGGATACCGGCTGGTAATTAATAATGGTCCTGATGGATGTCAGTCAGTTTACCACCTACATATACATATACTAGGAGGACGGCAAATGAAGTGGCCACCAGGTTGAATAAAAATATCTTGCTCAACGGGATATGTAAATAAAAGTTTTAGGAACAGTTTGAGAACTTTTTCATACTTCATAGTTATTTATGTATCAAGGGAGTTATAATAGGATCATTCGTTTCCATCGAGACAGAGCCGGACCGAGGGCGTGGCGAAGGAGGCATTTGCCACGGGCGCAAACGACCTAGGGGCGCGAAATGTGAAATTTTCAATTTTAAATGAAGACTTTCTTGACTACAAGCACTATATTTCAGAGTGGCGTATGTACCAATTGTACAACGTTGGGTGACAAGTAGACGCTACCAACGATATTACGGAACAAAATCTCAGAATATCTTACGTGACGCGACTTGGTGGACATATAAACTCTCTTAACACTTGTGCGGTAATTCCATCCTAATCGGTTGCTAGACGCCGTGATCTAAATTATATTTCACGGAAGGTGGCTCGCACCTATAACTTTTTTGTTTTTGAAAATATTGGAATGAAATTTAGACGATCTATATAATACATAAAACTGCATTTTTTGACAAATGACTCAGCTTCATGCAACTTCTGGTCTGACCGGAAGTGATATAAACGTTCGATTTTCAAATGAGACACCCCGTGTATTTCCACTTTTTTTGTCTCTATATGACATTCTGAATACAAACATGTATCATTTGTTACTTTTTGTGACAAATATTTTTTTAAAGTTCGAAATTTATTTTTGAATCTACAACTTTACGGTTTTCGGTTAAAATGCATCTGCTGGGTAAAATTTAACTTTTAAATTATTATTACTATTTTTTTTTTCAAATGGCAACATAGTCGCTCGTCGGGTCAGAAAAAAAGCATTTCATTACAATTAATTTGATACCGCACACTATAGGTCTCGAAGAAAATTTCGTCAACAAACTTAAAAATATTACTGTAGATTTTTCTTTTTGAGATTAAAATAATATTAAAATTCATCGAGTAACCTATGACCAACACAAATGATATAACAAAGCCATCAATCCAAAAATTACTATCTCCTTGCATAAATGATATTATCAACATGTTTTTCAATCAATAGCGTACACAATAATTTCCTCATTTAGATATGGAGAAGTGAGGTGAGATAACATATCGACAAGTAATGTTTTTTTTCAATACTCTTTAGTTACTTTGTTCTATCAGTTATGTAGTTTTCACGTTACCCAATGTATTTGAATCTCATTTTAAACTAAAATGTTGTTTCATTTTAAGAAATATCTTAAGTAATCTTTTCAAGTTTTTTTAACGAAAGTTTGTTTCAAACCTATAACAGTGAAGCGGTATCAACATAATCGTAATGAAATTCACAAAAATTCCATTTAAAAAAATTAGTATTACAAATTCTAAAATTGAATTGTACATAAATAGTAAAAATATTTCGACCAAAAACAATATTCCACAAATATGTTAGAACTTGCTGAAGCTGAGTTACTTGTCGAAAAATGCAGTTTTAAGTCGTATGCAAATCCTCTAAATTATTTGTATGAACCGACCAGGCACTATATTTTCATTTGAAAATAAAATAGTAGGAATAAATTAAAACTTAAATCTTACACAGCAGGTGCATTTTAACCGAAAACCGTAAAGTTGTACTTTCCTCAATACCTACTTTAGGACAAAAATTAATAATTTGTACGTATCCATAGCCCTCTAGATTAATAAATAACGAAATAAAAAAAATATGGTCAAAGTAACAAGTGATACATAGTTGTATACAGAATGTCGTATGGAGACAAAAAAGGTGAAAATATACGGTTTGTCTCATTTCAAAATCGAAAGTTTATATCACTTCCGGTGTGACCGGAAGTTGCACGAATCTGAGTCACTTGTCAAAAAATACAGTTTCATGTCTCATACAGATTTTCCAAATTTCATTTCAATATCTATAAAACCAAAACAGTTATAGGGGCGAGCCACTTTCCGTGAACACGCGGTATATAGAACAGAATATATTATTTGATAATTTTTATAACAAATAACTGTTATTGTTATCCATTCATTTTGTTTATTGAGTTTCTGTTCATTACTTTATGGAAAATAGGGGAGATATAATCAATAAATGTCTATTATCAAAAACACGTATTTACTGAAAAATTAATTTCTTTAAGGGCGCATTCTGAAAGTTCGCCACAGGCGCTAGAATTCTAGTTCCGGCTCTGCATCGAGGTGTAGCATAATGTGGTGTAATTTACACATTTTAAATTGAGTGTAGCTGAGTGCAGTTCACACAAAGGAATGTGTCAAAATAATCTGAAAACAAGTACTAAAAATATAATGCAAAATGATACTTTTGTGTAGTAATCTGTCATTGTTAATTGAACCAAAACGAACGATCTATATTTACATTTCAAATACGAACGATGTCAACAAAAGCACGTGAACGTCAAACTAGAACACAGGCATATTATATTGTTTATTGTGAGTGAATTTGAAAATTTGGACATATTTCATATACTTCTTAAAATGTGAACTAAACAAGATCAGGACAACTATTTGAAATAAATAGTCAATAATTTAATTGAAAACACAAAAACAAATCACCGCGGAAATTTTAAACAAAATGCAGCTTTAATAATTGTAACACAACCAAGCTGAATACAACAAATTGGTAATAATTAGAATTTCATCTAATCTAATAATCAACTGATATACGGATGATTATGGTGGATTTATAGATTCAACTAAACTAAGAATCAACAACTAAGAACTAAGGATGTTGAAAATACAAAAGAACGCATATGAAGGTTAATACATTCTCGTCTGTCCTTTAAATTAAGAATTAATAATTACGAGTGTGGTTAACTTTCAAATAGCAACTAAGAATTGAGATTTTTGTCAATAAAAAGCGCAGAACGTGACCTTTTAGAATGCCATAAAATTTAATTGTTGAATTTGGCGGGTTTGGTATACAATAGCTCAGATTGGGTTAAATTTTCCGTGTTATTTTGATTATTTCATTAAATATTTGATATGGATTGTAGAGATCACGACTTTCTAGAAAAAATTGGTGCTTTTTTTATTTTTCTGACAACAGTTCTCACAGTTGGCATATAAAAAGGCATAGGTAGTTCATAATTCTTAATTGATGTATATAAACACCTTCTTAATTCTTTAATGATAATTCTCAATTATTAATTCGTAATTGTTAGTTTAGTTGAACCTATAAATCCACCATTAGAATCAACCTACACATAAGATTATGGGTTTGTTGTGGTCCGGCAGCCATTTTAAAGGGCAGGGGTCACGTGTTCTAGAATACCCAATACTAGGTGATTAACTCAGTATCACTACTTTTAAATTATCTACTTTTAAATTATCATGTACTACTTTTTAAATTATCATGTACCAAAGTTACAATGTTCTTGGCTTTTCACAATACTAAGGGCACCAAAATAAATAATTGAAACAGAAATTATTTTATGGAACTTCATTATTTTTTCATGCATAATCGTATGCTTATAGTTAGTTAGTTACTGAAGCAACTCACCGAAGTTTTGGTTGAACTATTTTTTCATTTTTCTTGACAAAGACTCTGTAAGCGGTCTCCACAAAATTCATCTCATGATCCTGCTTTGGAAATTAATATTTATGATTTTTTCTTGTACTACTTTTGAAAAGCCAACTTTCAACATCCATTGTAATGTTTGAAGTACTTTATTGTGTGCGT
This sequence comes from Chrysolina haemoptera, assembly GCA_958298965.1. Taxonomy (NCBI): domain Eukaryota; kingdom Metazoa; phylum Arthropoda; class Insecta; order Coleoptera; family Chrysomelidae; genus Chrysolina; species Chrysolina haemoptera. Next base: position 38,018,337 of record OY282585.1, on the reverse strand, counting down.
GAGTACGCAGAGAATACTGAAGTTAATGGATCAATTAAAAGAGCATGAAATGAGTGATTTTTACAAAAATATTGGGGGAAAACCGACTATGCAATTAGAAGAAAGACAGTCCATAGTTCGAAGTTATATGTTATATGCAACTGTCATTTATTAATTTGTTATAAATAATTGCATAACCTGCTGATGGAGCATAAAAAATTCTGTTTTATGCACACATGAAGTACATATAATTCTCTACTTCAACGCAAAAAAATAAAGGAGTTAAGAACCGAAGAAAACAATAAAAAAATATTTTGGTTTTTCTGCGTTTTCTCCAATACCAATGATCGGGTCGTACATACTATCTCTCGTTTTGTTCGCATTTCAATTCTCTACAATAATTTTATTCAAGGAAATGAAATTGCTCTCAAGAAAAAAAAAATGTAACCAAAACTTCATTAGGTTGCTTCAGTAACTAACTATAAACACACTTTTGTTTTGCATGAACAAATAATTACGGTCCATTAAATAATTTCTGTTTCAATATTTAGTTTTGTGCAGGTAAAAGGCAAGTACATGGTAACTTTAGTGCAATATAATTTAAAAAGTTGCAATAGAAAGCATATACAATTTTGGACATCCATTGAAGTATCACCACTCAATTAAATAAAGGAAAATCGGAAAATTTAACCGACTAAAGTTTAAGATAGAAGATGATTTCAATAAAAAACCATATTCCGGCATTTTAATTTGCCCATTTCTATCTAATCACCTGGTAAGTTTCTCTAAATTGATATAGATTCAGAATAAGTCTTCAATTACATCGTATTCATATTCCAAATTATACAGGATGACTCAATAATACTGAGCCATTTATGGAAAAAGAAATTAATCACCCAGTATCAGTTTGGATGGAAGTCTTTAACTATTTTCAATGAAGATTTGTTCATTAAATTCTGATATGTAAATGATGTTTGTTAATTAAGCTTGTTTTTGTTTGAAGATTACCCTGTAGATAATTGAAGAACAGGTCTTATTTAAAAATCAGAATGAAGTTTCTAATAATATGAATGATATCCATCAGAAAAAAATATTGAATATTCTAATTTGAGTAAAAAAATAATTACATAAACGTGGCCACTTTCAACTTTTACACCCAATATCTCGATGACTAGTTATAGGATCGTGTTGGGCCAATGGACACTTTTGATAAGATGATAGAATACTACAACATACTATAGTTTCAGCCAATTCCACCTGGACCCATAAACCCATAAGAACGGTGCGGGGTCCTTTGCTTTAATCAGCTGTTAATATTTGTTTTGGTTTCTATAATTCAAAAGACAATTTGTAGAGAAATAATAATTTTAAGTGTTGTTTCAATTAAAATTTCAAGTGACGAAAATATATGTACGCTACCAGAAATTTTGGAAAAGGCAAAAGTTGATAGGTCCATTTCAACCATTGCAGTAGCACAGATGCTAATAGTATGAAATCAAAGAATACAAATACATAATTTTATTTCTTAGAAATGTTTTCATAGAGTTATCTCTTCGGACTGATCAGTTAACGTTCTCTTAGCAACATATTCAAGATAAGCATCCTCTGTGATTAAGTCTAGGTTGTTGACATTTCGTTCAAGTTCACTAATGGGTCCCTTTGGCATCATAATTGCCAAAAATCCATTACCTTTTGGGTCCGTCTTCAATAAATTTGGTTGCTTTTTTACTAGTTCATTTATTTCAACCAAATAACCTTTGACACCTGCACGAATGTTGTACATTATCGTGTCACCATCAAACCGAACTTGACACAATACTGTATGAGGTTCCAGTTCCTTTGCTCCCAATTTCCTTTTTCCACTCACTTTTATTTTTGAACGATCTGTTTTATTAATAACAAAGCTGATTTCAACAATATCCCTATCTTCAGACATAATACTGTGTCCACTAGCTACAGCTATAAGTAATAATTTATTCGTGTGAATTCTTACTAGAACATCATCATTGGTCTTCCGTTTGGTGTTGTTGGTGAAATTTACAAAATATCGATCTTCGAAATACCTCTCCTTAAAGTAGGTGAAATTTTCCAGATAATCAGCAGTAACACTTTCTAAGATAGGCGTTGATAATTCTTGAATCTTTTTCATTTGTAAATCATCTCCCGCATATTCGTCGGAGATATTTTCAGGTGGTGAATATTGAATTGGTTTCTCTTTTATGGTTTTCATCTCAAGTCGATACTTGTTTAATTGTTTATCCGTGTATCATGAAATTTCAAACTAAAAATAATCGACATAACCTTAAAGTTAAAAGTTCATATGACATAACCTTGAAAATTATTCTTTCTTTCTTCATCCTTTAATGGGCTATGCCATAAAGCAATTCAACCAGCAACTTCGAGTAGGACTCTGTGACGGAATTCTTTGGGCGAATGCATAAGGGAGAGTCCCCAATGTACCATCGTGTTTGCTTTTCGCGTCACGCGTCAAGCATTCTTCACGAATTCTGTTTGGGGAATTGGTGAATCGTATCAAGAATTTGCCTATCAGAATGCGTGACGCGCGACGCGAAAAGCAAAACGATACATTGGGAACTCACCCTAATGCTAGATTTTTATCATCACTTTTCCCGTTTTCTGATTTTTATTTTAAATCTAAATGAATACAAATGAAATGAATCGATTTTATATTTGGATATCCAATAATCTTTTGATTTTATATTATATTATTTTAGTGAAAATGAGAAAAATAAGAGCAAAAGGATATTTTGGACAAATAGAAAAACCAACGAAAATTGAAAAATATTTTGTTTAAATGTGAAATTCAACCTCATTTCGGATATCGTATGCATGAAAAACCGCCATGTCTCAGGAACCGTCCGAAGTTGTGATCTTGCGTATACATATGCGTTATGTTCGGCGCACAGTGACTGCGAACAGTTCCTATGCATACGAATAGTGAAAAATGTCCGGTAGTGATTTATATTGGTTATAAAATACTTTCCTGAGAAGAATAATCACCCACAAAAGAAGACGGAAGGTATGGGTGAATGAAATACTCGGGAAAAGAAAGGAATTTGGTAAATTTCAACATATATATTTTCGGATAAAAGAAGAAACTGTCAACTTCATATTAAATGCAAGCAATAACAGGCTTACGAAATTTTGCAAATTTCGGAAACCCATTTCTCCAAGGGAACGCCTTGCTTTGGTGATAATTTGGTTCTCGCTGATCCCGCAGATATGTCCGCTCTAGTACTAACTCAACTAGCTTCTCAGTATCCATTTTTTTCACTACTTTTCAAGAACACCCCTGTAAAAAAACAGCGACCAAACGCAAATATTCCCACCAAACGCAGATGTACGCACTTTTACGCGCGAACCGATTTGCACATCTACATCTGCACCAACTGTGAGCGCTTGCATTCAAAAAAAGTAGTTTGGATCGTTCGCGCGAACACGTGCGTCCTACAATACGCTTCCACTGTGCGCTGTGCGAGAGCCTCAAGCGTAGTTTGTCAGCTTAAAGCCGGCCTTCCACACCAGCTTTTTGCCGCTGGCTTCTTGTCTCTAGCCAATCAGAGTACTTCAAAAGTAGCCGCCGCTTCTTCAAGGTCATACCGCTGTTTGTTGGTTCAAGTTTTACGTTTAGCGTCATGCAATATGGAATACGGCAAAATTTCATGGTGCTATCAAGTCCTTTTCGAATTATGCCCTGCTTGATTTTAAAAATTAAAAATTACCATTTTCAAACAGGATTTTTTCAGCAAAAAATGGCACAAAATATCTCCTTCTTTTTCTCTACCATTTTTTTTTCAGACGCCAATCAACTGATATTTCACAAATTCAAGCACCAAAAACAATATAGTTTTACACAAAAATTCGAAAGTAGGAATGTAGACTTTCGCGGCTGGCATCAATGTTTTGGTTGGTTTCCAGGTTTAGCAGTGGTCTTCTTTGGTTAATATTTCCAAACGTTTCAACTACAACTGCGGCAGTCATCTTCAGTGGCGTGGTCGAAGTACTCTTCTTGGCGTATCAACTGAAAGTTGAGCTCCCGTTTCTGCCATGTCATTTATATAGTGCTAATTTTACGCGCACTTTCTGTGATGGCGGGTTTGCGCGTAATTTCCGCGCGATTCGGGTGACATGGCTTCGTTTTGGAACCTTTCAATGTTGTGTGCCAGATCTTTGGTAGTTCTTTCTTCCTTTCTGTTGAAGTTCTCTTGGTGTTGTGTATTTCTATGGCTTCTAAATACATTCTTGCTGAATAATGACTCGACGTTGCTAGCCTCTCGGTATTTTCAGTAGTATGGCGAATTTCTAGATGGAAAAATTTAAAGAAAGAGCCATTCAAACTACAAAAAAACGATCCGAAGCACTGGTTGAGGTATGTAGATGACACTTTCATTGCTTGTTGTATCATCTGAATAGTTTTCATCCAAAAATCCAATTCAACATGGAATTAGAAGAAAACCTCCAAATCCCATTTCTTGATGTATTAGTCATCAAAGCAGGTAATCAACTAGGCCATAAGGTGTACAGAAAACACACACTGATCCAACCATCATCCAAAACAGAAAGGAACCGTCAGCAACACCCTAGTGACCAGAGCTTTGAGAATATGTGAACAAAGGTACATCGACAACGAAATAAAACACCTAACAAAACTGTGTTACAAGCGAATGGCTACGACAGAAAACATAATCCGCGCTATACGCGTCCAAGGGAGAAAAGAAAGGAACACCAATGAAGAGCAACCCCATACATAGAAGGTGTCACCAACCGAATTGGGAAAATTCGAAAGAAGGAGAAAATTAACACAGTCTTCAAACCAACAAATAAGATATCGAAGTATCTGAGATCAGCAAAAGACAGCAGAGATCCACTCAAACCAACGGGAGTTTGGATTCCATGTAACTGTGCTAAAGTTTATATCGGTTAGACGAAAAGGATCATTGGTACCCGCCCAGCAAATACACAATTATATTACATATATTCGCAGCGATGTATCAACGTAACCTACTATATCGCATTCTATGTCGCATAGACGTCGCTGCGATATCGACATCTCTGCGATATATCTGTGATGTAACTGTGATTGCTGGGAATATACACGCAGGCAAATTGGAAACATCTGAATAAGCGAAGCGAGCGTTTTCTCAATTCTGTCGCTTTAGAGCGAAAAAGCTGTCAATGACATTCATCAGAAAAATTAACATTTTGCGTTGAGATTTGAACGCGCCAAAGGCTACTTTGTTATGCGGTTGTCGAAAAACTCTCTGACAGTTCCAGAAGAGTAATTGTTCGGTTTCTTTGCTAGCGCCCATGGATGGTTTACAAGTAGATAGGGGCGGCGTGTGGGGGAAAGTGGCGGGTGGTGCACCCAAAGAGTATATTCAAATTTAGCTCGTATTGAGGGTTAGGGTATAAAACTCATAGTAATAAAAGACATAGAGATGCCCTACAGATACCTACACAAATACACCTGTTTTGAAGTGAACATGAACTATCCTTCTCTATACAATTTGTGGGCGAGGAGGGTGACAGGTGGTAAATATTATGGACAGTTTGTTTACATTCAGAGTAAGAAGGACTTAATACAAACTGAGAATGACAACTTGATCCGAATGAAATGAGCGGGCATACACGAAAGTACCCGAATGAATACGGACTTTACATGTGTATAAGGCCCTCACTTGTAAGCAAACAAAGTTATGTTGACTTCAAGATGGAGAGGGCATCTCTATGGTCCTTTATTACTCTGAGGTATAAAATAAAACATCATGAAAACATCTTGTTGTATGAAAGAAAAATTGTTATCGAAGTTTTTACAGTTAATCGATATGTAACTCTGGATAGGAAAAATAGAGTTTTTACTGATTATTTTTTTTACAAATACATATATTTCAGAATGGGGACATATGCCTCTTCCCTATTGCTATATTCAAGCTCTGATATGGTCACTTCCAACTATTATACTTCATGTATATAGTATCATTTGCAAGAATGCAAGAAGACACAAATTCTCATTCTTTGACATAACTAATATTGTTTGAGTGGAGATTGAACAGTTAAGGTCCCAGTACCAGTACACTACCCTACATTTTCGGAAATAACTGACATTTTTCTGTGATATCACATAGTCAGCTGCGGAATTAGGGTAGAGCGCGAGTAGCGGTCACTATAGGCGCCAGAAGTTGCGAGGGGAACCAAAATGCCCAATGGGAAAAACAATTTTGGGCGAAAAATATAATTTTTATCGCGCGTTTTAAGAGGCGCGGGAAGGCCCTGGACTGAATTTAAGAAGAAGGTATATAAGGTTTTTATTCATACCAAAAATTAATTTTTATTTAAATTCAGTAAGTGTTGATATTAAAAAATTAAAATAAATTTTGGAAGAAGTTGGTACGTAATATTATTTGTGGTGTGAAATCGTCGACCAAAGGGCGCAGAGGGACAATCTCGCTCTACCTTGATTAAGAGCTGGGGCTGGTGCTACCCATAGTATATTGAGGTTTCTTTCTATCGTTTCAAAGGCTCTCTAGAAATCCAAAAAAACTATTACAATGTACTTACTCTCATATTAATAAATTCCATTTTGAAATTGTTGACTGTAAAGCGGTTTCAAAAAAGCGGTTTGTTCTAAATCCTGATTTTCAATCCATCACTTAGTGAATATGCTTTATGCAGTTGCTTTGTGAATATACTGCAATTTCTAGGATTTTTTCTATACATGGCAACATATTGACTGGTCTGAAATTTGCAGCCTCGGTAGTTTAAATAATTTTTGGAATTGGTATAACTGTACTAGTTTTAAGATGATCTGGAATTGTACAGTAAAACCAATCTAAATGTTAAAAATGCGCAAAGAATTACATGAGAGAAGGCATTCGGAAGGAAATGCATAGGCTGTTCGCTCGGGTCTGTAAGCAAAAAGGGTACAATCGTATCCACAAATATACGAACCATTATGCGCTCAAGCGCATTTTTCAAATCTTTTGATGATCTATTGTTTTTTGACTCCTTTCTCATAAAGTGATTAACATTAGCTATCACTCCCCGTGTCTAACCATTTAAAACTGTGCCTTCAAGATTAGATTGAAACTCAATTTTTCACAGACTGTACCAGTTGACTGAATATGATTGTGCTTTTTTACTAGGTACGATGTCATACCTCGCATCAGTCGCATTGTGGGCGTAAATATTTTCGAATCTACAGCTAGATGTGTACTACACTGTACCTGTTTCATGTGCGTTATTGATTAAGTTCAAAATGACATGACAATTATACTCTGAATATTTTTCGAATCTTATGAATCTTTTGAGGTTGTTGAGGATTAGTTTTTAAAAATTTGATATTCTACATTATTTATTCATAATTAACATTAACAAAATGCCCGTATCAATGGCAGACCTTCGTTTTTACCGACAGCTGAACATGTTCGACTTCGACATTGAGTGGTGCTTTGACAAAAATTAAAAATGGCCTTCTTGGACTAACATGTCAAAGGTACATTTTTTTCACTTATAATTGCACTAGTGGTTTGTATTTTATCGGGTAAATTTCGGTTGTTATGAGAAACTGTTTCCTAGGAATTCGACGAGAATAACTGTCAACTATTAAAAACACGACACCGAAGGTGCCAATGAATTGATATTCCAAAAAATATAGGTTTTCAATCATACCACGAATTAAATTTAGGACGACAATATATCGATTTGAAATAAAGAAAAATCGTGTCACCTGGTAATTGATGCTTTACTTCTAGCCGTATTCAACGGAATACTCTTTTCCACGGCCTCATCTATGATACCAAAATAGACATTTGTCCCCAACGATCGCTCATATTGATATATAAAGATAACTAGTCAAAACACATAAATTTGACGTTTATAATTTAAATCATTATTTTCACTTGACAGATAGTAAAACAAAAACTAAGCAGGTTTATCACCGTGAAAATACAGCGACAAGCTATATTTTCAATGTAGTTCCGATTCTATTGGCTGAATTTCAAAATTTTAAATCCACTGATTGGTTGTCAAGCAAGGAAATATATTGTCAAAATAATCGCTGAAAATAGGCTTTTTTGTTCGAATTCCAAAAAATGTTATAGAGAAAAGTTGTTTCTATTTCAATTTTACACGTTTGTGCCAAATTTGAACGTATTGTTACAACTTTTAGTTTTTTAATTTTTTTAATATTTAAATATCTGATATACAGGGTGTGCCACGATGATTAAGACGGAACTCGAGAGTAGTAGAGAATTACAATTTTACGGTTGTAAATTAAAACAATTGGTGCTTTTTTGATATTATGTTACCCAATAAGCTTTTTATTAATGGGACAACCGGTATATTTTAGCATTTCTATGTTCCTCCAGATAAAACAATTCCAACAAACTACCACACTTGTGGCCTAAAACGATTAATTTTAGAACTACAGAGGTAGGTACTTCAATATCCTTTCTCCCACGACATCTGAATATTTGTGTAGTCCTATATTTTTTTGATTATTAAAACAAGGCAAAATTATAATAATTATTCATGTTTTATTAAAAAACGTCTTGGGACAAAGGATATATTGAAGTACCTGGAGTTCTTAAATTCATCGTTTTAGATCACAAGTGTGATGTTTTGTTGGAATTGTTTTATCGAGAAGAACATGGAAATGCCAAAATATACAGGTTGTACCGTTAAGGCCGATTTAGATACATGCGTGCCCATCCAGGATTTTTGACCCCACATGATAAATTTCTCCATTAGTAACAAAATTAATACTTCTGTACCAAAGAAAATATGACTTTTTGATAGAAACGCAAGTAAAAGGAACGTATGTGAACTGTCTTGTATGTGCAATTTACAAGCTTATATTTTTTACCCTTGTGCCTGTAAACTGCAAGTTCACATACGTTCGAAAAGTCATTTTCTTTGGTTCAGAAGTATTTGTTTTGTTAATACTGGAGGAATTTATCATGCGGGGTCAAAAATCCTGGGTGGACACCCATGTATCTGAATCGGCCTTTAATGATAATGGTTCAAAGAGCTGTATAGACAATATACTCACAAACTTCGATGGAGACAGCTATATGAGTCTGGCTTTATTGATCCCTGTCTCCGATCACTATGCACAATTTATAAAGGTAAATAATATCAAGAAAGTTACCTCTCCTCAGTAGAAGTATTACATCCTCAGGTATTCTTGAATTCCAGACATCGCTACAAAAAGTTAATTGGAGCGTAGCTCTTCTGAAGTTATGCTAGATTTTCTATTGAATCTATATGCAAGTCTTGTCCATAAATTACTTCCTCTTAAAAAAAGTCTCCAGTGAATCCAACAGAACCCTTGTTGGGTGGTTCAACGATGACAAGAAAAATGAGAGACACAGTTCATTCCATAAAAACAATCTATGATGTGACTAACGATCCTAATCATAAACAAGTTTTTTTGTACAACTGACATTAAAAATGACGTTTTTAATTCATTGACACATGAACTAAAAACTGACGTTTTCACAAAATCACTTTCAACACTAGTGTTAAAAGTACTTTTAACACTAGTGTTAAAAGTAAAATGACAGATGAGATGATGGATACTCAGTAATATAGATCTCTCTAATAGAAACACTTCAATCAGATATTATAATCAGAACACCTACTCAAGAGGAATCGTTTATAAAAGTTCACACATGTATTTGGTCGTTTGCGCAATTGATAATACTAATTCCTTTTGAAGTTACAAACGAAGTAGTATTTAGTCCAACTGTAAAATGTCCTTCATCACTGACAAATAATGACATTCATAAATAAAGTGCGTTGGGGTTTATTATATTTGAAGTATCTGTCAGTCAGCCTTGTAATCCAAAGATCGTGTGTTCGAATCCTTATGGATCTTATTTTTTGTTTGTTTTTTTCTTACTAGCAGTAACTGTTGAACAAAAAATTTTGTATGATACATTTGTTAAAAGTGATTTTATTTTGCTCGTGGGGTTGCTCCACTCGCTAACGCTCGTTTCGCAATATTCCCCACTCACAAAATAAAATGCCACTTTTAACACTTGTATCCTAAATAACTATTAAATACGTTATGAAAGAGTATAAAAAAGCTATTTCGGAATCGAATAGGTCATCAGTGTCTCGGACAATAAAATCAAAGATAGCTGGAAACTCATCAAATAAAAAAAAATAATAATAACTCGCGTAAAACTTGTGATGATATCACACCTCATGAATTTAATAATTTTTTTTTTACTACCATATCCGAAACTATAATTAGTCAACTTCCTTCTAATAACAATATTGCTTTTCCATCATCACTCGATGCTAGTCTCAAACCTTCTTCAGCAGGATCATGTGATCACCTCTGAAGTCTTCAATGCCATCAGTGATTTGAAAAATTTCAATTGTTTCAATGTCTGTACCCTTAATAGTAGAATAATAAAATAAACAAGTTCCTACTTGATTGAACCACTCACAGGACTTTTCAGTGCTTATATAAAAGGGTACATTCCCGGATAAATTCAAAATCAGTAAGGTTACTCAAGTTTTTAAAAAGGAAGATATAAACCTCCTTGAAAATCATCGACCTATCTCTATCGTCTCCATATTTGGCAAATTTTTTGAGATTATTCTTTGAAAAAGGCTATATCTCTACTTTGAAGTTAACAATCTCCTCAACACTGATCAACATGGTTTTAGGAAATCTTTTTCCACTGTACAACACATTAATCGAATTTAGGCGGATAACCACAATTCATTGGTATTTACCGCAGATATACCTTGGTCTTTTATGATAAATGACAGAAGTGACGTCAACGTTTACTTTCACCTAAAGCTTTCGTTTTAAACTTTGGTTTTGTTTATTAAAAAGTGTAAACCAGTGCCGGATCCAGGGTACTGGTATGGGGGGGGGGGTAATGAATATAAATATTCTCCTATAAGAAAAGTAAAATATGAATATATTTCCAATAGACATATGAAATAATAAAATTCGATATGTAAGAAATGCGAATGAAAGTATTTGAAACACTCAAATTACGATATTTTGAAACATACTGCGTTCAGATTTTAGAACGGCAGTATGAGTATTTTGGAATAGGCTTGGGGGGGGGGGGTAATTACCCCATTTACCCCCCCTAGATCCGCCACTGGTGTAAACAAAACAGACCTTTGTTCTGCTCTTGCCTTCTTCATGTAATTCATTTATTTAAATTTTAACTATTCTGGATTTACCTATATTTGTATACATAGTTATATTTAATTATTATTGGTGAACTTTACTAGTGTGCAAACAAAATTGAGATAGGTGTGCTCATTAGCTTTCGAATTTCTATAGATGAAAAAGTAGTGTTGCTTCTACATTATTTATGTCACCAATTCTCGTCTAAAACGCTAGAGGGACGATTTTTGCCTTATTCCTCCTTATAAAATGCTGTCAACAGCAACATCAAGAAATCTAGAAAAGAGCCTTTTAAAGGCAATAGCAAATTTGCTAAATCCTGTGCTTCCACTTGGTAATCTACTCCTTCATAATTCAAGCTTATTAAATATGTTGTCGCTATATTGCGAAATTGTTGTACAAATATGAATATTGAAAAAGACCTTTTAAAAAAACTAAAAAACGATCTGAATGAGGCTAGTTTCGTTTTCGGGAGTTGGGTAATTACCGTTAAATTTTGGTGACAACTATGACATTAAACAGCTGATTCATGATGTCATTAGATGAAAACCAATCTAATAACAAAAAACGCCCAAACGTTTTGGTAAATACCGATTTAAATTGGTAAATATCAAAACATTTTGTTCATCCGCCTAAACTCGATTATTGTTTTTAGTGTCAACGAGGATCTGGCCACACCAACCATGGACGTAAAAGCCCCAATCACCTAATGAAATAAAAATAACTATTATAATCTATTTATTTTCAGATTTCGTGCATAACAGCCAAGTATCAATAATCCTAGAATAATAAAAGTATATTTTTTCGAAATATTCAACACAAACATATATCTTCCGAAGGCAACGCTAATAACTTTAAGAAAAAAATTTAGTTCAACAGGACATAAATATATAATACTATTTTCAATTTTAAATTCACTAATTATGGCTAGGTTCTCTAATTTATATTTTCCAATAAAATATAAATGGTGAGGTGCCAACAAATTCCAACTGAAAATGGCTAGTACAAATTTACATTGGGAAAAATTTGAAATAATACATTTGGTTTGACGCCTCTCTAAATTAAAACATTATAATCCAAATTATTGCAAGAGTACAGAAATAGATTTTCATGCATGCAAGACAATTAAGACAGATTGTTTCATTACTTTTTCACAATAATCATTAGATGATCAGAAAAGAACATGGCACTGGATACATGTAATCCTGGGACCCGGCAGATTTTATTTTCATTTCTGACTATATAATTTTAGATGCCAAAAGAAGCAATACTCACTTTTTTCCGGCCCTACAGGGTGACCTACAAAAATGGATTGAATGTCTAACGCCAATTATGGAAAATACTGCCTGCACATGAATATTCGTCCATGATTTCGTTTAAATATAAATTTTTCTTTTTAGGTACACCCTATATCTTCACTTTGAAGATATAAAACTTGAATAACAACAATCTATATAAACCAATAAATTTTATCAAACTGGAAAAAACAAACAGATGAAAAGAAATATGCATTTTAGGTCCCCTTCTGTTCATTCTTTATATAGAACAGATTGCAGGGAACTGCTCTATTAGCTTATTTGCCAATGATACATTGGTGTATAAGTATAGACCGAGGGAAAAACAACTCGTTCATTAGGTGTACATCATAACATTTTCATTACTTCATTATACTCATTTTGTCCCGAGCATTAGACCTCTTGGCCATCACAGATTTGCGATTGAAAACTTTTACATGAATAATTTACGCTATTCAGAATAGTCAAATCGTATATCATGCCTCTTCAATAATTTTTAAGAGATTAACCTGGCCCCTAGAACTTTTTTAATTATTTTTCAATACGAGTAATTATTCATTAGGTGTACAAAAAATGGCTAGTTGTTTCCCTCTCGGTATAGACCTAGCAATAATAGAAATTAACAAACACATTGGCCAATATTGAAAGATATTTGCATATAAACTCAAATAAATTATATGTAGCTAAAACCAAATCAATGATTGTATGATTGTTACAACTAGATATAAATACGATAAAATACTCGTTCATTCAATTGATATAGTGACTGACAATACGGCTATGGAATTTAACACATTTTTGTATCTCAATCTCACCCTGTATGGCCAGTCTAATGAAGAAAGTTGCGTCTTTTGACGTCTAAAATTATTAATTCAGGAATCAAAAAATCTGCCGAGGCAAAGGAATACAAGTATCCAGTGACATGTCCTTTGAATAAAAAAATAATGTAATCAAAACATTTCACATAAAAGCAGAGAGACTTAATATGTCCAGAGTTATGATAATTCACAAATAATTATTGATGCTTGTATTGATTAATGGTTTAATACTTCAATTACCTATTATTTTGATTAAAACCATTCTCTGTGTTAACCTACAATACTCAAAATAATCTATAAACCTATATGTACACTTTACTCCAAGTATTCATCACATATACATCAAAATTGAATGAGGACTTTTTTTACTGTAGGAATTTCCGCCTACCAGAGATTATTGCCCCCATTATAACATATATCTAGCTAGGGTTGAATTAATGACGAAACATAACGAGAGGGCAGATACTTCTACCAATCAAATTTAGGTAGCTCTCGTTTTCATCTTCACTAGTTAACATTGTCGTGAACTGTCTAGGGGTATGTAGTCTGTGTTCCCATTTGAAGAGAAATCTTAACCATTTACGGTACTGTGTCGGGACAGCCCCGACAGTACAATTTTAACGTTCTGGTACGATATGAGGCAATCCCCGACAGTATCACGTTCCGGTCCGATGTTGGGTTAGCCCCGACACTGGCTTTGGTTGAACTCGCCACTTGTTCCCTTTTTTCTCTACATATTTTGAATAGACTGTTTTTCATTTCCTTGATTATGACAATATAACTGTACCGCAAAGGGTAACATAATACTTTTATGAATAATCATGCAGTCACTGACCAGGGTTGACAGATCTACAAACGCTTACTAGAATTTAGCTGAGTATTGTGAAGTCACACATTTTCGAGGAGTCTATGTTAATAACGCTAATTTTACAAAAAGGCTTGAGAGATAAAATTATTTATACTGAAAAATGTCATGTACTATAAAATGTCAAAGGTTTTAAAAATACATTTCTCCGAAAATTAAAATAAGTTTTTCCGTTAACTTCAATTCTTTTTTGATTTGATACTATGAAAAAGATTTTTTTACTATTTTTAAATTGAGAAATTATTCACAATCACAATTTAATGAAAATAGGCATTGATAGTAAAATACTCAATAGAATATTAAAAATAATTTCTGAAGATGACAACACAATAACCCAAACCGTAAGAAGCGTCACCAACAAAGAATGCAGTGCTTTTGGACTGATGAAAATTTCAACAAACAAATGTCAACAATGATAATAATATATAAGTATAAGACAAAATTTGCTTTAGTTTATCTGATCCAATCATCAGTACAACAACGTTCTGTATAACAAAATATTTTTTTAAAACTAGACAAAGTTGATTAAAAAAGATAGTATAATAAAGATCACAATAATTACACTAGATTTAGTTTCGAAGAAGTACACTACTCAATTATTCTCATACAAATTAATTGATTTCGGTATTTTGGAAAACGATAGAATTCAAAGGGTGTGGAGGGAGTCAGTCTCCAGTATCTAGCCATTTGTTTTCTTCTATAATTCTTTCGAAACAATCCATTAGGTATAGAAACTAAAAAAAACCATTAATAGTAAAATATCAATTCGAGAGTAATTGACGAGAAGAGTCTACTTACGTATGGAGTGAATATCTTCAACCATTTCGGAGTTTTATCCGGCCTGTTATATTTCAAACAAAATGCCATCCCTGAAATGGAATGAGTGAATAATCAAGACAGTATTCTGCAATGTAGGTGCTAAGAACTAAATAATACTTTCGGTGGCGAGGCAAATCAAATTCGTGTTATTTGAAATTAATTATTTTCATTTTCAGTACATGAAATAATTCTACTACAGTTTTTGGTTTATTTAACAAGTGTTATATACGTCTTTTTAGCAACGATTATTTCAAGCACGAATACAACATAGCAGAGAGAGTGTTTAACAAACAAGTTTCTAGAGAAGTTTATCAACAAGTTACACATACTTTTTCTGTGAACTCATATTAAAACGACAAAATTGTATTTTTTCAAGTTGATTTTTCTTAGGTTATCATGACAGTTTCAACTGATAAACCAAGACCTAATATATGCCTTTAATTCGTCCTATTCTAACACCAGAATCTCTATTTTTGTCATTTTATTTGTAACTTTTCTTATTCCAATTGCCAGAATGATGGATAATCTGTCATTCATGTAATTCGTGTCGTGTTATTTGTAATTCATATGTCAATCTATTCCAACATCGCAACCGGAATGTTACAAATAAAAAAAACACCACTCTGTCAGACGGGTTTTTGA
Source organism: Chrysolina haemoptera (assembly GCA_958298965.1). Classification (NCBI taxonomy): domain Eukaryota; kingdom Metazoa; phylum Arthropoda; class Insecta; order Coleoptera; family Chrysomelidae; genus Chrysolina; species Chrysolina haemoptera. The sequence goes on along the minus strand of OY282585.1, from coordinate 38,002,737 downwards.
CCACTGAAATGTGACTGAAATCAAACAGTAACCATCGAATGGTTCGCCATGGAAACGATTATAAAAATTGTCTTTAAACACAGATTGTGAATCTGTAATTAATCTATAATTTCCGTGACAAATAATCTAGCACAATCCTGTTTTCAAAAATATTTGGTTTTTCGTAAAGATGTCCATTCGTACCCCACCAGAAATTGTGATGATTTTCATATTGCCAGAACAAACCGCAGGAGCACCATGAGTTCTCTGTTTTTCAAAGGTCTCCAGTAGTTTAATCAATTGGGAAGTATAAAAATAGTGTTGATGTGAACTAGGTTCCAATTCCATATAGCCCATTGTTCAAGTTCATAGTAAAATAATGGTTTATCTTCTTCAAAATAATTTTTTTATGCGTGAACTACTGTTTTTTTTTTCAGGTATTTTGGTAGCATATATTACTATCATGCTTCCCAAGAACGTGTGTGATTAAATCCAAAACAAAATTCAGAGTCAGTAAACTCTAATAATTAAGGAGAAGTATACTAGGTATATTTCAAAGCGATATTGAATGCAACTTACCACTCAGATAAGTAGTATAAATAAGATTAAAATAGAGTAATTAGTTTAGAAAGCTTTTAGCTGAAAATACTAGATTTGTTGGCGAAACGAGCGTTGGTAGTTTTGGAGTTATGAGTAGTTTTTATTTTTTTAATTATATTCGCACCAAAGTTTCCAAATATTTACCTATTCAAATGTAAATGGTTCATGAAAAAATTAATAACATATCTTACCCTCTTCATCAACCTCCCACTGCCTCAAACAGTCCCATTGCAGAGCCACAACTTGACTTTCTGGCGTCCCGTCCTCTCTGCAAGCGTGCAACTTAATACCCATCATTCCTATAGAGAGAATAACGTGTCCGTCTTTTCGCGAATCGCACGCGCAATGTGGGAATACAACTTCGCCGTACCCTGGCAGTTCGCGAGCCAATTTCAGATACTCATCAGCTCGAGTTTTGTCTTGAAGGCCCTTAAGTTGATAAAGGCGTTCGCCTGCATGTATGCAGCCTCGGTTTACTTCGTCAACTGCCTGAAATCACAATAAACATCTAAATAACTATTTTGATGGAATTGGAATGTATTCAGAAAAGAGTTGAAAAAATTATAGTTAAACAAGCAGATACCTCTTCAACAAATATGAGGATTCAGTATTTATATTTTCTTCTTTGTTAAAATATGTATTTAACACTTCTTTTATCATATCTTTATAGAAAAGATATACCTTATTCTTAGAGTTTTAGGTTTTTATTGGAATATCTTCAATATCGCCAGATCAATCATCATATTTGATTTTTATCATCCTGTATTATTTGTATGTTGATTATGAGATGTCAAGTTGAAAGTTGTTAAATAGAGATCAAGTTGAGTTTCCGAATTGAACTTTTATTTAAAATAAGCTATTTTATCACAACAAAAACCATTAGGTTATGGGCCGAGGACGTAGATAAAGCAGTTTATGTCGACAGTTCGAGTGAAAGTTAAAGAGTAAAGCGGAAAGTAAAAATCATCGTAAAAATTGAAACTGTCAAGATGGATTCGTCAAATAGCGCAAGATTAGGATTCACCAAGCTGAATAATACTATCAGTCGTGGAAATTTAAAATGAATATGATGCTGATCAGAGAGGGAACGTGGAAGGTAGTGAATGAAGCAAGACCCTCAACTCCAGAAAAAGAGTGGTCCAGTTTGGATGAGAAAGCACAAAGCACGATATCATTATCAGTTGAAAATGACCCAATAATTCATATCTGTAACTGCACATCAGCCAAAAAGATATGTGGAACGTCTTGCAAAGGGTTCACGAGAGAGCTAATATATCCAACAAGTTATATTTACTGCGGAAATTATATCAATCGAAACTTGAACCTTGACAAACAATGACAGAATACATAAGATCTACTTTGGAAATGGTCATTCGGCGGTATCGGTGAAGAAATCAAGGATTTCCATGTGGCGGCTCTCATGTTAGGATGTCTTCCATCAAGTTATGAGACATTAGTGACAGCTCTTGATGCACGAACCGATGACGAACTCATTCTCGAATAGTAAAAGGCAAGTTGATTGATGAATTCAACAGGAAGAAAGAACGTGGAAACGTTCGAGTCGAAGAAAGTGCGTTAAAGGCATTCAGCAACCAGAAGAAAAAGTTTCCGAAAGAATTTGATAAAGAATGTTTTTTCTGTAAGAAAAAGGGCCATCTACAGAAAGATTGTTATTTTCGTAAAAGCAATAAAAGAAAAACCGACTACAAAAGATGTGAAACTGAACAGAATGCTAAAAGCGTCGTAGATACTGTTTCTGTGTAGGTCACCAAAATGCAACAGAATGGTACATCAGTTTTGGAGCCTCCAACTATATGACTAACAACAAAATTTTTTTTGTAAATCTTCGAGATACTGATAAAAGTGAAGTTATTGTAGCAAGTAAATGATAAATATAAAAATGTTCGAGTAACTAATGTATTATACATCCCTGAATTGAAAAGCAACTTATTATCCGTAAAATGACCCACTCAAAAAGGACTCAATGTTAGTTTGGAACAGAATCGCTGCATGATAAAAATCTGTGAAAAAATCATTGCTATAGGTAAAATTGAAAATGGAATCTATAGACTTTGTTCAAAATTAGAAAATCAAGCAAATGTCACAACTGACACTAGAAATCATGAAAACTGCATTCATGCATGGCATAAGCGACTAGGTCACAGGAATATTGTTAATATAAAGACTCTCGTTTCCAATGATCTAGCCACAGGAATAAAAATCGAAAATTGCCACGAAATTCTGAACTGCATTAGTTGTGTACGAGAAAAACTCACGAAGAAACCATTTTCTAAACAGTGCAACAAACGTTCAAATCAGTGCCTGGATTTGATCCATTCGGATGTTTGCGGGCCGATGAAAACTGAAACCCCGGGAAGAAAGCGATATTTCTTGACATTCATCGATGATTTTTCACGTTATACTACAATTTTTCTTCTGCATTCGAAAGATGAAGTTTCTCAAAAGTTTGAAGTTTTGTTGAAAATAGATTCGAAAAATTTCCCAAGACGTTCAGATTTAATAACGGAGGCGAGTATTGTGGGTCAGCAGTTCAAAATATTCTGAAAAAAAAGGGCATATCTTTCCGGACCACAGTACCGTACTCTCCGGAACAAAATGGAGTAGCGGAACGTAAAAACCGAACCTTGTGCGAGTCAGCTAGATGTATGTTATTTGATGCAGAGTTGCCGAATAAATATTGGGGAGAGGTTGTTGTAACAGCAAATTATCTGCAAAACTGACTACCATCAAAAGTTATTGATCGTCCGTCATATGAACTCTGGCATCAAAAAAAAAAACAAAACTAGATCATCTAGAGCCATTTGGTAGTGTTGCGTATGCATATGTTCCAAGTGATACAAGAACAAAGTGGGATGCACGAGCCAAATTAGGAATCTAGTCGGATATCATGAAACTTCAAACGGGTACAGAGTTCTGAATCCTGAAAACAATAAAATTGTTAAGCGGAACTGTACAATTTTTTGAAAATCAGAATTTGTTTGAAAAAGTAAAAGCAAAATCTGATGTTGAAGTGGATATATTCCACAAACAAATTGAAGATGTAAAACAAAATGAAAAAGGAACAGATGTGGACGATAATGAAGATGAAAAGTCAGGAAAAGAATCAGTTGAAAATTACGAACAATCAGGTCAGAGCGTCAGAAGATCTTCAAGGAAAAATTTAGGAAAACAACCTGAAAAACTTTCATATTCAGCTATAGAAAGAACAGTTCAGGATCCTGAATCATGGAATGATGTTATGAAATTACCTGAAAGTGAGAAAATTAAATGGTTGACTGCGATAAAAGACGAAATGGAATCATTCCAAAAGAAAGACGTATGGACACTAACAGAATTACCTCCAGATAAGCAAGTTGTTGATTCTAAGTGGATATTCAAAACTAAAATAGATTCGAGTGGCAACAAAATCAAGTATAAAGCTCGTTTAGTAGCCAAAGGTTACACTCAAAAGTACGGGGAGGACTATGACAGTACTTTGCCCCAGTAATGAAACAGAGCACATTTCGTATCCTATTATCCATTGCACCCGTCAGAAAATGGAATATCAGACATTATGACATAAAAACTGCTTATCTGAATGGTGATCTAGAGCAAGAAATCTATATGGATCAACCAGAGGGTTTTGTTAATGAAAACAAACCTAATCATGTATACAAACTTCATAAAGCAGTGTATGGTCTCAAACAATCTGCAAAAGCATGGAATAATGCTATGAACAATATTTTACATGAATTGGGATTCAACCAGAGCATGAATGACCCTTGTCTTTATACCAAAAATGAAAATGGAAGTATGTTATATCTCTTGTTATATGTCGATGATTTGTGTATTTGCCATAAAAGTGAACTAGTGTTCAAATCTATTGCTAGTAAACTTGATGAACACTTCGAGACCGTTGATTTGGGAAATATGACATCATTTCTCGGAATCAGAATTCAACTCCTTGAAGATGGGAGTTTTCTGTTGGATCAGAAATCAAAAATAGAAGTCCTTCTCAGAAATTTTGGGCTGGAAAATGCTTCGTGTGTAGAAACTCCTATGGATACTGAGTACCCGAAATTACCCGCTGATCAACGTATTTTAGCAAATAATGATAACTACAGAAAAGCAGTGGGGGCGATGGTCTATCTTTCTACTACAACATATGACATAGCTTTAGCTCTTGGATATTTATGCAGGCACGTGAGTCAGCCAAGTCAAAGAGACTGGGATGCAGCCAAAAGAGTTTTGAAATACTTAAAAGGTACTATGAACCATAAATTGAAGTTCAGCTCAGAAACAGACTCTACTTTAAGGGGGTATGTAGACACCGATTGGACAGGAAATGTCTCCGCAGAAAATCAACTAGTGGATTTATTTTTATGCTCGGAGATAATCCCATATTATGGACTAGCAAAAAGCAATGTTCTGTTGCCTTATCATCAACTGAGGCGGAATATATCTCTGCTGCACTGGCAAGTCAAGAAGTTCTTTGGTTGAGACGACTAGTTGCCGAATTTGGACCTGCGAGGATACAACTTTTCTGTATGAAGACAACCGAGGTTGTATCAAGTTGGCAAGCAACGAGAAAGCAAGTTGTAGAACAAAACATAGATATTAGATATCATCACCTTAAACATCTATGCAATGAAAATATAATCAAGTTTGTCTACTGTGAATTTGCCAATGTGATAGCTGATGGACTCACAAAAACCTTTAACCAAGGAGAAATTTCAGCGCCTCAAAGCTTCGATGGGTATGATGAAGAGTGATCTGTCGAGTGGGGGTATTGGAATATCTTCAATATCGCCAAATCAATCATCATGTTTGATTTTTATCATCCTGTATTATTTGTATGTTGATTATTCTTTATTCTTTATTCTTACAAACACACGAGGTAGTTACATGTAAGGCAACTTACTGACTAAACTAAGTAGGTAGTCCAATGGTTCATTGCATAAAATTGTATAAATGCATAAAATATATGAGATGTCAAGTAGAAAGTTGTTAAATAGAGATCAAGTTGAGTTTTCAAATTGAACTTTTATTTAAAAATAAGCTGTTTTAACACCACAAAAACCATTAGTTTTGGCATTGACTGCTATGATAATTAGCCACTTTAGGAGCAGCACTGTTAATTTTCAACACAACAGTAAATCCTGGAGGATTATTTTCAGTCAGAAACGAGATTCAATTATTCAGAAAAATGAAAAAAGATCGCCACGGCCGAGAACCGAACATGGGACCTCTCGGTCACCTGGAGCGTGTGGTACCCACTGTTTCAAACAGTATTTAAATATTAATCAAGAAACTTCAGTTCAGTTCCAACCGAAAAACATCCTACAAATTCAGTCAATGAGTTAAGTTGAACCACTTCCCAAATCTAGTGAAGCTACAAAAAAAAAAACATTGAAGCCAGTCGTTCCAGCTCTGGAGAAAGTTACCAGATCACGAACAAATTTCCAAAGATAAAAATCTCCCAGATTGCTACTAGTCTTTTCTTTTTCTCGACCTTTTATATAACCAATCAGTCCGTACAATAGTTGAAAAATTGTAATGTAGAATTTTAGGTTTCCTTTTGTAGTCTTATTTAACGTATAACAATTGAATAACTAGTTGATAAACAGTAATCACTGTACTAAAAATAGATACATACATTAGAGATTTTGAGCTGAAACAAATAGAAACTTACAAGCTGCAAAACGTCCAAGAGTTTGATGAGATCTTGAAAGTAAACTGTTCGAAAAATAATACATTCTCAATAATTCACAACAATATATGTAGCATCAATAAGAACTTTGATGAATTCAAAGTATTCTTTAACGAAATAAATTCTGACATAGATGTTGTGGTACTTTCAGAAACCTGGCAAATAGCTGACTTGAATTATTTTAATCTGGAAGGATACAATAACATTTACAACCAAGGAACATTTAATCAAAATGATGGTGTTGTTGCCTTCATAAAATCAAACTTAAGCTTTACTTCTACAATACACAAACTTGGTAATATCAGTATGCTTCAAATTAAAATTAAAATAGGTATGAGCAACATAATAATTTCAGGAATGTATAGATCACCGTCTCTTGACCCTTCTGATTTTCCAAATCTATTTGACATGATATGAGTATCTAGATAATAATAAATCAAATAGGGATGAATACATATTTTCATTGGAGATATTAATATCGACCTATTGAAAGATAACTTCTGTACTCATGAGTACATAAGTACATTAGATGAGCACGGTTTTATATCCACCATAAATGAATGCACTAGACTGAATGCATGCTTGGACCATATATTCTTAAAATCAAAAACTAACCTTCACGATCAAAGCTTGCCGTTTATTATCAATACCTGTATCACAGATCATTCATCTATAGCTCTACTAGTAATTACTGATGAGCCCAAAATACAAAAAGAAAACGATAGAAAATATATCCATCATGTCGAGTATAAAAAACTCGCGAATATCCTTCAAAGGACTTCATGGAACTCAGTGTGCCAAGCATGAGATGTAGATTCTGCAACAAAAGAATTTGTAAACATAATGACAAACTCGATAAATGAATGTACTATAAAGAGATTTTCAACTAGAAAAAATACAAAAAAACCCTGGGATCACTCCCTCATTAACAAAGTCAATAAATACCAAGCAAAAACTATTCAACAATTTACAGAAAGACCGAAATAATGAATTACTGAAAAATCAATTTAAAAATTATAGGAACAAACTAACTTCTCTGATCCAAATAACATAATTTAATTCATAAAAATCACTAATAGAACAGAACTCTAATGATACAAAAAATCTATGGAAAATCGTAAAAGACATCAGTAAAACTAACAAACCCCACCAATGCATTGACTCTATTAAGAATAACAAAGAAGACTTATTAATGAATACGAAAGACATCGCCAATGAATTCAAAACACGTTTTCTAACGTTGGGAAAAATTTTGTCGAAAAAATATTGCCCGATCCGAATTACTGCCACAACAGACGTCGAATTCCTAATAGGTTTTTCCTTATTCCAACTGATCGCGACGAATTAAAATCTCTGATTAGAACCCTCAAGCTTAAAAAATCACCTGGTCCAGATGGAATCAAGACAGAAATTCTGAATGCTACACTTCAGGAAGTTATTGACCCCTTGGTATCCATATTCAATAGAGGAATACAAAAAGGAGTGTGGCCTATGATACTGAAAAACTCTGTAGTAGTAGCAATTCACAAAAAAGGAGATAAAACCGACACTAATAATTACAGACCCATATCCCTCATTTCGCAACTGGCGAAGTTATTCGAGAAAATCATTCAGAAACGCCTAGACTCCTACATAAAAAAATATGATATTATTTCCGATAACCAATTCGGCTTCAAAGAAGGAATTTCGACACGCGCAGATTTCTCTTCCTAACAAAACTCATAGCACTCTCAATGAAGGTATTTGACACGGTCAGTCATCAATTACTTCTGCAGTCACTGGAGGATATCGGTATAAGAGGAAACGAATTGAAACTTTTCCAAAGTTATATCTCAAATAGACAGCAGACGGTAAGAGTCGGTAGTGTTCAGAGTGACATATCAAATATTTTCGCAAGGCACAGTTCTAGGACCGGTTCTATTTAACATATATGTTAACGACTTATTCTTCATTCAAAGTTCGAGCGATATTTTCGCATTTGCAGATGCCACTGTATTGATATATTCAAGTAACTCTTGGGATGACTTAGAATCAAAAGTGAGGATGATTTCGTTCATATAAAGAACTGGTTTGATCACAAGCTACTTACCCTGAACCTTGACAAAAACTCATATCTTCTATTCAGTATTAATAAAACAACAATACCAACCTTCCAGAGCCTAGACTTCAAAACACCAAAAGAAACTTTTTCAATCACAGCTGAACACGAAGTAAAATACCTAGGTTTGTTGAATGACCGTCATTATGAAAAAGCTAAACTGTATTTTATTCAGATTTACAGTACTGAAGAAGATCTTACCCCCTAGACAACTAAAAATATTATACCATTCGCTAGTAGAAAGCCATATCCGATATGGAATTTCTGCCTGGGGATGTTCGTCAAAGAAACATGTCAACTCTCTTGAAGTACTGCAAAAAAGATTTCTGAAAATAATTTTTTTCAAAAAACCGAACTTACTCTTCAAATCTTCAAATGGACCACTCTCAAACGGAATAAGATTTTATAATAAATTACCCAAAGACATCAGAGACCAAACTACACACTTCAAATTCCGTAACTCCGTGAAACATTTTCTACACAGAAATCTGTATTATAACATTGATGATTTTTTGACATGATTTTATCATGTTTTTTAGTATTTATTGTATTGTATAATTTATATTGTCTTGCCTGTATCTATGACTAATAATTGAATTGTTGACAAGTTCCACAACCATAAGGGTCTTTGAATGAATAAACCTGATTTGATTTGATTGATTCTTCAAACATTGCAGGTTTTAGACAAAAAATCTACCCTTTCCTTTCTCGCACTTACTCTTTCTCGAAGGTAATGACTTCAGCCAAATGATAAAAATACTTATAAATGCATCTCCGAAATCTCTGGGAATTATTTGTAAATAAAAAATAATAATAAAAGTACTTTATTGGTTACCCAATAGGCTACCGACCGGGGTCCTTCAGCCTTGTGAATAACGTTTATCTTAATTAATTACATTTTTGATGAAGAATTATAGATATTTTTGTATCTAGAATGCGAAATGATACGTTCGCGTTCGAGAATGGAAGTTATTTTGCTGAGCTTCAGCGAAGCATAATAACCATTCGCAAAAGTATTTTGTATTCGAGACAGATGCAAACAATATTTCTTCGAAAACTGCATTATAACTAATATGAGAATAAAAATTGTATAAATAAGCATCTGTCTTTTTTCTTTTTTTTTTCTTTGGTGTGTTGGCATCGACTACTATGGTCATTAGCATCTGTCATTGTTAATTAACATTTCGTGACATTTCGTGTTTGTACCAAAACGACCGACGAGGTGATATTGTTTGCATGACTTTCGTATGGTAGCAACGTAATAAATAATAAACAAGACGCAAAAGTCTTTTAGGTTCTAGAACATAAAAGTCTTTAACCCTAGAGAGCTAACGCTCGTCAAATTTACGATGGTAGGATTGACTTCTCGTCAGTCGGTGTCTAGAACTGGTAGACGGTAGGTCGGTTGAATCAGCATTTATTCATAAAATACAAAAATTTATCTCGGCCATTCCAAAAATATTTAAGTGCTCTTTTGAATCATATGGCTCCGTCGAGTGAAATAATACCTCATAAACCATTTGCAGCCTTTGTCCAGCGAAAAAAAGAAGAATGACAACTCCTGTTATGACCAGTTTAAACGCCCTCTATGTGTGAAACACAGATCAACATCATGCACTCAATGTTGAAAAATATTCTTTTTTTACCTCTTTCTTGTGTTTTTGTTTAGAATACATGTTTATTTCAGTTATAAATATAAATAAATTATCGATCCGCCATTTTACTTTTACAGATTATTGGTTCTTTGAAAAAGTTGAAAATTTTACGATAGGATAGTAATTACGTACATTCAAAACACGTTAACTCTCTAGGGTTAAAATTCTAGAACGAAAAAGAGACATTTCGTTAACTGAGATTTTAACAAGAATTTCAACATTTTTACCTATAGATAAGTCCGAGATAACTCTATCATATCAAATAAGGATATGTAAACCTGTGAAGTTTATCTGATAGATAGTTATTAGAGACTTTATTATGAGGTGAAAAGATCAGCCCTTAGTTGTATTGCTGTAAATTGAAACAAAATATTAAAATATGTTTTACCTGCCAAAATAAGTAAGAAGTTGCTTGAGGATCATTCATCAATGTCAGTTCTTTATTGATGGAAAACAGCCATTTTCGAATGCTCAAACAGGTACTTGTTGCGGTACTATAATTTTGTATGTACAAGTTGTGTGGATATTCACTAGGCTGTAATTTTCTTTCTGTAATTGAAAAAAAAAATATGAATTTTTATAACAGCAGATTAGGGAAATTTCTGTGATTCTTTACATGTTATAAACTGTGTGTTCAAGATTATTTAAAGCGAGCAATATGTACTACTCAATTATTCGATCTCCTGAACAAATCAATTATATACATTCTGCTTACCAAAATTATATTCAACTATTTCGAATAAATAAAAGTAATTGGCGATTTTTTTGGACATTCCAATTTTTTTGATAACTGCATCATATACTTCATCGGTATTTGCGCTTTTTCTCAGAGAAACAGTAACTACTTCTCTATCAGGTAATAATACCTGTAAAAAAAAGAAATATTTTTACATCGCTGTTGCAACAAAAATTAATATAATAATTATGAAATATTTAGGGTTATATGGCTTTTTGTTTGCAATAACAAAAAAGGATCTCTGACATATTTATAAAACCCCATTTCAACTAATTTATGAACGAATCACTACCTGTGGCAGATCAACAAGTGCCTTTCAGGTCTCGGAATAGATTCCCCTTGGAAAAATAACAAAATTGTTATTTTTCAATTTGTTATCAACAATTTACTTAGGTTAAAAATTAAAAATCTTGATCAATCATTGAAAATATATGTTTTTAATATTATTATCGATACGTTTTTTTTTGATGACCAGGAGCTATATGAAAATTATTTTTAAAAATTTGTATCTGCTATTGTTTAAAAAATTACTATGAACGAATGCGTTGTTTAGAAGATAATTTTTTTCTACCACTTTTAATTAATATTGAGGAACCTTTTTTTAATCATAATTTATCCTGCTCTTTGTTAACTAAAAAAAATTGTTTTTGTTTAAATTTTCATTGTTTACTTAATAAACAATTTGTTATTAAAAATTAAATATATTTTTCTCTTTATACACACTGTAAAAAAAACAACAAAGTATTATTTTTAGAGAAAAAATTTCATGTTCTACTGTTATCCTTAAAAATAATTTTTTTTCTCCAGAAATAAAACATGGTTGTTTTTATTACAGTGTAGAGAGAATATATATATATATATATATATATATATACATATAGAAAAAATGTAATTGTTAATAACAAATTGTTTATTAAATAAACCATGACAATTCAAACAAAAACAAATTATTTATTTTTAGTTATCAGAGAGCATGATATATTATGATTAAAAAAAAATGGTTCCTTAATATCAAGTGGTAGAAAAAAATTGTTAATTAAAAAATCCGTTAAATATCATAATTTGCATCAAAAATTTTGTTTCCAAAAAAAAATATCTCATAAACAATGCATTTGTTTACAACAATTTTTTAAACAATAGCAGATAGAAAAATTTCAAAATAATTTTCATTTAGTTTCTAATCATTAAAAACGGAAACAAATCGAAAAATAACAATTTTTTTATTTTCCCAACAGGAATCTTTCAAAAATAGTTCCAAAAAAGAAGAAAATCTCAGATTTGTTATTTAACAATTATCGCACTTGCAATGTTCCTGTTTAAGTGGGAAATAATTGTTAATTAACTCGTGCATAATTAACTGGAAAATCACGATAAAATGTTTTTGACCGCGGATTATTGTTCATTCATTCAACTAGTCGGTGTATGAATTTTTTCAATTCTTAATTTTGATATTTAATAAGTTTAAAAAATATTTTAGGACGTATTTTCAACCCTCTGGGAAAATTATAAATATTGGTCGTAGAGTTCCGAGAGATGGGACTTTTTTTTAGAAATTTTACTCCTCCTTTTGAATCTTCTTTCAAATTAGAAAAATGTCAAATAGTTTTTTTTTTCAGTTGATTGTTTATAAAATTTGCAATGTTTGCATGCGGTACTTGAATTTTTTCAAAAACTTTCTACACTCTATTCCGAATCGTTTATATTTTTCGGAGATGGCGAAAAAAGTTTGAACTGAAAGGCACTTGTTCATCAGACTAGTAAGTATAATAAGTGTTCCTCTTATTTATTTATGAACCCAGAGACTAACAATATAACCGAAATTATATTTGAAAAAAAAAGTAATTTTTGAATAATTGTAGAGGATTCAGCAGTGGCTTCATTAGAAGATAGCCGAATTTGAAAAAGAAGTAGAAATTATGGAATAATAAATGAATGTGAGTTACAGACATGTGTACATAGTTTTAAGAATGCTGAAATTAGGAAATGGGCTCAGACATCTGAACATAGTTTTAAGAAGAGTTTAAGCTTAAGTGTGAACATCAGTGAGTCATTATTTTGTGAACTGTCACTACTGTCAGTAAGAATAAGATTTGTTGGCCATAGTTTTGTGTTTTGAGTATTTTAAAAAAATATATAGAACCTAAAAACATTATTACTTCATGGATGTTCAAAACAAAACTAACTTTTCCAAAAACTGTGTCAGATTCTAACAATAATTCTAAAAATAAGCAGAAATTATAGAAAAATCTCTCTGTACATACTTTTAAATCAACAGGACTCATGTTATTTTCATCGTCCTGATCTGTTAGGAACTCTTGCATTACATCAGACTCTGCTATAACTCTTACAGCACATACTCTTTCTAAATATTGCTCTAATCCTCTTCGACGGGCATCCAGCTGTTGTTCGCTCATTGCAAAGGGCCATTTTCCAGGTAATTTTGGAAATGTGAAACCTTAAAAATAATTAAAACCCTTCAAAACAATGGTTTATAAAAATTATGTTTATTTCAAAAACTAGAAATACCTTCACCTCTTCACTGTGTATTATACACATTTTGTTAAGAATATACAGTTGTTATCTGGATGGAATTACATATTTAGAATAAATAAATACTTAAGGTAGTACTTTCCTCAGACGGTTTTCTTAAGAAAAGGCTGAAATCGATGTATGAAATTGATGAAATATTGTTTCTCAGTCCTCCGAAGTTTGAAATCCTTCTTGTATTCCGTTTTCGAGATATACGATAAGAAAATCGATTACTTTTACATGTACGGTATACAAAAGCAGTACAGAAATAGAATAGAATATTTTATTTGACTATATTATACACAGATGTATATTCATAGCACATCACAAAAAAGAAATTGTATATAATTAGAATTTAGATAGATAGATAGATATCCTTTATTAGTTCTGTGGGGAAACAGAAATCTCAAGGCGTTTTGGTTTTGTGGGATCTTGAAAACAGAATTTAAGTAATATCCAATACTCCAGGCAAAGGTGTTTTAATTCAGCGAAGTCTACAACTATAATATTGGCTTTAAAATACATCAAAAAAAAAATTAAAATGAACAGACAAAACGTTCAGGCACGTACTACACCACACTTACCTATAATATTGACCAGGCGGCAACAAATAAAATATTCAACAATATTATATAGTTGCATAAAACCAAAAGGTTCAATTCATAATTCAGACTCTCATTTCAGTGGAAGAAACATTCCTTTCGAATGCCCATGTTAAAAGAACCAAGGAGAGTAAATAAATTTTATCTTTACACCAGAACGCTTTTTTGCATTTTCAAATATGCCACAAAAACTCGGACAGAGCGCCGAAAATCCAAAAGCGAAGATGTGAGCCTCAAGGTAGGCAACCAACTCCACCGACCTACCGTACCGAAGGTCACAGCAAACCGGCCGATCAGGGGACACAAATCCAGGAAGGATAGGGTGTTTTGCTACAACCTGCCCCCAAAGCTTCTGCGAGAGTAAGGTTATGGATCTGATGCTGAAGCTGGTATACTGACATTAAACAATTTTAGGTGAGAGGCATGGAACATCCCTCTCTCTTTGTTTTCCTCCGGGTGTTGCAGAACGTAAGTGGCCTGACTGATCTTCTTCTTTATATTATAAGGCCCCTCAAATAATAATAGAAACTTCTTAGTCTCCGACTTCAAAGAGGAGGAAGTATTATTGGCCCTGAGCAGGACAAGATCTCCTACAGAGAATCCTAGGTGAGACCGGCCTGGGTTATTGACTGACCGTCGTGCAGCTTTACCGCGTAGGGTAGCTTCCGCTAATACCAACTTCTGAGCTGTGGTGACCCGCGAGTCGTCATTAGCAAGAGGATGACAAAGGGCTTTAGGCAGAAGAGGTGAAGGCTCAGCCCCCCGCTGAAGTTCATTTGGAGTGTATCCAGTGGATTCATGAACAACGCCATTTAAAAACTCCGCAAATCGGGGCACCTCCCAAGCCCACCGTGAGTGCTGTTCGTGGCAATACGTCCGGAAAAGTCGATCTAATTCGCGCATCACTCTTTCGGACGGGTTGGCACAAGGATGTCGCACAGAACAATAAACTAATTGGATACCTGCATCCGCCAAGGTAGACCTCCAGACACGGGAAGTATACTGCGTGCCATTATTCTGCAGGATTCGCCTCGGCTTTCCGTACGTAGGGAAGTATTCCTTGAATAGGCGATTAAGCATGGCCCGGGACGTTGCTTTCTTCAGGGGGTACAGTGCGACGAACTTGGTAAATAAATTATAGACAACTAAGAGGTAGGTGGCGCCCCCACGACTGCGAATAAGGGGGCCATAGATGTCAGTGGCTATTATATCCGATTTGTCCGTCGAGACAATCTGCATTTGTGCGGGCCTCGGCAAAACCGACGCTTTCGACTTTTGACAAATGTCACAGGCCACAAGTACCTTCTTGATCGTGCGGTGCATGTTCGACCACCACAATTCTTTTCTCAGGGCCACCCAAGTCTTGTATATTCCGAAATGTCCTATAGCACTGTGAAACGCCTCCACAAAAGCAGTTATGAGATGCTTCGGGACACACAATAAAAAGGTATTCTCCTCAGAACCCCGTTTGTACAACAATCCTTTGTACAGGACAAACAACCGCCGGAGTCTGTCATCCGAGACCAAATTGGCCTGGATTTGGGAGAGTTTCTCATCCTGCGATTGATGATGCTCCATTTCCGATAACATTTCTTGAAATGAAACAGGGAGCTGCAGTAAAGAAAAAATGGTGAAGCACTTGTCCTCTGGTGTGGGAAAGCGAATACATGCGTGACGGGACAGTGCGTCTGCTTCTATGTTTTGGTGCCCAGGGACATGCTCTGCCTGGAATGAAAATTCCTGTAAAGCCAGAGCCCATCTAGTTATCCTTGGTGATAGTAATCAGCACGTGTGAATATAAGTGATAGCCTTACAGTCCGTGTGCAAAAAAAACATAGCTCCCAACAGATAAACTCTCCACTTCTGGAAAGCCCAGAGGACTGCTAGAACTTCCTTTTCAAATGCACTATATCTGCGTTCTCTTTCTAATAACAAGCGAGACGCATATGCTACGACTTGTCGTTCATCCCCGACCATCTGAAACAAAACTGCGGCAATCCCCACATCACTAGCGTCCGACTGCACATGCCAAGGCAGCATCGGGTCAGGGTGATAAAGTAGAACTTTATTCTGCAAGTGGATTTTGATGTCCTGGAAGGACTTTTCTTCCAACGGACCCCATTTCCATTTGACAGATTTCTTCAGGAGATTGCTAAGAGGTGCGGCTAGTTCTGCGAACCTATGAGTAAACATTCTGTCATATTGACAAAGACCCAGAAATTTTTGGACATCCTTGGAGTTTCGAGGCCGAATATAATCAGTAATCGCCTGAACCCGCTCTGAATCTGGGCGTACGCCACTGGAACTGAGCACATAACCTAAATAAGAGATTTCGGTCTGAAAGAAATGGCATTTTGCAAGTTTTAAGGTTAGGCCTGCGTCACTCAGACACTGGAACACCTTCTGCAAGTGTATTAAATGCTCTTCCACAGAGGAACTCATCACTAAAATGTCGTCGACATAAGAGACAACAAATCCTTCGCATTCCTTGCCGAGTATAAGATCGAGGCCCCTAGTGAAGGCACTGACTGCCGTTTTAATCCCAAAAGGAATAACACAAAATTTGTAAGTTTTTGTACCTACCATGAACCCGGTATATTTCTGATCTTCTTCCTTTAGGGGGAACTGCCAATAGGAATGGGTTAAATCCAGGGTACTCAGAATTCTTTTACCTGACATCATTTTCATGATTTCCTCTATTGGTCGAGTTAGCTCATAGTCAGGTTCCATAACTGAATTCAACCTGCGTGCATCGAGGCAAACCCGTACCGTACGATCCTTTTTCAAGGTAGTTACCAATGGAGAAATGTATTTAGTCGAGTACCGCTTGATTACTCCCCAAGATTCCATTTGGATTATGGCGTTTTCGACAGCTTCCCTATGTGCCATGGGAATAGGATAGGGTTTCACAAAGAACTCTGACTCATCAGTCAGTTTTATTGAGTGAATATATTTACCAGTGCGGCCAGGTTTGTCAGCAAAGATGGGCGCATAGGAATTCAGTAAACGATCAAATTTGACTTTGTAATTTTCAGGTAGTGTAACAGCACTGACAGCTTGTAAAGGATGATTTTTTATTTCTGATGTTTTGCCGCCTGGAAGTAGGTCTAAATTATTTTTTGACACAGCACACAAATTAAGTGGCTCTGGAATTGAAATGCCATGAGTAATTTCCAGTTCACGAACGGTTAACTCTTGACAACGGACTTTAATTCTTATAGTACGACTAGACAAATCAATATTAGCCTGAAACGTACACAAAAAGTCACAACCTAACAAGACAGGGTAAGATAACTCTGAAATAACCAGGAATTCTTGTGAAATATCAGTATTTTCCAATTTAAACTCAAGTTGAGCTTGTAGCGACACTTTCTTAAATTTGGATTTGAAAGCTCCTACTACACGAACGCCTGTAGGTTTAAAATGAGGAATCTTATGATGGGAATCTCCTAACTGTGACCAAACATCGTCCGATATTGCAGAGACTGTGCTGCCACTATCAACTAATGTGGGAAACTTATAACCATACAAATTTACTGTAATAACTGGTGATCTGCAGTCAGATAACGTATGGTCAAAGTCACATTTCTCCAAAAGTTCCTCTAAGGGGTTATTTGAAATATTCCCATGAGCCCGTTGCATGATAGCCCTCACATTCGAGCCTACATGTGAGAGTGCTCCTCGTTTCCCGCAGGATTGCTTTCATCAACTTCCAAATGAGAAATGTGTCTATTTCTGTTATCCCATGTTCTGTTTTTATTTTCAAATTTAGTCCTGTCATCAGGCATTTTGACCTGATTCGGTTGTCTATTTACCCCACTTTGCCTAGAATAAGAAAGATGTGTATCTTTCAAATTTGACACCTTATAATTTCTAGGAACATTTTTGTAGTAGTCATCTGCATGACGTAATCTTGCAATAGCCTCTGTCAAACTATTAGCACCCAATAATGACCCTGCAACGTTTGGTGGGAAATGGGGGGCTATGATTGCAATAAGTTCAGTGGGGGTGTAAGGGGGTTGGAGGTGTTTCGCCTCTGTAACCCAGAAATTAAAATGATCGACAAAAGAACCCTCACTGTATGTTGCACTTTCCAGTTGTAGTTTAATTTTATTTTGAATTCTGGGGTGCCAGTAGTTAGCAATGAAAGCGTTTTTGAAAACTTCATGTGTCACAAAAATCACAAAAAGCGTTCCACCATAATTTAGCGGAATCTTTAAAGCAGCCATTCAGTAGAATTTTGACTTTACTAAATGGGACAGTTCTAAGGTCAATGCTTCCTTCCAAGATTTGTAAAAACTCTAAAGGTTGTATGTTATTATCTCCTCCAAAGAGAGGCAAAAGCTTCATTAAATCACTGAGAGAAAAATTATCATTTCTAGTATGATATTCATCATGATTTGCATTCTGAAACCCTGAACAATTATTGCAGCCTGGTCTAACAAAGTTAGAAAATACATTATTAGGAATTTTTCTGTTATCACCCAAGTCACTTTTGTTAATATTATAACTAGATTGTAATTGTAACACTTTAGAAACTACTTCTGTGACAATATGACTGAGATTTTGTGACTCTGATGCTAAAAAGTTGTTATAATTATTTCCATTCCGTGGTGAAGTTTGTAAGGGTGGGTTTACCCTAGGCTGTAGGTTGTGAGTACCCAACTGGAAAGTTCTACCCAAAGTTGTTGTCCCCAAATTAGGAGCTGCTCTCAAATCAGAAGTTGCCCCCAAAATAGAAGCTGCCCCCAAATTAGGAGCTGCCCCCCAATCAGAAGTTGCCCCCAAAATAGAAGCTGCCCCCAAAATAGAAGCTGCCCCCAAAATAGAAGCTGCTCCCAAATCAGAAGTTGCCCCCAAAATAGGGGTTACCTCCCGGTTAGATGTTGTCGATAAATTGTGAGGAATTGTAAATGAATTATTAGGGGGTAGGTTGTTATTTTTCCTAATGCTTCTCAATGCATCGGTGATAGGGGTTTGATTTCTAACTTGGGTATCTTTTGGAATCGCCCCTTGCGATTGTGGATTGATATTTTGGTGGTGTTGCAGATTTCCATGGTTATTAGAAATAATTGGTTCACTCCTACCTTCGTTTTCCGATGACTCACTGTCCAGTGTTCCCTGATGCATTCTCTTGTAATTCAGTAATTTTTTATCCCTCAAGTTGTAATTACTTGGAGTACGTTCCATATTCTTAGCCAAGTGATAGGGGTTTATTGAATATAGATTCAGCTCCACGTGTTGGTCGTCACGTTGTGGGGAAACAGAAATCTCAGGGCGTTTTGGTTTTGTGGGATCTTGAAAACTGAATTTAAGTAATATCCAATACTCCAGGCAAAGGTGTTTTAATTCAGCGAAGTCTACAACTATAATATTGGCTTTAAAATACATCAAAAAAAAATAAATAAAATGAACAGACAAAACGTTCAGGCACGTACTACACCACACTTACCTATAATATTGACCAGGGGACAACAAATAAAATATTCAACAATATTATATAGTTGCATAAAACCAAAAGGTTCAATTCATAATTCAGACTCTCATTTTAGTGGAAGAAACATTCCTTTCGAATGCCCATGTTAAAAGAACCAAGGAGAGTAAATAAATTTTATCTTTACACCAGAACGCTTTTTTGCATTTTCAAATATGCCACAAAAACTCGGACAGAGCGCCGAAAATCCAAAAGCGAAGATGTGAGCCTGAAGGTAGGCAACCAACTCCACCGACCTACCGTACCGAAGGTCACAGCAGACCGGCCGATCAGGGGACACAAATCCAGGAAGGATAGGGTGTTTTGCTACAGTTCTTTGTAATAAAAACCATTTCAGGTGTAGAACATGTCAATTACACTAGTATATAATATACAATAAACACATATACGCACATATACACACATTAAAAAAAATTAATAAAAAGATGAATATATACAGCAATTGTGTTATAGACGTCCTACACAGACCTGGTTTAAAAGAGACTAAACTAAATCACAATGCAGAATAGTAAGATATGAAATATTTGAGAGTAACATCAGCAGTTTAGATAGGGTTAAGAATTCTTCCAGTAAATAATAAGCTTTGGAGAGAAGCAAAGTTTTCAATGTATTCTTCAAGATCGTAGAAGACAAAGTTCTGAGAGATTTAGGTATCTTGTTATAAATAGTAATGATTGAAAAGGGTATATTTCTTTGAAGATAGGTCAAATGTGTCTTTATATTCAAAAGGTTATTTTTGTTTCTTGTATTGTGGTTATGATTCCTATCATGAGTCGCAAAAAGGGATATATTTTCTTTGACAAATACTACAGATTCATAAATATAGAGAAGGGTTAGTGGTAATATTTTCTTCTCTACGAATATTTTTCTACAGCTTTCTCTCTGAGAAAGATTAAATATCTTTCTTAGACACCGTTTTTGCAATATAAATATTTTTTGTGTATGTACCGACATTCCCCAGAGAATAATACCATATCTAATGTTACTCGGAATATATCCATTGTATGCTAACATCGCAGCCTCAGTGGATACATTTTGAGTAATTACTTTCAGGGCATAGCAGTACCTCGACATTTGTGTAGCAACTTTATTTATGTGACTCAACCAGTCCAGCTTTGAGTCAATTATGATTCCAAGAAAGGAAAGTTGGGTCTCTGGTTCTAGTTAAAGTTTCGTTAGTGCCATTTTGGGTAAAAGATTTGATCGGGGTCTGGTTTTTATTCAGTTTGAGATTGTGTGCTGTGAAGTATTCCTCCAGTATCCTTAACTTGTAAAAGATATTTGCCTGTAGGCAATTGTGATCAGTTGAACTGAAAATCACAGAGCAGTCATCTGCATACTGAACCATGTATTCATTGGCAACTTCAGGCACATTGTTGGTGTAAAGAATGTATAGTAGTGGGCCCAACACTGATCCCTGAGGTACACCTCTTATAATATATCGCTTTTCTGATTTCCACAGATTTCCATCAGAATCCCGTTCAGTGACACATTGCTGTCTATTTTTCAAATAGGACGATATTAATTCGAGTGGCAGCCCTCTGATACCATATAACAGCAATTTTTTTATCAGTAGCAGATGGTCAACACTGTCAAAGGCCTTGGACCAATAACAATGCACACAGTAATTATAATTAACAGTTAGTATAAATAAACACATTAAAAATTATTGGATTTCAGATATTTCTCTATAGAGTACAAAGAATTGTGCAACAGAAATGAATTTATAGCTTTTTTGAAGCAGTACATGGTTAACTTCTTCAATGATTCAGGTAGAATATTGTAGAGATGGTAATTCAAAGAATTATTCATGGACTTTGTGAGTCTATATCTAGGTACTGTGATTTTATGTAATCCTCTTGTATCATGCTCATGAATGTCAGATTGGATAATTAACTTTGGTAAATTCTTATGGATCTCAAGTAAGGTACTCAAAATAAACAAAGATGGGAGGGTCATGATTTTCAGTGTTTTAAACAGTTTGCAAGTATCACGATATTTAGTATTTGCCAGGATTCTGATAGCCTTTTTTTTGTTTCCTGAATACAGTTGGAGCTTCCGAGGAGTTACCCCAGAGTAGTATCCCGTAATCAAGATGGGACTGGAATAGAGAGAAGTAAACAGTTCTCAGAGTACTCGTGTTTGTAATATGCCTCAACTGGCGAATGCCGAATAGTGAGCTAGATAATTTCTGATTCAAGATTGTAATATGACTTGACCAGTTGAGTTTATGATCAATAGTTAGACCTAATAGTTTTACATTGCGATTTTCGTGAACGCTAGGCTGCGGGCGGTGTCTCAGCTTCTGCCTTTACATGGAGAGTTTGCTGAATCATTTGTTGCAGACATTAGTTATTGTCTGCAGAGACCCACCCTATACTGATGAGGGCAAGAACCCAGAAATCGATCTATAGGTGGTCCAAATGTTTCAATGAACATTTTCATGCAACTAGCAATTGCGGAGACATCCTTGTAGGACTCTGCACGGAAATTCATTAGATGTAATTCAACGTTCGTCGTGGTATTAGCCAGGAAAGTAGTTGTTTT
Organism: Chrysolina haemoptera; assembly: GCA_958298965.1. Classification (NCBI taxonomy): domain Eukaryota; kingdom Metazoa; phylum Arthropoda; class Insecta; order Coleoptera; family Chrysomelidae; genus Chrysolina; species Chrysolina haemoptera. The sequence continues at coordinate 37,980,787 of OY282585.1, read as the reverse complement.
CTGATGGATTTTTGACCCAATTATTCCTATTGTATAGGATTATGGCAATAAGCGTCGTCCTGGTAGTGCAGGACATCTTGTTTCTCTCTTGACAAGCTTATTGTGAACAATGCATGCAGATTTCTTTAATTAGTCAATCTTTGTGTTTTGTCATTATTTAATTTGAGACGATTGGCAATAAACCAGTTTTCAGCTTTATGCTCTGCCTCTGCAGCCATCAAGATTAGGGAATCATAGTCCTTATGAGAATATATGAGGGTGGTGTTGTCAGCGAACAGAACACTATCATGGGGTGTTAGAATTTGCGTCAAGTCATTTACATAGATAATGAAGAGTAGTGGCCCCTCAACAGAACCTTGTCGGACTCCGAACTCTACTTCTCTGGAATTAGACAAACCATTGTTATAAAATACTGTTTGCAATCGATTTGTTAGGTAGGATTTAATGAGGTTTAGAGTAACTCCTCTGATTCAATAGAAATTCAGTTTTTCGAGGAGAATATTGTGAGAAACACAATCAAAAGCCTTGGACAGGACACACAGAGTTATACCCATATTTCATGAACCGCTCTTACGACCGATTTGAAAAACGGAACAGTAATTTTGTATTAAAAAATGAAACTACTATTAAAATTTTGACAAGTTCTTGTGTATATTAAGTTTTCACGTTTGTGCCGTACACTTGGCATGTTTGGCAACGCGGCTCCTACAGGAAAAGAGCAACTACGATGTAAAACGGAGAGGGAAAGAACTTCTCCACATGCTGTTTCAAAATAATAGACGAGGGGACAGGGACCAAAAATGCTGTGATTGCGGACTTGATTTATTTTTTGTAAATATCAATTTTGAAAAGATTTGAAAAGTCGAAAATACGTTTTATTGAATTTATTATTATTCAAAAGCAATGATGTTCTACCGTTATCCCGGTAATTGATTTTTCGGAGCATTTTTTAGTGAATTTAATGATCTAAAAAAAAACAATCAATTGAATTTCTTCGATATTATCTACTTCTACTTTTTTCTCGAAATTTCGACATGATTTCATTTGGTCATGAACGTCGAAATTTCGACATTAAAATCATAGTTTCGACTTTGTGTGTTCAAGTCGATTCGGGAATCGTTTGAAGTCACAATTCGGTCCACTACAAAATGTTTTTTTTGGTTAGTTTTTTATTAATAAGTTGAAATTTGTTGCTGGTGCCTTCGCCACCTACTTCGCCATAAAATAAAATATATTTGGAAGAGTTGATCAAACATTATTACCTAATAAAATATTCCTCGGTATAATTTGATGTTTGCAAATAAAGAAAATTATTACTTACTCATTTCTGACGGTTTCAAATATTTCTTCAAAAAATCAGCTAATTTACTGAAATATTCACCTCACTAACTAATATCTAATCCACCTGAAACGTGAAACATGAAATATGGAACGTGAAACATGCAACATGACACATGAATAATGAAACATGAAACGGGAAACGCGGAAAACATGAAACGGAAAACTGTGCATCCATATGATATACAAGACGTCTGTCAGGACCACTAGTCAATATATAAAATTTAACATTTGTTTGTTTTTTAGGGTATCATTCATCCTTTACCACATTATGAGAAAAGGTTTCTGACAAAAAAAAATTCCGAATGAGTTTAGTGACTTACGGAATGATTCTATTCAAAAATGTAATTTTTATTCTATTTGAAGTCGGAGATCATGATTCAATTATAAATTCAAGATGGCGGATTTTTTTTTACGATGATCCGATTCCTTCCTTCCTTAGTTTTATGATTATAATTAGATTTCGTTAAAAATTGATATCTAGGGGTTTCTGGGATTGAGATTCATAACATATTTCCCAAGTTCAACAAGACTTCAATCCACTGGAAATTTAAAGGGGTTTTCATTAAAAAAATAAAACTTTGATAAGTCACACATTTACGAGACACCCGGTATGGTGACAAGTATTTTAGGATCATAGATATCAGTTCTTTTTACAACTTTTATTCAAAGCATTTTTTTCTATACCAAATAGATAAGCAGCTATCGTCCACCCACCCATTGTTGATAAACCCAATATATACATTGTGGCTGACTGACCAGCTCTGATCTAAATTCAGCTGATGGACTAACATAACTTTCATTTACATGCAATAAGGTATTTGCTTAACTTGTCTTGTACAATGACTGGTTCGTCCGACTTGTCTCTCAGACTGTAACAATTGCTAAGTTGCCAGCTTTCTTGGAAGGCACCTGATTCTATGGGTACATGTGAGTATACTCTGTGTAGAAACGACTGACTCTACAGATACAGCCATTACTATGGAAATCTGCGCGGACAACCGAGGGTTGGGGAAGTACTACCTTAATTGAAAAATACAGACATACTCAATTCTAGCATAACTGTTTTATTACATAAGTAACTAATAACCATCTTATAAAATAATTTCTTTCTGACTCAAATACTTTTGGAAAAAAAATTTCTTAGGATAAAATATATAATTGCCGATAAATTACTTCAGTATCTGCCTATTTATTTTTTTTAATTTTTTTTACTTTGGTGCAAATGCTGGAAATAGATATGCACGATGCATTTTATCTTATATCCCATCCATATGGCCCTGATTGGGAGAAAATGATCGACAATCTTGAAATTTCACATTCTTTGAATCCATGCAAATTAAATACGATAATTAATAAATTAAAAAAATTATTTTCAATATTCCAAGTTTTCTCCTAGCCGAATAAAGATATATAACCACATACATATTACTTTTTTGTCAGAACTCAGATACTTGGCTGTATCTAAATAAATATTACATCATCTCCTAGTGTCAACACTCACCCATAAATTCTCTCTTTAGATCATTGTGTAGCTTTGAAAACTCTCGGTACCTTCTAGAACAGAGGTGTCTCCCAGCCATGTATATGTTGAATGATACATATCTTTCTCCACCTCTTTCATTGTGATGATAATCAGGAACGCTTATTGGTAAAGATCGTTTTTCACTGTAGTCATAGTAAATTTGGTTGTCATCTGTAGGTTCAAGACGTTCAGCTTCCTATTAAGAATTGATAAAACAAAATTTTTACTGTCTGAAAAGTTAACTTCTACTGAGTTACTCAAGTTATTTGTGTTCAAAATGTTACTGAATTGTCTTTGAATCTATAGTTACAAAACGCTTTTTAACCAAATCCAAAAATTTAAATTACCTGTTGGGTTACAGATATAACAGTTAGGGTTAATACATCTCCGCCTGATTTGATGAGATCAACGACCTGCTTATGAGTGGAACCTTCAACATTGACCCCATTTCTGAAATAAAAATATTTTTTTGAGTGTTTTATATATCTGTACACACTATACAGTGTATCGCTAGACATTAGAGAAAAATTATATACTATATATTATATACTCAAATGTATAGGATTTGCTAGAGCTAACATTCAAGAACTTAAATCGAATGCAACGGCACACAGTTACAATACTTGCCATGATGATCTTTTGCACATCCCAGTCACAGGACAACCAAATATAAAAAGTTCCCTTCATACAATGCGATGAATCTGTATAATAAATTACCAGAACATATTAAACAAATCACTTCTCATAGAGTTTCATGGCAAAGTAAAGCAACTGCTGCTGAATAAATATTACTATAGTTATGATGAACTCCTGGATGATGATTTACGATGAGCACTGATTTATTCATTTTGTCTTTTATTCTAAGTTATATATATATATATATGGCCGCCATGACAAGTATAAATACAGCTGCACAACCAACAAATGTTCAGTTCTCTCGACGGAGTAGGCAGATTGAGACCTTGGAGAGAACAAGTGACGAGACCTGGGGAGTAGGCAGATTGAGACCCCGGCGTCAAGTTACAAAATCCTGATGATACCTGAGGAGTAGGGGCAGATTGAGACCTCAGTGTAGAATCTAACTTCACACCCTTTCAATCATTTTATACTTTTTTCTTGAAAATGGCTCCAAAATCGGAGCCGAAACGTCGAATTTCAACAAATTCTAGACGCGGTTCAACCCGAACTTCCAGTTTCCATATATATATATATATATATATATATATATATATATATATATATATATATATATAAGTATGACTGTTATATTCCTATTTTCATTTGTTTCTTCTATACTTATCTACGACTGTTGTCTATATTTTTACTAGGCAATTTATGTACACAACTTTTATATATGTACAGAGTGACCCATTTGAAAGCGGGCCACCTCTCTAAAACTGTTATTTATTATCCGATTCAGAAATTTCATAAAAATTATTGAAGATGGCGCTCAGCTGCCATTTTGAAACTTTCAGCTAGAATTTTCTCATGAAAAAGTAGGTATTTATCTCCTGTTTGAGCCTTCCAAATTTCGTTGCGATATACCAGGTGGTTCAAAAATTAGTAGGGGGGAACGGACTTTAGACTAGCACTGTATATTATAAGTATTAACTTTATATTTCTATTTTCATTTATTTATTTTGTATTTATATTTTATATATTTTTCCTTGGGATATCTTGGGGTATTGGATTCGATAATTATTAACATTAATCAATAATAACTACCCCCTACTCCTCATAAACAAAATCATTAAACAGTGTACATATAAATTTTACAATAAATCGAAATTTGAAAAAAAAAATCCAGAAAAAATTATTACCATTCCCTATGTTACCAATCTCTCAGAATAAATAAGCAACATCCTCATGAAACATGACATACAAGTATCCTACAAATCGCACAATCTACTAAAAAAATGGTACACCCCCCTGAAAAGTAAAGTTCCCACTAATAAAAAATCAAATATCATTTACAGCATCCCTTGCAATGAAGTGTATATTGGAATGACATCCCAATTATTAGAAAATAGAATCAAAGGCCATAAATATATGAAAAAAAAACAGTACAGCCTTAAATAAACATAATTTCTGAAAATCATAATCCTAATTTCAAAAATACTTGAATACTTGATAATGAAGGCAACACATATAAAAGACATCTAAAAGAAATGATACACATAAAAAAAATAGCAATGCTATGAATGACAGAACAGATATAAACAACCTCAGCCAAATCTATTATACCCTCATATAATTAACAACTCATCCGCACCCTTAAACAAATCACAATAATGAAATACTACCCAGCAACCCAGTTCAAATAAAAATTAATTATTATAATTATTCATGACGAAATAGACTAGTCAAAGATTGTTTGAATTTTTGGCTCCGAAACTATACAATACTCTACCCCAAGAGCTGAAGAATCTATCGAACATGTTGTGACAAAAAAAATATTAGGGGGGATTATTTTCTCTCTCAGCATCTGAAAACTGAGCTCCAAAAGTACTACTTATCTACTTCTATTTCAAGTAAGTAGGTTGTATATTCATTCAGTTCATGCAATCCTTTAAATTATTCATGACTCCTTTGAAATTAGTTCTGGTAACACATATTAATGAAATAAGTACGGCAAAACGAAATTTCTTGTTTCATGTTCAATTTAAGAATATTCAGAACTGTCACAGATTTGAGGAATAACATTGTATACATACTGAAATTTTCATGATGAATTTTAGACCTATTCTATAAAAAATGCATGTTCTTTTTTTGATAATGGACCAGAACTTAACATTAGCCTTCACTGTAACAAAACAAATATTAGGGGGAATTAATTTTCTCTCTCAGCAACTGAAAACTGAGCTCCAAGAATACCTACTTATAACAAATTTTAACAAAAAAAAATATTTCAACACATATTAATGAAATAAGATTCAAAACGGTCAGGGATTCTTCCCCTAACAATCAGACATTATTTTTTATAAGGGGCCAGAACTTAACATTAGCCTTCACTGTGACAGGGCAGGTGAATGCTCTTTAAACAAGAATGCTGCATGATCATTCCAAGCAAAACAACATTCTAAAGTAACAGTAAACTGTCAGACGTCAGGTTCATAAAAAAAATCAATAACTTTAATGAACTTTATCAACTCAAAAATGCATTTGAACTAGTTTGAGCTGACTTACACTTCCAAAATTCTGTCTCCCTTGCGGATGCCCGCTAGTTCAGCAGCCCCTCGATCCAGGACTGCACTGACATGTTGTAGGGGGGCGTATAATTCTCCATTGATGCTCTTCAGTTGACCACCTTCGCTAACTTGGCCCCGCACATTGAATCCGAAACCCGTATCGGTTTTGTTTATAGTGACAACTCGAGGGCCGTTTTTAACTTTCATATTATCAATGCGATTAGGATTTCGAACAACCGCATCAATATCGGCCATGTTTTTGAATTTGACACTTACATTTTTTGACTTTCGACAATTTTGACATAATAATTACACGATGTGACATGGAACCATTGGAGAGTTTAGCATTAGGTCATGACCCCTGTCGAGAAATATTTGAATCTCTCGAGCAAGTGCTAGCACGTGCCAATCAGCTGTACAACCGCGGTAACAGTTTTTGACAGGAATAACTTCTTGAGAGAGGCGTTGTTTCATTTACAACCAGACATACGTCCCTGCGACACTCAGATGACGATAATCCCATATATTCCTCGCATCGTCCTCTTTTGAGATACCCAGGGGGGCGCCCCCCCTTTGCATGGGCGGTGATCTGTGATCACATCCGGATATATTTTTTCATAAATGTACCTACTAACTAAAAATTGTTTTGTACCATAATGATGAATTGGAATATTGAAATGCGAATCGTTATCGATACTGGTATTCAATAATAGATAAATTGAAAGGATTTTATTTGAAATTCCTTTGAATTTTGAAAATACCCATTAGAAATGTTGGGTATATTTTAATATTTCTTACAATCAAACCCAACAAAACAAATTATCGATTGGTATAAGCCGTTCCTGGAACAAACTACCTAATTATTATCGGTATTATCCCGAAACTACCTATAATAAATCCTTTATTTACGGGTAATGGATCAAAAAACTGTAATGAATATTTCATCATTGATAATTCACCCATATATAAACGTATTCATGCAGTAATGATATCATTCGTTGTATAATTCAATTTGACTGAGTGTGAAGTTTTAGTGAAGCCCTAGTTTACAGTGAAACAGTGCAATAATCCAGTGTGACAGCCCTGTCAAACAATACCCACCATACAATAAGTGTGATCGATCTATCACGTAATTCGCGATGACAGAAAATATCGAGAGAAAAGCTGCTGAAAATATATAATGATATAAATAGATGGCAGTTTCCAATTAATTTTAGAGTATTTGATTAATTTCATTATAATTGGTATTTATGAATAAAATAATTCACTTATAATTATATGTTTTTATGGTGTGATCTGACCTACTTTCAATACTTCAAAATATCCAAAAATCATATATACAAAATTTAAAAATATGTAAAAAAAATCCTTTAATTCAACTTGAGCCTCCCTAAAATTCGTCCTGTAACCGCCCCGCCATGCGTACACTTTTCCACCCTTAAAGATTAATATAGGTCTTTGTAGGTGAGTTCGGATTGGTTATAAGGAGTTGGAGCGGAGTGAGAGTGGAGCTAAAGTGGATAAAGACAGGTGGCAAATTTTGAAGCACCGCGGTTTTCTGTGTCCGAAGTTCCCGAACGACTTTTTTGATAATAAAGAGAACATGTATATCAAAGTGTATATCTACTAACACAATTGATCACCTATTTTCAAATAATGATTTATCGGTGCTTCGACTTGACCTTGCTCGAACTGCATAACATTTTTAGGTTAAAACCAGAGACCCAGAGAGAAACAGAGCTGCTCTAGCTTGTGCCCTCATAGGTCGAGGTGGTACTTTTGGAGTCACTTCTATCCACTCCCGTCACAGAACGCTGAAATTCGCACTCCTTGGACGCTTTTCATTATGCCCGAACGCATATGGTGCTTACCAAGTGAATAGAGTCAAAAGAGTGATTAAGTCGAACTCAGCTTGTGTACAACTTAACCTGTAAATATCACAGTAATTATTTACTTCGATATTTTGATAATACTTCAATCTAAACTTGAGGGATATGGAAAACCATTCGAGGGGATCACCATAATAAGTCAAACATGATAAAATTGAACGAATCTACAAAAGACGATAATTTCATATTTTCACATAAACGAATGTTAACAAACAAACACTGCCTAAGTCGTCATTTTCCTAGCGATAGTAGCGACACCATCGGTCGATTTACTCACAGAACACATACACATGTGTGTTTTGTGGATTTACTCTCCTATAGACACCTCAGAGCAAATATATTGCAAATTATTGCTCTGAGATAGACACAATACTTTCAAGGTGTTGATCATAATCCTTGGTCTTAATACCGATCTAAGAGCCAGTTTTATAGGTTCCAGTTAACTCTAGATGGATTAACGAGAGGTTTAGATTGTGAATAACATTTGTCAAATGGGGTTATAGGCTTCCCATTCTAACCATTAGTAAGTCCATCCGGACTATCCGGAGTTTAAACTGAAGGTATAAAACCGGTCCTTAGTGGTAGTGTTTAGGTTTGTTCTGGTTCTGAAAATTATTGGTTCTATACTAGTGTTGCCAATGACAAATCAACAAAGTACCCGAAAATTTGACGTAAAATACCCGATTTTATCCGCACGTGAATTCAAAATACCCGCATTTTACCCGCGTACAATTTTGAAGTGTTTCTCCTCTATATTAGTCTACATACGCCTCTGACGGGGGTAGGATGGAAAAACAACGACCAGTCGGAAAACCGAGATCACCTGCATTTTGTTGGCTATTATTATATAAAAACTAATTGGTGTGATTGCAGAGTTGTTTCCAGGCAAATTGGATTGGATCTTCAGTGTATAATAATAATAATAATAATAATAATACAAAATATAAATAATTGCAAATGTCAACTGATATTGATTTGACATTTGACAACCAACAAACCAACACAAAACAAATTTCGACAGATATAATAATAAATGTCAATTATCAATTTCAGTCTACAGAGTCACAGACTATAAAATGAGAAATAAGATGGCTCTAGCGGTGACTTTCAACATCAAAACAGTGAATAATTGAGATGAGATGAAGATGCAAAGAAATACCCGCTTTTACCCGCAAAACTGAAATACCCGCAAAGCAGTAAAATACCCGAAAATCGGGTAATTACCCGCAGATCGGCAACACTGGCGTTTTAGGACGTCATGTGCATGCGCAGTTGACGAGAAGTGTTGTGGTCCAACTTAAACTCGTCAAATTAAACGGCAAAATGAAGTTTTTTCTCAAAATTTATTCGACAACTGTCAAAAAGAATTATGTCGTATTTTTTATATATTTACCATAACATAACAACAACAAATGTAAATCATTAATAGTATGGGAGCTGAAGTAATATAAAATTTAAGTCATAACATTCTCCCCCGCGCTAGAAAAACTAATTTTCTAGTTCTAATCGACAAATTTTAGTTACCGGTCGACGATACTGCCGTGTAGAAGTTGTGACATCTACGACTCTAATTCTTCCATATGGCACCGGATAGAGCCCTGTGATTCTTCCCAATTTTCAGGTATACCTTGGTGACTGATCATCGACTAGTACGACTACGTCATCAATTTTGATGGGGCTTTGATCTTTGTTCCATTTGTTCCTTCTTGATAGTATAGGTAAATATTCTTTAACCCATCGCTTCCAAAATGTGTCTAGAAACATTTGGGATTTTTTCTATTCTTGACGAAGACTGTCACTATCAGGGTTCAACTGTAACAGTGTTCCATCTTTACCACTCGACGATCCGAGTAAAAAATGATTCGGTGTAAAAGGTTCGACGTCCAGTGGATCACTTGAAACTCTAGTAAGAGGTCGAGAATTGATGAGAAATTCGGCTTCAGCAAAGAAAGTTTGTAACGTTTCTTCTCTCAATGATAGATCTTGTAAATTTTTCTCAATAATTCGTTCCCATGTTCCGCCCATGTGTGGTGCACCGGGAGGAATGAATTTAAAGTCAATAACTTTGCAGGACATGGAATTCGCGATTCTAGAGTTGTCAATATCCTGGATTGCTTTTTTTATTTCAGTCGACGCTGCTACCATGTTCGTTCCATTGTCACAGTATATGGTCTTTGGTTAGCCTCTTCTAGCTGCCATCCTTACTATTGAGAGAATAGCTGAATAGAAGAATCCTCTTGCATTGATATGTCTTCAGTGGTCCATTGCAGGCACAATGATTCTTTGGTCCCAAAAAGCCCCAACTTATTGGCGATTGTCTCGTCTATTAAAGTGTCGGTGGAAGCTTCATCGCACAACGTAAGTACTTGTAGTTGTCCGTTTGGTCCAAATATAATAACAGGAACAGGAACAACTCTGAGCTGGACTTTTTTTGTATCACTTCGCGTAGCATAGACCAAATTTCTTTGAACGATTGTTTCAGGATCATTGGTTTCACTAGATTCTGTGTTTTTGTGTAGCATACGATGATGAGTCAGTCGGCATCCATCTATGCCACAAGGATTCTTTTTCCTACATCTCATTTTCTGGTGGTCTTCTTCAGACATGAAAAGCAAAGCTTTTTTTCTGTGACAGTTTTCCACCTCTTTTCAAGGTCATCTTCCAACATTTGTGGACAGTCACTTTGGTGAGCGTTTTTCTCACAATAACTGCATTTTTCGGGCGATTTTTCAGTTGCATTCAGGACTCTTTCTGGTTTCTTGAAAAATGCGGGTCTGTGTCCAATTTTATCGTTATTCGTGGTATGAGGGGTACTCACGAAACATGCAGCTTTTGCAACCTCCCCCAACCATTTGGAAAAATCGTCCAAATCGAGTTCTTGATCTGTCGTTGACATTTTTTCTTCCCCATTTTAATTTCAAATGATCGGGAAGTTTGTTAAGAAGATCTCTCATTAACTGGGGATTCTTAAGGTGTCCTGATGATTTCAAGGTTGTCATTATTGAAACCATATTGTGCACTTGACTCGAAAATTGAATGATTCTTTCAAAATTGGAATCTTTCAGAGGAGGTATGCCTCTGGTTTGGTGAATCAGTCTGTCAATAATATATTCTGGTCGTCCAAATAAACTTGTTTCCAACGTTTTCATTACTAAATTCACATTGTTCGCCGTCAACATCATACCAGCAATAGTTGACTTAGCTTCACCTTTCAAACATCGTTGAAGTTTTATCATGATTTCTTCATCAGAAAACTCACACAGTTTGCAAATGTTTTTGAATTGTCTATGAAACAAAGGCCAATCTTGCGGATTTCCATCGAAGTAGGGAAAATCCTTCTCCATTGTGTGGCGTGTCATAATTTTGTCTTGTTTGGATTTGCTTGGAGACGATACACTTTTGATTGCGTCGGTAATTGTTTCACATAATTTTATATAACTAGTTCTATTTGTTCAGACTGAAGTTGTCTTTGTTTCGTCTCCAGTTCTTGTCTCTTCTTTTCGTTTTCTAGAGCTAGTCTTTTCTTCTCTACACTCAGCAGAGAAGAGCGCTGAGAGCTTGTTTTCCTTGTCGTATGCTTTGAACTCATCGACGGCGGTGGATTGGTCTCTGTCATACCAGTCGTCTTATTTCCACCAAAATTGTCTGGCCAAGTAAAATCAACAGGGAGATTGTCATTTACACCTGCGCGGGTCCGCTTTGGCCTTCCATTTTCATCGTTCTCCATATCGTTCACATCGGGGTCACCAATGTTGTGGTCCAACTTAAACTCGTCAAATTAAACGGCAAAATGAAGTTTTTTCTCAAACTTTATTCGACAACTGTCAAAAAGAATTATGTAGTATTTTTTATATATTTACCATAACATAACAACAACAAATGTAAATCATTAATAGTATGGGGTATGGGAGCTGAAGTAATATTAAATTTAAGTCATAACAAGAAGTGTTCACTTTAGTTTCACTTTTGTTGAATTGCGCATGCTCCTTACGTCCTAGGACTAGTTATTTTCGAAACCAGAACAAACTTTTTGCTAAACACATCACTTATCACTGATTTTTATACATACGATATCCGACGATCCGATGGTACTAAAAATGTTATGACGGTTGAATTGTTGTTCTGATTGATTTTTGGTCTTTGGATTTGACTTCCGGTCATGGTGGACAACAGACGGCCATTATGAGCATTGAAAAATATAATAAATTGTGGAGAGTTAAATATTGTACTGTGAAATCGTCGGTCTTTGTAATCTCTATGCCGGTTAAAGCCATGTTAAAGCCCGGATGGCAACGGATTTGCTGGATCATGGGGTCCCCATAGTGAAAAAAAAAACAGACAAGCACAATAATACAAAATATTGATATTTCTGAAAATTATTTGGACACTCAGGGTATCACTACCAGTGAGACATCCCGTTTGCCCAATGAAGGGGGTAAATGAGGTAATACCCCACGGCCCCCGGAACTGTGTGGATGGTCAAGCCATATATATATTAATACCAATATTGACCATACGCCATAAGAGCCTATGTTAACAAAGTGAAGCTAATTTTATATGTCTGTCTTTGTCAAATAGGCAGCGGTGATCAAGAGCACATGCGCGAAATTCAAATTTTCAAATGTATCAATTTGATGACTCATGAGTTTAAAGGTTATGTTTTTTTTTTTTAATAATAACAAGTATTATTGTCAGTTGGGTTGGGAAATATTCGAGTATTTGAATATGTATATTATATTGATGGTTGAATACATAAAGTATTGAAAAGGGGAACATTCTCCATGAAAATTGAAAAATATAATTTTTTATACTCAGCTGTGATAGTGTGATCTGATGCAGGAATATTTCTTTGAGATTGAAAGGAATGAATCAATCAACATTAAAATATGGTAGGAATTTAAAATTATCCCAAACTTTCCAATAATTTGCTAGATTGAACTTTGTGTCTGATTTCTGGAATCATATAAAGATAATAACTAAAAAAATACTATTTTGTTCAGATAGGAATTCACAATTAAATTTTGTAATCATCCAGCAGGACCCTTTAGTTTATGTATTTTAGAAGAATCATATATGGGTTATCTTCCAGCTTTTCTAAACATAAACTCTCAGATCAACATAAGTGTATTGGTAAATATTTAACTCTTATTGGTTCATTGATAAGCTTCAATTTTGATCTTTTATTCCAAGTCTCTTGTTCAATGTATTTATTATAATGATAAATGATACCCACTATAGATTTCAGGGGGGTTGTACAAGCTAACGAGGCCTCACATGCACTTAACCTATTATTTTTTTTTATTAGAGGCCCAGGACTCCAAAACTTCGTAAGAATTTGCCCAATTTTTGAGGTGATATCTTAGAGGGCAGTTGCCCAGTGAGGGGTGCTGTTACCAATTTCAAGTTTTTCTCGTCTCAATTTAGCTCACTAGCCTTTTCGATTATCTTTGTTCTGGCACTTTGTTCCTGTGAGAATTCATTTCGTTAGTGGGAATGTGAGAATTTATATCAGACTGTTGGTAAAGGCTAAAGGAAGCATTATGAAGTGAGTGTTATCTTGCAGGTTACTTAAATATTTCAGACTTTATTATGAATGCTTGTTATTATCAAACTCCTTCATGAAAATTACCTGAAAAGACAAGACTCTGTTCACCCTGTATTTGAGTCAATAAGATAACTTATGTCTTGGTACACAAAGATTTTCAAATAAAACAATAATGATTACAATATGCTTTATTTTAACTCAATACATGTTTGTTACATAGATTGTGAATGAAGTGTTCAAGAAAATATGCAATAAATTAAAATAAGCTATAATTGAGGTTAAATAATGAAGAGCAAGTTCAGAATGAAATAAAAACACTATATTCACGAGCCTACATATTCATCACTTACTGTTGATGTTGAGCACTTGCTTTACATTTATATATTTTTTGGATACAATATTTTAGAAATAATAGTATATTCTGTAACAACATTCCTCACGCTCGCTTTCAGTTCGCGCTCAGAACTACCCACTCACATCAAATTTTCAATCTAACCGAATGACAGACTGTGCTTTCTCCACAACCACAAATTTCACATATAATCAATGGAAAGCCAACGAAAAATTATTATATAATCATAAATCATATTTATTATTTAATTCACATCTTGTCATTATGATGCCAGTCGAGGATAACGTTATTATTGCTACAACAGTGTTGAACAATATGTTGAATACAGCAAGTGCTGTAGAATATTTGTTCAATATCAAGAGTGAGAATGTTACCATTCTGTTATCAAATTTGATTTCAGAATTGGCAAATTTTGTATCCGTTGTGGAGAAAAAAAAATTATTGAAACTATCGTTATTCGTGTCTGAATTCAAAACCGAACATTTAAGTAATTAATCAATGAATGGGCTCAGAAAGAAAGGATGAAACTCTTTGCAATATTCAAAATGTGCCCCCAATTCTTCAAACATTTTCAAATTGACTCGAGTCCCATCAAAAGTTATTGATGTTACCATACATCCAGTTTGATGAATTAACTCCAAACATTTCAGGAAAAGATTCGATCTCTCTGGTGCATCAAAACCATTTATGAAGCAATACCTGATGGGGAGTTTCCGCCATAAAAACAAGAGCATCGGTTGCTTGCTGGACACAATCATTTTTCAGTCCTGTGCCCAAATCAACCCCTCCATGGAATTCACCATTATTATAAATCATTTGTGAACGAATTGACATTTCGTCCACAACAATATTGAGAAGAACCTGGCTCTTCTCGTTTTTTGATTGCAATGATTTCAAAGTTCTGCAGAAAAACCGGGATTTCCATCAATTACATTGTCCTTATGGTACTTGTATGAGGCAATAATTTTCCAAACGTTTTTCTCACATAATTGTAGGCTCTTGTGGAGTAACACTGAAGGGTTACTGCAAATTGCCTCAGCTCCGGGGAATACTTAACATTTCTTCTTCCTTTTGATCTTTCAAATAAAAATTTGCTATTCTCAGGAACATTATCCTGCAAATAAAATTCAAATATATTAAATTCTAAACTTCCATGCATTTAAGTGCCAGGAATGATTTCTAAAAAGATAATCCACTTTACCCAAAAAAATAATGAATTTCGCACAATACATTGTTTCATTCTATTTTTGTTCACATTATGACTCCAGTTCACCCTTCAACATGAAAAAGTGAAGCAACGAATCATCTCTCCCAAAAATATAACATTTTCGGCACATTAGTTTTTTTACACAATGAAAACAAAAAATAATTTTCGTTTTCTGAGGAAGCAATTTTCTTAAAAATTACAATATTTTATCCCTCCATTGCAAGGCCACTATAAGACTATATGTATATATTCAGAATAAATAAAAATCACATCAACAGATTTTTTTCACCATTATGCAATCATATCATGAATATTGAATTTGCAGTGAAAATTTCAATCATTTTGAAAACATGAAGAGAGCTATAGATTCTTTTTATAATCAGAATTTTACTAAGAAACTTATATGGCCTCATGCATAGTCACTCGAGCGACTCTCCAGAGGTGTGCCGTTCTCTACACCATTTAAAACGATTTAAAATGCATAGGCCAGCAAACGGCGCACATCTGGAGAGTCGCTCGAGAATGACTATGCATGCGGCTGTTATACTACCATAACATTTATCAAATAAAATTAGTTTAATTTAATAGATAATGCATTTTTGTTCTGTAATTGTAACAGAACGTGTGTATATTAGATTTGCCTATTTGAATAAAGATTATTATTATTATTATTATATTGTATCTTGCACTGATTTTAGGCCAACTCCGCTTGGTGGTTTCAGGTACCTGAGGTGCTTTCCAGCAATGTAAATGGGAAGCTCGGTACAGCCTAGGTACAACTCATTTGTTACTTTTGCTTTCCTGGAACGCAACAGAGTTTTACCTGAGATTCACATTTTATTGCTGAGCATGGTAATCAGGAGAGCACAAGCAGGTATATGTGGGTTGCTCAAGATACCGATACTAGCATGTGGTGTTTGCTTGGCATACACCGACCTCTCCTGGGTAGTGCTGTAGGTTTTTTAGAAGTCTCCTACAGCTGTGATAGCAAATATGTTACAGCTAACAATATTTTCAATAATCTTGAGTGTTACCCCTAGTTCCCTAGTTCATGTAAACATAAGGCAAGGTAATGCAAGAACGTAATAAATTGAAACTATTGGAATTGGGTACCTTACCTTGTGGTTTATTAAGAACGTGTCTATACGATTCCAATGGTTTAAATTTCTCATGTTCTTGCGTTACCTGACCTTACATTTACATGAGCTGGGCTTTAAATCATTGCTGAATATTTTTTATAAATTGATCTCACCTATCGGTAAATGAAATAAATTTCATCTCAGGGCAAAGTTTCCCACAGACTTCTGCTGTGAAAACTGATATACTCACCAACAGGTACTGACTGCCTTTCTTGAAGAGCATTATATCCTGGAAGTAGATACGAACATGCAATGTTGGTTGAGGGTAGTGCACCAGTTCTCAAAAGTGTTCTCCCACTGTACCCAGAATACATATCTCTCTTTGAGAAATGTCTATCACATATCCTCAGATTATAAACGTCTTCAGCAGCTTGAAGATGACATACTTTCATCCACTGTGATCTCATCAATGAATTCTTGGGAAAACTGAAATGGCAAATAAACATTGAACATGGAACCAACACCTATCCCTGTGATAAAAATGTTACTGATGATATGAACTGGAGTCACATAGAAAACAAATTTGTTTTTTCGCGGACATAGTCACGAGAGTCTTGAACTTAAATTACTAATACTATACAACTAAAAACTACGAACTAGTCTCGAACTTGAATAATTACGAATACTACTAACCGAGTCTGAACAACTACAAACTTTACAGTTTACACTATCGATAACGAAACACAAACACTCAATACGGAACCGAAAAAACAATTATGAACAATAACGAGAAACAAGAAGAACGAGGAAAAATCTTAATACATCGACAAAAACACACAAAGTCAAGAAAACAGAGGTTCAAGAATACAAAAGTCTGTTTTTTTGAATAAAGGCGCAATAAGTTAAATGCGACATACGATCTTTTCTACTTTGGGTTGCAACGAGAGACGTAAGAGAGAAACAACACCAAAAGAGTCGTTCTTGACCGTCATCTTTCACTTTTATTTTGGCGCATGTGCAGAAGTTCAGCGTTGCCAGCTGCGCTCATTTGTTTCGGCTTCAGCTGGCTATCCTTATTATCAATATTCGTAGTTAATAAATATATGGGTCAAGCCTTAGGGCTGGAGTTGCCGATCACAAAAAAAGGAATGGAAGAAGAAGAAGAAGAAGATTTTTGCACTTGGTATTCGAGACTAACGGCCAGTGCTATTTTTTAGCGAGCTCTGGACGCTGTGGCAACTCATAACTCAAGGATTATAGACAAGAGAGGTGGCAACGGTGGCAACTGGCAACGCTGAATTGTGGAATAGTGGGAGAAGTGGAAAGGAAAATTAATATTGATTACTCTGTTAATCGGCCATTTTGCTATGTGCTTTGTTGTATCCTTGTGTTTGGTTTGGTAGTGCTACGTTATATTTTGTGAAATTTAAAACTTATTCAGGTATGGTATTTGGTAGAAAATTTGTATCTTTATTATTTCATATTCGTTTAATATTTAGATAATAAATTGGAGTTATCCGTGTTAACGTCCATCGTATAATAGCCGGCTTATTCCATTTTTGTTAGCCGACATTTTGCTTCGTATCAGGGACGCTAACTTTTTCCTTTTATGATTATATTGATATGGTTGTGGCTTATTACTTGAATAGCTTAAAAGTCTTGAAATAGGTATCTAGAATTCGAGAACAGTTTTGTATCTCTTCAATTCGTTGATAAAAATGAGACGATTGACTAATGGAAGCTGGTAGCGTCACGATGAGAACAAAACTTGTTTTCACTTCAGAATTCCAATGCGCCGATAACAATGTTGTCTTCATCAGTAAAATATCAATAGAAACCTTACGGATGAAGATGGAAACTGAGCATTTTGGAATATAACGGAAAGTGTGTAGTAAAGGGGAAATATTTTTTTCTCAATAATAATTATTATTTTATTATAATCTTGACCACATGAATGATTCAAAACAACATGTAAAATGCCCAAAAGCCCATGAGTTGAGTTTCAGAAAGATCACTTAATTCTCTGTGGTTCATTAGTTTTGTCATGAATGCATTTTTTAAAGATGGTTTAAGGATTAGTTTCTATTGATTATTTATATCTACAGGGCTGCGTTCATGAACTTAAGGCGGATTTAGCGGATTCATAATGCACAATTTAGTGCATATGCTTCATTTTATTTCACTGTGGTTGAAAGTAGTAATTATGAGTGAAAGCATGGTCAATAATAGAGCTGTAGGTTTCTTTAAAAATTTAATTTCTTCCTTCCCTTTCAATACACAGTGAGATAAAAGTTATGCATATAAATTAAGCATTATGAATCCGCTAAATCTGCCCTAAAGTTCATGAATGCAGCCCTGTAGATATAAATAATTGACAGAAACTGTAATCCTACCCATCTATAAAAAATGCATTCTTGACAAATTAATGAACCACAGAGAATTAATACTCACTCTTGAGAGTAGAGTAAGAGTATGGTTAGCAGTACATGTCAATCATTACTCTTGAATAGTCATTCAAAACCTCTTCAAGTGTAAATGAAAATAGTGATTCATGAAATTGACGTTTTCTTTATTAGGGATTCCAGGAGTGAAATGCTATTTATTACACTGTGAAGCATACCTTTATTTGTAAGGATAACGGTATCCCTGCCAGTTGATACCAGATACATGAAAATCCATATTGAGGGACTACAATCTATATATTATAAATTGTCGAAACTTTCGTATTTTTAAAAATTTTGAAAGCACGTGGAAATGTAAAAATACAAACAACAACAAACACAAACTATCAAATAATTTCGCTGTCATTGTCATTACTGTCAGAGTATATCACTACTCTTTTCAAAAGCAGAGTACATAGAGTAAGTAATGCACAATTTGGTGCATACGAATAATTTTATTTCACTATGGTTGAAATAGGAAAAAAGGAGTAATTCTGAGTGAAAGCATTGCCAATAATAAAGCTGTAGATTTCTTTGAACATTTAATTTCTTCCTTCCCTTTCAATACACACTACACACCAGAATAAAGTTATGCATATGCACTAAATTATGCATTATGAATCTGCCAAATCCGCCTTAACAAATATGCATTTATTTATTTATTATATACGGATAACCCCATTTTACAATAGAAATACAGTGGTATGATTAAAATACATCAAATACTTGCTTTCTAGCAATTTTACTCAGTTCTTTTGAACAAGTGCATCTAAGTTGATACAGCTTAGGAGTTGAATTCAACATCAACTATTGCATTTCATTATTCACTTTTTGTGTGTTATTTTAGAATGAGCGAGATGGACGATAAAGACCGTTCAAGAGACAGAGATCGCCCTAGGAGAGATAGAAATACTCGTTTCAATGACAGCGGCAGAGACCGCAGCAATGATCGTGGGAGAGAACCCAGAAGCATGAAATCGTCTCAAAACAGAGTGTACGTATCAAACATTCCTTATGAATATCGCTGGCAAGACATAAAAGATCTGTTTCGTAACCAAGTCGGTGATGTTCAGTTTGTTGAGTTGTTTGTTGATGACAATGACAAACCCAAAGGTAGTGGTATAATCGAGTTTGCTGATTCGTCTTCTGTAAAGAAATGCATGGAGCTCATGCAACGTTATGAAGTTAAAAGTCGCAAGTTGGTCATAAAGGATGATGCAGGTGTTGTCAGAGATAAACATGGGGCCATCATAGGAGGCGGTGGCTCAAAAAGAAATAGAGACAACGATAGGTTTCGAGATGATCATCATAGAGATATGGGCGGTAATAATTTGTCGCTGAGAAACGATGACGTCAAGTGGGGTAACACTTACGGTTTGAGTCCTCATTTTCTTGAATCGTTGAATATTGATGCTCCTCTTAATAATAAGGTGTTTGTGGCAAATGTAAGTATAATTTTTTTGTCTTTTGTTTGGTAGGAATGATGGATTATGTGCCTCGTGTATTTGGAAATAATGATATTTATTCGATATTGGACGGGAACAGAAGGATATGATGCTTATTTCCTGGTGTTCAGCATCAAAATTAATTTTGATCTCGTTTCATAATACTGTACAATTAGGTTTTGAGACGAGGATTTATTGTAGCACCACCAATTTTGGTATGCTAGTAGTTGAAACCATTCCAAACAAGAAAAAAAAAGTTCACCAAAATTTCATGGGTGAAATAACTAATTAGGTTTTTGCTGTAATCTTAGAAAATATACGGTTTATCAAAAAAAATCAACAAGGTGAAAGATAATTCAATTATCCACAAAAATGATCCCCAGTAATTTCTTACAGAATGCCCTCGTTTTCTCAGAAAATGTGATTGAACGCCGACATCAAATTTCAGTTGTTTTTTCGCTGCAATTTCCGACAGGGCCAAAAATAAGATTTATCACAACTTTGCTAAAAATTCTCAGAGATGGAAAAGGAAAAGTGTATAATTTCTGAAGGCTTCTACCTTATCATGCCAATATAATATGTGAGTCATTGAGTACATAACTAAAATCTGTTTTGTCACACTTCAAGATGTTTGAGGAGGATCCAAAAATCATGAATAATTTAGTAAATATGCAATAATTATACTTAATCAGCAACCCATACTCTCTTTAGTCTCTTTGGACTGTATGCAACGATTATAGAGTAGTGTGATGTCACACTTATACGTGCCATAAAAAAACCTTGTTTTACTCCTGCCTCATTTTCAACTCACACATAAAACCGGCATTTTCTTCAGTAAATGTTGAAAATAATCGCTTATTTATATCATGCATGCATGTTCAATAACACATTATTGTGAAGTGCAAACATCAAGCTTGAAATCATACATTATTTTTTATGTAGGATATATTTTCATTTTTTACTGAAAAAAATGCCTGGAATAGGTGCGAGTTGAAAACTGAGGCAGGAATAAAATATAGTTTTGTCTTTGACATGTATAAATAAGACTTGTCTCACTAGTTTGAGATCTTTGCATATGATCCAAGGAGGGTACTGGTTCCTACTTCAGTATAATAATTCCATATTAACTTAAATATCCATAATTTTTTCTTTTCCTTCTACGATGAGTTTTAGAAAAGTTATAACAAATCTAATTTTTGGCCCTGCCTTGGCGAGTAAATGGAAGCTTGAAATTTGATATTGGCATTCAATCACATTTTCTGAGAAAATGGGCTGATTTTGTGAGAAACTACTGAAAACATTTCTTGTGGAGAATTGAACCACCCTTCGCCCTGTTGAAATCGTTTGTTGATCATTCTTATACTTTTCGAAAAAACAACAGAAAAAAATTAATTTTTTCAAGTGAAATATTTCTTAATTCCATCCCTGATTTTTTGGTAATTTTTTTTCTAACGACCTGTGATATCAAGAAGTCATGTGCCGAGTTCATATTGCTACAATTCATCTTGCACTTTTGGCTTAAATTTGTCTGTGGTTACTGGGCTATGATTCATTTAATTTGACTAATATGTTTCATTTTGGAAATGTGATTATTCCAAAATGTACTTCCATTTTTGAATTTTTCTCAATAATTCATTGTTTCTCATTGTTCTGGCATGTCTTTTGGTTAGATTTGTCAACCAGAAAGTACTTTGATGGGTAACAAATCATTGGCTCCATCATTCAAATGGCAGTGTTCCTGAATACTCTTTGAATAAATGTGGGCATCATTGATGATTAAAAAATATGAATTTTGAAGTGGTGTTAATCTTTATTAAAGTGAAAATATCTGAAGATATTTTTTGTTTGAACTTGTCTTGAATCAGTAAATTTTATCCTCCCAATATTGGTTCTTTTTGTATTGTATTCAGCTAGAGGAGATAATTTCACTTCGAGAAATAAAGCCTCTTAAATATGATTTGTGAGGAAATACTGAAGTTAATGCCAAACAAACAGTAATGTAGACTTGTTCCCTAGGGGTATCACAGTCTTTCTAGTGTAAAAATAAATAACTGAATAATTTTTTCCAAAAAAGCATTACAGTTGTATTATGCTGTGGAAATCGTTGGAATCTCTGCAGTTGTATCAGACGGCTCTTGTCAGAACAAAGATGTCATAGGAAGCAGTTGTTTTTTCTATTTTTACTCAACATGTAAGGTAAAATGCACTCTCGGGATCAAGTACGACTCGTGTTTGTGATTATGAGGATAGCAGCATTCATTTCTAATTCTTGTTCAACATCCTTTTCTTGAAATATATGGCTCCATTTTCACGAATATACTTGAAAGGATTGTTTTCACATTATGATCATTAATTTTATAATACAGGAGGCTTGTGTTTATTGGGACAATATATACTGGGTGAACCAAAATAAATACTGTTTACCTTTCAAATCTGGTTCAGGTGGTCTTCATATTTGATGTCATATTTCTAAAATTTTGATGGGGCTGTTTTGAGAACACTGTGATTTCAATTTTGTTTTAAATTAGTTATCGAAAATGGGAAATTGGACACCTGTGGTGTTACTTAATGAGAACAAGAAGTATTTTCCCCTTTACCACACATGTAATTCAATTCCTAGATGAATTTCATTAACCAAGTTATCCTCATCAGATGCACAATTCAATAACCAAATTATCCTCTTCAGTGGTTATTAACAAATGATCACTTAGGAATATGCATGATGACTGATTTTGAAAAACTATTTTATGATGTTTGGAATTATCTACTATTTCTACAATAGGCCATTGACCGCAGCGGAGGGCCTGATATTGGTCCACTCACGTTCAAACCTATTTCCATAAAATATTTTATTCCAAAGGAAAATAAAGGTTTATTGAAAAAAAAATTATTAGAAGTTTAAAACTCAAGTCAAAACGCTCGCTGTATTATGACTGCTTGTGACGTCACTTCTGTCGATGTCAAAAGTAAACATGAGGGGCTAATAATGTACAATAATTCCGTATGTTAGATATGAACTCAAAATTGTATTCATTGTTGATGACACATTTGAAGTTGATTATACCTGTCGTAGTGGTATTGAAAGATAATAATTTGGCATCCCACCATTCTTTAACTTTTTTCAGATCCTCATTTATGATGTCTTCTAGTATAATGTTGTCTATACCATGTCAAAGGATGGTGGTGTCATCTGCAAATATTTTGAATTGTCCCTGTATGTCGACATGTGTTAAATCATTCACACACAGTAAAAAAATAACAAGGGGCCCAGTAAAGAGCCTTGAGTTATTCCATGTTTGAGAGCTAATTGTTTTGAGTTCTCAGTCCCTCAGTGTGATAACACATTGAAACAAAACCCAAACAAGTTATTTGTTCACGTTCCAACATAAAACAATGCGAAATAAGTGGCTTAATCTTGCATGGCGTGATCCAACAGCTATATCTCCGAATAGGGATGATGACAGTGACCAAGAATCATTCAAATTGTCTATTTATCTAATGAAATTGGATTAAAACTTGCGTCAAAGTGATCTTCCCGGAAATACATTGTAGAACTCTGAGATATAGCTGTGGGATCTCGCCGTGCATGATTAAGCAGTTATTTTGTATTGTTTTAACTGAGGGACCGCATAGCACTTATCGAATTCATATCTAACATAAAAAATAACTGAATTATTGCACATTAGCCCCTGATGTTTATTTTAACTGTGACGTCACGGCACAGTCATAATACGGCGAGCGTTTTGGCGCGAATTTTAAACTTCAAATTAAAATTTCATTTTTTTTAATAAACCTTTATTTCATACATCATATAATAGATTTTAAAAATCAGTCACCATGCCTATCGAATTACTTGTGTGGTAAATGGGAAAATGGTTGTTGTTCTCATTTAATTAGTTACTCTTGAGTCTAGTTACGTTAGTTAGCTTTCAAATTTGAGTAGGGTTCATAAATATCAATTGAAATTGAATATTTGGGTTCAAGATTTTATAGCCCTGTGAAGTTTTTGTGCAGCAGTATCTTTGTGTAGATGTGAAGACAGGGTTTTTGCGAGTGAACCTGTCAGAACAAGAAATCTTGCAAGTGGAGAGTTCTGTGGTCTTATCAGCAAATAAAAAAAACTACTATCGTTTCTTCAGTTCTAAATTAAGTTCCTGTATATTTTGGGTAGAAAACTGAAAATTTATCTGGAATGAAACTTAGAAAAATATCTTGGAGATGTTACGAAATCATTGATGGAATTATTATTGCTGTTTTGGATTTATTGGAGGTTTTTTTTATTAGGCAGGAATGGACACCCAGTATATAGTAACTGAAATGTAGTTAGAAAGGTTTTTTGATTTCAATGTACTTGACTAGAGAGTTGACATGGAGTGAAAAAGTATATTTTTGTTAAAAAGACTTGTTTTTGTTATCGACGTCATTTTCAATTGTAATAATTTACTTCTAATGGTTTGACCAAATTGAAAAAATTCTTATTCATTCTGTGGTAATTCTGTTAGGAAAGTAATACTCAAGGTAATGTATTCAGCTTTATGTGTCCACCAAACTACTTTTGCTCAATTCCATCATCATTTCACAGTTGGAATATAACATAAACAAGAAGAAATTGAAAGATGTATTCAGATTGGCTGGTAGGGTTATCCATATCGATATTCCTTTCGACAAAGATGGCAGAAGCAGAGGTTTTGCAGTTATTGAATTTGATCATCCAGTTGAAGCTGTTCAAGCAATTTCCATGTTTCACAATCAAGTCTTGAATGATCGCACCATGACTGTTAGGATGGACAGAGCAAATGAATCTTTCAAACTTCCCGATGGTCTCAAATCAGTTGGTATGGGCTTGGGTCCAAACGGAGAACCTCTCAAGAATGTTGTACATAATTTACCATCATTGAATAGCAACGCACAGTCTGCAGGTGTGGGCGCTGGTCTATTGGGAGCTGTTCCTAATAATCAGATGCAGTTGGCTAATGCACTCTCAGGTAGATAAATGGTCCCTTTTTTTGTTTTGTTTTCTCAGCTCACCCTCATATTTTTAGGTCTAAGTAATGTTGGCGCTTTGGGCAACCTGACCAATCAACAAGTGTTGCAGGCCGCTAATTTGACAGGATTGGCTAACAATCTTTTGGGAAACGGTTTGGGGGGATCTGATTTGTCGTCTCTTGTTCAGAACCCCTTGGCTTCACAAAACACGACGACACAACAACAATTGGCTGCTCTCGCAGCTCAAAGTTCGGCATCCAACATGACCACTGGTAATAATTTCGGAAGAGGGCAGGGAGGAGGAGGCGATAATCCTTACAACAATCTTGGATCACAGAGTTCAGGAGTTAGCTTTTCTTCGAACAACATGAGTGGAGGAAGAGGATTCCAGGGCAACAGTAATTTAGGTAATTTTGGCAATGACAGAATAGCGTTTTCGGCCAATAATTCATCATCGTTGGGCATGAGGTCAGGAGACAGGCAACAGGACACGAAGAGCTTCTCAAGAAAGGTTTTGGTGTCGAATGTGAGTCTATTATAGATTTATTTTTTCTTTATGCCATTATTATATGAATTTGGAATGTTGAACAATAAATTTTAGTCTGTGAAATAAGTGTATATATAATGAAAATTTTAATAAAATGGTTTAACATGTTCGCTACCAAGATCTTAAAATTTTGGATTCTGAGATTTTGTATTTTGAGATAAAATAACATTAATTTTGCTGTAAATCAATGTAGTAAATATTCGGATGTAGGAAAAGGGCATTTGAAAGAAATTTCGAACCTGACTTTTATATGAGACAGCGGTCTATAATATGAA
Organism: Chrysolina haemoptera; assembly: GCA_958298965.1. Lineage (NCBI taxonomy): Eukaryota > Metazoa > Arthropoda > Insecta > Coleoptera > Chrysomelidae > Chrysolina > Chrysolina haemoptera. Next base: position 37,954,970 of record OY282585.1, on the reverse strand, counting down.
TTTCTCTTTTGTGTCTCATTTATGAGCCACTCCAAAAATAATTATTTCGACTGTTTTTTTTTAAGTTTTTATTGCTACTTTAACAAAACGAGTAAATATAATGTTAAGAGGAAATTATATCATCAATTCATGGTATGAAAGAAAACAAGGGTCTGCACAAAGTCCAACTGTTTCTTCATATTTGTCTTCACAGACAAAATAAGATTGAGTTCTCTTCTTTTTAGAAGACCATACATTACATCTTGTCCTCTTCTCTATCTTCTTTGTATAATGGGGTTTTTGCACATATGTTGGTTTTTGACTGGTAGAGTACGCGACTTCGTGTTTTGCAACTTTCTGAACTGCAAATAAGTTTTTTTTTTCTCTGCACGTTTTCATATAATTATGTGCTATTCCAAATGCAAACATCTAATAAGTGGAAAAACACTTTCATGTACCAACGAACAGTTTTCCAAGATTGCCGTATCATCACAATAGTCTTGGAATTCTGATATAACTGTTAGATACGACCCAATGTAACAGTGAGTGTTCTGGCAAAAACAATTTTTTTTTTCAATTTAGTGCCATCTGTTGCGGAGAAAATGCGAAAGTTTTGTCGTTTTCATCGAAATACGAATGTTTTGTCGTTTTCATCGAAATACGAATGTTCCACTACAGACAAATCAATCAGAAGAAAAAACTGATTTTTTTTAAGAAACCGGAAAATATTCAATAAAAATTGCAATTTTCAACTTTTTTGATTTTTTGAAATTTTGTATGAGAGTATAAAATTGAATTCCAAGAAACTTTTTCCAATAACTTTTTTCGGTATCTGGCCATCTTACCCTTTTTGGCCTCTTCTTGGCATTTTTTTCCTATACTAGTGGTCACGTGACATGTGTCAATATAGATTTTTAGGTTATCGGACATGCACAAACTTTTCCCAGGAATGTTTTTCAAATACTCCAATAATAAACTTTTTCCCATATGGTACATACTTTTTGGCAGTCACTGTATAAATATACAGCCAAACTTACGCTGTTGTAATAGACATCAAGGAACAACGAACATCCTTTGCCTAAATAACGTCCCTCCAGTTTTGTGACTACCCATTGAGCCTTACTAGTCTCTTGGGAAACTGTATGACGCTGAAGCTGGCAGACCAAAGGCCGCAGACCAGTCGACGGCGACAGGCCAAATTTTTGTCAGGGACTGTATCTACTGAAACCGTCGGAAAATATTACTGAGAGTTCTCCTACGTGTAATTTACATGAAAACTATTGATTTGTTACGATATTATTAATATGTTTGAATAAAAATGAAGTACATACTTTCCGGACTAGTCCAGGAAATCCTCAAATTTTAATATAAATAAGAATTAGAATGTTTCTGTTAGTACCTATCTTTGTTCCAATTTCAATATTTAATACAAATAAGAATTAAAATGTTCGAAATTTTCTTCTACCAAGAAATATAATAAATACACACGGTTGCCGAAAAAATTGTGTACGCAACACGTCCAGGACTCGCTATGCTCGTCCTAGAATCTTGTCCACTCGTCCAAAAAAACAGTGTTTTCCGGACTTGTTACGTAAATTACTATTCTCAAAGTTTTTGACCTCGCTTTTTATACATTTTACTTAGGTGATAAGCCATTTTAAATTACTTTACTTTAAGACTGGACAAAATGAGTAGTCAGAAATGAAATTAAATCACTTACTTGCATGTATTAACAACAGAACAGCGATCAATAAAACGTGACAAAAAAAAAACAGCAGAGCAGCAGAACACGTGTTGTTTGTCACCCGTTACAAACGAAACTGATTAGTGACTGAGAGACCATCCGACACACTCACGAGCCAGACCATCCTATAGACTACTGCAAAATATGAATCCTTTACAGTAGACGGTTCCAATGACAATCACATAAAATAGTAATATTGCTAATGGCTCATATTTGAAACATCGGTCCAGCAGAAAATCGTGAGTGGCTCATATATGGGACGCTTGGTAGCGAACCAGTTAAATGATCACATCATCAAACAAATTCTAGTTTTTATATTGAAAGATTATTAAAAATATATTTATGTAATTTCTCAGTTTATTTGGTATAATTCTATCAATCAGTCGCTACACACTATCAAAAAAAAAAACTTGTGGAATTTACATATTTTGGTCTCTTTAACAAAAAATCTAGATGAAATTTTTGGCGGTCTTGAGTAATTTCGGACATATGATCCTATTTTTCAATACAAAAAAAAAATCCTCCTTTTTACCAGCACAATGTACACACAAGAATTCACCCGTTTTACACACATAAACAACAAATCCACACTGGATTGAAAAAAAGGTCTAATTTTTGGATAAAATGTGCATTTTCCGTTAAAAAAGAGGATAAAACAAGTGAATTTGAGTGTGTACATTTTGCTGGTGAATAGGAGGCATTTTTGGGTGTTGTTTTCGCGGTAGGAAAGTATTCTAGAAAATGCCAGTCACTCAAAAAAGTCCGTATCTCCAAAATTACTTCTCGAGACAGCCAAAAATTTTCATCTGGATTTTTTGTTCAGGAGACCAAAATAGGTGAGTATCATAAAAAAAGAATTGCGTTTAGCTGTCATTTGAATTTTACAGTTTATTTTAAATGATACTCGGTGAACTCCGAACACACCATTCAAATGATTTTTTTTTTTGTTTGAGAAATTCTAACAAATTTGAAAACAGTGTATTTTTTAGAATACTTTCATTATTGTACGAAGGTTTTAAATATGCATTTGCAGCCGTCTGTTTCAATTTCTTTTCTCCTAAAACACTATATTATGGATGACTACACTATCTTTGAGTTGTCACATTATCATGGGTTACAGTATACTTCAAAGTCGAAAGCTAGCATCACTCTTAGTAGTGTTTCTAGACCACAAAATATTATAAAAATGAGTAACTGATTTTAAAGAGTTTAAAAACAGGTGAATGCTGCACAACATACAAGTGCGAAATGAGCATTCCATGTAAAATACACTGTACTTTTTCTAAGGCTATAACATAAAATAGGAAAGTGATAAAAAATTATATTATATTGATTTCTGTGAAGAATTTTTAGGTTTTTACATATTTTTCTTTAGCAAATTATGGAATTGAATCAACATGTGCCTGTTTTGCAGCTTTAGTAATTTACTTATTTTTGTTTCTTAAAAATTTAACTGAAACAGAGCTAGTTGTCAGTATTTCTTGCTTGAATTTTGACATTTGATTGGAGCGGTGATTTTTTGTACAATGTACCTTATTCAAAGAGAGCATTATTGTGTTGTAGCCATAGCAAAATTATAGTTCAGGGTATAGTTAGAACAATAACTATGGTGAATTGGTGAATATGAGGTTTGTCCAGTCTCATCTATTTTTTGCCAAAGTAGGTATATATTGCTCGATTATTTTTTTTGTGTGATTTGTATGATTAAGTTACCTCGTATAATTTCGATAATTAATACCTGATTATACATAAAGTAACCAATCGGAAATTTTGAAATATTTGAATTTCCATAGTAACTAATTTATATCTCTACACAAAAAAAGTGCATCATAAAGTTTTGACGTTTATCTTATCATTGTGTCACTCTGAAAATAATCGCATCAAATGCAATTCATACTTCAAAATTTTTAATTATTTATTGCAAATGTTGATGTATATTTGTGGGACTATTTTCTGGTAATGCTTTTATTTCTTCTCAACTGGTGACGTAATTTTTAGACTTGTTGGAGTTACCATTGTTTTATTCATTATTTTTCACTTATATATTGTCGGATAAACCATATTATAGTGTTAGCAAGTTTTTAAAGACGAGCGTTGGCAGATTTATATGTATAGGGGCCTAGTGCTGATTATCTCTCATGTAAATTGTATCATTTATTTGACTGTATATTAATGGATATTTTTAGAACCATTTGTTGACATTTTTTGTTGGTGCTACTATTGTATTGTTTTAAGTCATTTATTTTTTATATTTCAGTTTAAATTTGAGAAACAAGCTTTGTCAATGAGAAAATTTCTTTGGACAATAAAGTATATCTCTACAACCGAATATTTTGAAGAACTTGTAGATCTTGTAGTATTACTACCAATAATCTTTGGAGTTATAAAAATGTTAGATGTTCTGTCTTTTTGTCTAATCCACCTTGGTTTATTTTTGAAATTGGAGACATTTGACTTTGATTTGATTCGATTCAGTGATTATTGAGAAATTCCGAAATTTCAGCAGAAATATTTTAAAAATTATGTTATTTCTTCGGATTGTTTTTCAGTGATTTTGTTTCAATAATAATAATAATAAATGTATTTTATTGAATCGATTTGATCCAAAGGGCTATTGACGAATGTTCTTTATGCCCATATTCTTCCTTTCGCATTTTCATGTATTCACTAGCAAATTTTCAAGGCAATCTTTTGCAAACTTTAGGGAATATGTGAAATTTATTTTTTAAATTGTTATTGAAGCTTGAGTATTTTAGTTTGGTGATGATTTTTTTCTAGCTGCCACCCACAGCAAGTTATAAAATGCTGCATGAAAAGTTCACTGAATTTGGTGACATTCACGGGTTCGAAGAGAAGGCTCATGGAAGTGTGCTCATTACTTATGGATCAGATTGGCAGGCAGAACGAGCAATCAGTATCCTTTAAATGTAATTTTTTTTATTGAATTTAAACTATTTTAGGAATTTCCGATTTTTTTGCCCTGAAAGTCTGCTAACATGTGCCCTGAGAGACTGAAGCCATAATATCTGTTGTCTACCTTAATGATTGGTTTTATACTCATCTATCTATTAACTTGGTGATCTGGCAGGTACAGTTTTTTTTCTCCTATTCAAATGAGTTTTTTCAATTGGGTGTAAAAACACTCCAAAACTGTAAGAAGTTATTGTAAAGTTGTCCTGGACATTTGATTGTCTGTGTAGTGTTGTTTCTGGCGTGCTCATTTCGTCAACCGTTTCATTCCATTGTGTCCTACCACCCAGAAAATTTTCAGTCCATTCTGTTTTCTCAAGTTCTCAAGGTTTTTAGGACAGGGTTTTTCTCATTATTCAAAATATCACTTTCTGATACTTCGTAGCCTTTTTGCTGTATCAATATTGTTTGCAAGAGTCATTTATTTGACCCATCCTGATCCATCTTTTCACTCCATAATGATTTGGTAGTCTGACCTTGTTCCAAATAATCTTCGACCATTCTTTATGTGAACTGATCTAGAATGCCATCCTTTCAAGTCAACTGAAATTAGTGTTTTGTATAGTCACGTTCTTGCTATTGCAGGAATACTCTCGAAGGTAACTCAGTTTGAAATTTCCTTTGGCTTACCTGACGTGTTTGAGTTCTTGTCATATTTTCTCTTCTATATTGGATGTCTCTTGGGAGCATGTAGGTGGGGTCAGAATATCACTACTTATTTTTTCCAAAACCCTCCGTTTTAATTTACAGACTCCTTGTTATGTTACGTGAGAACTGAGCTTATGTTTGATGTCTCAGTTTTGAGGTTGTTGAGTAAACGTTGCAGGTTTTACGAAAAAATCATTGCACTGACTGATATGGTAAAGTTTCGGGTAGTGGTGGTAGTAGTAGGGGTGGTCTGTTTCTTTCCTTCTAGTGAAACAACAGACTTGGACATGAATCACAATCAGAGAAATTCATATCCTTGTCAAATCATAAAAATTTGGTCGTTTTTCAATATTAACGCAAGTTTTCAGAATGTGTCTATTTTGGCCCCATTTAAAAGTTCCCAAGAGGTCAGGATAAGGACGTAGTGGGTCTTGCTGAATGACCATGTCCATGCATAATCATAAACTCTGACTGTGCATCTTATGTTGTTCATTATTGATTATTGAAAATATTAAATATTTAAAACTGTTTTGATATTGCAGAACCTGGGATGAAGGGTGTAAAAACATAAATTTTAACTTTTATATTGTTTTCCTTAATGAATATTTCAGAAAACCTGGATAAAGCACGAATAGACGGAAGAATGATTGATGCAAGACTGTTCTTCTGACGTAATTGTAAATGACTTAAGGTTACATGAATTTATTTAAGAAAAGTGATGTTTCTTTAATTTTTTGACAGTAGATCAACTACCAAGTTTTTAGGTATATGACTGTATATGTGTATTTTTTTTTTTAGTTCATTTTGAATCAATGAATTGAGTATGAAATTTGGTTCGGTTTCAGCATTTGATAACTGTTTTGTGAATTTGAAAAAAATACAAAAATTTTTACACTAGATGCTAGTTTTTATTTGTGGATCATTCTTTGATACAAGTAACTATTTTCTCTGGCCCAATATCAGGAGAATTATTACCTAAACGTAGAGACTTTTAAATCTGGGGTGAGGGTAAGATCAGGACCACTCCATACACATCGGATTTGACATTTATATTCATGAAGACAACGTTATTTTGATGAAAGACTATTATCTAATAATAAAAACTGGATTATATAATCCAATCTTCCACAAAAAACCTATACCCTATACCTAGAGATGTCCCTGGATATATTTCTATATTTATCTTGGAAATTCCCAACAAAAGCTGAAAGTGTTTTCTGATTCAATTGGGTTGAACTAGCCTTTGCTGATGATTGGCAAGAACTATTGAAACCAGTATGTAGGTTTTCCCAATTTGAATGGAGAAATTATTTCAGTTTTTGAAAATTACGATTCCAATTACCTTTTTCGGCAAATTTTTCGTCCGGAAAGTACGTACTAGTCCGGGAAATGCTCGAATTTCAACAAAAATATTTATATAAATAAAAATTAGAATGTTTCTGTTAGTACCTATCATCTGTTCGCATTTCGATATTTAATACAAACAAGTATTAAAATGTTCAAAATTTTCTTCTACAAAGAAATATAAAAAATAAATGTATCTCAATTTGTTATTCGAGAGGGTTGCCGAAAAAATTGTGTACGCAACACGTCCTAAAACAGTTTTTTTGGACTCGCAGACTTCCAGGACTCTACGCTCGTCCTAGAATCTTGTCCACTCGTCCAAAAAAACAGTGTTTTCCGGACTCGTTACGTAAATTACTATTCCAAGGATATATCACAATCATACTTTTAATTCATGTTAAGTGCACGTGCACCGGCGAGCCACATGGCATCGTCACTAAGCTTTGCTATTTAATTATCATTAGATAATTTCGTTGAAAAGGTAGTGCATTATTATTTCGAACACGAACACAATCAAGTACAAATATATTCAAATTCACAAACGACTGATACATTTGAGATTTTATTTTTTATATTTTTTTGTTTTCCCCTGTAATGGAACTTTCTCGTGAAAGTGTGCTATGGAAGATGGAACAATAGCATGCGAGTAACAATAATGCGATATCAAAGTTTTCATAGTTTGTATGCAGAAGCAGGGTTCTTGTGATAGGGGGGGTTATGAAATGTCATTGTATTTGTCCGGCATCTTGTTTCGTCATTGGAGGTAAGGCGCCAAATTTGAATTACAATAATATTACTATGTGCGTGTGATTAATGCATATTTGTTATTAATACATTACCTAACCTAGCTCGCACAAGTTTCTCGTAGACTTTCGAGGATTTCTCGTGGGTGCAGCTGGTTGCCGGTTGACGAAAAGAACAAATTTTGATAATTTTTCATAGATTCTGAATGTCGGTCGTAGTTTATAATACATGCATCAATTATCAAATTGGATGTACCAAGAATAAAGTGAATTCTATACAAAGGGAGCAGTTTCAAGAAACGGAAAAGGTGGAAGAATCACATAACCTGAAATTTGAAATGTTCCTGTGGAAATATATTTCAAATATTAATTCTTCAATGTTTCTGAATATCAGTGATTAAATTGCATCCTTTAAGAGAAATGAAAGAAATCATAACTACTTTTTGATGTTGACACTATTCCAGAATAATTATGTAGAGTTTGCGTCCTTCAAGTTAAAATGGAGATTTGGATTGCGCGAATGAAGAATTAAAAGTGGTCCAAATTTTATTTTCCTCGTTCCTGCAATCTAAATCTCCACCATTCCAAAATCTCAGGTACCAGAAGAAAGTGTGATTCATAATCTGCCCAACTTCTAAAATGTGTGAATGTGAAATGAGGTAAATGATTCAAATGATAGATAGATACATACCTATTTATTTGCTCTTAAAGTTCATAAATCTAAAAACTTATCAGACTAGTCAGTTCACAAAACTTATTCAACATTTCACAGACAATGCAGTAACATACTCATGAATTTAAGTACATCTTTCAAAATTCCTGAGTACATCTTGCCGCAATACATTTGGAGAGGTCTTATACTGGGTAATGGGAACTTTTTTTTCTGTAGGAATAACTAAGCTTTCTTGCTAAAATACCTCAAAGTAATAGCTTTGGATAAATCATCTTTCGAAAATTGCACTTTTTTTTAAGTTTCAAAACCAAGTCAAGCTGACCAGGTGATAAAATTCCAGACGAAAACTTGTTTAATTTTATGATTCAAGCCGGTGTGCAACTCTTGGAAAGTTGTTGGTTTTGTTTTTCAATTATATTCTTCAAATATGGTTTTTTTTCTTTCTTCTGATAATTGTTGCACTATAGTGATATTGCACAGTTTCAACTGGTCAATGATTTTTGCTTGTTCTTTGCAATGTTGTTGCGTACAAGTACTTGTGTGAAGTTAGCGCCCAAACTTAGCGCCCACCCCCCACCACCAAGTCCAGTTCACACCGGCGAAAAGAACAGAATGCTGGCGCTGGCGCCCTTATTTTAATAAAAACTGCTTACCTCCTAAAAGGAAATAATTTTTTTTCAGAGACACACTCTTGAGACACGATGCTGTTTGATGGAAAATGTTGAGAAAGGAAAGTTGTATGTGACCTTAAATTTTCAAGACCCTAAAATACCGGCGTTATAGAAAAAAATACCTCCACTCCTAACGGTGAATTATTTTTTGAGACACGATGCGGATAGATGGGAAATGTTGAGGAACGAGAGTAGTATATAACCCCAAATTTTCAACTCCCCAAAGTACCGGCGTCACAGAAAAAAATTCCCCCACTCCTAAAATTGAATTATTTTTTTTCTCAGAAACGAGCTCTTGAGACACTATGCGGATAGATGGGAAATGTTGAGGAACGAGAGTAGTATATAACCCCAAATTTTCAACTCCCCAAAGTACCGGCGTCATAGAAAAAAATACCCCCACTCCTAAAATTGAATTATTTTTTTTCTCAGAAACGAGCTCTTGAGACACTATGAGGATAGATGGGAAATGGTGAGGAACGAGAGTTGTATATAACTCCAAATTTTCAACTCCCCAAAGTACCGGCGTCATAGAAAAAAACACCCCCACTCCTAAAATTGACTTATTTTTTTTCTCAGAAACGATCTCTTGAGACACTATGCGGATAGATGGGAAATGTTGAGGAACGGGAGTTGTATATAACCCCAAATTCTCAACTCCCCAAAGTACCGGCGTCATAGAAAAAAATACCCCCACTCCTAAAATTGAATTACTTTTTTTTTCTCAGAAACGAGCTCTTGAGACAAGATGCGAATAGATGAAAAAAGTTGAGACAGGAATGTTGTATTTAATCCCAAATTTTCAACTCCCCAAAGTACCGGTGTCATAGAAAAAAATACCCCCACTCCAAAAATTTAATTATTTTTTTTCTCAGAAACGAGCTCTTGAGATACGATGCGAATAGAAGTGAAATGTTGAGAAAAAATGTCGTATATAGGTAACCCCAAATTTTCGACTTTCTAAAATACCGGCGTCATAGAAAAAAAATACCTACACTCCAAAAATTCAATTATTTTTTTTCTCAGAAACAAGCTTTTGAGACACGATGCGGAAAGATGGGAAATGTTGACAAAAGAATGTTTTTTATAATTCCGAATTTGCGACTCCCTAAAATATCGGCGTCATAGAAAAAAATATCCCCATTCATTTTGCGTAAGTAAAGTTGGTATTTTGTATTTTATTTAGTGTAATCTTTACTGGAGTTCCAAAGCTTGTTCGTTCGTTGAAAGAACGGGCTCTGTGAAAGAGGCATTCGGCATGTCTGTGATAAGTGACGGCATATGGATGTAAGGACTGTGCTCGACGGGTCAGTCTCAATGGGACCGCTAAAGTTGGAAAGATTGATGATATTTCGGAAGAGCATCGCCCATGAAAATATTTATGAAATAGAGACAGACCGCCAACGTTTTTGCGGTATCACCGACGAGACGAATGGCTCTTTTTTGGACAGAGTCTAACAGCCGTATGCATAGTCATTCGCCAGCGCAGCCTCAGTCTAGGAGATGTTGCTTTCTTGATTATTGTGGTAACCGAATGAGTTGCATTTAGACATCACTTTTACCACTTATGCGAAATGTTATGAATTATTCATAATTTTCTTCTCGTTAGTGTCGCTTTGATGTACAAAATGTGAACGAAATGGCGAAGCAAATTAACATGAATTTTGGTGTGTCACCTCGAGTACCACTCGCTTCCGGTGTATTTTACTCGAGGAGACTTCATCATTATAACTGTTGAAGTAATACCTGAACATTGAAGGGAAAGGATGGGAAGGACCGGAAGTTATCGACCAAACACTGGGCGATGGTGGAGACCATCTACCACCTATTTCTCCTCCTCTTAGTCGTTTCTTACGACAGGTAGAATTTACCAGGGGGCTATTTTTAGTCCGACCCCATACAGTAAATTAACATACAAAGGCTACTATTCAAATTTCAAAACCATCAAAAACCGTCATTTTCTTACCAACTACCACTCCTAGCTTCAATCAAAAATAGAATTTTTTTCGTTTCTTCATTTCTTTAGAAAATATTCGTGTTCTCGAAAATATTTTATAGTAATAATTGTTGGGAAGTGGGCTCAGTATTCTTTATTCATAAAAACAAAATGTTATGTATTTCTTCTAATCAGATCTTATCTAAATATAGTTATAATCAATATAAAAAGATTATAACAATTAGGGGCGGGGATTCGGCGCCGAGGTTAGTGCCGAGGACTCGTGATCGAAAGGTCGCGGGTTCGATCCTCAGACAGGGCAAGGTTTTTTCAGTTTTCAGATGTAAAAATCTGAGTGATTGAATCTTGTTGCTGGCTGGGGATAATCCTCAACGATTCACTGTTGCGTTAATAATTATTAACAGTGCTGCTCCTAAGGTGGCGTATGAAGTTAGTAACAAGGCCTATCCAGAACACGTGGCTAATGACCATAGCAGTCGATGCCAACAAACCAATAAAAAAAAAAATAATAATAATAATAATTGAAGCTCTCGTGGTATATAAAACTTCTCGAAAGAGGAGTGCAATTATTTGTCGAAAAATTACAGGTGTGTAATTGCACTGCGAAAACATCCCGTCGTCATGACTCCACAAACAATACTTAAAAATGTCAGATATACTTCGAAAAGTGAAAAATGACGCGTTTTGTTAAAAAGCGTGCCAGCACAATTTTATTTATAGTTTTTGCCAGTTTATGATATTTCTCAAAAAATAAAAACAATATTTCTTTATTCGTGAAAAATTCCATTGAATTACACTCGTGCTTAAAAATGACCAGATAGTTTCACATTCCAGCGTGTTATAAAAATTGCACTTGGTTATTTTCAAATTTTGTAAAAGAGGCTTCCTCCTTAGGACTCGGTCTTTTTCGCCAAAATATGAAAATAAACTTGTGCAATTTTCGCGTTCTTGCAAAATTATCGATAATTTTTGTGCACTTGTGCAATTATAAACGAAAATTTCATTTTCAATACGAAAATATCAGTTTTTTTCCATTTTCGTGAAAACTACCGAACAGAGAGAAAAACTCATGGAAGATAAATGAAAGATAATGTAATTTTCCATATTTCAACAAGAATTACTTTTTTCTGTACGGTGGAGTCCTACCGAGTTATTCGCATTCGAATGTATATTTATTCTTGCCGGGTGCTAATAAGCTCGTGTTACCGTGGCCGAATATTATATCACTTCGACTGCCATCCACGTTCTTACGTAATAGTAGGTGACTGACTTTGGTATTTAAGTAGATACAGGCGAGAGGCGCATCGAGTTTCGATTGGTTTTATTGGCGTTATATGGAATATTGTCATATTCAAATAATATCTATTCGTTTTTAGCTATCCAGTTCGTGGAATTATTCATTCATTTATCTTGGCTCCATTTTGCATTTCTTTAATTTCCACTGGTTAGAGTCCTTAATTAATTTTCATTTAAACGGAAATCGCTTTTATTTTCAATAATTTTTATCATAGATTTGTTTCACGAAAGTCATTCATTTGTCTTTGTTCTCATTAAAGTAATGGAGGATAAAATAAAAAATCTTGTTAACCGGATAAAGCTATTTAATAGCAATATCACTTACGAGGAGCTGCTACTCATCGACTACAATGGTAGTTTTTATGATAGGTTGATCGAGCATATCCATAACAAAAAGGACAGGAGAAATAAAAAAAAGTGGATCTATCAGATCATTCACAGAAATACTGGCAATATAAGAGATGCCTTTGAAGAAAAATCAGAAAGGGGGAATATGGAAGAAAGTTCTTTGCTCAGTGGAGATGGGAAAGAAAGAATCGAACTCCATTTCCAAAAAAAATCTATTGATGAGTTGATTGCGAATGGTGATCAGTTGAACGTGTCTAAACCAAATGTATTTGGTATGAGTGAAGATCTAGATTCACAATCTCACAATCCTGTTGATGGAGAGCTGTTGGAAGGTCAAGAATTATGGAGTGGTGTGAATCAACAAATAATGATAGTGACTGATGAAGAGCTTCCGAAATTCGATAGAATTTCACCGCTCATTGTTACTGAATATTCATATGATTCAACTAACTTTTATGTAAATGATATTCCGGATAGAGAGGTAGTGAAGAACCTTACAGAAAAATATGCACATTCTACACCTTGTGACAAATTATCAGGAAAATATGTGGATATCGAAATGAATGCTAACGAATTCGCAATATCTTTCAGTGCAAGCTCGGAATTTTTGGATGCCATGAGCCAAGGCGTAGAAAGCCAGAAAATTGAAGAGTTGGTTGAAGAAACTAATACCGAAAATAAAGAAATTGAAGATAATTCGTGTCAGTTCTTCAATGATAAGTCCGTAACCAATTCATCGGTAACTATTTCTGTTAACTCGGAAAAATCGGGTGATCCTGGTGTTACAAATTCATCGACGTCAATTACCAGTTATACCAGCTTATACAGGAAACCATCAATAAAACGTGGTGAACTTCCGAAGGGAAGCAAAAATGTTGAATCCTCTGAGCACCATGAAGTGAAAAGAACAGATTATTCCAAATGTAACTATGTGGAAGGGAAGTTCTTCATTAATGAACGCCAGTGGAAATCACTAACAGTGGAAGGTGGAAAATTATCCAATAAAAAGTATCCGTTTTTTTTCGGAATCAAATGAAAAAGTTCGTGAATAATAGTTGTACTGTTGCCTTTTACAGAATAAATTATATGAAAAATAAAATAATTATTCTTGCCTATTGCAGAAACAACTTCCGCAAATGTAAAAATTTCAAATTGGAAATTTCCAATGACTTACATTATGCCAAGATTGTAAGGGTATATACAACATCACGCGATTATTGTCACCCTTACAAAATAAGTGATCAAGTTAGAGGAGTGGAAAGGGATTTAACAAAAAATGTTTTGAAAAAAACCAAACCTTCAGAATATAGGAAGAAAACTATTTTGAGAGCTGACAAAAATGCAATAAAACGAGGTCATTTACAGGATGTTAAGTCAGAAGATGTGGTGAGAAAAATACGCAGTGAAGCAAAAAATAATCTTAAGCGACATGAAGATGATATGATTGACATGTATCTCTACAAAAAAGACCACATTGATTTTATACAACAGCTCTGTTCTCCATTGAATGTTAAAATATTTAGTTGGGAGCAGTTACAAACTGCAAAAACTTCATCCATTCCAGTTTTGCACTTTGATGCCACAGGTGCTGTGGTGATTAATAGTGAAGACGCCAAAAGGCGGGTTCTGTATTACGCCGGAATTCTCAGCTTGCCCGAAAAAAGCCTATGTCCAATTGTCGAAATGATCTCCTGTGAACATGATACGTATGCTATTTTGGATTTATTCATTAGATTCAAAAACTTCTGCAAAGAAAAAAAAATGTAGCCAATATTTGAAACATTTGTCAGCGATTTCGCTTTTGCGAATTTGAATGCGGCATCGAAGGCATTCAATCGCATGGATTTGGAAAACTATCTCGAATTGTGCTTTGAACACTTACAGAATAAAAAACAATTTTCAAAAAAATTAATCAAATTGTACCTATGCTGTGCCCATTTCATCAAAAACTTGTGTCAATTGATAGACGAACACACTGTATTAGTGGAAGACAAAAAAATTAAAAATTGTATAAAAACGTTATTTGCAGTGGCTTTTAATTTGACTGACTTAAAAGAATCCTCTGAATGGTTTAAAAATATAACCGTTATATTGACTTCGGAATTCAAGAACAATAGTCTTGACGAGGCTCTTTCGAAATTGAACCTGTCGGACTTCGAAGAAAAGCAAGTTATTTCAGAGGCCAGCGATCATGAAAATGATTTATTAAAAAAAAAAGTTTGCGAACAAAATCACCATTTTATAAATTTTTCAACGATATTTATAAACAAAATAAAATGATGGAAAGTGTTGACGGCGAAAAGAATAACTTTTATTGCCCTTTATTATTGGAAAAAGTATTGGAAAGATACATGGGATTATTTCCCCTGTGGTCAGCAGTCATGACTAAAAGTAGGCATAGCAATGCCTTGATAGAAAGATGGTTCGGTTTTCTCAAAACCGACATTTTGGAAGGATCTAGAGATCTCAAACCGACTACTTTTATCAGAAAGGTAAGAGGTCATGTGATGAAAACATATACCGAAGTGGATTTGGGTATATCAAAACATAAATTATCTACAGTTCCGAAAGAAACACAATTACCGTCATTAGACGATTCTGACGACAGTGTCACGAACGCCGAAGAAAAATGGAACCGACAGCCAAGGGCAAAGTTCACATTTTTCTCTGGTAGATATTTGAAATTATTACCAAAATATAAAACTGTAGAAACCAAGAATACTTCCGGAGATAAAACAATTAAATTGAATATTATGGAAAATAATCTAGTCAACGATGCCGATTATTACAAAACATTTGCAAACCATTCATATTTTTACGATTTCGCCAAGAATGATAAGTTTATATCTTCGACGGAATTCAATATATTGAACGCCGACGATTTATCGCAATCAATAACTCCGAAATTATTTAATATTTTAGGAACAATAATTCTCAAGAGGAATAAAAGACATACAGAAATAGCCTTATGGTCGTCTACTAATTCATTTTTCGATTTAGAGAGAAAACTTGCTTTCAGTAACGTACCTTCTTTAAAAAAAATAACATTCATTCCTTTTCACATATTCGAAGAGAAGTGGGTTTTATTGAAAATAAATTTAATGGATAAATCACTGAATATATTCAACCCTTACGGAAATTCAGATGCAGAAGATGAAGAATATCTGAACAACTTCGTGAGATTTTTAAAGTTGTACAATGAAAAAAAGGCTCTTTTTGCTACGTATAACAAAATTGAAGAAGAAGGTTGGAAGACTATCAGACAGAGTTATGAATCAGTACAATTGAATTTGGAAGCTGGTGTCCTACCTTTATATATTTTAGATATACTGACTTCCAAAATGTATAATAGCATTGAACTATTACACGAACCAATTGACATGGAGAAGTATTGTAGGAGTCTTCAACTTTTATTATTGCAATTTTCATCTGATGTCTCCAAGTTCTGTCCTCTTTGCGGCAAATTCGAAGGAAATGAAAACACGGACTGGGTAAACTGCGATCTTTGTACAAGATGGATTCATTTAAATTGCGACACGAGACAATTTGATTTTACGGCACCCTTGGATTCTCCAAGGGTATCATATTATTGCCCTGTTTGTAGCAGCAATTTTGATGTTAAACCCATTTACAAATTATCAGAAGATGAGACAAAATCCAATGATCCTCTGAAAAATACAGATTTCTACACTTCTTCTAATTATTTGGGAAACTATGTTGTCGCGCGATATCGTTGTACCTTCGATTTAACAATTGAAGATTATTTAACATTGAAAAAATACTCGTTCATTTCCAATACAGTATTTTTCATCATTTCTGCTCTTTTATATGACGAAACCCAAAATATCAACGTAAAAATTTGGAATATATATAAAACAGAATTAATGTTTTTCAAACCAAACACACTAGAGGTCGAATTCTTTAAAGATGAGTTTTTCAATAACGTTCAGGGAAAAGTTAATCTTATCCCTATTTTACATAATAGGCACTTTACGCTTATTATAGCTAATTTCATAGATAATACTTTTACATTTATTGATCCAATTGGATCAACGAAAACAGGTAATCACGATATGTTCAATAAATTTCGAAAATTCATGGAAATGCTCAATAATCACATTCGGAATCCTTTCGACTTGAGTTGTTTCAAACTTAAAAATGAAAATCACTCCAAACAAATGGATTCGTATAGTTGCGGAATATTCGTTTTGCATTTCATTAGTTGTATTATCAATAAAAGTAGATTAGATGTTACTTTTAATCCCGACAATTATCGTTTATACCTCAAGGAGTATTTATTGATGAAATCGGAAAAGATGCAGGACTATTGTCTTATTTGTGGAAGATACGTGGTCGAAATAGACAAGTGTTTCAACTGCAAAGGATGCAAAAGAATCCTCGAACCAAAATGTTTCAAATCATATTATGAGTTTGATGAACTATGTCCTTTATGTACACCAGCGCAAAAATCCTAGAGGAATTGATGATTTGCGTTAGTTTAGATTATAGAATGGGTACATTTTAGATATTACAACTTTGAATTCAATTTCTCAACAATCATAATTTCTATCTAAAAACATTTGGAAAAAATTATACTGGGGTTTCTTTTTTTCTATGACGTCAATATTTTAGGAAGTTGAAAATTGGGGTTCTATACAACATTCCTTTACCAATATTTATCATCTATCCGCATCAAGTCTCAAGAGCTTGTTTTCGAGAAAAAAAATAATTCAATTTTAGGAGTGGGGGTATTTTTTTTAATGACGCCGGTACTTTGGGGAGTTGAAAATTTGGGGTTATATACAACTCTCGTTCCTCAACATTTCCCATCTATCCGCATAGTGTCTCAAGAGCTCGTTTCTGAGAAAAAAAATTCAATTTTAGGAGTGGGGAGTATTTTTTTCTATGACGCCGGTACTTTGGGGAGTTGAAAATTTGGGATTATATACAACTCTCGTTCCTCACCATTTCCCATCTATCCTCATAGTGTCTCAAGAGCTCGTTTCTGAGAAAAAAAATAATTCAATTTTAGGAGTGGGGGTATTTTTTTCTATGACTCCGGTACTTTGGGGAGTTGAAAATTTGGGGTTATATACAACTCTCGTTCCTCAACATTTCCCATCTATCCGCATAGTGTCTCAAGAGCTCGTTTCTGAGAAAAAAAATTCAATTTTAGGAGTGGGGAGTATTTTTTTCTATGACGCCGGTACTTTGGGGAGTTGAAAATTTGGGGTTATATACAACTCTCGTTCCTCACCATTTCCCATCTATCCTCATAGTGTCTCAAGAGCTCGTTTCTGAGAAAAAAAATTCAATTTTAGGAGTGGGGAGTATTTTTTTCTATGACGCCGATACTTTGGGGAGTTGAAAATTTGGGGTTATATACAACTCTCGTTCCTCACCATTTCCCATCTATCCTCATAGTGTCTCAAGAGCTCGTTTCTGAGAAAAAAAATAATTCAATTTTAGGAGTGGGGGTATTTTTTTCTATGACGCCGGTACTTTGGGGAGTTGAAAATTTGGGGTTATATACTACTCTTGTTCCTCAACATTTCCCATCTATCCGCATAGTGTCTCAAGAGCTCTTTTCTGAGAAAAAAAATAATTCAATTTTAGGAGTGGGGGTATTTTTTTCTATGACGCCGGTACTTTGGGGAGTTGAAAATTTGGAGTTATATACAACTCTCGTTCCTCAACATTTCCCATCTATCCGCATAGTGTCTCAAGAGCTCATTTCTGAGAAAAAAAATTATTCAATTTTAGGAGTGGGGGTATTTTTTTCTATGACGCCGGTACTTTGGGGAGTTGAAAATTTGGGGTTATATACAACTCTCGTTCCTCACCATTTCCCATCTATCCTCATAGTGTCTCAAGAGCTCGTTTCTGAGAAAAAAAATAATTCAATTTTAGGAGGGGGGGTATTTTTTTCTATGACGCCGGTACTTTGGGGAGTTGAAAATTTGGGGTAATATACAACTCTCGTTCCTCAACATTTCCCATCTATCCGCATAGTGTCTCAAGAGCTCGTTTCTGAGAAAAAAAATAATTCAATTTTAGGAGTGGGGGTATTTTTTTCTATGACGCCGGTACTTTGGGGAGTTGAAAATTTAGGGTTATATACTACTCTCGTTCCTCAACATTTCTCATCTATCCGCATAGTGTCTCAAGAGCTCGTTTCTGAGAAATAAAAATAATTCAATTTTAGGAGTGGGGGTATTTTTTTCTATGACGCCGGTATTTTAGGGGGTTGAAAATTTGGGGTTATATACTACTCTCGTTCCTCAACATTTCCCATCTATCCTCATCGTGTCTCAAAAAATAATTCACCGTTAGGAGTGGAGGTATTTTTTTCTATAACGCCGGTATTTTAGGGACTTGAAAATTTAAGGTCACATACAACTTTCCTTTCTCAACATTTTCCATCAAACAGCATCGTGTCTCAAGAGTGTGTCTCTGAAAAAAAATTATTTCCTTTTAGGAGGTAAGCAGTTTTTATTAAAATAAGGGCGCCAGCGCCAGCATTCTGTTCTTTTCGCCGGTGTGAACTGGACTTGGTGGTGGGGGGTGGGCGCTAAGTTTGGGCGCTAGCGTCGGGCGCTAACTTCACACAAGTCGTACAAGTGGTGGAAGAAGACTGTGGATCCCCATCTAAAATGGCATAAAAACACCTATCAATATCACCGACATAACCTTTAAAGGTTATGTCGGTGATCAATATCAATAATTTCATAACATCATGAATAGAATATAATGTACTAACCATTATTTGTTGGTAAATGATCGACTTTCATTACAGATTCTTGCCCATAGGTCTCTGTCTCCAATCAAACTCCAGCTACTTCTTGTAACGTTATTGTTGAATCATTGTTAATAGATTAATTCCATATCCTAGTAAACAGACCTGCAGTCTTGGTAGGAATAACTAGAAAGGAACACCAACATTATTTCATAATGTCATGGCAAAAATATTGGTTTTCAACAGTTTCTGTCCAAAACAGAATTGAGTTCTGTTTCTGAATTAGAACTGTATGAACTCACTGTTTTTCCTCAGCCTTCTTCTTGGCTTCACATGTAGCAGAGATTCTTGTAGATTAGTTTCAAAATCACTTTCATTAAAATGTTCGGAACAAATCCTAGCACTATCATTAGGTACCCACTCTTTGGAATTACTACAGTAATTAATCCATGCCTGCTTTACTGTATTATTCTTGGGGAATCTATGAAAAGTCAATGTATTAGGGCACGTAGATGTATTGCCACAATATTTAACAGAGCACTTGAAGTGTCCGGGCATTTTTTTAACTTCAGAAATAAAAACTACGAAAAAACAAGTAATAAACAACTAGAAATGCAAAAATACGACAATTTACGAATATGATATGAGCAACGGGCTTTATTTATTTATTCGTAAATATTAGGGATATATATTTTGTGGAAAATATAACCAAAGTTACCACTTTCAGGATAGCCAACTTAATTTCCCTCCAATGACGTAATTTCTCCCTTTCTTCAGGTACCCCCTTGTCTAAAAGCTCACTTATTTCATAACCCTTCCTATCATAAGAACCCTGTGCAGAAGTAACTATTTTCTCAACTTTTGTTTTTCTTTATCTTTCAACATCAATAAATTCATTTCTTTTGAATGCAGCATAGGTTGTTGAGTATGTTAGAAACTCTTATCTATTGAAATACAAAACATGAAAAGAACTACTTATTTTTTTTATGAAGATGAGTTGAAAGTTTCAATACAAATGTGGGAATAGGATGGAGATTATCTTCATTAAAAAGGTGAGGCATGAAAAAGCACTTTTCTGTTGTGGTTAACAAATCATTTTTTATCCTACACAATAATAACTGTTGGTAATATTTTTCTACAAAAATTTTATTTATTGAAAAACTGATAACAAACATCAAATATGACAACTCATGATTTAATGAATTTGCAGACATTGACAAAAATGAGTTTATTGATGTTGAAAAATGAAGAAAAAAAAATGGGAAAATAATAGTCTGCATGCATACAAATCATAATGTGAAAACTTTGACTGACATGGAAATATTGATACACTCATGCTATTGTTTCATTTGACATAGCACACTTGCATGAAAATGTTTTATTACGAGGGGAAAACAAAAATACTAATTCTTTTATAAAATCTAATCGTAATTTAAAAAAAAATGGTACTTTCCATTTGAACTAAAAAATTGTATGGGAAGTGTCCTATTTGGTCTGACACTTGCTTAAATTGTTAATTCGTGACATCAAATAGATGTACCAAATTTGAAACATCTATACAAAATAACAACGAAGGTACATTGGGGTAAATTGGTTCTGGATCACCTGGTATATTATTCAAATAGCATAGCACAGTATTTCATGTAGAAAATTTTGCCAAGTATCAAACATAATTGAAGAGTCGTAGGGGCAGTAGTTGTTCTCAGTTTTTACAGATTTGGTCACATTATGAAACAGAGTAAAAATCAAAATAGAGTTTGCTTATAAGATATTATGCCAATGTGATTCTTAAATGATTATTATGATTCTCATTACTCAAATTATGCCTCGAATTCAAATGCGTGTCCAATCTATGTAAACAAAAACTATGGACTATGACGAGCCAAAATTCCAAAGTTAATGAATATGTATCTCCACTCGACTATAAAAATTACCAACAAGATAGTATTCAAATTATATATCTGAATGCTGGGCCAATGAAAAATAAACTAAGTGAATTGGAAATTATCATTCATGAGACAAGAGCAAACATAATTATTATAACTAAAACTTTGATGAATGCAAATCTTATCATAATTTCTCATAATTTCAACGAGCTGTCCATTATTCTAGAAAACAAATAGGAGCTTTGTGAACCTGCAATCAACATGAAATAGTGTTTGACAAATCAAAAAATTGGAAGATTTCAAATTATCAAATTCAAATGTTCATAGATTTTATGGACATTGAGCTACAAAATTTGAACAATTCAAACATGGTCGATTATTTTTTGGTGGCAACAAACTTCAATTTGACTTTTGAAATTCCCATCATTAGCGGACTTAGGCTCGATTGGACCAAGTAACATTTAAGTAAACTTAAAGTTAAGTAGAGCTTAAATAAAATCTACACAAATGCAATAGGAGTTTTTGGTTAAGCTCTACTTAACTTTAAGGTACTTAAATATTCCTTGGTGCAATCGAGAGTTATAGATATTAATAATACTCTCTCATAAACACTTGCCTTATGTATCTGACACAAGATCATTTTCATGGTAGTGTCACCTACCAATAATTATAGTGACATGACTATGATGAATGATTCTACTTGGTTGGACTCCTGCTTTCGAATATCAATATGTAATTATGATTATTTTTCCATTTAATTGCCTTATGTTGAATTACACGTTATATACAGTGAGTATAAGGTATAAGGGTCGAGTAGCTCAGTGGTTGAGTCTGAAGCATTCAAAACCATTGACTACTGCTGGTCAGCTAGGTTCGAATCCTTATTCAGATTTTTATCTGACGGCCCGAGAAATTGCTAGGAATCGCACGTTAAAAGGTAAGACCTCGTTAATCCTTGGCTCGCACAAGTTTCGACTTTTGAGGGCTGCCGTTCGTAAGGGGACGACACCTGGTTAACGGAAAAAACAATTTTAACAAACAACAATTTAAAGTTTCAAAAATATGCACCATGTGTAAAACTTTTTCATTATCGAATTGTTAGTAAATTTTATTCTTCATAAAAATTAGTGCATTGCAGAATACTTGCATATGAGTTGTGTACAGGGGGGAACGTTAAATAGAACGGTGAAGGTCGACCTGTGTCTTCGTCTCTTAGACTATATCAATTGGGAAAATGAATAGTTTTCGATGTATCCAGTACAAGGTGGATTGATTTTGTGTTAAGTAGAGGGTTCCCATGGGTTCAAATTGAGATATCTGAATCAAAACTTCTGGAAAGAACAAATACCAGCCACTCCTCTAGAGCTTTCAATGTTTCGAGAGAAACCAAAACATACGAGTCGCGAGCATATTAGATTATTACACAAAGTAAACTTCCTCTCATTCAGAGCTGACATTTCTATAAGTACTGCACAGCACTAGGCATGCCTCTACATCCGCTGCCAAGTTGAATGGGGTCAACTTTGATATGATAAGGCGTACCGCAGGCAGGACTGAAAAATAAAACACTTCTGTTGTATAATCTTCCAGTCTGGGCAAAAATAACTTTGCAAATAAGATTTTCAATCTTGGTCTATAATAGTTTAATTGATATTAAGGTTCTTAATTATAGACAATGATGTAGCTATATATCAAACCTATCAAAGCCTATTTCAAACTTCGTCTCAAAACTTTAAACATCTACATTTGATCATTGAGAACAAGACGTGAAGTAAGATCAAATGAAGCTCTATACCACGTGGCCAAACGTATCAAATCGGGATTAAAAAATACTCAGTCCACGGACTTCCGATTGATTTCTGGTTTTCACGATAATTTCACAAAAAAAATACTGAAGGGTGGAATATCCTTCAAGATTCAATTTAAACGCTAAAAATAATAATAATAATAGCAACTAAGGATTTTATCAGACAAATGATTTTTCCTTTCTTTTCCACCCTGTATCAATTTATTTTATTATTTTTAGAATCAAAATCAAATCCCATGGTTTGATAATAAGGTCGTATTCTTTCATAAACGAAAATTCAAAATAGGCCTTTGGTCGGTGCTGCCACCGCATCGACCAAATCGGAAACTGTTTGTTTCGAGCATTTTACATTGAAGGTATGGCAACATTGAACGACCTTGAAGCCGAGCGGATGGGCGGAGTGTCAAGTGAGACGTCAGGTTAGGTAGTTAGGTTATTAGGTATTTATTTATCATTTAGCTTGGGCTTGGGATTGGCACTTATATTATTTTTCTGGTGGTTATTGTTTGAGTTCGTGGTGCTCTATAATTATTTGGTTGTGCGTTTCTGTTTATGAATTGTTGATTGTTACTTTGTTTTGTTGAACGCTTTGGACAAAATGGGAAAGTACAAGGAAGCTTCGGAAAAGCACAATCGGAAAAAACTATCTCTTTGTGCAGTGCGGCGTAGCCGTAAATTGGCTAAGTTCCTTTCCTTTCCCTTTCAAATTTGTTTTCCTTCAAGTTTCAAATTGACAATCAAAATAATAAGTATTTATTAGTCAATTTTCTTGTGAAATAAAAAGGTAGACAATTATTAGTGTTCTGAAAAGCTATGTAGAATTGAGTAAAATCTCCTTATCAAAGTATTTAAATTGAACATAAATAAAAACAATGATATTATTTTCAGCATTCTAAATTGAGGCACTGCATCTACAGTGCCCTTCAAAAAGTTCGCATGATATTACTTTTATTAATAATTTATTTTGAAAATCAAATAAGAAACAACTTTTTTCTTTAAATTTTCTTGAAATTCGAATAAATAAGCATATTTTCAGCGATTACTTCGACAATTTAATTCATGCACTAAAAATGCCATATATATGTCGCGGTGTTTTGTCATTATTACAGCGAAAAAAGTTTGCTCTAACTTTTCCAGCGACACAACGGAACCTAACTTTTGATAGCATTACAACCAGCATTGTAAACAAATTTTTGATAACGTTATGTCACATATTCATTAAATTGTCTTGCCGAATTACACTCTAGCTTTTTCTTGTCGAAGTAAACTTGACATTTATAATTAGAATTTTGTTGCCATTAGACAATTCAACTCAAAAAACTGCCAGAAAAAATTACTCGTCTTGCGGACTCGTCATTTTTTCAGGGGCAGTTTTTTTCGTTGAATTGTCAGGCAACAAAATTCTCATTAATGAGTACATGTCAAATTTACTTCGACAAAAATAAGCTCTCGTGTAATTATAAGTGAAAAAATATTACTTTTGACGGTTAGCGAAAGTCACGTGACCACATTTGAGTAGGTCATTTTCAATATAAATTATACTTCGGGTTCTGTCTTCAATTATTACACCTGGTAGTTATGCCTGAGAGTATCGTCTTCATACCACGTTCAAAGAAATATACCTAAAAATAAAATTTAGAGGTGGCAACCCTGTTGACCAGTCATCCCCTATCAACTGATCCAAGGATAGCCAAATTCACTTTTGTCTGTGGTATTGAACGACGTACACACGTTCACAAATTGGTACCAGAAAAACAGAGAAAAAGAGGGGAAGAATAAAGGAAAACGGGAAAAAGCCCTCTAAAAAGAATTGAAAAGTTGAAAAGAACTTGAAAAGGCTTTTGCTGGAACTGCAATCCACGTCGAGTGAGTATTTATCACCAAAATTAATTTAATTGACGTTTTAGGAAAGGTCCAAGAAAAATTGACACATAGTTTGACAGCAAACATGGCATATAAAGAAAACCTGGACAATTTCGCTATCATATGATATGCGACCAGAGAAAAATATAAGTACCTGTTATCAGGGCATACATATGTCCCTGGGGTGTGGGTTCACATGAACCTTTTAATTATTGCTGCAACTTACTTTCTGCATCTGTGAAAAATAGTGAACATATGTTCCAAAATGAGACATGCCATCCTATTATCAGGGCATACATATGTCCCTTTCTGGAAGATAATTTGAAAATGAGGTATTACCCGTAGATGTAAAAGCAAATGCACAGTCCCAGAGCACCGATCAATTATTTTATATATTGTTACTTATTTATGTGTTCAATACTTGAATAAACTGAAACGAAGTTGTTTACTTTTTCAAGTTACCTGTTATCAGGGCATACATATGTCCCTGGGGTATAGGTTCGCATGAACCCATCTATTCATGAATACTAAAACACAGTTTCATATCCTTCTTCTGGTAACGATGAAAATGTGGTTCCGTTGTTAGTGTTACAAGTGAATACTGATAACACGTATTTTATTCAAGTTCAGAAACCAGTTCGACTTCAGATTATAGTGATGGTGAGTAGGAAAAAGAAAATGAATATAGAAAAATTCACGATGTGGATCTGAACCTTCCTCCAACTCAGAACATGGAGGATAGAAACTTATCTCAAATTATTCCGGGAGACAAAATAGTCTCCCAACTTCCGGACGACGGAAACGTGTCTGAAGTAGTTGAGGCTTCTTCAGAGTTGAATCTAGAGTTGTTAGGCACAATTTGCACCAACACTCCAGAGGTCCCTACTATATACAGTAGTGGTGTACTCACTATCTTTCTGAGGTTTGGAGAGAGAGGAAGAAAAAAAAAAATATGGATGAGTATCATATGTATTGGAAAATTGCAAGGGGCTTGATTCACCTTCACTGAATGCTGACATTCAGGGTTGGTTGACAGATAACAAGATGAAATTACAGCTGGGCATGGGACTGACAGCAATGTCCATTCCCATCAATGAATTGTTTTGCACGCCATCGGAAGAGACAAACCCCCTTTGAAGGATTTGGCTAATTCTGGCAGGCATATTATCTGATGTAGGTATTTTATGAATTATTATTACATCGCAGATTTTTTATTCTATTTTCCTTGAACCCAAATCTGAGAGACCATTGATGATTCATCCATTGACACTTGTTTGGATACAATTCCACAGAGAGACTAAAAAACAATGAAAAAAAAATATAAATAATAAACTGATCTTGACAAGTCCAAAACCAGTTAACAATTTCAGTAACTATAATACCTGGTCCATCTGGAATAAGATCTAAAGGAAATAATATCAACCATTTAAACAGCGCCAAAAGGCAAAATACAGGATGGAGAAAGTAGAGAGACAGTAGAGGGGAGAGAAGTCAAAAGAGGAAGTTCAAGAAAACAAGATCCTATGATTTTAGTGGTAGGTGGAAAACTTAAGGTAGAGACCAGGTATGCTGGTCAACGAGACCAGATATTTTTCTGTTTGGGAAAATTTACTAAAAAACTAAAATATTTTAGTTTTGAGCCTAAAGTAAATATAAAGGGTGGTGAAGCCAATCATTTCAATCAAGCTATTGAAAAACTCTTAAAAATGTGTGACATCCACTTGTGATGTGCTGAAACCAATGATTTGTGACAAAACTAGATGGTATATGGGCCATACTGAATTTGAAATCATTGAATAGATACATTGAACCAAAACATTTTAAAATTAGACGATTATAGATCTGTTATTAGTCTCATACTGAGTGCCATTGATCTTAAAGTTATATATTTCTTAGTCGCCATAAATGGGGAGTTTAGGAAACTTTCTTTTGAATATTTTGGAGAATGTTATTAATTTGGTTCTATGCCATTCGGCTTGAATATAGCACCATATATTTCCAACAAACTACAGAAACCTATATTAAAACATTTACATATGGAAGGAATCACTTGTGTCATATGAGACATAATTCAGAAACAACAAAATTGTTGTATATTCGTTAGGGTTTATTGTAAACGGAATAAAAGTCAACTCGTGCCATATACATAAAATTTAACCTTATACTTAACGTAAAAATGAGAACAAAAGATTCGGTCCATTCTGAAGTCAATTTCGAATAAAAAAAAAAAAAAAAAAAAAAAACATACTATCCAAGAATTTTCTAGGTTTGTTGGAGTGCTGCAGCATGCTCGTCTACAAAAATATTGGAAATAAAATTTAGTGTCTTTCAAATATTTAGCATTTTTAATGAATTTCACAATGAATCTCAAACCAAGATCTGAATTGGTGGATGAATAATTTGAACTCACATATGTTTATAAATACTCCAATACTCCTTGGAGCATTTTGTGAAAGCACAAAATGTCATGGTTTCCGGTCCAGCACAGAAATAAAAAATCACATAAATCACTCAATGCTCTTAAAAGCTTCACAAAAAATGTTTCTGGTGTACATGCCCTAATGAGAATCGAAAAAAAAAACATATACTTATATCAACAGAATGGGAATAGTTCTAGTTCAGTATGAAAACCTTTACGGTATAACTAGATATTTAGAATAACTGAAAATAAAAATATAGTCGTAGCAGCGGGTCCCAGCAGACGTTGTCCCGCTTGCTGATTATCCCATTGTCGATTTTATGGCGAAGTCTTTTCATTCATTTTATGACGAAGCCGGTGGCGAAAGCGCAGGCAGCAGTTTTCAAAAAAAAAAAAAACATTTTTGTAGTGAACCGAATTGTAACTTCAAACCATTCCCGAACACGCACACAAAAAAAAAAAAAAAAAAAAAAAAAATTATCAAAGTCTGTCCAGCCGTTTAGGTTCAATTCATTTTCGTATGGATGCACCGAAGATTTTCATATATTGAGATTTGCATCTTATATAAATAATAAACCAAACCTGGAAAGAGATGCTGAATCTAGGCCCAAATCAGTTGAAAATGGACTATGAGCTATCAAATGAAGCTTTCCAGATTATTTGCTCAATTCTTGGATATCCATATATCGACCTGTTTGCCACCAAAGTTGATTCCAGAGTTCCAGATGAACTATCTTGGAAGCCAGGTCTAGATTCAGTCGCAGTGGACAGTTTCACAATTAAATGAGTAGATTTAAGATTTTATGCATTTTCTTCATTCTCCTTGATTAATAAAGTCCTGGCAAAAATAAGCACTGGCGAGGCCCACACAAGTTTGGTTTCCAACGTTTCTGAATCTACTTATATCTGAACCACTGATTTTTTAACCAAACATTAATCTTATGCGATCTTCTTTTGAGAATCCCACACCCCGTGTGGAAAAGCATTTCTCTACGGGCATGAATTTTGTCAGGGACTCATTCATCTACGGGGTGAAAGTAACAGGATTGGATGCTATAATCTCATCTGTATCAAAAAACACCTTGAAACAATATGAAATATGCTATGAAAGATGGTGGAGGTTCTGCAATGAAGGAAATTTCAGTCAATAATTTTTTTAAACAAACAATACGAAAAAGAATTCAAGCATGAACAGTTTCAAATCAGCTTTATTATCGAATAATGAAATAGACGTAAAAATTTAAGGTATTTATAACAGCCGGCCAACAATACCCAAATACCCAACAACATTGATGATCTATCCTTGTAACTCGTGACTTTATTGTCCCTAATATCAGGTCACAGATTGCAAATGGTTGCGGAGATTGAAATCAAGTTACATTGACAATATTCATTCCTAACAAGATTGAGAGTACAGAACCATTATTAATACTGCCATTATTCAGAGACAAACTTTTTATTACACCCACAATGAAAGAATATATTTCAAGGACAAGAGATGTAAGATCAGAAGATGAAAATAAACTCATCCTAAAATTCCAAAAGCCAATACATCCAGCTTTATCCCAAGCCATTAGCGATTGGGTGAAAATAGTGTTAGACCTTAGTGGCATTGATAGAACCATCAACTGTAGCTATAGCACTCAACATGCATCTGCATTAGCAGCTTTCACAAGAAGAGTAAGTGTGGAAGAAATCGGGAAAAAAGCAGGCTTGACAGAAAATTCAGACATTTAATATTTTGTATAATAAACCTTCAATAACAAGGGTAGGAACATTCGCGAAGGGAATGTTAAAAGGCTTCAATTTTAAATATTAGCTTCTTAACTTGAGTATTTATTTTTATTTAAAAGTAATGTTTAGTTCAGTTTCTGGTACCAAAAGTTGCTGTTTCTCTATTTTATATGTATAAATCGAGACAATAATTGAACTCCTACAACTCCTACAACTATATCGCAATACTTTCAACATCTACCAGGTGTAATAATTGAAGACAGAACCCGAAGTATAATTGTAAGATCAAATGACTTACCTGTGAAGGAAATTTGATCCTAATTATACGAGGGTTCTGTCGAAATTATTACAAACCCTCCCAATTAGATTATGGCAAATTTTTGATAATTGGAAATGCAAGAAAACTTGAGGTTCCGCAGCTTTAATTTACCCGCCCATGCAGCGATCTAGTTGTGTTCTCCTTTAAACAAGTGAATTTGGCTATCCTTGGATCAGTTGATAGGGGATGACTGGTCAACAGGGTTGCCACCTCTAAATTTTATTTTTAGGTATATTTCTTTGAACGTGGTATGAAGACGATACTCTCAGGCATAACTACCAGGTGTAATAATTTCGACAGAACCCTCGTATAATTAGGATCAAATTTCCTTCACAGGTAAGTCATTTGATCTTACAATTATTAATAAAAGTTTTTCTCATATGATGTGAATTTTTTGAAGGACACTGTATACTAGCAAACATACTATACCTCTACGTCATAGTCATTCCTTTTCTTTATAAAGGTTAATGCTTTCACCTCTTACAGAAATCCTAATAGATTTAAACTGCCCCCAATTGTACGAATTTGTAAACTTGAGTGAATGTTGTATGATAAAAGCATTGTATAAATGCTCTTATGTGAATGTGTAGAAACAACTTGGTTTAAAGATTAGGATTAGAACAAAAACTGAGACGAAGACAAAGTTGACTAAATAGGCCCTAAAAGGACAATCAAAATAAAAGCAAACATGACATCTGTAGAACCTGCGTAATCCGCAATAATTTCATAGCATTTCTATGTCACTATGTTCCCCAGATAGAATTCGTAATAGATGCAAACACATTTGAAAAAAACTCGTACCTATAGAATCGAATTTCATAAAAAAAAAGTATTTGTCATGATCACAATACGTTTGATGATCGCCCAGAAATGGAAACAAAACAAAAAAACAGGTAGGTACACACTCCGTAATTTCTCAATAACTACACTTAGGATTTCGAAAATAAAATATTCAACAAATGTTTGAAATTCACCAAGATTTTTTGATATAAGTTTCTAAAGATTTCCTTCAATTTGGATTGGTATAATTATAATTTGATATGTTCACTATCCAGGTACCAATATTTCGACTAAGTAATGATCGTATAATGTTGCATTTTCCTCTCAAATGTGTGCTGTCATTTATTCATGAATGAACAAAAAATAGGTTAGGTATTTTGTCAACCACCGCCAACAGCTGAGAGCTGAGAACAGCGAGAAGTGAGACAAGAGACAATTCTTTATTCTTTACAGTGTTGACAACAGTTCATTTGCGATTCGGGAATCGACGTGATAACTTCGGTATTTCTCGCCATATATTGGTATCACTCCTACGTAGTTGATGTCTGTGACAAATTGAAAAAAGATGCAAGACTTTTGGTGTGCTTGGATTACCTCGCAATGATATTAGATTGGTGGGATCGAAAAAGCGCTAGGGGGGTGTGTGATAGGTAAAATTAGACAGATCCGCGAAAAGTCACGTGGTAGAAAGTGCTCTTGTGCAGTTCGATCTTAATTATATGAAACGACTTGTTCGAAAATGATCAGTCCCGCCAATACCCAATAGGGGGCCATACACAGACGTTCTTTCGCGCGGTTTATCGTGGCGTGTAGGGTTGTGGCGGTTAGTATGCACGAAAGAACGGCATGGCAAAAAAGCGTAAGTTCCATACACGTGATGAAGTATTCACATGATTTAGCACGTGATTGCGCGTGGTATATCAGTTTGAAACGATAAATCGTATGTGTGTGGGCAAAAATGTCATGCGATTATGGTCATGGAAAAACCTAAAGACAAAATGAAAAAACGACGTGTTTGGCAGAAAAGTTGGCTGGCTGACAGGAGAAATATGGTAACATGTCGCTTTTGCGAGAAATGAGAGATAATAATCCAGATGACTTCAAAAATTATTTAAGGATGGACGCAAAGACATTTGATGATCTTCTAAACTTCAGAAGACATCGTGACGTAGAATGGCGTAGAAGGTCTGAACTGGAATTTTGTACAAGCTACGCCACACTCCAGAGGAAAGCACGTCTGAAATCCCTTCCCATTCTTTCATTGCGTGAGCGATGCTCACACCCCAACATGATTTTCCATATGTTTTTGCAGATGACAGATGACACGATAAACCGCGCGAAAGAACGTCTGTGTATGGCCCCCTAATGGCGAAATGATTTATATCTTAGAGTAGGAATCGGACATTATAAGTTATAGATTCCTGTACCAATCCAGGTTTATATCCTTCATATCTTAGATCATATATGCTGACGCTAGATACGGCATCATGTAGTATTTGTTTGGTATTAGAGGGGTACTGATGAGAGGGGGTGAAGAGGGCAATAGCGTACTACGGTACAGTGGCGCACGAGATATTTTGGTACAGTGTATATTAACATACTTCTACAACACCCATATTTCTATTTTCTAATTTATGATGGATTTCCATATCGGTTACAGTGAAATGAAAATTAATGTGAATCGAAAACATTTTGTACCATTCTTTTGGTACGCCTAATTTAACCAGTACTAGACTTTTATTTATGAACATACTTTTCATCTAGATATTTTTGGAATACCCAGAAGATATTGGGTCCGTTGAAAACATTCCATTCAAGTTTTGATTAAATTTTCTCCACAAATATCATGATATCAAGAGAATAATTAAAACTGGCAATGAGGTCAATTCAATCAACAACTTTATAGTTACATGAACTAGAATACGAGATTTGCTGATTGCGATTTCAGAAAAAGTAATATGTGCACCTCGTAGTATGTATTGCTTTTACTACAAGATACACAATATTCTATACCAGTCTTTTTTATAGCTAATTGAAAATCCCATCGATAATGAACTTATAATAGAAAACAAAATGAAAAGTTGGTAAGTATATCAATACACAAGATATGTCAAAATGTACCGTCGTACAGATTGAGTTAAATAAAAAATGAAAAACTTGCTGATGAAAATTGTTTATTTTTATGAAACATATTTGAAACATTGATTCATTCTACATTCTATACAGCCCCAATATCAGTAAAAGTTAAATATATATGTGAATACTGGGTACTGAATATAAATACCAAATATACAAATAAACAGATGGCAAGACGATAATATATACTCTACGAAATAAAATTTTACACTGGAATATACATCAATTTGACATATTTGAAATATATATTTATTTATATATATCAGGGTTTGAATATGTGACCAAGTCTGTGCAATTATTGCGGTCGTGCATGGCATCACACGTTAAAAGGTAAGGGCTACATCCTCCCTAGCTCGCACAAGTCCCTCGAAGACTTCTGAAGGTTGCTCGTAAGGGTGCAGCCGGTTGATATGTTTTCCGACTTCCTGTCCAATAGCACGCCTATGGAATACATACTTATGAAAAGATCTGGCAGAACCCTTCTCAAATTTGACATTACAAACTGAACACGATTTTGGCATTATGATGAAAAATCGAACCACTTTTCTTCAAACTAATTGTCCACAGCAAAAACTCTCAAAACTATAATAAAAATACACTCACAAGATCGGCAGATTCGCAGAAAAAACACAATATCTGACATTTGTCTGAATTGACATTTGTTCAACTATCGTCGAAATTTGAAATCGACCAATCAATGGATTAGTACGCTAGACCCCCCCGGACCTACAAAACAAATAACCTGAGTGCCGTATGCCGTATCTAGCGTAGCATATATGATCTAAGCTTCATATAAACCATGCATGGATGATGTATGATATAATTATTTGGAAATTGGAAGAAACTAACCACTGGTGCCAGACTGGTTAGGATCTCGCCGATCATCATTTGAGAATTGAGATTGAGACGAAATGAAATAGCTTTAAAGAATGAATTAACTTAGGTTACTATGTTAGTAATGTTAGTTTAGTATAGACCTATAGAGCCACAGACAAGACGGTACAGATATGGGTGCGTTTTGTTGGCCTGAAGCTACACGGTTGCTTTAAAAATTTACGTGTTCTCACGGGGTACTACATTTGATCATCTTCGAACAAGAAGTTTCATATAATTGTAAGATCAAATGACTTACCTGTGAAGGAAATTTGATCCTAATTATACGAGGGTTCTGTCGAAATTATTACACCTGGTAGTTATGCCTGAGAGTATCGTCTTCATACCACGTTCAAAGAAATATACCTAAAAATAAAATTTAGAGGTGGCAACCCTGTTGACCAGTCATCCCCTATCAACTGATCCAAGGATAGCCAAATTCACTTGTTTAAAGGAGAACACAACTAGATCGCTGCATGGGCGGGTAAATTAAAGCTGCGGAACCTCAAGTTTTCTTGCATTTCCAATTATCAAAAATTTGCCATAATCTAATTGGGAGGGTTTGTAATAATTTCGACAGAACCCTCGTATAATTAGGATCAAATTTCCTTCACAGGTAAGTCATTTGATCTTACAATTATACTTCGGGTTCTGTCTTCAATTATTACACCTGGTAGATGTTGAAAGTATTGCGATATAGTTGTAGGAGTTGTAGGAGTTCAATTATTGTCTCGATTTATACATATAAAATAGAGAAACAGCAACTTTTGGTACCAGAAACTGAACTAAACATTACTTTTAAATAAAAATAAATACTCAAGTTAAGAAGCTAATATTTAAAATTGAAGCCTTTTAACATTCCCTTCGCGAATGTTCCTACCCTTGTTATTGAAGGTTTATTATACAAAATATTAAATGTCTGAATTTTCTGTCAAGCCTGCTTTTTTCCCGATTTCTTCCACACTTACTCTTCTTGTGAAAGCTGCTAATGCAGATGCATGTTGAGTGCTATAGCTACAGTTGATGGTTCTATCAATGCCACTAAGGTCTAACACTATTTTCACCCAATCGCTAATGGCTTGGGATAAAGCTGGATGTATTGGCTTTTGGAATTTTAGGATGAGTTTATTTTCATCTTCTGATCTTACATCTCTTGTCCTTGAAATATATTCTTTCATTGTGGGTGTAATAAAAAGTTTGTCTCTGAATAATGGCAGTATTAATAATGGTTCTGTACTCTCAATCTTGTTAGGAATGAATATTGTCAATGTAACTTGATTTCAATCTCCGCAACCATTTGCAATCTGTGACCTGATATTAGGGACAATAAAGTCACGAGTTACAAGGATAGATCATCAATGTTGTTGGGTATTTGGGTATTGTTGGCCGGCTGTTATAAATACCTTAAATTTTTACGTCTATTTCATTATTCGATAATAAAGCTGATTTGAAACTGTTCATGCTTGAATTCTTTTTCGTATTGTTTGTTTAAAAAAATTATTGACTGAAATTTCCTTCATTGCAGAACCTCCACCATCTTTCATAGCATATTTCATATTGTTTCAAGGTGTTTTTTGATACAGATGAGATTATAGCATCCAATCCTGTTACTTTCACCCCGTAGATGAATGAGTCCCTGACAAAATTCATGCCCGTAGAGAAATGCTTTTCCACACGGGGTGTGGGATTCTCAAAAGAAGATCGCATAAGATTAATGTTTGGTTAAAAAATCAGTGGTTCAGATATAAGTAGATTCAGAAACGTTGGAAACCAAACTTGTGTGGGCCTCGCCAGTGCTTATTTTTGCCAGGACTTTATTAATCAAGGAGAATGAAGAAAATGCATAAAATCTTAAATCTACTCATTTAATTGTGAAACTGTCCACTGCGACTGAATCTAGACCTGGCTTCCAAGATAGTTCATCTGGAACTCTGGAATCAACTTTGGTGGCAAACAGGTCGATATATGGATATCCAAGAATTGAGCAAATAATCTGGAAAGCTTCATTTGATAGCTCATAGTCCATTTTCAACTGATTTGGGCCTAGATTCAGCATCTCTTTCCAGGTTTGGTTTATTATTTATATAAGATGCAAATCTCAATATATGAAAATCTTCGGTGCATCCATACGAAAATGAATTGAACCTAAACGGCTGGACAGACTTTGATAATTTTTTTTTTTTTTTTTTTTTTTTTTTGTGTGCGTGTTCGGGAATGGTTTGAAGTTACAATTCGGTTCACTACAAAAATGTTTTTTTTTTTTTTGAAAACTGCTGCCTGCGCTTTCGCCACCGGCTTCGTCATAAAATGAATGAAAAGACTTCGCCATAAAATCGACAATGGGATAATCAGCAAGCGGGACAACGTCTGCTGGGACCCGCTGCTACGACTATATTTTTATTTTCAGTTATTCTAAATATCTAGTTATACCGTAAAGGTTTTCATACTGAACTAGAACTATTCCCATTCTGTTGATATAAGTATATGTTTTTTTTTCCGATTCTCATTAGGGCATGTACACCAGAAACATTTTTTGTGAAGCTTTTAAGAGCATTGAGTGATTTATGTGATTTTTTATTTCTGTGCTGGACCGGAAACCATGACATTTTGTGCTTTCACAAAATGCTCCAAGGAGTATTGGAGTATTTATAAACATATGTGAGTTCAAATTATTCATCCACCAATTCAGATCTTGGTTTGAGATTCATTGTGAAATTCATTAAAAATGCTAAATATTTGAAAGACACTAAATTTTATTTCCAATATTTTTGTAGACGAGCATGCTGCAGCACTCCAACAAACCTAGAAAATTCTTGGATAGTATGTTTTTTTTTTTTTTTTTTTTTTTTTTTTATTCGAAATTGACTTCAGAATGGACCGAATCTTTTGTTCTCATTTTTACGTTAAGTATAAGGTTAAATTTTATGTATATGGCACGAGTTGACTTTTATTCCGTTTACAATAAACCCTAACGAATATACAACAATTTTGTTGTTTCTGAATTATGTCTCATATGACACAAGTGATTCCTTCCATATGTAAATGTTTTAATATAGGTTTCTGTAGTTTGTTGGAAATATATGGTGCTATATTCAAGCCGAATGGCATAGAACCAAATTAATAACATTCTCCAAAATATTCAAAAGAAAGTTTCCTAAACTCCCCATTTATGGCGACTAAGAAATATATAACTTTAAGATCAATGGCACTCAGTATGAGACTAATAACAGATCTATAATCGTCTAATTTTAAAATGTTTTGGTTCAATGTATCTATTCAATGATTTCAAATTCAGTATGGCCCATATACCATCTAGTTTTGTCACAAATCATTGGTTTCAGCACATCACAAGTGGATGTCACACATTTTTAAGAGTTTTTCAATAGCTTGATTGAAATGATTGGCTTCACCACCCTTTATATTTACTTTAGGCTCAAAACTAAAATATTTTAGTTTTTTAGTAAATTTTCCCAAACAGAAAAATATCTGGTCTCGTTGACCAGCATACCTGGTCTCTACCTTAAGTTTTCCACCTACCACTAAAATCATAGGATCTTGTTTTCTTGAACTTCCTCTTTTGACTTCTCTCCCCTCTACTGTCTCTCTACTTTCTCCATCCTGTATTTTGCCTTTTGGCGCTGTTTAAATGGTTGATATTATTTCCTTTAGATCTTATTCCAGATGGACCAGGTATTATAGTTACTGAAATTGTTAACTGGTTTTGGACTTGTCAAGATCAGTTTATTATTTATATTTTTTTTTCATTGTTTTTTAGTCTCTCTGTGGAATTGTATCCAAACAAGTGTCAATGGATGAATCATCAATGGTCTCTCAGATTTGGGTTCAAGGAAAATAGAATAAAAAATCTGCGATGTAATAATAATTCATAAAATACCTACATCAGATAATATGCCTGCCAGAATTAGCCAAATCCTTCAAAGGGGGTTTGTCTCTTCCGATGGCGTGCAAAACAATTCATTGATGGGAATGGACATTGCTGTCAGTCCCATGCCCAGCTGTAATTTCATCTTGTTATCTGTCAACCAACCCTGAATGTCAGCATTCAGTGAAGGTGAATCAAGCCCCTTGCAATTTTCCAATACATATGATACTCATCCATATTTTTTTTTTCTTCCTCTCTCTCCAAACCTCAGAAAGATAGTGAGTACACCACTACTGTATATAGTAGGGACCTCTGGAGTGTTGGTGCAAATTGTGCCTAACAACTCTAGATTCAACTCTGAAGAAGCCTCAACTACTTCAGACACGTTTCCGTCGTCCGGAAGTTGGGAGACTATTTTGTCTCCCGGAATAATTTGAGATAAGTTTCTATCCTCCATGTTCTGAGTTGGAGGAAGGTTCAGATCCACATCGTGAATTTTTCTATATTCATTTTCTTTTTCCTACTCACCATCACTATAATCTGAAGTCGAACTGGTTTCTGAACTTGAATAAAATACGTGTTATCAGTATTCACTTGTAACACTAACAACGGAACCACATTTTCATCGTTACCAGAAGAAGGATATGAAACTGTGTTTTAGTATTCATGAATAGATGGGTTCATGCGAACCTAT
Organism: Chrysolina haemoptera; assembly: GCA_958298965.1. Classification (NCBI taxonomy): domain Eukaryota; kingdom Metazoa; phylum Arthropoda; class Insecta; order Coleoptera; family Chrysomelidae; genus Chrysolina; species Chrysolina haemoptera. The sequence continues at coordinate 37,917,467 of OY282585.1, read as the reverse complement.
ACCCCAGGGACATATGTATGCCCTGATAACAGGTAACTTGAAAAAGTAAACAACTTCGTTTCAGTTTATTCAAGTATTGAACACATAAATAAGTAACAATATATAAAATAATTGATCGGTGCTCTGGGACTGTGCATTTGCTTTTACATCTACGGGTAATACCTCATTTTCAAATTATCTTCCAGAAAGGGACATATGTATGCCCTGATAATAGGATGGCATGTCTCATTTTGGAACATATGTTCACTATTTTTCACAGATGCAGAAAGTAAGTTGCAGCAATAATTAAAAGGTTCATGTGAACCCACACCCCAGGGACATATGTATGCCCTGATAACAGGTACTTATATTTTTCTCTGGTCGCATATCATATGATAGCGAAATTGTCCAGGTTTTCTTTATATGCCATGTTTGCTGTCAAACTATGTGTCAATTTTTCTTGGACCTTTCCTAAAACGTCAATTAAATTAATTTTGGTGATAAATACTCACTCGACGTGGATTGCAGTTCCAGCAAAAGCCTTTTCAAGTTCTTTTCAACTTTTCAATTCTTTTTAGAGGGCTTTTTCCCGTTTTCCTTTATTCTTCCCCTCTTTTTCTCTGTTTTTCTGGTACCAATTTGTGAACGTGTGTACGTCGTTCAATACCACAGACAAAAGTGAATTTGGCTATCCTTGGATCAGTTGATAGGGGATGACTGGTCAACAGGGTTGCCACCTCTAAATTTTATTTTTAGGTATATTTCTTTGAACGTGGTATGAAGACGATACTCTCAGGCATAACTACCAGGTGTAATAATTGAAGACAGAACCCGAAGTATAATTAAGATCGAACTTTACTTTAGGTAAGTTCGTTTGATCATATAACTTTATTCAAACCTTACTGAAAATTTTCTATTGACGCCACTGATCGATCGGCAATGTTTGAGCAGCTAACTTCACCCTGCTAAATAATTCTTAAATTCTTCTTCTTTTTTCTTACATATAAAAAATGAGTTTTGCGTTCTGCCGACTTTTTAGCATGAAAAGCAAGTTATTTTTTGATTAGTAATGTGAACTAGAAATTGATATAAAGTCCTATCAAAAAAGAATTAAAATCTTAATTCTACCTTCCAAAAATTTACTCCAGAGTATTTGTTACCTGTACCTTGAGATTGGTAATAAATTCAGCCCTGCCCACTATTTATAGGTTAAGTGATTCTAAATATTCTTGTCATTTTCATTTTAGGAAAACAAACATGTCTTCGGGCCGGCCAATTAAATGCGTTGTTGTTGGAGATGGAACGGTTGGAAAAACTTGTATGCTTATTTCATATACTACAGACAGCTTTCCTGGGGAATATGTGCCAACTGTGTAAGTTGAATGTTGCATTAGCAAAGACTTCAATAACCAGTGCGAGAGATAATTTCTCTTCTTTCTCTAAGTTTGAAATTGAAACATTAGTGTTGATAGTTTTAGACCTTCACTACATACTTCATACTACAGTTGATAAAGAGTACCCATGATGCAATATTTTCATTTTTAAACCAAGTTTATCACATCAATAGTCGAGAAGTGACAATAACAGTATTTTGTGATTTAATCAAAGCGTTCGATTGTGTCAATCACGAAATACTGCTCCAAAAGCTGAATCATTGTAGCGTCAATGGAATGACTCACAAATGATTCAAATTGTACTCAACAAGTAGAAGTCAGATTGTGAAAACCACCACATCTTCAGGAAGGTCAATATAAACAGCGGTGTTCCACAGTGATCAATACTGGGACAAACACTTTTTCATAAGAGATTTGGCAACTATAGATATCGTGAGAAAATTTACCTTATTTGCAGACGACACAACTATATTATGGCAGGAAAAAAGTACATAAGATCTTCATAAAATTGTCAGTTCAGATGTTAAAAAATTCAAATATTGGTGACTCTAATCTGTTATCATTCAACATCTCAAAAACCAACATAATATACTTTCAATGTAGTGTTGACAACAGAATATTAGCCCCATACAGTTGCGTGATAGAAAACAAAATGAACACCAAATTTCTAGGATTACCTATACGGCGAGTTTTTAAATTCATCGATGGATAATGCGCATTCGTGCTGTCATCGTCAATTTCCATTAGTTAAATAAGGATGCAATGCTCATCAATGGATCCATCGATGAAAAACTTGCCCATAGATATCAAGCTCAGGTTTAAGTACTTCTCAATAAAAAGCTTTCTTCAGGGTGTTACCCAGTAAGAGTAACCTCAATTGCACTTGGATCCTCTGCAGCAAAAACTGTCTATTTCACGTTGATAGAACTGCTGTTAAGATATGACATTTTGGGGAGTTTGTGCAAAAACAAATTTACAGTCGGTTTTTGTTCTTTTAAAAAGAGCAATCAGATATATTTACAAGGTAAAACGACTGGAAAATAAAATTCTAACGCTACATACATACATCAAAATATTTCGTTATCATCTAACTATGGCCACCTGACAGACCACTGATCTCATACCTATTCCAACCCTTTTAAAGGTTCTATTGTTTACAACGGTCTCAAGATGTATAGCAAGAGTTTTATGAAGACGTCTTTTAAAAATAAATTCTAGTCTCAAATTTTGATGTTGTATTTTTGTAATTGAGATAGATTTTAATATGAAAATGTGATTTTTATAATTTTTTTAATGTGTGTGCTCTGTTTCAATTGACTTCATGTTTTTCTTGTTCTTTATACATTTATTTAGATGCATCAGACTTATCTCACTTTGTCGATAAGATTAACTATTTGAACAATAAAGTATATTTATTATTATTATTATTATTTATTATAGGTATGGAAGTCATTATAATTTTTTTATTTCAGATTTGATAACTATTCCGCCCCTATGGTTGTTGACGGTATTTCAGTAAGTTTAGGATTATGGGACACAGCTGGTCAAGAAGACTATGATAGATTACGACCTCTATCTTATCCTCAAACAGATGTTTTCCTCATATGTTTCAGTGTAGCATCTCCGTCTTCTTTCGAAAATGTTACTTCAAAATGGTACCCTGAAATCAAACATCATTGTCCAGATGCACCCATGATATTAGTTGGTGAGAAATTCAGTATAATAATTTTTGCTATTTTGTGTCACAAAAGAAAAAACATGTACAAAGTATCATTTTAACCAGGTAGAAATTGAAGATCGTTTTGAAAAATAAAATGCTTTTCTTTATCAAGACTCAAGGTCATGAAGTTCATAACTTCAATGCTTTTATCAAAAATGTGTGTTTTTTATAATAATTCTGAAAATATAATATCATGTTCTTTCTCTTCATAAGAAATTACTTCTCAGAAAAATTTCTTTGGGAGAGTCCAATTTCTTTTCCTACCCTGTGCATAAACTACTAACCTTTTCACTGCACTGATGTAGTTTAAGCTAGCTAATACCAAACAGATCAAATTCCTCTGCTGCCTTTACTCATCTCCTAATGAACCCTCATATAGACACCTCTTTGAGTTTTTATCACTTATAATTGCACAAGGGGTTTGTATTTTATCAGGTAAATTTGGGTTGTTTAGTGAGAAACTGTTTCCTAGCAATTCGACGAGAATAACTGTCAACTATTAAAAACACGACACCGAAGGTGGAGTGTTTTTAGGTTGACAGTTATTCTAGTCAAATTGCTAAAGGAAACAGTTTATAATTTGAACAACACAAATTTACCCGATATCAATACAAACCTCGAGTGTAATTCGGCAGGACAATTTAATGAATAAAAAATTCAGAAACATATTATCAATATCAAACTATTCATTTTGGCCACCAACAACGCGATAATTGATAAACAAATGAATAAGTGAAAACACCACTAGTGTATTTGTTGCTGTAAAAGTTAAAGCTAACTTTTGCCGCTGTCAAAGTGACAATTACTGTGGCATATGCGATTTTTATACATGAGTTAAATTGTCACTAAAATTTTACTTTATCCAGCAAAACCATTCAGCAGCTAAAGTCATTATATTGGCAGATTCAATTCAATTTACACACCTCCACCTGCCTCAAATTTTCCAACAAATCAGAAGAGGTGGGTCATAAAGTTGAGGCCTTTGCTATCCGCAGGGATCCATTATAGCACCAACACTGTTCTTCTTTCTTCACATTAATGATATGTTCGGGCTTCCTCATGTCCAGTGCACAGCTCTGCGGATGATAGTACCCTTCATACCTATCACAGTGGCCAGCATAACTATTTCACGAGTATCGATACCAATGAAATGTTCCATTTCAATGCTCAGTATTACCATCAGCAGTACCCTTTCACGGGAACGACAGTGAAGTTATCTACATCCACAAGGTACACTGAGAAAAAAATATCGAAATTTTAATTTCTCTAATCATTGAATATGGTTTTCCTGGCGGTGATATAACATGGCGCCTTGGTTTTCCATACAGTCTCAAGGGGTAGAAATAGGGTTGGAAAAAATATATATAATTCGGAAAGTTGACTTTGTACACCTTCCATTTTGAAACATGTTTGTCAGGCTGTCTAAGGGGAAGAAAATGGGGTTGAAAACTTGAAAACACTTATAATTCAGAAAGGTGACTTTGTCCACCTTTCATTTTCAAATATTTTATTTCCCGTGGTAGAATTGACTAGGAAAGTGTGGTGTCTGAGTTTGTCAGGCCGTCTAAGGGGGTGAAAATGGGGATGATAACTTGAAGAAAATTATAATTCGGAAAGTTGACTTTGTACACCTTTTATTTTCAAATATTTTATTTCCGAGATAGAATTGACTAGAAAAATGTGGTGTCTGAGTTTGTCAGGTCGTCTAAGGGGGTGAAAATGGGAATGATAACTTGAAGACAATTATAATTCGGAAAGTTGACTTTGTACACCTTCCATTTTCAAATATGTTGTTTACCGTGGTCGAATCCACTAGAAAAATGGATTGCCCGAGTTTGTCAGGCCGTCTAAGGAGGCGAAAATGGGGTTGAAAACTTGAAAACACTTATAATTCGGAAAGGTAACTTTGTACAGCTTTCATTTTCAAATATTTTATTTCCCGTGGTAGAATTGACTAGAAAAATGTGGTGTCTGAGTTTGTCAGGCCGTCTAAGGGGCTGAAAATGGGGATGAAAACTTGAAAAAAATTATAATTTGGAAAGTTGACTTTGTACACCTTCCATTTTCAAATATGTTGTTTACCGTGGTCAAACTCACTAGAAAAATGGGTTGTCTGAGTTTGCCAGGCGGTCTAAGGGGGTGAAAATATGGTTGAAAACTTGAAGAAAATTATAATTCGGAAAGTTGACTCTGTACACCATTCATTTTCAAATATATTGTTTCCCGTGGTCGATTTTACTAGAAAAATGGTGTGCCTGAGTTTGTCAGGCTCATATAAGAGGGTGAAAATGGGGTTGAAAACTTGAAAAAAATTATAATTCGGAAAGTTGACTTTGTATACCTTCCATTTTTGAATATGTTGTTTTCTGTGGACGAATTGACTTGAAAAATGGGGTGTCTGAGTTTTCAAGGCCGTCTAAGGGGGTGGAAAAGTAAATGTAATATTATCTCTGTTGATACACGAATCAAATTTGATCTTTTTATCTACTTCCTGCATTGGGACTCATGTACAACACGTATTAACAGAGATAATATTATAGTTTTTACGTCAACCCCTTTTCCACCCCCTCAAACGGCCTGACAAACTACAATGTCACAACTCCCTTATCAAATTTTATCATTTCATTAATTTTTAAACTTTATCATTATTTGAACTGAAATTTTCCATTCGGGCCCTTTCTCCGAAGTTCCGACACCTTCGGAGGGCGCGCCCCAATAACCACTTCTCAAACTACGTGGTCTTTCAAAGTCAAAGTCAAAAATAGCTTTATTGCTGAAAAATATAAATTTTTGTTCTCCCCATCAGGCGGTCTGACAAACTATAATTTCACAAATTCATTGTAAATTTGCTCCTATCAATTTCCTGCCTTCAGAATTCAAGTATAATTTTTTTCAACCCCATTTTTACCCCCATTTTCACCCCCATTTTCACCCCCTTAGACGGCCTGAAAAACTCAGGCACCCACACCATTTTTCTAGTCAATTCGACCAAAGGAAACAACATATTTGAAAATGGAAGGGGTGCAAAGTCAGCTTTCCGAATTATAATTTTCTTAAGTTTTCAACCCTATTTTCACCCCTTTAGTTGCCCTGACAAACCCTGGCACCCCATTTTTCTAGGTAATTCGACGACGGGAAAAAATATATTTAAAAATGAACGGTGTACAAAGTCAACTTTCTGAAATGTAGTTTTATTCAAGCTTTCAACCCCCTTTTCACCCCCTTAGAAGCCCTGACAAACTCAGGTACCCCATTTTTCTAATAAATTCGACCACCGGAAACAACATATTTGGAAATGAAAGGTACAAAGTCAACTCTCCGAATTATAATTTCTTTCAAGTTTTCTACCCCATTTTCACCCCCTTAGACGGCCTGACAAGCTTAGGCACCCCATTTTTCTAGTCAATTCGACCACGGGAAACAACATATTTCAAAATGAAAGGTGTACAAAGTCAATTATCCGAATTATAGTTTCTTCGAATTTTCAACCCTATATTCACCCCCTTAGACGGCCTGACAAACTCAGGCACTCCATTTTTCTAGTCAATTCCACAAAGTGAAACAACATATTTGAAAATGAATGGTGTACAAAGTCAACTTTTTTAATTACTTTTTTTTTCAACCCCATTTCTACCCCTTGAGACTATCTGAAAAACCGAAGCACCGTGATTTTTTACCGCAGTGAAAATCATATTCAATGATTAGAGCTATACAAAGTTTCCACCATAGAAATTAAAATTTCGATACTTTTTTCTCAGTGTTTGTTGTGGATGTGGAAAACTTCTCTCCTGTTTCATGGGAAAACCATGTGAGGTCTATTTTGCTAAAAGTACCTCTCAAAAACGTAGTTTTCTGTTTCGTGCCAAGAAGTATTTCACTTCCCGGCAATTGTTTATGATTTACAAGGCACAAATCCGACCTGTTCTGGAATACTGTTCCATATATGGAGTCCAACTCACATGAAACTTTTAGATTCTGTTCAAAAAAGCCATTCGTCTCGTCAGAAAGGTTGGCGATCTATCTCTGTTTTATAGATATTTTCATGGACGATGCTCTTCCGAAATATCATCGATCGTTCAACCGTTAGCGGTTCCATCGAGACTGACCCGTTGAGCTCAGGCCTCACATCCATATGCTGTCACTTTGAAGACAAAACGGATATCTTTTTCCCAGGGCTCGTTCTTCCAACGAACAGGGAAACTTTGAAACTCACTTGTCTTGTCTGAAAATAAGCTTCATGGAGTAGGAGTCGGTGTAAAGGAATTGTGCAGTGCAAAGGTTAATTTTTTTATGAAATTGTTTATTAATTGCATAAGTACTTGGCCTAACTTGCAACATGTTTCAATAGAAATAATTTGATTTTAAGGTACGAAAATAGATTTAAGAGATGATAGAGAAACACTGAATGCCCTAGCCGATCAAGGTTTATGTCCTATTAAAAGAGAACAGGGTCAGAAACTGGCGAATAAAATAAGAGCAGTTAAATATATGGAATGTTCTGCTTTGACTCAAAGAGGACTAAAACAAGTTTTTGACGAAGCAGTGAGGGCTGTTTTGAGACCTGAACCTCAGAAGAGGCGTCAGCGCAAGTGCTTGGTTATGTAACCTTTATGTAAGTAATGCAGTAATGCCCTTATGTACTGTGTAGCAATTTTGACATGAACCTCGAATAAGTTTATTTACTTTCGGAAATTTAGTGTCTTGAGCAAAAAGTGAAATGAAACAGAATGAGAGAGCATTAGGAGCATCACTAATGAAATTTTTTTGTTGGAAATTTGAAATTGAAAGTAGAAGAATCATCATAGTAGTAATTTATATGCAGGGTGACCCTTTTTTAATGAGAAAGAAGCATTAACATGTTATCTTCATCAATCTAAACTGCTAAATCAAAAACAAAGGGATTGATTATTCAACTTATAGTCAAAAATAATAAAATAAGGGTAAGAATCACCATATACAGTCAATTGATAATGAAGATATGGATTTCAATACATTTAAAATAAAAAAACGATTCTTAAAATAACCACATCACATCAACACACTTCAAACTTCAAAGGTCATGTCACAGAACACCTTACCTAGGTAGATCAGGTGTTCTGTGGTCATGTTCTTTTTCATAATATTTCCATGATGTTTCCTCAAATGTTATTGGCTGAAATGTTATCAGTTGTACTCAGGGAAAATTAATTTTTTTGACTTTACTAAAATATACTGGAATTGTGTTTCAAAAATTCATTATTGGGGTAGTTGAGTCCTGTCAGTGGTTGCTTCCATGAGGTTGGCTGGGTAGCATTCTAATTCCATTTCATTTCAATACAGCAGTTTCTTTTAATTCCATAAATTTTTAAGGTTGTCACCCTGTATGTAAGCTTCATAAGGATAATACATTTTTCATGAATATTCAGAATAATAAATAGTTTATTTATGCAACAAGTGCAAAAAGTAGGTGTTTATTGCACGAGTTTCATACAATATTTTTTCTACGTTCATGCAAAAACCAGAAAATGTTTCATTTAGGTGGCACTAAACTGTAAGGAAGACATTGTTTGTTTAAATCTATCTGCTAAAAGTAATTCAAAAACATTTTGTGTAATTCAGATGAGATTCGAAGGAAATAATTTTATTTTTAACAAATTGCATTTTCTAGTAATTTCAGAGTCCATTATATAATGAATATGATGAAACATGCAACTATTTAAAACGTAATACAATCTCACTGAAAATGGGCTAAATTTGGCGTCGATTTGAAAGTTTATGTCTGTCATGATGACAGGAACGCTATGGTAGAATGACAGATGAGTACAATAAAGTCTTTATTGCACTCAGTGCAATAAAGAGACAGTTTTTCCACCAAATATAGTTCAATAAAGTTTTTTTTTTGCATGAACGTAGAAAAAAAATATTAAAATTCCATTTTGCTGTTTTGTTGGTTTGTCATGTCCAATATGCTCTCTTAATTTATTGATTGCTGCATTTTTGGTGGTTTAATATATGGCAATTTTGGTTGGTAAAAATGCAAACTTTTTGATTTCAAGTTTTGCCACATTTTACATATTTTTATATATATTTTGTAGAAATTTATAAAAAAAATCAGACAATTTTTTTATGTTTCTTTTCAACAGTTAGATTATCAGGAATGGTAAACATCTAACAAACTGTCAAGCTCTCTATTTTTCCAAAAACTGGTTGAGAACCCTCTGCACACAATAAAGGGGTTGTAAATAACAAAATGTTAAATCTGTTCTTTTAAAATCAATTTTGTAGTAATGAAATGCCTTTGTCTTTCTTCCATGATATATTTTTTTCATTATTGGATTAGGCTGCTGAGGGTAGTTCATTTATAGAAATAATTTTCCAAGAAATCCAAAGAATCATTTCAAAATTGTTCTAATTAATTTGTGATAGCGAAATTTTGAAGTTTATGTGTCAGCCCAATTAATAACACAAGATACAAGTTTTCAGGAAGGTTATACACAAAAATGTATACATGTACTATATTCAGATTCTTCTAATTGTAATAATAAGATATGTTAGTTATTATTTCAATAAACTTAGAAAAAATGGCATCACATGGTGATGAATAAGTATGCATACGATCACTCACATTCTCTTGATAAATATTCGAAAATCGTAAAAAAAATATTGAGAGTTTATTAACCACAGCACTCAACATGACATTATGAAACTTCAATCATTTTGGATACAGGAATGAAAAGAAAAAAATGTATTTATGATTTATGAGAAATGTCCAGTTCAGCTGAAATATGTTCAGCTCTGTGTAGGTAATACCATAAGCAGTACCAACTTTGGTTTCAATTGCTAAACCACATTTTAGCAGCAGATATAGATTTCTTCATATTATATTAATATCAAAAGTTATTGTTGTTAAAGCAGCAACTGAAGAACCTCAAAAATACTTGGTCATATAATTATTAACACTCTCATGGTATTTTAAGTATATACTTCGAGTTAGGAGGTAAGTATAATCAATTATTTTCGTATACTCGAGTGATATTTACTTAGAATATACAATTAATAAGGAAACAACAATTTATTTTTTGACGTTTATTACTAAATGTCAACAAAATTCACATTGTTGGAAGAAGCAAAACACCAAAACAGTTAAAAAAAGTTGTGAGGTGTATATTCGCTAATCAATAAGTGGTAACTACGTAAAATTCATAATTGCTATTGGCTAATTTCATGACGAGTGATATTCGAAATTATATAAGCTAATTTAACCGAATTGATGTTTATAATAAAACTTTAATGTTGACTTTCACAAGAATATCATCGTATTATTGTAACTCATTATACTTCTCCTTGAAGAAGCCATTGTATGACAAAAGATATGTCGCGATTTTGTATAATAAAAAATTGTGAAAGTCAGCATTAGAGTTTTAGTATAAACGCTGAATTTTTACAGTTATCGGCTATGATTGGTTGAAAATTACATGAAAAAAATAATTAACGAAATTCGAATGGCAATCAATCAATAATGATATTATAGAGATAAAATATCATCTTATTCAAAATATCAAACCTCTTTGTCATACATTTTTCATTCTTTTTGTCAGTAAATATGTGATTTCAAAAATTTGTATAAAATGACTGAGTGTTCAGAACCGAAAATTGTTAATTAAGTAATTTACAATTTTAGTGACACTCTCTCTCATGAACAGAACCCTTACATGTGTCTGTGCTAGTATTATTTATAGTAGCGCTCTTGGGCGTGACTATAATCACTATATTTATTATAGTGAGTGGCCGGTGGGTCAACGGTTTGGTGTTCCGACGTTGACATTTTTGCGGGCACTAGACCAGGTTCGACCACTGAGTGCCAGAGATTTTTTCTCAAGTACGTCGGAATCCGTGAAGACCAGCTTCCTTGTTGTAAAGCAAGTGTGATGTTCCCTAAATGCCAATTCCAACGTCTAGTGTTTGCTTAGAGTGCACACCGACCACTCGAGGGAGTGCTGTAGGTTTTCCTACAGCTGAAAAGTGAATACTCCACAAAAAATCAGTAAGTTGCCTCGGAGTGCCATGGAATATTTTAATAATAGCTGTCCTCCACCCACACAGGATGTGCCTTTGGGTAAACTCAATGAGTGTGAGGGAGTATTATTATATTATGATAATGATGATATGTGTATTCAAAGGCATAGCCTGTGCGGATAGAGGAGATTATTATTATTATTTGGGGTAGAATAGTAGACCGAAAATGTGGTTGTTCAGTTTGAAATATTGAAGAGCTGCTTCAAGTATAATTGGAGGTGAGATATAATGAAATCTTTTTTACTGGATTGGACAGACATTGTTGGTCTTAAATACAATATTAAATTTCTCATTAATATTAATGACTTTTAATACATATTGTTTTATCCAGTCACAGTACCTGTATCTTCAATGCATCGAAACTCTAAAAAATAAAGTATAAATTTTAATAGTTTACATTTTATAATAAACAGCGAATATGTGAACTGACTATCTCCTTTCCTATTTTTTGTCATCACAATTATTCAGGAAGACTTTGAATGCAGTATTGTTGTAACCTCATGTTCTGAAAACTGTCATTACTCAAATCTTAGAACTGATTATTTGTATTTACTATTTATTGATATCTATTATATTTTATTGTACTTTTTCATTATATTTTACTGTATCAATAATCCTTTTATAACATTAACATTCAAATTACTGCTGAAAAAAGTTGAAGAATTTCAAATTAATTATAGGCTCTTCAGAGGTAATTTGAATTAATTATTTTGTTTGTAATTTTCGTGATTTGATTTTTTGTGAAGTGTGAAATATAGAATCAGTAGTATATTTAATTCAAGGGCTTATGGTCATTGTTGAGGCATTTAACTTCTGTGTATATAATAATTATTGTCAAATAATAGACCTGTCACATTTTGATCTGAACGTTGTACATTTAGAAGTTGAGTGCAACTTATTGGTCATAAAACCTCTATAGTTTTAACATTAATTTAAATATTGTATTATGTTATACGTCAATCAAATTGAAAATAACCAATTTTTATATAACTGTTTCATTGAGTTTGTGCCATTTTGATAATTATTTTTATATTTATTGAGAAATTTGTTTAGTATAATATTAATTAACATTAGGATATATTATGAGTAGGTTGCTTTAAACATTTTTATCAAATTCAGCAGTTCAATCCTTAATACCCTGCTCAACGAACAGTGTTGATCGAATTTTGCTAACTTTTACATGTTTAATTATCACAAAATCATTTGAATTAAACAAATTATACATTTTTTCTTGAATGAATGTACAGAGTAGTTCTTCGGTATTCTGGAGGTTTTTTCAGATCAAAATATCCCATAGAACCTTAGTATCGATTAGCTGGATTGTGAAAGTTGAATGTGAAATTTTGAAAAAACCTCGAAACTTTATAAGTACAGAGCATTGATTTAATCCCATCTCCCCTTGACCAAATTTTAAATTTGTCAGCCATAGGTTAGCGCTGCAAACTATTACTGAACAACTGTCATTACTTCTTTCATTGCTTATCAGTCATTTGCATTGTTTAGTAAATTATTAGAACAATTTTCCACCAGATATACTCAATACTACCACATGCGCAAGTTTGGTTGTCTGACTCGGCCTCGAATTGCGGACCAACTACCTGATTCGGTACTTGCGGATCAAACCAATAAGACCTTTCTTCAAAAACAATGAATTGCCTTGATATTAACAAATTTTAGTGGTTACAAAATCTTGCCCCTCTCTCACCTTTGTTGCGCTCATGTGTCTTTCGCAAGGTTAGTTCGTTCTAGTTAGAACAGTCTAAAACAGTCCTCAAAAAATGTATGTACTGAATTTGCTCATGCCCAAGTTTCTACGTAAGGTTAGAACAGACTAAGAAATTACTCCTCATATATGTGTTTAATTTTCTTATGCCCAAGTGTTTTAGTATGATTTGTTTGTTCTAGTTAGAATAAACTAAAATATTACTCCTCACAAAATGTACGTCTCGCTTTCTCCTCCCTTCGTTTTTATTGGTCATTTAAATCACATAAAAGTGAAAATCGTTCATGGTATTTGATCCGCATTTCGTGTACGCCCATCTAACTTTTCTGGTCATATGAGATACAGGATTACATGAAAGCTGTGTATAAAATTTAAAGAAGTAATTTTATTCAATCCTTGGGACGACCTGTTGAAATATTTTAGGATACCACTCTGTATAGCAGATGTATTTTTTTGTTGGTGTTATCTTGAAAACTGTTAGGTACTAGTTTCATTAAATAATACAAGTAAGCTCTTGCTGAATTACTTTTCAGAGCTGAAAAATATTTGTATTGAATACAACAAATTCTGGAAATGTTTCTACCTAAGTTACAAAGCCTAATCTAACTTACGAAGAGTCCATCTTCTGTAATTATTGATGTAAAGAGAACAGTTGGTTGACAAAAAGCAGCACAAAGGAACAGGAATAGAAATATATGTGCACCCATTATCATTATATTCCAGGGTTAACAAAGAGCCAAAAGAAACAGTTGATGACAGAGTGGGGTCAACATGACTGATACCTGTATTATCGCTTGCATCCTTGATCTTTGTGCTTGCTCTCTAAATATCCTGTAATTTTTAAATTTTACTGGAGGGTGAGAATTGGGACAAATGAATATTTTTGATGATCGGTAAAAGCTTAATGGACTAATAATTATTTTCTTATAACGTTTTTCCGGAAAAGGTCCGAATCAGTTATCAAGTGCAGTTTTAGGCTATCCATCAATAACATTAAGCAATCCCCCAAAGTCCTATTGTGAGAGTTAAGGAAGATGAAGAAATATGTCTTTTAATGTGAGATGTCCGGCAAAGTTAAGCTATGTTGACATGGGTTGTGAAGCACAAACGTGAGTAACGTTCGTGTTGGTCATTCTTTTTTCACTGTCGTGGTGTAGTTTACACACGTTTTATTTATCAGTCGTGAAAATTAATTTTTTCGTGGCAGAAGCCTGTCTTCTTGTCAAGGGCTGAGTTTTTGCTTTCAGCAATCTTCTTTTTTTCCTGGGTATAGGAACCACGTACATTTTTAAATTTTATTATTACGTGGATATCGGTAAATCCTTCTATTTCCATGGCGGTAGCTGTTATTCTTGCTACTGCTACAACATACAACTTGAGTTCTACGGCTTCAGTACCACAGAAATCTCGGACCACGTATTCCGCTTATCGCCAGCAGCCCCTTGTCGCAGAGTAGACTCGTGTGACTTCACGTTTGGCCACGCCCCTTTTTTGGTGAACGCCTCATTCAACTATTAATTTGAGGGAGAAGATAAGGAGTGAAAATTCCGATTTTTTGTAGATTACTATTTGAAACAAACTTTCAAATAATGCAATAAAAAAAATTGTTGAATGAGCTCATTGAATTTTGTAAAATTTGTTCATTCGTTCAATTGGTTGCACCCTTACGAGCAATCCTCGAAAATCTTCAAATGGCTTGTGCAAGCTAGAGAAACTATTTGTGATAACCCTATTTTCAAAGCAAAAAAAATCTTGTAGTACTATTTTACAAATGATTTTTCAAAACTGAAAAATGATTTTGAAGAGACAGTTATGATACTTCGTCTGTTTAATGGAAACTATACCTACGACTGTTTTGGAGATAAGATCGTCTTTTCAAAATATAGCCATTACGTTTTTATGTGTACTAACATTGATCAATTTTGGATATTAACTGTAAGACCAAAGTAATATTTCAGTTCTAGTCACATTTTTCAACAATGAATCATTGTTCAGCACAATATTTTTTCACATTAAGTCAGGAGGTGACAGCAATTTTTATGTGAGATCACCATCTGTAATATTTAAATAAAACCATGTAATTTGCAATGATGTATTAATTTCCTTTTCTACACACAGCGCCCACAACGGAAATGTCGTACGGATATGTACCGCGTAAAATAATCAACTAATCACAGATTCTCAATCTGTGTTACTAAATTTTGTGGAAATTCTTGTATACAAATAGTCTTCTTGAATACCCAATTCGTTCCACAAATCGAACAGTATGAATTGGCATCTTCGGCCATATGTTGTTAGTTTGGAATGGTGATTGAGAGAATCCAGAAATGAAGAAAAATAACTCACCTATAATTACAGAAAGTATCCACAATTTCGGAATTATCAGAGAAGGGTACTTTGACATTATCGATTTTATTACATTGTAATAAAAATTCACTTGAATCTATTTATGTAATTTATTTCCAATGGTATACTAACTATTTATTTTATCTTCACTAGTCTAATGCAAGTCCGATTCTGTGTTCACTTTTTTCACTATTTATCTATCCGTCCGGCTGGCGTTGCGATATATATTACAGAATACTCTCTCTCTCCTGAGTTTTCGTTTCACGGTTCCTCCGTCCATCTGGTTGATTCTCGAAGTGATTCGAATAGAAGTTGAAGGTGATGACGTCGTCGCGCATTCATGACAGGTCCCAATGACTCATGTAGGACTGCTTATCTCGTCCGCTCCTCCGGAAAAAAAGCGATCATGTCCGGCTTGGGAAATATTACAAAATCATGTAATTGATACTTGAGGAGTGCTTCTTAATTTTCTCCACAGGTGGCGCTGCAACTGACTTTTTGTAAGTCGCGGACTTATTTGTGAGGAAATATTAGTTAATCAGTTGGGTTGGGCTGGGATGACTCAACACCTTTTTCACATGTAATTCGGAAAGTGTAACTTGAAATCAGAATTGTAAATTGTAATTCAGATTTGATAACTGAACGAACCGAATTCGCGTAGTAAATCGCCCCTATAACTTTTTTGTTTTTGAAGATATTGAAATGTTTGGAGGATCTGTATGAGACATAAAAATGTATTTTTTGACAAGTGACTCAGCGTCATGCAACTTCCGGTCTCACCGAAAGTGATATAAACTTTCGATTTTTAAATGAGACGCCCGGTATATTTTAACTTTTTTTTTAACATTTTGAATACAACTATGTATCATTTGTTACTTTTTGTAACCAAAAAATTTTTTTACTGTGATATTTATTTTTTAATCTATAGGGCTATGGATACATTCAAATCATTAATTTCAGTCCTAAAGTATTGGGAAAAATACAACTTTACGGTTTTCGGTTGAAATGCTGGACGACCAGAATATCAAAGCTGTCAGGGACTGGCCCATTCCAAAAGACCTCCACCAGCTTCGATGTTTTCTTGGCCTGTGCACCTACTACCTTCGATACGTGCTAGGGTTTGCTAACATCGCCAAATCATTGACCAGGCCACGAAAGAACAGACAAAGTTCCAGTGGTCCGAGGAGTGCCAAGATTCGTTCAGGAAGCTGAAGGGGGTATAAATCAACGTGCCAATTCTAAGCTATCCCCTTCCGAACAGAAACTTCATTCTGGACACGGACGCCAGTAACGTAGGACTTGGAGCCGTCCTGTTCCAGTTCCAGGAAAAACAAGAAGTCATTGGATATTTCAGCAAAACATTTTTATACATTTAATACGTCTACGGAAGGAGATTTCAGGTGAGGACTGACTATGCTGCCCTCAAATGGTTTTTTCAGTTTAAAAACCCCGAAGGACAGGTAGCATGCTGGAACGAGCGACTTCAAGAATTTGCAACATCGAGCAGGGAGCAGTCACAAGATCGCAGATGCACTATCATGGAGACCATGATGAAGTCGTTCGTATGACCACGGTGGTTAACGATGACTGAAAAGATAACAAAATCAAAAAAGACCAAGAGAAAGATCCAGACCTTGGTCTGGTCAACGGCTGGAAAAAGGTCAACCGAAAACAATCATGGCAGGAAATTGCACGCTATTCTTTTGTGGTTAAATCATACTGGGTCCAATGGAACTCCCTTACGTGGGAAAATGGGGTCTTGAAAGGCGTGTTTTGGTGTTCGAGAATGGCAGAGAGGAAAGACGCCAGGAAATGTGAAAAATGTTGCATATTCGTAAAACCAGAACAAAGCTCTACACCCACAGTCCGACGGAATGGTAGAAATGAATAGGACAATAAACCGTCACCTGTCCAAGGCCAAACCCCTGTCAGTATTATTATGGGACGAGAGCTACGACTGTCGTGTGACTTGCCAAAGAAACATTTTCTACCTGGTAATCAAGAAGCAGACTCGAGATAATCCGGCCTATGAAGCCGTCTGGGAGTGCCTCACCAGATTGAGAGATACGATGCTGGACCAAAATCTCATGGACCTGACAATCCCAAAATTGTCCTGGAGAATCATTAGAAACATGTGGGAAACGATATTTTGGTGTGCTGACACCATCTTCAACGAGCAAACAGGAAGACTGGAGTGTTACTTCCATCGGACTTCACAGTGTAGATGTGGGGAGTCGTGCAGGTATCGACACACTCCAAGAATGACATTACAGGACGAAACGTCTTTAAGAAGGAGGCAATAATGAAGTCGAGTCCAGCCCTGGCCCAGATAGTAGAAAGATCTGTGAATCTCCCAATACATTGATTCATCGGTTAGACAAACAAGAGAACTCGCGAACAGTGGAATTTGCAAAACGTGTAGATGGTTTATTTTTGATGAACTCACTAGGATGCAATGATAATATTGCAGAGGAGTACCGGCCATAGAACGATATACCAGAGAGATGAAGTTTATCAACTCATCTGCAGTGTTCCATATCAAGTCAGTAAGTTTAGGTTTGTTGACACATGAGCAACAAAATGAATTGCTTTTTTTTTTAAATGCAATCAAAAAAGTGTAGAGTATCAATATTTGTTGAATCACATAGCAAAACATTATTCTGGTCGAATCAATGCTTATCGGACTAACAAGAGTTAGAAGATATTTGCGGGAAAGAGAGAACTCAATGACGATAATCATAATATCGTTAAAAGAACCCCGCACAAACCTTATGGGAATTTGCCCTCTGTCGAATTGGCCTGTAACTTTGGGAAAATGAAGTTCTCAACATTTCGAGCAAAAGTCTCTATGGGCACAAAATGATCCTATGAGTAGTAACGAAGTTATGGGACGTCTACATGTCCCAGACTTTAATTGATGTTGCGCTTGTAAGTAGACTAAGCTGGGAGTAAAACAAGACGTGAACTTTAGCTGAGGCTGTAGGAGAAATGGTATTTTTGAATCCTACTGTTTGAAGGTAGGTGATGGAAATGTCGGAAAATCCGAAAAAATCGTGGAAAACTCGCTCAAAATCTACATTTTTCGCCATCGAGATCTAAACAACCTAGATTTTTTCAAAAAATATTTTTTTTTCAGAACTTAATAGCTCTCGCTTAATATCAAAGTGTTGCAAAATCGGAAAATCGATGAAAATACTGAAGAGCTTGGAAAATTCATTTAATTTTTTTTACGCTGAGGAAAAAGATGCCTTTACGCACGTAAACGTAACATGGCACTATGTTGTTTCTTAAAGCCATATATTTTTTTAAGGTCTCAAACAAACTTTCGTCAACAAACTTAAAAATATTACGGTAGACCTTTCCTTTTGAGATTAAAATAATATTTTTTCTGTGACAAGAAAAACAACGATTTAATCAAATATCTACCTTTACCTATGTGTATATGTATCTGGGAAAAAAGAACTCACTTTTTTCCCCTCTCGATTTTTTGTATATATGTAATTCAACCTCGAGCTAAAATCTAATACTTTTTTCCCTTAACTATTTTAAATTCATCGAGTAGGTAATCTGTGACCAACACAAAACACAAATGATATAACAAAACCATCAAATCAAAAACTAATAATCTCCTTGCAAAAATGATATTATAAACATGTTTTTCAATCAGTAGAGCTTCCTAATTACATCTTGCAGAAGGGAGGCAAGATAAGATATCCACAAGTAATGTTTTTATTTTTTAATACACCTTAATTACCTTGTTTCATCAGATAAGTAGGTTACAGGTTACTCATTTGAGTATCATTTCATTTTAAGGAAGAAGTTTTTTAACGAAAGTATATTTGAAACTTAACAGTGAAGCAGTATGAACATGAATGAATTTCCAAAAAAATGTTGTTTGCAAAAAGTGACATAGTTGTATTCAGAATGTCAAATGGGGACAAAAGGAGTGAAAATATACTAGGTGTCATATTTAAAAATTGAAAGTTCATATCACTTCCCGTAAGACCGGAAGTTGCATGAAGCATATAAATCCTCCAAATTTAATTTTTTTTCCTGACCCGACTAGCTACTATGTTTCCATTTGAAAAAAATTATAATAATAATTTTAAAATAAAATTTTACATAGCAGATGCATTTCAACCGAAAACCGTGAAGCTGTATTTTTCCCCAATACCTTAGGACTAAAATTAATAATTTTAATAATTTCGAAATAAAAAAAATTTCTGGCTACAAAAAGTAACAAGTGATACATGATACAGAATGTCATATAAAGACAAAAAAAGTGAAAATATACCGAGTGTCTCATTCAAAAATCGAAAGTTTATATCACTTCCAGTGAGACCAAAAGTTGCATGAAGCAGAGTCAATTGTCATAAAATGCAGTTTTTTGTCTCATACAGATCCCCCAAATTTCTTTTCAATTACTGCTAAACCAAAAAAGTTATAGGAGCGAGCCACTTTCCGTGGACACCCAGTATATCACTTAACATACCCCTTCTACTTAATTTTCTTAATATATGTATCTATTAATTCTGTAAGTTTCACAAAAACTACAGAAGTTACTGGGGTGTTTCCATGAAAAGTTTAACTCGCTGTATTTGTTCAAGTCCGATCATGGTGCAATCAGTCCATGAATGACTGATAGCTGCTTTTAACACTATTTTCACTCCCTTTTTTTTTACATTCCATTTGAGAACCAATATTTCTAGGGTAAGTCAAACAAAACAAAAATCAATTTTAAACTTCTTTATTTAATATATAACAAAATTCATAAAACTAATAAGTTGTAAATACTCAGCACTCAATAAATCACACGTTTTCAAGTAATTCTAAGACAGAAACTTCGTTCATTCTACCAAAAATACAGACTATACGAGAGTAAAGGAACAAACGACATTTCCAATCACGTAACATAGAAACATTTATTTACCTACAATTAAACTATCTTCCAAATATAATGTAGAATCCGTAAAATTTTCTAGAAACACACTACAGGTTCATATAGTTTAAAAAAAGTAACAAAAATGTTCAATCGAAGGCTAAGAATGTGTAAATCGGTAACGCCCCCAGTCTCAAAATTCGTAAACAGAAAAACCAAAGCACGAATTTTGAAACAAGTCAATAGTCGAAAAAAATTGTTGAAAAGTAACAAGGTGTTGAAAAAAAAAACATTATTTTTCAAAGGGCCCCGAAGTAACACCCTTCTGGTGTCCTCACTCTATTGAAATTTTTAAACACCTTGTGGAATTTTCGACAATGTTTCTTTTCCGAAAAAAACCCCAATTCTGGCCTAATTGTTAAAACATTAAATTATCTCGGTGAATTTTGCTACATATTGTGAACATCAGATAGAGACAGAAAAAAATTATTTGCCAA
Organism: Chrysolina haemoptera; assembly: GCA_958298965.1. Lineage (NCBI taxonomy): Eukaryota > Metazoa > Arthropoda > Insecta > Coleoptera > Chrysomelidae > Chrysolina > Chrysolina haemoptera. Next base: position 37,896,874 of record OY282585.1, on the reverse strand, counting down.
TATCTGTCAATATTTAATTAATAATATAATTATATCACATATTTTTTCGATTCAAATGCTCGACAAGGTGGACAAAATATTCCATAAACAGAAAACTACTGTACGAGTTCAGGTATGGTTAGGATCTCCGTCAGCTAAGAATGCATTTTTATGATTTGAACAAGCATCATCAGGTGAGACCACAAATTCGAAGTCCATTTGTACCGCGAAGATAAAAAAAAAACACTCCAACCATCATCATTTGAATTTCTGGTATTCCATTCATAAGGACCAGACTTTTCTTTAATTGAAATTGAGTGAAGAAAAAAATCATGTACATGCTTTATATAATTGACCAAAAATACATCAACAGTTTCAGTTCACTCATTATGCCATGTGTTTTTTGAAATGGAACACCTTATTTTTCTCATTAATAATTTGAGTAATGTCAACATAAGAAGCCATTACTCAAATTATATTAGGCGAGAAATGTTGTCGAAATGTTGGAAATAAAACTGTAACATTACCCATGACAAGTAATAACAACATTTTTGGACATAAAAACAAATTCAGTCGGATAATAAATGGTTTGAGAAAATAAACGATTATTGCTTCCGAATTAAACCTTATTTACGATGGACGTGAAATATCCCCACATCCTACAGATTTTAAGTTCTCAAAAATGCTAATCATCATTTCTTTATGATGTTCTACAATCCCAAATATTAGTAAAATTTAAAAAACTTCATAACTTTGTTATTTTTAGAGAAGAATGTTTTAGATTTGATGAAATTATACAAAATTAAAAATGTGCGTATAAAAGTACCTTTTGTTTTCAGGCTAGCAAATTGCCCAAAATTCAACCCAAAACATGAAAAAATCGAAATTTAAAGTAATATCAATACAGATGATGTGATTAATAAACCTCAAGTAAAAAATTTTGATAATAGACGAGGACACTAAAAAATATTATCGCTCTAAGTATGCTTTAAAATACACAACGCATATATGAATGAACCCAGAAAATATCATTTGAGTCAAATTTCAATTGCAGCCGTTCCCATTCATTTCTGAAATTCAGCAAATTTCAAAGCTACTAATATTGTGAAGATCTCTCCCGAGCCCAATCAGCCAAAGGGCGTATTCTAATCGGGTTGATATTGACGTTTGCTATTAGTTTCTCGGAATTCTCTGGAGAATACTTCACAACAATTTGCAAATTTGCAATGGCGCGAGAAAGAAGTCATTTGAATTTTGTTGATTTTAAATTCAAAAAATTAACAAAAATAAAATATAATTGCCAAAAGAGTTTCCACAAGCTGCAGAATCCGTTATAAATAATTTTAAATTTTGTGTTCACACCTATTGCACATAAAATTCTTGATTCCTGAAAATGTCTGTCTGATTAATACTAAATACTCAATAAAAGTGGTTGTAATGAATGTATTTTGAAAATTTAATCAACAAATGAATAAATTTTAGTTGATCAAATTTGTATTCACTATGACTCTATGATGAACAGACTATTAATCATGCTATTACATGAAATATACATTTTCTGAAATAATATAATGGTGGAGTGTTTCTGCATTTTGTAGACAATTTAACAGCTCCCACTGGATGTCCTTGCTCGCTTTGCTAATATTTAGAGTAGCCATTTGTATGTACAAAGAATACTACAAAATTAAGTGAAAAGAAGTCAAAACATTCAAATATAGGACAACGAAAAAATTAAACTCTCAATATTGTCTCATTGTTCTAGGTAAAGCAAATCAAACACTTTGTACAGAAACTTCTAGATTCAATGGTTTTCACCTTAAAGTTGACCCCTCGATTTATTGCAAAACACGAGGGGTCCCTTACAAACATCATGGAAAAGTGGGTTTCGCAATCCATCTTCATAAAATAGTCAGTTTTTTTTTTCATAGGACATCAGAGTTATGATCAGTTACACTTGTTCAAGTTTTTGAAAAAGATTAAGGTAAACCTGGGTAAGTGTGAATCGGGGGTAACTGTGAACATATCATTTTTAAATGACAGGAGTACACCGATAGAAGTGCGTTTTTTTGTTCGAAGTAGTATATCATCCTAGAACACTTGCCCGCTAAAAAGAACGCCAGTGCGATAATTGGCGGGCGCGACATAACCTATTTAATTCATGCCATAAAGTGATCACAGTTGATGAGTGCACCGTGTTATTTTCAAAATACAAGGAAAAATACATTAACCAACGTAAGTTATTTTTATTCATTGCTATTGTATGTGTAATATGTTATAGTTTAACACAGTATATATGCATTTTCGTTTTTTTTTTCGTGCTGTTGATAAATATCGTGTTCACACTTACCCCTTAGTATTTCGCATAATGAGGTAAGTGTGAACATTTCATCAGTGCAAGTGTGAACGTACATTTTTGCGGTGTAAGAACGTAATAAAAATTTTTCATTTCAGATTATGCCAAGAGTCTACGTAAGAAAGACTAACAGAGGAGGGGCTTATTCAAAGGAAGATATAAATTTAGCTGTGGCTGAAATTAAACGCGGTGCTCTAACCATACATAGAGCCCATAGATTATATCATATTCCAAAAACCACTCTATTTTATCACCTGAAAGGTACCCGAGGAAAAAAAAGTGAGACACAAGGCCGTTCTACAGTGATTCCAAAAGAGGATGAAATCAAATTAGCAAATTCTCTTCGCACACTTGAGAAGTGGGGCTTTGGAATCACGAGAAAAGAATTGCTGATGGTTGTTGCAAGTTATGTTGAACAAAATAATATTAAGACACCATTCAAGAACAACATACCTGGTGATGATTGGTTCAGAAACTTCAAAATACGTCACCACCTGAGTATAAAGAAGCCCCAATCAGTTGAGTACGCCCGAAAAAAGATGACAGATCCGTTCATCATTAATGCATATTTCGATATTTTGAATCAAACTTTAACAGATTTATCACTTCATAACAAGCCCGAACAAATTTGGAACCTAGATGAGAGTTCTTTTTCTCATGATCCTTATAAAACAAAAATTGTTGGTGCAAGGGGAAAAGCTTGTTCTAGAACCGTGTCAGGTCCGGGCCGGGAAAATACAACTGTTTTAGCTGCTGTATCTGCTTCCGGATTAAAAGCCCCTCCACTCATTGTGTATAAGGGGAAGAATATTTGGGATGCCTGGGTTCCAAATGAAGAAGACTCGTATCCAGGAATGTCATTTGCTGCCAGCAAAAAAGGCTGGATGGAGACAGACATTTTTTTAAATTACTTTGAAAAAACTCTACTGCCTGCTCTGGGACCACACAGACCTGTTCTGATTATTTATGATGGTCATAGCACCCATGTTAACATTCCTCTAATAGAATTGGCAACTGCCAATGATGTAACAATTCTCAAACTTCCCCCACACACGAGCCACCTTCTTCAGCCACTAGATATATCAGTGTTCAGATCACTGAAGGGTACATGGGATGAAAGATTAGTGGCTTGGCAAAGGAGAAATGTGGGAATTAAAATACCAAAGAAACAATTTTCGGCAATGATCGGTCAAGCCTGGAAGGACCTCAAGCCTATCACTATTAGTAATGGTTTTGTAAAAGCTGGTATACAGCCATTTGATCGGCAGGTCATATCTGAAGACAAATATGATCCTGAATGTTTAAGAAGGTGGAGAAGACACACCTCAGGTAATGCTGTTGGGAGACGAGAAGAAAATGTCGAAGAAAACCAAAATGTCGAAGACAACCAAAATGTCGAAGGAAACCAAAATGTCGAAGAAAACCAAAATGTCGAAGAAAACCAAAATGTCGAAGAAAACCAAAATGTCGAAGACAACCAAAATGTCGAAGGAAACCAAAATGTCAAAGAAAACCAAAATGTCGAACAAATTCCAAATATAGAAGCTACAACTAGTCGATCCACATCAAAATTATCATTTGAAGAGCTTCTTTTGAAAACAATAAGACACTCTGATAGTGGCCAGGTACAAAAAATAAAAAAAAGAAAAGTGGCATGTGGAGCAGAAGTCATCACTGCACCACAGGTATTAGCTAGACTAGAAGAAGAAAAAGCGACTAAGACTAAGAAAGTTTTTCGACAAAAAGTTAATAAAAAGCGTACAATCCAGAAAGAAAGTGACATCGAATCAACAGATGAAGAGCTGGACGATTTCTCTGTAGTAATTGATTCAGCAGATGACTTGGACCCAGAGGGTTCTGATACAGAAGAAGAGCTAGATACAGATAAAACTCTGGACAAAAAAATCGAAGAAGAGCAAACTAATATCGAAAACGGCAAATGGGTGGTAGTTCAGTATGAAACCAAGAAGAGAATAAGGCATTTTGTTGGCAACATTTTGAACGAAACTGATGAAGGATGGGAAGTGAAATTTTTAAAATTCGGCAGAAAAACCTTTTCTTGGCCCGATATAGACGATATTGATACGATTAATAAAGAAATGATCATAAGAATCCTGCCAGACCCCAAGAGAGGCCGCAGAGGAGACACATTCATTTTCTCAGTAGATTTTTCAAATTTCAATTTAGGCACTTAAGTTATATTTCATTTTGAAAAGTTCATAACTTTTTAACTATTTTAGATATTAAAGTGTTCCAAAAACGAAATTGTAGCTTTTTTAACAGTATTTCACACTTGCCCCAAATTATCTGAAAACACCTTATATTGTAGATACCATGAACCGCGTTCACACTTGCCCCACTTTGTGGGGCAAGTGTGAACACCGGACAAAAAAAAAAAGAAAAAAAGGTGAGTAAAAGTGTTTTGTTTTTAACCAGCAAAACTGAAACATCATGTAGACAGATACTCATACTAGCTATGTTTAAAATATGAAATTTAAAAGACATATATTTTATAAGTTATAATGCTTTAAATTGGCACTAATCAAAAAAGCGTTCACTCTTACCCAGGTTTACCTTAACTATTTTTCGGGTTTATCAGTCATAAATTGGAATTTCGTTTGATTTCATTGATTTTAATAAAAAATTCAATCATCTTGCTTTTTTCAGATTAATAGAATTATTTATGTCAGTAATTATTTATCAAAACACGTTTCTTGCATGAAAATATACAAAAAAATTTCAATATTGATATGAGCAAGAACTCTATTTGAACATATTGTTTTTTGATAAAATCGCAAAACAGCTGCCAATGATAAAACAGTTCCTGTGTGACCCATTTAAGATGGAAGCACCCTTATAAACTAACATTTTTGAACCTATTCAAATGATTTTTTTTTTGTTAGGTAGACATTCAAAAAGTTCACTAGGACACCAAATTTCATTAATAAATCTCCATTTTCACTACTATTCTCATTTTTCAAGGTAAAAATCAAGAAAAATTACTAGTGATTTTTTTAGAAAAAATTGACTATACCAATGGATTCACGAAATTTTCAAATGGTTCATATGTAAATTACGTTGAAATGCGACAATCAATAAAAAAATTATAGGGGAATGAAAGTTGAAAAATATGCCATTCAGTCAACCCATCAATTCAATTTCAGAACTTTTATCAAAATTCGGAATACACCGCTGTATTCAGGAGGTCTCGATATATGACTGGTCAGAATTTCATCGAAAAATAAGAAAATCATAAGATAAATAAATTTAAAAAATATTTTAATGGAATTTCAAGAAAATGTTATTTTATCTCATAATTTTTAACTTTTTTTATTCATTAACCAATTTCGATGAAATTCTGGTCAGTGATATTTCGAGACTCCCTAAATTCAGTAATGTCGTCAAAGTTCTGATTTGAAATTGAAGTGGTGGGTTGATCAACAGCATATTATTCTCAAATTTCATTCACCTATAACTCTCTTATTGATTGACGCATTTCAAAGTAATTTAATCATACACCATTTGAAAATGTCAGGAATCCAGTGTAGTCTGATTTTTTCTAAAAAAATCACTAATAATTTTTTGAACTTTTGACCTTGAAAAATAAGAATAGTAGGCCCTGAAAATGAAGATTTTCCATGGAATTTGGTGTCATAATAGACTTTTTCAATGTCTACCTAATAAAAAAAAAGTAATAATTCCAATCCCTTGAAAAATGTATGTTTAATAGGGGTGCTTCCATTTTAAATGGGTCACACTGTAGATAAAAGGGAAAAACTATTATTTTTGTTCAAACGATCTAATGAAAATGCAGAAACGTAAAAGTTTATAATGTACTCCTTTTTTATTTTTTAAAAGTTAATTTTTGAGAATATTTTTGACTTTGACTTGAATTTAAGATAGCCTCAAAACCCAAAAAATCTATTTCGAACACTGACCATGAAAGCCTCAATCATTACATACGTATATTATCTAAAAATTCATCTGTTTATCTGTTAATTAAAGACATGTAAAAACTGTTTTGAAAAAAAATTAGAGTGCAAGTCTTATCACTGGTTTTAATAGCCTGTAAAAGAAAACTGTCAACTTTATGTAACACATCCATCTTTCCATAAGGTTTGTGCTTGGTTCATTCATATACAAAAGCATAGAATTTTAACACCATTTCCCTATGCTGACTGGACTCATAGTGATGGTTTTAAAAAAATGAGTTATTGATAATGTTCCATGAAGGCAATAAAAAAAATGCTGGTTACAGAATTCATACTTGGCATAATAAAAAATCAAACAAAAATCGATTTCCACTACACTTTTCAATCCATAACGCATTGCAGACAATTATATGCACCTTCTCACAAAGTTTATCTCTCGAAGCGCGACATAACCCGCCAAATAAAATCAATGAATCGCTATAAAAGATTCCAACGCTGCAGGTACGACGCCCCGGTATGGTATTTTGAACTGCTGTATCACCCTAGCCGCAGCGCAACTCAGTCTCGTATATTTTGTCGTATTCACTAGTTCATGTACTTGTTGTCCTTTCAGCAAGTTAGCGAATTTGTCACCGTTATTGTTCACTAAATCGATATGTGCTCCCTTATCTAATAAAACTTGTGCGACACTGGCTGGACATGGTTTCGCCATGGCTGCCAGGTGAAGGGGGGTATTTCCGTCGTCATCTTTGATATTGGGATCTGCCCCAACTCTCAGAAGAACCTGAAGACAAGTAAATTAATTTATTTCATAAACGAAAGTTATTGTAACAATTCATTAAAAGGGGTTTAACTTTACAAGTGGTTGTTGGTGAAACAAAGAACAGGAAGAAAAATCGAAATACTTGGAGCTCCTTGAAATAAACTCGATTTTTATTTCAACATTCGATTTTAAAAGATTGGGACTAGGCATCTCTCGGAGTACCTACTTTTTGAAATTTTTAAAAAGCAACATTGAAAAATATTTCAGTAATTCGAGCAGTATCTCTATTTTATTTATATCTCACTAGGTAATTTTTATTTTTTTTGAAAAAGGACTTAATTCTTCGAGGTATGAGTACCATTCAGATCTGCAGTTATACTTAATATTTCAAATGCACATTGCAAAAATAATATATACAATGTTTTTATTGAATATCTCAAAAACTGTTTTGTTAAATGTTAACTATTATATAATATAAAAATTTTGTCAACTTTGCATGTTCCACTTCTAAAATATGAATTTTTAAAGTTTATCGTATCACTTTATGTTGTTACCATAGATTAAACAAAACTTTAAGGAATCTTTTCATAGATTAAATTATATTACATTACTTCTCGATATCAATTGTTTGATACCATAAACAACAAAAATTGCACTCAACCACAAGATTGAACTTAACAATACACCCAAACTCAAGAACAAATTATAAATATGTATCGTAATACCGCAAACATTAAAAATGCATGCCTTAGAAGACAAACGTACAAAGTTAAAAAACTTTCGCATACAGTGTACGGCATAAAGTTCGCAGCATATGAAAAACTATCATTATTGATTGTCAAAAAAATCATTCTTGATAAAAATGTAAAAAAACCATTCTTATAAAAACCTCTGCTTCATCCCAAACCTGAATTGCAAACACCAGAATTGAATGTATTATGACCCTATACGAGGCAGAAAGAAAAACATTATTTGTTTTCAAAAAAATATGATACCTTCAATTAATTATTCACGGTGGAATCAAAGGGAAATATTGCTCAGAATCGAATGCTGATCCAGGAATTCAAATCAAAGCCACCTAAGATCAATTTAATTTTTCAACTTTTTTTCCCATTATTCTATTAATTTTCATCCATTGTCATTTACTATTTGCAGCAAGATTTTGCGACAGTCCGTCACATATTTCAATAAATGCGATTTTCTGATAGAAGCGAGAAGGGTGAGGACATTCAGAGAGTGATATCATCATGTCTAAGAATATACCATCTGTGCAGCATATTATTCCTTATGTCATACAGGGCTACGAGGAGAAAATAGTAAAAAAATTTTGAAGAATTGAATCAACATTCGAATAATATTTCTTCTTGACTTTCAATTCTACCGTGAAAAATGAAGTGATGGCATCATATTTTTTTGAAAATAGAGCACGTTTTTTAATCTTCCCCATGTAAGGTCGTAAAAAATTCAATTCTGGTTTTGCAAATCAGGTTTGGGATGAAGCAGAGGAAGAAGATTTTTTTTGAGAAATCAATAATAAAAAAGTTTTCCATATGCTGCGAACTTTTAAGTTTTTAAGATATTCAATAAAAACATTGCAAATGACTTCATTCCTGTTCAATCAACGGTACCAATAAATTATTTAATTTGTATAAAAAAACGATTTGTCAAAAGTTTTCAGTTGGGTATAATCAAAAATTTAAATAAAAAAATAAAAAAAGCGATTAACTATGCCACGTATACAAGCTAATATATTATCATTAATAAGATTATAATTGGATATGAAAACAAGTTCTGGTAAGTACATAATCATCCTGAATTTCTCTTATTTCAGCTAACAAAGCGGTTTTTCTTTGTAAATCTTACTCAATTAAGACGTTTTTACGAATTTTGGCTTATATCTCAGAAACGGCACATACAAAACCATTCAAACTCACACACTTTTCTTACGACCCATACCACTACAACATAATAAAATTTGAACCAATTTGACTGACATATGTTGTCATGCAATGTCCTTGATTTTGAATGAATCCTTTCATTTTTTTACAACAAAGATAAAGTTGCGTCGGAGCAGCACGGCAAATAATAATAATAGTCGTCCTCTAGAACGGTTATATTTTTGGGTACACTCTACTCTGCTCATGAGAGAGTATTATTGTTGTTGAACTAAAGTTCAATTTTCCCTTCAGAATATGGTCATTTTGTGACTGACTCACGTGTTGAGGTGTTAAAAGAGCGGTTTGGTGTTGGGATAAACTTGAGTACTTTCATTACTACATTAAAGGTTCCAAACAATGTTCCATATTTTATTATTCCAAATTTATCTTGAACATGTGATTTCTAGAAATGAGTGAATAAGCAGAAATGATTCATTGAAGATCCATAATGGTCAAGTTTTCATTTTTTGGTTATGGATTAATTATGAAAATTAAAGTAAAATGAAACAAAACTGTGAAAGAATCATTGAACTATCTCTAGAAATGAAAAAGTTATAGGACTTTGAGGTTGCGCTTGGAATAATGAATTCATTATAGGCGGCACTCTAGTGTGTGACGTCACGTGACATAAACGATGCGGCTCATATTCGCAGAGTACTTACAAATTCATTGGTGTGCAGTTATTTGCTTTGTTCGTGTCGTGTTTTGTTCATTATACGATGACTGAAATTAAAAAAATCGCCTACAAATATTAAGTGTATTGTCCTTATGTGTAAAAGCACAACAATTAAAAATCCCAATAATTTTTATTTTCGTGCACCAAATGATATGAATAAAAGGAAAGAGTGGTGCACACTAATGAGGCGTGATTTGATTGGACATAACTAAAAGTACTGCATATGTATGTGAAGATCATTTTGATGTAAGTACCTATTAATCATTTAGTGGTTTCACCAATTTGTTTATGTAACAATTTTCCTTATGGCAAATAAATTATTATTATAAATTATTATAAAATTATTATAATCTGATTGGTATTAAGGCAAAGTAATGGAATATATTACCCCAGTTACTCTGTGAATTATATCTATAATTTTGTCCCAGTGAAATCCATTTTGCCCCTTTGAATAACAATGTTATTAACTACGGTTAGCTTCAAAAAAGTCGCTTTGCATTATAATCACTATTACAATGGGCATGTCCACACGGACGGACGGTTTGTTAATTCATACCGGATATTATTTGGGTAGTAAACATTTTTTTTTTCTTTAAAAGTCAGTTCTCAACCAGAAACTGTTTATGAAACGTTTTTTAAATAAATCATCGTTATAAGTTGAACCGTGTGGCTGATGAAGCAAACTTAAAAGTAGATACTCACTTAAAAAGTTTAACTCATATTATTTATAAAACGAATTCGAAGAAAAAAACTATCACTGTGTATAAATAAAAACTACAATACTCAATTCTTTTAGATAAAAAACAATTAACTGTCATTAAATAACAACAAACGGCGCGAGTACCCTGGCACGGCTAACGAAGTAATAAGTAGGTAATATGTGGTGTAGCGATTTCGCATGTCACATGACGTCACAGGCGAATCCGAGACCACAGACGTTCCGCGATAAAATACGTAAACTTAATAAATCTATTTCTCAGTCACTTATTGATGGATTTTATTTTTATTTCACTGATTTATTAGTTTTGATCTATACTTTAATTCCATGGCGTTAAATATAGTATTAACAATATCAATAAACTTGTCCATTACGTTCCAGTACAATAAACTAAACATGTTTTACGAGCTGGGGGCGGCTAGACACAAAGTGCCCAATAATCCCGAAATAAGTGCCAGAGGATTGAGGGGAGTAATGAATATTGTGACTATTTTTAACCCTCCAGTACTGGCGTGGTGTCTGCGCTTCTGGTGCAAGATCTTCAGATTCCGTTTCCATTTTTTTGTTTCTGCTAATGAGGAGGGAATACTCCCAATAAGGCAGGGATTCTAAGTACCGTCATAACTTTGTTTTCAGTATCTTATTTGGGTCTGAAGAACCCTGAGCCAGTTTGATGACGAGCCTTTAGATGATGAATATATTACCGAAGAATGACAAGGAAACACTTAAACAGAACAGGATGGAGAAGAAATCAGCAATAGTAGAAGAAAAATTACCACCGATTATGCTAAAAAATGAAAACGTTCGACTCTTAGGAATTCCAAAACTTCATGTTATCTTGACAAAAATCCTATTTATTTTTATGGCTGAACCTCTTATAATTTATATCATCAGATTATTATATACTTTCTTTCAAGAGATGTCCACTTAGTGATTGAAACATGTGTTGAGGTATTAAAATAGGGATTTAGTTTTGGGATGATATTTTGGAGAAAAAATTTAAACTGACCCTTATGCAATATGTCCTGCTGAATAGAATATTTTCCACAATTAAAATAAATTTTCTGTTGAAACTCAATACTCACCTCTGCTAAATGTGGCGAAGGAAATTGGCATGCAGGATACCTTCCCAAGACAGCGGCATCTCTGCAACAAGCTAGGTGAAGCATTGTTCTGCCAGATTTCGCCCTGATTTTTAGTTTAACCACATTATAAATAGCTTTATGTATCTCCTTCGTGATTTTCTCGGTACTGGTATGATGGTCCATAAGACGGGTAAGTAGACACGCTAGATGTAGAGTGATTACCATCACACGCGTCAGATAGTTTACATCCCGCTCGGCGTTTGGCATTCGTTCCAGCATCAAACTTCCTGAAAAAGAAAAATATTTATGATAAAGAATGCAGGTTATCAAAACATAAAACAAATTTTTACATATGATAAATAATAAATATTTTTAGAAAATATTCGGAAGTTGTCGAAAGGCATGGACAAAGAAGTAATTTAGTCCACATTTGGAACCCTTCAAATCAACATTCAGTTTCACAATTCATGGAAAGAGACCATCAGCCTTCACTTTCAAGGACGATACAGCCAATAAAATTATACGAGGGGAATTTAATAATTCGAATGATATATTTGATATCAACCAGTCAGTTTCAGTATCAATTAACGACACATTTATTAATAATAGTAGTAGTAAGAACAATCAATTTGTTAGATATGAGTGTTTTCATAATGCAAAGTAATTCCGTTGTTTTTCTCGTAATGTCGGAATATCCAAGTAATAATATATTGAATAATTGGTTTCGTGCACAAGACCCTGGAGGTAAAACAACATAACCTGAGAAACCTGACAACCCACCTAACCCCACTTTTCCGCTCTAACCCCACTTTTGCGCTTTATTTATACTAAAACGTTCTTTAGAGTCTTTCAGTAGAAACGCAATCATTTAATCACAAATTCTCACGAATTGTTCTAAAATAGGAGAACAGCAAACGAAACGAAATAAAAAAGTCAGGTTATTTCTTCGTCTTTTTCTACGATTCTGTTTGTTTTACCTCCAGGGTCTGTCAATTGTGCATGAAACCAATTGACACACAAACCTAACCTGAGCAAGCTAACCTAGCTTGAGAGTCGAAAATGCATGAATTAGTTTTTCACTCGCAATTCACACACAACCGAGATCGGCATTGCAAATATTTCGGGAAAGTCCCGAACCCACGCCTCTTCGGGATTCTTTCTTTTTCAAGCGATCCTGCGTTCGGTACTCTAGACACTTTCTGTGTGTAATGTAGCTGATCATTGAGAGTAACCTTTTCTCGTAGCTTTATCTGTTCCGAACTATAATAATAAAGATGATTTTTTTTTAGGTCACACTGAAGTGATATAAGACAGGTCAACAGAAGTAAAAGAAAGAAAATACACATACTAAGAAATTACTATAACAGACAAGTATACTTTAAAGGACAGGATTGAAAAAAGAAAACAAAGTTTTTTCAATATTTTTATTACTGGTGAATTAGAGGTATTACTCGGGTATTACAGGAATTAGTTGGGCATTAGTGGCATTAGCTCGATATTACTCGTGAATTACTTGGGTATTAGAGGAATTAACATTTTTGGGAATTAGTATACACAATTTGACTCCCCCTCGGTGGGCTGTATACAAAGAGAAGCTGTTGAGTGCTTGGGAATTATTACTGGCATTCAAAATACATTTAATTGTTTTTGATTGGAGTGGAAGATCAATGTAATTCTCCTTTGTTGTGTTTTGAAAACTCTGGGTACACTGGTTATATGGCTATATTGAATACATACCTAGCTCAACTTCCCGAACAGCCTTATTGAAAACATTCAGAATATCCCAAACGTCCACGGGCGGCACGACCCTCCCCCTCGTATTCTGCTTTCCCTCCTCGCCCATCATGAAGGAAAACAGCTCCGTGAAGCTGAACAAGCTGCTCTGCGTCATCGGGTTGAGCCTCTCGAGCATGGACTGTTGCATATCGAGGGCGTAGTTCCAAAGTTCTATGCAGCGGTTGAACTTTCCCGCGTCGGCGTATACCGCCCCCCGGTAGCGGATGTAGTAGCTCGTGTCGGGATGGGCGGGGCCGAGGATGCGCTCGCGCATGACTAGGGCTTGCATGCGCATCTCGTCCGGATCCACCATGAGATCGTCCAAGTTTTCCGGGTTGGTTATTTCGACTACGTAGTCGTAGGCGGCTACTTTGGGAGAGCGTTGTTTGGGGATTGGAGGACCGTCTCCGAAGTACCTGAAATCATCATTAACAAATCTTTTGTTTGGCATATTTCCTTATTTGCTAAAAACTGCATGTATAATTCCTATATTCAAAAATAACGGTGACTCAAAAATGATTGAGAACTAAAAACCAATTATTAGCTTAATCAGCAGAATCTTTGAAACTATAATGTGTAATAGACTGATTCACTTTCTCACTGCAAGTAAAATAATAAGTAATTCTCAACATGGTTATTTGAAAGGAAAATCTACCCAGTCAACAATTTTCCACTTCTTATAGCATATAATAGACTCATTGGATAATGATACTTTAAGCATTGGGCTTATTCTTAGAACTATCACAAGGCATATTATTGCTTAAATCATGATATGAGTATTGTTGAATAAGTTGGAAGGGGTCCTGCTCTAATGTGGTTCGAATTCTACTTGAAGGATAGGAAACAAATTGTTAAGATCACAAAAGATTGGTGTGAGGGAAAATCGTCGGAAAATATAACCAACATAGGTATTCCGGGACCTTTGCTCTTCATAATTTATGTAAATGATTTCAACATCATGAAACTGAATGAAATTTGCAAGTTGTTGAATTGTGCTGATGACACAAATAATTATGTCAGTTACGGCTCTTGATATGATCGTCTAACAACCAAAGCAGGCGTAGAATTTGAAAGATCCAATTCGTGGTGCACATAAAACAGACTGGTTCTCAATGAAAACAAAACAAATATTTTACTGTTTAAAACAAATTATGCCTGCACTGACATGCCTTCTAATATTTGTTCAGGTGACAAGAACTTAACTGTTAGTAAACAGGCTAAGTTCTTAGGGGTCTATATTGACAATTTTTTGTCCTCGGATACCCATGTTGAGCATGTAAGAAATTGAATCAAATCTGCTACACATTTAGGGTAGTTGAAAATCATGTGAATTTCCCGCTAACTTTGAATCGAGAAACAAGCATTTATTTAATTTTGATCATGAACCACCCATTTTTTAAAAAGGATAAAAAATAGAGATCTACTGGAAAAATATACTGAAAATATGCAAAAGAGCCTACTCAGCAATGCAGACTGAAATGCAGGAAAAGGACAGCTATTAATATTATTTATCGTAGCTCTACAGGATGTTCACCAGGGTTAGCATTTTTAGGCCAACCACATTACACTTACTTGGAAGAAAGCAATATGATATGAAGGATTTATACATTAGCCAAATTAAGCAGTGGGCAAGAATCCAACAAATAGGGGATAACCGTTGTGAATTTTTGCAACAATTGAGACCATAATAATACAACTTTGTGGAAGTGGTCATATTGAGTTTTACTAGATTAGTTCATACAAACCGAATATTAATTTTACCCTTAAAAGAGTTACAGAATAAAATGAAACAGATACGCTCTAAGTTGAAAAATATGTGATGGTCTTTCAATATTACTGTGGTACAATATGAATCAAAGTATACCGAAATAGTAACATATTCAATCAAATAAGATGCAGGAATTATATATAATTCTTTATTATTATTATATATATATATATTATATATATATATATATATATATATGATTGAATAATTTCGTGACTGTGACAATGTTATTTTAAAAATATTTGGGTAGCAGTCAGTTGACCAGTTTAATTATATATTCTTCGTTTTTTTAAATCGAGCTTTCGAAAATCTTTATTTTCTTTGTCAAGATTTTAACTACAATATAAAATGGATGAATAAATGGTGTTTTAACAGTTGATTAATACTTACTAACGTGAAATTAAAAGAAATTTACATCATTAACAAACATGAAGAATTAGTGACACTTGAAAAATACAGACAGGTAGGAACGCACTGACAGAAAGATGAGTGATAAATATACATATATAGGATGATAAAAACATAAAAATTGTGAAGATGAATAAAATCTAAAAAATACAAAATAAATTCAAGGTGGGCGACTATTGGAGAAAATCTGTTTACTTCTGTGTAAAATGTACGTGTATATAGAACTCAAATCTTTTATGTCAGTTCTTTTGTTGAATGTATTAGTTTTGTTATTGATGTGAACCATTTCCAAAAAAAGTCTTTTTCTCAAATTGCTTTCTACATCAAGAACACTCGCATTGTCATAGTCAATACGATGGTCTTTGTCTATGGTATGTTCAGATAATGCACAAGATCTTATATTCCTCCTAGAATCACTCTTATGTGAAGTAATGCGATCTTTGAGCATTCGTTTAGATTGGCCAATATACACTTGATCACAGTCTTTGCAAGGAATTTCATAAATAATATTGGATTTGAAAAAGGTAGGTATTGGAGTTTTCAATTTTGAATGTAAATTCGAGATTGTGGTGATATTTCTTTTTGCAATCTTTATTTCTTCATTTCTAAAAACATTTATTAATTTAGGAGTCAAATCGTGGATGTGTGGTAAGCTCTTATAATAGATCATGTTAGTGGAATTTGGTGTTCTTATATCAGGAATATGAGAGGAATTGTTTCGTGAAGGAGTACTAAAAAGAATTTTATTAACCAAAGAATATGGATAAGAATTTTCAAGTAAAATGTCTTTAAGTTCATTCAAACATTCAATTCGCAAAGAAGGGTGAGTCAACTTCTCAACCCTACTTTTCTGATTGTTAATCATATTAATTTTGATTTTAGTGGTATGATACGAGTGATAATTTATGAGACGATTACTATTGATAGATTTTCTATACCATTTTGTTATTATTTTATTATCGTCCATTCTGATCAACTTCATATCAAGAAATGGAACTGAATTATTTTTCTCCTCCTCCACTGTGAATTGAATATTCTCATCATAACCATTGAATACTGAAAGAACTTCTTGAATTCTTTGTTTTGGTAGAGAAAGAATGAGGTCATCAACATATCTCTTGATGAAGGGAAATTCAAAATCAAACTTTTCGATACATTGATCTAAAAGATCATCTAAAACATAACTGGATAGTATTGGAGATATACTAGAGCCCATTGGAGTACCAAAAATCTGTTTATAAAATTTTCCATCATATACCAAATAAGAAGAATCAAAAATGAATTCAATCACACCGATGAATGACTTTTTATCAAATAGGCAGTAATTAGAAATAACACTCCATTTACTCTCGATACTCTTCTTTACTAATTCAAGTGGCAAATTTGTGAAAAGAGATTTGACATCCAAACTTATGATAACAAAGTTTTCTGGCAAAATCATACCATTTATGAATTCGCTGAATTCAAAAGAATCCCCTACGTGATACGGATTATTGGTGTTATAAGCATTGGTCAAAATCTCAGTTATGTATTTGGCAATTTTACTGTTTGGTGAATCTATCGATGAAGTAATGGGTCTCATTGATAAGATAGGCTTATGGATTTTTGGAAGAGTATAAAATCTTGGTGCTACAGAATTGCTAATTGTAAGATTTTTTGCAATCGATTCATCTAACATTTTTTTGTTCTTAAGTTGTGAAATCATTTTATTAGCTTTCTGTTGCCATGTAGATGTTGGATCTCTCTTCAGTAATCTGTAATATTTTTGGTCATCTAGTAATATTTGACTCTTTTGTTTATATTCATTACTATACATAACAACTGTTACATTACCTTTATCACTATTGACTAAACAAATTTCCGGATGTTCTTTGAGGAAAGACTTACATTTTTCGAAAACTCTGGTGAGTTGTCCTTTGGTTCCTTTGTTTTGATGTAAGTAATTAGTGATTATGTTAGTGAATTGCGCTCTATATACATTTTTCTTTTCATCATTGAAATCATAAATAATGTCCTCTAAACTAGCCAAAAGTGAATCTAATTTGATATCTTTAGTAGAAGGGCAAATACTGAATTTAGGGCCAAGAGATAAAAATTGTTGAATTTCTAGAGGAATCTGAACATTAGTTAAATTTTTGAACCACTTTTTTTGAAATTTTATTTTATTCATCTCATTCAACTTTAGTTCTTCAAATTTGCGAATATTACGATTTTTTATGTCATAGAATCTTCGGTTAAACTTAATATTCAACCTACGCTCATATTCTTTGAGTATATTTTGAGGAAAAGAATGGTCTAAGTTGGTTCTCAATTCAGATAACTTTTTAGAAAAATACGTAATATCACAATTAGTTATACTGATTTCAATATTCAGTATCTTCATCCTCAACTTGAAATTAAAACTCTGGATTCGATTTCTAATGTTCCCTCGATCATATTGTAGGAGGCTGTTTATATTCTCAATTCCGTTAGTAATGTGTCTTGGAAAGATTGTATGTTGTCTACATTTAAGTAGAAAAATTCTTCTGTTCTTCAATGATGCCAATTTGTTGTTGAGTTTGGTCCATGTTTTTAATTTCCTAACGTTAGCAATTCCATATCGTTGTTGCATATCGTGGAAAAATCCCATTCCGTTATTCATGATTGAATAATTTCGTGACTGTGACAATGTTATTTTAAAAATATTTGGGTAGCAGTCAGTTGACCAGTTTAATTATATATTCTTCGTTTTTTTAAATCGAGCTTTCGAAAATCTTTATTTTCTTTGTCAAGATTTTAACTACAATATAAAATGTAGCACCAAGATTTTATACTCTTCCAAAAATCCATAAGCCTATCTTATCAATGAGACCCATTACTTCATCGATAGATTCACCAAACAGTAAAATTGCCAAATACATAACTGAGATTTTGACCAATGCTTATAACACCAATAATCCGTATCACGTAGGGGATTCTTTTGAATTCAGCGAATTCATAAATGGTATGATTTTGCCAGAAAACTTTGTTATCATAAGTTTGGATGTCAAATCTCTTTTCACAAATTTGCCACTTGAATTAGTAAAGAAGAGTATCGAGAGTAAATGGAGTGTTATTTCTAATTACTGCCTATTTGATAAAAAGTCATTCATCGGTGTGATTGAATTCATTTTTGATTCTTCTTATTTGGTATATGATGGAAAATTTTATAAACAGATTTTTGGTACTCCAATGGGCTCTAGTATATCTCCAATACTATCCAGTTATGTTTTAGATGATCTTTTAGATCAATGTATCGAAAAGTTTGATTTTGAATTTCCCTTCATCAAGAGATATGTTGATGACCTCATTCTTTCTCTACCAAAACAAAGAATTCAAGAAGTTCTTTCAGTATTCAATGGTTATGATGAGAATATTCAATTCACAGTGGAGGAGGAGAAAAATAATTCAGTTCCATTTCTTGATATGAAGTTGATCAGAATGGACGATAATAAAATAATAACAAAATGGTATAGAAAATCTATCAATAGTAATCGTCTCATAAATTATCACTCGTATCATACCACTAAAATCAAAATTAATATGATTAACAATCAGAAAAGTAGGGTTGAGAAGTTGACTCACCCTTCTTTGCGAATTGAATGTTTGAATGAACTTAAAGACATTTTACTTGAAAATTCTTATCCATATTCTTTGGTTAATAAAATTCTTTTTAGTACTCCTTCACGAAACAATTCCTCTCATATTCCTGATATAAGAACACCAAATTCCACTAACATGATCTATTATAAGAGCTTACCACACATCCACGATTTGACTCCTAAATTAATAAATGTTTTTAGAAATGAAGAAATAAAGATTGCAAAAAGAAATATCACCACAATCTCGAATTTACATTCAAAATTGAAAACTCCAATACCTACCTTTTTCAAATCCAATATTATTTATGAAATTCCTTGCAAAGACTGTGATCAAGTGTATATTGGCCAATCTAAACGAATGCTCAAAGATCGCATTACTTCACATAAGAGTGATTCTAGGAGGAATATAAGATCTTGTGCATTATCTGAACATACCATAGACAAAGACCATCGTATTGACTATGACAATGCGAGTGTTCTTGATGTAGAAAGCAATTTGAGAAAAAGACTTTTTTTGGAAATGGTTCACATCAATAACAAAACTAATACATTCAACAAAAGAACTGACATAAAAGATTTGAGTTCTATATACACGTACATTTTACACAGAAGTAAACAGATTTTCTCCAATAGTCGCCCACCTTGAATTTATTTTGTATTTTTTAGATTTTATTCATCTTCACAATTTTTATGTTTTTATCATCCTATATATGTATATTTATCACTCATCTTTCTGTCAGTGCGTTCCTACCTGTCTGTATTTTTCAAGTGTCACTAATTCTTCATGTTTGTTAATGATGTAAATTTCTTTTAATTTCACGTTAGTAAGTATTAATCAACTGTTAAAACACCATTTATTCATCCATTTTATATTGTAGTTAAAATCTTGACAAAGAAAATAAAGATTTTCGAAAGCTCGATTTAAAAAAACGAAGAATATATAATTAAACTGGTCAACTGACTGCTACCCAAATATTTTTAAATATATATATATATATATAATAAAGAATTATATATTATATATTATTATATTCTTTTCGAAAACAACCTTGATCAATTATGTCCAGCTGTAAAAACCAATTTCAATGACCCTAGTTCGAAAATAGATCTGAAAAACTTTGTGATGCTCAGTAAAAATTAAAGATTTTGATTTTATAATCAGATATATTTTATTGACGAATATGTTCTGTGGTGAATACAGATATAGTTGTTCCCCACAGCATTGTTTTTGTCTTAAATCTTCCAGTAAGTGATCAAATTTACAACAAACTAACTTTACCACACGAAATCGGTAGACCTTTTTAAAACTGATGTCATGATTTGATGCATTCAATATTTTAATGTTAATAAAATTATAGGATACTTATGTCATTTATTTATTTACTATCGGTAATTCAACAACTTCCATTTACATAATTAAGTATTGTGACAAATTATTGCATATGGCATAACACCTGAAACTAATAACTAATAATTACGTTTTATTCTAAACTAAATAATAATTATCATCCCAAGTAGCACAAAGTCATAAAATTCACATAATGACATCTTAAACCGTCTTTAAAACCACATATTAGGGTTGTTTTACAACTAAAAAGCTAATGTGTACGTTTTATAACATTTAGGGGTCACTATGATGTGGTAGCGTGGATAAAATCTCGCATACAATCAATTATTCTCTAGAAAATGTTGTTATGTGGTTTATATGTAATTGAATTTTATGTGTCATTGAGTGGTTTTGAAAAAAAAAATCGGTCTGAGGTTATTACGACTATAAATCTATGTGGTTCTGATGAACCACATATTGACCTTATGTAATGTTGGTTTATCAAAAGAAGTCAATACGACGACTACAATATGTATGTACAATTCCTTTATTTTTTGTGGTTATGTATTCATGGTAAATTCATGGTTCTATCATATCAATATAGCTCAACAGGGTTGTTTGATACACATTCGAAAAAGTACCCTGTGGTGAACACGTTAGTTCGCTCAGGCTAGATTTGTGTGTTAATCGCGAGCAAAAAAACAAATTCAAGTGTTTTCAACTAAGTTTGCCTTTTTACTGTCATTCATTTAAACGTCCCGCCATTACTGTGACCAATCACGCCTCAATAGCACTAAGCGCATGCGCAGTTTTAGGATTTAATTTTGGCATATAGGAGCTCGTGTCATTCAGACGTTGGTACGACTATAGTACAAAAAATAGTAACGTCTGCAAATGTGGTCCCAGTGAGTATATTACGACCCTGCTATGTAAGTTATTACATAGCATACATTCGTAAATTATTTTGTGGCATTAATGCATTATATATCGAAATAGAAAAGGGAACATTCTCCATGAAAATTTAAAAATAAAAAATGTGATTTTTTTGTAATATCTAACAGAATACAACTACTTTCCCGCCTAAAGCCACTAAATATTTCCATCATTTCCATCCTTGATGTGTGTAAAATTGCTTCTGAAGAGTCTGATTTCCAATTCTTCCAATCTCTCTGATGAGCTTGGCAAAGCGAAACATTTTCGTTGACAAAAATGTATTGGGGATAATGAAATGAAGGATTGTGGAGTGTTATTTTTGAATAACAGTCTCCCTATCTAATTTATTTAATGCATTTTCACTGAAAAGTGAAAACTAGAGATAATTTAAAAAATCAACTATTTGAATGAAAATGCCACTTTTTACTTGCAGATTTTTTTTTCATTTAGTCTTTTTACAATATCTATCATATGTAGTTCAATGTCCAGCGGGGCTTTTCTGTTAGATATTACAAAAAAATCACATTTTTCATTTTTCATTTTCATGGAGAATGTTCCCTTTTCAACATGAATACCTCCCAAAAGGTTATCTTGAACAATGAAAAAGATGATTCCATAACAGATTTTATGAATATTTTCGAACAAATCAAAATGACAGGTTTATGCCAAAAAATAACTTGAAAGTGTTACCACATAAGAAAATTTTCCATCATTGATGTGTATAATAAGAGCCTGATTTCCAATTCTTTCAATCTCCCTGATGAGCTTGGCAACGGAAATAGATTTTCATCGACAAAAATGTATTGGGGATTAAATGCGACAGAAGCGAACCTTGCTTCAATGAAATGAACGATTTCTGTGAGTGATATTTCTGAATAACATTCTCCCTATCTAATTTATATGATGAATTTTCAATGAAAACTAGAAATAATTTAAAAATCAACTATCTGAATGAAAATACGAATTTTCACTTTCAGATTTTTTTTTTGTTAAGAATCTTTTCACAATATATATCAGATGTAGTTCAATGTCCAGTGTGGCTTTAGCCGAGGAAATAGTTGTTTTCTGTTAGACACTACAAAAAAAATCACATTTTTCAATTTTCATGGAATGTTCCCTTTTTAACATGAATACCTCCCAAAGAGGTTATCTTGACCGATGGAAAATAGCGACTAAAGTTTGTCTTTCAACCGCAGATGATTCCACAACAGATTTTATGAATATTCTATTAATATTTTCGAACAAAAATCAAAATATCGAAGTAATTATAACTTTTCGATACTAAGAGGATGGAATCCATGATATTTGTTCAATTGATGTTAGAATTATAGCAGCCATATTGAAACTAGGGGTAAAGAACACAGTGTAGATGGACTAAATAATTACGATTTAAATGATTGTTAGCATATTTCAATGATTTATGAAAAAATATATTTTTCCAGACACGAAAATTTATTTAAAAGATGAATTATTTCTCTGTATCTTCGAGGTGCGTGCATTTTGAGTGAGTAAAATTGAATTTTGTTTGTCAAAGTGATGTTGCCTATGTAATTACGATATCAGGACAATTTTACAACTTAAATGCCTAATCATTAATCAAATTTTTATACTATTATTGCAGTCATGTTGGGGCTATGAAAATGTAAAGGAGATTGAAATATATATTATAATAGTATTATATTAAATGTTTTAATATGGTGAATGTATTGTAATACATTGGATTTTCATTTAACGACCTTCATTTATGAAGATATTATGACAGCACTATGACCTCTTAATGATGTAATAATAATATCCATTCCAACCCTTCTGCGACTGACTTATTTAAGTCTGTATTAGCGAGTCATTGCGACTACTTTATGTCATATTAGCATACATTTCGACAACTGAGCATATTATTTCTAGACGTCTGTACAACCTATGCATAAAATAGAACTAAGAGAAATTGATATACAATTTGAAATTATGTCTTATGGGATAGTCACATTTAAAATTTAATTATCAACAATTTTATCATTCATAGTATTTAAAGTTTTCAATCTTTCCAAAAGATGAATTTTCTATTTGTTAGTTATTTCCAACACAGTAATTGGAACTAGCCTAAAAAAGATACAACAACCAGTAAAAATTTCTAGATGATAATAATAATATGCGGTGAAGAAACTAATTCAAATTCGGAAAGTTCCTAACAAAAGTCATTGAACCTTGTACTACATAAATAAATACTAGAACTCACCTATCATGCATTGAACGTTTCCATAATTCTAAAGCACCAATCATATCACGTTTTTTGTCAACACAAGTTGCACCTAATAATTCTAAAGCGTCGATTCTTTCCCTTCTCGATACGAGATGTGGAATTTTAATTAAATATTCTACTATATGATTGTGTCCTGTCACTGCTGCGGCCAATAACGGAGTCATTCCTGAAAAAAAAAATAATTAAAGAGTGCCATAAATGTCCCCGAAAAATCAGTTTGTCCAACTAGGACAATTTGACCTCTGAGATGCGCAAACAATAAACAGAGTAACTGTGGGACAAAAATCGATCACCGATATCCATCAGAACCAAAGAAAAGTTGGGTCTAGTGCGCATTCATTTATAAGAGGCCAAGCTGTCTTGCTTGAGCTGTACATTCGAATATAGTTTATAAATAAATTATACTCGAATAAAATTGTGTATAACTCTGATGGTATGTAGAAAATAATAAAACACGAAATATTATTGAGATTAATAATATAAATATCCGCGGGTCGAATTAGAGAATAAAAATGAAAAGGAAATAAATGTCATAGCGCTGGTAGTTAAACCGTTATCGCAGAATCAAGTAGCGAACTTGCTGGATAAATTACAGGTTTGAACGATCTTCTGCACAGAAAAACTCGCCGCTAGTTTTTCGGTAGTTCATGAAAAATAATCCGGCGAAAGTAACATGCCATACTCATGCGGTACTGCTTATAGCACACCATTTTGCTTCCGCAGGATTATTTTTCATAAACTACCGGGAAATGCGAGTTTTTTTGTGTAGTAAATCGTTCAAAACCCATAATTTATCCGATAAGTTCGCTAATTGATCCTGCGATAACGCATCCACTACCAGAGAAATAACGTTTTTCTACATTCATGCATAAAGCAAAACTTTATTGAACTATATTTAGTGGAAAAAGAAGTACTTTATTGCACTAGTGCATAAATGTTCAAACCCATTACAAATTTAGCAGATATTCTGTGAGATTGGCAACACGTTTTAAACAGTTACATATATTATATTATTTTGTATTAATGTTAGTAGCTAGAGCTAAACAAACAATGCCTTCTCGAGAAAAACTCCATAATCAAAACTGATTCGCTTTGTTCTAAACCGTCTATCTGCATGTCTGTACTATTACCACACCTCGTGATAAGATACGTGCTCACGGCTACTATGATTTTGATTTTTAGAATGCAAATGTGGTTATAGAAACGTCAGTCAAGAATTGTTTCTGACAATTACAGAATTGAAAGTTTTAAAATGAGTATTATCAATGGAAAATATATGATAGTGATCTGTTTCAATGCAAATCGATAGTAATAATCAATTATTTAGGTTGGTTCAACACCTAGTGCCGTACCTTAATGAATCATATTTTGCTTTTTGCATGAACGTAGAAAAAATGTTGCATGCAACTCGTGCAAAAATTGTTTATTGCACTCAACGTGTTGTCCAACTCGGCCTAAAAACACTTACTTTTTGAACTTGTTGCATAAATAACTATTATTTCCCTTTCATCAATATTATGTAAATCGATCCCTCAAAGATAGCCATACTTGGGAATGAGCTTCAGGCCTAAAATAATAATTGATGATTACTGAAGTTTAAATATCAATAACCTAATGTGCGGAAAACAACGATTAAAAATGCATTTCTCGTTGGTCCCTGAGTCAAGAGAAGAATAGATTGAGGCTAGAAATACAGAAATTTCATTTAATCTCGTATCCCACATAACGTATTTCCTACGTTGTCGTTGAACAAATGACATTACTTATAGTTTAAGAGCCGAAGAGAGGTCGACCTTCACCGTTCTGATAAACGGATGAAACATACTTCTTATGAAGTTTCATAAATAGACGAATACGCCTAAAATGGGTTGCCTATCAAAATGTGGTCCAGACTATGTACAGTGAGTTTCAAACATTTGCACCATATGGAAAACTTTTTTATTATCGATTTGTCAAAAAATTTTATTCTTCATAAAAATTGGTGCATTGCAGATTACTTGCATATGAGTTGTCAACATTTCAAATTTCCAAACGGTGTACAGGGAGAACAAAACAGAGGAATTTTGATTAAGTGTAAACTACCCCTTATTATTGACATTATCAAAAAGTTCATTCAAGGAGGTTGTTCAGAATTGAAAACACTATTGAAATTTGGAATTACAGCCAGCATAGTTTACTCTTGATAAAAATCCTACTTTTTGTTCCCCCCTGTAACCGTTCGGAAATTTGAAATTTTGACAACTCATATGCAATTAATCTTCAATGTACTAATTTTTATGAAGAATAACATTTTCTGACAAATCGATAATAAAAAAGTTTTCCATATGGTGCAAATTTTTGAAACTCACTTTATATAGTCTGGACCACATTTTGATAGGAAACCCATTTTAGGCGTATTCGTCTATTTATGAAACTTCATAAGGAGTATGTTTCATCCGTTAAACAGAACGGTGAAGGTCGACTTCTCTTCGGATCCTGTACTATTATTTAGCGTGGTTTAGTAGAAACGCGTAGCGTAGCGAGAATGGCAGGCAAGATCTGAAATTATGGTCCGATTCTGAAGCCGCCATTTAGTTAGTTAGTTAGTTAATCACCTACAAACAACGGCGTTTGTTAGGTGTTGGAGAGTTATAGGTCAAATGGGAGCTCATTCGTTTTCAATGATCATAAAGATCCTTTCACCCTAGCATTGTCGACATATAGCGATATTCAGCAGGGATCGGGTGTAGATCTCCGACCACCAAACAATGTTAGCTTAACATGAAAATTGAAAAGGGAGTTAGGTCTGTGATATATAGGTAAATATAATAAGAAAAATTAGCGGCATACAGACAAATTTTAGAATTATAGCAAAAAGATTCTTCTCGAGCAGAATTCAAACCCGAGATGCAGTTGTAAGTAATGCATGTTTTCTCGGAAGCTCAGTTGGTAGAGTACTAAAGGTCGTGGGTTCGAATCTTGGTCAAGGAGATTCTTTTTTATGGAAAAATTAAAATTTGCCTATATTCAAAAATCTTAGTCATTCTGAAAGCAAAAAATTAATCTACTCACCGTAGGAATCTACGTCCATTGTCGCGCCGTACTCGATTAACAATTTCAAAATATCCAAGCTGCCCGATTCCGCGCAATCATGCAACGCCGTGTTACCTTTGACACTTTTTCTATTAACACTAGCTTTCAAACCGAGCAGGTACCTGGCGATGCGCAGGTGTCCTTTGTAGCACGCGATCATCAGACACGTGTGGCCGTGCCGGTTGGCCACTTCGATGTCCGCGCCGTGCTGCACCAGGTATTTCACGATTTCCAGGTGGCCGTCGAAGCACGCCGCCCGCAACGGCGTCGAGTTCGTCCTGGTGGTGGTGTTCACCTTGGCGCCGCAGCTAATCAGCAGCTTGACGATGTCCAGATGGCCGGCGGCCGCGGCGCACCATAAAGGAGGAGCGCCCTCTATCGTCTCGCCGTCGAACATCACTGAAACACAATGTCATATTTTACTCCCTGTATATGTATTTATTTATTTATTATGAACGGGTGAAAACCATCAAACAATTGAATAGTAATACTTGAAACTATCACTTAAACTAAAACCTTAAACTAAGAATGTCACACCGAGATAACTTCCCTGAGGAACACCAGAATTCACTGTAATTTATTTTGATGTATAACCCTTCAATGTAACTTATTGCGTGTTCTCTCGTTCAAGTAAGATGCGAGCCATTGCCACATACTTCCATAAAATCCTTTGCTTCCAATTTAATGCATATAAGAGAGTGGTTAACAGTATGGAAAGTCTTGGAGAAATCTGTGTATATAGATCAAATGACATCGATCCTCCAAGGCTTCCAATGTGTCCTGTATGAACGGAACGGTATCAGATTTGTTGAGGTAGTAGACCTTCCCTTAATGAACACATGTTGCTCATCTATAAATACTTGTGTTATCCTGTACTTAATCTGACCAAGAAGAAGAATCAAGAAGTTTTGAAAATAACTACATATTTCAATCCTGAGGGGAATGTACCTGTTTGTAGAGATTTTTTGAGTTTATTTATCTTATCGTATCATTGAATATTAAGCTCCCTTTAAGTTAAATCTTCATTAAAAATTATTAACATCACAATAAGACATGATACATTAGTTACAATATAAAACGTTAGTTACTTTATAATACCCTGGATACCAAATGGCACATTTTCACATCATCGTTGTCAATGATACGATGAAGCTTTGAATTTAATTTGATTATTATGCAATTTGAATAAATCTGCACATACGACTCGGCGCAGAGCGCATCGTCGCCTGCAAATATGCTCGATTATTATAAATCGCATAATAATCTCGTAACATTAATAGCTATAATTTTCATTTCCATACAGACTTAGAAGTCTTGTTATATGGAAACTTTAATCCAGTAGGTACATTTGTTGTTTACTATAGTTATAATTTTTAATGATATTTCTAGTAAGGAAGGAATCATTTATAAAACGAGACTGCTTTTAGTATTATTGGGGGAACTTTATCTGGGTCACGGCTCTTTCTCATGTCTGAGAAATTTTCCAAAACATCTTATACTGAAATGTTACAATGGCCAATATTTAAATCGTTTCTCATACAGGGTTGAACCGCCAAACGTTCAGTACAGGTTTTTTGGGTATAATTACATTTTTTTATGTCAGCATGTGTTGTACCGGAATGGGACAAAGTCCGGATTGTTTGAATAAAATAAGTAGGTTCGATCAGTGTAGAAAAATTTATTACATAAATTTTTGTGGTTTGAAAAGCAGTTCTAAAAAACTAATAATAATTAATTACAAAATGTTCCACTACAAGTGGTGATTTATAAACTTACCTAATACCAGGGTTTTCAGTCTCTATTATAAGAAATAATATGTTTCTGAAATTTGCCCGAAAAGGCTATTAGACAAAACGCCAACTATAACCAACAAATGGATTCAAATCGAACGAAAAAGGAATGTTCGTTTCTTGGTAAAAGAAACCAAC
The DNA here is from genome assembly GCA_958298965.1 of Chrysolina haemoptera. Classification (NCBI taxonomy): domain Eukaryota; kingdom Metazoa; phylum Arthropoda; class Insecta; order Coleoptera; family Chrysomelidae; genus Chrysolina; species Chrysolina haemoptera. Next base: position 37,868,339 of record OY282585.1, on the reverse strand, counting down.
AAAAAACTTGTAATTTCAACGAACGGATTCCGTACTTAGCGCGCCCTCTGCCCGCTAATAGCCGAACCTGCACTGACATTGGTGTTAGAGAACTCTATGAAAGGTTTTGGTACAGTGTCCCAACTTGCTTCGTTTTCTAGATACAGATCTTTTAAGAAAAAAATTAGTTTTTTATTCATAAATCAAAATATTTTGGGTGATTTTGACAAAGATGGGAATGACTACCGTAATTTAATGTACTTGAGGTACAATGAAAACTAAAGTTTATGCTGAGCCCGTCAACGATAAATATACTTTTTGGGAAAGGATTATTCAAGCAGAACGGGAGATCACACAAGAACATGGCCGTACAGCTGCAGAATATACCGTTCATAGGTGCGAACTCTGCATTGAAAAAGATGGTGGTACCCATTTTCTAATAAATTGAATACATAAATTATTCTAATATCAATGAAATAGTATTTTTCTTCACACACAAAGAAAAGGTTTCCACATTTTTTAAGAGAAGGGGATCTGAGCTTCTAATGACTTATGTAAACCATCCAAATTCAAAAGTACATGGCCTCCCCGTTGTCTGGGAGAGTACAACCGTGGAGCAGACGATTTAGGATGCAAGCTCCTATAAAGATGTGTCATTTTGCGAGTTTTTACGTCGAGTTGTCGCAGCTTCTCTCGAGTCCATTTCATCACTCCAAAAAGGAGTAGGATAGGATCGTAACGGCAAGCATATGAGTTGCAACAACTTTGTTATATATCGACACCCTTCTTTGAACCTCTTTGCTCATATATCCGTTCACATACCGGTCAACTGCGGGGAGTATTCGCATGAGTAAGATGCGGATAAAGATATTATAACATACATTCAAGCATGTTATAGATAATATGTTTTGCCAATTTTTATAGAAGACTTATTTAAAGCTCTTGATGTGAAGATGGCTTTATATGGTATCACTGAGAAAAAGATCAGATTTTGAAGCTGCATAATACTTTGTTCCGAAGACTATAGACTATATTATAAGAACTGGCACGTTAAAATAGACAAAACAAACTCACCAGATCCGGGCTGTTCCAAATCTGCATGACATTTTTCTATAAGGTACTCAGCAACGTCATAATGTCCATTCCGGCAGGCTATAACCAAGGGGGTGGCCCCAGAAGTTTTGGCCGCCACTAGCATGGACACCTCGTCTCTGCCTTTGTTGCAGTGCAAGTATATCTGTAACAAGAAAATATAATGTTGATACAAAAGTTTAATTGTAAAAGGAATTGATGATCATAAAAACGAGACAAAAAGACATAGCCTGTTCGGACAGAAGAAGTCCATTATTATTAATTGCAGTGGCGCTCCGGGCAGGGCGGGGAAATCGGACCCAGGTGGTCGGTGCGCATGACCAAGCAAGCATTAGACGTCAGGTTTGGCATGTAGGCAATCCACATCACACTTGTTCTCGATGCCAGTATTTCAGAGAATAGTATATTCTGTAACAAGGATAGAATGAAAATTCAATGCGAGCGGAAAGTTTCGAGAATAAAAAATTTTCATTCTAACTAAGTAACAAACTATACTTCCTCCACGATCAAATTTAATTAAAATAAATGAAAAACCACCAAAAATTCATAAGAAACAACACTACACCTTGGGTATTTATTTAAAGATGCATACAAATAATATATAAAATACACTCAACGAAGTTTTCATCAAAAATTTTAATAAAAAAATACTTTATTTTATTATTATCTTCATTATTAAGAGTTATTTCACATCATCAGTGTCAACATGCCATGACATATTTTTGATCGAAATAATTATACCCCATAATATTTTTTTCAAATGAATATTTTATTTTTTTTGTAATTGTCCTCTATCTTCCCATAAAAATAGTCTCTCATCTTTTTTTCTTCCGGCGAACGGTTTTCGAATTAAAAACTAAAATGCGATTTTTTGTTAGTCACAATGAAATGCATTTTGTTTTTTAAATCGAAAACTGCCCACCGGAAGAACAAAAAAACACAAGAGACTATTTTTATGAGAAGACAGAGCACAATTATAAATATATTTATTTGAAAAAAAAACCACTGGCGTATCATTATTATCTTTATTAAATTTTAACACCCTGTCTCAGAAATGAAGCGGTTGCGGACCTATATTCATATACCTATGAAAAATTTTTCTTAAAATCACCCTCTAGGATTAGCATTCTTTAATGAAAAACCCTGTGTATATCTATATTTTGTGGATTTTGGTCCGTTATATCTAATAATATAGGTTTTTGATAAACGTAGGTTTCGAAGTTGTTTGCCAAATTCAATTAAAATTTGTTACTCGTATCAGCTGTTTATTTTTCAGATTACAGTGATAAAGCTCACTGATGATACATTACATTTCATATCTCTGTCCATTAGGAGGATGTTTACTAGTCGGCAAATAAAAACCTCACAACATAATAAATACTGTTTGGTTTTTATAATTTTGAGGACAATAAAAAAAGGAATTTCAGTTAATTCCTAAAGGAGAGAATACACATGCTGGTTACACGCATAATAGAAGCATGCCAGTCACTGGAAGATTCGTAAAAGTCGTGTCAGAACGTGTGTGAACGACGTGTTGCCAATTCCACGCATGTGACCGATGCTTACTCTACTTTCAACAATTTTTTAAAAATTGTTAACGTGAATAAATGACTCGTTAGGGTGATTAAAATACTTTATTATTCGTTATGCAGTATACAGAGTATGAATGTTCATGGAATACGTCATCTTCCCTGTAAAAAAATTAAATTGCTAGAGATAACGTTCACCAGTCTTCATTGGGGCACATGAATGAAGAGACGAATTCGGAAACTGGCATGTTCATAACTAGCATGTGTATTTTGTGTACTCCTACGACAAGTAGTTAGCATACAAATTACTGAACACTGGCATGCTATTTCAATGGTATGTGTATTCTCGCCTTAACACTCGTTGCATCCGAAAGTTTCTCGTTCCCGCTATAACATCTTGAAATTGAATCCGAAAAACAAAAGTTATGGACCGTCAGGAAATGACAGATTTTGCTGACTCATTTTTTCTTTTCTGAAATTTTAAACACTGAAAATTATGTCAGTGTTAAGCTCAAAAAAATTGCGATCGGACGTGTGCTAGGCATATGAAAAAAAATCATGAAATTTTCCGGCCGGAAAATTTCATTCTGTCGATTGCCATAAGCGAGAAAAAGCATCAGCAACCGAGTATTTTTTTTACAAGATCGCGTCCTTATTTCAACCCTTTAAGTACGTGCTTTGTTTTTTCAGTATTAGCACGCCATACACGAAGACGCTTTCCTACGGGGTAGGAACGTGAAGTTCTCATGTATGTGTGGTGCAACACGTCAATCCTCGAGCCGATCAGTCGTGCCATGATTCTGTTGACATGCCTTTCTATCCACATGGAATTGAAAAGCTAGTTTCCAGAGGCTTTCATTGCCTAGGATATGCCGATGACCTTGCAATTATTGCAAAAGGCAAATTTGCAAGGACAGTATGTATCGGAGCTTATACAGTCAGCCCTAGATATAGTCGACAGGTGGTGTAAGGAGGAGGAGCTGACAGTAAACCCCTCATAAAACCACAATAGTCACATTCACACGAAAAAAAGTACTGGAAGGACTTAGGTCACCGGTACTGAACGGGATAGAAATTCCATTTGCCCAAGAGGCAAAATACTTAAGAGTCATCTTCGACCATAAGTTGACCTGGAATCAACACCTACAAAAAACCATAGAAAAAGTACTGTAGCCTTCAATCTGTGCAGGAGAATGTGCGGGAAAAATTGGGGGCTACAACCAAAAATGACTACATGGCTTTACGAAAGAGTTATCAGACCCATGATAACGTATGGGTCGGTGGTATGGTGGCCAAAGACCAAGCAGGCAGGAGTGGTTCGACGGCTTGGAGGACTACAAAGACAAGCATGTCTGAGTGCCACCGGGGCCATGAGAACTACCCCAACAGCCGCCTTAGAGGTCTTGCTCAACCTACCTCCACTACACATATACATCCAAGCCGAAGCCAGGTCTGTCACGAGCAGGTTGCTTAGAGGACAAGCACCCATTAGTAATATGCACGGGAGAGACTACAACAAGCTATATGAAGAGTTGGATAACGACCCGGTTACAAGAATGCCATCAGATGGCATTCTTCCCAGATAAAGCTTTGACAAAACTTTCAAGACAAGTATAACGGACATGGATGCGTGGAAGGGGGGGCCTCCCATCAATGCGGAAATCGCTGTCTACACGGACGGCTCCAAAACGGATGAAGGTGCAGGAGTCGGCATTTACGGAACCAAGCCGAAGATGAAAATCTCACTGAGCTTGGGCAAACATACGACGATATTTCAAGCGGAAATCGTTGCAATACACCATTGTGCACAAGAGCTAAAGGCACGATTTTTCACGAAAAAACATTGCCATATACTCAGATAGACAAGCTGCGATAAAATCAGTCAGCTCAATGCAAGTTACCTCAAAAATTGTTTGGGACTGCATAGAAGCCCTAAAAGAGCTGGGCAGTCAGAACAGACTGACACTAGCCTGGGTACCAGCACACACAGGTTATAGAGGCAATGAAGAGGCCGATACACTAGCCCGAGAAGGAGCAAGTAAGGCCCTGAATGGCCCAGAACCGTATTGCGGTATAGCAAAAGCTGTACTAAAAACAAACACCAAATCATGGATTCAACAGAAGTCTCAAGAATGGAGAATGCACCAGGGATGAGACAGGCCAAAGAGTTTATCAAACAACCGCAGCCAACATTCACAGACTATCTACTAAGCCAGAAGAGGAACACTACTAGAATAGTAGTAGGTGCACAGGGCACTGTAGGCTCAACAAACATATGAGTACAATAGGCCTGGCAGAAGAAATGCTATGCAGGTTCTGTCAGGAAGAAGAGGAAACATCAGTATACATACTATGCCACTGCGAGGGCTTGTCAAGGCAAAGGTTTTTAACGCTGTGAGAAGAAAAACCAAGAGCTCCCAGATTCATGGGAGTTCTAAAAACTAGCCTATGGAGTCTCGTAAAGAAGACAGGGCTAGACAAAGAACTCTAAATGATCTCGAGGACAAACACAATAGATCTGAAAAGGTCGCGGTGTAGAGGCTTGTAGCACGAAAGTCCCTAATATATAATCTATCCACATGGATTTCTATCGGTACGCCGTGTCTGGCTTCACGTTAGTGGCCAGTCCAGTCTTGCTTTGTTCAGACCTGAACATCATGCTGAACAACGAACCGAACGGCGAACCTGTGAACGCATTCGCGAGCATTTTCTTTGATGTCGGAGAGAAAACCGACAAGTGATGGGAACGCCGCGAACCGGCCAGGATTTTCGAAAGTGTTCGCTAACGCGTTCGTAGCCCCGTCCAAATTAGTGTTCAGTTTGTCGTTCGGCATGATGTACAGGTTTGTACGAAGTTTAAGCGCTCTTCTATCTATCCCACGAGCTTGCCAGCGTGCTTTCTTGTCACTCCAATCCCGAAGGAAAGTGTCTTCGTGTACCAATTAGATTGTTCCTACCTGTTAATGTGTTTAAATCTATACACGAGAAAAAACTATTTTTTTCTGGACAAGGAAAATGAATTTTCCATATGCCTAGCACACGTCCGACCGCTATATTTTCATTTTTTGTCCTCAACAATGACATAATTTTCAGTGGTTAAATAAAATCCCAGAAAATAGAAAATGAGTCATCAAAATCTGTCATTATCTGACGGTCTATTATTATAAATTTCAAGAGCAAATATGTGTCAATTTTCGTTATCTAATCGAGAGGGTTACAAACATCTTTGATGTCCCGTGATCAAGAGTATAAGCTTGGTCTCTATAGATAATTTGATAAAAGTGCATTTTACCCCATACAAATTTACGTTATTTCAATGCAATTTGGTTTCATGTTTTATTGTGATTGTTATCTATATACCAAATAATGAAGATTTAATGGATAATATAAAGAATAACAAGTTATTTTCCTCTGGGCTTTTGAGTTAGCGTTCATTATTGTTAAACATTCAAATATATTGCACCCCGTCAGATTACTTTCTAAATAGTTTCCTTCGGTTGGATCTCGACTTGATCTTGATGCTTAGATTATTCTTAAATCTAAGACTTGATGTAATATTTTACTAGTTACTGTCATATTTGGATTATTTATTATGACATCTGTAAGTAATTTTATTCAATAAAAGGCAGAGTACGAAGTATAATTTATACTAATGATGTGTGTCTGCACGTACATTAACTCAATGATTACCATTCAATGATTCCTACACACATAGATAATTTGATTTCTTAATTTACATGTATTTAATTGAAAGAAATATTTTCAAAACATACCTATGTAAAGTTGTACTAACAGCTGAAACCGTGAAAATATGCACGACTATAATGCACATTCGTCTACAACGGAGTCCGTAACATATTCAGTGATAAGGCACTCAACATACGCGTTGGCGCAATAAATGAAAATTTCACATGTTCAGCTATGTTGGTAGAACTGTAATAAGCAGTATTGCTGAACTCTAGTCCAAGCTGGAAAAGCGAAATTCAAATATTTTTATAGCGGAAAATTCATTATTTTTGCGGATAGGCCCTATTATAATTTGCAAGATTACTACAGAGACAAATTTACATAAAGTATACGATCAGCTATTAGTAAGGGTGTATTTATATTTATTGCTTGTCTACTTGTATGACTATAGTCATACTTTTTTTATTTTAATATTATTTGACAATTTATTAAAAATAAAGTTCATTCATTTATTTTGATGTGCCATCGATTTTTGTATAAAATTATAGTTTTAATTTATTTTTTTCAATCGGTGCCCCTTTTTACCTATTTAAAGCACGCCTCAGCGTGTGCAAATCGAACTTTCAAAAACTCGCGTTTTTTTAAGTTACCATGGCTTCATCAACAACTCGAGAACCGTGGAGACTAAATGATAATGTTATGATTACTGATCTATCTGACAGGAGTACCTTATAACGTCAAATGAAATATTGCAAACAAAGGTGGCCGGTAGCTTGGCGGTCTAAGGCGCAGGCCGTTCGAAACTTCAGTTTAGCCGTAGTCGGTTCGAGCCCGATGTATGCACGAGGGATTTTTTCTCAAGTATTCAATATCGGAATCGATAGACGACAAAAGTCCTTGTTGACAGCAAGTGTATTGTGTATTGTCTAGATGCGCCAATCTCGTCTAGTGCTAGCTTGGAGTGCACGTCGGCCACCCGAGGTGGTGCTGTAGGTTTTCCGGGTTTTCCTGCAGATGAAAAGTGAATACGCCACCAAAAATCAGTAAGTCGCCCCGGAGCGCCACGGCAATTAATAATAGCCGTCCTCTACCCGCACAGACTATGCCTTTGGGTACACTCTACGAGTACTATTATTATTATATTAAATGTAAAACTTTTATTCAAACAACGAAAGGTATAGTGATATCACATCACGAATTCAACCATTCTACGTTATAAGTTCTTATTTCCATTATTTGTAATAATGAAACCAGTAAGTATTTATGATTTCAAAGTGCACTAATTGAAAAAAATAACGTAAAGTATTCGTGGATAACTGATCTTTCAAACACTTGCTCTATTTCGACCTTTTTATCCACTTATACTTTAATATACTATTAAATTGTGACTGTTAATAATATATTTTTCATATGTTTTATATGTTTAGTTATATTTTTTCTGTTTACATTGTTATTTATATATTATTTACCTTCACTTTAAATATACTGATATATATTTTTTGACATTGTCAGAACCACTGGCAAAGTTTTGTGATTTAAAGATTAAAATTCCACATTTTATACAGGGTGATTCATTAGCTCATTTTAGGAAAAAAAGTAATTTTTTTTTTCATCTCAGAAACGAAGCAACTCCGGACATATGTTCATAGAAACTTTTCTTCTCAAAATGACCTAACGAATCACCCCTGCAGTTACGTACCGTAGTTAGGAAACACCCTGGATAGAAAATATCTCATGTTGGAATGATTATCCAACTCTTCTGAACTGCTAATGAATTATTGAGAGTCGATCATGATTTTTACTCTTACAAATTTTACATATGAATAACCAAAATTCTGAAGTCCGACTTTTTATTCTTTGCAATGTACTGAGCCTCACAGCCAAGCTGCTTTAAGAGCGACTCAGAATCTGAAGGTCAGATATTCGATATCTGAATTAACATTTTACTGTTTTTAGAAAAAATATTGTATGCAAATCTCATGTAGTGACTATAAACATATTCTTAGAAAATTTTCGACACTCATATTCGGCTCATGTCGAAGGTATTTGACTTCCTAGTCACGTATTAATGGCCAATCATTTCCTTAATGATTGTTGCATACTTAATAGGTATGTACTTCTATGTCATTACCCGCTATGGTTCATGCCGATAATGTTTTTCAACTTAATAGAATAGAACATTACATTGATAAAGAATCGAATGTTTATGATTATGGGTCAGACTGAAAACTTCTGTTACTGAAGTTATATTTAATAATTATTTAATTTTATTTTCGAAAGTTTTTGAAACTTTTTTCGAAAAGAAGGGCAGGTCCAAGTCCCTCCGACCGCACATTTCATTTATTCATTTATTTAACCATCAAAACCCGTTTCGAATTCCTACGCGTCCTCCATTTAGACTTCAGATGGACGAGGGAAACATTTGATGTTAAATTATTGGACTGGCCGATGTTTTTCACTATTATTACGGATTTTTCCGATGAAGAGGAGGGGAGGAGGTCCACGCTCTCCAACCGAATTGTTTTTTCGTAATTTTCTACATCTGAAATCGTCGTATTATTTTCCGAATTCCTATGCGTTTTCTATCTAGCTCTCATGCAGAGGGTTACATTTTTTGAAATCATTATGCTTATTGTTCAATCTATTGAAAACGTTGTAATTGGAAAATACAATAGTGTTTGTTATTTAGGACCTTGCCACAAACTTTTAATTCGAAGAAGACAAACAACACGATGCTCTGGGATTTTCAGTTTTGTTGTGAAATAATTCACACCTACGGCATTCAAGTTTATTGGGTATGATGGATTTAAAAAACTGTGTCAAGGACAACGACTGTCTGATGGGTTGGTAAATTTTATGAGAACGTTACAGTATATTTGTATGCATAGTCAGTCACGTTCACATGCCACCTCTTAAAAAAAAATTAATTTCGATATCGTCTTGCCTCGACATATCTCCAATGCTTGCTTTATGCCAAACTGCCAAACTACAACGATAAGTAAGCGAACTTGAGATGTGGTTCAACCGGTGGAAAATTTATCAATGCAGAAAAAGGTAAAGCAACCCTTCCTACACTCGTTTTCCAAAGGCACGTCAAAAACAGACTGGGCAAGGCAATGGCAAAGCCCTCAAAGCAGAAGCTAGGTCGACTCACTCATAGGACCATCTTGATGCCCATCATACTATACGCATAGGCGTTAACCGCATGGGATCAACGAGCGTTTACGTATAGACACACGACCCAGACCTTCTCTAACGTCTCTGCCTGAGAATGGCAACAGACGCACCCCGATACATGCTAAACAGTTCATACAACGAATCCGGTCCTTTGTCGGGACAGCCCCGACAGTATCACGTCTCGAACCAGGTCAAGTACCAGCAAAAGTTTCAACGTCCTGATACCTACGAGAAAACTCGTAATTGATACGTTATGGATTTCATAGACTATTTATATACTATCAAAAAATGTGCGAATTCGAGTCATAGCCACCTAGACTTATTTAAAGAGAATACAATTCGACTGCAATTTCAAGAAGAATAAGATATACCGGAGTTACTTCCGGTTAAACAGGAAGTTGAAAACAAATTTTTGCTGGGTGAAAAATGAGCACCTTTACGAGTCACATAACTACTGTGACTTTCAAAATTATATGTTTCTATTAAATAATTATAGGCTACTATGTCTCCCGTGCTCCCCGGCATAATATCGATTATAAAATAAAATTGAAATCTATTTAATTATGCACATTCTCCAACAACTACTAAACTATTATGAGGTATCGCTATGATAGTAAAATATGTATTAAAAGTAGCACTTAAAATCAGTGTCGCCGAGGTTCTCCACTTTACCTGTGATAATAATCCTTCTTGTGTTTTTAGGGATTATTTCCATAGCCTAGTTCCTCCACCATTGTCATGAACAAGTAGGTGGAGGAACTCCCTTTTTATAACTATTTACTATTCATGGTTATGAAAATGGCCTTATGTCCCGCTAGCCTTTTGCCTTCTTAATGATAAAAAAAGCACTGAAATGTCTACATAAGGTTAGTTCGGTACACGTAAGGTTCTGGTTTAATCAGAGTAAATAATTACGCCTCGCAAAATGCATGTATTGCATTTCCACGCACTCAAACGTCTTCGTAAGGTTAGTTCGTTCTGGTTAGATTTTATAATACTATAATACCTTTCCCTTCGGTCCCGTGGAGGAACTCGGCGACGCCCCTTAAAATACGTCATCAAAGCCGGAAACAGACTGAGCTCACGTGCTATCACGTTACAGACAAAAAGTGTGGAGCGCTGTTGAACATAGTATGTTAATACATCAGAACCACACTAAGGTAATCTCATGCGTATTACGTTACATCCCAACCGCACGCGTGCTAGCATGTGCTCATTTTCTGCAAATCCACACATTTTCATCTGTGTGAGCTCATTGTATACATCGGTTTGGTTGTTTATATTTGAAAATAGAAGAGATCTCAATAAGTAGAAAAAGTCAGAGACATGCTGTGTTATATTATGATCATGGATTGCCTAAATATCGTGACTGAGTATTTTGATTTTGTCTGTCATTTTTAATTAGACCATGTAAAAAGTCCAAGTTTTTCTTTAGCCATTCGAAATTACATGTGAAAGCGTAACCAAACAATGAAATTCGCCCAATTCTTCTCCTTTCATGTTTATGTCATGTTCCCATGCTTTCCTCTTTTTTTTATTTTCCTCCTCGAGAACGATAGAAGCAGCCACAGTTTCTATTTCTTCTTTCCAGTCCGAAGAACTGATGGAGCTGGTGCTTTCCATATTTGAAAATTCACTGAAAATAAGCAAACAGCACTAACAAGACTGTCAAACCTATATTTGAGTACTGCATCATAAAACGAGATAGTAGTGTGTTCCTAAGCATGCTATCATGGTAAAATCATGACAACGCGACAACACGTGAGCTCACGAGACGTGAGCTCAGTCTGTTTCAGTCTTAACTGACCTTATGTGCGTGAATCGTATGAAACTTTGGAATGAAAGCATTTCATAATCATAGTTCATTAGCATGTCCCAGTTTGACTACGAATTTCAGCAAGTATACTATTATGTTTTTTTTTACCCATCTATGAGACTGTATTATGGAATAGCTATTTTGTTACATTTTCGGCTGGTATTCAAGTTCATAAGAAATATTGTGGTTTTTTGCACCTGTTTTTTCTTTATGTCACACGGTATAAGAGTTGATTCTAATTTCTCACAAAATACAAGGCATTTTGGGGAAAGTCAGACTAGCTTGTAGGAAACTGACAAAATATACAAGAATGGTACGGACGACATTTCTTAAAGTTAGGACACGAGCAAATTATCTGACGAAAAATATAAGTGAGTATAGCTGTGAAACAGCCTTTGAACGTGTCCTAGATGGTTGAAAAAAAAGTCTTGAGGAAATCAAATGAAGGTGTTAGTTGTATTTGTTAACCTTTGGATGGCTTTCGAAACTGGATAGAGATATTGACGCAAAAATCGAAATGAGTTAGTATCGAGGGTGACGCATTAAGATGGCTTGGTAATTATTTGAATAACATAACAGAAAACAAAATTTAAGAGCCAAGAGGTAATAGAAAATGGTTATGGGGTTCCACAGGGAAGTGCTTTTGGGCCTTCATTTGTTTGTTGATGAAAATAATTTATTTCTCATCAAACTCGGTGCTTTCTGTACAAGCTCTTAAACTAAACATACAGATTACAAGATGACCTGTGGTAGAAGTCCATAGTGTCTGGAAGTGGAGTGGTATAGATTTAAGATGCAGTAAAACTCAAAGTCATCTCCACAATTTGATATAACAACCATATGTTGTATTGGTAGAACTATCAAAAAATATTGATCAGTTCAATTGTATCGTAGTAGTACAAGATGGTTCTGTGGAAATCTATTGAAATGGAATGCTAATGAAACAAAATATGTGCTCATTGCTAATGACTGGAAATTTTCTCACACAGAAAATATAAATATAATTTGGACATAGGAATCGAGAGTTAAAAAAATTGAACCATTTTGGTATTGTGGTTCATTTTAAATAAGCTATTTGAGAACATAGAGACTATGTAATGAAAACATTATCTTTAAAAGTAAAGTAGATATAGAATGAAGGCTTTCACGGCCGGAGCTAGAATCAAGAGGTCCGTAGTCGGTTCACCTCCGTGGAGGTGGTTCCTTTGGATGTTTCGGTCACAACTGCGGTGAGCAGACAAAAGACTTCGAAGACACCATCTAAGCTGAAGATGCTCACCGCAGTTGTGAGCGAAACGTCCAAAGAAATCTCTTCCACAGACCACGGCCCCAAAGCCCGGAAACCATACCTCTTGATTAAACTAGGTATCTTTATATGTTCAAGATATCTCAATCAATGAACCAAACGGATTATATAGTAGCTAGCTCTCTCAATAATTTCAATTAAAGAAGTATATTTACTGAAGCGAAGGAAGCAATTACCAATATATTTTATTTGGAATTCTATACTTGAGTATCACCATCCTGATATTTATGCATTCATTTTAATTACCATTTTGTACTATACCTGTATCAGGACTTCAAAAACAATGCTGGACATGACTTTTAGATCAGGATAATGTTCCTCATTTTTAAAAACAGTAGTTAATGGACATTTTTTAATGTCATATATTGGAGACATGGAGAAAGCAGTTCACACAGTGACCGGCAGAAAGTACGCATCATACGGGAAATTTTTTTATTAAGAAATTTTGACAAATATTAATATATGAAATAAATATAAAATCGAATCAAAAGAAACCCCTGAAGACGTTGTACAGTGCCGTTCATCTTCTCGTATTTGGCGATATTTTTTTTTTTCAAAATACAATTAAGTGCGAGAAAATATCGAAAAATTTCATCAAGATTTCATTCGGAAAAGATGTTCAGAATGACATGTTATAGCTCTGTACAAATTTTGAAAAAGATCTGGGATAAAAAAAAAAATAGATTTTTTGCCACAAAAAAAATTGGAAAAGTACATTTCTGACGAAGAAAAACATTAGTAAATCCAACAACTAATATTTCAAATTTGGTTTTGTACGTTCTGTTTTGAGTTTGAAACTAATGTGAAGTTGTCACGAAAATTTGAATTTAAAAATACCTAGTTTATAATATTAATGTAATTAAAATATTGTTTTTGTATTATTCATTGAACGATTTACCACAGACTGCCGGGTTAGATCCGAGACTAATACCTAAAAATAATCGGTAAATTTAGAATTTGAAAGAAAAATGAAATAAAATACGTTGGGACATATAGGAAAAAAACTATGACAGTACCAACCTAAAATACACAACATGATTTTTCATCGACCGATTTATCCACAAGTCCAGAATGAGTTTGGTTTTCGGATGATCTCACGAGGTCTTAATCTTGTTGACTATTGAATTGAATTCACTGGCGAATTTGTTGAATCTATGATTCCGCTACTATCATCAGTTGAGAAAGTTGACGAAAAGACTTTGAAGGTTCCTAACTCCTAAATGCTAATGGTTAAAGATTGTGTATTTCTTCTCAACATTTATAAATTCAAAATGGCAGATCCAAGATGGCGGACAAGTTTTGTTGTTATTATTACTCGATTCGATATAAAATTGGTATGTGGGGGTTTTTGAGGTCGGAGATTCAAAATGTTTTGTCTGAATATCATAAATTCAAGATGGCGACTCCAAGATGGCTATTTCTATTTTATTCGGAGAAAATTTGAAATATCTGAATTTGCCATGTGTTCAGCTGCTTCATAAGAGGTCTCTGGAATATCTTTATACTGTTTATTATTGATGAAGGACCAAGTAACTATACACAATTTTAATTTGAATTCTTCATCAGAACAAAAAATATATTTAATTTTTTACATAACAAGAACCTGCAATCAACAAAATATCGTAGGTATGTATGATTCCAACAATTTGCCAAAAATCATTTTATTTTTTGTTCCGATGAAAAATTTAATTGTGTAGATACATGGTTCTTCATTATTATTAAACAGTATCTGGATTATAACGCCCTGAAGATATTTCAGAGACCTCTTATGAAGCAGCTGAATACATGGGAAATTCACAGATTTCAAATTTTCTCCGAATAAAAGAGAAATAGCGTGAGAATCTTTACAAAACTATAGTTAAAATATTAGTTGTTGGCTATACTAATGAGTTTCTTCGTCAGAAATGTACTTTTCAAAATAGATTTTTTTTGTGGCAAAAAAATCGATTTTTATTTTTTTATCTCAGATCTTTTTCAAAATTTGTACATAGCTATGAAATGTCATTCTAAACATCTTTTCCGAATAACATTTTTCGATATTTTCTCAAAAAAGTGTATTTTGGGAAATTATTTTTTTAAATTTCCCGCCAAACAGGAAAATATGAACGGCACTGTACAACGTCTTTTGGGGTTTCTTTTGATGCAAAAGCGATTGCACATATCGATATTTGTCAAAATTCATCATAAAAATATTTCCCAATCAACACTATCTAAAAATCATGATTAGTGTAGCGACTTATTAAGATGTATAAACAGCCACGACCATAACGAATTTTCATTCTAATGGAGTAAGAGACTAATAACTTTCCCCATGATAAAAAAATTCAATTAAATAAAAAGCAAAAAAAAATTAATAAGAAAAAACTTACGCTGGGTTAATCTAAACCATTTTTGTATTACGAAAACATCATCACAAATGAAAATCTTAATAAAAAAATACCAATAAGGACCACTACTCGTTTTGATCCCAAGTTTCACGTATGAATTTAAATTATAAATATTGTCAGTACAGTACCAAGAGGGAAGACTTTTTTATAGGAAATGTCCTGCTGTTTTAGAATATTTTATTCAAATATTGGTTATATCAAATAATTTTTAAAATATCTGCAAAAAGCCAAACCGTTCTTTTTGTGTTTACTTAATTGGTGCAATTTTTGCCGGCCCCAATTTTTCTACTTAGATGCCATTCCGAATCGAATGAGACCAAAATCATAATTTTCGGTGTTCTAGGTCCCGAGATATAAGTCGGCATCTCGAGATCCCGAGATAGAAGTCGGGATTGAAAAAAATAAAAAACCGTGGCCCTTCTACGCCTTCGTAATATTCAGGGGGAATTGACTGATATGAAGATGACGTAAAAATATTTCTCATCAACTCCATTCTTGCATTTTTTTTAAACCCCTACTGACCGAAGACTTCTAATTCGAATTTTGACTGAACTTTATATTCAGATGGATCTGATTGATATCAAGATGCCATCGATTGAATATTCATTATCAACTGTCTTCTAGTGGTACAATATTTTTGCATTTCTTCAGAAACCCTGCTGCCCCACTTCTAATTAGAATGTTCAAATGATTGAATAGAAAAAGCTTGGTCAGCAAGAGTAACCTACTCTCATGATGGGGTTGATTAGGAATATTCTCCTGGTGGCATCTAGATATCCAGTTCATCCAACTGTAAAGTGTTAATTTTAAATTTGGAATTGTAATGCTCGGCCAGCAAGGGTTTTGAAGAAGTGCAAGAATAAACTACCCTTATTAGGAGGTTGGTGGCATCTAGATATCCATCTATAAGGGTCATGTAGCTCAGTGGTTGAGACTTTCTCGTTCGAAACCAGTGACTGCTGGTCGGCTAGGTTCGAATCCTTAGCGACTACAGATTTTTATCTGATGGCCCGAAAAGTGCTAGGAATCGCACGTTAAAAGGTAATACCTCGTTAATCCTTGGCTCGCACAAGTTTCGACTTTTGAGGGCTGCCGTTCGTAAGGGGACGACAGCTGGTAAACGGAAGAAACAATTTTAAAACAATTTTTTTCAAAACAACAATCTAGTTCATGTACTTAATTATGGCACTTTGGATTCACAAAGTGGTGTTGCATACGTAGTGTAATATTCTGAACAAGAATCTGAAAAAAATTCGTGGCGCTCTCGTAGTAATTTTTGAATTATGAGCTTCTGAATCTTGAAAATCGACGATGCCTCCGTCTTTTTGTCTACCTTTTTTCAGGCGCTAATCAACTGATATTTCACAAATTCAAGCACCAATAACAAATAATGTTATACACAAAAAATTGACCTTCTCACATAACCTACAATATTAATAAATTTTGTTCTTTTGATAAGTTGGTTCTCTGAAATATGCGCCGTCAACTATTCAAATTCAAATATGAGCAAATAACTAAGCAAATGAATAACGGGGAAGTTATTTGCAGGTGATCAACTCACCAAAAAGACCAAAAATTACTAATACCTATGTAGGTTATGTTTACGTTTATAAGATGGTCGAATTTTTATCTAAAACTGTTGTTTTTGGTGCTTGCAATATCAGTTGATTGGCGTCTCAAAAAAAAAGGTAGACAAAAAGAAGGAGGTATTTTGTGCTATTTTAAACTAAAAAACTCATCTTTGAAAATGAATGAAGCGCATAACTCAGTACATCACAGCACATAAAAGTACTTGAAAGCGCTACGATTTTTTCAGATTCGTGTTCAGCAGATCAAACTACGCGAAACTACGTTAGTGACACCACTTTTGTTTATTTCAAGGTGGAGCCCGATAAACTTACCTTTACCCACAATTCGAGTTGTTTTTGAAAAGATGGAAGAAAGAAACTACCCCTCGGAGGGGTTTCATTAGATTTATTTCATCGGTGGAATTTACGCCATTTACTCATTCATAAATGTTCAAATATGAAATTGGATTGAAAAATTCTATGAGGAATGCCTGGTCAGAAAAGTCCTCTTTTATGGTTAGCGAAATTATAACGTCCTGAATTTTTGTTGATAGGAAATTAGAACTTTTTGGGCTTCTTTTTTCCATATAAATGCAGAAGAGACGAAACAAAATTTAATTCTCTGTAGAAATGGGTAATGCTATATTAAAATTCATGAGTAATATGAAAAGGCAAGTGCCTTTTTTGGAGTTCAATAATAAAAACTTTTTCATAAAATAAGCATCTCCGCCTTGATTTATGTTATAAATTTACTTACGTTTTCACCCGCTTCTGCTTTTTTTCTCCGACCATTCAGTCTGATAAACACGTAGCGTAACACTGGCCAAATACTCGAAAGTAAAGGGAAAGACCACACAAAATTATTAGTCATGGAGAATGTCAACGCATTGTCAACAAAGGTAAGACGATAACGAAACTGTTATTACATTCAACATTGAACCGGCCGACTGACTTGTAATCATCCATCAAGCATGTTACCAGTGTTGCCAATAGTGAACCCAAGAATTTCATCAGACTTCGTTGCGTTCAGTCTTCAACAAGTAAACCATCTTTTCCTTGAATCTACTTGTTAGTTGGGCAAACTTCAATTTTATCCATACCTCGAACAATACAATCAGTAATAATAACCATACGCAACCTAAAAAATATTTTTCTACAACTGCAATGAAACGTATAGTATTTCTCATAGCTTACTTTCAAAACCATGTTTTGCCCATACTGTGAGAAATATTATTTCTCTTCGTAGTCGGTTTAAAAATTCAATTTCGCATTCTGTTAGACACGTATATTTACTTTTGAAGAAAGCTATATTTACAAGGGCTCCATGGAGTAGTGAATCCGTATGTCACACAGGCGGGGATGAATAACCGAGTTTGGATTATTTTTATTTTTTTAATTTTAATTTACTTCTTGATAAACCATAAAAGTGAATATTGAGTTACATTACTTGTATTCTTTAAATGTGAGCAGTTGTAGAAAAAGTTTAGTGTCCAACATGTACGGAAAGTTGAACTTTTCCCACTTGTTGCACAATATACTATTTCGGAATAAGTAACTATAACTCCATCTTTGTCTTTTTCATTCGAATAGTTTCGTCGTCAAATATATACTTCAAACTCTTGAGATGTTTTCATAATAGTTGTTACTGTTCCTCGAATACGGAAGGTAATCAGTCAATGTTTGAATGATGCCTTCCGAGATGCAGGGGAAAATACATTTTTCCTCCTACCCCTATAGAAAGTACACACTTTCCTTCCTCAAATCAGGGAGGAAACTGTTACTTTTCCTCCCTAGGGAGGAAAGTACTTTTCATCCCCCTCATTTCAAGTAAGTTGTAAACGATGAAACTTGTGAATCTATTATAATCAAATTGTTTCCGTTATTTCTAGAACATCTTATATATCCTGTATTCTGGTGAAAATCAAACATGAATGTTACTTCTAGTTTAGTTCTTTAATAGCTATTTGTGTATTTAGAGAGGAAAGTGATTGATTGTTGCTCGACAAAAAGATTAATATTTGGAGAACGACAATAACACTTTATGCTCGAAATTCACACATTAATTTTTCTACAGGCGCAGCTCAAAAAAAAAATGATCGACACGTCATTCAAATAGGCACATAACATTACTTATGAGAAAATCACTTAATAACAATCCAATAATTCAAATCACTAAGAAGAAAAAAGTAAAATAACGTTATTGAAAAAAAAAAGTTGCAATTGCCAGGAGCTGAACTCTGGACCTTCGTACAAGCCAAAGACACTAGCCAATGCACCACCGCAGATTCTCAGATGGAGATGACTGTAATGTCTACACTTTTCATCATGCAAGTATAGGTCCGTTTTAGACAAAAGCAGTTGAGATGCGTTTTAAATTTACAAAAAAGGTTCATCAAGTGGGTAGGAGGAAAAATCATTTGTATTACATGGGAGTAAAGTGCCTTTTCCTCCCTTGGATATATATAGTAAATTACTACCTAGGCAGTAACGTGGCATTTTTCAGACTGAAATAAGATATGGACGGGCGAGACGCAAAATTTTTTATCCTACACAATCATTGCTGGTAATATTTTTTCTACAAAAATTTCATTTATTGAAAAACTGGCAAATATGACAACCTATAATTTAATGAATTTGCAGACATTAACAACTGCTTACAATTTATTTTTATACTGATGTTCAATGACGTCGCCACCAACGTGAAAATGTAAATTTATTTTTTTGGCTAGCCGTAGAAAAAGTAACTTTCTACTCTCCGTAAAGCCGGTAAAATTCAACTTTCTCACAGTGTAGGATAAGCCGAAGACATGGGGGGGAAGGGCAATATTTATTTAATCTTATATCTGACATATACAAAAAAAGCTTCATTTTTCACTTTCAGAGAGATCGAATATTTCTTGGAATTATTCGAGCAAACGAATTACATTACCGTTTCAAATAGTATTTTCTGTCAATACGCTGTTTCTTTCAAATTCTTGGCAACACTGCACATTACAATGCTTGTTTAGGATTACGTGGGGGGTGGGAGTCTCGTTACCGTGGCATACTTAGAGTCATACAGTCAAACTAATCATAAGTACGTTGCCATTGAAATGAAATTTAATTATGTGAATTGTTATAACAAAAGGGTACGAAGCTTAATTTCTCCATCATAAATCCATTCGGAAATCTTGTTTTAGATAACCTTCATTTTGGATATTTCAACAGAAGAAAACTGTTCAGATGATCGTGACAAACAGGGGAAAGAAGGAAAACCTTAAGAAGTTCAAAAGAGAACAGAAGAGCTAGAGGAAGCGAACGATTATTTTATAGAGTTAAAGAATAGTAGGTATTATCTTCAACGAGCGTATAATAATAACTATCATTATACGCGAGTAGAAGACTATACTTTCTCTACGACTATACGATAGTCAGAGTTTTAATGCAATCTAAATATTAATTATGAAAATAATAAATACTTCATTCATTCATTCATTCATTTCAAATTTCAGATTAATTTGATGTAATGATATAACTTCCACAAGGATGATGACGACTCATATTTCTCAGAGATTTTTGTAAAATAAGCGAGGACATTTTCCGAGAATGAATGTGCCTGGTTCAATCCATAATGCATCGTCACCGAAATTATGAATAGCTGCCCAAATTTCAAGTTAATCGGACGACCAGAAGTGGGTCAAAATTCACTCTCAAGATTTGATCACTGACAGATACCGGGACAGGTGAAACTAAATGAGGACTTGTAATAAGAGAAGTATTCAACTCATCCTTATTTTCTACACATTTCATGTAGTACAGACCTTCACCGTTCTGTTTAACGGATGAAACATTCTTCTTATGAAGTTTCATAAATAGACCAATACGCCCAAAATGGGTTGCCTATCAAAATGTGGTCCAGACTATATACAGTGAGTTTTAAAAATTTGCACCATATAGAAAACTTTTTTATTATCGATTTGTCAGGAAATTTTATTCGTCATAAAAGTTAGTGCATTGCAGAATACTTGCATAAGACTTGTCAAAATATCAAATTTACAAACGGTGTACAGGGGGGTAAGAAATAACCGAGGGGGAAACAACTCGTTCATTAGGTGTACATCATAATATTTTCATTACTTCATTACTCATTTTGTCTCAAGCATTAGACCGCTTGACTAATAAATGCTTTCGATCCTTCTCGGTTGAAGTTGGCAAAGAACTATTTAGCCTGCCGCATGCTTGGAAGTTGCCTTACCAACTAACAACACTAGATGTACTGTATTCCTTTAGTGCTGCTGTGGCACACTAAATAATAGTAATGATAACTTTTATTGTGGCCAAAAATACATTTAAAACCTAAAAGGATAAGGATTAGCCGAAATATATCTTCCACCCCATGCATAAATTATAACGTACGCAGAAAATTACAGAATAAATATTATCGTTAATAACTAACACAAAATAAGAAGATAATGAGGCAAAAAACGAAATAGTATGGCATGAGCTAAATGATAACATTAATGAGCAACTTCCATTCCATTCCATTATTATTTCAATCCAGCATTAACGGTAGAAAGAAGCTATAGTTTAATGATTAATGAAAATGGATTTATGGATCCAGCCTTCCGCTAACTAAATCCTTCACAACAGAAATTTTCGTCGGCAATATTGCATCAGAGAAAACCGCAAACCCCTGTATTATCGAGTATAGGGTAGAGAAAATAACTTTTGTCTAATTCCCACCACAAATGTATTTGTTACGACCGCGGTTTCGGCTCATTAAACCATTATCAATTAAGTTTTTTCAATACCTGGCACGTGCTTCAGTAACTAAATAACCACATTCTGGAGAAAGATTAAACTTATTTGAAGAATTTGCCTTATTTATACTTGTCCAGAACCAGTCAGGTACCTTGAACTTGGTTGCGCCTCATTCAACAAACTTCACGCTCATACAAAAAGGTTCTACTTTACGAACTTGTATCATTAATAACTATTCTTCAATATCTTGTCATTTCACAAGAAACTATTGAATAAATGTATGATGATGGAATACGAAACTATTCGGATTTTTAAAATTTTATATAATTAAATAAAATTATTGGTAGAAGTTTTTAGCCACCTCAAAGTACGTAAGTAAGATTTTCAATCATCGGTCGAATGAAAAACAATATCTTGAAGAGTTAATTCACACCCAGCATCAATTATCGAAGATGTGGAAAATACTACAAACAAAATAAACGGCAGCGTGTTTTTGATTGGATGATTCGAAGAAACAATTCATTTTCAAATAACAAAGATATGGAACACCCATTACAACTTCTTCAACTCATTTAAATTAAATATTCTCAGGCAAAAATAATGAAGATGGGAACAACCAAACGGCTATCAACACTGAGCAACTCTCTTAGAAAAGTAGTAGGGGATACACCAAGACTCTATACTGTGCTGGTTCTGCGATGAGGCGGACGACCTTCCACATACTGTTCGAATGTGAAGCTCTGTCTCTCATGATGATTGATATATTCGGACACAGGTGCAGCCAAGAGGAGGGCTTTGGAGCTGTAGTCCTACCCCCCAAGACCACTCGATTTAACAATGTATCACCCTTCACTCATAACACACGGTTGATAAGAAAAAAAGGGGTCTCATAATAGTTATTTATGTAATAAGGATCATAAAGACGATCATTATGGTACAAGTCGTGAATGTTATCGGGCGAGGCGTAGCCGAGTCCGATAACACGGCGTGTGCCATAATGATTGTTTATGATTCGTATTACATATAAAATTTTATCTGATGGCATTTATATCAATACATTTTCGAAAAATTAAAAACTGCATTTTCGACATGTCACAATGACAACTATTTTTAAAGGAGTAAGTATTGTGTAGTTTCAAATATTAGTAGGTGAGTGAGCTGTGCTTTGCCATTTCCTTGACAACGTCATCAGGTTGTAACGGCAATATTTATTTATCGCTGTCAAACTCAATAATTATTGTCAGGTAGAATTTAATATAATTTAAAAAATGAGTGATTCTGAAGCTGATAGTTTACCTTCTGATTTGGAAGAAATGTCGAGAAATATCGTGGACTCCCTTTTGCCGGAAAAATCACGGAGTGTATATGAAATGGTGTTTAATCGGTACGAAGAATGGTGTTCTGCTAAAAAAATCAAGAATATCACTCATGAAAAAGTATTGTTGGCTTACTTTGAATGCTTATCTAAGGAAAGAAAACCATATTCTCTTTGGTCGTATTATTCGATGATAAGAAGTATTTTATCAACAAGAAAAAACGTTGATATTAGTAAGTACCTACAGCTGGTTGCATTACTAAAACGTAAATCAGTAGGTTACAGAGCTAAAAAATCCAAAATTTTTACTAAACAAGATGTTACAAAGTTTTTAACGGAAGCATCAGATGATACATACTTATTAAAGTTGCCATGATAATTGGACTAAGTGGAGCATGCAGAAGAGAGGAATTGACAAATATGCTTGTTGAAAATGTAATAGATGAAGGATCCGTTTTTAGAATTACATTACCGAATACAAAAACAAAGGTAATGCGAGAATTTTTTGTAACTTCGGGGAATATCCCAGGATTGAATATGGTAGAACTTGTCAGACAATATGTGAAAATACGACCTTGCAACACAAACCATCTACGTTTTTTTGTCACTTATAGAAATAAGAAATGCACAAAACAACCCGTTGGAATACATACCTTTGGTAAAATGCCAAAACTTATTGCCACTTTCTTGAATTTACCTCGCCCTGAAGAATATACCGGACATTGTTTTCGGCGATCGTCTGCTTCATTTTTGGCTGATTCTGGAGCTGATCTGTGTACCGTGAAACGCCATGGCGGATGGAAAAGCAATACTGTCGCTGAAGGTTACATCGAAAATTCGAAAGAGCAAAAGAAAAAAATATCAGAAGCAATTTTTGGTGCCAACAACCAAACAAGATTACAAGTTTGCCAACAATCATCAACTACTGATGTAAAAACTGTAGAATCCATTGGAATTAATATTACAAATTGTAGTAATTGTTCTTTTACCATTTATAATAAATAGTTTTGTACATAGTTATGCATTTTGAATAAACTTTTTTGATCAAACCATTACATGTTTTCCTTATAGAATTTCATTATGGTACTTAGTACCATAATGAGCTTCCTTATGCCATCAAAATTGAGTGACATAACGTTGTCATTATGACATGCCATCCGATAAATAATTGTATGTTCGACAGTTCAGCCCCCCATACCAAACTGATATCATAGCTGCGCCACAGCCTTAGGGCACTGTAGTGCAGAAGACATCATTCCACGGAAAAACCTAGTAAAATCCACAGGAATTCATCAGAAGGCCTGACATTGGATGATACTTTTATATCAGGATAATGTTCCTTATCTTTCTATATTTCTAATAAGGTAGGTATAATAGATATTTAATGTCACGTACTTATTGTTGACACGGAGATAAAAATTGTTTGCTAATTAGCAAATTGCCGTTTTACGAACGCAAGGGAAATATTCCTTGTCTTGAATAGTATTTTCTGTCAATAAACAGTCTATAAGCCTCGTTTCTTTCAGATTATTGGCAACACTGCATATTACAATGGTCGTTTACGATTACGTGGGGGGGAGGTCGGTGGGAGTCTCGTTACCGTGGCACACTTACGGCCGCATACATTCTCATTCGCCAGCGCGGCGGCTCTCCAGATGTGCGCCGTTCGCAATGTAATTTGTGTAGCGAACAGTACACTTCTGTAGAGTCGCCGCGAATAACTATGAATGCGGCCGCTAGAGTCATACAGTCAAACTGACCATCGGTACGTTGCCATTGAAACGAAATTAAATCATAACAAAAGGTACTCTGTTCATTTCTCCATTATAAATCCATTCGGAAATGTCCAATTTGGATATTTCAACAAAAGAAAACTGTTCATGAGAGATGATCGTAACGAACAAAGGAAAAAAGGGAAACCCTACAAAGTTCAAAATGTAACAGAAGAGCTAGAGGAAGGGAACAATTATTCAATAGAGTTGAAGACAGAGCACTCACCAAGGAAGAAACCCAGCTAACATTTTCCAAAGAGGTTAAATATGGGCGTTATGATCGACCAAAAACTGACATGGAACAGCCAAGTCAACCAAATTCTTCAAGGGCTATTAATAGGGGCAAGCTGTAAACATGGGGTTTGGTCATACTAAACTATCATCAAACCTATGGTCACCTATGTTTCACTGATATAGTGGCCAAAGATGCAAGAAACTTTGGCATAAGTCAAGCTGCAGAAAGTGCAGCGGCTATCTTGTTTGGGAAACACAGGCGATATTTACGTGCCCTTCTGCAGGATAAGAGCAAATGCTAAGCTTTCCACCATTACATTATGTATAATGAAAAAGCAGTTATCGGACCCTTCAGACTGAGCAAGACAGTAAAGTAAAAAACAGGAAATTTGATTGGACATCTGAAGATTTTGGAAGATATCTTTCTAAACTGACATGTGACATGCCAGTTAGGTGTGGTACACTGATGCATGCAAGATGAATGAAAGGACTGGAGTGGGCGTTACGGGGCCAAGTTCCAGGAACTCAAAACCACTAGTGAGTTATGGATTATAACACACTAGTGTGTTATTTGATAGTTTACTTGTCTAAAATGACATTAATAATGACAGTCATAACTGTCATGTCGTGGATAAAGTAATTTTATTCACTTGGATTTTGTATGTCTCATTTGAATCAGTTTTTCTGATTAAGTTAATGAGTCTAAAAAATATGTTTTTTTTTATTTATGAACTTCACTTTTTTTGTAAAAATTGCAAATATGGTGGTTAATAGATCCAATAACGTTATGGGACTATATTGAATATTATTATTTAATACTAAAGAGAACACTAAACCTCAATCTATATATAGATATAAAGAAATATCGCAAGTTAATACCGCAAAATACAAGAACAGGCAACAAACGATAAATTCAGTAAAATCATGAAAAAGACACCGTTACTGACAAGAAATTTCGATGGCACCAATTAACGAAATTTTGTTACTCAAGACCTTTCACAATGAATGAATCTACGAATAATAATAATTAATCCAACCTTTCTCAAATTTTCTATATGTGGTAAGATTAATCATCAAATATATAAAATTCGTGAAATTGAAGCAGGACGTTTCACTCGTCCTTCGGGCTTGTAAAATATCCAGCTCAATTTTACTCATCATCATCGATGATAAACATACCACTTTCACCTTCTATAATATAGTAATAATCACAGCCCTACTCATTAGTAATTTTGATTTAGTTTCAATTGTGGTATAATGAGGAGTTCCTTCATTGAAACAAAAACCGATTGATATCATATGAATGTGCAATATTGTTATCAAATCGAGCCATATGAATGACATTCAATATTTTAACAACACTTCATGTTGTAATCCAGTCAATAGGGACACGATTTTGCCAAAACTCGGAAACATAATCACGAGCGGACGAAATTCTGGATTTCAGTAGATGAAACTACCGAGTTTTAGAAGAGTAAAAGTCTCATTCGCCACATAGCCAAAAGGGTGTAATTTTTTATATATTTTTTTATTTCCTTGTTGACCATAGAGCGAAACGAATATATTACGTCAGATAACACGTTGGGAAAGGTTATCAAAAATAATAAAGATTAGACACAAAAATCTGAAAAATCAAGAGTTTATAAATTGAAGATCTTGCCCCAAAGGCCAGATAGGTAGACTATTCAAAAAAACACATACGTGAACACCGAATAAATGATGTAAAGAATTAAACAAACTCAGCATTATGCCAATCATATTTGAAAATAAAGGTTTTAAACCTAATTATTTAGAATTCTCAGAAAATAATAAATTGAAGAATTCAATTTGTTCATTAAATCACCATCAAATTAATTGAGTAGTAGGTGATGTGTTTCCAGGTACATTGTTATTGTCAATAATTCATATAATTTTTACGAGCCTAGGAATTAGCAATAGTTATAGGACTTATAGGTAGGTCCTAATTACCTTAGTTATTAAGAAGGGTATTCAAGTAGTTTTCAATTAGTGTACTATCCGCTTGAGAAAGCTACCGTGTGGCGAAACATGTCGCAATGATAATAAAATCTGTAGAAATTTAATCGTGTTTACCTTTGTGTCATATACTATGGATTTTCATCAAGTAACTGCCACGTCAATCCACAATCTGTTTGAAAACTACAGAACATATTCAAAAAAGTTAGATGCCATTTAGAAGAGTACATCTTCATGTACTAAAAGTCAAATCTTACGGCTCCACAATGTTTCTTAATGGCACCACTTTCAAGGGTAGTACGGGATTTCGAGGTACTTCTTAAGGACAAATTAACCCTCTAACTTGATCTCAGAATACTTCTTTCCACAAAACCAAGAGCTGTCCGATATCAAAGGTTCTGAATACAATCTAAATATCTTGAGAATAATAAAGTAGAAAAGTATGAAAAAAAATTGTGTATCAACTCAACGACTTTCAGACGGTTTTTTCCATAAATGGAAGATGAGACTTTTCTCTTGATCACTTTTTTTTTGAACTACACTAATAGCGAGATTAGCTAGTCTGAGAATCCAGGAGACTTTGAAAGCTCAAGCGCTTTGCACTGGGATTCAAAGTCAATCAGAAAACGGCGTATAGCTCTAATACGGTCATATGAAAGAAAATTTGTATGGAGACTTTGTAGTAAAAATTAAGAGTTACAACTTCGGTATGAACTTCTTCTGTTTCCAAACAGGAAACATCGAAATAATTTCCTATTTCGTGCCGATTTATGCAGAGAACGAATAAGACTTTTACTCATCGTGTATTTTGCACTCTCATCAACTCGAATCCTGAATTTCAGCTGATCATGATTTTTTTTCCCACGCAAATGTATCTATCTACTGGGCTATTGTTGTTTGACGATTTGAAGTTAATCTGGAATTTGCCCACCATAACTGTTTTCGCATTGTGAGCGCAAAGTTCAAAGGAAAGTCCATATCTACTTGAAATATTACGAAACAGTCGACATATTACTAATTTCAATACTATTGAAAATTGGTCCAAAAAATGACATGAAGTCTACTCCAAGACTTCTGGGGACAATGGGTGTTATGAATAAAAGCTAGCAAAAGCTTTTACTATAGGTGTGTCTTTCTCATTAATTAATAAAATGGATAGGTCTGTTTCAAGAAATCTGAGTAAAAGCATTTGCTCAAGATTTATTCATTAGACCCAATATCTGGCACTGAATACATTGATCTACTTTAAATTTCAATATGTTATTATTTTGATCAAAACAAGCAACTATATATATCTTAACTCTTCTGCTATGCAGAGTGGGTGCCTATAGCAGGACAAACATGTGAAGGAAAGGTAGTCGACATTTTTTTTTTCAACTAATGTCTATCATATGAGAAATCACTCGTTAAAGTTTAGAGCTATCGATGAATAATTAACCATTTTTTTGTACGACAACCTACAAGATTTCGTCAATGCATTACTGGAATTTTGAAAATAATTTAAGTTGAAACACAATCGTGCTTTCGTGAAAAGTGACATGATAATTGAATCACTGCAGTGTTGCCATGTTACGATCTCCAACGACATAACAAGGGTCCTCCATGTCGGGGGGGATAATTACCCCATTACGCCCCCTCAGGCACGCGCCTGTCTGTTCACGATACATCTGTAGCAACTATACTCTGAAGAAGAAGCTAGCTTTGACTGTCCTACATGTAACTCTAGAGTTGAAATCTACTATTACTATGGTTCAATACAGAGTGTCTTATACAGATTTTTCAATAATGAACAAAACTTGCGAGTCTGTATTTTCACTTTTGATTAATTCTTTTATTGACGTAGGTTTGTTTACATGGTTGCTATTCAAATATTCTTCATATTCAATATGTCTCCTATGATAATTAGCTATATTTGAATTTAAAATAGAATACCATTATTGGAATCAGAAGCAAAACAGACAAGGTAGAAAAAACTACGTGTTCAAATCGGAACAAAATGGTCTATTTTCTTCCCTTGATAAACAATCTATTACTCAATATCAACGCATCTCTTGTGTTATTAATCAAATTGAAAATAATAGGAAAATTGCGCTCTTTCACATAGTTTAAATAGGACAGGCCGGTATATAATTCAAAATTGCATAAGTTATTTTTTGAATCACAATATTATTCATAGTTGGCGACCTAGATGAAAAATCTCCATAATTATATCTGCTTTTGAAATCAACTATATCAAAATTATTGAATGTGATAGTTCGGGAAAACATATTACATAATAGAATATTTTGCCGAATTGGGAGAAAAAATATACATCTTCTAATATGATCCAATCGCTATATTCACTGTTGACAATGGTGGAATCTATTATTATTTCAGGATTATGAATTAGCTAATGACATCGTTCAGATTATAGAATGTCTTAAATCAATATAGATGAAAAAAAAAACAATTTCTTTTCCGAGATGTTGATGATAAATCAAAACTATATGTAGGTAGGCGTTTTGGTCCATTTTATGACGTACTCAGTTCAGCTACCAACTGCAAGAGAGCGATTTTACTATAATCTTGAAACAAGAATGAACAATGAAAGTAAATTAGTAATGGATGAATATTGTCAGGAAAATTTGATACTAGGCGTTGTCAAATCTTCAACACCATCGTAATTACGACCAACAAACGGAATGCCAGCCGATTGAAATTCATCAAAAAGTCTAGTGATGTTTGTTGCATACAATTTTATAATTGGTGGCACAGTGAATCAGTGCCATCTGGCGTTTTCAGGATTCCATCTGAAACCAGTATATCTATCTCAGAAGTTTTCATCAAAAACACTTTTTCACGAGGAACTTATAATAATAATAAAGGTCTCTTTTTCACTCGTTTGGTTACCTGAACAGGAAGAGCGGTAAAGGAAATGAGTTGTAGCTGATAAATATTATGTTACAGAGAGATACTCAAAGTATTAATTATACTAATTGGTAATAGGTTAGGTGATTATATGCGCATAACGATGGCACGATAGATACATACGTGTTCATTCGTTGATTATGAATGATCTAATCTTCATGGCTTCACTAACGAATCGATATAATTTTGCGAGCATAGAGCAGTGTGTTGAGATAATTACGAGTCTAGGTCATACGACAATTTTCGTTTCATCAGCGTACACAGTAGCAGTATATATTAAGAAGTTGCTGATTTTAATTTCAATTTCGTATGAATTATTACTGACAAATATGTACTCAATATGTATGTGGCAATCCTAACCAACCTTCAACTGTTCCTATAGTTCAGTCAAGACAAGGTTCCTCCTGACTTTTCACACTTATTTAAAGGTATCTGGGGATGAATATACCAAAAGTCCGCATGAAAATGAGACGAGCTCTAGCGGCAATTAGCGAAAACAGAGCATTTTCTTTGATTTTTAGTTGATATCTCGAGAACAGTTAGTCGGAGGAAAAAGTTCACAGTATACATAATTAAAGCTTATCAAATTTGCGACACAAATGATAACATACATTTTTCTTGTGTTTCTCATTTTTACCGAGTTATAGTGCGCTGAAAGTGTTTTTTGAAAAACTACGCTAGCGCAGTACAATATGGCATTTCTAATAATATTTGACAATGGTTTACCAATTTTTTTGGATACCAAGGATTATTGAGGCCGCTGAGGCGATAAACTTCACAGCTTTGTATAAAAAGAAAGACATGATGAATATTAAACAATTAAATACATAGTCAGCTTCGGAACTTGCTGCCTCAAACAAAGTAAGAAGAGATAACTATGCATGAGATAACTTGTAGGTATAAGAAAGTAGGTAAGCGTGCGATAATGAAGACCTATTTGTGTATACAGTTCGACAAACTATCTGAAAACGCGATGCGCATTCGTCGGACAATGGACTTTAGTCCGTAATATATCAAATGATAAGGCACTCAATAAGAACGTAGGCGCAATTTCACATGTTCAGCTAATTTGTTTTGGCTAGTTGGTTAGTTTTGCGATGTAAATGGATAACAAAACAATACAAATGTGCAATGTCACCTAACTTCTGGTTAAGCCTCCAGCAAGTACAGTGTTTTGATCTTCATGTTTGTTCGGTGAGTTTTATGTTATGAGTTTTATGACATCGGGATCATCAGGGCCACCAAAGTCTTCTTCGAAGTGGAAGTAACACCATTCAAGCGTTCGCCATGGCATTTGTGATGAATGCTTGTACACATTATTCTTGACATTCGACAGCCATCTGTTCCCACATCCACATGTACATGTACATTTGCAAATTATGAGGTCGAGGACAGCTCCTGCATCCTCTGTTGACATAGCAATCAGCTGATCGCTTTATAACTTCCAATCTCACTATACAGGAGGAAGTACATTCCCAAGCCAAAATTGAAATTTGGTGGTACACTTGAAATTCGTTTTGTCTTGCTGCTTCTTCTGTGGGCGGCAGAGCAGAATTGTCGGGTTTATAAATGGAGACAGATTTGGTGAAATCATTGTAGCGGTACATGTTAAGAGAGGTTTGCTTCATGGGCGCATTGTTCACGGGACAAACTTGGGCTGTTAAATATATCAGCAATACCTTGTAGTACAGCTTGCTTGTTGAACAATTTGAAACAGGAAAGTTTCCCTTTTCGAAGTAGTATCACATCCACTGAAAGCATGCACAAGAAGTATGCTTCATTCCCAAAGTTTTCAATTGCAATGGCTAGCATGATTATACTTTCCATTCTACTTCGCCATGGCTTGGTTTCACAAATAACATGTTTTGTTCTGTCTGAGTTAAGTCTATGAGAAAAATAATAAGATCTACATCTTCACCGACTATTGCTACTTTGTCACAAGTGAAGGATTTCACGAGTGCTGTTCGGATGATCAATGTGTCAGCAGCACTGGATGCTTGTTCTGTTTCACCTCCAGTATATAGGGGCAGTTATGAGTTACATTAGTATAGCTTTATTCTTTTCGTTAGAAAAAAAAACATCCCGTATTTTTTCTATATTTTTCTTTAAATTTACCTGTTTAGTGCCATCTCTAGTCGATTTGGTTGTGGAAGGCATGGATGGAGGAAGGTAATGTAGTTGGGGTGGTGGGACCAGAGCAGGAATGACGATGGAGTTGGAAGGAGGGGGGTTTAGGGTTGGGATGTTGACAATAAATAAAAAGGTTGCGCACCATAATAGAGGCTATGTCGGAACAATACTAAGAACTTTTTTAGTTATTTCAGTTCTCAACGAAATACCCCTGGGTACTACAAACAACCCTTGCGATCTGAAATGTCTTATTCTGCATGAAATATCCTTTCATTTATTGACACTGGGAATGCAAGAAAAATGTTTATGATCAGTTTTTTTTGAGATATTAACGAAAAACATAGATAGCGCCCTGTTTCCGCCAATTGCCACTAGAGCTCACTTCATATTCATGAGGACTTTTGGTATATTTATCCCCAGGTAACCATATATCAATGTGTAAGGTTTCAAAACTTTCAGATTGTTCCAAAGGTTGGGTAATTTTTTGGAATTTTTTGACTGGACTATTAGCGCGTAACGATGGTTTGCGTAGCCCGGTACGACAAAAACGATAAGCTCCGACACACAGTACCTACACCTCTGTTCGGAACCACTTGATCTGAATTAAAATTAAGACTACTTTCTAATATCCGAAATTGAGGTCATTACCAAAGGTCATCAACATTCGTTACTCAACAATTGTCGATTATTGCCATACCTTTAGTTCATACTTGCCGACTGGAACAGTCGATCACCTTTCAGCTGTTTCCCAACTCTGCAGCCAGTACGAAAATAAGTAATCAAGTGCGAAGAGTATTCAGTTCACGATTGTGACATTCAATCTTTCATCGAGAACACTAACACGAGAAGAAATCGATTTCAGTAAGAACTATATTCGTTTTGGAGACTTTACTATACGATGTGATATTGAGATGACAGCTATACAAAAAAAAAACTGGAATACTTTGGCTCTCTATATGGCATTAAACAGTTTGTTATATTCTATACTATATTAACCCAGGATAGTGAAGGTAAAATCTATCTGACTTTTCTAATAATTATTATGATATTGAAGTCTAAGAAATAAACCTTAAAATGACAGATCACGAAACGAGTATACAGAAAAATTCAAGTTGACTGCAATTTTGACAATGTTGCAGACTTCGGAAAAGGTTGAAAAATTTCATAATTTGTTTTTAAATCTTTCCCGACCTTGTTTGGTGAAAATTTGGGAGTTATTATAAATTGATTGTCTACTTCTACTGGCCTAATATGCCAACCTGATTGAAATCAGTCTGGATTGTCTGTATATACAGGGTGTCCCTGGACTTCCTCTTTTACTTTCGGGAATGTAAAGATGGGGTCAAAATATGACCAGTACTTCATATAACTTTTTTCACTAAAATCCTTCGTTACCAAGTTACGAGCCCTCATCCGATTGATCGACTTTCCACACGAGTACTTTTATTTAGAAAATTGTCCAGCAAACCTTGTTTTGTTGAAAAATATTGGACCATCGGGGGCTTTCCGTTCCTGACTTTGTAGCAAAACAACTGACTCCTGCACGCAGAAAAATCCGGCAGACTAATTCACCACAATTTGGCAGTCTGATCGTTGTTCGTCACACTATTATAGTAGTACAGATTGCAGCGTCGACGAGTAAACGGTACTCTTAAAAGAGCGAAGGTGAACATTCAAATGTGGTTGAATTTTTCATAAATTAGTGGATACATTTTACTGAAATAAACGTTAATTTGTACCGTGATAACTCTTTTCTGTAGGTATCACTCCACATCATTCAACATATTCTCCTGACAGAAATACAGTCGTGTTTGCTACTCAGTTACTAGTATTATCTACCAAAGTTGATAATAGTCGATACTGCCATGGAAAAAATGAATCACTAACGATTTTGTGTTCATGAAGAATGACAGTATTTATAATTACATTCACAGTAAATCTGAATACGAACCGAATTTCGAAATTACTTTTCATTCAAAGTGGATAATATCAACTTGGATTCATTGCGTTTTATAGCAATTCTTACAGAATTTAATGGTAAACATAATACAATAGTAATGTACGTAACAAGTCCGGAAAACACTGTTTTTTTGGGCGAGTGGAGATTCTAGGACGAGCGTAGCGAGTCCTGGAAGTCTGCGAGTCCAAAAAAACTGTTTTCGCACGTGTTGCGTACACAATTTTTTCGGCAACCGTGTAGAATAACAAATTGAGACACATTTATTTTTTATATTTCTTTGTGGAGGAAAATTTCGAACATTTTAATTCTTGTTTGTATTAAATATCGAAATGCGAACAGAAGATAGGTACTAACAGAAACATTCTAATTTTTATTTATATAAATATTTTTGTTGAAATTCGAGCATTTCCCGGACTAGTCCGGGAAGTTCGTACTTCCCGGACGGTTGCCGAAAATATAAGGTAAAATTATCGTCTAGTTGAGTTGCAAAGCAGTGATGTCTGACAAGATTCTTACACCTATAGAATAGATGTTTTATACAGTTCTATTTTTCTTTGAGCTAGTGTCTGATTCGGGGTTTGACAATATTATTAACGTGAGTGTGAAGTGAAATTTATGACTACTCTCAAAGGTAAGTTTCAAGTCAATTAAAATTCCTGAATAAGGGTTATAGTCCGTCTTGAACATTTCAGATAACTTATTCAATAGTTATTTATGCAAAGTGCAAAAAGTAGGTGTTTATTGTACTCGACGTGAAATTGTCCAACGAGGCCATCAATAATCTCTTTTTGCACGAATTTCATACAATATTTTTTCTACGTTCATGCAAAAACCAGAAAATGTTTCATTTAGGTGGCACTAAACTGTAAGGAAGACATTGTTTGTTTAAATATATCTGCTAAAAGTAATTCAAAAACATTTTTCGTAATTCAGATGATATTCGAAGGAAATAATTTTATTTTTAACAAATTGCATTTTCTAGTAATTCCATAGTCCATTATATAATGAATATGATGAAACATGCAACTATTTAAAACGGAATACAATCTCACAGAAAATTGGCTAAATTTGGCGTCGATTCGAAAGTTTATATCTGTCATGATGACAGAACGATATAGTAAAATGACAGATGAGTGCAATAAAGTCTTTATTGCACTCAGTGCAATAAAGAGACAGTTTTTCCACCAAATATAGTCCAATAAAGTTTTGTTTTTTGCATGAACGTAGAAAAATATGATTTGTTTTTGCTGTTTTTTTCAAAAATTCACTCTAAAATGTGTAGATTATAATTGCGTTAACAAATTCATGATTTTTGTTCATACATTTTTAAGCTTATGCGACATACCTGAGTTCGTTTTCTGACGATTTATTACTGGATGGTTTATTAATAGAGAGAAAGGGTTTGTTTATTGGTAACAGCAGGATATTTCTTTGTTCTAATCATCATTAAAAACCGTTTCGTATGTATTGATTATTTACCATTTCTATTGAATTATAGAAAATGTTACTATTGAAGTATCCTCAAATGAACAGGAAGATATGGCATGTTTGGCTAATTCAATAGAACCGTGGATCATTTTTCTGACCAAATGGAAAACCACATCCAAAGGGAGGCGCAAGCCTTCAAAGATAAATCCACTCAAGAAATAATTGATAGCTTTCCAGCATATAAACATCAGCTGGGTTATTGTTTGGTAAGTAGGTATGTTGTTTTAATTTCGACGAACTCTAAAAGTTTTTTTCAGGTTGAATACGACTTTCAGAAGATGTTGGGAGAAGAATATAATAATTTCTTTCTGAACTGGCCCTTGAAGACGAATAAGTTATTAGATATCTTGATGTTAAACATAAAACAGAAAAAATCAAGCATCTCCCAGTTTGCAACTGACGAGTTAGCCACTAATAAAGTATTGCCACTACTTTTACTGCCTGTTTATTTTCATCCGAAGAAAATAAGGAATACTAAATGGAGGCCTTCAATACTGAAAATTCTGGAGGGATTTATTCATAACTCATAACCTCTATTTTTTTCCTTATTGTTAGACCATATTCGATTTGCCTTATAAATGAAAAAAATATGAATCGTTGAAATTGACCATGCAATCAATACCATGCAATCAATACCAATATTCATTGGGAAAATTATTTAATGATTGAAAAAGCATTTGTGAGTGTGTGCGATATATTATGGAAGGTATAGAATCACCGCTGCAGGCCATTGATATTTGTTCATGCTATCATGTGTTCGATGCTAAATATCCTGTGGAATCGGACATAATATAGCTTTTTATAAATATACATTACCTATATTATAGATTTAAATAGTTTCTACTTTTGTTTTTCATTTTCTAAAAGATTTTATATTATTTTATCGATGTGTATGTTTTTTGAATAGAAAGTTAATGTAAGCTGTTGGTATGATTAAATATTACAATGAAAAAAAAAATATATTGTTTGCCATCATTCTGCTGGGTTAGGGTTGTCTAGCACGGGATATCTGAAACGGTGATAGACACTATTTTGCTTAAATGAAAAAAAAAATGCGCTCCATTCATATGGAAAAATTAAATTTTCCATTTTTAAATCATTTTAAAAAAACTACATTTCTGGTACATTGTGATATGGTAATATGTACTGAACTAGGTCAGACTATCAAAGGCGAGAGTGTGGTAAACTGTTTGATGTTCAGTATACTAGTGAAGCATGGTATAAAGTACCCAACAGATAAT
The DNA here is from genome assembly GCA_958298965.1 of Chrysolina haemoptera. Classification (NCBI taxonomy): domain Eukaryota; kingdom Metazoa; phylum Arthropoda; class Insecta; order Coleoptera; family Chrysomelidae; genus Chrysolina; species Chrysolina haemoptera. Next base: position 37,832,037 of record OY282585.1, on the reverse strand, counting down.
TTTACAGATGGAAGTAGTCGCGATGAATCCAATAACAATGCTGGGTTAATTTGATTTAAACATATTTTACTGCGAACCATAGTAAACTGTCCACGGCTTGAATCTAACGGTTCAATTGGTGGTGATTCCTACTTTAAAATACTAATGCGTTGTAGTATGGAATAATCAGTGGGTGGTCATTCAATATTCAATAGTCGTGGTAAATGTAACCTCGGTATTCCGTTGATAGAGTTTTGTTATTCGCCATCAATATTACTATAATACTATTTTCTCAAGTTGTCTCAACGTATTAATAGAGTACATCTCACTACGATCAAAGTTTGTCCATATTCTTAATGTTTTTCGTGGTAAGATTTCGGACGATTCTAGTAATTTCTACCGTTCTTTTCTCTGCGTCTGCATGAAAGCTCACCGAAGGGATTCATTTGTTTAGTCAATCACCAAAATTTGGTTGATTTTGAATAATCACTTGACAAGTTATCAAAGAAAAACATTTTTAATTTTGTAACTTTGAGGGCTCGTAACTTGGTAACGAAGGATTGTAGGAAAAAAAGTTATATGAAGTACTGGTAATATTTTGACCCCACCTATACATTCCCAAGAGGAAAAGAGGAAGTCCAGGGACACCCTGTATACACATATCGGAAAAATCTAGGAATATTTGGACAGTCATACCAGCCATGAAACAACTTTGAAAGTTTTGTAAACTGTACTTCTAACGTACTCATTAGTGCCTTTGCCCAATATGAAAACTCGTCTGGTTCGGAAAACACGTAAAAAAGATAATGCAAAATTTTATAATAAAATCAGATGGTAAAAGTAGAAGTCCTATATGCCGTAATTTCGATTTCATGATATATAGTGTTCGTGTTTAGTAGTTGCACTAAAAATATTTTGTTTTACAATGGAGTAGCGTAGCCGATGAGTGTGTTCCAAAGTGTCCTCAGATGGTTATGGAGGCGTTTTAAGCCGCGTATTCACTAGAGCATTCGTTCCTCATGAGCACCGAATGAGCGCATGAGCACCGAATGAGCACATGAGTTGCTCAGTTCAAGCTCAGGCTACATAGTGTCTCCTGACAGATGAGCACCGCATGAACACCGATCCGCAGTAAGTCGCGTACAAAATATTCAATATCCAAATTAAATTCCAAATCTCTGTAATAAGCACAAACAGAACGTCAAGCACACTTTCACCGTCCACACTGAGCACGAAAAAAAATGACAAAAAACGGATCGGCCCAAGCACCGCACGCGCATTCTGTTCGTGCTCAAATCAGCGTCCACACTGTCTGAGCATTTGTTCGTTCGGTGCTCATACGGTGCTCATGCGGAACGTGGACGCTTTGAAAAGGCACGTCAGGGCTGATTTTTATTTTGACAGCACCTGAATTGGGTAAGCATAAGCCACAGGACCAATCTTCATAGTCGACGACCACTCAGATGTCCACTTCTCTCTAGAGGCAATCGCGCTGCCAGGTTAGGCTGGGGTGCCAAGAATATCAAAATTGGGATGCAAACGCTTTGCCAACAGTTTTGTTCACTAATGAATCCAGATTTGGATTTCATCCAGATCCTCGACGTGCGTGGAGACACAAAAACTGAGGCGGTACAGTAATGGTGGGGTGGTGTGATTATAGGCGGCAGAAGCGACCTCGTTCTTCCAAATGGTCAAGCGATCAACAGTATCTGGATGGTATTTTTCAACCTGTTGTGCGACTATTCGTTGGTGCCATTGGTGGAAAGTTTCGCCTGGTTAAGCGGTGCCTCGAGGAAGCGCGGATTGCTCTTGCGGAGACCGCCGCGGATGGTCGCTATAGTAGCAGTCATGAAAGTGTCCGCTGAGGGAGGTGCAGCCATTTGCCTCTTGTACAAATTTATTATTTCGAAAAAACGAAAGAAACATTGTTAACGAAAATATTGGTTTCACCCGCTGCTACAAGAAAGGCGTACTAATGGAACTTTCATATAGTTCTGCAGATAATCTCATTTGTTGTCATTTCTTTTCCTCCGAAAATATCGATTATTTCTTCCCAGATATTGCTTTTTAATATACGATTACTATACTCCTTACTTTTCCTATTCCACAACGGTGGGAAGTTTTCAATTTCGTAAATATATTTTTCTGTATCAAAATCCATTATTATTCCCGCTCATCTGCGTGATTACGCGAATACCAGTACGTTGTCTACTATATATTCCTTTATAAATTAACATCCGCGTGACCGCCAACCGCCACGGTTCGCGGATCGTGCGTTATTACTCTTAAGAGTGGTTCGACGAATTTGCTAGAAAAGCCATTTATAAAATAACCAATCATAACTAAGAATGAAATCAATTGGATTGCATAAACACAAAACGTAATATTGTTGTCAACGTAATTCGTAATTGAAAATAAAACTGGGAATCTGAAACATAATGTTAAAAATAATGAGTAATTAATGTGGAAAACCCAGAAGTTATTAATAAATTCCCTATTGTAAAAATAATGTATCCAAAATATTCAACAATGAGGTGGAAACTTCAGGAGATATTGAAAATCAATTTAATGAGTATTTTGTAACGAGTAAAGATAATATATGATAACTAATGCAAATTTCGATGAATTTGTTGTAAGTAATAAATGCCTTGTTTCTATACCAAGTCATTCTTCCCGAAAAGAAATAACATTACCAGATTTAAGATTGTGTCTCTCATTTCTTAAGAATTTATAAAACCTCAGTTATACCTGAAGTATTGAAAATACGAAGACAAAAATATTGAAGAATTCAGGCCTATACATACTATTTTGTGTGTAAAAAAACTAATTGAGCTTTCATTAAACAATTCGGATTATCTCGATGAAAAAAATGTACTGTGTCGAACCAATCAGTTTACCTACAAGTATTTTATGTTGATGAGAGTAAAAGAGGGTGAAACATCGGTCGACAACGACTATCGTTACTTGAAGATTTCCCAAAGGAACTCTGAAGTTTGTGTTCAGACATCTGACTGAATCTCCTAACCTCCATAATGCCTTTGAGTGCTTTTTGCTCTTCTCACAAGATGGAGCGGCTTCAATCGTTTCGTCAGCGTGAGACCAGACAGTCATGCGATGTTTTCGGACGGAAAATAGATGACCTCAAAGCTATCTGTAGTGACCATAACTTAATCTAGATCTATGGACCTACCCGGCACTGATAAGACACTAGTCTACAGGTGTTCCCCCTGTCCGAAATGTTGATATTTGGTTACAGGAAGCACTTGCAATTGTATCCTCTGCATTGAGGAACATTGGACAAGTGTATCTCTTTGATATAACTCAATATCCGTCTCGGCAATAGCCAGAGGATTATTTGTTTTCAGACAGCTATTTGCCAAGATAGCATTGGAGGTGGATGGGAGCAGCAACTATCGTTATTGAAAATCAGATGGTTGATAGAATTGTCACTGGCTGGTAATAAAAGTTATTGGATTCTTGTACCGAACGTCATTTGGATAACCAACGGAAAACACCAGCGTCGTTATTTTGTTCGTATTACATTGTTCACTCAAATGTGAGATTTCACCAAGACTATATTAAAAACCCTGACATTTCGACTAAGTGTTTGTACGAAATTTTCACACCAATTTAATTTTAATTTCGAACAATGACATTTCGCGAACAATTTCTAGTTTTTTGTTTTGAAATTCAAGTGTGGAATATAAAAAAAGTTGAAACAGTTTTGAACAATGAGAGTGATAACGAAATCCACATGTTGTGACGCCGATGGTATGGAAACCAGGAATTGATTGAATTTTCAGAGTAAAATTAGTATTACACGGATAACGACCATAGAAGGATAAAATGACGCACTATGCTGAATAGTAATGAGTACCTGAACCTTGATGGGGGACTGAACTCGGAGATTTTTAGCGAGATCAAGTCTGCGGTCTTGAGAAAGCCATGAATGGACATAATCGAATGCCGGAATTGTTATTAATGAATGAATAAAATAAACATTGTTTTCGTTGTTAGTAATGTTAAAAAGATATGAAAGATAAACGAATTAATAGCTCACGAAGCATTATCTAACACCCACTTAAAATTTAAAAAATTAATATAGGACATAGACTGTAAGGCGCCATTTAGTTCATGATTTATATCTAGAATTTACGTATAGTTTCTAGGTGTGGATGTATATATAAACAATAACTTGATTGAGAGACTAAGAAGTCAACTCTCATCATAATCCGATAAGTGGCGATAACTTTTTTTTTTCAATTGAGAAAATTAAGTCAAGTTCCAATTATTTTATTCCCCTACTACCCCTACCTGGCTAATCTGTTCATGAACAAGTTCTTGATGGAAGCCAAAGAAACGTCAAAATATGTCAGAATATGTCTAAGTATGTGGATGATGTTTTTGCAATATTTGATAATGAAAATTCCAATTTCCATCAATTAAATCCACATATGAATTAGAAAATAAGAGACAACTTTCCTTGGAGTTTTGTTGATGAGCAGTCCATGTAGAAAGCTAGAATACGTTATACTTGTGAAATAAACTAGCACTTCACCCAGCTGAAAACGCGAAACCATGATGCGCACTCGTCGCATAACGGACTATAGTCCATAATATATCCAGTGATAAGGCACTCAACATGAACGTACGCGCAATTTCACATGTTCAGCTAGGTTTGTCGAACTGTACAAGTAAATTTTATACTTCACATCGCTGTGGACAACATACAACGTGATGGTTCGAATTTTCTAGTAAGTACTTTGTCTTTTGACGTTTCCTCTTACACAGGAAAAAAAAGGCGACAATACAAGAAATAGCATTTAACCACGGTTTCTGGAGGGGTATTATACTATAAGGAAGAAAAAGTTAGGTTAAAAATTAACGAAATCTCGACTTTTAGAAATGATACAAACCAATATAACAAACTAGTTTGTAATGTTTCAGTCGACAAACTGTAACTGTGACGTACAATGGATCTAATCTGAAGATAGCTGATGATAAGTCACAACCATAAAATTGTAAGTGACGCACGAAAGTAAAGCTACCGAATCGCCAGCCGTCCGTGTGCCTGTTTAACGAATTCATTTGCAAGTTAATATTATCATTTTCTATATGTATACTTGTGAATAATTAATTATGGAAAATATTATATTATATTGTAATGTTTCCATATTCCATATTATCACTATATACAGCTATCATATGAGATGATATTTCTGCAAACAATCCATACTATTGACAAAGTACGATAAAAACTCGCCGGATAAAAACATATCTTTTACCTCATTAATAATGAGGAATGGATTATAAAAACCAATTTTTCGCAAAAATCCTATACAATAGGTAATTCATCGGCAAGTCTCCAGCAGAAAACAACTACTGCCTTCTACGACCATCGATAATATCTGTTTGATAGTTGGCAAAGTATTCTACAAGAACTATGCAATGCTCTCTGAATGCATATAGCCGAAATTATTTTTCGATTCAAATGGGGGAACACGCCTTCGAACCAGTTTCATGTTATTTACGACTCATCAGCGAATTAAACCGAAAAACAAAAAAAATTGTTGGGAATTCCCAAGATGAATGCTCAAGTATACAGTGCGGCTTTTTAAACTTTTGGACGGTTAGACGTAGAAACATGGGATCTAAATCCGTTATGAATGATATCACCGATACTCCTTTTTAAAATAAAATATGGTATGATTGCTCGATAGATGGCGTATGGAGCTTAACAACCAATCAGTGGATTTCAAATTTTGAAATTCAACCAGTAGAATCGGAACTACAGTGAATACGGCTGAAGATTACTGCTAATATTTCAGACCCAAAACCTAATTATTTTTAGGGAACGAAACAATTCAGGGCTGTTCAAGTGAATACACCAAAAGTGTTGACATTATATATGAACTTTTGACAAGTGTGACTCTACTCTCAATAGTTTCACTAAAATTAGCAGTTTTAAAATATTACATACAATAATTGAAGCTGTACAAATTGTGTATGACAATATATTTCCTTGCTTAATAACCAATCAGTGGATTTCAAATTAGAAGTAAAGCATCAATTACCAGGTGACACGATTTTTCTTCATTTCTAATCGATATATTGTCGTCCTAAATATAATTCGTGGTATGATTAAAAACCTATAATTTTTTGGAATATCAATTCATTGGCAATCCCAATGCAAGAAAATATAACTCGTCCTGCGGACTCGTTGTATTTTCAGCTTTGGGATTGCAATTCATTAATATTCCAAAAAATGATCGGTAATAATCATACCACTTATTATATTACCACTGAAAATTTCGAATGGCATAGAGATCTAAATTGTGAAAAAAACATGGAATTGCATTTTAACTCAGACCCTAGGTGAACATGGCCTTTTCCCCAAGCTATGTCATCAGAATGCTCTTTGACCCGAAGTTTTTATTTTCAATTTTTTACTTGGGTACAATTTGATCTTATGAATGAAAGTAATCTTCTGAAATAGTTATTTACGTCATAAGTGAGGAAATACTTGTTTTGAAATTCCAGACTCGGCTAATCGCCTCGTTCCGAAAAATCTGACTGGTACTGGAAAAAGTTTACTGGACGAGTGACATACATTATCTTTTATACCTTTGAATATGTCAATACATTGAAAAACCTGTCGGGTCCAGTAAAAGTCGATAGCTAAAAGGACATATATATTGTATGTCCATTGTTGAAAATGTGATATGACAATATTAATTCAATCGAGTGGAAATCTTACCCTAATTTTATCCACTTGAAACTGTTTATTGAAGTTACTAACATGACAATCAGTAACTTTTTCGGTAGCAAAAACATAAATTGATAAATCTATAAATTGATTTTACTCGAAGCTACTTTTTTGAACATACAATATTTGTCCTCTTAGCCATCGAAATGTATTTGCAGGATTTACAACTAGACCAGGGCCAATTATTTTTGGAGAAAAGTTATAAATAAATCAATAAAAATCAAAACGAATAGTAAAAGATATAGCTGTTGCAAGAATGACTTGATATGCACAAATTTGTGCTCTATTGTGAAATTTGTTCAAATGCTGAAAAACAGCCTGAAGAAAAAATTGATTCCGAGGACATCGAAGACGAAGACAGTAAAACTAAAAGAAATCGAAGAGTTCTAAGAACCCCAAGAAAACGAAAGCTGCATTAGTTCTGATGATGAAGAGCGATCTACAAAGAAACTTAAATGAAAATAAAACTATTTGGACATTTATTGTTCTATGTTTGAAGTAATAAAAACAATATATTTTAATTTTTGAAAAGTGACTTGTTAAATAAGTATTCGATTATTGCATAAACAATGTTTTCGGTAATTTCGAAACAATCAACAAACAATTACATGTAAATGATATTATATTTATTATTTGCATTTATTATTTGCAATAAAAAATTCTCAAGATTACTGAAAAATCGCTGAAAAAAAAGCCGTAAAAAACCAATATCAAAAGGTTTATTTAGCTACCCCCACCCCATTCCAGAACTTTTACTGAGTCGTCTTAATTTTCCTGAATTCACTTATAATTTACCCTAAATTTTCCCACCACCCGCATACTGCTATGATTTTTTCATGAATTCGGGTTTGGCCCTGGTCTAAACGTAAATAACTCTATACTCGCACTCGTCTATTTTTGTATCCCATACTAGTCAAGTATAGTTCAATTGGTGGTCTGGTTTGAAGGACTTCGGGTACGGTAAAGTGCATGATTGGAACCGGTTTACACTATTAACGGGGAATCCTAAAATGTGGACATAATGCAACTGAGAAGCCAATCTAACAATTTTAAATTTATTTATGTTATGCTTTGGTCTGACGACGGTTTTTGATATTTTCTAAAAATGTTTAAATACTTACTTATTTAATTCCTGGTCAACCAAAGATTATGTTGTGAAAATATATTATGATATTTACATTGACAAAACAAAAATTCAGTAACCCAAGGTACCGTTTTGGAATTCATTTTCTTCAATTTTTCTCAATAGGGTTTGCTAATGTTTATTTAACCTCTGTAGGCCCACGTTTAGAAAACAATGAATTAGAAATTCAACTTTGTGCTAAATGTTGAAATAAATAAAAATATGGATTTACAATCACAAAAATTTAAATTTTTTATTTCATAAAATAATTAATATGTGTTCCAACTTTGGTACATTCGTTTATATGACTCCAATAAAGACGATGTCTCGCTGACAGTCTCGGTAAAATCAAAAATGGGCATGTGTATGTAATAAAAATTCTCAATTATTATGATCGTGTGAGATTTAGTGGTTTGCTAGGATCAGCCTGACAAACATATAAATTGGTCTGTTCCACTCTCAAATCTAATTATTTTGAAAAATACATATCGAAATAATGCATTTGCCTCCACATTTCCGGCCCCTCTTCTATGACTTGTGATGTAAACTGTGGATTGAGTGAATTATCTTGGCCTCCCCCCACTTTAGTCCACTTATACGTTTGTTCTCCTCCAGCAGATACATTGCTCAGTGGCTCATCATCTTCTGAATCAGAAACATATACAGGGTGACCCAGGGTTAAACCGCCAAACGTTCAGTATCGGTTTTTTAGGTGAAAATAAGATTTTTTCTTCATACAACTTGCTTCGTTTTCAAGATACAGGGTGTCAAAATTTTAACAAAATATATATATATTTTTTATTCTAACTACATTCAAATAAGCCTTTTATTACCGCAAATAAGCCAATTTTTATCAAAATCAGCCACAAAGTTTTTTAGTAATGAATCAAAAACTGATTTTTTTCTCAATACTTTGACACCTTGTATCTCGAAAACTAAGCAAGTTGGGACACATGCTAATATGAAGAAAACATCTTATTTTCACCTTAAAAACCGATACTGATCGTTTGGCGGTTTAACCTGGGTCACCCTGTATATTTCCTTCCTCACAAGCTACAAGCGTCATTGGTTTTTGGGTTAGGATCATCAGAGTCGCTTAGATTTTCATTTTTGCTATCGCTTGGCGAAAGAGAGAATTCATTTATAGTTTATTACATCAAAATGCTTATTGTTCAAAATCACGAACAAACTATATTTTCCCCAATGAATGTGATTCAAAACAATGAAATTTTCTGAGGTGGAGACCAAGAAAAAAACTTTAATAAAATTTAGCTTGAAACTGTTCTTATACAACAAGCCAACAACAATATTTTCACCTAATGTCGATGAATAAAAACTACACGAAAACAAGCCAAGTGACGAAGAAACAGATCTGACGAAATTAATATTTCTGTTTCGACTACTGATACTTAGATGGCGCGAGATGGCTGTTCAATACATGTTATTCGTTGTTCCAATTCGGGAACAGAGGTACACTATGGTAAACGAGACAAATTTTACTTTTATCAACTACTTTTATACGCCTGTTTAAGAGGTCAAGCTATTTTCTATTCTACTAGTCTGAACGGACTCACTTACAGTTAAAGAAATGGAAAACAAAAATACTCAGCCACTGCATATAGCACCACACCGGACAAAATATACAGGGTGACCTACGACACATTACAGAAACTTATACAGTGTGCTCTACCAAACAAAAAAAAAAAGTGGAAAACTAAGGAAAATTTGTTTAAAAAAAGGAAGTTTTGTATGTCTAGGCAAACACACGTAGAGAGCCAGGCTCAAGATTCCTCAGTTCTCCCTCCTTAATCAAACGTAGATGCGTGCACCATCGTTAATTTGCTGGGAACGACATAAATTGAGCATCGACAGCACATGCCTAGGCGGAGAGTCAAAACATAGATGTTTCATTCCAGTAGCGCGTCTGCGAAGGTTAGCAAACAAAAAAATATCTACATCATCTCGGATTTCTTTGAAATTTCACATGATAGACTAGTGCCCTATTTAATTTTTTCGGTAATAGGTATAGTTCATCCTGTATAATTTACTGATTTATGGTCGAATCCAATTCCGATATCAATTTCTATATCAAGACTCTGTAAACCAGCTCAATAATCAGGTAGTATTTTTCTTTCTATATCTTCAACTTCTTTCTTAGACTCTATTATAGCCAGAACAATTAAAACATCTTCAGATAAGAAATAAACAGTAACTATCGTGAGTTTTAATGCTGAAAAATGCTGTAAAATAAAAAATAATATATCAGTTCAAACTAAAGAAAGAATATGGCAAAAGGGTAAAGCTTATATGGTTTTCAAAGATACTCGGTCTTACACCAATTTCATGAATATACCCTGTTATCAGGATGTCCAGTTTTTAAAAGATGAAGTTATCAGACAAGTGGAAGATATCAATAAAAGACCGGAAATGAAATATCGGTCATATTTCAGCAGTATCTCTGTGCTTAATACATCAACACATCAACTAAAAAATTTTAAATGGCATACGGGGTCGAGTGTCACATCGTTGAAGAGAATTCCATTCTCTTGTGAAACCCTCGGAACAGTTTTTTTTTCCTGTTTCAAGTTAACAGGGGGGACTATTAAAAGCTGCACTGTATAAATTCAATTTGCATTCAAAATCGAAGAGGTCAAAATACAACGGATGATTGTTATGCGAACCTACTTCCCATTATTTTTCGTTTATTCAGTTAGTTTGTGCATCGATTCATGTTCAACAAATTCTTCTTGCGAAATTCTACTAAGTATTCGAGCGTGAACTATATTGATAGATTTGGGTCGAAACCGATTGAACACTTTCACTGACTTTCAAAGTATTCAACAGTTTGTTCAGAAACTCGTTGAAAAAAAATATCACCCGGTTGTGACTACGTTCCGTCTCAGACGATTAGTTTGTTAAGATCTGGCGACATATTTTCATTTCTAAAACCACCCATAATGAAAAATTGGTCTGATTTAAAAACCAAAATAAACGAACTAAAATCAGTGTAGGTATATATTTGAAGATTTCACAATTCTAACTAAGTCACCGGGTGTTTCCATTAGAAGTGACACTGAGATTGAGATTTTTCAGAAAGGAATTTTTTTCAGGAAAAAAGTGAATAAATTGTAAAATGTTTGTTCCAACTACGAGTCCGAAAACATTTTCGACCTGTTTAGCCTCCTACCATAATTTTTCGGAAATGTTCATGTTTTCATTGCTTCTGGCGCGCAGTGTATTTCACTTGAAATGTCCCCGTTCTAGGTTATTTTGTTTATTTTTGACATGTCAAAAATAAGGGAAGTTAGGTTGGTGTTTCCATGAGAAGTGCGGGACACTCTGTATTTCACCAAAAACATAAAGGCCATAAAATTGTATTCAAACACCTGTCATAGCAGCGGTTTTTCTGCGCATGCTCATGTATATCCCATCGCGTACAGTAACTTAATATTCACTATTCCATCAGTTATTGGGCCCCATGAATTGGAGACTGAAATTTCTTATATTGAAAGTTTCTTATTTACTGGCTCGAACCTACTAGTCCTGTAAAGTTAAACATAAAAAGGGTTGTTCTTACAAAAGGTCCGGATGTTCTAAATTTTTTATATGTTGTTAGGACCTAAACCAATATTGAAAAACCAGATTTGCAATTTCCGAAATGCTGTGTGATCGGCGGTGTATCAAAAAAACCATGAAACTATGTGATTATGGTCAGATTCGATTCAAAATTGGTATGTCGGCTTTTTTAGATCATATATTTCGAATTTTTTGTCAAAATTCATAAATTAAAGATGGCGGCTCCAAGATTGCGGGCGATATTTTTATTATTATGGTCTGATTCGATTCAAAATTAGTGGTCAGAGATTAAGAATTTGTTGCCAAAATTTATGAATTCAAGATGGTGGCCCAAGATGGTTGACGAGTTTTGTGATTATGGTCAGATTCGATTCAAAATTGTTATGGTTTTCGGGGTAGGAGATTTCGATTTTTTAGCCATAAAAAAATAATAGTTAAAAAAAAACTAAAGAACCCTCTTTAATTATTCTAACATAGACTGAAAAGTAAAAAATATTTACCAATTTAATTATTCAAATGTAAAAAAGCGTGGGGTGCTTGACAAAGTATTCTTGAGCTCTTCAACGCTCAGTATTGTTAAATTAAATTAAAAAATATAAGAATATAGATCGAAAGTACCCACGCTCTTGTACATTGGGGTGATTAAATTGTCAATTATTTTTTACTTTTCAGTCCATGTTAAAATAATTAAAGCGTGTTCTTTAGTTTTTTTAAATATTATTTTAGAGTAAAATAGTCAAAAACGGTCGATTTCAAACAAGGACAGGTTTCTAGAAGACGTTTGATTACGTACCTACGTCTGCGGCAGCCTCACGCTTTTCATAGATAAGAATAAGCAATCTTTATCCAATCGAAATGAATTTGGTATCAAAAGAAAGGTAAAACGTTGATCTATGAACGTGATGGTTTTTTGAAATTATTTGTTCATCTACCCAAAAAATTGCTTCAAAGTAACTGCATTTTTGTAAAAAAGTGGATTGAAATTTCAATTTCCATTACAGTACGTACATAGGATCAAAAGCCCTCTAGAAGCCTGTCTTTATTTGAAATCGATACGAAAAACCGTTTTTGAGTTTTCCAATGACCCTAAAAAGCGTCCCAAATATGATCGCGCTCATGGCCTCTTAAAAATGATTGATCCAAACATCATTTAAATGGAAAATAAAAAATAACACCACAACTGAAAATGTATTCGTCATGTTTTTTTTACTATTCAGGAGTAAGCACTTGACGCAATAGTGTCAACAAGTTGCGTATAATCTGGGATCGGTAATAGCTGTTGAGAAAAAATAGTTCTAACGATTTTTACAACATGAATGCATGCCAAACAAGTAGTTTATCACAACAAAAATATCTTTGTTATAAATATTTAACTACTCTGAGCAAAATAGGTAGGCAGTATTATTAGATGGAAGCTGGAGATAAAATTCGTAACAGAGGCAAAAGGTTTAAAATTAATATTTATTCATCAACTTAATTACTGTCTTGAATTTGCAAAATAGTGGTTAAATTCATCTTGAGTTGACTATGAGAAATAACTTGTTTCTTCAGTAAGAACCATGAGCTTTCCACAAAAAATACATTCAATGTTGTATCATTTTGACATGCATTTGTCGGGTATCGACTTTTCTCTTCTTTTAGATATATTCGATGGGATACTTTATGGTTGCCCAGTATGCATTAAGGTGCACTTCGTATCGTAACGCCGCGCCGTCGTGTTTCATGTATGTACGCATGGACGGCACTGCGTAACAGTACCGTAAAACATAGGCATCGACGCGTCCCATCTGTTCTTGCTATTTTGACGCCGCATCAAAGAAATAATACGCACTGATGTTGCACCAATTGTTCGCATGTCTGGCAGATCACCGTCACAGTTGCGATTTATTTTTCGTTTTATTAAGTAAATTGCCGTTCTGCATCTAGCATCTTTTCGTGCTATTTTTGGTCCAATTATTTTGATCAAGTACTCGAACTCTAAAATTTTTTTGTAAAGGCTACTAGTTGCCTGAAATCCAACAGTAAATGATTTCCACAGTACACACTTCTACTAGTGTACAACAGTATTAGGCATTTCAAGATGCTGTCAAAGCAAATTCAAGAGGGCTACTGGACCAAATCGAACATATCAGCTGATTGAATTACTTGTGTTTCGACTTGGTTTCAAATTGTTTTTCTTGACTTTGTTGTTAGAAACAGCTTTTTTTAGTTTGTATTGTTATGTGTTATAGCCTATTTGTATAAAAAACTTATACTGACGGGGAACTGAGCATCTAACCAGTGATATCTAATCAACAATACTGGCGAATATACGCCTACCTAGCCGCGACAATCATAAGATAACCAGAGTAGTTGAAGCTCCTGCCCATTTAATAATAACTCTTAAAGTCTGAAGCTCTTCAGTTTTGACCTTTCCTCTGACTGAAGCAACAAACTCATACAACGAACTAGATGAACACCCTATCCTAGCCGACTGCAGTTGTAAGAAATACAGTCCGAATCCGAATCTGATACGGGTCCTTACTACAAACAGAATGAACTGGTTGAAATTTAAAGATAGGTGTGGGGCAATAAACTCATCAGATGCCTTGGATAAATTTATTGAAGTGTCTGGAGACCTTCTACATGTTTTTTTAAAGAGTTTCACCGATCGAAGAATGTGTTTAACAATTATAGTGCTTTATCTGCAGCTCTAAATGCAAATGGACCACTGCATCACATTAAGACACCGTGGATCGCTGAGTGATTTTTTTTGTGTTATTTTGTTATTATTAGTTTAGTTTTGAAATAAAGATTATATTGAATATAAATTAAATGTGGATCATTCTGAGAGGGTCTATATTTATTATTGGGCTATAGTGGTAACACCACTGGAAAATTCCAAAAAGCTCTCACTAGTAAGGTAAGAGTAGAATATTCTGCTGAAGTTGAACAATGTGGCCTTCATTTAATCTTTAGTATTACGTCGTGAGTCAGACCTGGTGTGCAATTATTGGGTTTGACATATATGTAGAAATGTCGGTTTCACTCTGGATCGAGTTTCATAATCACACACCTGAAATTATGCCAAATGAGTGACTTTAGGAAACACTTTGAAACTGTCAATTCCAGGCAAGCATATATATATATTCTTGGTATTGGTAAACTGTGGTATGGAGAAACAACTTATGGTTCTGATTTTGACTCAAAACTGCACAGTATCAGGTATGTAAAAGCTTTGCTTCACACCAAATATATAATTATTGAGTGACTTTGGGAAATAGGTAGGTAGTACTTTACGTCCATATCCAAATCCTCAATTTGCAGTGGGTTGAAGATCAAGGCTACCTATGGCTTTGATTTTGTCTTTATATCGCTGGAAAATATCACTACTACATAGAACTCTCCAATGTCAATAAATAATCACTTTTTCCTGTAGACATTCGATATAATCAACATTTTAAGAATTCACCTCGTCACTTACTGTTTCTATGTTCTAATAAGTAATCAAAATTTACCTCGTCACACTTCAAAGATGATTACTCATTCTATGTTCTAATAACCAATATCACAATATGTAGCCAATAAAGTGTTTATCAACTGGTAATAATAAGAATCTAATCTAATAATCAACTGATATATGGATTATTAGAATCCACCCACACATGGGACTAGGTTTGTTGTGTCCGGCAGCCATTTTTAAAGGGCAGTGGTCACGTGTTCTGGACTACTCAATAAGCTGCTGCAGTAACCTCCATTTCGTTATTAAATTGCAGACAAGAAAAAGGCAGAAGGTTTTGTTTTAGTAAACGGCAGCATGTCCGCTTATGAGATACGTGACGATGTTTTGATACGCTCTATTGCTGACACACCGTATCTTCGATGCGTATCAAACAATGCGTCTGTACGCACCTTTGTAATATTCCATATTTTCACGTACTCTGAACTGTACGTGTCTGGTGAATATACAGTTGGCAACAGCAATAAGATTTATTACTTTTTGTATTTTCATGTTTTGGTGACAACAACAACCAAAACATAACACATATATTCTTCAATCGAATGAGTCTCACACTGACCAAAATTAATTCTGGGTGCGCCAATGGAATGTTTGCCAGTTTCAAAGAGATATTTGTACATCTTTTTTACACATAAACAAATTAAAAATATTTGGGTACCATCATTTTAATGGTACTAAATATATTACATCACAGATACGAGACAGGACCATCGAAACAGGGTCACCACAAACAGGGCCAATACTGCAGCAGAGAGTCAAGGACAAACCATTTTCCATTACGCTGAAAAAATACGGTCATGATATTTTTAGTTTGCCTTGTTTTCATCGGATTCACATTCAAAATAGTATCTAGGTCACAATTTTCAATAGCTAACGTTTGGAACTGCATTCAAGCTGTTAAATTCGTATTTAGAAATATGACTTTTCCTAATAGCGATCAATGGCCATTTTATACCATGCGGCTTTTTTAATTCCCCCTCTGTTAACTTTTGAACGGTTCGACGTACAACAATCGTTTTGAATGATAGCACCGATAGTACTTTTTGAAATGGGAAACTTTGGGATTGCTCGATAGATATCGCGGGGGCATACCAATTTAAAAATTTCAAATAGCAAGTTGGGTCAAGTGTTACATCGTTTGAAAGATAATTCAATTCTCTTTGAATTTTGTTATTATGTTATTTCACAATTTCGATCTCTATGATTCGAAATCATCAAGTTGAAGTGCCCTACCATCTGTTGAGTAATTGTAATGTATCTTCTTTCAAAAAGTAATGACGGTTTTACCATTTAAACTATTTTCTGCCCCACTGTTTCAAATCGAGCCTTTTACTCGAAATTTCACATACATATTGCAAAAAAAATATAAACAAAATTTGAAGAAAATTAAACTATCTTTTCATTTGTTTGTATGAGTCGCCGTTCGGGTAAAAAGTGTTTCTACAAATATAAATAATTTCTGTCAATATATTTATTTATTGTAGCAATATATATTATTTTGCGTGTCGATATATTTATTTTCGATCAAACACAATATATTTACATTTCAAGTGTTACTAATATACAAAAATGTGAAGTCTCATATATTTATAAATTTTATCTATTTTATGCCGTCAAGAGATGGCGCAATCGATGCGATTTGTGACACGTATATGGCAACATGGGAACGAAGCAAAGTCATTAGTAGAGAAATTGCCGAATAGATAGCGGCAGTATAATATTTCAGATTGGGTCATTTAATCCTAGAAAGCCTTCGTTTGACCCACACATAGGGTCATTGAATATAAATGAAATGTTTCACATTGTATCTGTCAGCTAGATACTACCACGAAACAGATAACTCTACCTACAATCTTGAGCAATAAAGTTATCAATTTTTGAGAAATATTCCCACGAAATCTTCTCGATGAATAGACACATTAATAAGTACGTTACCCTCTTATAAGTAATGCAGCTGTGGTTGAAATTTGAAAACCAAGAAGTTTTATCTTCTTCTAAACGATTTCAAACGAGTATAATCAAATTGCATATACACTCAGAATAGCACTCGGGTGAATAATTATATTTCAATTATTGAAAAACTATTTTTAATTGATTAAAATAAACTCTCAAGTACACACTTGAGCAAATAGCAAAACTGAATGTCGGAATCACAGATATCTGCCCAATTAAGTGCCCAATTGTAAAGTAGAAAACTACACAATAACAAAACTGCCTGTACTACTGTTATCTGTTAGACACTTTATGTACTAATGACTGCCTAGTTGCCATGTTGCCACATGCTCGAGCTTGAACAAATCGCGTCGGTTGCGCCATAAAATAAGATCGAATTTATAAATATATGGGAATTAACGTTTTTATATATTTGTAATGCTTGGAAAGTAAAGATATTTTGTTTTATCGAAAATAAATATATCGGAAAGCATAATGAAAATATTTGGTACAACTAATGAATATATTGACACAAAATTAAAATATATTTGCAAAAACACTTTTTACCCGAACGGTGCCTCATATTTGTACGTCGAACAGTTCGAAAGTTAACAAAAAATGAAAAGTCGCAGTGTATATAACACGAGTGCATCAAGTTCAATAAAGGACATTAGTGGAACCCCAGATCCACTAATTCCTTTAAATTTTTGATATGTCTTGAAAAATGAGTATTTGATTAAAAGTACCTATTGACCTAGACGAGTTACGTGGAACGCAGTATTTGACAGTCATCATGCGCCTCATTATTAATGTTCTAGTTCTCTCGACAAGGAAAATCCTGTAATGTTCAGAGAACATTGTGAGAGTCAAGGGAAAGTAGTAGGAATTGGTGTTCTTTTTGAATTTCTGCAGGTTGCTTGCCTCAGGGAACACTTCCTGAGGCAATGAGTTCCAAAGTTTTGCAGTTCTTTAATAGAAAAATGAGGTCGATAGGACCGCGTACGGTAGAACGATTGGTGATATTTCAAAAGAGCATCGCCTAAGAACGTAAAAACAGAGACAGATCGCCAACTTTTCTTCGGTGTTCCAGATAAGTGAGCGAGCCGATAAGCGAAGGGAATTACTCTTTTTTGGACCAAATCTAAAAGTTTCAGTGTGCTCAGGGGGTGCACTCCATAAATGGGAACAGTATTCCAGGTCAGTCTCTGCCTTATAAATCATATTTAGTTGACGAGAAGTGGAATAGCTCTTCGCACGCAACAGAAAGCCAAGTTTTTGAGAGGGACCGTTGGCAATGGACCTCACATGGTTTTGCCATGAAAGGTATTACCAATCTATAGTAATACCGAGCATTGAAATGGAGGACTTGACTGTTATGGATTCTCCTGACTTATAGTCTAGTTCACATCAAGTATACTTTTCACTTTTTTCAACATTCTTGGAAAAATATAAATGATGTGTTATTCGATTCGGGATAGGGCTAGATGATTTTGAAAAAAAAAAATAAGTCGGGCTTTCTTTTTTGTAATAATACTTTTTTGATATTTTCAACGGTGGACGAGTTATAGGCGAAAATAGGCTTTTCTGACCAAAGAGTTGGTTTGTTACGGGTGAAGCCATGTCCCTCCAAAACGGATTATTGTGCTTTTATAATACACTGGAACTCTACTAACAGTTCAAAAAGGAAATTTCCATGCTGATTTTTTTTTGGGTAAATATAATGTATATTTTACTTCAGCGACTGTACTATAAGTTTGAATCCAATATCTAAATTTAATAAGAAGGTAATAGTCCATACTCGAAGTGGAAGACCAAGTTTTTTTTGGAAAAAGAACACAAAGTCGTCTCCACAAAATTTAATAGAGCAAAGGATATAAATCCAATCTCAAACAAGACATGTTTCGAACATATATATGTTCATCTTCAGTTGGGTACAATTAGTAATATAGAAAAGAAAGTGTGGAGAGAAAAAATACAAAAATAGTAGGACTAACTAATTGAGCTATTGGTACATGATGTACTTTTTCATGTTATTTATATGAAAATAGGGGTAGAACCCCAGAATATCAATTCATAAGACATAATCTTGAACGTGAAAACTATACACGAAGCGACGCTTATTCTTTACAAAATTTAAAACTTGGGAAAATAGAACACCATTACCTGTAGATAATTGACCTTCGTAAAGCTGTTATTTCAAAGAGCTCATATACTGTTTGCGACTTCAACATAATTCGGTTCAGTATTTCACCCATGATAACTCTTATTTCACAGTTCATCTGCTGTTCCAACGCCTGAAACAAACCATTTCGTTCCAATTCTACAGAGTATTCACGATAGTCAGCGTTTTCCACGAGACCTATATGTTTTCCTGTAATGTATAAATAAATAAATTCCTATGAGAAGAATTCTGGTTTCCCCGTAATTCTGGAGGACCACATATCCTATTTGGATACTTTCTTTGAATATATTCAATACAATTTTTCATACATATTTTCGCTAATAGACTTTCAAGGTTTCAAGGGCATAATCACTGAGAAATTGGTATCGAAACCTAAGACCTTACGTACTTCAATATAATTTTTGTGGAAGGAATTAATTTTTTTACGGTAAGAAATGACAAAACTGAAACATTTTTTCAAGTAAGTATTGTAAACGCAGTAACTTACTGGGTGAAACTAACTTATTTGCCCTCTACACTTGTATACATATATTTCCTCAATATTATATTTTTTTATTTTTAGACTTTCAATATTAAAAAGGTCAGAATGTTCGATTTTTACTATCCATCTCTTCAAGGTTAATTACTAATCTAAGCTATAATAGATTACATTTTTTAAAGTTACGAAAATTGAATTTTTATGATTGCATGTAATTGTTATATTTCACAACTCTAATATGAAAATAATGATATAACCATAACTACAGTGTGGGTTACGAACACATTTTAGGTATAATTTTTCTTGGATTATTTCACATATAAAAAAAGGTAATGCTAATTCAGTACCTATTCATTTATTCAGCTTACCCTAGTTACCTATATCTAAACTATCGAATTTCACCTCTGGAATTACTTTAAGAGCAAATACTACCTTGATGAAACGGGAAACAGTTTGTGCCTTCAGTTTTTTTTTGTTTGAGCGAATAATTCAACGAATTTATGAAAATTCGAATTTTATATATATGGTATGATGAATAGAAAAAAAATTATTTGAATATTTTGGCAATAATAATGTGATAGGTTTTAGTCAAGTGGAAGAACATTTTAGTAGTGAAATTATTATTGATTCTCTGCAGAAAATAAATTTCGCCCTTTATTTTCATAACTTTTTTTTTACATACAAAGGATAAATGTGTGTTATTCGAAAATGATAAAGATCTTAATTTTTTTATATTTTTTGGCATAGATTGCTATGATCATTAGCCACTATGTGTTCTGGATATAGGCTGTGTTACTCTCTCCTTACGCCACTTCAGAAGCAGCACAGTGAATCGTGGAGAATTATTCCTAGCCGGCTACAAAATCCAATCATTCAAACTTCCACATCTGCAAAAACAAAAAAAAAAAAAAAATTCGTATGTGCGGGAACAGAAGCTGGGACCCTTCGATCACCAGACGAGCGCCCTTTCACAGTGCTAATCCCCGCTCTAAAGAACTTTACTATTATTATTATAGACGGTCAAAACTTAGACTTGAAAATTGTCTGGTTCATGCCGAAAGTTTTTGAGATGAATTCAATTAATATATTCAATGAGTAATAAAAGAAAAATAAGAGAGGGTTTCTTGGTTGCGCGCGTACGAGGGGCATTTCATAAGTTCCGGAACAACAGAAGGGAAAGCACAGCAATATCGCGCAAAAGATGTAAAAATTGTAATACTAATAATGAAAAATAATAACAAATTCAGACAAAACAAAACACAGAGAAAAGTGAAGACGGAACAGTCGTCTTAAAGAAAAACTAGTATTTCTCTATTATTATCATTATTTTTAATTAGCCTTGTTGGATAACACGCGTTAAGTGCATAAAAGACGCCTACTTTCGTAACGCACTATTTCTTTTTGGCGTGGTAAGGCTTTCTGTTGAATAAAAACTTATGACACACAGTTGCTTTCTGTTTTTGTATATCATGTTCATGTAATGTACAAACTGGAAAGTTAGAGCTTAGCTTGAAGCGAAATATATTAGTTACTTATATGCGTTTCCAAATTCTAGAAAAAACTTGAAACCAGTCTGCTAGTGGTCCGCCTGTCGTAATTAAAACAAAATTTTGTTAGTTGGTTACAAGAAGCAATAGACCTTTCCAGATTACGTACAATAAAGATAAAATATATGAACTGAGCCAGTATGAGAGAGAAACAAGTATATTTCGTTTGCAACTTGTAGAAAGTGTTAAAAGATGCGCGAACGAGAGAGAGCACACGAGGAGCCTTTCGCTCTGTGACATATCATAGAAAATTGAAATGTCAATAATGTCATTAACATTAACCTTAAATCTTATTATGTTATTATTAATATCTGTTTAAGTTATGATTTTTTAATTAATAGTTATCGTGCCTCCTGTTTACCAAGGATTATGGGAGGAGTAAATATCTTTCATGTTTTCGAGCATTCAGTTTTCGCAGTGCATTTTTTTTTTCAACATCTTGAACTTGCAGCTAAGGTAGTTCTGTCGACAAGCTCTGCTAAAAGTTACATCCACATTCACAAAACTGACTTTATAATCAAAGCGAAGTGCTGTAGAAGCCAGGAGAGTGAAAGTCCACCAGACTTCATTTAGGTACAGTTCTCCCTTTCGATGGATGTTGATTTGTCGACAACCCATCATAAATTTTACTATAAGACAATCCAATAATTTTGGAATCACAAACTGCTTAGGAACAGTTCTGTGGTAAGATAATGAAGAACTATGTATTCATTTATTTATTTCATTGTATCAAAGGAACTTAAATTGTTATTACGAGGGTGGATTAATTACAATATTTGTCTATGAAATAAAAATGAAATCAAAAAGTGTTACATTTCGATGCCTATATACAATAAAATTGAAGAGACGTTATATATTGAGACTATACGAACAATAAATCATCAAAAGGTGAGAAGATAACAAATATTTAAGAAACTTATTCACATTTCACCAGAACCAAGCATAACTTCTTTAATTTTTATGTTTGATATACGAAAGTAGAGCCGAACAAGTCTCCCTGACAACTTTATTTGGTAATTGTAGATGAGAGACCACACTGCAGATGCATATCCCAGTATCGATATGACTAAATAAACCATATAAGGTATTTGTTTCGTTGAGAAGATAACTCAGTAAGTCGGGTACTATCGATAGCTGAAGTCAAGCAACACTGAATGTGAATCACTTGAATGGCTGGGTGACATACTTGAGTAGTTTAATTCTCGTCCGTGCTTGGCATCACATCTGAAAGATAAGGGCCTCGTTTCCCTAGCTCACACAAGTATCTCAACTCCAGAGGGTTGCTCGTAAGGTTGCAGCCAGTTATCTAATATGTGGATAGAAGACAGCCTAAAGCCGTAAAACGAAATTATGCAATCATATTAAGCAAAGCAGATTAAATATTATTACCGTAGAATGATGTAGAAGGCAAATGTATGTCCTTGCAAGGTCAGTCAATGGCATTTAACCATTTGTCTCCGCATTATGGTTCATGTTTAGGAATACAACATGTCAGCTGTCAAATTTCGATGATTTTTACCGGGAAGTTTTGACCAATAGGATTTATTCTTGTTCTACAAGTGACGCGCGCAACTGCCACCTGCACAGGTAATTCTGGAAAGGTCTATTGCAAAAATGTCCTCTGCAACGAGGGTCATTGTACAAATATATGTTCGGTGTATGATTCAATAACCGTCGTAGTATTATCTAGAAGAGTGATTGGTTTCCCACAGGTATGATAATAATCATGCAAATATTAGCAAACATATGTTTACACTATTTACGCTTTTATTTGATAAGTTATGGTTGAAGCTAATGTTGCGACAAAATCAGGAATTCCTGAATTTTTGTTTGATTTGAACGCGCTAATGATTTATGAGAATTTGACGAAAAATTTCCGAAGCGTAAATAGTGAACACACGAATCAGATTCCAAGGATACGTGAAACCTACTTGTTTTCTTATAAATATCCATATAGTCAGCAGGCCAGTTTTACAAATAATGCGACAGGTATTTTTTCATGTGTTATCCACAATTAATGAAAACACAGTTTCAACTTGAATGTTTCTATAGAACTGAGCTCGGTCTTTTGACAGGAATTGCCATATAAATCATATCACGGTATTTTAGCTAAAGTGTGGTGAAAAAGAGGGAAGCCATATTTGAGTTAATGTTACAAAAATGCAGGCTCCCGAGCTATGACGTACTTAAAAAATTATATTATTTTGGCGAGCCACCAGGAGTTTTCCAAGAATAAGAATTATAGACGGTGACATGTTTTCGATCTACCAAACAAATGTTATGATGCTGTTATGAATTTTATGATTCGTTGAAAAATTGATCGGTGCGCATATGTGCATGAGATTTTGTTTGTTACTCGTGAATGTGTTGAAGTAACACGACCGCATTTAAATATTTATTGAGGACATATTTCCAAGGATTCTGGAACTGTTTTGTTATTTGCATAGCGACTTCTGGTTCATCCTGTTATGATAGCCACTACTTGAAGTATTCCATTTAGGATTTTTATTATTTTGTCTGAAAATATGATGGGTATATTTAAAAGGCCTACTGAGAGCACTAAATTTTGTTGTTAATGGTGACAGTCGAATTCTTTATGTAACTCAATAATTATTCCGAAAGCCATAGTGTTGTTAATGTATATTTTTGCTTTTCATCAATTTGATATTTTTGCTTTTCAACATAAAGGTTATAAAGGTTATGAATAATACAACGTGAGTGCTGATGCTCATATAGATATAGAAATTCTTTTGTTTTTGTCTCCGAAGATATTTTGTGAATTATTCCACTGCTGCTGAAGATAAGAAAAAAAATCAATTTTTAGTTTTGAAAAGAAGTCAAGTTTTGCCCAACTCTGGTGACTTGTTAGCTATCATCAGTAGACTTGTTAAAATGACGTGCGTATCAATCAGTGGCGTGAAGTTGGGGAAGTACGCTTCTGTTTCAAGTTACAAACACATGAAAAACAATGAAATGTTTAATTGGATGCCATCAACTGTCATACCGAATTACATGGAAAAATATTGAGCCATTATATTAGTTATTCTGGAAAACATTTTTTTCACCACTATAAGGATCAATTTATGCCTCATTGCCATTATCATAGTCCTAATCACAGTCCCTGTTTCAATCTTAAAATTTTAGTCTCAATCATAATCATAAGAACTAAAATGTACACTTAAATTTGATTTTATGATTAAGACAGTGACTGGGACTTTGATAATGACAATGATGCATAAATTGGCCCTAACTCACCTTCATCTTAGAGGATATGTTCATTGGAGTTTACCAAAGGTGTGGACCCACCCCGATTTACTACTCCATCCGAATATTATCAAATCATGACGATTTTCGTTTGGTTTCGATGATCTTTTCATATTCACGTCAACTAATATGGTGGTGTACCACAGGGTTCAGTACTCGGTCCCACACTTTTCCTACTTTATATAAACGACCGTACAAAAATCAATATATCGGGTGAGTATACACTATATGCCGACGACATATTTTGGCATGATAAAAATGAGCATAGATTACATCATAATATTCAAGTAGACATAGAACTAATAAAATCTTGCTGTGACGATAACTTACTTGTTTTCAACGCCCCTAAAACGAATTTACTAACATTCCATTGCGAAGCTTTCTGCCCTGAACTTAGGTACAAATAACATCGAAGATGTCTCCTACTCCGACCAGTACCAGTATTTTATTGTATTTTGTATTTTTATTTAATGTTTCTCTATTAATATTTTTCTTTTAATCTGTATTACATGACGTCGATAAGATTATTTTTCTTCTGACAATAAGGCATATTTTGATTGATTGATTGATTGATACTCGGATTGACAATAGTGGTCAGTTAACAACTCCTATGATAAGGAAGCATAACAACAATGAATTAGTTTATTTCCACTTATATATACTATCATGTAACCTCTCAAACACATCCCATACTGCACTATATTTGAATTGGTTTCGTAACCACCATCGAAGTGACACACATTACATAATTCCACTTTCACTAATACCTGCATCGAGTGTCCTAATTACTCGAAGTGATTTGATATATTTTCAATAAAAGTGAACAATATGAACAACATAATATATGCGAAAATTCTCGGTCTCAGGAATTTTTTTTTATGTACCCCCGCAAACTTTTTTAACCACTTAATTTTCTATATTTTTATTAAGCGACTATGAAAAAATCAGCTATGAGTGAATAATAATATAATAATAATAATAATCCCTCATAAACACTCGTAGAGTGTACCCAAAGGCATAGCCTGTGCGGGTAGAGAACGGCTATTATTATTATTATTTGTCGTGGCGCTCCGGGGATTTTTTTTGGTGGCGTATTCACTTTTCAGCTGCAGGAAAACCCGGAAAACCTACAGTACCACCTCGGGTGGCCGGCGTGCACTCCAAGCTAGCACTAGACGAGATTGGCATCTAGACAACACACAATACACTTGCTTTCAACAAGGACTGTGCTCGTCTCTCGATTCCGATATTGAGTACTTGAGACAAAATCACTCGTACATACATCGGGCTCGAACCGACTACCGCTATACTGAAGTTTCGAACGGCCTGCCCCTTAGACCTGACGTCATAACATGGCCGATTCGTCAAAACTCTATAGTACAATAATAGCATATGTCAGAATAAAATCATATAGTATACAAGTTTGTAAGATCCTCAATAATTTTGCAAGGTATCAAGAATACTCGAAGAATATGAAATAAAATTCCCATGAACAATTTATCGTCAGAATGAAACTTATAACTATTCAGAAATATTCGAAATAATAAATTTTCTTTACTCTGAGAGGTTCATTCTCCTTTAATTCATTCAACATATCAAATATTCAATTTCTCCATTTTCAACTAAATTTTCACAGTTCACATAAATTTCAATTTCTATATTCTTTCAAAAACGGTTATTTGATATTCTACGTTTAATTCCTTTTTTAATATAGCCATTCATTTTAAAGTGAAAACCTGAAACATTAGTCATCGAAAATTAGAATTAACTATTAACTATTAAAATATTGAAAACGGCACTAAAAACATAAACATGATTAATCGACGCTCCGGGGCGGCTTAAATGAATTCGATACAGCTGCAGGAAAAACCAGAAAAACCTGCAACACCACATCATCTGAAGAGTAAGAATTTATTGGTTGAAAACTTCTAAAGAAGTTCGTCCAAAAAGTCCAGTTGGAAAGAAGATATTTTATTTACGCAACTATCATCAAATTTGTACCGAGAGAAACAAGATGTCCTGCACTACCAGGACGACGCTTATTGCCATACAAAAGGAATAATTGGGTCGAAAATCCATCAGAAAACAACTACTTTCCTGGCTAATACTAATCTAATGAATTTCCGTGCAGAGTCCTATAAGGATGTATCCGCAATTGCTAGTAGTTGCATGGAAATGTTCATTGAAACATTTGGACCACCAATAGATCGATTTCTGGGTTCTTGCTCTCATCAGTATAGGGTAGGTCTCTGCAGACAATAACTTATGTCTGCAACAAATGATTCAGCAAACTCTCCATGTAAAGGCAGAAGCTGAGACACCGCCCGCAGCCTAGCGTTAACTAAACCACGGGCGCCATCTGAACTCCAGCCCCTCAACCAAAGCAATACTCAGAACTTGAGTATTGCGTGATTAATTTAACCACACATACAAGTAAAGAAATCTGCATTGCATTGTTCACAATAAGCTTGTCAAGAGAGAAACAAGATGTCCTGCACTAGCAGGACGACGCTCATTGCTATAATCCTATACAATAGGAATAATTGGGTCGAAAATCCATAAGAAAACAACTACTTTCCTGGCTAATACCACGACGAACGTTGAATTACATCTATTGAATTTCCGTGCAGAGTCCTACAAGGATGTCCCCGCAATTGCTAGTTGCATTGGATCATCTATCTATCTATCTATCTGCTACTCAGCGTAAATATTGTATTAACAATTCAATCAGTTTGATTTTATACCAATCCATCACTCACTCGCCTCATATAAAATA
The DNA here is from genome assembly GCA_958298965.1 of Chrysolina haemoptera. Classification (NCBI taxonomy): domain Eukaryota; kingdom Metazoa; phylum Arthropoda; class Insecta; order Coleoptera; family Chrysomelidae; genus Chrysolina; species Chrysolina haemoptera. The sequence continues at coordinate 37,804,915 of OY282585.1, read as the reverse complement.
TTTGAATCATCTTCAAGAAATCCTTACTGTGAAGCTTGGCAATGTCTCAATGACATGCACGTTCTGATGATCTCTCCGTCTACAGAATACATTTGGAAAAAGTACGGATTGGATGAAATTCGAATCGGTCTGACTGCGCGTCTGCTGCAGTCCTTTTCTGCTATGAAACGATTTAAATGAAATACTAGCGGACATTTTCATTTTTAGTACTAGTACAAAACGCAGTCTGCCTTTCAATGTTATAGCAGTGTAATTTTCCAGTCGCCATATTTACACTTGATAATTTAATTCATGTATAAAAAATCGCATATGCCACAGTGCAATTCTCACTTTGACAGCGGTAAAAGTAAGCTTTAACTTTTACAGCGACAAATACACTACCTAGTGGTTTATTCTCTTATTGATTTGTTTATTACACTCGAGGTTTGTATTGATATCGGGTAAATTTCGGTTGTTTAATGAGAGGAACTGTTTCCTAGCAATTCGACGAGAATAACTGTCAACTATGAAAAACACGACACCGAAGGTGGAGTGTTTTTAGGTTGACAGTTATTCGAGTCAAATTGCTAAAGGAAACAGTTTAGAATTTGAACAACACATTGATGTCATGTTTGGTAATGGTTTACGATTTTCTAGCAAATCCAGTATTATAAAAAATATTTCGAATTTCCTTTTATGTCAATACGTAATCCCAGTTTTACCTTACATACAAATTCTCTATACGCTACTGATAATTTACCATTTGTCATATCAATTTAATTGCATCGTTACCTCAATACCAACAATTTCTTACATTACAGGTTCGAAGCATGAGTCGTTACTTTTATAAATGTGCACAACTGAAAAAAATCGTCGGGAATCATACCATGAGTCCAAAGTACGACTGCATTCAAATCAATTATTATTTACGACACTTTTTTCAAAACTCATTTGAATTGCTGAATATTTTAATCGATATAGTGCCAATTTGTGTTAATCCGTATATTATGAAAGGACCAAATCTCATTTTTACATACCAATTAATGCAACCCTATAGTCGAATTTACCTCAATTTCAGGCATTACATTATGTAAATTATGCATAACATTCAAGTAACCGAAATATTTTTCATCGGAAGTTATTTTATTAATGAAGAGCTACAGTATTCGAAAATATTCACGCCCACGATGCGCAGTAGTCGTATGACGTACTACCTAGTGATAACGCAAACGTATATGCAGTAAACAACTTGGTATGGAGTTTCAATCTAATCTTAACGCCAAAGTTTTGGTGGTCAGACGGGAAGTGACAGCTAATGTTACTCACTTCATGAGAGCGCAGGCGAAAAACAACGAACCATTTTTGTATCAAAATTATTTTATTCTGTAAATTCTTCCACATAAATAATGGTTCGTATATTTGTTTATCCGATTGTAACTTTTTTGCTCACTGATCTAAACGTACAGTCTATCCTTTTCCTTTGCTTTCTCACGTTATAGGAGTAGGAATTAAATGTTTTCAGCTATGTTTGTTTTCGGAATGGGACATTTTGCCGCAAGCAATTTCAACGGGCTTCCGGGACGAGGCGCGGCAAACTGCCTCGTACTGTGCGCCGTACGGCCTCGGCTCGATCCGATTGATGGCGGTACATCAAAAGGAGGCAGTGCGCAGTATGTGCTCAGTCTGGACGGGGAATATGTACCGTACAGCACCGAATAGATTTTAGCGAATATTCCCGGTTCATTTTGCACGAAGTGGAGTCAGGAAAACTTTTCGACTCTCCTGAATTTATATTATCAGGGAGATAGATGTCTTATGGAGAGCAAGACACTAGTTGTATTTCAACACGATAAAAACACTCTGGTGAAATTTTTGAAAAGGCCGCTTTTATCTTCGTCTGCTAAGAGGCCATCCAATAAATAAACGAGTACTGTTTCTACTCATATTCACTGCTGAAGAACCTGTCCAGTTCAAATATAAATGTGAGGAATGTCGATTCCTTCGTCAACTTTAATTTTTTTTCTTCAATGGGTGTACGGTTCCGTGTTGGTGAATTCACTGGATCAGTGGTGAACAGCGCCTCGGCGCCAACCTTTTGTGTATACAAACTCATGAAGTGCATTCGTTCCGCATGAGCACCGAATGAGCAAATGCTCGGATAGTGTGGACGCTGATTTGAGAATGAAGATAAATCGTGTTTACATTATGCAGCATGACGCAGCTTGAGCTTGACCCTAGCAGCACAAGTGCTCATTCGGTGCTCCTGTGGAACGAATGCTCTAGTGAATACGCACCTATACGCGTACGTGCTCAGATCTGTACCCGCATTAAGGTTAGTTCGTTCTAATTAAATCAGAATAAATAATTAGGTACTTTTTTTCGCAAGGTGTTTCTTTGTTCTGGTACTACTCGAATAACCAGAGGCAAAATAACCGTGCGGAGAAAAGTGCATGCGCGAATTGGCACGCGCGAATTGGCACGCGGCGAAAAGATCGCGGCGGAATGTCCTATAGACCCGTTTGTTGTACTGTATATTCATATAGTATTACACTGATAACAGAAAATGATAGAGCTGGATGAGATCAAACTGGGGTTTTAAAGTAGACAACAATTAAAGATTGGACGTATAGAACTAAATACTTGGCACGCGCGAATTGGCACGCGGCGAAAAGATCGCGGCGGAATGTCCTATAGACCCGCTTGTTGTACTGTATATTCATATAGTATTACACTGATAACAGAAAATGATAGAGCTGGATGAGATCAAACTGGGGTTTTGAAGTAGACAACAATTAAAGAGTGGACGTATAGAACTAAATACTTGGCACGCGCGAATTGGCACGCGCGAATTGGCACGCGGCGAAAAGATCGCGGCGAAATGTCCTATAGACCCGTTTGTTGTACTGTATATTCATATAGTATTACACTGATAACAGAAAATGATAGAGCTGGATGAGATCAAACTGGGGTTTTGAAGTAGACAACAATTAAAGATTGGACGTATAGAACTAAATACTTGGCACGCGCGAATTGGCACGCGGCGAAAAGATCGCGGCGGAATGTCCTATAGACCCGTTTGTTGTACTGTATATTCATATAGTATTACACTGATAACAGAAAATGATAGAGCTGGATGAGATCAAACTGGGGTTTTAAAGTAGACAACAATTAAAGATTGGACGTATAGAACTAAATACTTGGTACGCGCGAATTGGCACGCGGCGAAAAGATCGCGGCGGAATGTCCTATAGACCCGTTTGTTGTACTGTATATTCATATAGTATTACACTGATGACAGAAAATGATAGAGCTGGATGAGATCAAACTGGGGTTTTAAAGTAGACAACAATTAAAGATTGGACGTATAGAACTAAATACTTGGAATGTTGGAGATAATGAACCTACGAACCTCAAATTGAAATTGTGTACTTATAAATAATATTTTTTTACACAGATAAGCAGGAGTTTCACAAATACTTTTATGATACCATAAGAGATAAATAATGATAGCATAAATAAGTGCACGAATTTTATACTTGTTTGTATTTTCTTCGAATAGATAATGTTAAAATCCGAAGTGTTTAGAATAGTGTTAGTGATTGAAACGGAAACATCAACATTTCTTTTTATTCTTTCCAGGTATGCTTGAACTGGCTCTCAAATATTTTAGCCGGGGAGGAATGTTGGTTGCCAAAAATGTCAAATTATTCAGTCTCTTGAAAGCACTGATATTCAGGGTGTTTCCGAAAATGGAGCGATTAATGAAGTGGAAAGTAGAAGATGATAAATCAAAACGAAATCAGAGAATACATTTTTTTCGAAAAAAAAATATATTTTGGGAGATATCGAATTTTAGAGTTTTCAAAATTTCGTCGGTAATCACTGATCAGAGGTCTACAGCCTGCGCAAACCGCGCTGAAACACTGCTAGCGGGCAGACACGCAGTGCCTTCCATACAAAGGTAACTAAAAGCGATTTCATAAAATTTCATAAACATTTTTGATTGCTTCAAACATTTTTGCTATTTATTGTTACATTATGTTCCATATAACAACCCATTTTCTTAATCGCTCCAATTGCGAAAGCACCCTGTATAGGATAACTCAAGTTATGGATCTATTGAAGTAAATAGGATCCTCTTGTTTGAACGTTTCAAAGAGAAACTACGTGGTGAAGATTTAAATTATGCTATTCATGATATTCATGCTATTCTTTCTGCATCAATGAATTATTACCATTATTTTCTGCACTCTGCAGCTGCAAAAATACTTATATTTGCATATTCGTCTACCGATTTACATAACCCGAATAACTGCACAAATCAGACTGAGTGATTGGTTCACCGTCAAATTAATTTACCAAGGCATTCGCTATTATTTTGATCGAATATATTAATTTGCATTATCTGTAATTCAAGAAAAGAGGAAACTATTACTAATTTGATATTGGAATGTCCTATAAGTATACAAACAGTTTAAACCACCAAATTCCGAATGGAGAACCCTGATTGAACTACTTGTCAATTTAACAAACTACCGGTTTGGTCTTATTTCGTATACACTCCCGTTTTGTAAACTATTATTCTCCGGAACCGTTTATTCTAGATAGATTGTTCAAAAGTCCTACGTAACTCACCGTAAACTCAATTCAATATACTCATATACTCAAATTTTTAAGTTTAATTTGACAATACAGAGCGTTCAAGAGCTCAAGAGAAGCACCCCACGCCTTTTTTTACATTTGACAAATTAAATTGTCAATTATTTTTAACTTTTTAGTCCATGGAAAGTAAGAGTGTTCTTTAGTTTTTTAGACTATTAAAAATCGAAATTTCCGACCCCGAAAACCATACCAATTTTGAATCGAATCTGACAATAATCACAATACTCGTTCATAATCTTGAGCCGCCATCTTGAATTCATACATTTTTACGAAAAATTCATAATCTCTGACCCAAAAAACCCTCACACACTAATTTTGAATCGAATCAGACCATAATGACATCTTGGAGCCACCATCTTTTATTTATGAATTTTGACAGAAAATTCGAAATATACGACCTAAAAAAACCTCACATACCAATTTTGAATCGAATCTGACCATAATTAGAAATCTCGTCCGCCATCTTGGAGCCGCTATTTTGAATTCATGAAATTTGATTAAAAAAATCATAATCTCTGACTACGAAAACCCTTATATACCAATTTTGAATGGAATCGGACCATTATCACAAATCTCGTCCGCCATCTTGGAGTCGCCATTTTGTATTTTTAATAACAAAACAAAATTCATATTGCATTGTCACCGGAACTATGAACACCTGCCAAATTTCAAATGAACAAGAAAACACCAAACTGTCACCACAAATGCTGACAACTAACTGGCAAGAGATTTCAGTTATTTTTCCACCTCCGTTTCAAACCTCAGGTCAATTCTCCTTAGCGAATAAATAACGTTGGATAGCATGACATCAAGAGTAGTGCTAAGTGGATGAATTTAGTAAGAAGTAACTAATGTAAACTTGTTTACTATGACCAAGGGCAGATGAGATAGATGTCATCTGTATCGTAACCAAAGCTGTGACTACCAAAGAGTTAATCACTGCTGCGAGTAAAGCAAGAAACATTCCTCGTGGTCAAAGTCAAGCAGAGTTCTGTAGTTTAATTACAAGGTGCTTGCAATAGCGTCCTTTTTAAGCATCACTGAACAAGTATCTGTCAGATCTAATTCAATGACATTTGCAGATTTCCAGATAAGTAGTTTTCTGTTTGTCTCATATTATACGTGGTGGGGTTATTTGAAGTGAAATTTTTGAAAACTAAGAAAAATATGTTCTTACTACACCATTGTATTTAGAATCAATTTCAGGTCTATTTGATCAATCATTTCATGATCTAGTTGAAAAAGACAATTGATGAAAACTTTTCTGTAAGTTTAGTGACGTAGATATACTCCATTTACATATAATCATCTGTACTCATTGAAGAACACAGATTGGTAGTGAATGATAGTTGATTAGGTTTGTAAACACACATCATTTACAACTTGTTCCACAACACAAACTTATTTCAACCCATTCAGTCACATCGCTCTTACCGTTTCCGAATTTCGTGAGAAAGAAAGTGGCACCTTACTGTTTCTCGTTCGATAAAGTTTGGTGTGGGTCTTACCTGAAACAAAAATATCTTTATGAAATTAAATAATTTATCATTATATATCTTATATAAGTAACTACTTAATAGTTATTTATCATAGAAGTTCGTAAACTAGGTCCTGAAGTCAGTCTTTTTTTTCACCAGTATAAACTGAACGAGCTACAACTTGTAATTGTACCTATTATGGCCCATACACCTTTTATGGACCACCCAATTTCGCGCCCAAAATACAAAGTAACCTGAACCTACATATTACCCAGGAAGATCTGACAACAATGATGAACCATTAAACTACCATGCAATCTCTGAAAGATTTCAGGTTAGCAACTGTAGTTTTCATGAGAGATTTGTACTCGTTAGTACTTTTTTTCATTCAGTGATGTACACATAACCTTGTTTGAATATTAAGAGGTAAGTACTTCACAAATTTTGGCTTACTTTGCTGATTCAATTTGCATTTTCAAAAACAATGGTTTTAGCGTATCCGCATAGAATAGTCTTAAAGGTTTACGTGAAAATTACTATATCAGTACTCTCAATGAACGTGTTGTAGGGGTGGTTCTAATTAGGTGCACAATATCATTGTTTGTCCCAGTTATGGAGAGTACGGTCCAAATTAGGGACACCACATCGAAATTAAAATGGAAACGTTCATGGATTCATCAGCATTCCATTGATATAAGTTAGAGGCGGATTCTGTATGATTACAACCTATTTTGGACCATGTGGTCCATAATTGGCGTATTTGTCTGTAGGAGGAGTATGTTGAGAATCAATATTTTTATTACAAAATGGAAAAACCAAAACGTAAAATACACTTCAAGAAGTATCCAATGAAATACATTTTAGAGCTGCAGCTGAAATGTATGGTATTCTCAGAGTTACAGTTATACGAAAATTCAAATCAAGAGAAACCGGGACCATCAACAAAATTCAGTTCTCAACAAAAGAGTATCCTTGTAAAATGGACAGAGAAAATATTCAAACCCCTTCAGTAGCATCTACATCATCTGAAGATGGCTATTTCAACCTGCAAGAGTCTAGCGGCTGCATACATAGTCATTTCCGAGCGACTCTCCAGAGGTGCTCCGTTCGCTACACCATTCAAAATGCCGTTAGACTCTTGTAGGTTGAAATGGCTATAAGGTCGGTGAAGAGGTTACCACTTTTGATGATATTGAAGAAGGAGATTTTGTACTCATCAGCTTTCTATGTGAAAAAAAAACAACCAAATTTGTGTATCTTTCTTGCATAAGTACAAGAAAAAAATAAGTAGGAAAGTGAAATAAAAGTAATGGAGTTTAAATCCTGCGACTCTGTTGTTTACAGAAGTTTTGTAGCACACAACGATGATGCATTTATTGTTGAGAACAAAAAGTATTTTACCCCTTCACCACACAAGTAATTTAATTCCTAGATGCGCATTTCGATAACAAAGTTACCTTCATCAGTAGAATTACTAAACTAACTGTAAATAGGCATACCAGTCTTTTTTATATCAAATAATTAATTACCATGGGTTAATCTGTGTACTGGAAGGTACCCTACCTGATGGGTAGGTATAGCCCACCCAATAAACAATACACCATAGGCACTTAATTATTCCTTTACTGGTATCAAGTCAAATAGTTTGGAGTTTAATGAACCATTATCATTATTGAGCAAGGGTTTCGAGCCCCTTTTTCGAATAGCGATACTCTCATAGCAATCTAATTTTCTGTAATCATCAACAGGTTTTATTAATTTTAAATTTTGGATATTAATTTTGTGATGAGTTTCTAATAAATGATCCGCAACACTCGATTTATTTTCTCGTGAATATTTAGCATGTGCCAAATGTTCACGGAAACGAACATTCGTAGATCTTTTGGTTTGGTCATAATATACACTATCGCAGTTTTGACAGCTAATTTCATAGATTCCTGATCTCTCCAAAGTTGGAATTTTATCTTTCGGATTACCTAACAACTTTTGGAGATTGTTCGTACTGCTATGTACTAGCTGCAGGTTTGCGTCTCGGAAAATAGAGTTGAGACCTCTCGTAAGCCGTGTATCGTGTGTGATTTTAATAAACTTTTTCCTGTCTTTAGGTTGCTCTAGTGTGGTTATTTGTCTTAAGGACGTTCTGAACTTTTTCTTTTTCAACAAATTATCTACCATTTTCGGGGAATACCCATTACTAATGATGGCAATTTCCTTAATGGTTTTTATTTCTCGTTGAAACCGTTCAACACTGAGTGGGAAGTTCAACGCCCTGTGAACAAGAAAATTGAAACTTGCCATCTTGTGCTGAATGTGGTGGTTGGAATCAACGGGTATAAATCTGTTGGTGTTGGTTGACTTTCTGAAAATGTCTATTTCTACACATTTCCCATTCCAAATGGGGATTTCCTTAATGGTTTTTATTTCTAATTCTAATTCTTAATGGTTTTTATTTCTCGTTGAAACCGTTCAACACTGAGCGGGAAGTTCAACGCCCTGTGAACAAGAAAATTGAAACTTGCCATCTTGTGCTGAATGTGGTGGTTGGAATCAACGGGTATAATCTGTTGGTTCAGCACAAGATGGCAAGTTTCAATTTTCTTGTTCACAGGGCGTTGAACTCAGTGTTGAACGGTTTCAACGAGAAATAAAAACCATTAAGGAAATTGCCATTAGTAATGGGTATTCCCCGAAAATGGTAGATAATTTGTTGAAAAAGAAAAAGTTCAGAACGTCCTTAAGACAAATAACCACACTAGAGCAACCTAAAGACAGGAAAAAGTTCATTAAAATCACACACGATACACGGCTTACGAGAGGTCTCAACTCTATTTTCCAATGATTACAGAAAATTAGATTGCTATCGCTATTCGAAAAAGGGGCTCGAAACCCTTGCTCAATAATGATAATGGACAATTAAATTCCAAACTATTTGACTTGATACCAGTAAAGGAATAATTAAGTGCCTATGGTGTATTGTTTATTGGGTGGGCTATACCTACCCATCAGGTAGGGTACCTTCCAGTACACAGATTAACCCATGGTAATTAATTATTTGATATAAAAAAGACTGGTATGCCTATTTACAGTTAGTTTAGTAATCCTACTGATGAAGGTAACTTTGTTATCGAAATGCGCATCTAGGAATTAAATTACTTGTGTGGTGAAGGGGTAAAATACTTTTTGTTCTCATTGAGTGACACCACAGGCGTCCAATATCCCATTTTCCATTTATTGTTAATTTTCATCAAATAATTAGTTTACTTCCAGGTCTTACGGTGACAATGAAGGATAGAAAGCTCACACGTTTTTAATAAAAAATTCGGGGTGGAGAAAAAGTGATATTTTCATATCATATCAATATACTTACTCAGCTACCTAGTGAAACTTTTTAATTTTTATTTTTCCCTGAAATCTAGTTCTTTCGTAGAAAATTTGTATTTTGAATAAAAACTATTCCATAGGTACTTTTATTTCATCAGTAATATATTTAATGTACTAATTTTCAATGGTACATAAATGGGGGGTTCATAAATAGACCATCACATAATTGGTATGTCCATAATTAGTGTGTAGAGATGGATGAAAATTTGGGTTATAACTTTTTTGTATTCAATATTAATAAAAAAATTCCTTCACAGCATCATAATGTATATTCAGTTCATTACAAAAAAAATTTAAACCAGCAGAATTTTGCATAAATATGGACATTTATAGAGAGAATACTGTTAACGGGCCCATAATTGGTAGATTTACCTCCAACCAACCAACACGCGAGTACAAAAAAGCTTTTAACGAGTGTATATCATACAAGGTTTTTTCTACGACAGGTATTATATTGACAAATTATAGCATTTTGTCATAAAATTTTAATGAGTCATGTTATGAATTGTCTTATTATCAAATGACGACTTCCGAGTAGTATTTGACATAAGATAATGTATTATTCGAAAATGAAAAAAAAAACGTATGAACAGTTTGTAAAAAATTACGCACTGTAAATTTTTTTTACCCACTTGCTCGAAAAAGTAGATATCACTCTACGTACTGATATTAAATGAAGCATGATTAAATGGACCCCCGGTTTTTCTTTCCAGAAATGGATAATTGAAAATGACAAAATGGCAATTTTTTCTTAGTTTTGACCAAAGCACTAATTTCTTTTAAAAATAAATCAAATCAAATGAGGCTATCGGCCCTGAGAATATCGTTAAACAAAAGTGCGACATGGTCGAGCTATCATTATCTATTATATTGTCCATAAATCACAATCTAATTAATACAATTTATATAAGTATAATCCAAATGAGCCATTTCGCATGCCAATATTCACGAATAATCAACAAATATATTCATTTATTTCAACTTCTATCAGATCTATAAATTTTCATGAATCACATGGCAACAAGGAAATCTCATCAAGTTTGCAAATCATGAAAGGAACATATTTTCAACACCGAATACCTCCGGAACCGTTCATTCCAAATAGATTGTTGGAAAGTCCTACGTAACTCACCGTAAATTCAATTCAATTCGAAAAAATAGGGGCTTCCTTTTCCCATATATTCATACGAATATTTTCAATCCAGCGCCATAAAGATCTACCAAAAGATAGCGTTGGAAATTTATCTTAGGAATTACCAACAAAAGCTTAAAAGGTTTTTTTAGTAATTGACAAGAACCATGAAACCGGTACGTAGGTCCGTAGGTGCATGTTCCTCCATTTAAATCGAAAAATAATTTCAGCTATTATATTTAAAGAGCATCGCAAAGTAGTTCTTGTAGAAATCTGTCAAGTATCCAATCTCGGTAGTTGTTTTCGGCTGGGGACTTGCCTACGAATTATCTATTGTTATAGGTTTTTTGCAGAAAATTGGATAAAATACATTTTTCATTATCCGTGTATTATTGCAGACTTGATCAGTTGGTGTTGATTGTTTATATTTATGCAGTTGGTACTTTTGGTAAACTAAAGTTTTTCTTATCAGACAGTATTTATTATATACGTAAAACTAGATTTGTATTGATTTACATGCATTTCGAAATGACAGGAATCGCTTGGAAATGTTAAGACAAACACCGGTGCTCTTCGAACTGATATGGAGTAAAACCAAAATATGCAGGACCTCTAAGGTTCTAAGATTCAAAACGGTATAGCACCACCTGTGAACCAGTGTTACGACCCTACATCAGTACAGGATAAGTAGCAAACAAGCATCAGTAGATAATGAATATCAGTAAATATACAGTGCCCGCCATTGCAATATTGTTCAATTTGATGCCATACCAGTAATCACGTGACATGTTTCAAAATAGATTTTTATTTTGTCGGACACCTAAAACTTTTTTTCCAACACTCTAATAATAAACTTTGTTCCCATATGTTACGTACTTTTTGGCGGGCACTGTATATTTTGTAAACAAAATATTTGGAACACAATAGATTTTCAAGGAACTTGTAGAAAGTACAGCAAATCTATGAAGGAATATCGATAAACGTATGACATGTGCGAATTAGAATGAGAACGTATTCGGATGATAAAGAGCGTATTATAAATTGTACATTCAGTTCGAAGTATACTGAGCTCTTCTACTACTGCGCATCGATAGGCGTGCCGATTTCATATTCCATTATAGATTTGCCAAGCTGTACTCCGTTAGTCACGTAGTTCTATTAGAAGTGAAATATTAAATGGACTTACATGAGCTAATAAAAAAAAATGTTATTACGAATCTCCCAGGTTTTACTAGAAAACCCTTCAAAAGCAGAGCTTGTCCGAGCAAGGGAGAACTGGGACCTATACAGCTTAAAAAGTGGATTCCGAACCACTTTAGCTCTTAACACCTCGATCACTTCGCTGTCATTATATTAGACCGTCAGCTAGTAGCAGATTTAGGTGCCCCATTTTCGCATACAAGCCTCGAATAGGGTTGAAAAGTATATCGATTTGGAGTAAAATAATAGCTATTAATGTAACGAGATTATTATGCGATTTATAATAATCGAGGATGTTGCCAGAAGACGAGGCGCTCTTAGATTTATTTAAACTGCATAATAATCAAGTAAAATTCCAAGCTTAATCATATCATTGTCATTGACAACGATGACGTGAAAATGAAATCAACAACTTTGGTTATGACGTTATTGTCATTTGAGCGTGCCATTTGATATCTATTATAAAGTAACTAACGTATCATATTGTAACTAATGTATTGTGTTGTTATGATGTAATGATGTTAATAATTTGTAATGAAGATTTAACTTAAAGGAAGCTTTATATTCAATGATACGATAAAGATATTTTTACGGGTGGCTCCTACCTGTCCTATCCCATCTATCTATATTAACATCGACGGGATCGAATTAAGCCTGTTAACGCCTGTCTGATAATAATTTGTTGTTGATATTTTTTGGTGTTCAAAAAATTTATTTCAAAACATAATGTAATCAAGACGTTATCAAAATGAGTCGTTTTAACGGCAGTGATATTCAAAATTTGACGCCACTTGATATTGTAGCAGATTATCCGAACATTCCAAACCAAGTCAGTTTGGCTGGTTGTGATCATGCATCAGGATTGTCAAGCGGGATATTCGGATTCCAATCCTGATAATGTTAATTTCGTTTTTAAAGAAATCGGTTAGAGCAGTGCTCAATTTTCATATTTTTCAATTGTTTTTGCAGCGACGGCATGAAAGTTCATGATGAACACTGCTAAGAAAAAAAAAAATCACTGCTATGAAAAAAAAAACAGCTTTCGTATATGATTCAAATAGTCATAGAAAAACTATACAATTGGCACGAAACGACGCAGTCGTGAAGAGTGTATGCTATTCCATGCTCATTGTACAATTAATATATCGTTTCAGTAAATTTAATAGTATATTACGGTAATAGTACATTACGTAACAAGTGTTGTAAAAGGCATATTACGCACGAATTAAAAAATTCCACGAGTGCGTAATTGCTTTACAACACGCATTACATACTATACTTTACCTACGGCCATGTATACAGTGTGCCGTTTTCGAGATCCAAAAATTCATATTATCATTATTATTATTATTATTATTAGTAAAATGACCATTTTTTTGGAAAATACGCCTATATAAATGAACTTAAGTAGCAATACCTTATCTGAATTATGTATAAATTTTATCCAAAAAGTTGAAGCCGTTTTCGATAAATTCACATACTTAATATCACTATTATTTGTAAAATCGCCTTTTTCTGAAAAAAACGCCTATATAGATGAACTTGAAAACGTAAAACTTTATCTAAATACAAAATCTGATCCCAATCATCAGAGCCTTTTCAGAGATTCAAAAATTCAAATTATTATTATTAATATTATGAGTAAAATTACATTTTTTCATTAAAAGCGTCCATATAAATGAACTTAGGTAGCAATACCTTATCTAAATAAAAAATTCGAGCCAAATAGTTGAAGCCGTTTTCGAGGTCCAAAAATAATGATTATTATTATTATCAGTAAGAAAGACGCCTATATAGATGAACTTAAAAAGCGAATCCCTAACTACATAGAAAATTTCTCCCAAATCGATCGAGCCGTTTCCGAGATATATCGTTTTGTTTATGAAAACTGTGCGATTTGTTTACCGTGCGTAAGGAGCTATATTTACTGAAGCTGTGAGTCGTGTGTTTTTGCCTATTTTCTGCAGTGGCCGTAGGTAAAATTTTTAACCTAGAAAGGATAAAAGCGGCCTAAATGATGCCATGTCAAGGTTGCATAAGTTTCTTTCGTCTTGAACCCGATCAAAAATAGCAATGCTTATTTTGTAAAATGATTCTGATAATAAGTCAATGATGATAAATAATGAACCAATGCTATCTATCATTACACATGTTTTAAAACGTATTCAATTGCGCAAATGAATAATAATATTTTTGAGCGGCGATTTCGTAACATACGATATTTTAAGAATTCCTTATCAACTTCAAAGCTTCTGTCTCTTTTCGTTTTGTTTATGTCCTTGCAAACGTTTTTTTTGCAGTTGAGAGGAAAGAGAATAGGGAGGATGTTCTGATAATCTGAACCCAAGATCATGAATTGCTTCCACAGCAATGTGCGATTTTGGTTGCGGAAGCATTGCCTTCCGCATATCCGATGGATAAGTAATGTCGTTGCCAACATATATGTTTAAATCTATTTCACTCCCATCCACCAACAATGCATTAAGGTTATTATGACAAATATCTGTCTGAAAACAACTTCTCCGCCCGATAATACAGCGACGGATATTAAATTTTATCAAACTTATACTTCTGCAATGTTCCTCATTGAAGAGGATATATTGAAGGTAAACGGTAAAAAATCCAGGAAAAAAATTTTCGTCTTTTTTCATAGTTTTTTTTTTCGTTTTTCCCGTTTTTTCCCTAGATTCATTATTGAAAGTGCTCCCTGTAGCAGTATTATGTTTTCATGTCTTTTACTCTAAACCAGCAACGAGGAGCAATTTCAAAAAACTGAAACACCTATTCAAACAGATTTTTGACGACGAATAACGATTAACTTGGAAAACCCATCGTTTGCAGATTCTGGGATTTACGTAGGCCGTGCGTTAGAGGTTTTTCAACTTCCAGTTGGATAAGAAACTTGAAATTTGTTATTCTGTCATAATTGTTCCTCCTATCTAAATTATTTTTAGTCCAACGGTTATACAGGTTGTGCCAAAAATTGGTACATCTGTCTTATTTTTGGCCTTCTAATTATGTGTTTAGACAATATGTTTTATGTTATGAATTATGTAATTATCAAACGATTATCTACTTCTATGACCGAGAGGACAGCTCGAACGGTAGAACGCGTGGGTCATCGATATCAAAGCCAAGCAACGTGATGCGAAGTTATGGTTTGGATAGAGACTTACGGACGACCTATTTTCGAGATCTATTCTCTCGGGTCGTGCTAGGAATCGCACGTTAAAAAGTAAGACCTCGTTGATCCTTAGCTCGCACAAGTTTCGACTTCTGAGGGCTACCGTTCGTAGAGGGACGACAGCAGGATAACGGAAAACACAATTTTAACAATGTGGAATTTAACGCAAAATACTGTATTTTTCAAAAATGCATAAATATAATGGACAGTGAATAAGAAGTTACTTCACACAAATTGGAAGTTTTTACAAAATGATGATTTTTTACGAAATATTGCGAACTGGTAAAAAATATGCCAAATCGTTTACCATACCAAAGAAGTCCAAAGGAGTGAAATCTGGAGATTTTGCTGGCCAGAGAAATGGTTCTAGGTTTCTCCACAAACAGTGATCAAAAGGAACTAACTAGGGATCCACCGGGTAGTGATTTTTACAATGCGTGGTACCGAGTTTGACCTAAAATTCACTAAACGGGTACCGAGTACCGGGTAGACACAACTGAAAATTACTTGGGAACGATGCATCATTTTTACTAATCAATAATTATTATTTACTAGTAATTGATAGAAGCAAAGTATTGATCTTCATTTTTATTGTTATATTTACTTACACATGTTGATTTACTTTTCTTTTTTGTAATCAATGTTAATTTTTTTAATATGTTTGAATTTGAAAAAATACTATTATTCATTTCATGTGTGTTGTGTGTACCCGGACTACTCGGCCAGGTATGAATGGTACCCGGTCTAGTCTGCCGGGTATGAATGGTACCCGGTGAAACCGGGTTTAACTGGTTTCTTGTCTATATGGCCGAGTACCCAGCATACCGGGTACTGACCGGGTACCCTAGATAGTTAGTTCAACTAACTCAATTTGGCATCCACAGTTCTTGCATTGTTGTGCGGTGATGCCCCATTCTTTTGATACAATAAACGTAAACGACTTTCTCTTACCAGTGCCAAATTTTTAGGAAATGTTTTTACCATATTTTGAAGAGTATCTTTCACTACTGGAATTTTCATCGTACATAAAATAGCGTTCCTGTTGGTTCATTACCAAACAAAACACGTTTATTCGAAATTGTACAATTCCGAGCACCATATGTGAAATTTCAGAAAACAAAAAATGTCGATTTCGCCTATACTCCCTGCTGACAAAACTATGCCTCATCGGTCCAAATTATATTTTCCAAGAATCAGGAAGAATCTTTCTTCTGGATTTTTTAAAAATATGTCGTATACTGCTGATTTTTTTTCGATATACTAAATGTTATCAGTAGAAAAAAGTACAGATAATTCTACTAAATCATTATTTCTTGCTACGCAGTAATTCATTCCTCCATGAAAGTGGCTGATTAGATATCAATCCACCCTCGTAATCAATTCCTTTGCGAATGACACGATTATTATCGACCTCGGCCTTGAACGATGCTCCAAAAGGTTTCTAGACGAAGAATGTCAACTGAATGAAAATTAATATTCACAAGCCCGTTATTGAATAATAATGAGAAGTTATCGTATTGCCCAATTGTTTATTGAACACAAATATGAAGTGATGGTATAGTTTGAGTATCAGAAGTGGAGTGAGTGAGTCAGGTCTGAAACTGGCAAATTTGCCAGACAAAAGTCGGTCATTCCATATATCTAGACCCAGAATCAGTACAGTCGGTGTAGCCTTCACAATAATTATTCGGCATGGACATGTTCTTTCATAAACTCAGAGGTCCCATATATCATAAAACCACAATAATTCGTTTTGGGGGTACATGGCTTTACCCCTAAAAACCCACCACTTTGGTAGAAAAAGCCTGTTTCCCCTGAACTTGTCAACCGTTAAAATATCAAAAAAAATATTCATCACAAAAAAGGAAGCTTGATAAATTTACTAAAAAAAAGTTTTACAATAATTTTTCTGTAAAAGCTATAGTTATACGAGAAAATCGAAGTCGAAATTTTGTCAAAATTTCCCGATTGGTTTATCTACCCAATAAATTGGAATGCAAATTTTCCTTCATAAACTGTTGGTAGATACCATAAAACCACCATAATCCGTTTTATACGGACATGGTTTCACCCCTAAAAAAAACCCTTCAAAAAGCCTGTTTTCGCCGATAACTTGTCAACCATTGAAAATATCAAAAAAGTATTCATTGCAAAAAAAGGAAGCTTGATAAGTTCTCCTAAAGAAAGTTTTACTCAAATTGTTCTCCTGTGGTAGAAGTCCATTGTATGTCAAAGTGGAGTGGTATAGATTCCGATGCAGAAAAACTCAAAGTTATCTCCACGATTAATTGTCACCATCAGATGTTATGTAATGGTAGAACGGTAAAAACAATCAATCGGTTAGACGGTATCATGGTAGTACATGTTTCTGAGCCCCCCTTAATCCTTTTTTACAAAAATCATATCATGTTAACATAACCTACCCTCAATTATTTTTTTATAATTTTATATTACAACCAAGTACGTGACTAATTCCCTTTATTGGTATTATGTGAGACATACTTTTTATCTTCATGTATTACATTTTGCTTCTTTATTAGTAATTTTTTCACTATTGGATTACCTATAATGTTCTTCTTTTATTGTATAATTAAAAAATAATTTAGCTGATGATGAACCATGAAACATTTACTACTATGATACCGTCTAACTGATTGATGGTTTTTACCGTTCTACCATTACATAACATCTGATGGTGACAATAAATCGCGGAGACGACGTTGAGTTTTTCTTTATTATAAAAAAAAAAATTGTTCTGTACAAGCTATAGTTTATGAGAAAATCGCTGTCGTAACTTTGTCAAGATTCCTGATATATATTTGCTAGCGAATTTGTTCATTTGAATTTCATCGCGCGTGGTCTACGCTAGCTAGGATGAAATGTCGAATTGGGTTTTGAAGGTGATGAAAAATATTTGCAGCCTTGTCCATTTTATTTGTCATAGACCGGGAGCCGACAGGGTTTTTGAATGTATCATAGGCCACACGACGAGGCTTTGGGAGCTGATAAGACAACGTTATTCCCCACTTTGAATTTCTGGTATGGCACCCCTAAAGTGTAGCTTTTAGGGGGGTGCATTTTCCAACGTATAATTAGTATCAATGCCACTGGATCATAGGCCCCACTTTGATTCTTGAATTATGTCGGTCAAGGAGGTCGCCAAAGTCCGCGAACTCAGTATACAATACCAATATGGCGTCACTTAAGGTCCGCCATACTGACCGAAACGTGTAATTTTTCCACTGTGGACATGGATCATGGGCCCCACACTGTTGTTTCGTGTTCTTTGTTTACAATAAACTGTAGAACAAAGATTTCAAAACGACATAACCTCTGGGACGTCGCCAAGTGGCCTCCACAATGGGGCAACCATGTCATTTTGAGCAATGCATATGTATAATAGAACCCACCATGGAAATGTTTCTCCTTGATGTCCTAAAAGCGTCATACCGTTACTATGTCGCGAACGTCAGATACGTGATAATTTTTAACATTTTGAAAATCATTTTCTTCATGATGCATGAACGAAATTTAAAAAAATAGACGTGCTGTATAGAAATGAATGACTTGACTCCTATTCCATTTAAAAAATTGGGGGGTGGATGTCACTTTGACGGGGGTGGAAGAAAGGAGATTTTTTTTGTCTCAGACTGTCTTTTTGAAAAAATGAATTGAGGTGGTTCAGGGTTTTTCTTGAAAATGGCTGATAACGTAGAAAATGAATTTGTCCGTTAGTTTAGGACCTCACTGTATATCAGGAATCTTGCCAAGTCTCGACAGTGATTTTTTTGTAAACTATAGCTTTTACAGAACAATTTGTGTAAAAGTTTCTTTGTAATAAATACTTTTTTGATATTGCCAACGATTGACAAGTTATAGGCGAAAACAGGCTTTTTTGAACGAAGGGGTGTTTTTTTACAGGTGAAGCCATGTCCCTCTAAAACGGATTATGGTGGTTTTATGATTTATGGGACCTCTACAACAGTTTATGAAGGAAAATTTTACTTCCTATTTATTGGGTAGACATAATGTATATTTTACTTTAGCGACTGTACTATCACTGTTTCGAAATGTATAATTAGCAGGTAGAACAAATGGGACCAGGGAGAGCAACTGACAACTTTCAAAGTGATCAAATCTACTTTAATTATGTCAGTGGGGACTTACGCACATTTTGCCTTTTCACTCGTGTGTTACGTAGGTACGTTCATTTTAATCTAACATGAAGTTTACTGGTTATTAATACACAATGATAACTATATGTTCCAGTATTCCAGTATTTTGAAAACAGTATTCAACAACATGATAAGAATAGAAAAACAGCATAGCTAGATGCAAATTTGAACAAACATTTTAGTATTCATAACGTCTTCTAGGCAAATGTGACAAGTTGTAGTTGTCAAACTGGTGTCTGCAAATTGACAACAGGTTATTCTTTTCTTCTTTTTATGTACCACTAGAGTAAGAACATTGGAACTTGACTAACAATGAACCAATAATGTTTTTAATTTGAATTGTTATTATTAATGGTTATGATCATTATGCAATTCGTATTATTGCACAAGTTTAGTCCTTTCGGAGTTTCAACTGCAGTTATTGAGGCAGACTCTTCACAAACGTTTTGATTTTTTCGAAATAATGATAAATTAGTTGTATTTTGCGAGTCGAAAGGGGAGTAGTGAAATTAGAAAATTTCTTTTTAGTCTAAGAGCCGAAGAGAGATCGACCTTTACCGTTCTCGTTAACGGATGTTTCATAAATGTGGTCCAGACTATATACAGTGAGTTTGCACCACATGGGAAAACTTTTTTATTATCGATTTGTCAGAGAATTTTATTCTGCATAAAAATTAGTGCATTGCAGAATACTTGCATTAGAGTTTTAAAATTTCAAATTTCCAAACGGTGTACAGGGGGAACAAAAAATAGATATTTTAAACAAGTGTAAAATACCCCTTATTATTGACATCATTAATAGTTAGGAAGATAGACGAAATTTAATACAAACCGTAATAATTCTTTATAAAACACTTTCTACTCAATTCAAGATATTGTGTGTTACACGTAACTGATAAATATTTAAAACCGACTCGGATAAACCACAAATTTCAGTGGTGATTATGTTTATCCAAGCCAATTAGCTCTTCGAATCATTTTCAGCAATTGACAACGCTTTATGCAATGACATTATCGCGAATTGCAATTGACACAGAAAATGCATTTCCTAGTTATTCACTTATTGAATCTAATCTTATGTAACCGCTTTTACCACCGAGGTCTTCCTGCATTTCCATAAATGGTGTTGGTGTAAGCACACTGGTAACGTGCACCTTGTAGATCGTCTATATTCTAGCTACAGGAAATTCTAATAAACAAATTTGAAGGGTATTTTTACTTTCTATGAAAGTTGTTCAAGGGATGCCTTCAAACTCTCAAATGGACATCAGGTTACATTAGATTAGATTATTTGTGTCCTTATATTACATGTAGGTTCGTCAAATCATACAAGACATTGTTTTTGTGTAAACGGTGTAGCTCAGCCGAGTAAGTCAACCAAAGTTGTTACTCATTTAAGTCTTATTCTTCGAGAACTGTTAAGAAAGCTTCGAAAATAAATGTATAAGCTAAAAACACAAGATAGATGGCGTTCTTCCTTGTAACAATCTGAGCTACACAATAAGTCCATAGGATTTCTGTTTTGACGTTTTGACTTGTCTGTCGCGTTGTATACATATATAATGTTATTGATTTATTGTCTGCTCGCTAGCTCTAAATTCGCTAATATTGAAGTTCATTCAAAATTGAACAATAAAAAGCATGTACATATCAATTTGTAAAAATAAAATATGGATAACGGTTTAAGGTATTTGGAACGGTAGAATCGTTTTCTTACAAATTCAATGAAAATTTTTTGATATGATATTTCTCGACAGTGACTACATCAGCTGAATTTTTTTGAGAATTTTAGTCCGTCTAGAATCAGAGATAATTGGACTTAAAGTTGCTTCCCAATAGACTTTTATATCATAGCACCATAGGCCAAATGCAATCATTGTTTCAAATAAAACGCTGTACAGAAGAAACTCGTGAAGAACTAACACAAGTCAATAAACTTGATAACAATGCTAATAACCAAATCTGGAAAAATTCGTCCTTCTAATTACCGAAATACAAGCCTCTAAAGTCGGAATGTTTTGATCGATCAGAGCACAAAAATGACCACGTCCAGAGTTAATGGCAACAACGCGCTGCAGCTAGTAAGGAAATTGAGAAATATATCTCGAAATAAATAGACCAGGAAATATATAAATGTGAGCATAGATAATTGGGCAGCCTCCTTGCCTATTATTGTCGTCAGAATAAGAATTGGGAAATTTTGGAAAAGATTAGACGTGAATTAAGACGAAGTAGCAGAATAATTTTATGAACAAAATGGACAAAGACAATTTGTGATAACTCATTTGGTTTTCGAAGTATATTTCACCTCACTTTCTAGTTTGACCCGATAGCATTCACGTCGGAAATCATAATATCCTACGGAGTTAAAATTTCACATGCTGTTTCAGTTCTGATGACATAATGTCAAAAAAATTATCCTTCCCTGCTTCCCGAAAGCTATATACAGAATGAGTAGGGGTTCAAAAGTTTTTTGACGAATTTGATCACGGAGAAAAAAAATGGTAGGGGGGGGGCTCGTCCCCCTTCCCTTTTCTCGAAAAAAGTTGAAAAACTCGAGGAATGAAAATTAGAAAAATCCGTGAAAATAGTGAAAAGCATCTGATCGTCAAATGATTTGGTTTAAAATAAATCCCTTCAATGCCCCATCGAAAGCTAGATAGAGAACGCGAAGGCAATCAGTAAATTCATCAACAATTTCGAACATGGAAAATAATTAGGAAACACAAATTCAATCGGGGTGCTCGCCAGCCTTCCCTGTCACGAAAAAAATTTGGGAAAATCGCAAAATAAAAATCTAAAAAACCCGTAAATATAGTAAAAATTATCCATACATGGAAAATTACGACAAAAAAGTTGCAAAAACTTGCGAAATCAAATTCGGAAAAATCTGTAAAAATAGTGAAAAATATCTAACCGTCTTTGTTCGAATAGCTTTTTTTAGTGAAACATGCTTTGTGACCAAAATTGGTTGGAGGCATCGCGTTAACAATGTATCAGTATTCAATCACTTTCAAGCTATCTGATCGCCAGGACTATAAAAGTTATTGACACTGACACTAGTGACAGAGCAGTGTTGCCTAGCGCCTCCGATACAAGATTGGATGGTTTAAATGGTGGAAAAATCGTACAGTCAGAACACCAAATTTACTTTCATGATCGACTTATGTCTAATAGGCCGTGAATGGAAAACTTTTGGGGCATACCGTACTGTTCCAAATACCTTAATGGAAGTAAATACATACTCAATGACTAAAAATATTCATTTCGAGAAAGGTAAAAATGCGTAAATAATAACCGTTCGTGTTCTAGATATAATAAAAATAATAATACTCCCTCATTAACACTCGTAGAGTGTACCCAAAGGCTTTATCCTGTGCAGGGAGAGGACAGCTATTATTATTATTATTATTTGCCGTGCCGCTCAGGGCCACTTACTGATTTTTGGTGGCGTATTCACTTTTCAGCCGTAGGAAAACCCGGAAAACCTACAGCACCCCCTCGGGTGGTCGGTGTGCACTCCAAGCTAGCACTAGACGAGATTGGCATCTAGACAACTCACAATACACATGCTTTTCAACCAAGTACGCCTATCGATCCGATATAAAGTATTTGAGAAAAAATCTCTTGTACTTACACCGGGCTCGAACCGACTATCGCTAAGCTGGAGTTTCGAACGGCCTGTGCAACCGACCGTTGGGCTACCGGCCACGAACATACACAATATTAAATGAATAAACATAAATTACATGTAGTAAAGCATACAATCAAATGAACGAAAACAGATTAACACCTTAGTTTAGTAGGTATTGGTGAATCCTGGGGTTCTATTCTCGAGTTTGTATACGTATGCGAATTCGATTTACTGTTTTACACCACTAAACACGAAAAATGTATGTTTGTCCCTCTTATTTGCATACAAATTGAAGACGAACGATTCGAGAATTGCCCCCAAGCACGCAGACAGTTTTGAGATAGGGTCAATAAATACAAAATTTCTGACCCCAAACCAATTATGAATAAAATCGGATCATAATTACAAAACTCGTCCGCCATTTTAGAGCCGCCCTTTTGTTTTTTTCTCTAACAAAATTTCATGATGCATTGTCATCAGAATCATATACACCTGCCAACTTTCAAATCAATCGGACGATTAGAAGTGTCTCATATTTAACTTGATTTAATTAGTTACAGACACACACACATACAAATTACCTTTCAACTTAACAATTTTGAAAGTTTTTATTCGAAAATTTAAAATTTTTGAGAAATTTTTTATTTTCTAGAAAATATTCTTGTACTGAGAGAACTAAGATTTTGATATTAGAACATTGAATTTCTTGATTTAATCATTGAAAATTTTTTGTTTCAAAATAAATATATTTGACTGAAGTAAATGGTACTGAAAAATGGATTTCTTCCAATAAAGAAACATTTCATCGATTATCTCATCAACAATAAAAAAACAACAATTATATATAACAGAATTATTTTCTTAGGATAAAGCAAGGCTGCTTTATTTTGAAAATTATTTTTTTGTGCACACACAGGCACCGGGACAGGTGAAACTAAATAAAAGCTTATAAAAATACATTAATTCTGTTTTATTTTGGTAACAATATTATAAATGGCACAGCGGATAAAACAAATGAATAGGAATAAACGCTGGAAGGCAATTTTTTTTAGAAAAATGAATCCAATGTTTCCAATCAATAAAATCAGCGATTATTTCCCTTGTCTGACTATAACTGAGGACTTTTTCAATCAAATGAATAGGGTTAATATAATGCAGTGTCTCCGGAAAAGTATTATGTCCCAGAGCTTTTAGACCAGCAGATAATTCAGTTATTTGCAGAAAAAAAAAATTAAAACAAATACGTGTCGTAGAAGACCATAACCACTTTCATTCAGCATATAGCAAAATCCATCCCCTGGCAATCAACCCCCAAGAAACCACCCCTAACTTTTTTTTTAATTGCATGTCCATGCAAAATGCCTTTTACCTCCACTCCCAACGAATACGTTGATATCGTTCATTTTGAACTACATCTGATAGATATTGTGAAAAGACTCGAACTGAAAAGAAAAAATCTGAAAGTGAAAATTTGCGTTTTTATTCAGATAGTTGATTTTTTATCATCTCTAGTTTTCATTAAAATAAATTGGATTTAATGAACGATTTCTGTGAGTGATATTTTTGAATTATATTCTCCCTATCTAACTTATTTAATGAATTTTCAATGAAAACTAGAAATAATTAAATCAACTATCGGAATAAAAATGCGAATTTTCACTTGCAGATTTTTTCTTTTCGAAGTCTAGTGTGACTTTACAAAAAAATCACATTTTTCAATTTTCATGGAGAATGTTCCCCTTTTCAACGTTGATATGCATCCTACTCCTGTGGTCCTGTGCGAACTGAAGAAATGTATACAATGTGTTGGGATCAGTGAGTCGCCTGTGCAAAGAATTTTCAAACAGTACAGGTAACATCCTTTCAGAATACATTTACACCAAGGACTCTGTCCTACAGTTTTGGAAAGACAAATGGCATTCATTGCTCAAATTCAAGTTTCAGTCCTGATTGGGAAAGTTACCCAATCACATATTGCGGAATGACGAATCGCGCTTTCATAATAATGGTACTCTTAAGGTACGTATTTACTAGAGCATTTGTTCCGCATGAACACCGAATGAGCATTGAACGAGCAAATGCTCGGATAGTGTGGACGCTGATTTGAGCACGAACAGAATGCGTGCGTTTACATTACGCAGCATGACGCAGCCTGAGCTTGAATCGAGCAGCACATCTCTAGTGAATACGCACCTTTAACCGACATACCATGCACCATTGGTCACAGGACAACCCTCACTGGATAAGAGAAACCAATTTCCAACAATGTGGTTTACATAATGGACGTCATTTTTTCCAAGACACTTTGACGGGCCACCGACATCTACATTTCTTGGAAAATTCTAATCCTGCACCACTAGAGGATATTTTAATTGAAGAATTGAATATAGTTACAACATTCCTGAATAATACCGTTCAAGGCCGTTGGATTGGAAATAGTGGATGTTCGATGGCATGCACGTTCTCCAGATCTCACGCCCCTGGACTTTTTCCTATGGAGATATTTGAAACGACTTGTCTTTGAAACTCAACCAATAAATATTGAAGATTTAACCCAGAAACTTTCAGAGGCTTGTAATACCGTTACTCCGGATATGATTAGAGTTTCCTGCATTCGCGCGCTGATTCGGAGACTTGAAGAATGTGTGGCAGGTGCTGTCCAACATTTTAAACAATTTCTATAGTGCAATGTTTTATTCAAAATGCAGATGAGCTTATAAATTAATATTTCATTTGTATTTTTCTTTGCCATAATTCTGCATGTCATTCTAGCTATCATGATATAAAAAAAGGCTGAGTTGAACCAAAACAAACATGGGGGTGCCATTTGAACAATAGGGTGCAAAGTTGGGGGATTTTGCTATGCTGCATGAAAGAGCTTATGGTCTCCTATGATACTTATTTTTAATTTTTTTTTTCTGTAAATATGTAACTGAAATATCTGCTAGCCTAAAAGCTCTGGGACACCCGGTAGGTGACTTTCGAGAAGGGATAGATATTTCATTTTCATATGGCGGCGTCATGCGATCTTTTAAATTTTTTGAATTTTAATTTGCAAAGAATACATCGCAACTTATTACAAACTTAGCTTATATGGGCATCCCATTTGAGGTGTGGTTCTATCACCACGCCTAAATATTTAACTTTTGTTGCTGGGATAATGTAATTCTGTCATATTTCCAGGCTAGTTAAGGGTGCTTGTTTTAGTGCAGCTCAATGGCGTGTAATAGGTTTTTTTGGGATTAACTGTTAATAGCAAGTTTTTTTATTGATGGAAATCAGATTCCTCAGTGCTCCCGCCGGGTGTCTGATTTATAAACTAAGCTATATCAGCGAATCCTAGATTTCCCCCCTACTCTTTCGTGAACATGCTGATTAATAACAGCCCCGAAACTACCTTCAGTTATACACCGGGGGATGGTGACATATTTTGAGACACGATTTCACTCAGTATGCCTTTTAGAGGACAATATTGTCCTTATATCCTCATGATAATAAGGCACGAATAAAAGAATTATCCTGGGTCCTTCCTATTGAAAAATTATTCGTCATTTGTTCGAAAAATATGTATTTCGCTACGGTTTTAATTAGGCTGCTATGTGTTTTGTAATGAAATAACGAAAATAAAATACTCAGAAAACCATTGGCATAGCGTTAGGGCGGGTCCGAATGGTTGGTATGGTCACGTGAATTTGTATGAGAATAAGGAAATTTTCCGTGTTTTTAAACAGGCTGCCATTGATAAGTGTTCGAGTTGTTGTTTTGAAACTGCTTGAAAAAATATGGCATACCGATTGAGTACGTGTAAGTACTGTTAACACTGCAAACCACCCCCGGTCTATTAGTCCAGTTTCTAGAGGGAGGAAGTTGCTCAATACATTGTCCACTCTCACAAAGTGAAATCGGTTAGTGATATAACTTTTGAATACATTTTGAGGACTACATCCAATTCCGATATCGTCCATGGTTTGATTGTGTAAAACTAATTCACGATACCGTACCGAAACTTTTCGTCAGGTCGATAAAAACAGATAAACTTGGTTTCTACTCATTTGTGAGAGTTACTTGAGATTTGATATTTTTTTCTCTAAATCTGAACTGTTTATCCGAAATCAATTTATATTTTGTTGTTCTTCAGTATCTTCTCAAAAACCTCTGTTGAATGGGTAATGAGTGATACGGAATCTCATTTTTTGCATGAAGTTGAATGAATGTGCCAAGTGCTTCTGGATGTACCTACACAAAGAAATATTTTAGTGATTCAGCGTTGATACCATCGATACCAGTCTTGAGTTTCATTTCTCTGATTGCTTCTTTGATTACTGATTAATTAATTGAGAAAAGGACAGATAAGTTCAGGACTGTTGTTTCATGGAGTATACAATTAGGATTTCTCGTTATTCTACTAGCCATTTGTTTTCCTATTTTGGTATATGTGGAAATGAATTCATTTGCAATATGCTGTTTATTCGTTATCAGATTTCCTGTTTCGCCATTTATTGATGTGATTGATTAGTTGGCATTTTTTGTGTTGATTACTTCTTTCATTACTTTCCATAACTTATTTGTGTCAGAAGAGATTGAATAAATATTCGTATTTTTTTTCCCAAACTCACCACCATCCATTTCACTCGACGAGTTGATTACAGTTTGGCAAACAGCTGCAAGTAAAATTCCTACAGCTTGGCAAATCTATTAAAGAATATCGATAAACGTATGAGCTGCGCGAATTAGAATGAGTAAGTAATCAAAAAATCAGGGGTGGAACCTAAAAAAATTTCATTTTAAAAAATATAATTTTTTGTTGGCTAAAAACGATTTCGATAGGTTGAGAGATAATTCAATTCTCCACAAGAATGATTTTCAGTAATACCTTATGAAAAACGCTCATTTTCTCATAAAACGTGGTTTAACGCCGACGTCACATTTCATGCTCGAGCTAACCAGCCACTGCAAGTTACTTAAGTAACTTATATAACTAAAAATTATAGTAGAAGGAGAAGAAAAAGTGCATATCGTTCCTGAAGACTTCTACTTCCTCATGCAAATATAACATGCGAGTATCTGAGTACTTAAAATATGTTTTGTCCCACTTCACATAACCCTTCTACGATATTTACGAAGGATATTTTAGTTGATATGAAATAATTATATACTGAAGCAGGAATCAGTACCCTATTTGGACCATATGCAACGATTTAAGACTAGTGAGACAAGTCTTACTTATACATGCCAAAGAAAAAACTTTGTTTTACTCCTGCCTCAGTTTTCAATTTCTTCAGTAAATGTTGAAAATAATCGCTCATATACACATCCTACATAAAAAATGAATTATGTGATTTCAGCTTGAGGTTTGCACTGCACAATAGTGTTATCAAATATATATATGCAGGATATGAATAAGCGAATATTTTCAACATTTAGTGAAGAGAACGCCGATTTTATGGGGAAGTTGAAAATGAAATCAAATCAAAGTTTTTTTTTTGGCCTGTATAAGTGGGACCTGTCACACTACTTTAAAATTGTTGCATATAGTCCAAAGAGGGTATGGGTTGCTGCTTCAGTATGATAATTCCATATTTACTAAATTATTCATGATTTTCGGATCACATCTCCGTGAAGTGCGACAAAACACATTTTAGGTATTCGAATATATTTGCATGAGAAAGTAGGAGTCTTCAGAAACGATATGAATTTTTCCTTTTTCTTCTCCGATCATTTTTAGCAGAGTTATGACCAATCAAATATTCGGCTCCAAAAGAACTTTCAGCGGCGGGTAAGGGTGAACGTGAAATTTGATGTCGGCGTTCAATCACGTTTTCTGGGAATTTCATAAGAAATTACTAGCAATAATTTTTGTGGAAAATTGAATTGTTTTTCACCCTGTTGAGTTGTTTTTTCGATAAATCATATACTTTCCAAGATTACAGCAAAAATCTATTTATATATTTTTAAACGAAAAAAAAAATATGTTCCACTCCTGGAATTTTGGTAAACAATTTTGTTTCGTGTTTATCATGGTTCCAACTACTAGCATACCAAATTTGGTGGTGCTACAGAGTCGATTCTTGTCTCAAAACCCAATCGTACTGGATTAATAATATAAACTGGGCTGCGTTCAGAAAAGACGTCGGGCGTCCCCGACGTCTGTTCTGTGGTACAACTTTTCGTATATTATATATCTCTAAATATAACGTCGGGCATCGTCGGATGTCTTTTCTGAATGCAGCCCCGAGCTCTTCTGCCACCGCGCATCGATAGGCGTGCCGATTTCATATCCCTTTATAGATTTGCCAAGCTTTACTTCATGTGCGAATAATCACGTGATTTTAGGTGCCTCATCATTGGATAGTCCGTCGTACAACTAATGCGCACCATTGGCGTGCATTTTTCAAGAATTTATTCACGTTTATGCAATTAATTTGGCCATAAACCATAAGATTGTTAATGTGAATAAAGAGAAACATATGGAACCGAAATAAAAAAATACACATTTACAGAAACTAACCTACATATGAACATTCATCTAGACGATGTCCAATACAGCGTAGTTCTCTAAATAGTAGTCATTATGTTTTCTACCTTTTTCGATCAAACGTTGAAATGTGACCGAAACAATATTATTACAGGTAAAAGGGGTAATTCTGTAAGCTTTATGTTTATTTTCAACGGGTGTTTTTTTATACATATTTAATAATAAGTTTGAATATATATAAAAAATATAGTGTGCAAGTAAACAAAGCAATCACTGAAGCAGCTTGGAGTTAGCCGCTTGTTTGTGATATTAAATGAAATAGTAAATGTATAATTTATACTAACCTAAACAACATAATATTGAATATATAAAACTTAATATTAGTTATATACACATATATTACATTACACATATTATTTTGATTAAAATCATGAATTAAGATAAATAAATAAATAAAAGCAGGAATTGAATACATAGCGGTTTCAACAATTTAAATTATGAATCTATTAATCACCAATGTCTCATGTGCCATGAGTCAGTTAGGAATATTTTGTGTCACAAAATCTTCAAAGGTTGATCTCTCATTATTCATAATCCACATTTTAATTTTTTTCTTGAATAATTCTTTACTTTTGATATTTTTTATTTCGATGGGAAGCATTTGAAAAAGTCGTGGTCCCAAATGAGAGGCATTTCGTTGACCGATAGCTTTTTCACAACGTGGTGTATTCAGAAGGTGTTTTTTATTTCTTGTACTGTAGGAGTGAACGACTGGTTCAAGATGAATAGTTCC
Organism: Chrysolina haemoptera; assembly: GCA_958298965.1. NCBI lineage: Eukaryota > Metazoa > Arthropoda > Insecta > Coleoptera > Chrysomelidae > Chrysolina > Chrysolina haemoptera. Next base: position 37,774,822 of record OY282585.1, on the reverse strand, counting down.
TTTGTGAATGTTATTTAACATGCTGACACAGAATAGTTGACGGATATCCATTACAGCGGCTTCTTTATATACGTTGTCACTAGAGTACCTCTTACCTTTAAATAATATTATTTTCAAAATCCATTTTTGAATTCAAATTCATCAGGTAATTGTCATTCACTCCTCCCCACCCTAATATCTGACTATTCTGTAAAAAATATTTGAATATGGTGGTATATCCGCAAGCTGTATTGTATGGCCTGTATGTTCATGTTCACACGACATATCAACATCTCTGTTTATTCTGTAAAAATTATATGAACGTGTAACAAAATATGTTAAATGGGTGAAAATTAACATAAACCTTACAGAATTGCCACTAAAGTTAGTGATATAGTTTAATTGAAGTATTGCTAGATGAGTTGCAAAATCAAAGTGTTACAGTTGTTTAAAATGTTACAGTTGTTGAATACAGTTGAATAGTTCCAGAGTTTTTAGAGTTGTTGAGAGATATATTTTAGTCATTTGTGAATATCATCATAACAGTTACTCCACTTAAATCCTATTATTAAAAAATGGCCAAATTGATGAAAACACTCATCCAAAGGAAATATTCTATGAATGTAAAAATGTAATATCAATCAGCGAAAAAACCTAGAAACTGAATAAGTCCTAAGTATTTTTATTTATTTATCTACCTACGTATTGACATTTTCCGTAATAAATCTCGGATTTTCCTTTTGAGTGGTGTTTGGGGTGTTTTGTGGGTATATCATAGTTTTCCATGGTGAATATTTACGAATCAAAGATGGGCTACAATCATAGCCGCGCATATAGGCATACTTATAGGAATAAAATGTTGGTTTGATCGAAAGTAATATATAAATCCTTTATTTAGTCATAAACTAATAATAATAATAATAATAAAAAACATTGTGAACAATATAAAACATCCAAAAAAAATATAGGTGACTCGTACACATGTGTATATCCTTACAAACAAACATATATAATGTATGCACCAAGCACAGAACATATATAAAAAAATAATGTTACAATGTATTTCTATCCGTGAATAGGTGCTTCTTAAGTTTGACTTTGAAAATATCCAGACTAGCAGAATTTTTTACATTAATTGGAATACAGTTGTACATGGTTACACCTTTAACAAAAATATAGTTTTGGCTATATGTTCTGCTAACCAGAGGAACACGAAGATTACCTCTACATCTAGTGTCTAGTAATATAAGGGAGTGATATAGTAGATCAGTCTTAACCGGTAACCAATGAAGGGTATCGAGCATAGAATTTATTGACGTGTCACGTGAACAACAAAGAATAATAATTCGCATAGCTCGATTTTGTAATTTTTTTAAACAGCTTAGCACATTTTGATTCACCAAATAAAGCACAGTGGTACAGTAGTTGAAATGAGGAAGTATAAGCGTATTATAAATTATGATTTTACTCCACTGCGTGAGATGCGGAGAACATATCAAATAATGGATTTTCATGGCAATTGTTCCTATAACATTTTTTGCATGATCATTAAAATACAGTTGACGATCAACCAACACCCCTTAATATTTAAATTTCTCAACCACTTCTATCTGGACACCACCGATTGAAAGTTTGCGCCTGAAATAAGTCGTAAAAAGATTAATTTGTATTTTTCAAAAAATGATTGTGACTATTATTTTTCTCATAACTCAAAAAATTTGCTGAACTTCTATCTTTTTACTCTAAAAAAAAATCATTTTTGTGGAAATCGCAAGAAAATACGGACGTGTTGTTTTGTATGTTTTTCTATACGCATACATAAACTGAGTTCACAGACAATATGTTAATCCTGCGCATATTCACAAAGCTTACTGGTAACAAATTTATTTCTGTTTATACTTATGCAAATGAAAGTTGGTTGTTCCCCTTTTTACTAGGTAATTTGATAATTATAATAATTCTTGGATATTGTACATAACAATTATTAAACCAAATTTGAGCTCCTCAACAAATACCAGGTTATCGCGAAACTAAACAATTAAATCTAATATCTGGTTTACAGTTGATGAGGGTTTTAAACGTGTCTGTTGATGGACCGGTATAATTTTTTTTAAATTTTACCGCTAAGAAGCATGCTCCTGACTGGTTTGACGAATTTAGACGAATTCCATACATTCTCAACCATCAAATATGAGATACCTATCTCCAAACATCCGAGAAATATATAAAACTATCATAAATTTTCAAGGAAGCAGCAATATATTATCAGTCTGTCTTCAATTTCCTGCTATGAATGAATTACTTCGTCTAATCAATACTATTGATTATCCATAAATCTATCTCAAAAGTGATAAAAACATAGTAACTGCGAATTAATTGAAATAGACTGAGAAAAAACACAAAAAAAGAGATTTTTGATAAGTGACTCTGATTCGTGCAACATTCGGTCTCACAGAAAGTTTTTGTCTCTTTATGACATTCTGAATACAACCATGAATCACTTGTTTATTTTTGTGACCATATTTTTTATTTATTTCGATGTAATTTTTAATCTAGAGGGCTATGGATACGTTCAAATTATTGACTTTAGTCCTAAAGTAGGTATTGGGAAAAATACAACTTTACGGTTTTCGGTTAAAATCTGCTGTGTAAAATTTAATTTAAAATTTATTCTTACTACTTTATTTTCAAATGACAACATAGCGGCTGGTCGGATCAGAAAAAAAAAATTGGAGGATTTGTATACGACATAAAACTTCATTTTTTGACAAGTAACGCAACTTCAGCAAATTCTAACATTTTTGTGGAATATTGTTTTCAGTCGAAATATTTCTGCTATGTACATACAATACAATTTCAGAATTTGTATTACTAATTTTTTTTTAAATGGAAATTTTGTGAATTTCATTACGGTTATGTTGATACCGCTTCACTCATATAGGTTCAAACAAACTTTCATAAAAAAAAATTAAAAAGATTACTTGAAATCTTATTTTAAATGAAACATTTCAGATTAAAATGAGATTCAAATTCATTTGGTAACCTGTGACCTAAATAACTGATAGAACAAGGTAACTAAGGTGTATTGAAAAAAACAACATTACTTGTAGATATGTTATCTTACCTCACTTCTCCAAATTTAAATTAGAAAACTATTGTGTACGCTATTGATTGAAAAACATGTTTTTTCTGACCCGACGAGCCACTATGTTGCCATTTGAAAAAAATAGTAATAATAATTCAAAAATTAAATTTTATCCAGCAGATGCATTTTAACCGAAAACCGTAAAGTTGTATTTTTCCCAATACTTTAGGACTAAAATCAATAATTTGAACGTATTCATAGCCCTTTAGATTCAAAACAAAAATTTCAAAATTTCATCTTGAAGGTTATCTTGAACCTCTTGTTGAATCACATGAATACCTCCCTAGAGGTTGTCTTGAACGATGGACAATAGCGACTAAAGTTTGTCTTTCAGCCGCAGATGATTCCACAGCTGATTTTATGAACATCCTGTTCATATTTTCGAATAAAAATTGTTATTGTTATTATTCATTTTTAATAATGCTTTATTTGATGAATATCAAAAACTAGTAAGTGTTAGATTGGGAGTTTTTGCTTACTGTCGGAATGAGAATTCATTCATAAACAGAATGTATCACTGATATTATCAATATTAAACTGCTTTCTTTGAGTTGCATCAATTTCAATTCGTGTTTATAAAATGCTTATTTATTTCCATCAGGTTCTTGCTATGAAACTCCGTTCTCCACAAAAAAAAAATGCTACTTTTTAAAATTACTGTGAAGTAGGAAAATCTTGACATGGTGAAAGCGGACATGATCTGATTTTTATTTGAATCATCTGCGTCTGAAAGACAAACTTTAGTCGTTATTTTCCATCGTTCAAGATAACCTCTGTGGAGGTATAATTCAATGGGGAATGTTTCCGTTCTCAACACGAATATAATCTATTCAACCTAGCCTCGAATTTCTAAGAGCAATGAGTATATTCCAAGAGCAACGGAATATTTATTTACTTCGCACTACATGAATGAGGAAGCTGCCACGAAAGCAATAAATCAAACATACCTACCATTCGTCTATCGTGTCAAAAAAAACAAGGAAACAATAATTAAAACATTAATTTCGTTACGCAGGTGATTTTGTTCAGGTTGTTTTGGTGATGAACCTTCCTTAACAATATTCAACTGTCTCTCGACATATCACTTCTTAATAAAAGTCGATTTTACTACCCAATTCGGATCTCGGCTGGACAAGGATTTATGTAAATACCAACGAAGGTTATGCGCTTTGATGATATGCGGAGAAAACTGCTCGTGGATTCAGTTTCCTTGTTACTATATAAGTGCTAAATGAGCAGTTTGAATAAATAATTGCTAATGAAATTAGACATTGTTTTGTTAGTGATAATTGTATTAAAATTAGCATTTATTTGAAGTTCTTCAAAATTGAACTGTTATTTCTAAACTCAAGGCCGTTTTTTTTTGGAAATGCAATTCGTCTGGTGCATACAAAACAGATTCCGAAAAAAAAACGAGCTATTTTGTCAAATCAGGTCATTTGATTATATTAAGCAAATCTGCAACATGAGTTATAATACCTATTTGTAGTGCGTCATAAGTATACGGATTTACTCTAGAATTGCTAATATCGATAGATTATTCGAAAAATCGAGCTGACTATTTATATTAGTGCAGTAACCAGAGATTTCTTCTGCTCAAAAAATTGGATGGTAATGAAATTTGGTATGAGCTTAGTTTGACAATATAGAGGAGCGAAATATAGGAAACAACCAAGTATAAAAATTTAGGTCATCTACAAAGTCGATAGCAATGTCTATTCTTAAGAGTAGTACTTATCCAGAAATGCTTAGAAAATTTTAGAAAATTTTAGAAAATTTTAGAAAATTTTAGAAAATTTTAGAAAATTTTAGAATATTTTCGAACACTATTACGTTTTGTAATTCTGTCTTACGTTTATAGGACATTTGAGAACATTCTAGATAATTTTGCAATAATATAGAACATTTTTCAAATAAGTTATCTTGGGCAATCTGGAATTTTCGTAGAACCTTATGTATATCAAGTTAGGCCAGTTTTATCAGATAGTCAATGAATAAATTTAATTTAAAATACTCTTACCCCCCTTCTTTTTTCCGTATTAGGATTATCTTCCTGTGACCATTATGTTTTTCGTAGAGAGATATATTGAATTTCAACACTGATAACACCTTCACGTGTTCGCTAGAAACCAAATGAAAGGATTTTTTAAAGTCAAGTCAAGCGATATAGTTTTAGTACGAAGTTCGCTTTCACTTTTGCTTTTTTTCAAATACTTTGCAACATAAACCTACGTAACCGCTTCGAAAATGAAGAAAAGTACCCCGAATATTATTCATAAGGTCGTTAAGATGCAGTTAGGTAATATTCAGAAACCGATGAATTTGCATTTGGCAAAGCATGCATGCTAAATTCTTGATCATCCACTGCTTTTAATTGTCCGTATGTGGAAACTACAAAAATTAATATACAGCAAATTTACTGAAATTTACTGCTAATAAGGGTGCAACTTCATCAACTACAATAAAATGATAGAATTGACCTCAGCATTGAATAAATTGACGAAAGTGAAGATGGCTTTCATCTTCATTACTTTCAAATATTTTTCAAAATGGACTAACATAAATTTTCTGAAATGAATTCATTTTGTGTTGAAGCTTCCATTCCATATTAATATTTTGGATAAACTGTTTTGTATCTTTCACGAGATTTTGCTGGTAAAAATTTCACGTAACAGTTAACGCTTTTTTCATTAAATTGTGCGGTATTCACATTGTCTTCACGAATAATCTGAGAGCTTCGAAAATAACCGATTGCACTCCCAAGTCAAGAGACGTGTTCTGCGAAAAGAGAAAAATGTCAAAAATGTCCCAAAAATGCAGTTACTGTTACAGCACTTACAAAGATCAAGTTTTACCTTTCATTTGATACCAAATTTATTTCGATTGGACGATTGCTTCAAATTTTAATGGAAGAGAAATACCACCGCAGCTACCTCGTCTACCTATGAAAATCATCGTGAGGTGCTGCCGCAGATATAGGTACATATATATTCCAATGTCCTCGATACGATGAACCGTTTTTGAGTAATCGACTCTTTTACCCTAAAAACGTACCAAATGTGATCGCACTCATGGCCTCTTAATGGTTGAAAGATGTCTACCTCTTTCAATTGTTCACAACGTTTCAATTGCTTGAATTCGCAATCGTCTTCAGGTGAATACTGGATTCAAATGTAAGTAATCAAGTACAGTTTTATGTTGTACAATACTGCAGGAGTATATTCAGTATAATGTGAAGTTTTTGCCAAATGGGTTCTTACAATGCAGAGAAAGGGATTGAACTCCCGGTGACTTCAAAGGCTCCATCCAGTTCTATTTCGTTATGGAGATAATGTTAATGAGGGATGTTTCAGAATAAACCAACTGTTTAGTAATTAGTATAATGAATTTCGTAGAGTGGACTTTAAGATTCTATTGAATTGAAATTAAATATGTCGAGGGCAGCAGTACCCGAAATCACTACGATATAGGGGTTTCATTAATCGCCGACAGTAACCAGACTAACCAAAAATTTTCTCAATAATGTGTTTCAAGGATTATGGCATTTACGGAAGATAAAAAACCAATCTAGATGACCAAAGTCGATTTAAGGAACAAACCCATAGACTGCCTTTCAATACACGCGCAGCAATTTTGCTCAATCAAATATTATTTCCGAGGAATTTTATAGTACCTAGTGAAGTTGATTATTAATAAGAACTGAACAGGCAGACAGCAGTATTGGAACAGTTTGATAAAAATTTAACAGATTTCAATCGCATGGTAATTTTAGGTAATTTTTGATGTTCCCGAACTAGATCCTATAGTCTAATTCCAAAAATGTAGATAGTGACTCATCGTACATTTTCAGGTTTTTATGGGATCTGAAGGTGCGGGGTGATGTGAGAAAGTGGCAAAGTAAAACTTGATTTAAAACCAAGCTGATTTCTGTTCCATTTCTTGCCCTGCTTCATATGAATTATGAACCGTACAACCTATGAGTCACTATCTACAATTTAGGAATTAGACTATAGATATCGCTTTGTTTTCTGATGAATAAATAAAAAAATACTAATAGCCATAAAACAAGTTATTATTGGTTCATCTACGGTTAAAGTTTATTATCTATACATTTCTCTAAATAAAAATGCATAACTCTCAGTACGACGTAAATATTAGTACCTAATATCAAAATGAGTTTATTGATATCACGAATGCAGATCCAGCGCTAATAATAAACACAAAATAGCTTTGTTTATAACAATGTGATTACATGTTTAACTCTGTGTACTTCATTGCCTTAATCGCCACGAAAAGTTTTCCACTAACACACAAATCTAACAAGAAAAGTTCGTAGAGTCAATTGGAAAGTAGGTCTCCAGACGTGAAGCCATTCGATTTACTTACCGATCTCAGGTGAGCAATGCCTATTTCCAACAAACCGAACACTCGAAATATGGTCCTCGTGGCATACGACTGCAGATGCACAAAAAACAAAACTGGAACCGAAACAGCGCCGATGGTTGGTGTGTGTCTTCGAGAGGGTCCCGTTATTCGAAGTTTTACCGGTCTCAAGCGATCTCGAAACTGAACTGAGTGCAAATAATAGTTTGGACACGATTTCACTTCCTTCTTGCTTCGAAGAAAAATAATATCTATCGAGCAAATGATTCATTTCGATTATGTAAGTTCGTTCCAGTTCTTAAAGAGTTCGTATCGATCAGTAGACGAATCAGAGAAGAAGTAACGTTATTTCCGTACGGTACCAGAAAATGTATCGCCAATGGTATGATGAAATTGCTAGTAGAACACGCAATTTTGTTCCGTGGCAGTTTTTCGGGATAAACATTAATAAATATATAACAAGTGCACTAATATCATAGAGATTATATTTAGTTTCATTTATTTATATTGTATAGTATATTATTAAAAATTACCTCACAGAATCATATACAGAGTGACCCATTTGAAAGCGGGCCACCTCTCTAAAACTGTTATTTATTATCCGATTCAGAAGTTTTTTTTCCAATAGATAAATCATCAAAAGTTCTAGTTAAGTACCATAAATTCGAGATAAAAATCTAAATTTCGAATTTTTTTCAAGGTTAAAAATCCCAAAAACATACTAGCGATTTTTTTAAATAGAATTTGACGATGTCACTGGATTCACGACATTTTCAAATGGTTTATGTGAAAATTTCGTAGAAATGCGTCCATGAATGAAAAAGTTACATGGGAATGAAGTTTGGAAATTATGTCAATAAATCAACCCACCACTTCAATTAAAGAACTTTTATCAGAATTCTGTCTACACTACTGGATTCAGAATATTTCGAAATATGTTTGGTCACAATTTCATCGAAATCTGTTAATGAATAAACAAATTATAAAATAATAAAATAAAATTTTTCTAAAATTCCACTAAATAAAGTTCTTTTCAAATTATATTATTTCATAATTTGTTTAATTAAGGATAGATTTCCATGAAATTCTGGCAAAATATATTTAAAAAAAAATTCTGAATCCAGTGGTGTAGTCAGAATTTTGATAAAAGTTCTGAAATTGAAGTTTTGGGTTGATTTATTAACATAATTTTAAAATTTGAATCCCATATTACTTTTTTATTGATGGACGCATTCCTACTTAATTTTCAAATAAACCATTTGAAAATGTCTTGAACCGATTGGTGTAATGCTCTATCTATTATAAAAAAAACTTCTGAAAAAGATAATAAATATCAGTTTCAGAGAGGTGGCCCGCTTTCAAATGGGTCACTCTGTATGAAGACGTAGATGAACTTCTTAAAGAAAAGCCTTAATAACAGGTAGTTATTATTCCAACCATTTTAATTTCCACGCACTCAAATAACTTCGTAAGATAGGTTAATTTTTGTTAGATCAGACTAAAAATACACATTTCGAGAAATGTATCTATTCAATTAAGTGCTAGGAATCGCACGTTAAAAGGTAAGACCTCGTTAATTCTTGGCTCGCACAAGTTTCGACTTTTGAGGGCTGCCGTTCGTAAGGGGACGACAGCTGGTTAACGGAAAAAACAATTTTAACAATTTTTTTTTTAACAATTCCCACACTCAAATGTCTACGTAATGTTAGTTCGTTCTGATTAGATCAGATTAAAAAATTACTCATCACAAAATGTATGTGTTTATTTGCCATGTACACAAATATCTAAGTAAGGTTCGTTCGTTTACTCCCCGCAAAATAATTCGAAAAACTGTCTATTCGAAAATTGTCTCTTCGAAAAACTGTCCGTTCGAAGAACTGTCCATTCGAAGAACGATTCTTCGAAAAACTGTAGTTCGAAAAATTATCATTCAAAAAACAGTCCTAGAACCCTTTATAACAGGCATTTAATTCGGGATAATCTGTACAGTTCTATTGATTTTTGATATAGGTAAATCATTTCTATTATAGTTTCAAGTTATTTTTTTTACTGCACTGTATTTTTTTGCAGTTTCATTGGCAGTTTTCGAATAACATAAAAAGTTTCACTTTGTCACGCTGTTAGTTTTTGACTGACGCATATATTTTTCTAAGCTCGGGCAGCGACATGTCTCATTATCACAGGTTGGCGAGTGTATTTTAAGAATAAATCGGGAGGGTTGATCAACTTGATCAACTGTTGTTGTTATAACTTGTTTTTTTTGACATTCAAACTTAGTGAGTTTTGGTTCAACCATAGTAATACTTTTTTCAGTCCCGACTACGCTTTGTAATTAACTTCTTCCCAATCCCTACCTGTAATAATTAGAGCTGTGTCATCTGCATAACATATCAGATGTCCCATGAATTCACTTATATGAGAGATACTTTGGATGTACACAAGGAACAGTATCGGACCTCATACTATTCCTTGTGGTACTCCTATTTCAACATTCGTCTCTGAGCCAATTTCCTTTCCAATTTTCACTACTTGGGATCTCAGATAAGTGATTCCTTAAGAGATCAAGGGCTGTGCTCCTACGCCATATTTTGTAAGTATTTAAGTAAGTTAATTACCTTTGACGACGCGACGTGGTATAATCGATTTAGTGTTTCGCTACCTCCAAATATAACATATCTATGTGGCCCCATTCATTTAGTTGTCAATTTTAATTGGACAACTAAAATTGTGTTGTCACGATTGAAGTGTATGGTCAAAATCGCCTGGTAAAATTATCAATTTTAGACCATACACTTGAAACTTGCCAGTACAATTCTAGTTGTAAGATTAAATTTGACAACTAAGATTGTAAATGTATGGGGCCCCTATTGTTGTAAAAATTATTTGACGTTTGTCAATTAACACTAAAGAAATAATCAAGCTTATTCGATATACAGTATCGGAAAATTTTCATCTTGGTATGGTGGTTTCATGAGAGCGTGAAGAATAGCTTGCTATATGTTGAAAGAGCATTACAATTTCTCCTCGACTCACTCGAGGAAGGGATATCGATGTGAGCTGTTAATTCGTCGGGTGGGGTAACAGGATAGGCGCACAGTAGTGCGTCTCTCTTATTTATGTGGTGTTATTATATCATTGCGTTCCTTGTTGCTCGCGTAGATTTCTGTCTATACCCCAGATGAAAAGTTTCCGATACTGTATAATCGTAATAAATACCACTCAAGCAAACGAACATAATCGATTATACTTACCTCGTAAGTCAACGTATTAGGAAAGAAAAAACTAAAATGAAATAACAGAGAACTCACTCCCATATCAAACCCCTAGGCCCCACCTACCCGAACTGAAGAAATTTAAATAGCAAACCCGTACTTGTTAAATCATGGAAAAGTCTATAAAAATGCTATCCAATGGTATAAATAATAATTGGTCTTTCCAATCCGACAGCCTTTCTCGACACCAAGAATTTTCCAATAGTTCTATCGATATTCTAATGACAATAATTTATTATTCACCTTATTGTTTCGTACACCCAATTAAAATTTGTGTTCAATTTCCACGCACTCAAATGTTTACTTAAGGTTAGTTCGTTCTGGTTCAATTATACTAAATAATTACTTTTCGCAACATGTATGTATGCAATTGCCACACACTACATTAGTTTATTACATATTTATAGGTGAAGTACCTGCCTGATATAGTGTCAAAAAGGCTACTTATAGTAGTAGAACCTGAACGCTTGATGTCGAAAAGGATTAAAAATGGCAGGTATTTGGTGTCGAAAGCGGCTACGACCTTATTTGATACAACCTGTACAATTAATATGTATATCATAGAATATCACTTTTATAGGCTTTTCTATGATGTATCACAAGTAGGGGTTTGCTATTTATATTTTTTTATTTGGGGTAGGTAGGGCCTTGGTTGATGGCGGTGAGTTCTCTTTTATGTCATTTTAGTTCCCCCTTCCTATCCTAGAAACGGTTTTGAACATTTTTGATATCATCTTCTCTTTGTGATATATTGCTCATTGTAAGTGTTCAAATTGTCACACTGTATATACTTACTATTATATAATTTAGAAGATTGTCGCAAAAGGTACTTATGTATTTCTTTAATTGGACATTACCTGAATCAAGCATTTTTTTCATATAGCATTTTATAATGTAACAAAATAATGGGTTTGATTCACTTGAAGAACATTTTCTTTTTTTTATCGCATTTAAATGAAAGCTTTTCTTCAAAATAAACATGTTTTAAGTTTATTTTATTTTTTACTTTTAAGCATTAAAATTTGTTTAACCAACACATGACATTTTAGTTCGAAAATATGAACAGGAAATTCATAAAATCTTTTGTAGAATCATCTGCGACTGAAAGACAAACTTTAGTCGCTATTTTCCATCGTTCAAGATAACCTCTTAGTTCCCCCTTCCTATCCTAGAAACGGTTTTGAACATTTTTGATATCATCTTCTCTTTGTGATATATTTTTCTCATTGTAAGTGTTCAAATTGTCACACTGTATATACTTACTATTATATAATTTAGAAGATTGTCGCAAAAGGTACTTATGTATTTCTTTAATTGACTGTCATTATTAATGTCATTTTAGACAATTAAACTATCAAATAACACACTAGTGTGTGAGTTATGGATTATAACTCACGCAAACTATTCAATAACAAACTATCAAATGACCCACTAGTGTGTTATATTCCATAACTCACTAGTGAACTCACCTTCGTATTTGAAACTCATTAATTATTATCTCATAAAAAAACGATTTCTTCCACTTGTTGGATAAAACATTTTATACCACTCGTGTGTTATGTTGAAAATAAGTCACACGAGAAAGATTTCTCAAGTAGCAAGATGCCCAAAGACAATTCGATGTTTTGCACAATTTTTTACAGATGTTTCTGATTTTATTACTTCGACTTTTCAGGAAGGACCGGGGTCCGATACTCCCAAACTAATTTTTCCAAACTACTACGTTTTCTCTCTATATCGCTTTCGAAGGCCAGGAGGGGGTAACATTTTTTTTGAAACAGAATTAATTGTTGGTCAGATATTTTTCTACTAGTGATTAATGGATATCCGAGTGGACATCACAATAGAAACACGTACATAATGAATATTTTATACAATACTCGTGGATGAAATGTGTTATTTCTCACTGGTTTCATCAAATTATTATGTATACTATTAGTATTAATGTATTAACAAGTTTTTGATTCATTTTTCTTTTTCATGCGAATTATTGACAGACGTCAAATCAAAAATATACGTTGTCAGATAATGAAAATAAAATAAATCCATAGAATTCCTACCGTAGTTTTCTATAAAATTTTCTCTATATACGACTGTTTTGATTGTGCTAAACGTAAATCAATTATTTTCTTTTTTTAAATAATGGATGAGTGAACCTGAAAAACTGTTTTGAAAGGTATGTGCTTTTCTTCTTCTTGTGAATGGTTTAGTTTCTTTGACCGGAGGTCTTCCATTATTCTTCTGAATCAATGGGTTTTGTAGGATCGTATAATTTCTCCAGTATTATAATCTGATGACAAAGCGTCTAAACTCATAGTTCTAGGGCCCCATACCAGGAAAAAAAATACCTAAAAGTTGAGATTTTGTATATCTGTTCTCCATTGCCGATTGTCAAAGTTAAGACGTCATAAAATTTAGATCTTCATGGTTGATCTTTTCAGAATCGCCTAATAAACATATAAGTAGAAAATTCAGGTGGAAACGTTGTCCGTCAAAATCAAGATTATCCAAATTCACCTCATTGAATGAAAAAGAATTATTCAGCAGAATGATCTTACTATTCTTGATTTTAACTGCAATATTATGGCCTAAGGTTTCTTGCATGCAGTTCTTTAGGTCGTTAAATTCCTTTTTTTGTCGTTGGTATATTCTTTTGTGATTTTCTTACACACAGGTGGTGTTATTCAACTTATACGTATTTTGAAAAAAAAGGAACCCAGCGCCCATCAGCTCAATAACGGTACCCCAAGATAGTGAGAGCAGTTACGGCAGTGAAAATTTATATTCAGTGCAATATGTTCATTTCAGAATTTCCTTCTCAACTTTCAACACTGCTGAGTTTATCATTGGAATGTTTAATTTTCAAACAAAGTTCGTCTTTATTTTTTTATTATCACACCATTTTGTGTTCTTTAGCAATATCAATTATTGAATATTGGTGAGGAGGCTTTTTCTCGATATTCGTATATAAGAGCAGATAATAACAAGATACTGTTTTATAAAATACTAGAGGACCCGGCAGACGTCTTGCCCTTGTCCGAACATTGAACAAAATGAAAAAGTCAATTATTAACGAACTTATGTTTTCATGCGATATGTTATTTTTGGTTTGACGGAGATTAGCTTAGACGAAAATCGTGACAAAGGATTTTTATATATCTTATCTAGGATAATTTCACTTGAGTGAAATACTTTGAGTTGCTACGAATCATATTTCTCCAAAGGTTTAGCCATACATAACGTTGAATATCGACAAAAAACGGTCTATAAATAGTTGCTATTGCAAGTAAATAAAATAGCCATCATCTTCAAACGGGTGTATATCAATGCAATTTAAATAATTTTATAATTAGGATAGATTAGTATGGATGAGACAGTAATATATCAATATTCAGAAGGGTTTACCAGTCAGCAGTCGTCATATGAGCTAAAAACTAGCTACGTATGGACAATTGTGAATAAATTAACAATACTTGGAACTCATATATCATACTCATACTATATATTCATACTCGAACATCGCAATCAAAATATATTCGAAGTATAGTATTTTCTATTATGGTTCAAGTCTGGGTTTGATAAAGAAAAACCGAGAGAAAAACCCACTGGCCTTATGGAAGTGAGGGATATATGTAACTTTCGCAGATATCAATTTCAATGCCGAAAACTTTGGAGGTTGTTAGATTTAGTGACGAATTACAAAAGATTGTATGATATACGTTGGAACTCATTTCGAAAAACTTTATCTAGAAAACGAGAAAACTGAAATAGTTTCTCAACAAAAGTGTCGTTTCTACAATTTCACTTCAACTTTAAACAAGAAAATCTATCGATGGTGAAACTCCCTTATTCTTTGTTCAAAACAGTCATGATTCAGGCTATACCTGTACAGATACAAAGACAAATTTGAAGGACTCCTGTTAACCTCGCTTACTAAGAACTTTGGATTCCCCTTTATGCGAGAGATCGAAATTAAAATAGATAAGTGCGCAGTACGATCTCAACTGAGAAAGCTGTATTTATAGAATTCACAAATCCATAACTATGACACCCACCAAGGGGCTGTTGTGTGGAATTAACAGAGTTTGAGAGAACTCGGTTTATTCAGAGCAATAGGGCGCATAGCAGAAATAATTTTTTCTCCACAAGCGTTACAGAATTTGGTAATTCTGAAATCAAATTTGATAACAGAATGGTAACATTCTCGCTCTTGATATTGAACAAATATTCTACAACACTTGATGTCTTATGCATTCCGAGTTTATTTTATTCAATCACTTGTTAAGGAATGAATATTGTAACTCTGTAGTAGCAATATAATAACGTAAACCTTGACTGGCATCATATAGTGACAAGATGTAAATTGATATGTCAAAATCATTTTTCGTTGGCTTTCCATTTGATTATATGTAAAATTTGTGATTGTGGAGAAAGTACAATCTGTTACTCGGTTAGAATGAAAATTCGCGATGCTCGTGGTTCCTCACAATAGCTTTCAGCTCGCGCTCGATACTTTCCACTCGTATCGAATTTTCATTCTAACCTTGTTACAGAAAATACTATTCTTCAACAGCTGTCATTTACAACATTCATTCGACATAAAAAAATCACACTCAAGTTAGAGCTAACGGCCGACTGAGGTTTATGATGGAATTCAGGTGTTTCTTAAGATTAACCGGATAGCGTTTAACTAAAAGGTACCAAATTATGTTATTGAGTAATGACTTGATAAAATCCAATAATTTTTAAGAGGAACCTGTTTACATCAAAATGGCGCTGTGCACTTTTATCAATGGATGTTCCCACGTTCAATAAATCACTTGGATATTTTTAAACAAAGTAGATCCAGCTTTTATCTCAAATTTGACGAGTTGGAATTTGGACCTTTTTGTTAAACGCTATCCAACCTATATTTCATATTAGGGGCCGGTTGCATTACACTCCGTCTAACTACATTTTGATGTCACGTTAACAATTTAACATGGCGTTAAGGCCGATTCAGATACATGGGTGCCAACGCAGGGTTTCTGAAGCAAGTGCAATTTACAAGCATAAGCATTTTTGACCCGTGCGCCTGAAAACTGCAAGACCATTCACATACGTGCCTTTCTCTTGCGTTTCTATCACAAGGTCATGTTTTTTCTGGTTCTGTATTGATTTTCCCAATACTGAATGAACGACATTTGAGTTTTTCAAATTATTCCGTCAAAAATTTCACTGAATCTTTCATTATGTCAACTAGAACATGTTCTAATTCCATGCGTTTTTCACGCACGCCGACAGGGACAAGTGTGAACGGCGTTGGGTGTGCATTTCTCATGCAGCTTCGAAAACTCAGGATGGGCACCCATATATCTGAATCGGCCTTCATATGCCAGACTGGGTTGCATAGAAACACTGATCAAAGACTTGATGGCACATTAACTCAATGCCACGTTAACTTATTATGATTGCTAGTCAACGTGAAATATCGGTTGCATAAAAGCCAATCAAATTCTAACGTCACACCAACTCTAATTTGATCAGGCATTATCTTAATCACAGCTCCACAACTGATTACAGGTATCAATCAAAAACTGACAGACGAAAATTCTACCAAACAATTAGAATATTTCCAAGTTTTAGTAAACAATTTCATAATTTTTAGTTGTTCCTGCTGGCCTATAAGGAGATGTAGATAAATAAGATTTTGTAGGTGAACATATATTAAAGGCAGTATCTGAAACATCAGAATCACAAGTAAGTAGTTCGGAGACCAAGAACCTTTCGAAATACAAACAATTCCATTGGAAATGATGATCTCGATTTTTGTCAACAGTTTAGTTATTCTAAATATTTGGTGATGGAATTGATCCATATATTATTTGGAGATTAGATTAAGCTCATGAATCAATTACTATTAACGCTGAGGTATTAGGAAACCAGTGCATACCAACAAGTTTTTAGGGACGATTTGAATATACATACAATCAACGATTCGTATCCATCGATATCCATACTTCTCTTCTTCTCTTAACGGATATGCTGTCTGATCTTTTGCATTCCACATTACATCCGATCAATTTACTTAAATGGAAAATCGGTTCTTTGTAGCTAGGTATTGAAATAATTCAACAAAAACTATACTATTAACTTGTTTACAATCTTCATTTATATTGTTTCCTCTACCTCTGTACAATTGGATTCTCTTTTTCTTAGAACTAGAGCATTTCTTACTACTATTTATCTCAGATGAATAGTGTAATCGAATGAATAATACAAAAGAGGCAGTTTTTGAAATGAAAACACAAATCGGAGCCATATAACGTACACACATATTTTCATCTGCATCTAATTCATTATAGCAATATTGTATTTTTATCCATATTTATCTGTATATCTCTTCCCTTCTCAATGGATATGCTGTCCGATTTTTTCCACAATGTTTCCATATCTGGAGAGAACGTTAAAAAAAAGAATGGTTCACATGCTTTTGCATCAAAATGATTCAACTGAAAATTATCTTTAACTTTTTAACAATATAAGTATTGCTTTTTTTTTATTCTGTTTAATTTTCTCGCTTTTCCTTCTTATAATTTTTCAATTCTCTCTATTATTTACCTCAGACGAATAACATAGGTAATCTAATAAACAATACAAATGACGAAATGACACAAATAAACCTATTTTAAAATTTTTAAAAACATTTGAGTACAAAAAAAGCTATGTCTAGTGTTTTGTTTATAAAATGAAAACTAGTACATCAATCTTGTAGAATTGTAGAATTGTAGAGAATTGAAATACGAACAAAATTAGATTTTGTACGACCCGATCGGATCATTAGTAACGGAGAAAAACTGGAAAACCCGGAGTTTTTTAAAAAAAATTCACAACTCCACCATTTTTCAATTTATAGGGATAGCCCTTTCACGAAAGTAGTGAATCGCTCGGTTAATCGTGTGTACTTCATTTCTGCGCAAAACAGGCGCTGTCGGACTATTAGTTTTGGCAGAATTTGCAATTTGATTTTTTTTTGCACTATTTTGCAGCTTACCTGAATGTTCTAGTGATAGTCCAATTTCAATTTTTCAAACAGATTTTGAAAGTAAAAGTATACTACTGCAAAACGTATATTCTCATTTCTCACAACAATGCTGCGAAATGGGCGAAAAAAAGCTTACAAACATGACTGGAAAACGGCCGAGCCCGATAAATTCCTTTACAATTATTCCTCCCCTCCTCTCCCGGCCATTCCTACAACTCTATCGCTTAGGCAGGCTCGCAAAATTTTCCGGGTTTTCCCGTTTTTCTCCGTTACTATTGATCTGATCGGATCGTACAAAATCTCATTTTGTTCATATTTCAATTATCTACAATTATTCTCATTGGAGCAACCAGATTGCTGCATTACTCTTCACTTTATAAGCTAAACTCTAAAAAAATACGTTTTTTGTATTTAAAATTCAAATGTTTATTACAATTTAATAAACGACAGTTCCGAGTCCAAAACATAACAAAATTTAACTACGGACTGTCTTCCATGTGATGGCACAATCGGTTTCCTTATTTTTGTTAAAAAATCACTCATTTCATGCTCTCTATTGATTGGTGTATATGAATACGATTGGTCCAATCAAGTGATAAATCGAGGATAAATGGCCAAAATTTAATATTGGATATACTTACAGTGTATCACACTTCTTATGGTCATACCCCCGTAAGTTCCGTAATTTTTTACATTAAATTGTGAAGGAGGGTATGCTTTTCTGGGCCAACTGCTGCCGGTCATAACATTTTGCAAACTTTTAGGTCTATAAAAAAGAAACATTTTCCCAAAATTTCAACTTCCAAACCGTTCCAAACCATTCCGGAACATCTTCAAATGAGTTTTTTTAGAGCAGAGTTTGTGAAGGCAAGATATGATAAAATAGACATTTTGGCAACAAAGCGTATGTGTTTATCCTGGATTTCAACGTACAATAAATGGAAAATGTCTATATTCAAAAAAATTAAAATTTACTACTATATTACTCATTTCTGAGAATTTGAGAGAATTTACTTAAATATTTTTTCATGAATAGCCCAAATTTCTCTATCAAAAGCATACCCTCCTTTGCAATATCGATAGATACACACTCTCTCATATAAACACCCCAGTGACTTCTATTTTTTTTACGCGGAACTGTATATTTGTGGTGTATCTATCGATCCTGCAAATTTCACAATCCTATGTCACTAGTTACAGAAGTAACGGGGATGTTTCACGAGAAGTGAGACAAGTTTTTCAGAACTGAATCCAATGATATTTTTAACCCATTTTGCCTCCTTGTTCCATCGCTGCTGGCGTGCAGTGTATATAACTTGGAACAACCTTGAGATCATTCGGTAATCAAATCTTGCAAGTGAATATTGAGCCATCTAGAAATTTGGCAGGTGTTCATAAATTTTTTGCCATAATCCCAACAAAAAAACAAGTACTGGCCCCTACAACGTTGAATCATAGTTGTTAGCTCGGACCCCAAGAGCAACCCGACATTTCCGACTACGAAATGGAAATGAGGAGTAAATGAAATCATATAAATTAACGAGAAATTTTACCTTTTTTAATTATCTGAAATCATTCGTGATAGTTTCTGAATGTTTCTACCATTTTCCATCACATCATTTTTTTTCTCGATTTTTCTGCTAGGGCTGGCTTTTTCTTGACTTCCGTGTAACCTTCATTTCGCATAAGATGTAAAGTGGTTTGGGTGAGGGAAGAAAATTCCCCTTTGACATTTTTGAGGTAGTGATGAGTGAGTGTGCAACATTCGAGCGAAATACAGATTTTTTTTTAAATATTTGGAGTTACAGACGTTGTGAGTCGGTAGAAATAAAAGAAACCTTACGAAGTTGAAAAATTAATACCATGAGAGGCAAAGGAAAAGGGCAGATGTCTAAAATGCCATCATAATAAGTAAGGTAAACAATAAAGATAGGCCCAAGTTTATGAACTCTATGAACCTACTTATATCCAGTATTTGAAACAGTGTTTTGGGACGATTGTAATTAGAAATGTAGAATATAGCAATTATATATAATACCAAATATATAATACCAACTTCGATAACATTGAGGAACAGTGGCAAAATTTCAATAAAATTTCGTTCAACTACTTAATGGTACTGCAATTTGAAGAAAAAAAATTAAAGGGTTCGGGCACTGTTAGATATGGGTGAATACTAACTACTGCTATAATTACTTTGGGTAACTGTACTGATTCAGTCGAGGATTCAGTGGTGTTATCTTGTTTTCTACTTGTTTGATACAATGAAATAATTCATGAATTTACGACTTTTCGTTTCGTACATCGACTACTGCGATGGCCTGCTTCAAATGTTTACTTAAGGTTAGTTTGTTCTGGTTAGATCAGTCTAAAAAAATACTTTTTACAAAATGTATTTGTTTAATTTCCTCGCGCGCAAGTGTCCACGTACGGTTAGTTTGTTCGGGTTAGAACAGACTAAATGACTAATCCTCACCAAATGTCTTTGCTTAATTTCTTCGCGCCCAATTGTCCACGTGAGTTAGTTTGTTCGGGTTAGAGCAGACTTAAGAATTACTCCTCACAAAATGTATTTATTTAATTTCCTCGCGCCCAAGTGGTGTTCGAAGAGAGAAATCGAAAATGGGTTAAATAATACAATGTACAAAACAAGAATATTTTAGGAAATTTTTTGAGGTGTACGAAACGAGAACTTACCACTCACATAGTAGCATACAATAGGGTTTGTATAGAATTATTCTTAAAGCAAAAAATACAATCTTAAAGATTAAAGTTATCAATAACCAGTGGCGCAGCCAGGATTTCAGTTTGAGGGGGGCTGAACATACAATTTACTAGTTACCAGAGCTTTTCTTTTTCGTCAGCGGGATGTTATGAATAACGTTCTAATTTGGTGGCTTGGGGGGTCTGTGGCCCGAAAGCCACACCCCTGGCTGCGCCAATGTGACAAACAGTTAGGTATATTTTCGAAATACCTCAAATAATTCACAAAAATCGAAACAAAATTCTTCTTTTATATCCAACAAGGATTCCTAAATTATACTTAAATGTTATACTTAGAACTCTGAACAACGATCAAAGTGTACCTACAATCATCTACTCGCGTCTACTGCATGAGCTGAAACTCCAAGAACCAATTTCAAATTACAATGAAAAATATCATAAATCAGTACCTACGTTTTTTGCGATATCGATAAGTATTTTTCTATTCCATTAGCATAGATTTTCTCTGATGGAATAACATTTCGGAGGGCTCACTAATTTCAAGAAGATATACCTAGGTAGGTATTTGTTTATAACCTTAGGTATAGGTAGTATAGGTGTTTTAAAACCGGAATTCCTTATCTTAGGCCAAGGGCATAATTTTTGTTTAATACGAATTACTGTAACTAATATTTGTTAGGTTTGATCACTCTGTAAGAGGGAATATGGGTTTTTGACAGCAGTCATATTTTTGTATTTTGTCAAGTACAGAATAAAGAATAAATAAAGATTATTGAGTACATAATAATATTTGTTTTTTTTAATTGTATTTCAGTTGCCTATACCTAATGAAAATCATACTGGATACTTGATTATTATGAAAATTCAAGTATTTAATCATGATATGAGTGGTTTGGTGATAAAGACAACCAGGAGTAGAAAGATATCTGGCTCAATACTCAAATCTGGTATCTTATTTTGGAAGTCGAAGGTCCAGAATATTTATAGTTATTTTCTGGTTCAAAGGTAAACATACCGCGATCAGGCAAGGTCTAGTAAATAATACAGTTGAATAAAATTCCAATGAATCCCGGAACCAATTTTGGATGCGAAAACAAACCTGATACAAAATATACTCCCATCAAAAAGACAAAACCGGCTCCTTAGGAATTATGTCACAAAAATAAACCATTGCCAAAATCCCTCTCGGTGTCATTGTCCCTTTGCCTTACTAAGCTAAAATAATCAATTTTTCATTTACCTTCAGCCGGTTGAGGTTGCCATCACGAGCTGCATTATACACAACGCTTTTGTAATCCATTTTGGCTCACACTTTTCACTAAACAAAGCACAAAATGCACACGAATCAGTTGCTAAACTTCCATTATTTTCCCAGCAGCCCACTGCTGCAGCTGATTTGGCAAGGAACACTGACTGACAATGATAATGATTCGACGAATACGGAACGCGGGTTTTCTCGAGTAGAACTCTTGAAGGACGACTATTGTTCGACGAGACTGGATCTAGCAGCTAGTAGATGTACTTCAGAGAGGAGGGATTCGCGCCGAGAATGATTTCTATTGAGTAATTCGGCTGCTCACGCTTTATAGTGAGTAGGTTCAGTACTTCGCCACGAGATGGCCATAGTGTGTATTTATCTTATTTTATATTATTAAAATTTATAAAATTATTGTTTAGTGCTATACAGGGTGTTTCATAATTGAATGCAAACCCTAAAAGGCAATAATCCTTGACTGAATTCAAGAAAAATTATTCTTATGAACAAAGTCCGCATCCGCTTCATTTCTGAGGTACAGGTTGATATTTAACAGAAAAATCAGTTTTTCCCCAATTTCTCTGAAATCGCTTTGGCTTTTTCTTTTGGTATATGCAAACTACGCATGAAAATATTTTTTTTATTAGTAGGTAATGATTTTCTTAATTTTTATCAGTGGCGTCCCTGTTAACAGCTAATCAGCTACTTAAAGGTAGATTATTCTGCACAATAGGAATTTCAATAATTAAACTGGGTACATTCATTATATCATTAGCAAATAATTGAGATTCCGTTGTTCAACACAAATTATTGTCACATGCCTACCTACATTATCTATTGCTTATGCATATATACCGTATGAAATTTTTCTGAATGTAATAAAACAATTGACGGCATTTTGATATTGACTGAAAAAAAACGGCATTTTTGCAGTGATATAAAATTAATACGTGACGTGATTTGGCAGTCGTATGGGGCTGTTGTATTATTTTCTGTTCGATGTTTGCCGACAAGAATCCTATAGTATAGGAAATTTGTAAAAGGCTCTATTTTCATTTTATGATATTCCATGCACCTTTTATAATTGGGTGTATTTCAGCTTATGAAATATCTAGAACGCTCAGGAATAGTCAATGATCGACAATATAGTTTCCGGCATCAGAGATTAACTGGTGACCTGCTTGATTCTCTATATACGTATATAGCAGCAATCTATCGAAAAATATGGTGAAACTCTGACCGTTGCATTTGGCACCAGGGACTCTTTTCAAGATTCCATCTTATTTCTTGCTGACCCAGTTGTTTCCCTCACTATCTATACTCAGTAAATCCTAGGAAAAAAGTAGATTCAGTTAATGAAGGCCCATCTTTTCACCTCACGATGAAGACTCTGATACTTTTGTTTTGAGGGTTGTAGACGATGACGTAATTTAAGTACCTACATTGATTTCTGACTTCCATCGTCTTATAATTTGTATTGATTACAACGTCTTAACTGATTCTTCACGTGATTATTGACAAGTTTCCGAAGTTATTATACTAGTCATTGAGTTAAGTTATGCTTAATTACACAAATTTCCTGTACTATAAGAGTTTTGTCGGCAACCAAATGGAAATGGGCATGAATCTTGTAGTTTGCTTGCAAATGTACAAAAACCATGTCCCGTGGGGTTTTTGATGATACAAGTATGGGAGTGGTATCAATATCTTCGTTACAACAATGAGATTCAGTATTTGGATGGTGAACAGTAACCTCTAGTGGCAGACTGATCTTATTATAGAAAAACAAAATGGCCGGCGCACTGTCGTACACGGTACTGATATTTTATGTTTATATCGTAAAATACAATATTACAAAAAGTATTTAGTATTAAATTCTACAGAAAACATATTGTTAGAGTATTTTGTGTACGGTTGACCTTTAACATAGAAATTCTGCTTTTAAGTGAACAATTTTTTAAATGAATGAATGCGGGAAGCTGAATACACTTGTTAGTAATGAATGAAGCGAAGAATTTGTACATAAGTGTATAAATTTATTATTGATTGCAAAGCGCTTTCGACTTGCGTCATTTTCAGTGCTTACTAGTCAGGCAACAGGAAGTATCGAGATTTGTAAAAACATTATCTGTTTAAATTTGAAACTTATTTAAGTCTAAAAACCAACGAAATGCATGTCAATTAGTTGAAATATCCACATGGCCTTATAACTCCAACATGCATTTCGTTGGTTTTTAGACTTAAATAAGTTTCAAATTTAAACAGATAATGTTTTTACAAATCTCGATACTTCCTGTTGCCTGACTAGTAAGCACTGAAGATGACGCAAGTCGAAAGCGCTTTGCAATAAATAATAAATGTATACACTTATTACGGAAGCGTAGAAGGGCCATTATTTTTTTATTTATTTTTTCTCCCTAATTCCGAGTTGCAACTCGGAAAATTACTAAATTCCGAGTTGCAACTCAGAAAATCACTGAATTCCGAGTTGCAACTCGGAAAATTATTAAATTCCGAGTTGCAACTCGGAAAATTATTAATTTCCGAGTTGCAACTCGAAAATTACTAAATTCCGAGTTGCAACTCGGAATTTCATCGGAGTTGAAACTCAGAATTTAGTAATTTTCCGAGTTGCAACTCGGAATTTAGTAATTTTCCAAGTTGCAACTCGGAATTTAGTAATTTTCCAAGTTGCAACTCGGAATTTAGTAATTTTTCGAGTTGCAACTCGGAATTTAGTAATTTTCCGAGTTGCAACTCGGAATTTAGTAATTTTCCGAGTTGTAACTCGGAATTAGGGAGCAAAAATAAATAAAAAAATAATGGCCCTTCTACGCTTCCGTAACGTATATACAAATTCTTCGCTTCATTCAGAACAATTTTTTATTTTATTTTACAAAAGTGCATGGTGGACAACAGCGACAGATATAAATGGAAGATCTGTTTTCGTAGATAGGACAACTTTATAACTTTTAATGCTGACGCTTTACAAGTTTTTTCAGGATATTTGATTATTGGAGACCAAAGTATGATTTTTGCTATGTACACGCTCTGATATAAAACATTCCTTCAACTTTTGAACCACTTTTTCTTTATGACTTACAAAATCTTGTATGTACTCCGGAAAAACTCTTCGAGTAAGAATGTGGGTAAGTTGTTGATTTCTACACTGAAAAGGGCTAATAGAATTTTGAAATGCATTTTTGAGTTTCAAGATATTGCGATCTTGGTATTTTTGGCAGTACCTAGAAGCCCGTGGTATTTTGTCTATTCAACAGTTTTCATCCCATGCAACATTTTTGTCTCATGTGAAATTCTGTTAAATGCATGAGCGTCATTTGGGTCAACTGCTTTCCTAAGCCGTACTCGTAAGATGTCATCATTATTTAGTTAGTAGTTAGCTACTTTTCTTAATTTGACCCGTCTAGAACCGGGCTTGTCACAAAAAATACGGTGTTCTATTATATAGTTTCTTGTTTGAGATGATGCCGCACATGCCTCTTCCAATGGCTCATTTGATCTTTTCTCGTGTTTTTGTACAATCTTTCAATATGCTTTTTATGGGTTATACGTTGATAACGCGAACTATGCCATGTAATATTTTCTTCATCCATGGAATCAACACTTAAATCATCATCAAACTAGTTCACAATATTTCTGCATTGTTTATCAGCATAACATTGTCTTCCAGCTATCTAATCCACAAGTTTCTTGCAACACTAGATGGATGAGATACTAGTTTTTCAGACGATGACGAGGTACAAGGGAGAACTATGATTATTGATTGTCTAACTTTTCTTTGCCAAACTAGGTACACTGATATGCACATCCATTATTAATTTTTTTTTTCTGGTTACTTCTCTAAGTTATTTGAATCATGAAATAGAGCCTTATTTTGAAGGTATACACGTTTTGAATGAATATGTTACATCTAAAAAATCACAAAAGCTGATAATACTGTAATCTCAAATATCTGAGTGAACTCTTTATTCAAAACCCGAATTTCTATGTTAAAGGTCATACGTACACGAAATACCTTGGGTACATGTTTTGTGTAGAATTTAATACTGAACACTTTTTGTAATAGATCGCTTTGTCATAAATATTGTATTTTACGAGATAAACATGAAATGTCAGTACCATGTACGACAGAGCGGCAGCCATTTGGTTTTTCGATAATAAGTTCAATCTGCCACCAGTGACCGTTATCCACCATCCAATTACTGATTCCTCATGTCATAACAAAGAGATTGATACCACTCCCATGCTTATATCATCAAAAATTCCGCGGATGTACACTTGCAAGCTGACTGTTGGCAATTTGAGGTACAGTTGTGTGCATAAAAAAGTCGTACAAGGCACTAATTGCATTGTATTGCACTAACTAATTGAGCTGAAAACAAATTTGAAAGTTGGTTACTGACAATAGTATAGTAACCACAGACAAATGTAAGCCACAAGTGAAGAATGAATCGTAGCACTTTGAAACTCGGCACATGTATTGTTAGAAAAAAAATTGTTTACCAAAAATCAGGGGTGTTATTTCGGAACGTATAAGATTCATCAAGAAAAATTACAACAAGGCGAAAGATAATTCAATTCTCCACAAGAAATATACCTAGTAATTTCTCACAAAACACGCTCGTTTTCTAAGAAAACCTGATTGAAATCCAATATCAAATTTCAAGCTCGCGTTAACACGCCACTGCCATTTCCGGCTTTGCTAAAAATTATAGTAGAAGGAAAAGAAAAAGTGTATATCGTTCCTGAAGACTTCTACTTCCTCATAAAATATAACATGTGAGTATCTGAGTACCTAAAATGTGTTTTATTCCACTTTACATAACCCTTCTACGATATTTACGGATGATCCAAAAGTCATGGATGTTTTAGTTGATATGATATAATTATACTGGAGCAGAAATCGGTTTGGTGTAATTTATTCGACAGCATTTGTTCGACGGAAATTTGTTCGACAGCATTTGTTCGAACGGAAATTTGGCACCCTGGTAATTTGTTCGAGAGGAAAGATAATCGACTCGCATTTATTCGAACATAAATTTATTCGACAAATTTTTGAATAAATGTGAAAAAAATAAACAGCTAGATACTAGAAAATACTTTTAATGTTTTTATGTAAGTAATTGTCAAAAAATATAAAATGATTTCTGGGTTATAATGTTATAACCTTACGTAGACTATTGAGTGCGTGGAACTTGAATACATACATTTTGCGAAAAGTAATTATTTAGTATAATTGAACCAGAACGAACTAACCTTACGTAGACACTTGAGTGCGTGGAAATTGAACAAATGAATTTTAATTGGGTGCCCAAAATGCATGTTGAATTAATTCTTTTATTGCCTTGGTGCCCAAAATGCAAACTCCCAAAATTATTCCCAGAAATTAAGGGTAAAATGACCGCATAACAATATTACATCTCTACATATTGTAACATGTATTATTATAACTTTTCTCTAGTTTGGGTATTTAAAATAAAATTCACAAACTTTCGACGAAATGTAGGTCGAACAAGAGCTGGTCGAACAAATTTCCGTTCGAACAAACTTCCGCTCGTATAAATATTTTACGAACAAATGCTGTCGAACAAATTTATGTCGAACAAATGTTGTCGAACAAATTTCCGCACACCGCAGAAATCAGTACCCTCTTTGGACCATAAAAACGATTTTAGACTAGTGAGACAAGTCTCACTTATACGTGCAAAAGAAAATCCTGGGTTTTACTCCTGCCTCAGATTTCAACTCCATAATCCCGGGAATTTCTTCCCCATACCCCAGATGAAAACTTTCCGATACTGTATATGCAGGATATGCATAAGCGATCATTATCAACATTTACTGAAGAGAATTCCGGTTTTATGGGTGATTTGAAAATAAGGCAAGAGTAAAACAAAGTTTTTTTTTGGCATGGATAAGTGGGATCTATCACACTACTCTAAAATTGTTGCATATAGTCCAAAGAGGGTTTGGGTTGCTGCTTTAGTATAATAATTCCATATTTACTAAATTATTCATGATTTTCGGATCATCCGCAAACATCTCCGTGAAGTGCGACAAAACACATTTTAGGTACTCAAGAACTCGCATATTATATTTGCATGAGAAGGTAGGAGTCTTCAGAAACGATATGAACTTTTGCTTTTCCTTCTTCGATAATTTATAACAGAGTTATGACCAATCAAATATTCGGCTCCGCCAGAACTTTCAGCGGCGGCAAAACGTGAACCTGGAATTTGATGTCGTCGTTCAATCACGTTTTCTGAGAAAACGTGCGCATAGGAATCATTTTTGTGGAGAACTGAATTGTCTTTCACCTTGCTGAGTTGTTTTTCCGATAAATCATATACTTTCCAAGATTACAGCAAAAATCTATTTCTTTATTTTTAAACGAAAAAAAAAAAATATGTTCCACCCCTGGAATTTCGGTGGACAATTTTTTTTTTCGTGTTTATCATGGTTCCAACAACTAGCATACCAAGTTTGGTGGTGCTACAATCAATCCTCGTCGCAAAACCCAATCGTACTGAAATAAAAATTAGATCGAATTTTGACTCTACCTGTCAAAGTCGATTATTTAAGATTGACAAGTCCGGCTCACAAAAGCCTTTAACTGCTGTACGACTTTTTTATGCACACAACTGTACAATAAGGAACGCGTTATACATTTTTCAGTGAAATCTGTGAGAAAAAACTGAATATAACAGCATATTATTATATGTCATATTCTGGGTCTTGATTTATAGAATTCTACAATTACTTAACCACTCTGAAATCTATGAACCATATCTTTTAACATTGCGCAGCGAATGGTTTATTGTACAAAATAATTCGATAATAAATTGAAATCCTCCACTGCAACTCCTTTGTCACGAAGTCTCTCGTTCAAAACACAGAACTTCAAAAACTCTTCCGCTGATAAAATTCAAATAATTGAAAGGGGGGGTGGCACTACTAGACCGATGAATTCTCAAAGAGACAAGGTAATTTGAATTGCAAAATGATAAGATTACATCTGTGTGAATGACTCAGATTCCCAATAAGGTATATATCACTATTACCATTATTGGCTTCTCCATTTTCATTGAAATACATTCAATATTGTTGATTTAGGTACACCGTCAGTCAATTTTAGATAGAATTATGTTTCGTCAAAGCCCTCCGATTCCGCTCTGAGTGTACCACTATACAGTGTGTCTCTTGGCTAGTGGGATAATTAAGTGCCTCTTGGACTAATAGGAACTTTTAAAATATTATGATTATATATCAAACGACACTATGAAAAATATCTTCAGGAATGACTATTTTTATACGGGGGAGGGGCACAAAGGCTCACGAAATCAAACATCATTTTTTTCAATGAAACATTCTATATATTTTCAACATATATGAATTATCATTAATTTGTTGACAAGTTATACCAGTTTTTCATTAAATGCGGACACTTTAAAAAAAAAAACCATTATACCTATATGACGAAGAATTTGTGGAACCATTCAAGAGTACCTATTGATAGTCCATAGCAAGTTCTGTCATTTAAAATATTCATCTTGTTCGAATGTTATACTGGGTGGTCAGAGAAATAATATTATTTTTACGAAATTCTAACTTTCTTTACCGCAGCAATTTTTCAAACAATGCACCGTACAATATGAATGATTTTATGACTCATTAGTGGCCCTATTGCTTACCCTCAATAGTTACAGGAGAGTAATATGAATTCATTATCAACAAATGAAAATAAATAAAATATCACCAAAGTATCAAAGTGTATTTGTGACAGACCATCTCAAGGTTCTTTTTCGTCAGAGATTGCTCGGAACAAATGGACCAATAAAATGACCGCGGCTCGTTCGCCAGACTTGACCCCTCTAGACTTTTCTTGAGGGTATCTGAAAGGGGAAGTGGATACTACTTAACTATTGAACTTGATGATTTGTCAAAGTATAACACCGGAAATGTTGCAGAATGTTACAAGAAATCTTGTAATAAAATATTTTTGAATGTGCTTTGCAGCAAACGAAAGGCACTTTGAACATTTATATTCACATTATTATGCATAGTTATTCGTTAAGTTTTTTTGTTCAATACCACTCATAGTTAGCTTTTTTCATTATAAAAGTGAGTTAATATAGTTACATCTTAATATACATATCACTCTGAAGTGATCATTTACTTCTCAACTCTAGGGTGATATTTTTCATTTTCGTAAGTGATCGTCGGAAAACGACCTGGCCGACTTAGCTTCGCCCGGGTTTTCCTTGTAACATCTTGATTTTTGGGAGATTATTTAAATACGAATCACATATAATCCATTACGATTGGGTTTTGAGAAAAGATCGATTGTAGCACCACCAAATTTGGTGTGCAAGTAGTTGGAACCATGGTAAACACAAAAAAAATTGTTTACCAAAATTCCAGGGGTGGAACATATATTTGTTTTTTTCATTAAAAAATATATAAATACATTTTTGCTGTAATCTTGGAAAGTATATGATTTATCAGAAAAACAATTCAATTTTCCACAAAAATTATTCCTGGTAATTTCTTATGAAATGCGCTCGTTTTCCCAGAAAACGTGATTGAGCGCCGACATCAAATTTGACGTTCACCCTTACCCGCCGCTGGAAGTTCTGGCGGTGCCGAATATTCGATTATTTGTCGCACTTCACGGAGATGTTTGCGGATGATCCGAAAATCATGAATAATTTAGTAAATATGGAATTATTATACTGAAGCAGCAACAATTTTAAAGTAATGTGACAGGTCCCACTTTGTTTTACTCCTGCCTCAACTTACCCATAAAATCGGCATTCTCTTCACTAAACGTTGAAAATAATCGCTTATTCATATCCTGCATATATATCTATATATATATATATATATATATATATATATATATATATATATGGAACTAGTAAATAGTGGGGCTTTGCAGCAAAATCAAAGAGTACTACTTTAAAGTTTGTCCAAGCTTTCGGAAATTTAATAAATCATTTCCATCATCAGGGATAATCTTTGTTGAGATTGTGAGACGCGATGTTATTCAACAATAAGTGACACATTGTGCAAGATGAAAGTTGATATAAACATGTAAAATTGGTAGGATGTCTTAAAATTTTTTCATAAAATACGTTACATTTAAAATTGTTAAAATTACTTTTATTTTGACCACACCAGGCCAAATCAATGCTCTTGGTTAGGAGAAGACAGATCTGAAAAAATTTTAAGACATCCTACCAATTTTACATGTTTATATCAACTTTCATCTTGCACAATGTGTCACTTATTGTTGAATAACATCGCGTCTCACAATCTCAACAAAGATTATCCCTGATGATGGAAATGATTTATTAAATTTCCGAAAGCTTGGATGTGTATGAGCGATTATTTTCAGCATTTACTGATGAAATTGCCGGGATTATGGGTGAGTTGAAAACTGAGGCATGAGTAAAACCCAGTTTTTTCTTTGGCATGTATAAGTGAGACTTGTCTCACTAGTCTTGAATCGTTGCATATGGTCCAAAGAGGGGACTGATTCCTGCTTCAGTATAATTATTTCATATCAACTAAAATATCCGTGACTTTCGGATCCTCCGTAAATATCGTAGAAGGGTTATGTGAAGTGGGACAAAACACATTTTAGGTACTTGACATGATTTTTTGGGTTTATGACATTCCACAATCTGAAAATGAAAAAATTTAAATCCAAAGAAATCTGTACAAGTGTAGAAGGACAAATTAATTAATTTGCCCGATAAGTTACTGCGTTCACAAGACTGCTGTCTTGAAAGAAATTAATTTTTGTCAGTAACGTACCCTACACTGAATTTGCCTATCTGAAAAAATGAGATCGAATTAACAACGAATACTTCTCTTTTTTTGAAAATTGTTGACGTTTCGGAGGCTGTATCTGCCTCCGTTATCAAAACTTCTTGGAAAGACGCTGAAGAAACTGAATTTGAATTGCGGTTTTGGAAATAAGATCTTTCTTTGACAGAGTCAAATGAAATCTGTCATACATTCTTTTGATTGACATTTGGTATCTTGATACATAGGGTGTTCGGTATGAATCAATCACCATTTTATTAGGTACTTAGATACTCACATATTATATTTGCATGAGGAAGTAGAAGTCTTCAGGAACGATATGCACTTTTTCTTTTCCTTCTACTATAATTTTTGGCAAAGTTATGACAAATCTAATTTTCGGCCCTGCCTGAACTTGCAGTGGCGGGTTAGCTCGAGCATGAAATGTGACGTCGGCGTTAAACCACGTTTTCTGAGAAAACGAACGTATTTCATAAGGTATTACTGAAAATCATTCTTGTGGAGAATAGAATTATTTCTCAACCTATCGAAATCGTTTTTTGATAAATCTTATATTATCTGAAATAACAACAAAACAATTTTAAATTTTTTTTTAACTGAAAATTTTTTTAGGTTTCACCCCTGATTTTTCAGTAAACCATTTTTTTGTAGTAATACATGATATCGAGATGTCATATGTCGAGTTTCAGAGTGCTAAATTTCATTCTTCACTTTTTACTCTAGTTTGCCTGTCGTTACTGGATAAATACTCATTACTTACATATGAATATATTGCAATCTTACCGACATATGAACAATAGTCATTTGAATAAAAAACCTGAATGAACTCAGTTCGACACTTTATTTTGAACAATTTTAGGATACTTGATAATATTTCCTTCCATACTATGTTTCTTGTATGTCTAGGATTTTCAGCTGGAATGAGTACATTTATTTAATTTGGTCGCGTGACCCATGAAAAAGCTACATATAACATGCCGTGCATAACACTGAAGTTCTTAAGTCTACTCAAGATATTGTAAAATTATTCACGTGAATAAAAAACAAGTCAAGTTCCTCTTGCAGATTCGAACCCAGTACCCCTTCTTTTAATGCATACTGGCTAGAGTATTAGACGGCTACG
Organism: Chrysolina haemoptera; assembly: GCA_958298965.1. Lineage (NCBI taxonomy): Eukaryota > Metazoa > Arthropoda > Insecta > Coleoptera > Chrysomelidae > Chrysolina > Chrysolina haemoptera. The sequence continues at coordinate 37,742,065 of OY282585.1, read as the reverse complement.
CCATCACAGATTTACGAATGAAAAGTTTGCATGAATAATTTACGCTAATCAACATAATCAAATCTTATTATCATGCCCCTTCAATAATTTTTTTGAGAATAATCCAGCCGTTGATGGTTACTGCCAGAATCGACGTCAATTGTTCAAATTGGTATATGAGATTCAGCACCTGAATTGTCACGACTTATAAAATGACATCTTAAAATACGTTGCTGACAATAGCAACAATGCAAGTAGGTATCACAAAAATATACGAGATAGCGATATATGACATTACTAGGACTGTCATTAGCATAGGAAAGATCCAACATTGATTTGATTGCCTGTTCGGATGTCATATAGCGCCATCTCACAAACATCCAAGAGCTACAATGCAGGTACCACAAAAATTCACAAGATGGCGCCATATGACATAATTTTTTGGGAAATTTTGCGTTTTTTTCAGGAAAAAGCCTGTTTATACGAACTTAATAAGTGAAACCTAAGCTACATACAAAATTTTATCCAAATCGTTAAAGCCTTTTTCGGAGATCGAAAATATATGCAAGAATTGCTCGTTTGAAGATATGAAGCCAAATTCCTCATTTCGCTATAACCTTTTCACTAAACCTCGAAAAAGTGTTTTGAACACAGAGTAATAAAAGACTTTTGAATTAACCAGCGATTATTTCCTATACGCAAGAATTATCAAACTTAATTTCATTAGTTATTAATTTTATTTATCATTAGTGATCAAATGATTCATATTGTTTCCTCATACAGGTAATGTAACGATGAATGATGTAATTTCTAACAAATTCATTCCATTTCATGCTACATCTCGGAGAAAACTTAATAGCACATTCTTCTCTTACAGTTTCCTTCACACCTAGGCCATTACACCACTGTAAAAATATAATGAATCACATTTCTTTGTTATTAATTTGCAATTATTTGCTTGAATCTATATAAAATTTCTGAACAACTTAGTCGGACATTCAACTTGAAGGATTTCTGACCTGTTGGTCATTGCCAATAAGGTGTGTGCCTTTAGGCCAGTAGAAATAGTCAATCAATTCATAATAATTTCAAAAGTTTTCAAACTTTGGTCAAGTGAATGGTAGATTGAGAAAGCAAAAAATATCAGTTTGCAACCTCTTCCAATAAATTTAACAATAATTCCACAAGTTTTCAAACTTTGGTCAAGTGAATAGTATACATCAAGAAAACAATAATGGTTGAGTGGAAGAGCAATAAGCGATCTAATCGTGGAATTGAACTCTGCCATTTGAGTGTCATATCGAAATAATTTCATTTATGTATTATGCTCTGTATGTCTACTCAATAAAATCATTTATTATTATTATTATTATTATTATTATTATTATTATAAATCTCTGATTGCAGCCTCTTCCGAAGTACGCAACATTCTCAAAATGGCAATTAACTCTAATTTTGGTGTATACTCGTTAAGAAAATTCCAATAGTTCTGTAAACTTTGAGTAGTATTGAATATATTATTTCATATCACGAATGAAGTTTACAACCAAGTCAAGTGTTCAGAACATTTTTTTTATCGACCTATAATGTTTTTTTTTTTGATATACCATAAGAGAAAATTCCAAAAGTTTTGCAAACTTGACAGATACAACGGAAAAATATTCCGAACAGTTGTGTAGATTTGCAAATTGGGAGATGCCTGGCCATGTTTGATCCTGGCCTCATCCATAAGAAATAAGTTAGTTCCTTCAGCAGTACATCCATTCGCACACGGTTGATCCATCTTAATGATAATATCAGCTAACACTAGCCGTAAAACTGATACAAAAGATCCATTTTCATTTTGACAGAAAACGGATTTTTGATTGCAAAAAGTGTGGCACTAATATTGTTTAATGTTGTGTAGTAAACAAAGAAAGAAGATTAATTTGTCATCATTTGATAGGGAGAGATCTCTTATCTCTTTTCAATTTAGCTCGGTAGTCGGTACCACACTTTCCATGCAACAAATAACTCAAACATTCAGAGTACTTTCAGACAGGTGCAAGGTTTTGAAATGTCAAGTCGAAATTTCGAGCCAACCATTAAGTAAACAAACACACTGAATGACCCAGGACCGACCGTCCATCTACGACCAAATTTTGAAAGAGATTCATGGAAACTTTCAAAGTCACACTGATCGACCACAACCGACCGCTAGAATAATTTTGTAAATATGACATTAATCGGAAATTCATGAGGTTATGCGAAAAATTAGGTAAAATCCTAAAAAAATTATAATTTCATTCAAGACAGTAGTCTTGTGAACGCAGTAACTTAACGGGCAAATTAATATCTGGCTAATTAATTTACCCTCCTACACCTGTTCAGATTTCCTTGGAAGGTAAAATACCCAAACAAATCATGTCAAGGATCGAATTTCCTCCACAAAATCAACCAATAATCATAATTTTGAGTTTTGCTTTGAATAGTGAGTAGTAGTGATGGTGAAAATTCACGGAGTTGTACTTGTTCTAGTATCTATATCGGGTGTCCCAGAGCTTTTAGGATTTTAGGCTAGCAAAATCCACCCCCTGGTGAACAACCCCTGAGAAACCACCCCTAACTTTTGTTTTTCGAATGGGAGCCCTATGTTTGTTGTTGTTCAATGCACAGCCCTTTTGATTTCTTAATCAACTATATATCATAATATGTAGTTGTAAAGATAGTTAGTCGAGAAAATTGAATTCATTAGTGGGTACTATGAAATGGACTGAATTAATTTTTCCAAGTTGTAGAGACAAGAAAAAGTGAAAGTTGAAGAAAATTTTGAAACTTTTTTTGCTTCGGTTACAGGACTAACCCCACTGGATAGGAGAAACCAATTTCCGAACAATGTGGAGTGTGAACCAGTGGTGTGATTTACATAATGGACGTCTCATTGATCCTCATTTTTTCTAAGACACTTTGACAGGCCACCGATATCTACATTTCTTGAACTACTAGAAGATATTCCAATTGAAACACAACAACAAATGTGGTGGCAACAAGATGGTGCTCCTGTACATAACCATTAGATAGTTACTATATTGCTCAATAATACCTTTTGAGACCGTTGGATTGGAAATAGTGGACCCGTTCGATGGCCTGCACGTTCTCCAGATCCCACGCCACTAGACTTTCTTCTATGGATATATGTGAAACAAATTGTCTTGAAGAATCAATCAATAAATATTGAAGCTTTAACCCAGACAATTCCAGAGGCTTGTTATACCGTTAAAATGATTAGAGCTCCCTGTACTCGCGCGCTGATTCGGCGACTTGAAGCATGTTTGGCAAGTGCTTTTCAAAATTTTGAAAAACTGCTGTAGTGTAATGTATTATTCAAAAAGCAGATGAGCCTATAATTTAATATTCCATGTCTATATTTTTTTGCCATAGTTCTGCATGCCATGATAGCTTTCATGATATGTCATTGAATGAGAAATGAAAAACACTGAAAGTTGGACCAAAACAAGCATGGGAGTACGATTAAAAAAAAATTACGGGTAGTTTCTCGGGGGTTGTTTACCAGGGGGTGAATTTTGCTCTGCTGTATGAAAGAACTTATGGTCTCCTACGACACGTATTTTTTTCTGCAACAAAATGACAATTTGGTACACGGGCGTTAAACGTCCGGATAGTCTTTGGAAACCGCTTGTGGACGGTCGAAAATGATCAAACAGTGTGAGTTGTGCGATAACTATACACGTGTTGGAAATTTTGGATGTTGCTGGACGGCCGTGGACGGTCGGTCCTGGTTGCTCAGTGTGTTTTCTACCTAACGCATCACTATTTAAGATTCGCAGTGGTATGAGTGGACTAAAAATTCTACTTTCATGTATCTGTGTTCATCACGGTGTGTTTTTTAAGACGTGCGATGGTGGGCGTTATAGTTTTGCCAGTTGCTACTCCCATTAACCATGCTCAGCGTTGCTGATATCAGTATCCTTCATACCGCTTTTTCTTCCAAAGCTTCGATATTAGCTTGTGAAACCAAAAAAGAATGGAGAGCTTACGTGAACGATTTTGGAATAAACAAACATTCTAGAATGGGGATCCAACAACTTAGCAGAATTCAATGCGAATAAAACCCAACCATGTCTCTTCTTTGGAAAGGCTGATCTCGCAGTGGCCAGTGTGATTGTTTGCATTTCAATGCTGGTATCACCATTATTAGCAGTACCTACTCTTTCGTGGAAAAACCATTTGAGGTCCATCGCCAAAAGTGCCTATCAAAAATATTCCTCTCATTTCCATCTTTGCTGAGTGAAATTGCTTCTGAAGAGTCTGTTTCCCAATTCTTCCGTCTTCCCTGAATATCTTCGAATAGTGAAATAGAGATTTTCGACGACATTGATTGGAAGCCTAGCGAAAGAGGTTCAATACTCGCATCAATGAATTGACCGATTTTTGTAGGTGATAATTTCAGATAATTTTCTTTTTAGTTAAGGTGATATCAGACGGTTCAATTTTTATTAATTTCTGCCGTTCATTTACCATCTTTCAGTAAGAGTGAAATGTCTAACCATAAAATGAATCAAAAGTGACAAATTAATACATTAGTGAACCAATATAGGGATGTTGGATTTTGGAATTCGGTCATTTTCTTCTTGCGTTCGAGAGGACAGCTCGAACGGTAGAGCGCGTGGGTCATATACATCAAAGCCAAGCAACGTGATGCGAAGTTATGGTTTGGATGGAGACTTACGGACGACCTCCTTTCGAGATCTATTCGCTCGGGTCGTGCTAGGAATCGCACGTTAAAAGGTAAGACCTCGTTGATCCTTAGCTCGCACAAGTTTCGACTTCTGAGGGCTGCCGTTCGTATGGGGACGACAGCAGTTTAACGGAAAACACAATTTTAACACAATTTTAACACAATAATGAATGGTCAACCGCGTAATGGAATTATTCAGTTGTAGGTATAACGTTCATTTGTATTCTGTATATGCCATTTTGTCTGTGTCGTGTGAAAGTTGAATGAAAACAAAAAAAAGTTCACTTGAGTAATCATTCATCGGAGTGAACCAACCATCTTAAATCACCTTCAGAGTCTTTTCATAATATCTATCAGATGTAGTTCAACGCCCAACGTGGCCTCAGCCAAGGTAGTAGTTGTTTTCTGTTGGATATTGAAAAAATATTCTTCGCTTTTATAGCTTTTTTTTTCTTTTTAAATTTCAATGGAGAATGTTCCCCTTTTCGATAAAGCTGGTTTTAGAAACGGGGTAACTCTGCCAGGTTTTTGGCAGAGAGTTTGCATAGATATTAAGTGTATTTGAAAAAAAAAATTGGAGCAATATAAGACACTTTGAAAACATCGTTCACCAACTCTTAGTCTAATTATTAATCTCATGTGTTAAGGTTCAACTCTTTAAGATTCACTCGATTTACTCATCCAGCTATACACATCACGTATAGAAACAAACCAAAAAAGACCAAGGGAGCATATCGAATTGAAAATGAAAAATAAGAAACTAAAGTGTTGTTTTGTTGTGCCCATTACGATAATTAATTTCGGTACGGGTATTAGTCGCTTCTCTGTTTCTTACGTCTCTTCTTTCTCCGTCCGTTGACAGAAAACTGACTAATGAACGTTATCCCAAGCGCGGCAGAGGTCTGAAGAGAATATCTTCGAAGCCGACAATTCTCTCACCACTGTTAGTCCAGTGAATAACATGAAAAATATATTTTGAATTTTGTTTGAAAATATGAACAGGATGTTCATAAAATCAGTTGTGGAATCATCTGCGACTGAAAGACAAACTTTAGTCGATATTTTCCATTGTTCAAGATAACCTCTTGGGAGGTATTCATGTTGAAAAAATGTGTATAAGAAATATTTCCATCCTTGTTGTGTGAAATTGTTCTGTTCCCAATTATTCCGATTTCCTGATGAGCTTGGAAAAGCGAAATAGATTTTGAGGATCTCATGAGAGTGAAGCGACCCTTGCTTCAATGAAATGAACGATTTCTGCGAGTGATATTTTTAAAAATAACTATCTGAATGAAAATGCGAGTTTTTACTAACATTTTTTTCTTATTAGTTAGAGTCTTTTCATAATATCTATCAGATGTCGTTCAATGACCAGCGTGGCTTTAGCCGGAGAAGTAGTTGTTTACTGTTAGATATTACAAAAAATCAATTTCAATGGAGAATGTTCCTCTTTTCGTCGTAGCACAAAATAAACTAATCTGAACTCGAACTATACCAATACGCCCCAAGGCCACGTTAGTAGATCACGGTCACAATTTTTTTCAGTGTATTGTTTTTTAAAGACGTTGCCTCGATGAGAATTTTTCACACTCCAAAATGAACTTTTTTGTTAGTTTTAATAAAAACAGACGAATTTTGAATTTAACGTCTTAGATACATATGAGTGTGTTTAGACCGAGTTCAATAGGGATCTGACGACAAGGTTACTGGACAATAGTTAAGAGTGCCGATCGGCAAAAATTTTACTGATATATACTCTCTCCCAACTTTCTGTATGGCTTCTTCGTGTTGTCTAATGCAGTTTTTAATAAATGATTGATGATGATACTATTCAAAAAGCAATTTGGAAATATAAGTATATTGACTGACTTTAAAAAATATCAAAATATAGTGACAACTAACTAGCATTCAAAAATTCTAATACAAAGTGTATTTCTTCCAGTGAGCATTGCACCCAAGACCCCTCCTCAATGGTGCTCAAGAAATAAAACCCATCATATTCCGAAATTTCTCCTATTTGTGAGCTTCCAATGGTTTCGTCAATGCATCACCAAGCATGTTTTCCGAAGGACAGTACTCGATACAAACTATTTGATTGTTCCATTTCTCTTGCAAAATGGAGTCTTGTTTCTATATGCTTCGTGCGATCATTAATTTTACCGGAATGTAACATTTTATGCAGCTTTGATTGTCCTGTAAAATTTTTGTTTAGCTTTGCCCCAAGTCAGTTCTGGATTTGATCAACCACATGGACTCCTGGCATGCTTCAGGAAGAGCAATCAATTCTGTCGAAGAAAGTGAAACACATTCCTGTTTCTTACTCCTCCAGCTCACAAGGCTTCCATGAAATTTGAATAAGTAGCCTGAGTTTGATTTTCTATCAGATCTATCACCGTCCCGGTCTGCATCAGCATAACCTATTAGATATTCATTCGTTTCATTTACATCTTCAAGTATAATTTTCACAAATTTTTTTTGTTCATTTGATACATCTTAATATTCTTTTTACTTCTGTCCAATCTCATTCTCTTGGTAGATTCACTTGCCTGCTCAATATGGATGTATTTACTGCTATGTCTGGTGTAGTATTAATTGCGAGATATAAAAGTGATCCAATAACTTTTCTGTACCTTTCATTATTTTTCATATATCACTCCTCTTTAAAGTATTTGTAGTAACCTGGATCCAGTGGTATTCTTGATAATATTGATTCTGCTGAATTATGTTTTTTCAAAATTTTTATTATATATATATATATATATATATATATATATGCTTCTTGACTAATAACAAACATACAACTGTTTTCTTTCTCAATTTTAATTCCAAGATAATAACGTAAATTTCCCAAACAGTTCATTCGAAAACTAACATTCAGTTTTGTTGCTATGGTATCTATGGCTTGTTCATGTTTACTGGCTATGATTATATCATCCACAAATATCAAAATGTAGCATCCATCATTAGTTGAAACATATAAATATGGATCTGCTTTCTCTTTTCTGAAACCCAAATATTTAAATTTTTCATGTCCTAGCTGCTTGTTTTATTCCGTATATGCTTTTATGTAGTCTACAAACGAGATGTTCCTTTCCTCTTTCAGTATACCCTTTCGGTTGCCTCATGAAAATTTCTTCTTCCAATTCCCCATTCAAAAAAGCTGTGGTAACATCGTAGTGCATTCCTATCAGTTTTACATATCCTGCAATTGTGAGAAGTAATCGAAATGTTGCCCGTTTCACCACGGGAACAAACACCTCGTCGTAATCTTTTCCATATTTTTGGGAATATCCTTGAGCAACAGTTCGTGCCTTCTATCTGCTCATTTTTCCATCTTGGTTAATTTTTTATTTAAAAACCCATTGACACCCGACTATATTTTTGTTTTCAGATGGAATACATAAGGTCCAGGTTTTGTGTTTATACATTGCATTCATTTCTTCATCTGTCTTCTCTTTCCTTTTCAATACTTCTTTATAACTTCTAGGTTCCTTCATTTCTTCTGATGAAAATGCAACAAAGTCAGCATATCGTTCAGGTGGCTTTCCTTTACCTATTTCTTCTTTCTGATCTTCTTGAATGTTCTTTTTGATCTTGGCCTGAATTCGAATTCGAAATTCCTATTTCTGATTCATCTGATATTATTTGTTTATTTGCAGTATCCCCATTATCATTTTCGTTCACATTATCTTCATCGTCATCAAGTTTCAATTTCAACTTCCTTTATATCCTTGTCCAATTTTGAACATTTGTTTAAGAAAAGTCAATGATCATTTTCTATTATTCTTACATCTCTACTGATTACAATTTTGTTGGTGGTTTGTTATATTCGGATCATAATTTACTTCTACTGTAATGGCCTGTATTATTGCAATAAATACATTGTTTATTATTAGGGCCTTCATCTTCTACGTATTTTATTTATTCCTTTCTTTCCCATACACTGTACATTTTGCAATTTTCCTCCTAGAAAGTTTTTTCGTATGTCCGTATGACAGGCACTTGTAGCATTGTACTACCGTGAAAGCCAACCCACATATGAACACCTCTCTGGGCAAATTAGTCCCTGGGGTATAAGCTGCTAATAGTTAGAAAAAAAAAAGATTCAACCTGCTTAATATATTTAAAGTTACCCTATAGAGTTGTTTGGGTATTATCTGGGTATTTTACAAAAGATGTGCAGTTATCACCTCTATAAATTATTTCCGTTCACCAACAAGTGAACTTTCTTCTATTGATTCCACAGAACATGTACTGTTCTGTGACTATCTCGACTATCATTCTGTAATAATAACTTGCTGTTGGCATTGGTGGTTTATTCGTCATAGCAAATAAAGAAAATAAAGCAAATAAAGTAAGCATGATCTTATTCTTTCTCCTCCATAGATATCACTTTTCGATTGATGAAAAAAATGTATAGCTTCCATAGCTGATTTCTTTTTTCGCAACAAATTCCAAAAAGTTTATTAGTTTCAATTTTAAGTGCCACATTCATATAACGCTCAAAAAGAAACAACAACAAATCAGAGATAAAAAAGTGAGTATACGACTCATAAAACATACTCCTAGTGCTAGTTCAGGACCAGGTTATATTCGTGACGTCATAGATAATGAATCAAACGGTTGGTTCAACTGTGGTTAACTTTTAGGTGATACCAGATCCAATCGAAAAGGGCTAATGTTTTTCAGTTAGTAACCTATAAATGTATACTTAACGCCTTTGATTGTTGATAGTGCACCTAATTCACCTATCTCTTAGGAATACTGTTAAAACTATATAAGAAATTGAGTTAAATATATTGTTTTTAAATAATAAGCATAATGTATACTGTGTATAGTGATGTATAGTATATAAGAACAAAATACATCAGGCTTTTACTAAACCCAAAATTGTGAAGTCATATAACTTAATTGGATATACAACCAATACATTTTGACGATATCGGCTTATAACTATCACCTATTAATATTTTCTTGTGTAACTTAAACTTCTGTGGTAAAGACGAAAACTGAGTCAATGTTTGTAAAATATGTTTATTGGATATTTCACACTTGTTTCACAGCTGCGGGTCGTTTGAATTTGCTGTCTCATCGGTGTCAAATAACTAAGTGTGGTTTGAGTTGAGAAAGATTTTCTCTGAACGGTGTCTGATAACTGTTTTATCAGGCAGCAGACCTCTTGTGAAAATAGCCTGTTTGAATTGCACGCTAAATAAAATTACCAAGGAATGAACCTAAGGAAAAAGTTCCCCAAATAAATCTGTTCAGAATGTTTACGACAAATAAGCCTATTTAAAAGATTACATAGGCAGGTTCTCAACCAAATGTTTACCCCAGCTTATTAGCCTAGTTGGAAAGGTTAAATTTCTTATTGGCAGAAATGAAAGTACTGTCTTATTGAAATATACAGAAAAAAAATAGTTGAAATTTACATGCACAAAATATTGGCCTATATGATAAATATGTGGGAAACAGTAGGTAAAGCTATTTATGTATTTTGATTGTGCACCCCTGTGTGTGTGTGTGTGTGTGTGTCCCCAAATCCGCCACTGCCTGAAACCGTTTGCTTGCAATTGATGACTTCGGTTTCCAACATCTACCCTGAAACATTACTCACTTGTGAAAAACACAGTTTCTTGCCTTGTGATATCATGAAAGTACCGAAATAAGATGTCTATCTTGTAAGAGGCCCATTAGCTCAGTTGGTTAGAGCGTCGTGCTAATAACGCGAAGGTCGCGGGTTCGATCCCCCCATGGGCCATACTTTTTTATTTATTTTTTTTTAAACAACCACACATGAAAAATGCAAGGCTATAAACCTATGGCTAGTTTACCTTTCAAATATGGAAAAAACTATCTTAGGCAACAAATGTATCAATTGTCTCATAACCAGAATCAAAAAATATTCGATATATGATAGTGAATAATGACATGACACGTGTTTGGTAAAATTACAAAAAAAGTTTGGGCTCGTCCGGGATTTGAACCCGGGACCTCCCGCACCCTAAGCGGAAATCATACCCCTAGACCAACGAGCCGATGTAGAGAAAAAGCTAAATATGTTTCAAGAATGATTCTGTTTTGTGCCCCATTACGCTCACATTTTGTTGCACCCATATGTCATTCTGCCCAGTTTTTAAACATAGCCGAATGAAGTGCTTTTGCCAAATGCTGATCTGGGTCCCCGAATTCTCTGAAACATTCTTGGGTATCCATTTGTAACATTGGTTATTAGGTAGATATAATAGCTATTTACATACCAAGGAAGGAACATTATGTTTTTCCTCCCACGGATAGTTTGATGTATATAGTTTTTTCTACTACATTAAGGTCGTCTTTTTATAACGTACTAAAAATTATAATACGTGCATACTTTAAGAACAACTGCAGAAAGTTGTGGAACTATATGCGGCTATATGACAAAATATTAAGTGTTGCGTTATCGTCATTGTGTTAACAACGATTTGTTGCTATGACATTTTTTGTAATACAAACATAACAGTTTTGTTATAAGCTGTCACGTTGTTTATCCTTTTGAGTTGGTTCTAAGTTTTGAAAACATGCCAAAAGATCTCGCTGAAGAGGCAAAATATAAGATTAAAAATGTTTTCCTCCCGGCGGTAGGAAAAGTAGCATTTTCCTCCTTTCTTTAGGGGTCGAAAATAAAGGTTTCTGGTAAGGTAGTAGAAAAAATATTTAATTTTAACCATATGTACACATTTTAGTTGAGACGATCCTATGAATTCTAATCCTAGTTCAGTTGGCATTGATGTCTCGAGTATTCAAGTTCCAATTCATTCAAGTTGCAGCAATGTTCATACCTGAACCACGGTTAATAAATACATAAACGAAACAGTTCATAATAACAGTTGATATACACGGATGACAAGTGTTGTGAGTTTAGAAGTAAGTTTAGTAAAGTTCAGTTCAGTTCATCGGTAGCAGTTAAGTACCGATCCAAAATTTGAAGAGAGATGTACGGCTCCTCCAACAAACAACAACAACAACAGGAATTCTGAGCTAGAAAAGCTCAAATTTGTATTCATCAAAGTGCTAGGCTGATTTGTGAAGAGGCTACGTAGGTACACAATCACCCAAACCAAAATACTATGCAGTTAGTCTATTCAATTTAGCAAAGTAAACAGTAAATAGTGGACCAGTCGCGCTCTCGCTATCCTCCCAGAAGTCTTCTTACTAAGGACCTCACCAGACTTAGGGGATATGATAATGAGCCCCGCACACATGAGCTCATATCGATAGATGTGTAAACACACTTTTGATCAGAACAAAAATCGTCAAATATAAGAGAAAAATCGAACTTTTAACCAGCCACAAATTCGAATAGAATGAAATGGAAATTTCTGCCATAAAAATGCAGTTGAACCTCGGAAAAAACTGATTGTGGTGATGGTGATCAATTTGAAAGACGTAAACAAACAGTTCCTTATCTACAGATCCAATGAGGAAATTTTGCAAAATTACCTTAAATCGGAATTAAACATTTCATGAACGGGACCAAAAAATTACAGACCAATGAAAGCTGCAAGAAGCAACTACGAAAGGAGAACAGCTCAAAAAATCCAAATAGCAATCCGAACAAATAAAAGTACACAATGAATGGTTTGGTAAAAACAGCAATTTCTGCAATTATCTAAAAACAAGCATATTGAAGCCCGCCTTAGAACGGCAGAAAATACTAGAAGCCTTAGAAAAGGAAACTAATGACAAGAAGATCGAAAGAGAACTTGATGAACTCTACCAAAAAAGATGGAAACTGACAGTATTATTTCAATTCAACAGAAACAATAAACTAGCAGAAGAGCTCACATCAAAACTCTTAATAGTGAAACAACGCTAAGATGCGGATGAAGAGAAAGCGCACCAGGGAGCGAATAATGAAAATTTTCCAATATTAGAAAATAAAGTAGTTACCAAAAAGAAGAATGTCGGATTCTCTCAAAAAATTCCAACCATTTTGTCATATTCCAATTCAGACCTTAACAATTATAAACCCCCTCGTGCTTCTAGGAAAACAATGATGATTGAACAATGATAAATTACGGCATGGAAAAAGAAAAACAAATGGACTCCGAGAAAGAATTTCATCCAAATTGAAAGCTCAACTTCATCAGATGAAGCTTTCACAATGAACCACGATGAAAATACACTAACATTCACTCATTAGCAAATTTTGGATGAAGTGACTGATATAATATCAAAACCAACGATTACTTACACTCCGAACAACATTACGATTCATTCAAACAAATTTAAGTCATATAAAAAAATCAAGAGCAGACTGAAACAAAGTAATATCAGCTTTAATACTTTCACGCCGAAAAGCAGCAAAGAACATGCATTTGTCCTCAATGGATTGGAGCCAACCCAAGAAGATACGGCAAAAGTACTAAATGAAGAGCATCGCATTCAAGCATCAAGAGTACATAGACAGGCACAAACTATCACACTCATTTATTTGATAGTCACTACTGCAAAAATCACTTTTAGATTTTTGAAGCCAAACATCAAAGAGCTACTAACTTCACACAAAAATGGGAATTTAGTCTAAACAACACTGAAATCACCCAAAGTAGACTCTGTCAAAGGTGGGGCTATTCAGGGGTGGGATTCTGTGTACCATAGAATTCTATTGTCGACAGTTTTGTCTCTTTCTCTCCCATGAATTCAACTATAATGTCATCTCACTTTTTCTATCGACAATAGAATTATATGGTGCACAGAATCCCACCCCAGCAGGCAACCACCGTGAAACACAAACATGCCAGAAATCCAGAGATCTTCCAGCAAGATGGGCATACTGCACTTTGGCCCATCCGGCCAACTACCACGGTTGAACCTCATACATAAAAAAAATTGGAGGAAAAAACTACAAACAGCAGACTAACATATAATAATGAATGAAGCGAAGTATTTGTATATATAAGTGTATAAATGCATGCATTTCGTTGGTTCTTAGAGTTAAATAAGTTTTAAATTTAAGCAGATTATGTTTTTACAAATCTCGATACTTCCTGTTGCCTGACTAGTAAGCACTGAAGATGACGCAAGTCGAAAGCGCTTTGCAATAAATAATAAATGTATACACTTATATACAAATTCTTCGCTTCATTCATTACTAACAAGTGTATTCAGCTTCCCGCATACATTCTTAACATATAATAGACCACCTAGTCAAGATGTCCCGAACTTGACCAAAAGTTCAATAAGACAAGTATCAACTCTCTAGGCCACGGGAGGCCAGAATAGGAATAGCAGATTTGTTCTGCAAAATCAGAACGAGACCCAATAAAACCAAGAAACATCAGAAACTTGAAAATCGGTACAGGCGCAGATCTATGCATAGGTACGTTCCACGCTCACATGTGGATCTTGGTCTCCAGAGGGATTTCACTTCGAGATTCGGGATTAGCGATGTCTCCAAGCCAATCATATGAGCCTATTTTTCCTAGAAAAACTGTGTACTACTGCCAGACCTACTCAGTGGTCGACTGGTCGATTCTCTAACTACGCTTACCTCCGCAGATTCGGTGACGCAGTGTAAGACACCCTCACATCTAAGAACAATGCAGAAGCGCTTGAGGTGGCTCATGTCTACCTTTTTCGGAAGCATGGTTGTTTTTACGAATGAAAGAATGAAAGAGAATTCATCATTTCGTAATCAATATTATATTAATTATAATACTCCCTCATGAACACTCTACGACTCACGACTCACTGACTTACAGAATCTTGAGTGACTCTAGAGAAGAATCTTGAAACCAGTCGATTTTTATTGTCGACCGCGCATTCTGCCAAATATTCTTTATTTTCGTGATGTCATCTGTGTGAGCGTGATTTCGTGATTTTTCCAGATAGAAATGTGGGTTACGTCATATGTCATTTAAAAGGTGTAGCTATCTAATTATATTGAAAAATGCATCTAATTGTTGTTGTATACTGAAAGTAATTGTTTAAAATAAAATTACAGACAATAATTTAACATTATTATAACAATATAATATTATATAATTTAACATTATTCAATTCTATTTTTATGTATTTAGTTTCGAATCTCTGTAAGTGTCCGCGGACACTACTTGGAAAGGGCTTCACTGGGAAAGAAACACTAGCAGTCATAATGCGAGGTGGTTGGTGACCATTAATCACCTCAAATAACTCAAATCCAAACATGATATCGAAAAACAGTTGGAACAATAGGCCTAGGAACACAACAAATAATCAGTCCATTAAGGCCTAAACTAATGAAATGGTTCAGGTAGAAATAAATTCATTACATTAGTGTGAGTGTGATCGAAAATGCTTCACACGAATTGAGCTCAATCGACTTGGTCATGGCAGCGGACATATTAAAACTTAATCATTATGAGGCTCACCGAAACAGAATTTGACAATCCACAGTAAGCAAAATTGGTAAAAAATTCAGAAAAATTACAGAAAATAATAAAATGTACCAGCATTTCGAAATAATTGGATGAAGAAAAGGTTTGTATTTCGTGCAGAAATTTATTTATAAAATCATAGCAAAGCGCTTTCGACTATAAAGTCATCATCAGTGCGTACCTGTAAGTAAGTGACATTGAAATGAATTTAAGAAATGTTGATAATGTGAATTTTGAAAAATTGAAAAATTACTTACTCGTCAGGTGTACAAGAGCCATACCATAAAAATATCATGTGTCCATAGGACCATGTAAAAATTTAAAACGGGACATCATATGATTAACATTTTAAAAAATCCTTATTCCAGGATTGAGTTGGATAAAAGTTGCAACAGGCAGAGTAACACATGTCTGCTGAACTTAGTATACTGTCAAACTAAATGAAATATGAATGAAATTGACATTGTGTCAAAAGTTGACAATGACAATTGGCTTCGAACATGAACTTCTGGAAACACTGATCTATGTTTTGAAAATTGTTGAATGACCAATTAGTCAAATTGATCTGTAAATCTATTTATAGTTCTGTTCATCCAAACCCAAGGAAATATGACAAACCGGGAAAAGGTCTAATGAGAACCTCCACCCGAAGTGCACCAGGCTTAAGACACAGTCCCTTGGTAATTTGTGAAACCAATTCCATGCTCAGGATCATGCGATAGGTCTAATGAGAACCTTCACACTCCCCAAAGCATGGAATTGGTTTCACAGTACCCGCTATGCAATAGAGCATTATCAGTGACGTAATATAACAGTTGCGGAACAATGCCTTAGGGGGACAAACCAAACTGAACAAAAATAAACCCATTGAACTCATTTTCCATAAGGCTACGTTAATCACTTAATGTCATCGTTGCGATAGGCGATAGGTCTAATGAGAACCTTCACACTCCCCAAAGCATGGAATTGGTTTCACAAATTACCAAGGGACTGTGTCTTAAGCCTGGTTCTGTGCACTTCGGGTGGAGGTTCTCATTCGACCTTTTCCCGGTTTGTCATATTTCCTTGGGTTTGGATGAACAGAACTATAAATAGATTTACAGATCAATTTGACTAATTGGTCATTCAACAATTTTCAAAACATAGATCAGTGTTTCCAGAAGTTCATGTTCGAAGCCAATTGTCATTGTCAACTTTTGACACAATGTCAATTTCATTCATATTTCATTTAGTTTGACAGTATACTAAGTTCAGCAGACATGTGTTACTCTGCCTGTTGCAACTTTTATCCAACTCAATCCTGGAATAAGGATTTTTTAAAATGTTAATCATATGATGTCCCGTTTTAAATTTTTACATGGTCCTATGGACACATGATATTTTTATGATATGGCTCTTGTACACCTGACGAGTAAGTAATTTTTCAATTTTTCAAAATTCACATTATCAACATTTCTCAAACTCATTTCAATGTCACTTACTTACAGGTACGCACTGATGATGACTTTATAGTCGAAAGCGCTTTGCTATGATTTTATAAATAAAGTTCTGCACGAAATAAAAACCTTTTCTTCATCCAATTACATTGGAACGTGCACACAGCTTGACAATTTTCACTTTCGAAATAATGCCAATACCAGTACCAAGCAAGTAGCATTAGATCATGACATCGACCATTCAATGGTTCTTCGAACGCCAGAAAAGGATAAGTGACATCTCTACAAAGTTAGTTCAGTTCAGGAGCTTCTAGAAGACGAAAAAGTCTGGTGAAGCTACATTTGCCAACGATTGCCAATTACCAGGCGTGTCGATATTGGGTTACTGAAAATCCACATTGCATGCAAGACTATCATACTCAATATCTAGAGAAATTGAATGTTTGGTCGGGAATTATAGGGAATACGATTATAGGACCATATTTTTTTCGATGAATTTTTGACAGTTCCTCGAAGTATATGGCATTTCTTCTATTTACCTAAACTGGTGATAAACTATTTGGGGTTGTTTTCAGGTTGGTGGATACGGCGAAGAGAATCAATCGAATGCTTGAAAAGTGAGGTATACAAAACGGACCCACAACATTTTCCATGACCGCATACGAATCGTGATGGAAGAAATCACTTAAGAATTTAATGAAAGAGTTTGATATGAGTTCAGTGCTCGTCCATCTGACTGTATTATAGCTGATCGTTAGCAATTTCAGCATTCGCTTTGAAGTGGTTTGTATTGAATGAACAGGATTTTTCTCTTATTAATACAAAAGTTTATTAGAATCAAAATCCAAATTACTTGAAATTATTGACAGGTTTTGATAGCTAATTGAAACACTTCATCTCTATTTGAATAAATTGTTGAAGACGTCACGAATGTAAAAAGGCAGAATGCGTGGTCGATAATAAAAATCGAAGTGTTTCAGGATTTTTCTCTACAGCCATCCAATTACGAAATAATGAATTTATCCGTTTCATTTGCACCATACTATATACCTCATCACAGACATCTCTGAATTGTATAGGTGCTTTCGCACATGATAACACATTTTATTTTCCTTCACACTGTTAGACACGCGGTAATCAGTTAGTTACTGATATAGGTACCCGCATTCCATTAAAAATCAAAACATACGTGATAAAAGAATGTGAGAAAATAATAACGAACCTGTGAAAGTGAAGTTCGATCAGAATTATATAAAACGCTTTGTCGGAGATGATTTATTGAGTGTAATACCACCCACTTCCCCAGTAACGTCACGAATTCAAAGCAAAACTTCACTCACCCCTACTCCCATTCTACATGCCAAATGTAGACTTGTCACATAACGGGCAGTTATAAAAACTAGCAAAAGTCGCGGAATTAGAAGACCAGCCAGCGGTGGATTTTATTATTTAGAGGCTAATGTCATTTCTTATTGGAGCACTGTCATCTGACGTCACAACATGGTGGTCATTTGACAATTGATGAAATGAAAATTCGTTTTTTGTGGGTGTTAGTGGATAATTGCGATTTTTATAAACTTCATAGACATTAAGTGATTAACGTAGCCTTATGGAAAATGAGTTCAATGGGTTTATTTTTGTTCAGTTTGGTTTGTCCCCCTAAGGCATTGTTCCGCAACTGTCATATTACGTCACTGATAATGCTCTATTGCAGCTGAAGTAGATGCATAGCGGGTACTGTGAGCAGAGAAAATACCAGTATTAATTCCACATTTCTGCAATGTTCCTTCAATCCAACGACTTATTGTTTGTGTACCAGCGTTATGGTGCGGTTTTTTTGAAAGTGATAAAAAGATTATGGTTATCTTGAACCCCATCTCGAAGATTATTTGTCTTTGACAAATCGAGAGTTTTAGCTACACATATCACTTGTCCCCTCTCAGGTTCCCTCAGGTTTTTATTCTTTCAAGAATCTTTATCTCAAATTCATTTACATGTCTTCTAATGTTTGAGAGTTTTATAAGAGAAAAGGTTTGGACCCTGCGGGCAGTAATAATCAATGCCAAAAGAGTTTTCAGCTTCTTAGTTAAATCTACAAATCCAAATCGTCGTTAGGATAACAGTGTCCTAAATAGGATAAAACTCCATAATATTTCGGCATTTGTGGCCGTAAACGCTTGACTCCTTTAAAAAAACGTTTACGTTTACGTCACTTCATATGTTAGGAGATAAAATGAGAGATAAGGCATAAGTATCTCGAACAGTTCAGGGTTGCGTAGGATGCCCCTTTTTGAAATGGTTCCTCTAAAAATTTGAATACTTTGAGAACTGAAATAGCAAATACATCCATACCCTTAGCCTGGCAAAAGGGCCACCACGCCTTTGGGCCCGTATTGTATTGTTTCGAAGTTGAAGGGGAAATAGAAGCTAGCATGATATCGGTAACGAAATCAGGCAAATTTTTCAGTATGAAGGCTTGAGGTGACCTGTTAAAAGATAACAATACTTTAGAGGTGAATAATAGATTGTTTTTTGACTAAAAGCTTTTTGAACAAGGGAAACCAATGCTGATTTGGCCAACATGGTACCACAACGATGCCTTCCGCTTTATAAGCAATAACTTTTTGAATTATTGACAAAATCAGCAGAAATGATGGAAATGCAAAAAAAATTATTGGTCCATACAATTGTAATTTCATCAACTGCAAGGAGATCCGGATCTTTGTGCCACGATATGAATTTTTGGCATTTTATATTCACTCTGTTTGCGAATAAATCGATCTCCGGGGTGCCGAATACGTCTTACTACTTCTTACGTCTTATTACTAGAAAGTTCCCATTCTGAATTAAGAGGTATCTTTCTGGATTCAAAACCAGCTTCAACATTATCTTCCGAATGGATATATGAATCCCCAGCAAAATTTCACAATCCGTTGAATCGGATGCAAAACACCTCAACCCAAAGAAGGTCCTCAGCAATCCTAAATAATTTATATGGTAGGCTGCTACTATTCTACTCCAATTGCCATTCGTCGTTTGGAATATGATTCACGCTTGATATAATATTGAGTTTCCACCAATTTAATCGCTGAAAAATGTTGGGAATAAACAATTTTTGCTATCGTAATCTCCAAAGGGATTTTTTTAATGCTAAGTATTTTGCTCTTTAAAAACTTTTTGAGTAAGCCCAACCATATCTTATTGCTGGGCAAATAGCAACTAACTTTCCAACGAATTGAGCGAAACTTCTAATAGAACAATGTTGCAAGGAGCATATTTTTTCAAGAAGCTTATAGAAACTAACTCTTTTTTCTCAGGGAGTTTTAAACACATATTTTTGGAATCAAACAAAAACCCTAAGAATTTGCAACAAGACGAAGGTATCGACTAACTTTTTTCAGTACTGGAGCCTAGTCTCACTAATAACATACTTGTTTCCTATACATTTTTCAAACAGTCATCATAACCGTATCCGAATAATAGAAAATCATCTGAACAAATTACAGATATGTATTCTCTCCTACGAAGGACTGAGACCACTGGTTTCATAATCTTACTGAAAACTCGAGGAGCTGTGCATAATCCAAATTACAAACAAGAGAATTCGTACAACTTACCATCGAATTCAAACCGGAAAAGTTTCCTTGAATATTTTTCAATATTTATTAGAAAATATGCTTTCTTAAGGAAGCAATTTTTGGACATGTGCTTTATTGCCATGTTTCTACTTTCCATTTTAAAATGTTCAGATAAAATGAATTTGTTATGGCACTCAAGGTTGAGAATAAGTCTTTTTCTGCCATTTGGCTTTTGTACTAAAAAAATGCTAGATAGAAACTGGCCATCAGATGGTTTACACACCGACACAGCGCCAATTTCCAAAAAATGATCAATTTCCAGTTTAATGTCCTGCCATGCTGAATCAAGTTTGGATGAACCTGTATTTCATAACCAAATATCCAAGATAATATAACAGGGTGATATTTTTCCATTGTCGGATAAAATTCTTCAAATTTCCTGCCTGACAACTCATCTCATCCTCTAATACTTCTGCTTTTTCCTCTCGTCCCTCACTAGACCCTTATGTCAATATGTCGATGAAGGGTATCTTTTTACTTGGCGGCTTTCTGCTTGACCTGCCTTCTGAAGAGGCATTGCATGGTATACCTCAGGTGTGTCCCGGTCTTGTTTATTAAGTAGAATACTAAGGGCTTTTCCCACTGCACAAAGATTAGCACCTAACTGGCCTTACTGGACTCATTTATCGCAGAAATTACTTCTTAATTTAATTTTGGGGAAGAAATAAAAGGGCAATTCATTACAGATGGATATTTTTTCAGTAAATTAGACTTTGTGGAGTCTGCCAAACCCTTTTTTAGGATATTTTCTTATCTAAGCGCCAAGTCTTCATGTATGAGGATTTCAGGTACGGTATTAGATGGATTTTCTCCCTCAGTATCTTCCTCTTCAAGATCTGAAACAAAAGGTTTCTGAAAGACTGTGCTAGTGGCCATATGATAGTATCGATAGTCATTAACATATGGCGCTGTCAAGCAGATGTTTCTGTCATAGGAATCACAGTTCTGTGCTCTTAATAATCTTGACTTATGATCCCAGCAACCTAAGCCACCCTAACCGGGTGAGTTTCTACAAACCAATTGTTCCATAGCCAAATGCGCCACAATGGGAATAAAGGCCAAGAAATCTGAGAGAAAATTGTTCTATGACTAGAAGGCTAGAAGAATATTTGGGGTTTGACATCTGACAGCTAATCTTCAATTTGTTTCAGCCTTAATCGACAACACTGGCAACAGGCAACGCCTAGAAATCGAGGGGTATCAAATCCGATGAACGAGGGGGTCACTTTTGCCGAATTAAAAATATATTTTTCAAATTACTTTCTTATTTTCAACTCTAGCAAAAAACTCATGAGCTTTTTTGTAGAGAATGTGATCATGATTCGAAACACATGATAAAATATAGAGTGTTTCATCTGGAAAAATATAATTTTTGGAAATATTTGGGAACGTGACTGTCAATTTTTTTTTGTCTTCAGATTCAAGATGGCCTTAAAAAATTTTACTAGTTTGCCCATTTGACCGAATTCGTAGCGTTAATAATAATGGAGTTGGCAATGGTGCCGACTTAATTTGGAACAGGCTGTATTTATTTTGTACCAACATTTTAATGTCATTGACTGGTCTATGTCGAATTCTTTAGATGTCTCGTTCGCGCTCTTTCCATCGTCATCTCAACCGTAATTACTTTGCGAAGGTGGTTGAAGCGTGATTCTTCGCGAAATACAAGAAGGAAATTTGTTTCATATGCATTCTCGATCTGCACGATTTGGTGTTTGCGAGATTCGCCTGAAGAAGACAACGTATCATTTGTAGTAAATTTTTTTCAATAGGAAATGAAGATGAGAGAAGAGAGAAGATGAAAGAATTTCGTCTTGGCCTTTTCTGGAACAAGGTTTCAGATATTCTATGTGCCCTCAGTGCACATCGTTTTCTGTTGTTTCAGTCGAGTAGCTAGCTCATATACCCGGCTTGCTCGGGGCTACAACTTCATAGGCCATTCCATTCCCTTTTCATGAAATGATCACTGAGTTTCATAATAAACATGAAATCTGTCTTGCATTATTTATGTTGAATATCTTGTATTCCATATCTATCTTGTTCGAAGCATTCATTGTATGTAGCAAATGGTTCCTAATCCAGTATAATTGGATTTTGAGACAAGAATCGATTGTAGCACCACCAAACGTGGTATGCTAGTAGTTGAAAGCAGAATAAACACGAAAAAAAATTGTTTACCAAAATTCCAAGGGTGGAACATATTTTTTTTATTCGTTTAAAAATATATAAATAGATTTTCGCTGTAATCTTGGAAAGTATATGATTTATCGAAAAAACAACTCAACAGGGTGAAAAACAATTCAATTTTCCACAAAAATTATTCCTAGTAATTTCTTATGAAATGCGCTCATTTTCCCAGAAAACGTGATTGAACGCCGGCATCAAATTTTTCAGGTTCACCCTTATCCGCCGCTGAAAGTTCTGGCGGAGCCGAATATTTGATTGGTCATAACTCTGCTAAAAATGATCGGAGGATGAAAAGGAAGAGTTCATATCGTTTCTGAAGACTCCTACTTTCCCATGCAAATATAATATGCGAGTACTTGAGTACTTAAAATGTGTTTCGTCGCACTTCACGTAGATGTTTGCGGATTATCCGAAAATCATGAATAATTTAGTAAATATGGAATTATTATACTAAAGCAGCAACCCATCCATCTTTGGACTATATGCAACAATTTTAGAGTAGTGTGATAGGTCCCACTTATACATGCAAAAAAAAACTTTTTGCACTTCCGGGACTAAAGTGCCAACAGGGACTAAAATGTATCTTTCAGTCCCTAGGGAGATAAAGTTGCATTTCAAATCCCTAGGGACATAAAGTAAAAATCAAACATTACTGCAGCTACACTATTAATAACTAGGACAAAAATTAGGAAATATTCCATTATAAATATTTATTGTTTGAATTAAGATTGTATGTGATATTAACATTATTACAATTGATGAAACTAAATGGGCGATTATTTGTATTTGATGAGTGAATATTAGAGGAAAGTGAAGAGATGTCATGTTCTTGACGTATCGGTTAATGTCAACATTAACTGAAATGACACTGAATTGAAAAAGTTTGTTGACACCGTTGCTATGACGTTACCTACCGAGTAATCCAAGTACCATGTTTATATAATTAATTGTATTATTATTCAAATTTATAATACTGGGAAGTGCAAAAAATAGCGTATATGCCGCAGGACTAAAGTGATATTTTATCCCTTATGTGATTATTGGCCAATAAACATCACGTGCAGGATTAAAACATTCACTTTAGTCCCTAGCTATATAATATTCTATTGTTTTACTCCTGCCTCATTTTCCACTTACCCATGAAAACGGCATTATCTTCAATAAATGTTAAAAATAATCGCTTATTCATATCCTGCATATATGTTTAATAACACTATTATGGAGTGCAAACCTCAAGCTTGAAATCACATACTTCATTCAATATTTTATGTAGGATGTGTATGAGCGATTATTTGCAACATTTACTGAAGAAATTCCCGGGATTATGGAGTTGAAATCTGGGGCAGGAATAAAACCCAGTTTTTTCTTTGGCATGTATAAATGAGACTTGTCTCACTAGCCTTAAATCGTTGCATATGGTCCAAAGAGGGTACTGATTCCTACTCCAGTATAATTATTTCATATCAACTAAAATATCCATAACTTTCGGATCCTCCGTAAATATCGTAGAAGGGTTATGTTAAGTGGGACCAAACACATTTTACATACATCTGAGTTCACATGTTATATTTGCATGAGGAAGTAGAAGTCTTCAGGAACGACATGCACTTTTTCTTTTCCTTCTACTATAATTTTTAGCAAAGTTATGACAAATCTAATTTTTGGCCCTTCCTGAACTTGCAGTGGCGGGTTAGCGCTAGCATGAAATGTGACGTCGGAGTTAAACCACGTTTTCTGAGAAAACGAGCGTATTTCATAAGGTAATACAATTTTTTTTCTAATAATACATGATGTCGAGATGTCATGTGCCGAGTTTCAGAGTGCCACAATTCATTCTTCGCTTTTTTCTCGAGTTTGTCTGTCGTTACTGGATTATCCAACGAAGACCGAAAATATATTTCAAACTTTCGAAAATGACTTGAGAATAATATAGTATAACAAACTCACAAATGTATGTAACTTATAAAAATGATGAATGCAAATATGTGTATATGGCGATGTATAGATTATTAGAATAACGTAGAGTAAATTCTCATAAGAACCTAGGAATAATACATAGGAATTTACTCTACGTTATTCTCGAAATGAACTATAAAAGTTTTTTTCAACCGAGGAACTATGCACATACAGTTTTCTTCAGATTTGGTCGTTGTCAGAGATTCATCTGCTTTCTTCACTTTTTGGTTGAATTTGACTGAAGAATTTTCAGGCATCTTCACACCAGCAGGGCCAGAGAGAGCCAGCATTGGGCCTGGGGCAGAGTATGCTGCCGGGCCCCTACCTCCTTTCCTTTACTATTTATAGCATCAATTTTCGAAGTTTGATGCAACTGGTCAAAAATGCAATTTTCTGAAGTTTGTTTTATTTTACAGATATTTAAAAAATAAATGGAAGATTTTATAATTTTCACCAATACAATAATTTTTTTTAAACAAATTCGCCTGTTTGATTTAGACTGTGGCTGCCTGGCGCCTCACTTGGGTTTCAGGTGTTCGCATTAAATTATAATCATTTTTGTTTCAAGAGGATTCCGGGACTCCTGTCTTCTCGGACCCCGGGACTGCTGTCTTCTCGGGCCCCGGGACTCCTGTCTTCTCCGGCCCCGGGACTCTTGTCGTCTCGGGCCCCGGGACTCCTGTCTTCTCGGGCCCCGGGACATTTGTCCCCCTTCCTCCCTCCCTCTCTCCGGACATCAGAAAAATTAAACGTTATGACTTCAAACAAAGCACATGACTCCAAGAATCTAAGATGGCGGACGAGTTTTGTAATTATGGTTCGATTCTCTACAAAAATTGGTATTTGGGGTCGAAACAGGCGTTGTAATCGTCAGCACAAAATCTTCTTCATCACTATTGTCAGGCATAGTATTCACTATAAAGGTATCATTGACGTTCGAAAAAGTTAAATTTCGATCACTTTAAGGTTGTCATGGGGGGGGGGTAATTACCCCATTACTCCCCAATGCTTTCGTATATCAATTTATTATATTGTTGTTGCTTTATTTAGCAAAATACTAATGTACAAAATTATACAGAATATACATAAAATACCTATAAAATTGCACTTATATAATATAGTTAAACAAATATAAAAAATAACGAGCACATTTCTAAAAATATTTGTAAATAATATTCCACACATACACAATAAACAAATATTGTAAATAATATATTTCACTAATATATTAAATGAATGGATAAGTCAATATA
This sequence comes from Chrysolina haemoptera, assembly GCA_958298965.1. Lineage (NCBI taxonomy): Eukaryota > Metazoa > Arthropoda > Insecta > Coleoptera > Chrysomelidae > Chrysolina > Chrysolina haemoptera. Next base: position 37,716,478 of record OY282585.1, on the reverse strand, counting down.
GCCTTCGCCAAGATATTATTGAATGGTTGCAGATGTAACCAATGGTACTTATGAACAGTTTGTGATGAAATAATAATTGTCCCAGTTGGGCATGTGGCTAAGGAGTAGGGGGAATACCAAGCTCTTCTTCAATATTAGGTGGTATGCATAAAAGCTAGCAAATGCTTTTACTACAGATTTATCTCTCTCATTGATAACAAATTGAAGAGGTTTCTTTCAAGAAATCCGAGTAAAAGCATTTGCTACAGGTTTATGCATATGACCCATGTGAACAGATACTTCTTAATAATACTTTACTGTCTTAACTAATTATGTGCCCTTATGCAACTTGAAAAATTTCGTTTTTGTCTCGGTGAATACCACTTCTGAAATAAAGTTTCTTTCAATTGAATTTGATGTAATTGCTATGGTAGAAAAAAATTTAAAAAAATGTGGGAAAATTAGGATCATTGTCACTGACTAGCTATGAAATAATTTCACATGAGTCTTTTTATATTGTCCACTGCCTGGCTCCATTTATTCTACTAAATAATACGTTGGCTTACTTCTAAAAATTCAAGCGAATTTGCACCGAAAAAAAAAAACAAAACAAACAAGAACAGTTTCAACAGGAAATGACCCGCAAATTAGCCCATTACTAGGCTAATAATGACGTATACAACATAATTGCTCGTGTTCGTGATTCAGTTAAAACGGCGACTTGAAATTGCCTAAAGTGGATTAATCATAATTAATCACAGCTCGAATACATTAGCTCAGACATTCGTTACTTTTTTTTTTAGGTTTTGTAATCTTCTTTTTTCGTCTTTTCTTCAGTGCTCGCTTGCGCGCTATTGATTTGTGATGCTGATATTTTAGAACGGACAGTGGTTAATTGGACACAGGGCTGAGGTAGATTGTAGGTTAGAGTTTGGCAAATTTCATTTCCGATGTGAGATGAGCAGATAAATAAATGAGTACGCACCAGGAGGGAAAGAGACGGCGATTTTAATGTTGGCCATAATCAGTAGGTCGAAAATACCCCTCCATCTCATTTCATTAACGTTTGGTAAAATTGTACACAAGACCCATTGATTTCATCATGGTTAAAGGTTATTCCATACTCTCTTTGTTCGAAAAATTTGCCAACACAATTCGCTTTCTGGGGCTTTATGGTCAAAAAACGAAAAGTCACTACACGAAAAAAAATGGCTTAGAATGACTGTCCTACCAAATGTCCCCCCCTGTTAACTATTGAACGGTTCAACGTAGAAACATAAACAGTATCGGAAAGTTGTCATCGGGGGTACAGACAAATCTATGCGAGCAACAAGGAACGCAATGATATGATTATACCACATAAGTAAGAGAGAAGCACTACTGGATGACTCCCCTACTACCTCGTCCGACGAATTAACTGCCACGTCGATATCCCTTACTCGAGCGAGTCGAGGAGAAATTGTAATGCTCTCTCAACATAATAGCAAGCTATTCTTTACGCTCGTATGAAACCAGCATACCCCGATGAAAACTTTCCGATACTGAATGAAAATGGGCAATCATGATTTTTTTCATTTCAAAAAGTAGTAGTGGTGAAACCCTCAAAATAAATGTTTTTTCATGTTTCTACGTCGAACCGTTCAAAAGTTAACAGGGGGGGGCTATTAAAAGCCGCACTGTATACTATGTATATGAAATTCCTATATCCTGTTAATGATGTGTCGTTCAAATAGAAAACCGTCATCCAAAGGCAGATTTCAGGCGTATAAATTCATGCATTGTATAAGCCGTGTCCTGCAGGAAATTTCGTATACCACGAATACTCCCGTTATCTAGTACGAATCTTCTAAGGAATTTTAAGTAATGTTCTGGTTTTTCAGATTAGAAGGCTTTCTTGAGAAATTTTCAGCGGACTTTGTACGAAGTGCACCGACTGTGTACGAAGAGGCTAACGGTCAACGGAAAAGTATAATAACTGTGTTATCACTGCCATTCCGCCATTCGTATCAGTAGTGCAATGTTGGAGTGATGTGCCGTTTTGTCAGCGGTTTGTGTGTTTGGGTTTATTTTTTTTAAAGAACTGAAATTAGATGAGGAATTCATTCAACGTTTTTTGGGTAAGTAGTAAGTACACATGTCCACAAAAATTATTATGTAGATACATATTAATCATCCAATTCAACAGGGATTCTATCTATAAGTACATGTTAAGTGTGAATTCATGCATCACCAATCATAGACGTATGCACCAATTAACAAATATCAAGTAATAACTATCAATTATAAATTAGCAAGTATGAATTGAACTTCTGGTTTCATTATCATTATTATCAACAAGTAACAAGTGGAAGTTGGCCACCTTTTATTGTTCTACTCTAATTGAACGAGATTTTCTTCTAGTGCACAACTAGTACGCTGGTAACCGCGTATTGGTCAGTTCAGTAATGGAAATTAACACATCTTTTTCAAGTATTTGTGGCATTTTGTTTTATCGTGTTGTGTTATCGTTCATATCGTTTTCAAATGGTAATTGACGGCTCATTTTATTTGGAAATTTCCCGAGTTATATGAGAAGGACATGCGAACTTCAAAAATAGAAAAATGTTTGCATTACTAGCAATCATCCCCTGTGGTCACTTTCAAAACCATTTTTTTTATGAAATCGTTAAACATTCCTTTCACATTTAAAAACTGTTTTTTTAATTTACGATGACCACATACAATCTGAAATTAAAAAAGTATCCAAGAAAGAGTAAGGTTAACTCAAGATTATAAGCTTTATATGACAAGATACTCAGTTTCATGTGACGAGATGTTCACCTTCATATGAAATTCAGCTAATGAGTATAAATGAATTTTTTTCGTGTACTATATTTGGCCATAAGACATTTATTGCAAACCATGTGAGGATCTAGGATATTTCTTGACCCCAAATCAGATGGTCAAACAGGCTAGTTGTAAACCTGAAAGATTTAAACACCTATACTAACATTGTAAACTGGAAGAGAGAAAACTGGCGAGAAAAATTCTATTTAAAGATTGCTTTATGGCCACTTTAGACTTGGAATTGGCATATTTTTTTAATTCCAGTAACAGAAAGAGAAATAAAATATTTAAGATTCTTGTTTGACTCAAAACTGTGGCAATTTGCCTTACCCTTCGGCCTTTGTTCAGCTCCATGAGTATTCACCGAAATTTTGAAACCCATTGTCTCTTTTCTTCGGGAAAAAAGTCCGATTAATATTCTAGATAACTTTAATGATTGGAGATTCTTATGAAGCTTGTCGTCAGAATATTTCTGTCATGTGATACTTTAACAAAGTTAGAATTATAAGAGAAGTATATTAACACCTTCTAAATAAATTCCAAATTCCTAGGGTTCAATTTCCACTCTTACTCTCTGTTCATAAGTCAGCCTTCTGATAAATGCATTAATTCAACAAAGTTATACTTGAATATAATGAATTTTCCATTGGGTAGGTGATAGCTCAGGATCGGTGTTGATCAAGGCTTCTTTCAGCTTCTTGAATGACTCTTGGCATTTCGGAGATCACCGATACTGAGTTTGTCTTTCGGTCAGTCTGTTTGGTGATGCTGGCAAACCCAAGCACATATCGACGAAATAGGCCAGTCTTTGACAGCTTTGATTTTCTGGTCGTCCACTAATTCTCCTTTTTCAGAGACAATGTGGCCGAGGTAATGGACTTCCTTCTGGAACAGATGGCATCTTTTAGGGCTCAGTTTCAGTCCAGAGTTCATCAAGCGCACGACTACCTCTTCTAGATTTCTCACATGATTTTTGAACGATCTGCCAATTACGATGATGTCGTCGAGATATACCAGGCACGTTTTCCATGAGAGTCCTTTTAACACAGTCTCCATATATCTCTCAAAAGTGGCTGGAGCGTTACAAAGGCCGAATGGTATAACTGTGAACTGCCACAATCCTGAGCCGATAGTCTTCACCTTCTTCTATCAGTCCTTCTGCGAGTCTTTTCTGAACCGTAGCCCTCTTTCTCACCAGTCGTTTCCAACTCCCTTTCTTTGAGCTCTTGCTTCAATCCGACCTATTTTTTTTAACGTTTGTTAAAAAAAATCAGTTCTCGATCACCAAAGTAGCATTTCACGTACTAGATTCATAAATAACTATTTTAATTTTTCAATTTTCATGGAGAATGTTCCCCTTTTCAACATGAATACCTCCCAAAGGGTTATCTTGAACGATGGGAAATAGCGACTAAAGTTTGTTTTTCAGCCGTAGATGATTCCATAATAGATTTTGTAAATATTCTATTCATATTTTCGAACAAAAATCATTTTTTTATTGTTATTATTATTATGTGGCGGACGAGTTTTGTAATTATGATACGATTCTAATCAAAAATTGGTATCTTGGTATTTTTGGGGTCGACAATTATGATTCATCTGTCAATATTGAAAAATTCAAGATGATGACTCCAATATTGCAGACGAGTTTGTAATTATGATCCGGTTCTATTCATATCTAAAGAAAATATTTTTTACTTTTATGCGCATTTGAATGAAAGTTTGTCTTTAAAAACTTTTTTAAGTATTTTAATCGTTTTATTGGCCTTTGAGACAGGCGATATCCGCCGCCTCTGATTATTCAATACCGCTGGCCGCGACTTGCACATAGTGAGAAACACACTAATAACTCTTCGGTGCAACATTAGCGTACCGCCGGCCGTTCCAGTTTATGTCTCGGTTAATTGGCGGGGTTAACTACATTGAACTTTTCGAGTGCCTACTCTAGTCGAGCTTGTTTGTTTGCCACGGCAAACTTGATAAGTCCAAGTCTAGTCGTAGGCGGATGTAGTGAACTAGATCGGCACAGAATCATACAAGGGTGCAACTTGTCACTCTTTTTCAAAATGAGTGCAGGTTAGAAGTTTGAGCCCGATACCGTGGATGATGAGAACAGAAGATATTTTTACAAAAAACTTGAAAAAAGCATATGTTTTGTGATTGTTCTACTCTTACAGAAGTTGTTTGGAGTAAGGTCAAGTTACTGAAACCACTATTTTGATCCTGACGAAGATAGACGAGAAGGAGCAATCGTGTTTCCAGCAAGCCCTGGCTAATAACGCATATGTCGCCGTAATTCAACAACAAAACAAAGGCACATTCGTAGACGGTTTCATTAACAACGAGTCTCGCACCATGCTGCTAGATACAAGTGCGACAAGGAAAGTTCTCGGACCTACTTTTGCCAAAACATCGGCAAGAATTGAATCGTCAACCTGGAAATTACGTACAGCAACTATATACGGCGAGTTAACAATATATTTGATTTTAGGCATCACAGTACTGAAACTTCTGAACTTCAAAGACGGCGTCCTACGTGTCAACGGAGAAGTGCTGGTGCTTCACGGGAGAGGTGAAGAAATGAGCTGGGTCGTGTTGGTTGAAGACATGAGCATACTCGAGGCATACCGGAGAGAGCTGAAATCATTCTGGCGGATCAAGCAGCGGGAGCGTGGTGATGTTGGAGCCCGAGCTCCATGATGAGAAAATTGGACGAGGAATTACACTTGGGAAGACCTTACTGCGCGCCGATAAACTCATACCAGTAAGGGTCATGAATCCATGAATCCATTGACCTTGAAAAATGGGACAACTTTAGACCACTGCTCGCCAACAATCAACCCGCAGAATTGGAAAATTTAGTTGCCATATCATCGAGAGGCCAAGGTTAAAAGAGTTAGTGAGGAGATACCAAGGCGTCTTTGACACTAGACAGGAAAAAGGGGGTAGAACGGAGGTGGTCCAGCACAGAATTGATACTGTAGATGCGCCCGACCAATCCGCCAATCAGCCAGAAGACCCCCTCTTGCCAAGAAGGAAGAGGCAGACAAAATAGTCAGCGAAATTACGAAAAGAAGGAGTAATTGAACCATCTGACAGCCCCTGGTCATCTCCAGTTTTACTGGTAAAGAAGAAAGACGGATCTACTCGATTCTGCGTAGATTACCGACAACTGAACAACGTGACAAAGAAAGACCCACTACCGAGAATAGATGACGCCCTGGACACGCTAGCCGGCTCTTCTCAACCCTAGACTTGAAGAGCGGATATTGGCAGGTAGAACTGGCTCCAGAAGATCGAGAGAAGACAGCTTTCACCGTCGGCTCAGATCTGTGGCAATTCAGCGTTATGCCATTCCGACTTTGTAACGCTCCAGACACTTTTGAAAGATCAATGGAGTCGGTGTTGAAAGGACTCCCCTGTAAGACGTGCTTGGTGTAACTCGATGACATCATCGTCGTCGGCAGATCGTGAAAAATCTGGAGGAGGTATTTCTGCGTCTGAGGAACTCCGGATTGAAACTGAGCCCTAAAAAATGTTACCTATTTCAGAAAGAAGTCCACATTCTTGACCACATTGTCTCTGGGGAAGGAGTAGCAGTAGATGATCAGAAAATTAAAGCTGTTAAAGACTGGCCTATCCCAAAGGACATCCATCAGCTTCCGAATTATTTTTTTGGCCTTTGTACCTACTACCGTCGGTACGTGCTAGTTGGCTAACATCGCCAAACATCGCCAAACCATTGACTAGGCTCAAGGAAGGACAGACAAAGTTCCAGTGGTCCGAGGAATGCCAAGATTCGTTCAGGCAGCTGAAGGGGGCGTTTATCAACGCGCCAATTCTAAGCTATCCCCTTCCGAACGGAAAATTCATTCTGGTCACGGACGCCAGCAACGTGGAACTTATCGCTGTTTATCTCAGATCCAGGGCGGACAGGAAAAAGTCATCGATTACTTCAGTAAGACCCTCAGTAAGTAGGGCATTTCTACAAGTACCTGTATGGCAGAAGATTCCTGTTGAGAACTGACCACGCCACCCTTAAGTGGCTCCTACAGTTGAAAGATTCCGAGGTTAAGTTGCACGTTCGAATTTGACTTCGAAATTGAACATCGAGCAGGAACCAGTTATAAGAATGCAGATGCCTTGTTGCGAAGGCCATGTCAAGATGACTGCTCACATTGCCGACGAGCAGAGGACGAAGAGTCGACAATTTGTAGAACAACGGTGGTAGGTAATAACTGGACTGAGAACAAGATCCTGAAAGATCAAGTGAAAGATTCAGATCTTGGCTTACCGGCTGGAAGAATAGTAACCGAAGACCGACATAGCAGGAAGTAGCAGGATATTCGCCAGCTGTTAAGTCATACTGGGCCCTTACCCTGGACAACAGAGTTCTGAAGCGTGTATTGGAGTCCGAAGATGGTGGGTAAGAAAGACATCAGAGAGTTGTACTCAGAAGTAGAAGACCGGAACTGCTTTGAGAAATTCATGATAGGGACACCGGAGAACATCTGGGAGTGACGAAGAATCTCCAGAAAGTGAGAAAACGGTTCAATCTGGGCCAATAGTAAAGCAGACGTTCAAGATTGATACAGAAAATGCGCTATATGCGCCGCAAGCAATGGACCTCGATGGCGACCTAAGGCCTCAATGCGTCAGTACAACGTTCGCAACCCATTTGAAAGAATCGCCAGTGATATCGCTGGACCGTTTCCACAATCTGACCACGGCAACAAATACTTCCTCGTGGCAATAGACTACTTCAGCAAGTGGGCTGAAGCTCATGCCCTGCCCAACCAGGAAGCCATTACCATCGCCGACGTCTTGGTGAAAGAGTGGATTTTTGATTTGGTGTCCCAATGGAACTGCATTCAGACCAAGGTAGAAATTTTGAGTCCAAGTTGTTCCAAGATATGTGTCAAATGCTAAACATCCGAAAAATGCGAACCGCGGCTTTACATCCGCAGTCCGATGGAATGGTGGAGCGGATGAACAGAACGATGAACCGACACTTATTCAAGGTAGTCTCTGACCACCAAAGAGACTGGGAACAGTATCTGCATTTGTTCCCGATGGCCTATCGTTCTGCAGTACACGAGTCGACCGGCCAAACCCCTACTAGTTTTATTATGGGCCGAGAACTGCGACTACCCTGTGACCTGAAGTTTGAGGTGCCACCAGGACAAGACACTGCGGTAGAGGACAACGTCAGTAAACTTCGGCAGAAAATGGAAGACACTCACGAAAGAGTCCGTTTGAACATCCAGAGTGCTAGCGAATGAAAGAGACCTATGACATCAAAGCCGATGCCGGAGGATTTCAGGTTGGTGACCTGGTTTGGCTGTACAACCCCAAACGTCATCGTGGCCTAACACCAAAGTTGCGGAACTCGTGGGAAGGTCCTTACAAGATCTTGAATAGGAGAAATAACATGGTCTACCGAATTCAAGAGCCACCTAAAGAAAAACCCGGAGTCGTCCATTTCAATAGGTTGACCTTTTACGCTGGAAACCACGACCAAGTTCGCACCCTCAGACCACCGGAGGATTCAATGACGTTCCAGAAATTCATGTCCTTGTACTCAAACGGACAGATATTTCAACATGTGGTTACTTAAGAGGAACCACGAGACCTTTTTAAGGTCCCTTCCGATGACGCGCAAACTCACTGTGTGGCAGACAATCTCGAAACGTCTAGAGGAATCGCTGGGGTGTTCTCCAAGGAGTTTGGTAGACTCTATGAACTACAGCAACAAAACCCAGAAGTTAGAGGAGTGCTAACGTTGCAAAAAGGCCAGAGAGAGAAGCATCTTCTAACTAGTCACCAAGAAGCAGTCTCGAGGTAAACCGTCCTATGAAGAAATATGAAATAGCCTTACGAAACTGAAGGACATGATGGTAGAGCAGAATCTCGTGGACCTGGCAATCCCAAAATTATCGACGGACTGGATTGGAGAGTTATAAGGAGCATGTTGGAGACGATATTCCAAACAGTAACCCTCCCCAAGGACGACATATCTCTAAGAAGGGGGCAATGTAATGATTCCTGCTCAAGCCGGTCCTGTCGAAGCTCGTAAACATCACATAAATCGCCGCTTATTCATAGTCGATGACGCATTACTCTGAAATGTCTCGAGACGCTTCGATTAATGATCTACAGACATCTAGAACCCTTCGTATCACTTCAGTAAGCATGGCTGAATGTTCTACGGCACCTCTTGTATTTTCTCGAAAGCTCGATTCAACGAAGTGTTGATGGCTGCGGTATATAAAAGGAAGGCTTTCCGAACAGAGGGGGCAAGTGTTAATGAATAAGGCTTGAATTTGTGAGACTAAATTAGAATAAGGACAGTCGTGTTGATGATTCAAAACATAATCGGTAAATCCCAAATCGATGCACAATTAAAATTATCGTTGGTTTCAATAATTCGGAAAATAATTTGTTTGTTGTTCAAACAACGAAGGACTTTTGAGAAAATAATGAATTTTGATTTTGCAGTGTATAAATACAATCGATCAAGGGCTTTCAGATCATAATAAACATCGAGTGCATACATTATTAGAATATAAACACATTCATAGTGTTAATAGTTATTCATCATAATACTTAATTGGCACATTAAATGATTAATATTCTACACGAATTTTGACAAATACAAAATGAAATTTCGTGTTCCAGCATATTTCGACTCGACTGATTTCAAACGATGGAATATCATTATTTAATTATCAATTGACTCTATTTGTTGAACATGTTACCAGCTTTTATTTGGCTATTGGGTGTCAATATAGAAGTGAATTACGTTTTATGATAAAGTTTTAATGCTAATATGATGAATAAGTGTATACAAAATGTCCAAACAAAAACCATCCCAACTGAATAGTAAGTAAGTAAGTTTATTCAGTTGACTTTTGAAACATACAGTGAGGGGCAATATTATGGAATAAATTCATTTTTACGAGAATAGGCAACTTTTGAGACAAATCCCGAAACACGTCGATTTTTATTTCCAAATTATGATTTTGTGGCAGATATGTCATACTAGTGACGTCATCCATCGTTGCGTGATGACGTAATCGATGATTTTTTTAAATGAGAATAGGGGTCGTGTGATAGCTCATTTGAAAGGTTATTCAATTCTCTATGCAGTGATATGAACATTAACATAATTATTTATACAGGGTGGCCAAAAAAATATTTAATTTGTAAATGAAATTAATTGTCACAAAAAGAAGTATTATCATTTATTTAATACAAAATTACATTGTACTACTGTCGGAAAACAGAAAAACAAATTAGTTGACAAATAAAAATTGCTTTTCGCTGAAATTAAATGTTCAAATTGCCACCCACCTGCCTCTTGGCAGTAATTGAACGGACGAATACATTCTTCTTGAACATTGTGGATCATTTCTGGAGTTGAATTACGAATTTCCAATGTAATGCTATTTGTCAAATCTTGGAAATGTGTGGTCTATCGGCGATCTGGATCATCCTCATTGATTTTGTCTACTATTGAAACACTTGAAACAGTTTATAAATAAATGTTTAGAACTGCTGTGCTTTCTACTACTATGAAGAAACAAAAATAAATTCCGATGTTAGGCAAATAAATAATGAGAACTAAAAAGATAGCAAAAAGTATAGTTTTTACAAATCGAGTTGGCTTGGGTCAAATGTAAGTCAGTTCTTGACATTTTCTCATAAGGACTAGTTTATTTCATGAAATAAATAAATAATGGCCCCATTAACTGAAACACAAAGAATCGAAGTATTAATTATGGTTGGATATGGAGATAGAACCAGAACACAACAAGAAGTATGTAATTTATTTACCATAAAATATCCTAATACGCCTATCACACAATCCACTGTTAGTAAAATTGAGAAGAAATTTAGAGAAACTCGACACGTGAAACATGTTGCAAATGCTGGTCGTCCACCAATGAATGAGGATGTGAAACTGTCTGTATTATTAAGTGTGGCAGAGAATCCTCAAATTAATTCTAGGCAAATTGCAGCTGATACAAACATTTCTAAAAGGTCTGTTTTACGTGTGCTGAAAAAAGAGAAATATCATCCGTATAAAATTCATAATGTCCACGAAATCAATGAGGATGATCCAGATCGCCGAATGCAGTTTTGTGAAGTAATGCAAGATTTATGTAATCAAAATCCACGCTTCATTCGTGAAATCCTTTTTTCTGATGAAGCAACCTTCTGTTTAAATGGAACAGTGAATCGGCAAAACTGCAGATATTGGAGTCAAGATAATCCCCATTGGATGACTGCGGTACACACTCAGCACCCTCAAAAACTAAACGTGTGGGCAGGGATAGTCGAGGATAGAATTATAGGTCCTTTTTTCTTCGATGTGTCTCTTACGGGGCAAAGATATCTTGATTTTTTACAAAATGAACTTATACCCGCCCTTACAGACATGTTTCCAAATGAAAATGATCGTAATTCGCCAAATGAAAACATATGGTTTCAGCAAGACGGTGCACCTCCGCACTTTGCACGTCCTGTTCGTGATTTTTTAAACAGATGTTTCCCTAGGAGATGGATTGGTCGACGAGGAACAATAGAGTGGCCCGCAAGATCTCCAGATCTTACACCACTTGATTTTTTCCTATGGGGTTACTTAAAATCAAAAGTTTACATCGATAGACCACAGAATTTACAAGATTTAAGAAATAGAATTAGATTGGAAATTCGTAATATACCTCCAGAAATGATCCACAATGTTCAAGAAGAATGTATTCGTCGGTTCCATTACTGCCAAGAGGCCGGTGGGTGGCAATTTGAACATTTAATTTAAGCGAAAAGCAATTTTTATTTGTCAAATAATTTTTTTTTCTGTTTTCCGACAGTAGTACAATGTAATTTTGTATTTAATAAATTATAATACTTCTTTTTGTGAAAATTAATTTCATTTACAAATTAAATATTTTTTTGGCCACCCTGTATAAATAATTATGTTGATGTTCATATCACTGAATAGAGAATTGAATAACCTTTTAAATGAGCTATCACACGACCCCTATTCTCATTTAAAAAAATCATCGATTACGTCATCACGCAAAGATGGATGACGTCACTAGTATGACATATCTGCCACAAAATCATAATTTGGAAATAAAAATCGACGTGTTTCGGGATTTGTCTCAAAAGTTGCCTATTCTCGTAAAACTGAATTTATTCCATAATATTGCCCCTCACTGTATATACGAGTACATGGTGATATTCATTTAAAGATAACTTAAAGTAGACAAGAAGAAGCCACCTAAGCTAGGCTTGAGTTGTGGATATTCTTCTGTATGTATGCAGGTATATGAGTATAATCGTTTTTTTTTGGTACGTAATTTAACAACATATTTTTACGAAGAAAAGGGGAACAACAGAGTATTCTTTTGAGCTTATGTTGATATTATTTATTTTAGTTTTCGAGAATGTTTAAAAAAGGTTCTGGATGTGATTTTACATAATTTTTTTATATATATTTTTTGACGATTTATATTAGTAATATTTTTAATATCACATGGAATAATAAATACACAGCGATTAAAAGTCAGATATCTGAACGCAATGCTCTTCTTTTGGGAGATCATTTATTGACGATAGTCGTTGCCGACCAATGTTTAATTAACCCTTGTAAATCCCATATATACACCTACAGCGTAGACTTTACAGCGTAGGCTTATTGTGGCAAATACCTATCAGAAAACAACTAATTCCCTGGCTAATACCACGACTGGTATTGAATTATATCTAATAGATACTTGTGCAATGTGCAATGTACAGTGTGCAATGCAATGTTAAGGGAGAGGTCTACTTGAAGAGAAACAGACTTAGAGAAATATTTTCACTCTATTTCAATATTAACTTCAATTGAAGTTCTAAGAACGAGTGTAGATGAAATTACTTCCTACATAGCTCTAAATTTTTAGTATTGTCTACATAAAAAATATTTTTTTGAAAACCTGACTCGGAAATATTTGCGGAGGTGTACACAACCAAAATTTTATCACAATCTGATGTATGTCATAAAAACACATAAAAATATAGGTGGATCAAATTAGTTTGTACTGGTTCTCAAGAAATTTGGATTTCCGTTATCGTGTTTGAAGAGTTTTCTTTCGTCGTGTTTTGGTGTTCATTTTCATTGTTGGTTTTACATTTTAAGCTATGGTTCATACACGAGAGCATCAAATTGACATGCTGCTTATCTGTGGTAGACCAGGATCCCACGCCTATTTTCAAAAATGATTAATAACAGGCTGAAACTTCGTGAGTAGCTTCGTTTTGATGAGACGCCCAACTTTTCCCTCTACGAAAATTCTCGAAAGTGGGAACTAATTAAACGCGCAGGCGTCAATCATGTCGATTTGGTGAGTGCAAAAAAGTCATTAATAACAGTTAGATTTTCAGTTGAACCTCGAGATAATTCGATGAAGCACTCGAAAAATATTTTGTCCTACAAAATGGATGGTACAAATAAAGAGTCCCCCACTCCCAACATGTACCAATGACGTGGTCATAAAAAATCATTAATAACCAGCGGATTTTTGCACCGTTGCTTGATTATTATTTGTATAATTGAATAGTGAGCGTTTCCGACATGAGCGTTGTTATATGACGTTCTGAAGTAATTTCAGAGAAAACATTTGATTTTTGGTAAAAAATAAATGGAACCTTTTCTGTTCAAAATTTTCACCGCTTTATTTTTGATTCTCTGATATTTTTTCAATTTCCACGTTTTTTCAAGTTACAGCTGGAAAAGCGTCGGAAAATTCTTTACACCGGATTTTCTTTCGATTTTCACAAAGTAGGGCCCGGAACTTTTTGGAAACCTTTTTTAAATTAAGCTCAAACCACATTTCATGGACTTCCAATTTTTTGAGCAGAAGAAATCTCTGGTTACTGTACTATAATAAATAGCTATATTTTGAATAATTTTTGTAGGACTAGCGATACGTACCCGTTTTTTTGTAGGACACTGTATTATTCAGGTGAAGAATACACTAACCTTTCATGTGTTATCATTGTCCTTATTAATCATTTTTTTTTACCGTGGAATTGACAATTTCGGAGCGTAGGACTAGGAACACGTACCATTCAATTTGTAGGACAATATGACCATTCAATTATACAAATAATAATCATTCAACGGTGCAAAAATCCGCTGGTTATTAATGATTTTTTATGACCAAGTCATTGGTACATGTTGGGAGTGGGGGACTCTTTATTTGTACCATCCATTTTGTAGGACAAAATATTTTTCGAGTGCTTCATCGAATTATCTCGAGGTTCAACTGAAAATCTAACTGTTATTAATGACTTTTTTGCACTCACCAAATCGACATGATTGACGCCTGCGCGTTTAATTAGTTCCCACTTTCGAGAATTTTCGTAGAAGGAAAAGTTGGGCGTCTCATCAAAACGAAGCTACTCACAAAGATTCAGCCTGTTATTAATCTTTTTTATTTACCGTGGAATTGACAATTTCGGAGCGTAGGACTGGGAACACGTACCATTCAATTTGTAGGACAATTTGAACATTCAATTCTACAAATAATAATCAATCAACGGTGCAAAAATCCGCTGGTTATTAATGATTTTTTATGACCACGTCATTGGTACATGTTGGGAGTGGGGGACTCTTTATTTGTACCATCCATTTTGTAGGACAAAATATTTTTCGAGTGCTTCATCGAATTATCTCGAGGTTCAACTGAAAATCTAACTGTTATTAATGACTTTTTGCACTCACCAAATCGACATGATTGACGCCTGCGCGTTTAATTAGTTCCCACTTTCGAGAATTTTCGTAGAGGGAAAAGTTGGGCGTCTCATCAAAACGAAGCTACTCACGAAGATTCAGCCTGTTATTAATCATTTTTGAAAATGGCGTGGGATCCTGGTCTATGGCGGATGTAGACAAAATGCCAGACAAGCTCATGGACAACGATTTCTGGTTAATTACTTGTACTTCGGACTTACATCGTCTTAATGGTTGAAAGATTTCTACTTTCAATTTTTTCACTACGTTTCAATCGCTTGAATCTGCAATAATCTTCAAGGGAATACTGACAAAATTATAATCTACACGGTGTTTTATAGGTCTGCCGGTAATTACGTTGTAATTAAGCGGTGTCTTGTGGCGCGCGTGCTTTCGTGCTAATTACGTTTTTAATTTCCACGCTCGGTTGACTGAAGGTACCATTGATTTCGATATAGGCGCTTTCATTAAATTTGGGCTTGAAGGAGTGTTCTGCTCAATGAAGAACATTAGCCTCGTCCCAAATAATTCGATGGTGCTCTGTCCATGCATGGTCGGCAATTACCGATTGAGATGTTTGCCCCCGTTGAGTCCACTTTTTGTGTTCAGCTATTCTTACAGATAATGACCGCTTGGTCTCTCCGATATAGGAATTTCCACATTCACATGGGACCTCGTAAATACAGTTTTTGCTGGATTATGTTTTGTCTTGGTGAGGAAGCTTCGTAAAGTACTGCCGGATTGAAAGCAACTCTTGATGATGTATTTGTTTCCGATCTTTTTGATCTTCTCGGAGATCCCCTGATGTAGGGATGAACAAGAACGGGGTTTTGTGGTCGTTCTTCGACCATCTTGGTCCTTTTGGGTTGTTTCTGAACTTCCCCTATGAGCTTCTCGGAGTATCCGTTTTGGCGTAAGCTTTTTTTGGTGGATTATTCCGCATCCAAAGACTCCTGGTTGTTGCAAATACACATTGCTCTCCCCATCAACGTTCTTCGTGGAATTCGGGTGATTGGAGCCGTAGTTGAGGTACTGTCCAGTGTCTGTCTTCTTCCTGTAAACAGAGGTGAAGATAGCAGTGTCTTTCCTTCAGCTTTCACATCGAGAAAAGACAAGGTACTGTTAGTTTCCTTTGCCATCGTGAACTTGATGGACAGAACACCATCGAAGTCTTTGGCTAATGTTCTTTATAGAGAAGAACACTGGTTCAAGCGCAAATTTATTGAATTCAATGGTGCCTTCAGTCAACCGAGCGTGGAAATTAAAAATGTATGGAGACCACTAATATACCGTTTTGAAGGGAGAATTAGCGTGAAAGCATGCACGACACAAGACCGCGCGTAATTACCGTAATTACCGGCAGACCTATAAAACATCGTGTAGATTCTAAATTTGTCAGTATTCACCTGAAGATGATTGCAGATTCAAGAAATTGAAACGTAGTGAAGAAATCTTTCAATCATTAAGACGATGGAAGTCCGAAGTACAAGTAATCAAGTTACTACATCCTTCAAAAAAAAATATTCCTGGTTAGTTCAACACTTGAAAAATTAAAATGACAATGGCTTTATAGACCGTCAGATAATGACAGATTTTCTGGAGAATTTAAATTTTTTTTTTCAATCTCTTGTTTATGACATTTTAACACATTTAACAGGTATACCAATCTAATAAGTGCTAATAGGAATCGCATGTTAAAAGGTAAAAGGTAATCCTTAGCTCGCACAAGTTTCGACTTTTGAGGGCTGCCCTTCGTAAGGGGAAGAGAGCTGGTTAACGGAAAAAACAATTTCAACAATTTCAATTTCAATAGTAAAAAACCAAAGCGATAAAGTTTGCACATACTTGAAGAGTTGAAATAAGGGCGTGATCTTGTAAAATACTACTCGCTTGCTGATGTATTTTCTCGTTTATGGAAATCGACAGAATGAAATTTGATGTCGATAGGAACCCAAAAAAAAATTCCCATAAGCCGACCAACTGTTACGGTAAATTTTCCGGCCAAAAATTTTCGTGATTTTTTTTTATATGCCTTTTTTAGGTCAACACTAACATAATTTTCAGTAGTTTAAATCCCAGAAAAGAGAAAATGAGTCTGTCTGCAAAATCTGTCAATATCTGACGGTTATTATAGTGAGTGAAGAAGTCGAGACAAATATTTTAGCTTATCTAAAAATGATCGAACTATGCCTGTTCGAGATTTGGGCTACCAGTACAACACTGGTTTCAAGCCGTTTAATTTTAAATTCACCATCACTTACACAAAAATTACTTTTGGGAAAATTATAATGTTAATAGAGTAATCCACCATCAAATACTGAACTTAGATGAATCTGTAATTACCAATATCGGTATGTTCTACAGACAAAACACCAGCAATTGGGCTAGAGAAAATCAACGATTTGTAAATATTTGGTTGGGTGTACTAGGACTTGACGTCATTGGACCAATTTCTTTTTGGAGAATTGAATTTTCTTGAGAAACTTGCATTTAGATATAAATATATATAATACAAGAGCTGTAACGAATTATCTTACTGATTGATTTGGAGAGAATGGTTGGGTACCAATGGTCCAATCAGGTGTCGCCCGACTTGACTCACATGAGCTTTTCTATGTGGGGTTTTCTTAAAGAAAAAGTATATGCAATTCGCCAACTTTAGAGCTCCCTGAAAATCGAATAAGACAAGCTATTGACATTTAAAAAACTTATGGAATATCAGAGGTATATTCAATCATTGTGTCAGCGGATAGAACATTTGTTTGAATGAGTATTTTTACCCTCCTGTTTTTTCAGTGTAATAATTGTTTAAAATCAGAAAATTGTTTAAAATTAAATTAATAAAACCTAAAATATATGTGACATAGTGTTTATTTAGGTGCAATGAAATAGTATATTAAAATATGAGTGGATAAAAAGGTCTTTCAAACACGCGCGATTTGGAGCAAGTGTTTGAAAAATCAGTTATACACGAATACTTATTTTTTTTAATTGGTGGACTTTGAAATCATAAATACTAATATTATTATTACAAATAATGGAAATGAGAAGTTATAATGTAAAATGGTTGAATTCATGATGTGACATCAGTGAATAAAGGTTTTGCATTTATGTGTAATATTTTATTTGACGTTACAAGGTACTTCTGTCAGCTCAATAATCAAAAAATTGTCATTTAGACTTCACGTTTCTCGAGTTGTTTACGTAGCCATGGTGACTTAAAAAAACGCGCGTTTTTGAAAATTCGATTTGAACACGCTGAGGCGTGCTTCAAAAAGGGGCACCAATTGAAAAAAAGACAATTTTGATTTTCTCGAAAGTATGATCAGGGTGTTAAAAAAATCAGATGTGGAATCATACGTTTTTCAATTTCCAGATATATCATATTTTTAAATTCTCAATTAAGAATGTTTCCATTTTTTCCACATGACAAAGACTAACTTCAATGATTTTTTCATTAAAGTAAAAATAAGAGACGTAATATGTGAAGCATTCATCCGTAGATATTGACTCATACGTTAATATTAATTTAGAATAATCCTATTCCAGATGTTCGATAAAGAATGTCATTTAAAAAAATTATTAATAGAAATCCTGATTGGAGACGAATCAACATTTTTGAAAGTATCATCAAAAACTGATGAGTGCTTCGTTTATTCGTTAATTCATTAGGTTGCTTAATGAAAATCTAATGAAAGACGCCACTCTGCCGCCATATTGATTTTGGTAAAAATGTGTTCTGCGCCGCCATTTTGAAAAGTAATGTCTAATTGTGACATATCATTTAAAATTGAATTTTTTGTCGTAAAAAATTATCTACGTGTATCAACCCTCTTGAGAGCTAACGTGTTTTGAATGTACGTAATTACTACCCTATCGTAAAATATACGACTTTTTCAAATAACCATAAACTGTAAAAGTAAAATGGCGGTTGGTAATTTATTTATATGTATACCTAACTGAAATTAACATGTATTCTGAACAAAAACACAAGAATGAGGTGTTTTGAGTAAAATTTATATTTAGGCGGGTCTTAGGGGGGTCTTTTCTGCATTCCACATAGGTACAATTCTTTTTATAATTTCAGAAATAAAATCTTTTCAAGAATAATACCTGGGTAATAATTTTGAATACTTATAATATAGGTATGTGTCTATGTGTAAACATTTACTTTCTTTCACTTATTTTTGTCAAAATTGTTGTTGAAAAATACATTAACAGCTAGGTAGTGGACCACTTGCATGTAGTACACAGTGGATCAACAACGAGGCAGGCATATTACAATTTTCCAGTAAACTTTTAGATCTTGAATAGGTGAACATTGAATCATGAATTTTATTATTTTCATTTATTAAGATAAGTGGTTCGTTGCGGACATTTTGAACAAAACGCATCTTCAATCATTGTAACGCAACCAAGATGAATACAACTCTGCGAAACATTTTGTTTTGTGTCGGGTCAGCTGATGTTTTAACGACCAATAGCGCTGCGAGAATTGGCGATCCCATGGTGGACACGCTGCGGGCATGCATTGATCATTGTTTACATCGTACGTACTTGAAATATGAATATACTATAGGCTTATTTTCGATAAAACCGGAAGTGACATTGAATTGTTTTTTTCATGGAAAATATGGGTTGAAAGGAACTATATTTTCGATCCAAATGTCAAAATTCTAACTCAAAACATAACTGATTGACCACTCTGGCCAATGATACCCAATGACACCCGGTATGTTCGATCTCCGGACTTCGCACCTATTTCTGTAAGGACGTTGAACCATTTCTATGTCACAGCCAATTCAGCGTGGCATTTGTTTCGACTTCACCATTTATAGGGAGAGCTATTTATTTTTCAATAACTCTGTAGTCTCCTCTGCCGCATAGATGAGACAGCTAACAATATTTGAATAACAAATTATGAACGACTGAATGACAATCCTCTCAATCAACAATTCAATAAACATACTCGATGTCAGGTATAATTAGGGATATTATTATTATCATAATAATGGGTTGTTAAGGCGTTCATTTTTCATGCTCCATTGAAAGTTGCGACTCGTGAGGTCGGTGAATTCTAAATTAATTAGATGTTAGAGATCAAATTATTGTATCTAATGATATATCGAAAGAATATCTTTTGTAATTATATTATGATGATTGCTTGTACACAACGTGAGAAGTCGATGAGCTTAGCGCCTGTGGAGAATGGAATTAGAAACGATAATGTTACACACTGAAATGTATAATTTTTTCTTTAATAGGTTTTATAACCTTTCCGGAGCCCAGTCTACAAAAATACGGTATGGAGGTAGTAATCTTGATTGACCCTACTGCGCGAGAATATGTGTATTCAACACTTCACCATTTACCTTTTACATTGAACAACCCTGATGAAGTTCACCCACAATCCGTTTACTCAAGTATCAAATAAATTATTCGAATAAATATCAGCATTATATTCGAACAAACAATTATGATTATACGGGGTGTCCCAGAGCTTTTAGGCCAGCAGATATTTCAGTTATTAGCAGATGTTTTTTTACTTTTGTGTCATAGGAGACCATAAGCTCTTTCATACAGCATAGCCAAATCCATCCCCTGGCAAACACCCCCGAGAAACCACCATTAACTTTTGTTTTTCAAATTGCACCCCGTGATGGTTTTTGTGCAATTCACAGAGACTGTACGAGCTGTGCTTTTCTGATCGTCGACAACCAGATCGCAATACTTACTTTTTCGTATGCAGAAAAGACAATGCGAACGGGATCATTCCCAAGGAAAAACACATCAAGTATATCCTTCTCCGTTGAGAACTGAGGAAAATTGTATTAATTTGTTTGGCATACGCCGAAGCACATCCTATATTTCGATGCGTGCATTGGCGTTGGAGATTGGTATCAATCAGTAAGTCGACTGTGCAAAGAATTTTCAAACAATCATCGTTTCAAAATACATTAACACCAAGGACTCAGACCTACAGATTTCGAAAGACAAATGGCAATCATTGCTCACATTCAAGTTTTAGTCCGTATGATAATCCGAATTTCCTCAATCAAGTCCTGTGGAGTGACAAATCCTGCTTCTGTAATAATGGCACTGTTAACCGACATAACTAACTATTGGTCACAGGATAACCCTTACTGGATAAGAGAAACCAATTTCCAGACAATGTGGCGTGTGAACGTGTAGTGTGATTTACCTCATCGATAACTACATTTCTTGGAAATTTGTATTCCTGAACTGCTAGAAGATATTCCAATCAAAGAATGACGAATGTGGTGGCACAAAGATGGTGCTCCCTCTCATAACCATGATTTCCTCAATAATACCTTTCAAGACCGTTGGATTGGAAATAGTGAAACTATTCGATGGCCTGCACGTTCTCTAGATCTCACTCTTATAAATCGATGAACGCCAGCTGCACCCACGAAAAATTATTACTCATTGTCACGTTCCGCCTGAGCCGAGCGTGCAAGCGAGAGCGCGGAACAAGCGATAGAGAGGCACGATCGGTCTAAGCTCTCTCTCTTCCACTCCATCGACCGATGCGACCGAGTAGAACAGAGACAGCGGCAGCACACAACCTACACATGAACTGTTTTGTCAACTGTTTATAAAGTGAAGTGAAAAGTTAATGTGGTTTCCATTGTTTATTACAACAAACATTGCGGCAAAAAAGGTAATTAATTCTTGCATTTTGAGAATTTGATTAGCTATATAATCTCATATATATGTTCTTTGATTAAAAAAAGTAGCATCGATCGGCGAGTGCAGTAATAATAGGTTATGTTAACTTGAATAAATAGTTATTTATGCAACAAGTGCAAAAAGTAGGTGTTTATTGCACTCGACGTGAAATTGTCCAACGAGGCCATCAGGCCGAGTTGGACAACATGTCGAGTTCAATAAACTCTTTTTGAACGAGTTTCATACAATATTTTTTCTAAGTTCATGCAAAAACCAGAAAATGTTTCATTTAGGTAGCACTAAACTGTAAGGAAGACATTGTTTGTTTAAATCTATCTGCTAAAAGTAATTCAAAAACATTTTGTGTAATTCAGATGATATTCGAAGGAAATAATTTTATTTTTAACACATTGCATTTTCTAGTAATTTCATAGTCCATTATATAATGAATATGATGAAACATGCAACTATTTAAAACGTAATACAATCTCACAGAAAATGGGCAAATGGCGTCGATTTGAAAGTTTATGTCTGTCATGATGACAGAACGCTTTAGTAGAATGACAGATGAGTGCAATAAAGAGACAGTTTTTCCACCAAATATAGTTCAATAAAAAGTTTTGTTTTTTGCATGAACGTAGAAAATAGTTATTTATGCAACAAGTGCAAAACGTAAATTTTCAAATATTTTCTAATGCTGAACAATAACATAGACTATCATGAAAACAACTCCTGACCTTTCTCTAATGAATCGTGTAAGTTGTTCTAAATTTCTTGAAAACACGAATCAGTAATTTCATGATACCTCCGCAGAAAAAAATCAATCAGGTATAAATCCGGTGATCGAGCTGGTCATAAGATTGATCCCCTTCCTGTGATTGGTCGATTCGAAGAAGTGGTATTTAACTATTCTTGAACCACTTCAGTTCTAAGGAAATTACACCGACTATTCCTTTTATTTCCGGCACAATTTCCAGTTGAAGGAAATCAAGATATTTGGGCACATTATTCAATGCACTTTTATAAAAACTAGCGGACCTCTTAGACGTTGTCCTGCTCAAACATTGAAGAGAATGGAATGGTAAAAAAATCGTCAATTATTCATGAACTAATATTTTTTTTATGTGTTGATTTTTGATTCGAAGATTAGCGTGAGCGCAATAAATAATTTTTGCACGAGTTGCATACAACATTTTTTCTACTTTCATGCAAAAAGCAAAAAATGATTTATTAAGGTGTGGCACTAGGTCTAGGAAAATGAAAAGCGCAACTTAAATAAATAATTATTACTATCAATTTGCATTGAAACAGATCACTATCATCTATTTTTCCATTAATAATACTCATTTTAAAACTTTCAATTCTGTAATTGTCAGAATCAGTTTTTGACTGACGTTTCTATAACCCTAGTTGAATTATAAAAATCAAAATCATAGCCGCGAGCGTCTATGTTATCACGAGGTATGGTCATGGTACAGACAGTTTGTTCTATGCAGATAGACTGCTTAGAACAAATCGGATCAGTTTTGATTGTGGAGTTATTCTGCTAACATTAATAAAAAATAATAAAAAATATATAACTTATTTTCAAAACGTATTGCCAATCTGACACAATATCTGCTAAATTTGTAGTGGGTTTGAACGTTTATGTTTGTCATGCTGACAGCACGTTGAAGTAGAATGACAGATGAGTGCAATAAAAACTTTATTGCACTAGTGCAATAAAGAACATCTTTTTTCACTAAATATAGTTCAATAAAGTTTTTCCTTTTTGCATGATTGTAGAAAAAAATTATTATTACTCATATAAACGATCGTATAAAAAGTCAAATGATTTTATTTAGAATGATCGTGCGTAGCTATTAACGTAAGATTAAAAATTCATTTTTAACCTCACACATGTTATAACAATGTGCCTAAAATGACGAATTGAACCGGCCAACCACCGTGCAAAAAAAAATCTTCTATTATATCAAACAGGTAAAGGCGGGATTTTTAAAAGCAGCAATTTAAAAATTTGATTTATTTGTCCAATTTCCTCATTTCAAATTAACAATTTATTGACATTGATTTTATTTCAGTTTATTTCTATAACTAATTGTTCGTGATTATATTTAAACAAATTATTTAAATTAAATTTGCAAAAACTGTAAATAATATTTGAAAATTGAAAATTGATGTTTTTAACCAGAGTTTTAAGAATATTCATGTTTTAATGAAAAGTTAACGCAGTTCAATGGAATATATTATTATATCAAGCAGGGTTTGGTTTGGTTATATCAGTTTCATGAATTTGATTTATGATTTCAATTTCATCGTAGTTTATTGAAAAAATTGTAATTCAGTGATAATAATTCAATTCAATTCATAAAAGTATGCAATTTTTCATCAATGTTATCTTATGACGTTAACACGTAAAATTATCATACTTTACCCGACTTTACAATAAACCAATTTTTAATTAATAAATTTTGTATCATTTTAATAGAAGATTGATTAAAATAAATCAATACCCTAAGAGCTGAGCGATACATCAACTTTGCAACAAACACAAAATGTGTAATTGAAACGGTTTCATCATTTTCCTAACGAAAAAAAAATCATCGATATTCATTAATTAAAACTTAGTACAAAACTAACTGTTTTGTTGAAGTTTCGATTTTTTTTAATTCATTAGAAATCAGAGGCAAATATACTACAGATTTCATGCGGACCTCCTTCCTAATGACATTCACTACAAGCTTTTATTTCACCAGTCCTGGTGCCTGTCTGTAATCAAATCTAGCAACTTAAATTTGACCCACTTCCCGGTTTTCGATTGAGCTGAAATTTTGCATGCATATATAATCAGATAACAATATAATAGTGAAAAGGGGGACATTATCCATGAAAATTGAAAATTGAAAAATGAAAAATGTGATTTTCTTGTAATATCTAACAGAAAACAACTATTTCCCCGGCTAAACCCACGCTGTACATTGAACTACATCTGATAGATATTGTGAAAAGACTCTAACTGAAAATAAAAAATCTGAAAGTGGAAATTTCGTATTTTCATTCAGATAGTTGATTTTTTTAATTATCTCTAGTTTTCATTGAAAATTCATTAAATAAATTAAATAGGAGAGAATGTTATCAAAAAGTGTCACTCACAGAAATCGTTCATTTCATTGAAGCAAGGTTCGCTTCTCTCGCAGTTAATCCCCAATACATTTTTGTCGACGAAAATCTATTTCGCTTTGCCAAGCTCATCAGGGACATTGATAGAATTGGAAAGCAGGCTCTTCAGAAGCAATTATAAACATCAAGTTTGTCTTTCAGCCGCAGATGATTTCACAACAGATTTTATAAATATCCATTCATATTTTCGAACAAAAATCAAAATGCAATTTTATTATGACATTGAACTGATCTGATGATAGAGCACATGCTTTTATATCTTGCAAGAGAATTACGACCCACTTTCGTCCTATCAACTTTTGGCGGGCAAGATTTTTAATTATGGTCCGATTCTATTCAACAGCGGTATGATTATTTTGTTAAAATCCACAAATTCAAGATGGCGGACGAGTTTTGTGATTATAGTCCGATTCGATCATTACTTACATTCTGTATTTTTTAATTAAATATGTAATGTAACAAAAATGAACACAATATACCGTTCGAAAGGAACAATAGAAAAAAGTTCTCGAATGCATTAATAGTTGTATTTAACCACTTTGGCACAATACAAGATTTTCTAGTTTCTAAATTCCATTTTTCTAACAATTTTCGACGCAAACTTCATACACACAGGTCGGGAGCAGAGCACGATCTGACCCCACCGTTGTAAAGTTACGTCACAGTGACCGATGACTCCGCGTCGTCGAACGCCTAGCTAAACAATAGTAATATAGTAATATAACACTTAATCTGCCTCATAAACACAGCCATTATTATTATTTGCCGTTGCGCTCCGGGACGACTCTTATTTGCCGTTGCGCTCCGGGACGACTCACTGATTTTTGGTAGTTCATTCTCTTTTCAGCTCCAGGCAATAATTCAGGTAAGAAAGTCCCGTACTTCTCACCAAATCGCCAACTTTCAATTTCGATTATCATCTATTCTGAAACATTTTCCCCTAAATGTGAACAACTATAAAATAACCCCAACTAAAACTTAACTCCTATTTTGATGTTTTCTATTGACCGATCACATTGTATCAGGATTAGGGCTCCGGCTCATAGTATATAAACCACCCTTCTTGATGGGAAACTACCCTATTATTAAATAATGTATTAAAAATTAAAGTGGGGTATTCGATTATCCCTTGCGCGGAGAGACAGGGGTAGGGTAAATCACCCTTGTGCAATTAAATTGCTTGAGTCTCCCTTGTGCTGAAGATAATTATAACCGGTAAGTAGCTTATTGTGAGATTTTGGCAAGACCGTTCCTTTCTAGAACTCATGAATGATGATGACAGAAGAAATGCAAATTATGGTTCTGAGGGTATTAAACTTGAAGTAGGGTTCGAAAAATAATTTTAACAACAAGTATATGATAAAATCAAATCTCAAGAATGGAATTGACAGCCATTGAAATTCAATCAACATGTTGCAAACGGTCTTAAATTGTGTTTTTTGATTAAACCAACGATAATTTTTGGGGGTTCAGTTACAGGGTAGGTATTCCGTTTTTGTGGTGCCAAATTCGAAATTAATGATAAAATCTACCACTTACTCATGTGATATGATGGTTACGTTTCTTGATTTACCACAGAAGTATGCCACTCTCACTGCTATAAGCTCTTAGTACATGCTGCTATTGTAATTATTCTAGTTGCGAGTTGCGACTAGCACAAAGTCTGTGTCGCTCGAGGGTAGACGAGGGTTCCGTAAGCTTGGCATAGTTTTACTACACGACGATAGATGTCGCCACTGTTAGCTTCGTTTTATGCGCGATATGCACTTCGCACTTCTGGAGATGCAGTTTTTGTAGGAACCCCTTTTCTTGCACAGGATTCAATTCATCTTCGAAGTTGACCCAGGCTGCCAAGTTTCATTAAAATCCTTCTAGTACTTTTTTAATGATGCATGCAGAATGCAGAGACAAACATACAAAATTTTGTAAATAATCTTTTTGTTTTTTGAATGAATCACCTTCATAGCGTTCTTGTCATTTTAAATTTCCCGCCTTTATAGTGGCCCATTACAATCACAGAGCGCATCTCGACCTCGCGCACGTCCACTCGTCGGCTCGTTCGTTTATGACGCCATAGTCGCCAAAAATTTGCTACAATGAGATATTTTTACGAAACCTTTAAGAAGTATTCAGATCTTAGTCCCTCATTGACTAAGGGTGCCAACTTTCTGTCAGTTTATCAGTAGGAAGGTACACCAACCGAAAAGAAAGACATCAGGAGGTGAACTTCTTTAAAATGGCACGGTGCTGGAAATCCACCACAGTTGCAGATTTATATAGATAACTAAATGAAAAGTAAATTAGATGTGGTCGATAAAATTCTTAATGCCATAGGAAACATGATACCGTCTTCATCCAGAGGCGAAACTTTCCTGCTTAATAATAAGGTGACTTACAATACACAATCAAATCTACCACCAGAAGTATTAAATAATAAAAAAATACTTTTAATTTGAATAATAATGCTGATAGTACTGGTCAAAAATGGTTTCATATTTATTTACGGGGGGTTCAAAGGGGCAGTACGCCCCCGCCCATTGCAAATTGCCGTTCTTAGCGACCCTTCGATTTTAGATATCTCTCAAATATAGTGTTACAATAATGTAAAGGGGATTTTTCACGGAAAACCAATAAAGGTGGCAATTCGTCGATCAGTTGTGAATCACATTTTGTTCGCTGTCTCTTTCTTTATCTCTATAGTGCATAATGTGATTATTATCTAAGACACACCAATAGAGCATAAAACGAGATGATGATTTTCCAAAAAAATACTCAGTGCCACCACCAGACTATGCAACTATTTTACAGCTTCTAGCTTTTACTGTAGCAAATTCGTTAATAATATTTTTACAAAACTGACATTTGTGACGAGTTTATTCAATACTGAATATGATTAGATGGTTGAGCCTATCTTCAACTTGACCTAAGCCTATTCTTGATTAGGGACATTTTGCTGAATGCTCCTGTTGCCACTGACACTGGGAAGTACAGCCAATAGTCTTAAACATATACAAATCTGAGGTAGAATATTCTACAATCCTTTTTTGCATATGGTGTTAAGGATATCCTAAGGCAAAATTGAAATCACCTTGTCTTTTATCAGTTGGTAGTATACAGGAAAGTTTTCATCTTGGGTATGGTGGTTGTATGAGAGCGAATAGCTTGATATTTGTTGAGAGAGCATTACAATTTCTCCTCTACTCGCTCGAGGAAGGGATATCGACGTGGGCTGTTAATTCTTCGGGCGAGGAAACAGGAGAGGCGCGCAGTAGTGCGTCTCTCTTATTTCTGTCTACAGTATCGGAAAGTTTTCATCTTGGGTATGGTGGTTTCATGAGAGCGTAAAGAAAAGCTTGCTATATGTTGAGAGAGCATTCAAATTTCTCCTCTACTCGCTCGAGGAAGGGGTATCGACGTGAGCTGTTAATTCGTCGGGTGGTATTATCATATCATTGCGTTCCTTGTTGCTCGCGTAGATTTCTTTCTATACCCCAGATGAAAAGATTCCGTAACTGTATTTGTAACTCATCATTTTTATTTAAATCTCTGGGAAAAGCTTCACAAGGTTTTCCTGTTCCATCATCAATGTAGCAATCACTCCATTCACTAAAGTCTTTTGAGGGAGCAATGTGATAAAATACATTCATATTTCTTTTGTTTTTCTTGAAGAGGCTCTTTCTGAGTAGCAAAAATACTTCAACTTTGAATCGTGATTCTCTTGAATCAAATGTGCAGTTAGGCTTTTATCAAAAAACCTTTTCCTGGTGGCGGCCCTGAATACTAGGAGAAAACCAACTGTGCCATAACACTTTCTTGAAAGATAGTTCATAGATAAATTCTGTTATGTTTTGGACCCGCAACTATCATTTAAGAATTTGTTAAACATTGGAATACGAAAAACGTGTTTTTTAGTGTTTTGCTCATAAAATAAAAGCTAATACAGCAATCTGGTTGCTCCAATGAAAATAATTGTAGAACATTGAAATAAAATTGAATACAATTTTTTTTGGCAATCTTGGATGAAAATGGGTGAAAAATGCTGGTAAACATGACTGAAAACGCCCGAGCCGGGCTATGCGATCACCCATCTCCCGGTTTCTCTTACTACTCGACGTTTTGTAATACTATACTTTCACTATAATATACTTTTACTGAGTTTTACTATACTATACTTTTACTGCTTAAGAAATTAAAATCGGACCTCGGGCCATCACTATAGAGCAAAAAACAAATTCAAATTGCAATTGTGCTAAAACTAATAGTTTTAAGCCCAGATGAAGTACACATAATTCACTACTTTCGTGAAAAGGGCCAACTCTACAAATTGAAAAATGGCGGAGATGTGAATTTAAAAAAAATCGATAAATTTTCCGGTTTTTCCAGTTTTTCTCATTTACTAATGATCCGATAAGGTTGTAAAAACTCTCATTTTGTTTGTATTTCAATTCTCAAAATTTCTTCTGATTGGAGCAAGACGTTCTTTTGTATTTGAATGTTTATAACAAATTATGACACTTGCGAGTCCAAAACAACAGAATACAACTACGGACTGTCATCAATGTGATGGCACAATCGGTTTCCTAATCGTATTTTTGTTACGAAAAAATCTTTTTTTGAATGACTTATAAGAGGTAGTACCTTGAATGTACCTTGATTGTAACGATTGCAACCCTTCATAAAAGTTAAAGGCTTCTAGTTTCATGACATAACTTTATTTTTAACAGGCTTATATTAGCTTCAGTTGTATTTATGAATCTATATGTAACTTTGAACGTGATTTACACTCACTTCCAGACGTCCGAATGATTCGAAATTTGGCTTGTATTTATAATTCCGGTGACAATGAAATACGACATTTTTATTATAGAAAAAAACAGAAGGGCGGCTCCAAGATGGCGGACGAGATTTGTGATAATGGTCCGCTTCCATCCAAAAGTGATATGTAAGGGTTTTCGGGGTCAGAGATTATGATTTTTTTTCAAAATTCATAAATTCAAAATAGCGGCTCCAAGATGGCGGACGAGATTTGTGATTATGCTCAGATTCGATTCAAAATTGGTGTGTGGGGTTTTTTTAGGTCGTATGAAGATGGCGACTCCAAGATGGCGAACGATATTTGTCATTATGGTCTAATTCGATTATAAATTAGTGTGTGAGGGTTTTCGGGGTCAGAGATTATGAATTTTTTGTCAAAATTTATGAATTCAATCATGGCGGCCCAAGAATATTTTTTGGATTATGGTCAGATTTGATTCAAAATTGGTGCGATTTTCGTAGTCGGAGATTTCGATTTTTAGTCACTAATGACCATAGCAGTCGATGCCGAAACACAAAAAAAATAATAGTTTGAAAAACTGAAGAACACGCTTTACTTTTAACATGGACTGAAAAGTAAAAAATAATTGACAATGTAAAAAAAATAGATCGAAGGCATCCACGCTTTTTTTACATTTGAGTAATTAAATTGTCAATTATTTTTTACTTTTGATTCCATGTTGGAAGTAAAGCGTGATCTTTAGTTTTCTTCAAACTATTATTTTTTTAATGATGAATAGAGTATTACTTTAAATACTCAAGCCTTTTTACCGAATACTCGGCGCCTAGCGATGGTGTGCCCACCCGCCCTTAATTTCTAGAACCGCCACTGATGGCTACACATCTTCTTACATCATGAAATTTACGCAATTTCCTATTTTATTATCAATATGGATTGTGGATGATGCCTGGGAATATGACGTATTCCAATACGTATCTATTCCATCCATTTGTTTGGTGTTCGTAGAAAGAGAAAAAGTGTTTATGCACCATCACGAACACATATCAGAATCCCGTATCCCCGGGTATTTATTATGTTTGAGTCGTCGTGATTAGCACGGCACATCTGTCGAACATCCCTCGTGTAAAACCCCCTCGGTTGACAGATGCTGACGCGGTGGCGGCACGAGAACGGTAACCAAAACCACCCTTGGCGATCGGGGTTAACACTGTTGTCACGGTACCCGAGAGGGGATGTGCTGCGAGAAGGGGTCGTAAAACCGACATGAATTTTAAGTATGCATCATATGAAACGGAAGACTTTATGTGAAAAATCATAATTGATTCGCAACGAACTACTGCGTGTTTTGGACCGGACAGGCAGAAGGCGATTGTTTTATTTTTCGAGGGACTGAAGGGAGTTTTTGTGATTATTGTCGGAGTCGATTACCAACACAATGTGAAGTAACTGTGAATTCTTTTTTTTTGTTAAAATTTGTTATTACGAATATTCCAGGTTTGAAAACCCCTCAAAAGCATAGCTTGTCCGAGCAAGGGAGACCCGGAACCTACAGCTTAAAAAGTGGATTCCGAACCACTTTAGCTCCGTGATCGAACCTGGCCGCCTCGGTGAGAACAAATGCTCCTAACACCTCGACCACTTTGCTATTCTATGTTTCTATGGTTTGGTACTTCACTGTATGGAAAGTACCAAGTACTAATAATACTCCCAGATAGCACAATTACCTTTTGAGGCGTTCACAATAACGTCCTTAATGTTGAAGGCTCCGAAGACGTCCATAGGATGTCCTCGAGCCGTTCAACATAAACATTATAGTGAGGATTCCAAATAGAAGAAGCAAAATTGATCTGACTAAATACGTATGCATATAATATAGAGCTATTATAGCCTGAGGGTTTAATATACATTTAATTTGTCCCATGATATAACCTAACATCCTTAGAGAGTTTTTCATTACATTGATATGAATGTCGAATAAGTTTGCTATCAAACGTGACTTCTAAGCCCATTTAGAGTATATTGATCATCAAATACTTTCTTGTTTCTTGTAAATGTAATTTAATGGCATTTGTCAGAATTCAAGAATAAGTTTTTTTTCTTACAGTAAGTCTCAAACCTATTCAGATCACTTTGCAATTTGGCGCAATCAGAAATGTTTCTTATTTTTAGGAATATTTCAAAATCATCCGCATATGCTGGATTTGCAGTACTCCAAGCTAACAGATATATTATTAATGTAAATTAAAAATATGAGGGGGCCAAGTGCGATCCTTGTGGCACCCCTGATGTCATTATTGTGACTTCAGAGGTGTAGCCTTGAAGAGATACGTATATTGGGTTCTTCCAGATAAATATGACACGGTCCACACCCATCTTCCGATTAAGATACCGTGATCTATTTTATCAAAAGCCTTGCTGAAGTAGGTGTAAATAGCATCCACTTCTATCTGATTGTCAGTCGCATTCAATATACATATAGTCAGAGTAGCATATGACTCATATGAGATTAGATTCGATGGATCTATTTTTGAAAAAACCGTGCTGTTCTGGCATTATCTGCCTCAACACTAACTGGTAAAGTGATTTTTAAACAAATGTTTCGAACAATTTGGCAAATATGCACAATTTACTAATAGGCCTATAGATATTTATCAGGTTTTTTTTGTTCGCACTTGTGGACTGGGATTACACACGCTGATTTCCAAAAATCTGTAAATTTTCTCGTTGACAGAGATTGATTGTATAATAATGTTAATGGTGTTGCTAGGCTGAAACTACAATTTTTAACGAATATTGAGGGTATTTTATCCGATCCTGCTCCTTTATTCGGATCTAAATCGCGTAAACCATCCATGACCATCTCTCTCAGCATAAATGCAAGTTGTTTGAGCAGGAAGTATGATGTGGACCATCTAATTTTGGTACAAAATAGGATTCGAAAAAGTTACTGATACTTTGACCATCTGAGGCAACTGCGTTTCCCAACTTCATTTCTGAAGGGATTTAATTGGCTTTATTGATTTTAACAAGTTATCAAAATTCTTTAACATTCGAAGGTATGTTATTTTCGATATTTTTAACGTACTTCTGATAGTCTATTCTGATGAGATTTTTTGAACGAAGTTTTCCATTTTTTATGGAATTAATTTTTTTCTCTAATTACTTTGATGTTAGAGTTTGAGAAATATTGGGGAAATTTCACACCTCACTTTTTCAGCCAATCAAAAAATTGGTTTTTATTTAGTTGTCATGGCAACCCAAAAAATTTCCGGAAATTTTTATCGTCCTGGGTACCCTGGGCGAAATTAATAGGTGGAAATTTTTCTGTCAAATATTTGACATGTGATAGTTAACATTTTGCTTTTATGTACAAATGGAATGTTATTTTTCATATGAAAGGAGATAATATTTCATAATTATATATTCACTAAATATTTCGAATGTGTCTGAAAATATTTTGATATCAATCAAATCTACCTATGCTTGACTACATGAACTTAATATTCGAAACAATTTTATTCAACTTATCTTTTCGTGAATACTCGGCTGAAATTTGCAAGAATTCCTTTCCACATCACTTCCCAATAGACAATCCGCATGGACCAGTCAAAACTATTTTAGTTCTGCGTGATGTGCAATGTAATTTTAGGTTGAAAATGTCGCAAAATTAATTTTCCTTTCTCACATACAAACACCGCCACTAATACCAACGCGTAACTGTCATTATATCAACAAAAACCATTCATGGCCCACTGATGTTACAACTTGTTTTCTCTCAGAATAATCTACAAGTCAGTTGAATTAACCATTAATTTAATATATTTTGGTGTGAAATTTTCTTACCGAATCCCCCGCGTGCTTGAATTAATTGCTGGAAATAATTCAAGCACCAGGGAGATTATAAGTGAAAATTTTTGTATTTCCGTTTGGAAGGAACACACTCTTCGACTGCATATTGGATTTTGTTGAAAAATACTTAAAATATCGTTACTACGAAAGAGATCTGTCCGCTGTCGAGGATATGGAGTTGAAGAATTCATCAATATTTTCGTAATTTGCTTCGTAGTAATTCAAATAAAAGGTATCGGAGTCATGCAATGTGTGACATTTTTTAATTTTACAACAAAATGATAGAGTGGGGTGATGTGAGTCCTACTTTTCAACAACACTATTTTGTCGAGTAATTTTTTCTATAATAGAATGGTAACATAATATGAGGTCTAAAATTCTGTTATTCGCGTTCGTGCCACTGTCGAACTGCATCAGTCCACAAAAAGAAAGAGTATCAATATAAGTTCTGTTTTTTCGTTGTCTACATAAACAGGAAATTTGAGTTTCTACGTTCGGACAATTGAATTATGAATATGATGATCAATAAACGAGCGCTCCCCCGTGGAACAACCACATTTCGAGGGCATATGATGACTCTTACGCCCGTATGCATAGACGTTCGACAGCGACGCGCCAGCGGCTTTCCAGCGGTTAATGGTCATCGTTTGATTCACACGAATTTAGTCTCGCGCCAGCGGCTTTCCAGCGGTTAATGGTCATCGTTTGATTCACACGAATTTAGTCTCGCGCCACAAAAGTGACGACTGCGCGGAAGGGTTTGTTTTGGCGAAACGCTGGCGACATGCTGGAGACGGTCAGAAACATCTCCGGGAAATTTGCGAAGTGTGAGTCATGGATCGTGATTTAGACATATTATATATGATGCTAATAGAGATATCGGTGAAATATACATACCTTTTTCGCTAAAATATATTTCAACCAATCACATGACAGAATAACACATTTCGAATACAAATTTGGTGCCTATACTTGTGTTAATAGCCACAATGTTTCCAATGTATCCGTTTTTTATTTTCGATTATTATTAAAAACACTTCCTTATCACCAGCTGTATACTTCACTGCCATTTGTAATTTCTGTCTCATCACGTTTTTAACAGAGATTTGTTAAAGTTTGAATTAGATCAAATGAAATCCGCAAGTGGCAGCATATGTGTTTAATTTAAACAAAGGAACAGCACATTAATCATCCGTTCGGCGACACGTCAAAGGTGAGAAATCACAGCGAAACATGCTCCGTTCCTTCGCCGGCGACTTGCCAGAAAGCTCCCCGGGAAAATCTCCGAGGAGGCGCTGACGACCGACTATGCATACGGGCGTTAGGATCTACGTCACACGTATGCCGATCGGTTTCCGTCGGATTATTATTCGATGAAATATTGTTTGGTATGCTTGGCATACGCTAAACACCACTTGGCAACACCACATTTGCTAAAATGCTTGGTATGAGCCCGATATAAATGTATGAGAAAGGGAGAATGTTATTCAAAAGTATCACTGAAATCGTTAATTTAGTTTATGTAAGGAACGCACCTCATACATTAGGTCTCGATGCAATACATTTTTGTCGACGAAAATCTCTTTCGCTCTTCCAAGCTCATTAGGGAGATCGGAAGAATTGGGAAGCAGACTCTTCAGAAGCATTTTCACACAACGAGAATGGAACAGATGGAAATAATGGAAATGATGGAAATATTTCTTCTGCAGTAACACGTTGAAAATTGTTTTTTGACAAAAATCTTTCATGGGTATTGCATTCTGATTTTTGTTTGAAAATATCGTCTGCGGCTAAGAGACAAACTTTAGTCACTACTGTCCTTCGTTCCCAATAACCTCTCTGGTTGGGAGGTATTCATGTTGAAAAAGAAAAATAACTACTAAAGCCACGCTGGACATTGAACCAAATCAGACAGATTGTGGAAATATTTCTTCTGCGGTAAAGTCGGTAACACAGAAGAAATATTTCCATCCTTGCTGTGTGAAATTGGTCTGTAGAATCAGCTTCCCAATTCCTCCAATTTTCCTGATGAGCTTGGAAGAACGAACTAGATTTTCGTCGAAAAAAATGTTTTGGATATCTAATGTAACAGGTGCGTTCCTAACAATCCTAACATCAATAAAATTAACGATTTCTGTGAGTGGCACTTTTGAATAACGACTCGGAATTTGATTATTTTCCGACTTCGAAGTCGGAATTTTATTATTTTCCGACCTCGAAAGAAATTTTTAAAATTATATGGTTATTATTCTACGCCTTCGTAGATTTTGTTCCATTTTTAAGTAAATTAATATTTCTGAAACCAGACGTGACAGAATTTTTTGATAATTTTTTCTAGGTAATTCTTGACCGAATAAACAATAATTGAAAACTTCCAGCTGGAGTATAAAAACCTAGTAAACTAGTGATGTTTATTCAGGTAATTTCAGTGTAATAAATAAAATAAATTACCTATTTATTTTTTCACAAGTAAGTACAATGTAAGATATTTTAAACATTTAATGTTATAGTATATTAAGCAAGAAGATAATTGAGATCGACACATTAATTTTCCTACGAGCGTGCGGAAAAGTAACTTTCCCGCACAATTTTTCGTTTTGAAAGTTGTACTTTTCCGTACGATTTAAAATCGTTCGGAAAAGTTACTTTTCCGCGCGATTTTTACTTTTCCGTACGATTTTTACTTTTCCGCACGATTTTTGTATTTTAACTATTCTATCTTATTAGTCATTTTGTAGCATTATTATAAAAACTTGTTTATTTAAAATCTTGTTTTTTCATTAATAAGATGGGCAAAAACACTCGTAGGAAAAATATTGTACCTAACTCTTACGGAAAATGTCTTTTCCGCCCTTAACGGCTTGCCCGAACTCCGCTCCGCATCGTTCGTGCAACTGCCGTCGCGTGCGGAAAAGTACTACTATTTCAGCTAATATCTGAAAAGTCAAAGTGACATTTATATAAAAGTGACGTTTATATAAAAGTGACATCGGTAAATGAATTACTTACCGACGCCTTCGGTCTAGCAACCAGTAAACAAAACTTACCGTTTTGACAGATAGGTACCGTAAGTTATCAAAAAGAAAAAAACTGGATCGTTCTAAAACGAAAGTATAAGTAGTAACCATAATGCATATAAGATTTATATTACTGTTTCTAGAAATTAGATTATTCGTGGTGTTCTTTTCAAAGGACGGTAGTAAAATACATATATTTTAAAAAATAAAATATACTTTCATTTGCACTAGTTACTCGAAGAAATTGAAAATGACATCATGGAGGTCACAAATCAAATAAAAAAATTTCCACCATTATTATTTGGAGAACAGGCTTATTTGTTTAATATTAAAATTTATTTTTATTAATTAATAATAATAATAAAGTTATAGGATTAGAATTTTCCATTAATAAAAGGATGTTAAAATTAATTTATAATGTTAATTTTAATTGCCTTTTTAATTTAAATAAAATATTAAATTTTGAGACCTACCCTTAAATTGATTAACATTATTTTTTATATTTATTTTTTTATTTATTTTATTTAATATTTTAAATTATTTTAATTTTAATTATTTAATAAAAAATAATTTGAGTAGATACAGTCCTACTCACACAACTAAACATGTGAAATTCTCATTTATTTCGCAAAGGTTCATGTTGAGTGCTTTATCACTGGATATATTACGGGCTATAGTCCATTGTACGACGAATGCGCATTATGTGCGTGCGTGTTTTCACGGTTCCGCTATGTGAGTAGGTACTACAACTGTACTTCTGTAAATCTATACGCGCGCGCCTAATTGGTCTTCCTGACAAAAATGTGTTATTTGATAATAGTGAATAACTCTCGAAAAATATTATGAGTATATTTATTTTACGAGAACACCCCTGTCACCGCGTTGAAAAGTAATTAAAAACCCGTTTCAGCTTTGAGAGCGGTCGTGAAATTTAATATTGAAACAAAAACTGTTGTTCGAGTCTAGCGATAAGAAGGGCTACGAGGAAGGGTGACTAAATACAGCTATACAAGGGCAGGCCTGTCCCTAAGTAAACGAATAATCTCTCCCTTATGTTCTCAGTTAATTTATATTCGAGGAAAAAAGAAGAAGAAAGGAAAGGGAAAGAATTCGGAAGAGTTTTATTTACTACTATGGGCGACTAATTTTGGAAAACATATTTAGTATTTTTGCATATTTTCAGGTAAAAATAAAAAAAGTTTTTTTACAGAATCTCAAAATTACAAGTTCTTCATCCATATATACTGTTGGAACAGAAAGATCAGCTCATGAGAATCCCATCTTCATCTCTGGAATAAGAAAAAAACTGGATTTGTTTTTTTTGCAAACCTTCATGAACCTTCTTACTAGCGGATTTATAGTCGAAATGAATTGTTGTGATTAGAAAAAATTGGAGAAATAATTTGCACCGAGTTGAACCAAAAATAAAATAAATAAATGTATGTCTGATATAGTTACCATGCAGATTATTCTCCTACTCGAATCGGAATCGCACTGAAGGAGCAGGATCAGATAACCTCTCTCTCAAATAAATTACTTATTCTATCTAGCATCTCAATTAAATTGCTAATTTATTAGCAAGTTCAAAAATAATTGAAAATAAAAAAGTATACAGAACGCACATCACAAAATTAAACTGAAACACAAAATAGTTAAACACTACTAGTTTAAGAACACCCTAGAAATAAGATATTCAATATAAATTCTATTTGTAATTAGTATTTGATTAAAACATGGGCGAAATTTACACTAAGGCAAATATTTTAAAATTCGAACACTCTGATGGGTGCGTTTAAAATAAAGTGAAAAAAGTGAAAGTGGTTACATGGTTAGATTTTTGACTGGAAGTTTTGAAGGAAGTTGTTATATATTTTGTAAATTGAAGATTTACAACAATAAACCGAATACTACAAAATTTGAGCAGAAATAACAATGGAAGCCTTATTAATCCATTGAGCAAAATTACAAAAAAAAATTATAATGTTCTGATATATTGAGATTATGCGTACCGAAAGGAGAACCACCCCTAACAAACATTGCGGTGGTTTTATGTGCTGGTCGGCAGTCGACCAGCACATAATATTAGTGGCGAGACTGAGACTGAAACTCGAGTAAACGGAATCACTCGACTAGCGGCGATTGACTCTGGGAAGCAGTGGTTCAGATGAGTCGCTGAAATTGTCCAATGCATAACGTCACACAATTGGTGCTGGTCGACTGTATTCTGTCTCGCACATCGAAAAGCATAGCAAACGCTATGATGCGTTCAATTTTTGCCCGACCTGTATATTAAGGAAGAAATTACCTGCATGGGGGGAAATTCAAGAAATCAGCCAAAATATCCAACCAAGTGGTATCTTGCTGCGCATTGGAACTACTTCGAGGTGGAAAGACAAGGTACTGAAACCACTATCGTAAATTCTCCATCAGTTCAATGACGTATTTAGAAAACTATTTTCTAGCTTTTACGTATACGAATTTGATCAAATGTTTCACTCCAACACACATGAAGTGTATATGTTTGTCCCCTTTCATTCGTAGACAAATTGAAACCGCACGGTTAGAAAATAGCAGCCCAGTGCATTAAAACATTCCTAGAACTTTTATAAAAACAAAAATGTTCAATATAATAATAAGTAATAACAACTTATCAATGCTCATGGAGTGTTCCGAGAGGTAGCGGACGGCTATTATTATTATTTGCCGTGGCGCTTACTTATTTTTGGTGGAGTATCCGCTTTTCAGCTACACGAAAACCCGTAAAACCTACAGCACCACCCAACCAATTCATATATAAACATTTGACAATCAGTGACGACCATTCTGCTAAGAACTGCTTACAAACTATTTTTATTACGCATGGTCACAGAAATTTCAATTCACAGAACAGTGAAACATATGAAACTGTCAAACGAATTATAAACAAATTTCAATTTTAATTATAATAATCAACTATAGTTTCAATCTACTTAGGGAATGATTTAAAAAATTAGAATCATTTAACTGTTATTACTTTTATTTCTTGATTATCAACAAATCCTAAAGAAAAAGCATACCTAACTGTTTAAAAAGCCACCATGAGGTTCTTTGAAGATTAGTGTGAAGATATCCACACTTTCCTGCCTACAGTTTCTGACGTGAAGGCTGTCAAAAATGGGATAGAGAAGAATTTATAGACGGTGTTGCCAAAGTTATCAGAGATCCCTAGCCAAATTTTATTATGTGCATAGGAAACTTTGCAGGATAAATAATTTGGACAGAGAACAAGCAACTACGTCGAACGAGAAAAAACAAGAGGTCTATTTGTAACCGAATCTGATTGTGATGGAATGTTTAGGTGATCAACTGAGTGATTAAAATGAGTCGAGTTAGAGAGGAAAATCTAATGAGCTTAAAAATGGAAGACATACAGTATGATGAAATTTCAAGTCATACTAAAGCATGCAGAGCGAGCAATACAGAGAAACCTACACAGAATCATCATTATTACCAAAACTACTACGACTTCGTGAACGAAATCATAAAAATGTCTCATAAAATTAAAAATATACAGTGAGCAATAATGAGAAACATGAATAGATTTATTATTATTTCTGAAACTACTGAGAGTCCATGAACTAAATCCATAGAATATCTTTCAAAATGAAAAACATACAATGTGATGGATTCTCAAGCTCTTCTGTACATTCTATTGATTGTATCACACGGTGTGTTTTTCATTTTTAAAGATATTTAAAGTAGGAGATTTGAGCCGGTTCTGGGCCTCCCCCCACCACTATGACGTCATCAGTGACCTTGACCTATGACCTATGACCTCGACCTATGACCTTGACCCATGACCTTGACCTATGACCTATGACCTTGACCTATGACCTCGACCTATGACCTCGACCTAGGACTTGACCTAGGACTTGGGCTTGCCCTTAGCCTTGACCATGATGTATATTGTTGGGAGGTGTTCAGGGTTTGTGTTTGTCCTAGAGATTGTGATGACTTGATTTTTTTTCATACACGGACAAGTACCTTTTGCCAAGTACTTAATATATTTTTCTTACCTCAATATCTTTCATGTATACTTACTCTGCCATTGTGTATGATCTAATGTGTGGAGTACGCATAAAAATCTAAACCGAAGTATAGAGACGTCTGCACGCCACGGATATCCAGTCAGATATGTGAACTGGCGTCACACACCCATACACTGCGGTGACTCATCGACTACTCTCCGTCCTCTCTTCATTGATATGGTGGGGATGGTTCTGCTGTGACGTTGTATGAATAGTCGAAGCGGATAGAATTTGTTCACCCTCTCTCCCACTCATCGATATTACATATAAAGGAGGTGGGAATGATTGTGAAATCAGTATTTTGTTGAGTTTTGTGCTGAGAAGACGACATCGATAAAATGTATTCCTGTGGTTGTGGTAAATCGTTCACTCGTAGTGATAATCTCCGTCGGCATCAACTTCAAAGTTGCCAAGGTGGCCCTTCTGTGAAAAGGATTAAGTTAGATGTGGCTGCATCGACACCAATGTACACATGCAATTGTTGTAATGTGACAATTCCTACATCCCAAGTTAATTCTCACAAAAGAACTCTCCAACACAGGAACAATGCATGTGTGCAAGTGAGTGATGGCATACAGATTATAAGGAATGCTTTCAAGTGTAGAATTGTGAGTTATAGAGTGGAAAGTACCAATGTTTACACTGAATATATGCCATTCTTCAATGAGATCAGGGAGAAGGTTATTGGATTACTTGAAGAGGCAATAAAGGTTCACAAGATCTTTAAAGTGAATATGGAAGTATTTGGCAGCTACATTGTTCAAACACGGGATTTGAGTGACACGAAGTCATTCAATTCACAGAATAAAATTGTGGATCAGTCTACGGATTTGGGTGCATTATTCGATGGATTCCGTGATGTCATTATTGCTCAGACTACGGAATTTGAAGAACGTGATTCAGGTATTTATTTAAAGTTTCATTTCTATTTATATGAATAATAAATTATTGTTATGTTTCAGGATGGAGTTGTGAAAAAATTAAGTTCCTCGAAGTGAACATCAACAAGTATAGTCCACTCAGCGGATGTTCGTATGTGAAGCTGCCCGAGTTCATTGAGACAAGAAAAGGCGTTGTGAATATTCGTAATGAAGATCAACATTGTTTTGCATGGGCCATCACATCTGCATTGTTTCCTGCGAATGGTAGAGTGTCAGAAGTTTCCTCATACCCCCACTACGCCAATGTCTTGAATGTAACAGGTATGGATTTTCCAGTTAAACTTCAAGCTATAAAAAAGTTTGAGGACATGAATGATATTTCAATTAATGTGTATGGGTTAGAGTCAAAACTTGATAAGGGTAAAATGAAATATGAAGTGGTTGGTCCGTTGCGTTACTCACAGAGAAGACTTAGAAGACATGTTAATTTGTTACTTATAACAGATGATTCTGGCAATAGTCATTATTGTTGGATTAAAGACCTTTCTAGGTTAGTTTCAAGTCAACTATCTGCGCATGAGCATAAAAAATATTTTTGTGATGGATGTTTATTGTATTTCTCTCACGAGCGATTACTGTTACGTCATCAGTTGCATGACTGTAATCACTTGAGTACTACAACACCATCAGTCAATTTCAGAATCAACAAATATGGTAAAATGTTACCGGGTAATGCACTTATGTTTGAAAATTTTGAGAAACAAATGAAGGTGCCATTTGTAGTTTATGCTGATTTTGAATCAGTTCTCAAACCCATTCAAACTAGTCAACCCAACCCTAAACACTCATTCTCGAATAAAACATACAAACACGAACCTTATTCATTTGCTTATTCGATAAAATGTTCATACAATGATAAATTATCGAAATTTGTTACATATAGGGGTGAGGATGCAGCCGAGAAATTTGTTACAAAACTTGAAGATGATTTGAGAAATATTTATCACAATTATTTGAGGTATCCAATTCCTATGGCTGCACAAACCCCCGCGGAAGAAGCAGAGTTTTCTTCTACACAATTTTGTGGAATATGTGATAAACCATTCACGGGTGGTGATGTGAAAGTGAGAGACCATTGCCACCTCACTGGAAAAAAAAGATCACCTGCCGCACATTCCGTATGTAACTTAAATTTCAAATTGCCAAATTTTGTTCCAATCATTTTCCATAATCTGAGTGGGTATGATTGTCATTTGTTCATAAAAGAACTGTATAGAAACAAAGACAAAGTGGATGTTATTCCACAAACTAAGGAAAAATACATTTCTTTCACTAAGCATCTATTCACTCACACATACACTGACAAAGACGGAAAAGAAAAAAAGAATTTTTTGAAAATGAGATTTATAGATAGTTTCAAATTCATGTCGAATTCTTTGCAGAACTTAGGTGCTAACTTAACATCCGATCAGTGTATTGAGATGCATAAACATTTTCCACAAATTGACAAATTCAATTTGATGAGACAGAAAGGTGTTTTTCCATATAACTTTGTTGATCATATTGACAAGTTGAATTATCCAACTCTACCCACTAAAAATCAGTTTTATGACAATCTTAACGGAGAGCATATATCAGATAAGGATTATATGAGAGCGAAACTTGTTTGGCATTTATTCGAGTGTAAGAGTTTAGGGGAATACTCGGATTTATATTTGAAGTCCGATGTTCTTCTATTATGCGACATATTTGAGAATTTTCGAAATATATGCTTAGATAAATATAAATTAGATCCGGCACAGTATTATACAGCGCCCGGAATATCATGGGATGCAATGCTGAAGTATACGAATATTGAATTGGAATTATTGACAGACATTGACATGATTAATTTTTTCAAAAAAGGAATACGGGGCGGAATAAGTCAGTGTAGTGAAAGGAAGCATATAGCTAATAATAAATTTTTACCCGATTATAACCCAGATGAACCTTCATCATACATATCATATTTAGATGCAACTAACCTATATGGTCACAGTATGTCACAACCATTACCCACCAACGATTTTGCATGGCTAACACCCGATGAAATAATCAATTTGGATGTAATGGGAGTGGCATCTGATAGTCCATACGGTTATGTTCTTGAAGTAGATGTTCATTATCCCCAAGAGTTACATGACAAACATGCTGAACTTCCCTTTCTCGTTGAAAGTTTAATACCACCACACTCGAAATCAAAAATTCCTAAATTAATTCCAAATTTAAATGACAAAAGAAAATATATTGTACATTATAAAAACTTACAGCAGGCTGTGGCCAATGGTCTTATTATTATGAACACACATAGAGTGTTGAGATTCAAGCAGTCATGTTGGATGAAACCTTATATTGATTTGAACACTGAAATGCGAAATCGATCTAACAACAAAGCTGAAAAAGATTTCTATAAACTCATGAATAATGCAGTTTATGGGAAAACAATGGAAAACGTTGATAACAGAATTGATGTTAGACTGGTTACGCATTGGGAAAGTATCAAGAGGAAAATTGGTGCTAGCGCCCTAATATCACGTCCAAATTTCAAAAGCTGTTCAATTTTTTCAGAAAATTTTGTTGCTATTCAATTGGGCAAAGTTAATGTATTGTACGATA
The DNA here is from genome assembly GCA_958298965.1 of Chrysolina haemoptera. Classification (NCBI taxonomy): domain Eukaryota; kingdom Metazoa; phylum Arthropoda; class Insecta; order Coleoptera; family Chrysomelidae; genus Chrysolina; species Chrysolina haemoptera. Next base: position 37,672,775 of record OY282585.1, on the reverse strand, counting down.
AACCGCTATATTTGGGATTTTGTATTCTAGAATTATCCAAAACAGTCATGTACAACTTTTTCTATGGATGTATTAAACGTCATTATGCAGAAAATGCCACCTTACTCTACACTGACACGGATTCTTTAATTTTGAAAGTAAATACCGATAATTTTTATGATTTCATGACCAACAATATATGCGAGTTTGATACTTCCAATTACAACGTAGGAAACCAATTCAATATTCCTATTACAAAGTCAATTCTGGGTAATTTCAAAGATGAATTTCCGAATGATCCCATAATTAGCTTTTATGGTACCGGTGCCAAAGCATATTATGTTCAGTCTGTAGGTAGTGAATTCAAAAAAGCAAAAGGTGTCAAAAGATCCGTCATAAAGAATGAATTGACATGTGAAGATTATAAGAAAATTGTCGAACAGGGTGGTCTAATATTCAGGAAGATGAACTCGTTCAGAAGCATATTGCATGACATGTATACTGAATTGAAGAACAAAGTTGCATTGTCATACCATGATGATAAACGGTTCATCATTCCCAATACGACACACACTCTTCCTTGGGGTCATAGCGATATAGAATTCTACCAGAATGATCCAGTAGAGAATATTCGTTGGGTTTCCAATATTATTCAATCTTTTTCCCAAGAGAGTCCTTTGGATCAATTACTTCATTTATTAACAGCTGAATTGAACAAATGAAATATCATTTCAAATGGAAAATTCACCACCATACTTATTTATTTGTATTTGAGATGTAATTACGCTTATTATATAAAAGTCAAATTATACTAGTCAATTTTAGTTAATGTCTTGTCCAGTTACCAAATATATAAAAATATATAAATATACACGTTATTCTGATTTCCTATTGTTTCATTTAAGAGAATAAATATCTACACAGAGATATATAGATTTTAATTGTCTTGAAATCATCAGTATGAAAGATATCAAGGTGGAAGAAAGATGTCCAAAGCTATTGATAAATTCGGCCGTAGACGAAAATGGGGTACTGTCAAAGTTCGAGTTCTTCAAGGTTCCCAAGGTCCTCAAGGTATGGGATTCAAGCTTTCGCCTGACGACCAATATGATATGCAAGGTAAAAGACTGAAAAATGCTGGTGAACCGATAGACGAGAGTGATTGTGTAACTCAATTATATCTCAATGAACAAATTACGGAGACGAAGGCACTTGTCCTTAAAGCCTTGCAGGCTGCCATACATGCCACAATGGCTAAGATTGTACCTGAAGCCCGTCAAGCATTCAATGAAAAAGTAGAGGAGGTGACTGATGATCTAGATCGCAAATACAAAAATCTAAAAAGTGATGTGGATATCAAAGTATGGGATGCTACAGCCACAATGACACGAAAAATATCAGAGTTGACAACTGAACTCGATTACAACAGCAAAAATCTGAAAAATGATTTGGATGCCAATGCATTGAATGTCACATCTGCAGTGATGCTGAAATATAATGATTTGGAAAGAAGGTTAGCTGAATTGGAGAATAAACATCCTGATGTTTGGCTCACACATAGACCAAAACTGTGGGCTCCAGGTAGTGATCCAGAACCCGCTGTTTGAAAAATAAATTTGTATTATGAAAATATTACAAATAAAATGTTCTAAATCAATGTTGAAATTTTTCATTTCTTACTCACCAAATATATTATAGAATTTGGTAGTGGGTGAGTTCTTTTTGAAAAGTATCAATTCAAGTTATGGAAACTTTGTACATTTTTGCCATTGAGTGGCGCAGATGCGTGTGTTTATGTTCTTTGTGTGGCCCTGAAAAGGGCCTATTGGGTGCTCCGAAGAGCTGGGTGCCATCCCGCATATTTATGCGGGACGACCACGGGGGGGTGAGGACTTAGATGACATCGTCATCCTCGTCATCCGATGACACCAAGATGATGGTGTCATCATCGGAGTCGTCCTCTACGGGGAACTCGTCCGGGTCGAGGTCCATATTTATGTCCTCGACACGGATATGGACCACTTGGCCATCATCCTCGAACTCATCCTCCGAGGAGCTATCGAAGTCGTCGACGCGTTGATCCATATCTTCGTCGTCCGAAGTCGACGGAGATGGATAGTTCCACACATCTGTGGAGTCCGACACCTCATTCACCTGAATCGGACCCCGTGGATCTCGATGGTAAAATGGATCCTGCCTCTCACCCTGGTATACCTGCTGGACCTGTACGGCAGAGACGATCTGATATCTTGCTATCATCGCTTCCCGTTCCAAATCATCTTCGAATTCGGCACAATGTCTCGGAGACGAGGTGGAGTCTGGAAGAGGCATCTTGGAAGACTGATACTATAATCTGAGCTGGCATTGAATTTATACTAGTTCGGGGGTGGCAGTGTAGGGTGGGAGAAAAGAGTGGGGGTTTGAAGGCTGAGAGAAATCAGGTGATGGGAGAAATACACATCATATTATTTTATAAAATATGTAAATAAAATATAAATAAAATATGTATATAAATAAAATATAAATAAAATATGTAAAAACATAATTCAGATGAATTGAAGAAAAATGCCCCATCCTCCGCATTGTTCAATGTGCACCAGACCATTAAATGTGCACTCCTATTTCACTTCATCTTTTTTTCTATTTTTATTCTAAATCTACATATACAAAACTTATATCTACTTACAAATAACTTAACCTTAACCTTAACATATCTAAAAATTAAAATTAGCAAATTGCTCCAGGTTGCTTCGGAGCCGTGCCACCAAAGCCACCCCCTGCGCCTTGGCGTCTTCCAGCCTGGTGACTAGCTGGACCTCCCGGAGACTTTGCTGCCGATCGCGGGCCATCAGCTCTGCCTGCTGGCGCTCAAGCTCTTCCAGCTGGCGGTTGAGTTCTGCCCGCGCCAGCTGACTGTCATCATAGTCCCGCTGGGCCTCCTCTATCTCACGCTTTGCCCGTTGCACACTCATCTCCAGCTCAGGTACGATAGGTGCTGGAGGGTGGACTTCTTCAGCAGTGGGTTGTGGAGGGGCAACTTCAACGACAGGTGGTAAAGGTGCGTCTATAACCGGTGTCACAACAGTTGAGGATGTCTTCTTGGACACCCTTCTTCTGCTGTTGTGTGCGTGCTTCCTCGATGATGATTTCTTCGGTGGTTTTGGAGGCAGGAAATCATCATCGCTGTCAGCAATTTGGATTATAGGCAAACCTTCCATCGACGAATTTGCTCCTGCGTCACGGGATCTCTTGGAAGCAACTCCGTTAATGAACCCACCTTGCCGTCTGCGTTGGTCCATCGTCAGCGACTGCATTTCGGGGACCTCTCTCCTGATGACGTCCATAACGTCATTGAAGTGCTCTTCGTCTGGCATTTGAGGTGCGGCGCCATCCACCCTGATGTTACTCAGGATCGTTATTGCTGCAAGACCAGTTAATGCGGGAGAATCCATAGCTAAACATACAAAAAAAAATTAAACGGGTTCATGATTACAAGATTGTTAACTTACTCTCAAATTATTACAGCTTGCTATAGTCTGCTAATTCAGTTGGCTGGTGGTTGATCTGGCGGGTGATCTTGTGGATGATGTGGTAGCTGATGTCAGTTCAGAAGAGTGACTGAAGATTATTCGGAGGAAGTTCTTGTTTTAAACACTCAGACCTCCACCCCACTCCTCTTCTTCTTCTCCGACCTCCTACTCCAATCCCCACTCCGACCACCCACTCCTCTTCTTCTTCTCCGACCTCCTACTCCAATCCCCACTCCGACCACCCACTCCTCTTCTTCTTCTCCGACCTCCTACTCCAGTCCCCACTTCGACCACCTACTCCGACCTTCCACTTCAATCCCCACTATGTCTTAAGCCACACCTCTTTCTTTAGCCAGTATCCCTCAGACCAGAAAACCCCACCCCATCATAACCCCACCCCTATTTCAGCTCTGTTATTTGTTACAATGTACACATCCACCTACGGGACAGAGCAGATATAGGGGTGAGTGACAAGAATAACAATTATGAGTGGGAACATTTGCATACTCGAGTGTATCATGTGAATTAACATGCTGATACCACTCACCATTATTATTCATGCCGCAATACCGTACAAAACAAATATCACATAGGAAGCGTTTTTCATTATCACAAGTTTTGATAGTAACAAATGAAAAGCTGCAACAGTACAAATTTGTTGCAACGTCTTCTAACACCTCTGTCATATTTATCTGATGGGCATTGCTCACGATCGTTTCGGGGACATCCTCACAGTCTGGTACAATTCCATCGTCTACTTCTGGTTCTTCTCCGTCATCTTCTAGGAACTCTTCTTCGACGAAGTCATCCCCAGCGGGTATGTCTTGGCGGCCATCTTCAAAATCTACCAGGTCATGGAATTCGCCATTGTCACCATTCTCACCCACTACAACTTCATCTTCTTGTTCCCAAACAAACTCGTCACCTGCCAACACATCAACTTGATTGTTGGCATCTAATTGGGAGAGGGCTTCCAATGCAAAACCAACTTGATCAACCATAATTGCTTTACAAACACAGTTTCTAACAGAAAATACAAAAGTCGAATGAAATGTTAGGATTTTGGACCGATTTTATATGTTACAATCGTGAGTGGGGGTTACCACCTCCACTAAACCCACACTTCATCTCCTGAGAATAGCAATTCCTCCATTAACCTAGATTTCCTCGTCATCTAATTAGTGACGCAAATGCAAACAACGAGGATACAAAAATACTGAAGATATTTAGGAAAAAATATTTGATTTTCGAATTAAACCACAGAAACATGACAAAAATATATCTTCAATTTTTTTTCTAGTAGAATCCACCCATTCAAATCTTTTATCAAGTATGACATATTTCGATAAAATCCATTATAACGCGGATAAAAAAATCTTAGGAAAAAATATTTGATTTTCGAATGAAACCGCAGAATCATGACATAAATATATTTTCAAATTTTTTTCTATTAGAATTCATCCTTTCAAATCTTTTATCAAGTATGACATTTTTCGATAAAATCCATTATAACGTGGATACAAAAATATTAGAGATTCTAAAAAGAAATGTTTGATTTTCGAATAAAAGTGCAGAAACATGACAAAAAAAATATTTTCAAATATTTTTTCTAGTTGAATTTACTCTTTCAAATCTTTTATCAAGTATGACAAATTTCGATAAAATCCATTATATCGCGGATACAATACATTACAGCAATTCCAATATGCACTGATTCAACCCCGCATGGAAACGCCAATGATACCTGCCGTCTACAATAGCTTTAATATTTTAGTAACTGACCGGTGAGGGTGAATTTTACCTGAGATGACCGTAAATTCATTTCATTTGGGTAAATTTTTATTTCATAGCGTCTCTTTGCGATAGTTCAGTTGTGTTTTATCTGTAATGGCGTTAGTAACAAAATCTCAATCAGAAAGTGAAGCGGCGGTTAAGGCACTGTTGGACATGGAAAATATAGTGCCGACTATCATATCACCCATTAGAGAAAACGAAATTGTGGAACAATCGCCTGTGAAAAGTGCAAGGAAGCGTAGTAGGCCGATATCGAAAATAGACAAATTCAAAGAAATCGTCAAAAAAGCTAGCCCATATGCCCGGAATGCATGGAGAAAACCGAACTTTTCATTACAACCGAGTGTTAGGGAAGAATATAGAGTGGAGGACTTTAGCGACGACGACGAACCAACAGAACAACAGACAGACAAACCAAAAGACACAAAAAACACTACAGACTCAGGGAGTTCTTCTACAGACACAGATACTTCATCTACAGATACAGACACAAAACAGACAGACAACAAACAACAAAGGTCTACAGAAACGGAGAATTTTGTCAAGGAAAGCAAGCGTATGTTTGCTTTACTGGAGAAACTTGATTTATCGACTGATACAGACAATGAAAATTTGAAAAAACTGAACAGTACATGTGATAGGTATGAAAAGAAATTTCGGGAAGCTCAGATACAACGTGACCAACTGAAAAATAAGATAGGAAAGCGTGAAGAAGCAATAGAATTCAGGAAGCAGATGATGGAAAACTATGCAATTTTTTTTTCAGGAAATGATTAATATGCAATTTTTTTTCAGGAAATGATTAGTTGATGAAAGTTCTGAAAGGAGTGCATATATATTAATTGGTCGATGTACACAGTGAAGGGCGATGTAGAGGGGCCCTTCACGGACTTTCATTGATTAATTATTTGAAATAAAAAATCTATTTTAAGCTGGGATCGGAACAAAATTCTAGAAATGAAAAATAAAAATGGAAATATTCATTGATTAATTATTTGAAATAAAAAATCTAATTTAAGCTGGGATCCGAAATGCAAAAAAAATTATAATCGAATAGAAAAGAGAGGTTCATTGATTAAAAAACGATAAATAAAAAAAACTATTTTAGGCTGGGATTCGAACCTGTACAGCGCAAAATTCTAGATATGAAAAATAAAAATGGAATTATGCAAAAAAAATATAATCGAACAGAAAAGATAGGTTTTTTTTTGATGGGCGAGTTCAAGGTCACAAAACCAAAAAAAGCCCGAGAAATAAATCTCTTAATATCACCCTCCACCCACCTCCTAGGTGATATAGAGAGATTTCTTTCTCGGGGCACACTGCAAACTCACCACTGAGCTACGCAGCCTCCGAAAGAATTAGTCAAATTTCTTCTATATGAATGTTTTAAATCAAACCCCTGAAATGTATGCGACTAAATATACATGCTCCTACAATTCCGTAAAACTGAAGAGTTGGTCCATCTAGTGCCAAATAGCACAACACATATAAACTATACCAACTGAGCTAATGCGATCTCCGAAGGAATTCGTTATAGCTACCTCTAAAGACCTTTATTTAACCCCTCATGATAAATTCCCCCAAAGAAAATATGACTTTTTGTGATAGAAGTGCAAGTAAAAGGAACGTATGTGAAATATCTTGCAGTTTACAGGCTTGTAAATTGTACATGCTTCAAAAACTCTGCATGGGCAATTTACAAGCATATATTTTTGACCCTTGCTTGTGTTTATAAACTGCTAACAGTTCACATACGTTCCTATTCAAAAGAGATATTTTCTTTAGTTCAGAAGTATTAACTTTGTTAATACTGGAGGAATTTAACATGAAGGGTCAAAAACCCTGGGTGGGCACCCATGTATCTGAATCTTGGCGTATCCACCAGCCATTGAAGTGCAGAATGTTTTGATTAGGGGCAATGCATTGAACCGCTTTTCAGATATTTTGCTGCGATTTTTTTTATATATTTTTTTGGAAATATATGATCATTGCGAAAGTTTTTCATCATAGAACTTTTTTGAAATTCCCACTTATGAGTGAGATATGATTTTTTTAAATATTGATATCGAGATTTTGTTGTAAAATTTATTTCAAGTATAACCTACAATTTTATATTTTTTCTTGGAAGATATGATCATTTTTAATGTTTTTGACCAACAAACTTTTTCTTTATTATCATTCATGAGTGAGATATAATTTTCAAAAATAAGTAGGAGTAGGAGATCTGAGCCGGTTCTGGACCTACCCCCACCATCAACCAGCAAATTATTTCGCGGTTCGATTCGCGGCCGCGAATTTAATCGCAGTTCGATTCGCGGCCGCGAATTTAATCGCGTTTTGATTCGCGCTCGCGAATCAAAACAGCGGTCAAGGTCTCGAATCCGCGGATTCGTCCGTAGGTCTATTATTTTGAATTTTTCACTTTCTTGATGTCCAACACTTCTTTTTCCTATGAAGTTTGTGAAGGTAACTCCTGGGAGGGAGGGATATCTACTCCCTCTCCTTCTATGGTGGTTTGTTGTCATGTTCATTGTGCGCATGTACCAGTCGACTTGTTTGAATAAAATTTAGAGTCGCATTAACATCAGCACCATTTCTGTCCACATCCCATTGATATCACACATTCCTACGAGCTAAATATGTACTCATTACCAAATTTGTCTGCTGAAGAAGAAGCAATGCCATGTATTGCAACAAATGATGACTTTGGTTTTGAAGATATTCCGGTATATCACTTGTCATCCCAAGAAGGTTTCATCGATGAATATAACATTGATGATTATCTGAAGATGGGAGATATACCGGAACCTTCAGAAAGTGTTGATCCAACCCTTTCACAATTGTCACTACCAAAATGCCCGTCACTTCTCTCTCCTCTTAGTGTCGATACGAAAGCGAAACCATCTAGGAGAAAGTGTGCATCTACTGCTTCAAATCCCAAGAAAACAAGTAAGGGTGTACGGAAACCCCGTAAGAAGAAAGTAGATGACACCTTCAAGAATGTGATAGGTGATTTGGAAGATGTATCGCTTCATTCTTTTGGTCCACTGCAGCGTTGTGGAGACATGCTTAAGAAAGCGAAATGCAGCATCGTAAAATCGAGAGCTATCATCGTCAAATGCGATGACGATGTTCGAAGAGGTAGCATGGACGACGAGGTGGTTCTTCAGAAGCTCGATGCAAAGATTGTATCATCGAAGGCTGAACTGATCAAAATGTGTGAAGATGCAGATAAACTCCGTTTCAAAATCACACAGAAGAATCAGTCCGCCCTTTGTTTGAAAATGCAAGCTGAGATTGAGCTTCAGGAGTCCACTAAACTTTTTGATATGGTAGCATCTGTACGTGATAAGTGGCGAAAAGAGTTTGATCACGCATTCCAATCTGATAGTGATTAGCTCTGAGGATTATGAAATGTTATCAATGTTGTGAGTTGAAATGAAAGACTTTTTCAAAAATCTATGAAGTGGGGAGGAGTATGCAGATTATTTCGGTTTTGGCATACACTGGGCGTTGCGTTTGGTTGGGGCAACGTTCACCACTTCATGATTTATTCATTTTGAAAAAAAACTCAAAAATAGTTCTATATTTTCTATAGTTTATTAATAATCTTACAGCTTAGTGAGAATAATAAGTAATACAATTTCATTCAAATATTAAACCATAGCACTTTTGTGTAACCATGAATTCTTTCCGCTTGGAAGGCCTAACCACTTAATGTATAGTTTATTTCCTTTCCTCCTCAACACTTTTTCAACTAGGTATACGTCAGGATTTTGCGTTTTCAATAATTCTTCTCCATAAAAACATCCTCTAATCGGGCTCCCATCCATGTCTTCAAGAATATAAGTTATGGGGTATGTTTGGTTAATTTTAACAATTTTGAATAGTTCTGTTGTGTAATTGGCAGTGTAACCCTTTTCGAAAATATTCTTGTACTTGCTTATACGTACAATATCATTCATTCGAAATTTGGAAATACTTTGTTTTCTTCGAGGGATTACTTTGGAACTTTTGAATTTCAGTTTTGTTGCTGGCATAACATCGATTGGTTTCATACCAATTGTACGATGCACCTTATTGTTATATTTGCTTGTTATGATTGGAAGAATATTCAACCATTTGTTGTGTCCCATCGCTGAAAATTCTCTATAAAGCCACGTCTTTATTGTTCGAATTACTCTTTCAGCTATGGCCGCCTTCATGGTGCTGAATGTTGAATAATGGTTGATCTTATATTTTCGCATCAAAAATGAAAAAGAACTATTGAAAAATTCTGATCCTTGATCGCTTTGTAGATGTTTCGGGGAATAGTTGGCTTCTTTCAGCACATCTTCCATTGCATTGGTTACAGCACTACCTGTTTTATTTTTAATCGGCTTCGTCCATAGATATTTCGAGTAGCAATCAATGACCACAAGAACATATCGATATCCTTTGTTATGTTTAGCATAAGGTTGTAATTCGGCAAGATCTATTTGCCACAGATCTGCAAAACCTTTGACGGTGGTGGTTCTTCTGATGAAATTACGTCTTGCCGGCTTATGTAACTCATTGACAACTTGTCGTTTGACATCACTTATTTCATTATCCATCTCCTCGCAATCACTTATTTGTTTTCATTCAGACAAACAATTTGACAATGTTACGGCATCATATAATGAGAACAAACTGATCATTTTTGCTGATGTATTAGATTATTATACCTTCCTCACGTAATTCTTCAATTATGGAAATTATTTCATTATCATGTCCAGTGTGTCCAGCTGACTTTGAAGATATCAATAGCCGCAAACGAGCGACTAACTCCTTGGGTGAATTCCAGTAAACATAATTCGCAGGTTTGGGATCATACATTTTCTGCATTTTCATTCGATGGAACCCTTCACCTTTTTTTGTCCTACTTCTGGTCGTCTGATAATGTGATAAGTTTAGTATAGGTTTAATAACTTCACGGAATTTTTTAGATTTCGGGTGTTTGAAACCATTTCGCAGTAGATGTTGTTTGTAAGGTGCATTTGTTAGCCTCAATATTTTAGCATATGTATGACGAACTTCATCATCATCATCAACTTCAGGTGGGTTTTTCAAAAAAATCATGTTGTATAACTCCAGACTACTTGGGAATTCATGTGTTCGTGTTTTATTTTTGTTCCAAAATAATATATTTCCATCACTGAAACGTACATTGTGACTCCCCATTTTCAGTTTTTGTGTAGTAGGATCTAACCGTATGCCAAATATTCTGTCATAAGCTGCATTCTTAGTTTTGACATTTTCCAAATGTCTTTTCAAAACATCTCCAGTATTGTCTTCAAAATTATCAAATACGGACTTTTCATCTTTTCCGAATTCTTTGATGGTATCTGTCTCACTGTCAACAGATGATAATTCACTACTATATGATGAATTATTTCCCACTGAAGTACTCCTAACTTTTATTGGAGTAGACTGAGAATTCACTTGCTTCATCGAAAACGTCGGCTGTGGTGGCTGTGGTTTCGTGGTAGCAGCAGCTGAAGAAAGAACATTTAATGGCTTCATTATGGGATCATAGAGTTTTTCAAGCGCCATTCGATTTTCAATAAGTCCACTCTTGATAGAGTTAAATTTCTGCCGTACAGCTTCTGTTGTCTCAACAAGTTGGCGTTTCAAATTCAATTCATTGTTTTTATCTTCAACTACTTTATCATTTTTTGTCTTCATTTTGCTTCACAAGAGAGAGAATACACTGAAGTAACCTCTATGCAATTCAGCGATCGATTGAATGCGTATTGTATTATCATGGATATATAAAACTATCGAACCCCATGCGATATCTACCTTCATGCATTTTTCTATCCTTATCAATGACCAAAAATCCATATTGATCCTCCCAACATTTAACACACATCAATTGGAATTGCTTAAATGTTACATCGGGTGACACGTGATCCGAATAAATATGGTGTAGATTCGTTTCATCTTGCTTGAACATTACGATAAAGTTGGTATTATCTCGCACTAACTGTTTGGGCACTCGTGAATATGTTTGAGCAAGATAAAAACAGTCAACATCTTTATGACGTCCCATACAGAAATATGATCTTATAATATCCTGTTTTTCACATATTACATCATCGAAAATGAAAACAGAATTTGGTTTGGCATCGGATGGTTCCACTATTTCTGCATTATTACTGAATGTATAAAATCCCAACCCCTTGATGGGTTCCAATACATTTCGTAGGAATTGATATTTGGGTTGATTGAGTGATTTCGAATAGAGATAAACATTTGTGAATCGCAGTCCTTGTGGATGTGTTAAAAGAGAGATCATGGCATTCGTCTTTCCACAATTCGATGGTCCGATAATGAGTCCTCGAACAGATGATGGAAGTAGTGGACCATGCCGCAACACTTTCTGTCCATTCAATCCACAACCGAATTTTTCATCTAGATTATCTACAGCAAACTTTTCTTTCTGCTTCACAATGCGCATCGTACCGTGGTTGGAGACTATGTAAGCGATGATATGCTGTGAACATTTCATTTAAATGAGTACCATCAAACGATACGGATGTGTTCGTAGTGGATGCAGAAAAAGCGGTCGTGGATTCGTTAATAATTTAATAAACAAATTGCCGTTCGAATTACATTTACCCGGAGGATATCAGTATTGTGGACCCGGTACAAAATTGGAAAAACGTTTAGCCCGCAAAGATCCTGGAATCAATAAATTGGATATTGCATGCAAACAACACGATATTCAATATTTGAATCATCTAACTGATCTCACAGCGAGACATAGAGCAGACAAAGAACTCGAATACGCAGCTTGGAACAGGGTTAAATCGAAGGACGCTGGTATTAAGGAAAGAATAGCTGCCCTACTCGTTACCAACATTATGAAATCAAAGAGACGTTTCGGTATGGGTTGTAGTAGTACTACTGTGAAGACAAAGAAGAGGAATCAACCGAAGAAAAAGAAGAGAAATCAACCGAAGAAGAAGAAAAATAATCTCATAAAAATCGCCTTTGGTTCTGGGGTGGTTCATAAAGTGCGGAATGTACTGAAAAAAGCTGGGGGTGAGCAATTTGTGACGAATAATTTGAAAAAAGCCACCGTAGTGGCATTGCATGCAGCACGTAAATACCTCAAAGCTGCCGGTGGAAAGAAAACGATCCGCACGCCTCGCATAATTCCAATACCTAAAGTCGGAGGGATTCTACCATTGATACCAATTTTTGCTGGATTGTCTGCGCTCGGAAGTTTAGCTGGTGCTGTTGCAGGCATCACCAGAGCTGTGAATTCAGCAAAAGCAAGCAGAACCGCCCTGATCGAAGCGAATCGTCATAATAGGAAAATGGAAAGTGTGGCATTGGGTAAAAGTGGTAGTGGTATATACCTTAAACCTTACCGTAAAGGACTCGGACTCTATTTGAAACCATACAATCCAAAAAACTAGTTGATTCCCTACCTCGAAAACCTCTCACCGACATCGATCTCACTTATTATGCCAAGAAAATGAAAATTCCATACTTTCGCGGTATTTTCATGCGTGATACATTACCCACTAGAGGTCCACGACACCGCGAGACCGCCATTGTCAATTTAGATGGAATAAGAGGATCGGGAACACATTGGGTGGCATACAGCAAATGTGGGAAAGACATTACATACTTTGATAGTTTTGGAAATCTACCCCCACCAATAGAGTTGATTCAATACTTCCAGAAATGTTCGAAAGTGAAAATTCTATATAACTATGATCGCCAGCAGAAGTTCAACACAGTTTTCTGCGGTCACTTGTGCCTGAAGTTTCTCTCTGAATTATTATAGAATGGATAAAACTCCAGCAATGACTCGAGAGGCTATTAGGACGATGGGATTATCACTCAAAATGTATTCAAAATATCGGACCTTGACAAGAATGGATCGAGTGATGCTTGCAAATATGCCGAAGGAAGTGATACTCGCATGCGCTGCACATGAGATTGCTTCTGTTTGGGAAAAGTTACCTAAAAGTCTACAAGATGATGTTGATATAATGAAATATAGATATTGCAATGACCACCACAATCTTGACGGCGAAAGCGTTTCAGATTCTGATGTGAATGATGGTCCTATACCTCGAAAAATATTCTGCTGTTATTGCAATATAAAGGATATGAATATTGGTGCTAATAAAAATGAAATGGATATTGATGAACCATCTCCGAAAAAGCGTAGGTTGTCCCGAGTGTGTTGTAGACAACAATAAATTGAAGTGAAATCCATAAAATGTATCAGTCATGTCACGGAAGTTCGAACTACAAGCTGTCGGGACGAGTGTCTTGAGTGCAGACTTTTTCCCACCCGTTGAATTGGATAGAAACAGTCGTTATGGATTGGGACTTTTAGGATTCTATGGATGCAACACAGTAAATAATATAACTGAAAAAAACAATGTGATCAGTTTTAGAATCAGTGATATAAGTTCACCAATACTTCAGAAGTACACAATTGAAATTCCATGTGGTGCCTATGAAATAGATGAGATCAATGCAGTTATTCAGAAACATATCATGTTTCGATTGTTTCATGGGAAAAATCAAAACGATACCAATGCAGATGATATATTCTACCTACATGCCAATAATAATACTTTCAAATGTGAGATGCGATCAAAATATGAAATTGATCTAACTCATCCGAATTCCATAGCAAAGATGATGGGTTTTAATTTTGATAGATTTCAACCGAATCAGATACACGAATCCTCACATCCGATAAATATAACAACTGTGAGACTAATCCGCTTAGATTGCAACATTATATCTGGTTCATACATAAACAATGAAGAATCCCACATTCTTTTTTCATTCGATATCGATGTGGAGCCTGGATTCAATCTCACAAAAGAACCACACAAGATTATATATATGCCCATCAGTCCAGAAGGTCGTCAGTTGATTCACAACATCACAGTGCGTATTTTGGATCATAATAATAATCTCATTGATTTTGGAAGTGCAGAAGAGATTGTTATAATTTTGGAATTGAAAAAAATCTAATAACTATTATGGGTTTTTGTTATAATAGACAGAATCGACAAGGATTTGAAAACATTCCACAAATAGCTAAAAAGGAAGGTTCGAATAGAAAAAGGCTCATTCCAAAAGTGTACGCTAAACAGTTAGCACACCACACTGCTCTCTCGCTGAGAGATCTCAAATTTTTGAAATCAATTGGACTGAAAGTAAGGAACAATGGTGCTCGAAACAAATAGTGAAAAGTTGAATATATTTGACGAGCCGATGCTCGATCATTCCCTCACAAGTTTACATGAGCATACATATAAACCATATGGATCACCATTGTTTAGGAATTCAGATGAAATTCGAATTGCAATCAATAATCAAGACGTTATACTTGACATTGCTGAGAGTTTCATTTATATAGAGGGTAAATTCACACCTAAAGATGAAACAAAATTATGTTATCTCTCGAATAATGCAATCGCCTTCCTTTTTGATGAAATTCGCTACGAAATGGGTGGTGAACAAGTTGCTGTGGTCAGGAAGCCGGGGATAACATCTACAATGAAGAATATGATATCATTTGGACAATCGCATGCTAACACTTTATTGACAACTGGATGGGGACTTTCGGAAACTAAACAGGATATCTTGGATACAACTAGTCACGTATTCAGTGGTAAATTACCACTGAAATATTTGATGGGTTTCGCTGAAGATTACAACAAAAGTATCTTGAATGCCAAACAAGAAATGATTTTAATAATCGCTCGATCCTTCAAGAACTCATATATTGGTGAGGTTGATGCTAATTTGGAAATCAATAAAATTGAGTGGAAAATAAGACACATAGTGCCAGAAGATAAGCACAAGCTCAAACTTTTAAATAGAATCAACAAAAGCGGTCTGAATGCTAAAATCAAGTTGGCTTATCGCATGTGGGATCTCTATGAACTTCCATCACTACGTGGCACGTCTTCAGACATATGGGCTATCAAGACAACCAACGCCCTTGAAACACCTCGTTACATCATCATTGGATTCCAAAGCACTACCACTTCTGAAGACAGGACAAAGGACATCACTAAATTCACAACTGCTGATATCAATAACATTCGTGTGTACTTGAACTCTGAAGTATACCCATATGAACGTTGGAATTTGGATTTCGATAAAAAACTCGATACTTCGGCTTATTATGCCTATGAGAACTTTCAACGAAGTTATTATGATAAAGATATGAGTGAACCTCTCATGGACATTGGTCAATTTCGACAAAATCCACTATTCATCATTGATTGTTCACATCAGCCGAATGCCACAAAATCATCAACTATTGATATTAAGCTCGAGTTTGAAACTAGGAAAGTCAACTTCCCAGCCAACACCAAAGTATATGCACTCATTCTGCATGATACATTTTTGACATACAATGCATTGGATGGTTCAGTTCACTGCAGATATTGATGAAGACACACACACACACATTTTTTTCATTTTTCTTTCTTTATTCATGTAAAAGAGAAATAGGTAAATAAAACATGTGTAAAAAATTTTTATGTTTTTTTATTCAAATATCATTAGCTTAGAATTCAAATAGTCTTAGGTATGTACAAACAATCTAATATAACTTCTTCTTCATCTTCATCATAATTTTCTCCTTCTTCGATTTCACTATCATCATCATCCAGTTGGTACTTTTTGATGATGTCTTCAGGTAGGTATGGTAGGAGGCGGTGGAGAAATCTTTTCAGCTCACATTCAATCATTGCGTCGCAGAGGTGATGTAGATCGAAAGAACCATCTGTATATTTCTCGCAGAGATCCACACCCTTTTTGTAGTTCTCGTAATCACGCATACAGTGTTGGATCCTTTCTTCATCATAGCATACGCTCAGGTCATAAATGGTGGCGTGGTGAGCATCCTCGCTCAAAGCACGCAACTCAGAAGTTAACCTTTCAACGGCGGAAGAGATGTCTATGGCTTCGGTCCAGTGTTGACTTGCATACATCATCCACATTTTTCAAAAATGAAGCTATGATCAAAGAGAAATTATTGAAATAAGAATGCTACAAAAATAATCAGTACTACTCACATTAGACTTTTGATGATGTCTCCACCGAAGAGTGTGTTTAACAATGTATGAAAAGTTTTTATATTTTCCTTACAATTATCACCTATAATATAAAAGAATCAGAATTAGAAGATATGACAAGTGGAAATTATATATTACAATTATTCAGTGAGATCAAATTTGACCAACGATCTCGTTTTCATGCCGGCAAAGCTTTGTGGACTCTGACCCAAATATGCTACTGTATATTTACCACCTGATGAATTGATGCATGCTACATCATCATCGGTAAATTGTTCTGAAACGCGTTTTGGCAGCCATGTTTTGAATAATGTATCATTGCTTACATCAAGTAGTATCAATAAAATGGATTTACCAAACCGGGTAGAACAAACTGACATCGTCTTAATTGGGTAAGCTTCATTCAGTGGCAAAGATGATATTACTTTTTGCTCTAACACTTCCATCTCTTGTTTAATTATAGAATTGATTTTTTGTAAATCTACTTTTGGAACTGACATGATGATAATATATATGGAAAATATAAATAATTTTCAATAGAAAAACACACTCACTGATCTCTCTCACTGTGTAGGCACTGAATAACTTCACTACTCTTGCTGACTGCTCGACTGCTAGGTATACAACTTCTGATTTCATATCACCATACCAACTTCTTTTATAATAGATAGTGAACCACCCCCCACCACAGACTTATGAAACATGTATGATACAAAGCCTCCACCATGCGCGAGTTTGCATCGCATCGATAGAGGGCGGAGAGTAAATAGTAGTCGATGAGTCACCGCAGCGTATGGGTGTGTGACGTCAGCGCGGATCCAACCCACCCTATCGAGAGCGAGGGTGGATGCGCATAGCGTCACGCGACCCCTCCTCCCACCACCATCGCAAGGTATACATCACAGGAGAGTAATCAGAGTTCACATATCTGACTGGATCTCCGTGGTGTGCAGACGTGTTGTACCCTCTCTATACTTCGGTATAGATTTGTATGTGTACTCCACACATAAGGGTCATACACAATGGCAGAGTAAGTATACATGAAGGACATGGAAGACATTGAGGTAAGAAAAATAAATTAAGTACTTGGAAAAAGTACTTGTCCGTGTATGAAAAAAAAATCCAAGTCATTATAATCTCAATGTCAAACACAAACCCTGAACACCTCCCAACAATATACATCATGGTCAAGGCTAAGGGCAAGCCCAAGTCCTAGGTCAAGTCCTAGGTCGAGGTCATAGGTCGAGGTCATAGGTCAAGGTCATAGGTCAAGGTCAAGGTCAAGGTCAAGGTCATGGGTCAAGGTCATAGGTCGAGGTCATAGGTCATAGGTCAAGGTCACTGATGACGTCATAGTGGTGGGGGGAGGCCCAGAACCGGCTCAAATCTCCTACTATTTAATGGATTTGGTTCACGAACTCGTAGAAGGTTCGGAAATAATAATTCTCATTCTCATTATTGCTCGCACTGTACGTTTTAACAGGGCTTGAATTCCATCACACTGCATGTATCGAATTTATGGCACTGAAGTCAAGCAACTTATGCTCTATTCATTCAAAATATTCATCCTAACGACATTGGCTACTTTTGATTAGATATCACCAAACTCCTAGAACCGTGTAATACTCGAGAAGAAAGTATTAAATGATACAGGACTTTGGTAATAATAGTATTTCATAGCTAAATAATCTGCTTGTACTTAGAAACTCACACAATATCTTTTTTTTCACACTCAATTCATCATTGAATTATAGGGTGTTTTGCATATCCCAACATGCATCATTCAAATGTAATCTGGCATTACATTTTATTCTGAAAAAAAAAAATTGTAGATGTATCTAGGGTGTCAGGAAAGAAAGCGAGTGGTCTAGGGAATAGGGCAGTTTGAATGTAATATTAAATATAAAAACAGAAGTGTTCACGAATGAATTACACGAAGATAACCCAATGGAAATAAATATAAAGAATGTTTCTTTCATACTCTGGAGCCAGTACGTACCTACGTACCTACGTGCCTACTCCTTTTCATCCCTATTTCTATTGTCCCAATATCTAGGACGCCGTCCGTAGAAGCCGCACGGCTGTTGTTTCCTCATTCCACCAGCTCATTAGCAAGTCTAACCGCGTTTCTCTGTCGTTTTAACAGGTTCTCTTAATTCTTCGGTCGTCTCCACGCAATCCGAATTCCCACTTTAGTTTTATCATTATCTCGAACTGGGGGTGGTTTGATGCGTATTAATTGAAACATGATATTCATTGTTTTGAGTTCGTGAGTAGATAAGAGAAAGTCAATATTTTGATAGCGAAACGACCGGTTTCTCTTGGGCTCATTTGACTGATGGAAATCTTCGGAGTTGGTCTATTTTATTTTGTACCTCAGTTTAGTTGTGATGTTTTGTACCCCAGTACAGGTAAAACAATAGGTTTGATACACTATTTTTTTTGTTTTGAACTTAATCATATAACGGCTCAGTATTCAAGAAGTACTAAAAACCCGTCAACCACGAAGAAGCTATTACTGAACCTGCTGTGGAAGGACATTCTAGGTGGTGCCATATTTTTTTGAACAGGCAAGGTGAATTGTTCTCTTGGTCACCTCAACTCTCGCCTGTATTTTACCCACGACCATCTTCACTTCGACGTTGTCGAAAGTCTGCAAGGATTTAGAGCGTCTATACCCTAGGCAAACCCTTGTAACATTCAGCGCGTTAGCACCCTTTCTGTAGTCAACCTTCAACCCTCGCAGGCATGATTACGATACAAATGGCGCCCAACGTGGGGCCAGCAATACAAAGTAGCGACTCTAATGTTGTCCAACCTACCCTGTCACTGATGAGCGGCAAGAAGCGCAAAACGCGTCTGTAGGTGGTTTTTCCCAGCCTAATGAAGAATAATCTGTTGTATAATTACAATAAGCATTTGCAATTGGGTCTTCTAGTATAGGTATCATCCCATCTCGAGTATTCTCATTTCGAGTATTCTCAAATTTCAGGTGAAAACTGTGCCATCTCGAGAGTGGGTGTATTTCTACCTGTTTCTTAGGTTCATTTTCGAGTATCGTCCTAAATAAGACGGCGGGTGACTTTAGGTTGCTTTAGCATTCGCTATAAGCGTAGATCTGAATTGGCCAATGTGAAAATATGCGATTTAAATGATGTAACATCTGTATTCATTGTGAAGGTTCCGACACACCATGTTTTTCGTGTAGGTCGTCGGAAAAGTATGGTGTATAACTCGTGGGGAAACTGGATATTTCATACTCGTTTGACACTCGCGAACGGCTCGTTGTCATCATTTTGTCAAACTCGTATGAAATATCCTATATTCCGCACTAGTTGCACAACATACTATTGTAAATTACTATCCTACAAAGATAGACCAAAACTGTTCAGATGTTGATAGATTTGAATACCTGTGTTCTGCTGAAAATTTCCTATAGAAAGAATTTTTGCATTAACTTGAAGAGGCGATTAAAAAAAACCGGTCCATATATCGGAAAGCGTCCATTGTCCATCGGTCCTTGATTCATCGATTTTAACATCCCATCATTTTCTTCGATTCGAGACATTTTCGTCAAAATTAAACCTGTCGAGCTCATTCGTACATGGCAACCAGAAGAGGAGCGCGCCCAGCTTGTTCTTTTTTTGATATGCATACGAAACGTCAATAACAGTTTAAATTGGATTTCAGATTTATTTTCCTATTCACAATATGGATGCATGTAGATGTTTGCGTTCATCCCGATATTGCTAAATATGAGGCATTGGATGTTCGTCTGAAAAACCAATATGAAGAAGATATATGCATATGAGCATATGTGTTCCATTTTCAGCATTTTGCAGTGACGTGTCGAAATCTACAACTGAAATTCATGGGAAGTTAAAAAAAGTAAATGAAAATGGATGATTTTTTTCTCAGCATAACGTTTTAACAGAGAGATAATTTGTTTTCGAAGTATCTCATATAATGATAATAATAATAAACCATTTATTTCCAACAGGTACAAAAACCCTCTTTGTAACATATTTTAATGTGTCAGAGACAGACAAGAGAAAGGCAGGGTACACTGGCAAATAAAGGAACAATGACGCAGTACACAAACGGGCGAAAACTGATTTTGATTCCAGTCACCACCACACAAGCTCTCCCAGACATGAGAGCGAACACCCAAACTTTGACCTTACAATACTTAAGCTAAAAATACAAGCCAGTGATCAGACAACTCATTCAGTAATAATGTGGTTATCGATTTTAATGAGTCGAAATTAATATCGTATATTCCAGAAATACGATTAAAGTTTTGGCACATAATATATATAGGGCTCTGAAGGGTGATATTGGTACGTGAATTACCTACATGAAATGTAACACTAAGTCTGGACTCTAAACGGGACACAAACCAGTCGATTTCATGCAAAAGATATGGACAATCGATGTTGTTATGAATTAATTTGTAAAGAAATGAAACAGCAGCAACAATCCCACTCATGTATAATAATTTCCATTTGCGAGTACAAAAATCGTAGTTTGCTATCGGCTAAATAGGAAGGAACAGAAATGCAAGTGGAAAAAAATATCGGATAAATTACGTTACCATAGCAACGCTAGCATTTACTGTTCGTTCATCAAGCATCGCGCGTCGCATCAGTTTGACAATAATTGTAATTGTCAAAAACAGATTTAAACAGGAAATAATATTCCACTAAGTTTGTCGGGATTTGAATTTCGTTCTTTCTAAACATTATTCTTCCATTTACTGTTTTTTAGTTTCTTAAATGAAGTGTAATTGAATTGAATGTTCTATTCATGGGATTGTCTTAACAAATACCACACGAGCTCAGATCTAGCAGGATATTTTTTACGGTGGTTTTCTCATTCTTACTTTCATATAGGTAATTTAGCTCGATCTGTTCTGACAAAATCACGAGAGCTCTCGTTAAATTGCCAATGAAAGTAAGTATTCGAAAACAACCACAAAAAATATCCGGCTAAATCTGAGCTTTGTGGTATTACCCCAATAATTTGCCTCTGGATAATTATTGTCTTCACGAAATACTAAAAATTTTAGGAATTCTCTCTGGACAGATTCTTTCTTTAAAGTGACATTGATTGATTAAAGAAAAATTTTTGACGTTTATTTTCTGTTGTACTTTTAAGCGTTAGAATTGTTTAATTCTCAGTCTGAATAGGTGCGCCAGGTGCTCAGAGCAACTACGTTAGTAGCATGCGTATGTTTAGGAATTTTTTCCAATTGTTACTTTCTGAATTCCTATGCGTTCTCTATCCAGCCTTCAGGAAGGCAAGAGGTGAAATTTTTTCAAAATAAATGAAATATTTTGACTTGCCGATAGTTTTCAGAATTTTGGAAGTTTATTTTCGCGAGTCTTCGCACCTTTGCTAGGGGAGGGGGTCCGACTTCTCCAACCGACATTTTTTTTTCGTAATTTTCCACGGCTGAAATAATCATTTTTTCGAATTGCTACGCGTTTTCTATCAAGCTGTCAGAGGGGTGAGGAGGTATTATTTTTATTGAATCATTCAATGGTCCCATGTTTTTCACTACCTATTTTTAATGATTTTTCCGATTTTCGAGATCCGCAAAGACAGTCAGAAGGACATATAAACAGAGTGATTTAAATGAAAGCTTTTAGAGATAATTTAGAAACAAACCATCACATGTCCCAAGTGGGTGGAACATAGCAACTGAAGTTTGTCTTTTAGCCGCAGATGATTCCACAACTGATTTTATGAACATCCTGTTTATATTTTCAAAAAAATCAAAATGCCGTGCCCAGTTTTATCTAAAAAAAACAATTTTCAAAGTTCACGGCAGAAGAAATATTTCCATCATCTTTAATGAGTGAAATTGCTTCTGAAGAGTCTGTTTTCCATGTTTTCCAATTTCCAATTGAAAAATCTGCTATCTGAATGAAAATGCAAATTTTCACTTTCAGATTTTTTTCATTTCAGTTAGTCTTTCCACAATATTTTTTAGATATAGTTCAATGTTCAAGGTCAATTAGCTCAGTGGTTGAGACTGAAGCGTTCAAAACCATTGATTGCTGGTCGGCTAGGTTCGAATCCTCAGCGACTTCAGATTTTTATCTGATGGCCCGAGAAAGTGCTAGGAATCGCCCGTTAAAAGGTAAGACCTCGTTAATCCTTGGCTCGCACAAGTTTCGACTTTTGAGGGCTGCCGTTCGTAAGGGGGCGTCAGCTGGTTAACGGAAAAAACAATTAAAACAATTAAAATTAAATTGTTCAAGGTAAATTTAGCCTGGGAAGTAGTTGTTTTCTGTGGGATATTACAAAAAAATTACAATTTTTAATTTCAATGGAGAATGTTTCCCCTTTCAACAAGAAAGAATACCTCCCTAAAGGTTAGTTATCTTGAACGAATGAAACTAGTGACTAAGTTTGTTTTTCAGCCGCAGATGATTCCACAACAAATTTTATGAGTATCCTGTTCATATTTTCAAACGAAAATCAAAACATAACGCTTCACAGAGATAGCAACACGTCCTCAACTGAGTTCAAACAAAATTTAACAATAATAAAAACATAGTCTTCAATATCCCCGTCCGTAATAAAATGGTGTTCCACTCCATGATTTCCAGAAATACCCATTTTATTAGCGATATTGATCTTCGGCCACTCCTAAAAAAGAAACAGATTCATATGCAACCCGAGCTGTATGCGGTGCATGCAGATGCAGATACATGAGTGCAGCTTTGTTTTGTGTTCAGACTGACAACTGAATATTTAATATCGCGAATCGGCAAAAAAGAAAATCCAAGCTATTACTACAGGAAAATTGGGCGTCATTTAAATTTGTATATATTGAAATTTCTTGTTAGGAAATGGTCTGATAAGCAATATGTGAAAAAAATATTTATTGTAGTTCCATGAATGACTGAGATATTCATATAGACTATGAATTTATTTGATATTTTTGAGGTTAAAATATGAGTTACTTGCAGCTTATAATAATCAGAACCGAGTGATGAAATATTTTTTTACGAACCAAATCTTGTAAGTGTATTTTAAATTCCAGAATGCACTGCAGACTTCGGAAACCGCAGTGTGCGGCTTTCTAGACATACAGTATCGGAAACTTTGCATCGGGGGTATAGACAGACATCTACGCGAGCAACAAGGATCGCAATGATAATGATAATACCACATAAATAAGAGAGGCGCACTACTGAACAACATACAATTTGCGGCAATTCTCGGTAGCAGGGCGTTTTTTTTAGGGCCCTCCCAAACTTTTGGGACTGTCGGACAACTAGACAACATATTCTGAAAAAATTAACATGGTCGATCGGTCATGTTATGACGTCATACAATTTATTACCTCACATCTAATTTTTTCAAAATCGGTTAAAAAAATAGTAATTTAGTGGTAATATTGTCGGACAAATTGTTTGGGACATTCTAGTTATCCCAAAAGTTTGCAGGGGACCTAAAAAAAAAGCCTGCTACCAAAAATAGCCGCAAATTACATGTTATTCAACTCAACATTAAGAATACATATACGAAGAATCAACGCTGAGGTAATCAATTATTTTCTCGGTATCGGGCCTGGGGACTAATAGAAGGGGTTTTTATCAACACACTACACGAAGCTGTCTGTTGTTTTCTGAAGTGGAGAAAATATTTAATAGAGAGGTATTGACATACTGCAAGACTCCACTGATTATCTTATACCTCAGGAGTACTCAATAAAAGCTCTACCTCATATGTAGGTCTGTCAGTATGTTGTCTCCGGTGACACTTAGTCCTGTTGTCCCATTGTAGTTTGCCTATATTTTGTACTGTCACAGTACTCAATGCAGTATTTGCGTGGTACCTTTGCACAATCTCTAGTCCCGAATTTGAGTCTATGAGCTTCACCGTATATGTACAAATATGCCGAATGCACGTGATATAACAGACCTTATGAGTCTTTTATTTTGGTGGCCTAATCTTTCATGATATAATTGCAACAAATCATCATTAGAAACTAAATTCACTTGTATTTCTGTAGTAGGCTTGACATTCTTCACAGACAGTTTGAACAACCCTCCAAATCGGCTCGTCGCATCAACTAGTTTCACTTGTCCATCCTGAGAAATCGCATTTGAGCTGTTGAGATGCATTCACTTTAAAAAATGTTTGTCTTGTGCAGATGTTACAATGTTACAGAAAAAAGATTTTTCTCGATGCTGGGAACACACCAAACATCAGCTAATGACATTTTTTCTGACTTTCCCTCGACGACTGCTTCTACGATGATTGTGCCTCTTCCGATATGTCTATTGGCTGTGGTCACTGTGTGGGTTGTATCAAACACCTCAAACCTTTCAAACAAATCATTTCGATTCGTGATATGGTTGGTAGCACCATTATCAGCAAACCAACTATCTTGATTACAATCTACAGTGAGAACACTACTGGTAACTGCTAGTGATGTCATTCACACCTTGCTTTGCTCAGCTGTACCACTTTTGTGGTGTTTGTCCGGTTTGGGTGGCATGCCATCATCCTTCCACTTTAAACAATTCCTTACCTATGACCAGGAGCTCTGCAGTAAATGCAAATCAGAATTGTCTGGTTTAGTTTTTGCTTTACTGCAACTAGCTCTTTGCATAAATGTGCGCATAGCTGATTTGTGAGATTATCAACTGTCCTGTCAGCATTGTCCATTAGCATCCAACTAGATTTAAATGAAAAATACTCGTCTGGTGAACTACCTAAAATCTGGCATACGAGTAAAATTTCTGGTAAATTGCATTTACACTGATTATTAGCTGCAACTTTGTCCTTGGCAATCTCAACTTGTAGTTCATTCCACAAATTTTTCAATTTTGACTGTCTCTTATAACGGAAAAACTGCGTGCACAAATCAAATGTCTTATCCTCTGCATTCCCATCGTACAATCTATGCTGCTCCAGCCATACTTCACGAGCCGTTGAAAATCGCATGACTTTCTGAAGTGTTTCTTCAGTCATATTCGTCGTGAGGATGAGAAGTGTATTACTATTTGCTTTTGTGAAAAACAATAAATCAGAATCATACTTCAATGTGTCAGCAGCACTCACATTTGATGCTGGAGGTGATGGAGACCCAATCCTATCTTCATTTACATCAATTGCACTAGCGATTCCTCGAAGTAATATGCACAACTTATATTTCCAAGTTGACCTATTAGACTTTCCTTGTAGTAGACCAATTTGAATTCTGGTTACTTCTATTAAAATTCTCTTAAATATTATGTTGAAATCTCAAAACAAATATCAGGTGAGATATGTTTTATATAACTCAAAAAATTCAACATATTTCATTCTCGCAGTCCTACTGAGCTTGGCCCATAACCTCTTGAGGTTCTTAATAGAAGGAATAATTTTTAATGATTGAAACTTGTATTTTTTTAATAACATATCTTGATGAAAGAACTTATTGACAGCAAAAACTGTCATTCACACAACACATTTATACTGAGTATCTTAAACAAATAAAGAAAATGTATAAGAGCTACTATGAAATTCAACACCTGGTGTTCTGGAAGGTATATCAGTTTGATGAGATTCCGGTCTCCGAGAGCTCTTAGTTCTACTTTACAGTCCCATACGAGTTTGGACGTCACTTCCTCCCAACGTTTCTACTATTGTTCTCCTTTGCGCGTCGTGGGATGGCGTACACCTCTGCCTGAAAAACAGAGGTATGGGTGCCAGTGAGTAGCCTGCCGGATTTCCAGTCTTGGATCTATCTGTGTACCAGATTTTTTCCTGTTTTGTAGAATGTCCTAAATAAGCTGCTAGGCGTTCCACTCAGTTCTGTGTATCAGCACCCTGAATTGGTTATTGAACCAATACCGATTCAAATGTGTCATATGTCCTGTTTAAGTTGGGTGTGTTCTGAAGTCTAAAGGCACCAAGCTCCTGCACCATTAGGTGGAGAGGAGACAGTCCCAGGAGTGTTTGTCTCCATGGCTGCAGTTGGTGTTGATTTAATTTCTAAAGTATTTGCACCTTGCCTAGTCTTTTTGTAGCTCCCCTTTGTTGTGTTTTGGGCTACCTCTCCAAAGAGGTGTATGTGATAATATTACATAGCCTGATACCATAATATATCAGTTTCTTCCAAAAGACCGTCTGACCATCACTATTGATGTCACCGCTTTTTTTGTTGTTTTTTCTTGATGCTGGTTACAGGTAATCTTGGAGTCAAGAATTACTCCAAGATATTTGACTTTCCACTATCTGTTAATTAAGTTAGTCCATCTTGTAACCAGGTCAAGAAAGAGCCTCATGCAAGCGACCTCTATGACTATTATGCGAGACTGCCTTTTTGAGAGTCTGATTTGCAGTGGTTCGAGTCACATAGTGTATCCATTGATAGTACTTTCTGAAGTCTGGTACATTCTCGAGAGTTTCTGTCTCCTCACAGTGCCTCCTCCAGAAGTCTCTCTTGGATTTTTTCAGAGTTTTTTTGTAAATGGCCAATGCGTTTTTGTACTCATCCTACCTTTCATTTTTGTTTGTTATTATTGTTCGATGTGGTTGTCGTAGTTTGCGACCTAGGTCTGCTCTGTACGCTTCCCAGTTCGTTTTCCTTGGGTTCCGATAAGTCTCTTCATAGATGTTGCTGTTTATTTTGGAGTTGAGGTGTCTGCGATTCGAGCAACTTACCTCATCAGATACGTGCCATTCTGTAACAAGATTACTCACATATGTTGATGCTATTGTTACGTCGAGTACCTGCTTCCTGCTTTTTGTAATGAAGGTAGGTTTGTTTCCTGCATTCAACACATCTGGGCTGTTAGCCATCATGAATTTTATTAGGTTTTCACCTATTTCGTTGGTATCGCTGGCGACCCAAATGATGTGGTGCGCCTAGTGTTTGTTCCTGCAATATCTTCTATATCCTTGAGGGTAGTGGTTCAGGGTGATACGATGGAAAGTAGTCCGATCCGAGTGCTAGCTTTCTGACCCCGTTCCCCTTCTTCGTCCTAATCATAACTGCTGTAAGATTCCTAGAACGGAAATTCGTTAGCGGCAGCATTTGTACGTGTTTGTTTTCAAATTATACAGGTATACATGTATACAACATATGCCCTTGGTCATACAATTACTTTTTGGCTATGGGATATACGTGAGACTTTGATAGTATTGAGAGTTAGCAAAAAATGTCGTCAAGCTAGTAGAGCGAGAAACAGTTAGTTTTGTACTGAGACATACAAAGTTTTTTATATTATTACAATTTTCAAGAAAATAAATTCTTCGTCATTTTACCAACTTTTGCCGGAGTATAATCGCAAATGAACAAAAAGTATATCGTAGCTATCGGATGCGGATGCACACATATCTGAAAACTGAAAAGGCTCTCTGGTTTTCAGCGGCCACTGTCACTGTTCGATGCATGTACGACGCTTTTGAGTGATGCATTTGTATCCCAACTCCCAACTAGACATTTTTCATACTTTAAAAGCTCTGCGTCACAGATGTTGCCAGGTCTTATTACATTCGATATTTTGTTTGCGCGAGATTGGTTTCCACGTTTGGCTGTATTGAAATTAGTGCACATTGAATATATCAACTACTTGAAAAATTTTGAGACAACACTTTTCTAGATATTTATTGAAGTTCGGGCCATTCAATTATTGATTATACAAAACTGTGTTTTTCTTCTTTCTTAGAGTTATATAATGATTCAGAGGGATAACAGATGGCCTCAGCTGTCAGCTGTCTGTATTGACCAACCCTTGCACTGATGAGATGCAAAACATCGAAACAGGTCTTCTTGGAAGCACGTCCAATAGTGTTCTGTGCGAAGTTATCTGTTTGATATAATTCAATACCCGTCGTGGTATTGGGCAGGGGGTAGTTGTTTTGTGACAGGCATTTGCCAAAAAAGCGGAATGGCAGTAAAAGAGCTACTATGTACTATCGTTAATATATTATGTGTTTTATTGTAACGTTCTTTCCTCCTCTATCCGGACGTTAAAATGACGCTTTCGTACTGGGTGTCCCGAATCTCGAACAACGGTACACTTGGTGCAACACCCAACACTACCCTCTGACGCCAGTGAGATTAGTATGCCCCACTTTTTTTCAGATGTCACTATAAGCTGTGGGCTTCATTTGCCTCTTTCAGAATACCTTATTATCTGTGCACGGTTCCCAAAAGATAGCCCTTATTTACCCTATATCCAGAATGAGAGTTAGGTATTAATATGATAAAATAATTTATTACCAACAACAATGAGAACTCGGAACACTAAAAGTTCCTCTTAATAGACGTAATGGAAAGCAATTGTACCAGCTAAGAATTAATCTCACGGTACGAAGCGTTGGCGTTGATGGTGAATCGGTTTCCCTGGTTGACAATCGTGCTCAGAATAATTTTGCACGACGCTGTATATAAATCTGAACGGCTAGTCCCGAATCACTGTACAGTAGTAAACATCTAGCAGCAAATTCGAAAATATTCACGCCTACGATGCGCAGTAGCCGTATACCTAGTGATAAGGCAAACGTTTTCACAGGAAAAAACAGTCTGTGAAAAACGAATACACAATAAACTTGAAGTTTCAGTCTAATGTTGAAAGCTGTATAAACATATAAAAGTGGGTCCATATTGCTCCTGTTGGTGCTTGTGCTCACGGTCGTGCTCTCGCTCGTACTTCTGCTCTTGCTTGTTGTGTGTGTACTATTTGTCACGCTCGTTCTATTCGCAAGCAAAGTGTCCACATTGGAGTTCTGTGTTTGCGCTCTTGTGGTTCGAACAGGGATGACGAATTATTGTTAACAGCAGCTGCCAGTACGTTAATTACCATTAAACGGAGAGAACAGGAAAAAAATTACAAAAAGGCACCGGTGTGAAAAAAGAAACGGTCGTCGCACCAGAAACGAATTAATAGTATATGCATAAGGGTATCATAGGTTACTCCTTCCAAATATTCTGAATTGGTATTGTGGTTGGAACTCCCTACATTATCATCATGAAAAGGATGATGATGAATGGCAATTTACACACCACAAACATATGATGATGGTGATTTTGATAAAAAATAGGATCATATTTCTCAGTGGCCGTGACAATTATATACATAAGATAGCAGACCTTTTCTTGATTTTTTTTTCATTCCATATTCAGAACAAGCTGAGAAAGCCTATCCCGTTTTAAATTTTGTACGATACTCACCATGAAAACTACCCCCGCATTAAAAAAAAATCTCAAAACAGAGTTAGTTTATCTTTTTTGGAAATTTCCTTCTTACTGTATATTCAAAATGAGGAAACTATCTCCGTATTTGAAAAAGTCCTCAAAACAGAGTTAAATCATCGTTTTTGGTTCCTCCTGATATCCATACGCATATTTTTTTTGTTATTCTGTTCATAAAATTTATGTTGTGGATCCCACAATACAGGATAATGTTTCTTTATGCCCAGTTATCTTCAAAATATTGTCTTCAGTCCACTCCATATTGCACTTCGCAATGATCTACTTGCCGGAACGTGAACAGTAAAAACAAAGAAATCACAAAATCGCCTTCAACTCTGCTCGCGATGTACCGCTACCAGACGGAAGAGTCGAAACATATGTTTTGGGTGATTGCAAGCACGCGGAACGCTGCAAACATCCCAAACACGACGAACAATATTTTTGGTACATTCGTGCTTCTCGCTCCATTCGTTGCGAGCAATGTGGACCCGCCATAACGGTTCCTATATTTGTGTATTCGATTGTACCTGTTTTTGCTCACTGAACTGAGCGTACAGTCTATCCTTTTCCTTCCAATTGCCATCTTACGTTATTGTTTGCGCATGTGTAGGGCTTCGAAAATTAGCGTCAGAAATGCTTCGTTACCTACATCATTTAAAAATACATAAATTTTAGAAAGTTGAAGTTTGTCAACGTTAGCCTCTGTACAAAAGGAGAGATACTAATTAATTGAGCAGTTTCGTAGAAAGTTTTCAATGGTGTTTTATCGAAGAACTCTCAGTTTGATCATCATGCAATAAACCTTATACAGTATCGGAAAGTTTTCATCTGGGGTATGGTGGTTTTATGAGAGCGTGAAGAATAGCTTTCTATAGTGTTGAGAAAGCATTACACTTTCTCCTCTACTCGCTAGAGAAAGGGGTATCAACGTGGCTGTTAATTCGTCGGACGAGGTAGTAGGGGAGGCGTACAATAGTGCGTCTCTCTTATTTATGTGGTATTATCATATCATTGCGTTCCTTATTGCTCACATAGATTTGCCTATACCCCCGATGAAAACTTTCCGATACTGTATATTATTTGAACGCACATCCCATGTAGAAACATTCTTCAAAAAAGTCGACTTGTCAGGATTTATTCCGACATTTCTTTTCATTTGAGACGGCTACAATTTTCGTTCTGAAAACTTTTAAATGACTTTGATTGAAATTTAATCCCGAGTCCCGAGAAAGGGGTGCTCGAACAGAAAATGTAATCTTTCGAATTAAGCCATTTAGGAGCATTGAGAAGTTTCCAGGTTATAATTATAACTGAGTTTTCATCGTGAATTTCGCCATCAGTCAGCAACCAATCTTTCGGAAATTCGTTCAAATCGATTAATAAAACCCTGTCTGCATGTTCTGTTTGGACATTATCGCAATGAAATTTCGCGATGTTGCACGATTGGAATTCTGTTTGACACAAGGGAGAACATCGGATAAAAGAGCTATTTATATAACAACTTGAAAAATTAGTGTTTTTTGTACCAGACGTGGTATTGGGACACGAGCGTAGCAAGTGGTCCAACACTTCGTGTGCAAAAAACCCGCCATTTTGCAATGTGTTATATAAAAGTCTTTTTGTAATT
Source organism: Chrysolina haemoptera (assembly GCA_958298965.1). NCBI lineage: Eukaryota > Metazoa > Arthropoda > Insecta > Coleoptera > Chrysomelidae > Chrysolina > Chrysolina haemoptera. The sequence continues at coordinate 37,641,539 of OY282585.1, read as the reverse complement.
TCTTAGGTTAGGTTAGGTTAGGTTAGGTCATTTATATAATATGATAAATTACACTTACTACGAGCACAACGCAACAGGTACATTTATACTGAATTGCATAACACGAGTCTCGAATGATGGTTCAGATTATGTTGCCAAGTAGACGGTAGCGGAGACACTCCCAGGATCTAACTTTCAGTCATGATTAAATCATCTGTCGGACTCCCTTTTGATCGAATATATTAGTTTTTGGTTATTTATTTCATCGTGTTTTAAACATCCACTTACTTATCACACTTGTATCATAATAGCTATTTTGTGTTTTGTATTTAATAATTTGAACATATGCAAGAGAGTTTCTATTCAAGGTTCCTTGTGTTGCTAGGACAGATCAAAGAGAAATTTTCAAGATGGCGGCTCCAAGATGGCGGACGAGTTTTGTGATTATAGTCCTATTCGATTCAAAATTGCTTTGTATGAGTTGCCGAAGTCGAAGATTCTGAATTTGTTGTCAAAATTTATGAATTCAAAATGTCGGCTCCAAGATGGCGGAATAGTTTTGTGATTTAGTACGATTCGATTAAAAATTGGTACGTGGGGGTTTTAGGGATCGGAGATTATTATTATGTTTCTGTCAATATCACTGAATTCAAAATGGCGGACGAGATTTGTAATTATGGTCCGATTCTCTTCGAGATTGGAAGTTGGGGGTATTTGGGGTCGAATAACTCGAATACCAGCTAGGTAAGACGCAGCCCTTACCTTTTAACGTGCGAAGCCATGCAAGAGACCGATGACGGCACGGTGAATCGAATCTGCATACTTGGATTAGCAAGCGAACACATTACCTACACGCCACCAACGTTAAAATCCATGAATTTAAGATGGCGGCTCCAGCATGACGGATGAGTTATTATTCAGATGGCTTTCTCATTGAAGAGCTAGATAGCTTAAAACTCACAGGAAACAGGCCTTGTTATAACAATGCTTCATCAGAAACCCATAGATTAATGCGTACTAACTAAACTAAAAATCACAATATAAAATGATAAAAAAAATAAAGACATGCTTTCTGTAATGTAAGTTATTCTGTGACTTGCAGATTTAAAAACTTGCCGCTTTTGTATTTGAACTGGAAACTTAGCGGCAAGATTTTGAATATGTAACTCTCAGAATAACCCACATTACACATGTAAAGAAGTTATTTATTACTTTTTTTTACATTCATGCAAAAAGCAAAACTTTATTGAACTATATTTAGTGAAAAAAGAAGTTTTTTATTGCACTAGTGCAATAAAGTTTTTATTGCACTCATCTGTCATTCTACTCCAACGTGCTGTCATCATGACAAATATGAACGTTCAAACCCACTATATATTCAGTAGATATTCTGTGAGATTGGCAATATGTTTTACAGTTACATATTTTATATTATTTTGTATTAATGTTAGCAGCCAGAGTTAAACAAACAATGCCTTCCCGAGAATAACTCCATAATCAGCAAACTGTCTGTACTATGACCACACCTCGTGATAATATACGCGCTCACGGCTACTATGATTTCGATTTTTTTAATGCAATTGTGGTTACAGAAACGTCAGTCAAAAATTAATTCTGACAATGGCCGAATTGAAAGTTTTAAAATGAGTATTATTAATGGAAAAATAGATAATAGTGACCTGTTTCAATGCAGATCGATAATAATAATTAATTATTTAATTTTCATTTTCCTTCACCTAGTGCCGCACCTTAATAATTAATGTTTTGCTTTTTGCATGAACGTAGAAAAAATATTCGTAGAATTGTTCAAAGAGGCCGTTAGGCCGAGTTGGACAACACGTTTACTTTTTGCACTTGTTGCATAAATAACTATTTTACAGCATTTGAATAAAAGCTTGTCTTCAAAATATCTTTTTTTCATTATTTCATTTGTTGAATAATTGAAGCCCTGTACAACCGAATCGAATAAACTGAATTACCTCATGTTAATATTTAATATATATAGTAAAAACTGCTCAATTTTATGAAGGTTACATCGATTAGTTCCAAGGCGTGAAATTTAATCACAAAATGAATAGCCGCCACCACTGGCGAAGATGCTTCTGAATGATGCTTATATTCTCTTGCGCACGACATGAGAATCAATAAAAACTGACACTTCTCTACTCGACACACGTCGATAGACTCACGTACGTGTAACTTCAGGTATACTGAATTTTGCTAGATGACTTTTTAATGGTAGCGATTCTTTTTGAATGGATGTTATGTAACGGCCCTGTCTTATGAAGATCGACATAATAGTAAAGTTTGGATCAGATTGAAACCATTCCTAGTTTCTTAGCGGATAATTTTGAATTAATTCTATGCAGTAAAGTTTTTCTGGACTTCCATTGCCTAAAAGAAACAAAGAAATTCAATTTTATTATTCAGGACGTTTTGGCTATTAACATATATAGCCGCTATCGAGTATGAATGCGACAGCCTCTTAATGATCCTTCTTACAAGGCTAATTTGTGTCATTAGAGTAGGAGTAATTGCCTGTAATTAGAATGTAAATATGCTATTTACCTTACCTAGGCCCCTCAGGTATACCAATTTCAAATGATCTATGTTACTAATCAAAGGTTTCGATACATTACGAAACTCTATGCTTGGTTGACTGAATACGTTGTTATTCAGAATTTATGCAGATTCTTTCTATTTTCTTCTATACCTAGGCAAGTTTCCATTGCAAATTATTCAACCTCTGCAAGAAAACGCCCCGACGCGCGACGTTCGTCAAGATTTCCAGGCATTTCGTTGAGATCTTGGAGGAAGTCAGTGTCATCCCAGAAGACCAATTTGTCAGTTTTGACGCGGAAAGTCTTCAATACACCAACGTCCCGGTAGAAGGTTTTCTGGAAAAAACTGCAAGATGATGCGGAACTATAATATAATAGTAATAGCTTTATTTACAGGACAATATAAGTTGAAATTAATAATATCTTATATTTAACAATAATTTAAACAATATAGAAAACAAATCTATATTCTAAGTTTCAGAACACAAGAAAACTAACTAACTAATTATTCTATATGTACTCTGGCTAATTTAATTTTACAATTGTAGCAATAGAAACAATACTTTGATAATCTATTAAAATTTTGGCACATGGTATAAATTTGGTGCTTTGAATAATATGTTCGTCCTAGCTATCGGAAGCCTAAAGGTCTCTATATATCTTGCACACAATTGATTTTGTTGTGTAATAGTTTATGCAAAAAAACAATGGATGAACATTTTCTTCATAATTCAAGATTGGAAAATTGTAACTCGTCATATAAAATTCTATATTCAATCACTCGCTTTGGATACATTCCATTACTTTTAAACCATAACCACTTTAAAAATTTGCGCGGCACTTTTTCAACAATGTTAATGTCAATGCTGTAATACGGAGACCAAATTATACATGCATACTCCCATTTGGAGCGAACAAATATTAAGAGGCCATGAACGCGATCACATTTTGACCGTTTTTTAGGGTAAATGTGTCGATAACTCAAAAACAGTTCGTCGTATCGATTTCAAACAAGGATAGGCTTCTACAGGAAGTTTGATTCTATGTAACTATGTCTGCGGCAGCACCTTAAGATTCAGTTCATGAATAGTCGAAGTAGCTGCAAAAAATTGCTTCAAAGTAACTGCATTTTGGGACATTTTTAAGATATTTTTTGTGGAAAAGTGGATTGAAAATTCAATTTTCATTACAGCAGGTACGTAGAATCAAACTTCCTCTAGAAGCCTGTCCTTATTTGAAATCAATAAGACGAACCGTTTTTGAGTTATCAATTGAATCATTTACCCTTGAAAGCGTCCCAAACGTGATCGCGCTCACGGCCTCTTAAGTATTCAGAGTATGAACATTTGTAAAATTGCTATAGTTTCTAACGATAAATAATAAGAAGAGTAGTGGTCCTAGCTTTGAACCTTGTGGGACCCCTGATGTAGCATAGTATTCACCAGATATGAAACCATTGTAATTGACATATTGCTGCCAGTTGGAGATATAAGATTAAAAAAAAGCGTTGTGTCACTACTAAATCCAAAATATACTAAACTGATTTCGATTTTCAATATAGACGTTAATATGTCAGTGATCGAATAAAATAATTTCTTTTCATTACCATTACACTCGTATTTCCTTTTTTAATAGATTTTTATCCAGTTTGATTATTTTTCTGACCAATAATTCAGTTACAAACCCGAAATATCATAATTTTCTGTAAACTAAACAATGACCTTTCGTTCTAGCGATTTGCACTAAATATGATATAAAATTCCTTGATTTTAAACAATACAAGACTAACGTAACATCTCGGGAAGAAAATAGAATTTTTCTTTAGTATGCTTTTGAAACAAATTTTTAGTTTTGGTTGATGTCAAATTATTTGTTTTGTGTACACATTTTCGTACATTTTAATTCACATATTACCTATTTATTAAAAATGACACAAAGTCTGTGAATGAAAGGACTATAGATTGTATAGAACAGGAAGGAGATGAATGAATGTTGCGATGTTTTGTTGTGAATTTTGTTACGGTTATTTTGGTTTAATGTTTATTAGATGTCTAATGGTGAAAATATATAATAAGTATAAAATTTATGAAATTAATTCAAAAAATGTTGCGAAAAATCATCATTTTGTCGAAAACTACATACATCATACATCTGTTAAAAAAGGAATACGAATATAATAAGAATGAAGAGAAATACGTTTATTCGTTACTGAATTAACGTCCATACAACGGAAATACGAATCAGATTAATAATGAAATTAAAAAACTGGAATTGCATAGTAACCGACCGATTTGGTTATTTTCTGGGCAAGATATGACGTTGAAGTCTCGTAGTCATCAAAATTATGAAATTTGAATCATGTTTCGTTCGAATCGATAAAGCGAAAGATTCAAAAAATAAAAAAAATAAAAAAATCGAAGTGACAGTAGAGAGTCCAGATTTGGAGCAAAGGTATAAAATTGGAAAATGGGCAACTTTTTTATTTGGCATTTCTCGAAATTTTCAAAAAAAACTTGATTTTTTGAGGATTTTTGAAAAAAAAATGGCTTTGACAGGTTTAGAGTAGCATGTGGCAGTTTTATAAGAAATATCCTTGAGATGCTGTCGCATTCATACACTCGATAAAAGTAATAGCTGAATCGTCGAAATTATAAAATTGCAGAGAATTGAATTCCTTTGTTTCTTCTTACTTAAAGTGAAATATTGTCAAGCACTTTCAAATTTTATCGGGCAAATTTGGTTTGTTTAATCAGAAACTGTTTCCAAGCAATTAGACGAGAAAAACTGTCAACTATTAAAAACGCGACACCAAAGGTGGAGCGTTTTTATGTTGACAGTTTTTCGAGTCAAATACTACAGTTTAGAATTTGAACACGCGTTAAATTATCTCGATTGTTAATCGCCCTTTTTAATGCACTTGTTGGTTAAACAACCACTAAATGAATTGAGTTTTCTATTCATATGATTTTCTTACCAAAAAATACCACGCAAGCTCAGATCTAGCAGGATATTTTTTTTGTGGTTTTATCATACCCACTTTCATATAAGTAATTTAATTTAATTCGATAGCTCGAGTGATTTTGTCAGAACAGCTCTCGTTGAATTGACACTGGAAGTAATTATTCGAAAACCACCACAAAAAATATCCGGCTAAATCTGAGCTCTTGTGCTATTTATTACCTTCGATAATGAGTCCAACCTTTCTCATCAACAAAAAGTAGCAGCATATATTAGTATAATTCAAAGGTTGATCATTTTCATAAACAAGTTGCTGTTAAAAACGGTTAAACCTTCTTTAATGAATAAAATGTATTCAGTAAACTATAAAAAACCAATATAAGAAGTGTGAGTTCTGTTGAAGACCATAGCAAATCAAAATGGTGACAAAATAAATTAATCATTTATGTATAACGTGTCCCACATTCAATGTGATAAGCATTATCCGACTTGTTGTAGGAGATTGACGAAAATGTTTTCTACGAAAGTTTCAGAAGTTTATGTGAGCTATATTTTGGTATAATTTTCAGATATAGGTACAAGGTGTTTCATGAAGGTGCTAAAAACAAAAATGAACGAGTGAAAAATACATTGAAGGAGTTGAAAGACAGTTATGTTTTACTCAACGAAAATGAATGCATATATGGAAAAGACTGAATTGTATTCCTAGTACAATATATCCCAGCACGAGGAATCAGGACCCTGGAAAACATGTTGAAGTTACCGGAGTGAAAGCAGCAATACGACATCGCCAGCAAGACGGGCGGCTTACGCTTATTAAGTCGTGCTCGGTATCGCGGCAGCCTATGGATTTCAATTGTATCACATTTATTTGACCACTTTCCACCACTCTAGAAATGATGAAAAAAATGTATCATCTTGACGAGATTTTTTCACGAAAATATTGAGAAATGAAATGTTGAATACGTTGAATGTGAAAGTTGATTATATTGCATTCATTTGTCCTCCTTCCACCACTCTACAAATAACGAAAAATATGTTTTTGACTTCAATTAAAATTTTGCTTAGGTTTTTTTCACAGACAATGAAGAAAAATTAAGTGTTGAATATGTTGAATGTGAAAGTTGATATGAAAAATTTCGAGAAATGTATTGTTGGATACGTTGAATATGAAAGATGATTTTTTCGTATTTTACTAAATTCAAAATCGTTTAATAAAGTGGCATTTTACCACATAGAACTATCACTTCACTGTGTAGTACTTCCACTGTCAATAAAACACAGTTTGATAGAAAATTGTTCATTTGATATTGGAAATAAACAAACCCCGTCTGGTTACTAGTTAATTCTATTCAGGTACCTACTATGAATTTTCCTAAATTTATAACTTTGTAATGCTTTTATGCCTATGATTATTTGTTTATAATTACTAAAACAAAATGCGAAAAAATAGAACAAACCTCGTAAAAAAAGCAGTTTCACTAAACTCGTATAGCTTTTAAGTTGCTGTGCTCGCTTGTACTCAAAAGCTATACTCATTTAGTAAAATTTGCTTTGCTAAACTTGTTGTTTAATATACCATTGTCGCATTTATCTGACCCCCTTTGAACCCCAGAAACAAGTGTTTCTGACTTCAATTGACATCTTGCTGGGGGTTTTTCACAAAAAATAAATAAAAATTAGGTGTTGAATATGTTGAATGTGAAAAGTGATTTTTTCGCATTCATATGACTCCCTCCACCACAGGAATTATAAAAAAAAAATTGGCCCTTTACAAAGTAAAAAAAATTGTACCAACAATCAATTTTTGGTCAAATTTTTCTTGTTGTTTCGAATGATTCTTTGCAAAATTAACAAGATAAATGTTTATTTCAAAATAGCACACAATGCAGAGCAAGGTACTCCGTATCGTCACAGACTGGATACGTTGCGAGAGCTTGCGAGCGTCGACTCGGTCCCGGCAAGATACTTTGCTAACAAATTCTACAAGTACTTTTTGCTCAAGAGTCCACTTACAAGAGGTCTCAATCTTCCTCATTTTCCACATCCCTTGCCGGGACAAGTCAAGAAAGAAACTGAGTTTGTTGCTTGAATGAAATACCGCAATAGAATTGTTAATCATTAGGCAATAACATTTTATTTGTTTATTAAACGCATATGGCATTTTCATAATTCAGTTCTAATTTTCATCTTTCCGTCTGCTATGCCATAAACTTATTTTCGAATTCAATTCAACTACAGACATACTTCAATATAATTTTTTTTGTTTCTTTATACGATTTATTTGAAGAATAAGAATAGTTTTTTGACATCATGACAATTTTTCTTGGTTGTTCAATGTTCATACACCCCTAACGATCACTATCCGTTCGAGACACTAATAAATAACTCGTAGGTCTCTGCCACTCACTGTCGTCGCCAGCTACAAACTACGACATCTTCCGCGATATCCCCAATACCATCTCGAATTTGATTCCGTTGTTTTTTTCTAGAGGCGATAATTTGCATTTAGAACGCTGCGAGCAAAGTAACTCCTTTTCAGATGTAACTTAACATGATGCTCTCGGTTCCTCCTCGCGAGAAGAAAACGTGCAAAAGGGATAGGGTGAAGTCAAGGCAAGAATTCACCAACCCGCTAAACGTATGCCTGTTTCTCGAGAGAGACAACTACGAGTTCAAGAGACAGTGTTGGACGTGTTGAATTTGAATATTGTTTGTTTGTTCCTTTTGAAGACGAACAAAGAATAAATATTGGATTTCGCCGGGATATTCCACGAATTAGGTATTCACAAAGATAACAGATGAACTTACACATGGTAGAGCTGTCCGTAATGAAAGAGAATGTGGAATTTTCTGTGGTACCTATTTCTTCAAGAATTAAAATATGTTCAAATCGCCTAGTTGCTGTTCTCAAATTGTAATATCAATTATTATGCTTGTGTTTTCATTTGTTGTTCATCCAGGAGAATAAACTAAAAAGTGAAAGAATTTCTCATATAAAAACCATTAGGCACCAATAAAAAATTTAAAATTTTCTTAAAAACTTGAGACTCAAGCTACTTATTTATTTGTCCTAATAGGTGCGGCAGGAACCCAGACTTTGGTACGTTAGGGTCACGTTTATATTTGCTACCTGTTACCATTTTTCCAAATCTTTCCAATTTTTTTTTTTCGCGAATCTTTCCATTTTTTTTCACAGATTTTTTTTTGCAGACTTATGAACAAAGCAAATTGAATTAATGATTGGTATACGACGTGAAAACTTGTCAGGTATCACAACGTTATTTAATTGACAATATATTTCCTTGCTTAACAACCAATCAGTGGATTTCAAATTTTGAAATTCAGCCAATAGAATCAGAACTACAGTGAAAATATAGCTTGCCGCTGTATTTTCACGGTGATAAACCTGCTTAGTTTTTATTTTTATTTATTTATTTTTTATTTATGTGTTTTGACTAGTTATCTTTATTTATCAATATGAGCGATCTTTGGGGACAAATGTCCATTGGTATCACAGATGAGGCCGTGGAAAAGAGTATTACGTTGAATACGGCTAGAAGTAAAGCATCAATTACCAGGTGACACGATTTTTCTTTATTTCAAATCGATATATTGTCGTCCTAAATACAATTTGTGGTATGATTAAAAACCTATAATTTTTTGGAATATCAATTCATTGGCAATCCCAATGCAAGAAAATACAACTCGTCCTGCGGACTCTTTGTATTTTCAGCTTTGGGATTGCAATTCATTAATATTCCAAAAAATTATCGGTAATAATCATACCACTTATTATATTACCCCTGACAATAATGTACTAATAATAAACTAAAAGGACACAATTTAGGACAAAGATATGGCAATATGGCAAGCTCCTAGATTTCGGATCTCTGAGTCGTCTCTTGAGCATAAGTGTGAATATATATATATATATATATATATATATATATATATATATATACCGGGTGCCCACGGAAAGTGGCTCGCCTCTATAAATTTTTGGTTTTGCAGATATTGAAATGAAATTTGGAGGATCTGTATGAAATATAAAACTGCATTTTTTTACAAGTGACTCAGACTCGTGCACCTTCCGGTCTCACCGAAAGTGAATAAACTTTCGATTTTTAAATGAGACAACCAGTATATTTTCATCTTTTTTGTCTCAATATGACATTCTGAATACAACCATGTATCACTAGTTACTTTTAGTTAGTTAGTTGCTAGCAGTATTATAAGCTATTAAGAAATGTTTATCCCATTGTCTGTTATCGTCTCTGAACATATGAATGTTTTGTTACCACATTGGATGGGCTAGGTGATATGCCATACTTATCAAGCGATTCGACTATATGCTTGCTTCTGAACTGGACGCTATTATCCATAATTATTTCATAGGGACCTCCGAAGAATAAAATAACTTGGTTCTCAAGAAGTTCCGCTACTTTCATTGCCGTTTCGTAATGGAAACAGCAAAATAAGAGATGTAATATACAGGGTGTATCTTAAATGATGTCATTAATTTCAGGAGGTGATTCCTTGTCACATTTTAAGAAAAAAAGTTCATATAAACGTATGTCCTAACTTGCTTCGTTTCTGTGTAACGGGGAATCAACTGCGACGTCACTGGAATTAAAATTCAAAATATAATTTCGTGAAAAGAAGACCCTTGTTACTACTAACAAACACACGAAGTTTAATCAGAATCGGCGTGAAGAATTTTGAGTAATTCATGAAAAACCGGTTTTTTATTAAACTTTCGACACCCCCTTACTCGGGAACGAAGCAAGTTAGGACACACGTTTATATGAACTTTTTTTCATAAAATGTGACACGGAATCACCACCTGAAATTAATGACATTATTGGAGATACACCCTCCTGTATATGACAGGATGCAAAGGAGTCCTACCAAATTGATGCTGAAGATTTGCTAAGATTTGAAGTAGTAAGTGCAGCTCTCGGCATCAAACCGCACATGCATACCACTTGGTGTAATTCACGACTTTCGTACCCACGTACAAGTGCCGTATATCACTTATCGTTGCAGTCTTTCCAGTTTTGAGCGCAGGTGTAAACGGCATTGACTGTTAGCACTGACCTTGACGGGGCGGTAGGAACTACATAGTCCATTCTCTTGCGGTGAACTGCCTCAAAATCATAATGCTGAGGCCTGAACGCTAATCTGGATCCTTGCGAGATCCTCGATATCATTGATCCACTTAAGTGCCCAGTGGTCAGTGACTACCATGAACTTGAACCTTCCAAATAAGAATGGAATTTCTCAATAGCCTATAATACTGCCGCATTCTTTCACGACAATGCAGTATTTTCTCTCAGCCTTGGAGAGGGACCGGCTTAAATAGCTGATGAACTTCTCGCCATCTTCTTTGCAAAGGAGAAGCACAGCACAAATACTGAAGTCAGAAGCGTTGGCCTGAATGGAGATAGGAATCTAGAAACGGCTAGCGTTAAAAGCTGCAATAATTTTAACTTATTAATTAAAAAAAAAAGAAATTTTAAAATTAAATAAAAAATAGAATACCTACTTGAGCTGATGCGGGTTATATTGTTCAAAATTGACCAGCAGTTATAATCTATTGTATATGATTTTGTTACCAGAAGTCTTGCATTTTCCATTACTTATATACATTTTCTATGAAATCTGTTCATATATTAATTCACAGTGCCGTTGGAAGATAAAAAAAAAACATATCTGATCTCTTCCTAAATTATGTTTGGTACACAATATTTCAATTAAAGAATTTAAGTTTCACCTAGATGCGTCACAACTTATTTTATTGTGGTTTAGTTGATCATTGTTTCATGATTTCGTATTTTTCTCTGTGAATAATTGGCGATGATAAAGTATACTCAACCAATGGACTAATGTAAAATAATTCCCTAGAATAATTCTGCACCTCCTGATTATTTTTCAATTAAACGAGGTCTGATCCGATTGAGTAGGGCCGACACGAATATTGTCAATTTCGTCTCATCATATATTTGTTCAGATCGAAACAATGTGCTTATCGGGGCATACGAGCACCCCTCGTTCGATCCATAATTTCTGATTGAATGCACACGAATGGGCCACATTAAATAATTGTCTTTCCTTGTTCTGGTTTCGAGGCTTCGTCGAGAAGGAAGGGTGGATTTTTTGTTGCGTTGTGGATCGACTCGTGTATACACTTTCAAAGCGGTCTGGGAACATCCAAAGGTTGAGGTTGTATTGATATTTTGCCGGAAACTCAATTATCGATTCATCTATGAGACTGAATGAAATAAACGCATGTCTCGATAGATGCAAGAGGGGCAAGTCTCCAGGAAGATGCTATGATTGATTTGCTATGAATTCTACCCCAAAACTAGCGCTAATATTTTTGCAATATCTTTAGGATCATAGAAACTGAAAGATCACCAGTAAATTAGTCAGATATAACATTATCAATCCCGAAAACTATAGGAGAATCGCACTTGTTAATTGCTGTGTCAGTCAGGATTTCATTAGAGACGTGGCTGCCTTGATGATATTTTTATCCTTAATTCGTTGATTCAAATCCGTTTGAGACTCAAGGGGCGTTGGTGGATTTTAAACAAGCTTTTGACTCAATCAACCATGGTCTAATGTAGGAAAAGCTTCATAAAACTGGCATTAGGGCAAAATTGATTCGAATAATAAAATATATGTATGATAACACAACCATGTGTATAAAAACGGCTTACTCCATTACCAAACCATATGATATTGCTGAAGGAGTCTTACAGGTGAATCACTCAGCTCTTTACTTTTTTCTATATTTCTTATTGATATTGATGTTCTTTTATTCTGAGAGATTACAGGGGTTGAATATTGACAACAAAGTAAGCCTATGATTCTGACAGCCGCAGATTATTTAATTTTGGTTAGTGATTCTCAGCAAGATTTGAAAAGAAAACTCAAAGGTTTCAAAATACTTATAGATTACATTAGCTTTCATTATATTGAAGTAACTGAAATCCTCATTACAATATTCATGTATGAAGTAAAACGCACACTTACATAATATATCTAACAAACTTTAGTCGCTATTTTCCTACTGACAATAGGTTCATTTCGAACGATGGAAAATAGCGACTAAAGTTTGTTAGATATATTATGTAGGTGTGCGTTTTACTTCATACATGAATATTGTAATCAACCTTGTAATGAAGATTTTAGTTCCTTGAGTACCTTGAATATCGGTATTTTGAAAATAGGTCCATTGATTTGCGATAATATAATATACTATAATAGTGAAGAAATTTGTTATCAGCAATGCAGACATGAAAATGGACAATTGAAAATCTTAAATAAAGATGTGGACCAGCCGGTATTCGAACCTTTCCCCCCTAATCTCTTGTCAGGTGCACTTAAGCACTATGATTCCGGTCTTTGGTGGCTCACACCCTTAGTTCAGCTTTTCGTGTTGGCAAATGAAGAGATGATGGTTAGTATGATGACGACAGAAACCTTTACGCATGCATACCAGAAGAGCTTTCAGCCGGTATCAATTCTTAGTGAGACCATCAACATACGTCAAACCTCGATCATCAAGTATGCATGATTCAGCAAAATGAATATAAAGTAAAATAGTTTTGATATATGTAAATCAATATGAAGAAATTTGTTAGCGGCAATTCAGACATAAAAATGAAAAATTGAAAAACATATGGACCATCCGGAATTCGAACCCGGTCCCCTAATCTCTAGTCAGGTGCGCTTAATCATTATGATACCGGTCTACAGGACTAGAGATTAGGGGGCCCGGGTTCGAGTCCCGGCTGGTCTACAATTTCAGTGTTTCTGAAACCAAAACTACTTTACTTGATAATAATAGTCATCTTCATAAACACTCACATAGGGTGTGTCTAAAGGCTTAGCTTGTCCTAATATAGGACAGCTATCATTATTATAATTTGCCGTAAAAAACAAAATAATCTACAGTATCACACTGTATAGTCCATGTACGTGAACTTGATGTTTTTTCACAGCTGGAATGGTGGAACGAACATCTTACACATGTGAAAATGATGTTGAAACAAATATGCGACACTTCAGAACAAGCAACTAAAATTAATTATCTTAGAACTGGATAGAAAAAAAGAAAAAGAAATCCTTAAACTAGAGACAACTGGACTATTTATTAAAGATGTCCCTTATTTTGTCAAGAAATGACATCGATGTATGCTATAGAATTGAAAACAAGGCGCGAGGCATATTATTCAAACTGCGAAATCATGATTCGGAGCAGAATATAACATAAAGAACATAAGGAAGAAGTATTCGAAAGGGACCGGTATCGACAGATATACATATAAACCTAAACTTAAAAAAACTAACATATTAAAATTTAGATAAATTATAACCATCTGATTTTCATTCAAGGTGGATGGAAAAACATTTGTGAAGGCGCAAAACAAAAATAGTGATGCTTCCGAATAATTACAAAAAATATTTTCAAGTATTACAGAAGTGAAACAGAAAGAGATATTTATATTATAAGGATCATAATGACGATCATTATTGTAGTAGCCCTGAATATTATTACACGACGTGCACCATAATGATCGTTTATGATCTGAATTACATATAAAATTTTATCTGCTGGCAACAATTAATAGAAATAATTTTCAAATTCCAAATTAGGTATTTTGGAAACTACAGTTAAGTATATTCGAGTTGTTCATTATGAAAAATGGTGATCGAGCTGTTTCTTACCAGTTCGTTGACAATGCAACAGCAAATTACTCATTCACTGTCAAACACATACTGCTGTCAAGTAAAATTAGATGTGCAGTGAAATCTTTGAAAATGAGCAATTCTGATGCTAGTTTTACCTTCCGATTTGGATGAAGTTTTGTATTTTGTATCAATATTTTTTTTTAATTACCTACTTGCATTTTTTCTGATAAAGTTCATTCATGCTGGACATCCAGAAACTTTACATTTGAATTTCATTATGGTACTAGGACTTTTTGAACTCCATTATGTCACTAAAATACATTGCCATAACGATGTCATTATGACATACCAGCAGGTAAAGATATAAAAGATCCTCGGTTTAAAAGCGTTCTGTCTGTTAATGAAAAAGCTGCTTGGAAGTCATTCAAATTGGTTGTCAAAGAATTTCTGGGAAATGAAAAAAGTGAAAAACATTCAAATTTCAAACAGGTGGGGGTGAACATGTCATTGAAGATTCATTTTCTGCACTCTCATTTGAGTTTTTTTCCTGGAAGTATGAGTGACGAACAGGGGAACATTTTCACCGAGACTTAAAGATTTTCGAAAAACAGCATCAAATATTTTGGGATGAAAACATGTTAGGTGATTACTTTTTTTGTCACCGGCAATAAGGGGATTACTGTTGCTGCATTATAAAAGTAACCGATCCAAAAAACTATGAAAAGAAGGAGAAAAATTAGTCATTTTCTTTAATTTTTTTGATAAGTAATACCAAGATTTTTTTCCAGTTTCAAGTAAATAAGTATATTTATAATTAGAAGTGACAAAATTTGCTATTAATTCTTCTGGATAACTTACCTAAATAAACAATGATTATCAACTTTCAGCTTTGTTATGAAAACTATAAACTAGTGTTATCTTTATTTCATCGCGAAATAACCTACACCAATCCGTAATTACCCTGCAAGGAATTGGACACTGTGTACTTAAACAAAAACTCAGTAAAACAAATTGCTATCACATATTGGAAAATAGTGATTTTTCATTATTTGACTGAATACGATTTTTATAAAATTACCATGTCACCATTGTTCAACCCTTGAATATTAAATCACTCGACTTCAAGTGTTGCTCCCCTCTTTTTCATTCTTAATTCTTTTGTATGAAGTAATTCGACTGATGAAACCATTCACATTATTCTATATTGGGAGAGGGTCGCGCGTTTTCTGTTTGTGGTTGTGTTTGAGATCCAATAATACATCTGTATTGGGTTTCTGAAAGTCAATATTTGTGGTAGTGTTTCCTAGCGATATACAATACACTCAGAGAAATTCTTTCTAATATCTGCTATTAGTACCAGAGAGTTACTTTTTCTTTCTAATATTCATTGTGATATTAGAAACAGATGAAAATGTTTTCGACCCAAATGACATCAGTAGATACTTTACATATATGTTTCTACAATGATGATATTTTGTTTGTGAAACCATAATGGTGCTACAGCAAACTGGAACACACCGTATATGCACCAGGACTTCTTCTACTCAACTTGAAAGTGTAACAGATCAATAATGGTATAAAAAAATTATACATATAAATAAAAGCTTCCCTTACTACCTTACGAATCTGAAAGTTACGAAAGGTGATAACTTTTTGAGCGAACATTGAAAATTAAATAATGTTAGTTGTTAATAGACTTCATGCATGATTCAACTTTTTAGCTAAAAGTCAGGAATGGGACTAATTTTACATCATGATAAACACGTTAAAACATTTATGTGAAGACGACTACTCGATAAATTCGAGTACTTCTGAGTTAAGCTCATTTTCAGGCGATAACGCAGAACCTTGAAAAAACTGTAAATCTTGCAAAAATAGTAAGAGAATGTTGAAGGGAATGATTATTCAACTTAAAATAAGGATATGTACCAAGTGACCATGGGGTGTGATAGGCCCTCTAATTTTACTATAGTTTTGAAGATTCAGGTTTCAAATTTGGTGTATAGCTATAGTATTCACATTTCTAAGCTTATTTTGACTTAAACTTTTTTTCCGTTTATCTGAAAGAACTTCGAATTTGTGACAAGTCTGTTTTTCAATATTGAAATTTGGTTGAAAAAAGATCGAGCTAAAACTGATTGTTCATTGGTATAAATTTGGCCATGAAAATCAAACTTGAATCATCACAACTGACGAAAGGCGTCAGCGTCAGCAGAGAAAATTGAGGTAAGAAACAGTTGAAAACTGAGATTTTCATTGAATTGCACCTTCCCATATTATC
The DNA here is from genome assembly GCA_958298965.1 of Chrysolina haemoptera. Classification (NCBI taxonomy): domain Eukaryota; kingdom Metazoa; phylum Arthropoda; class Insecta; order Coleoptera; family Chrysomelidae; genus Chrysolina; species Chrysolina haemoptera. The sequence goes on along the minus strand of OY282585.1, from coordinate 37,625,057 downwards.
CAAAAATTTTTAAAAATTTCCTCAAAACGGAATAAGTAACCATAAAAAAATTTCAGAACTACCATTTCTCAAATAACAAGCTCTTCACAGTTCACACTTCGTCATGTTGAAAAATAATGAATTCTTTTACAATTTATTTCATCATATAACTATATAACTCACTCATTTTACCATGTGTGTATGTATGTATATATTTACCTTTTACTAACACACCCTATGCACAAGTTTTCACCTTCTATGGGGTTTCACTAGTTGATTTGCTACATTCTGTAATTTATATACAGTGTGACCCATTTAAGATGGAAGCACCCTTATAAAACTTACATTTTTCAACCGATTCGAATGATTTTTTTTCGTTAGGTAGACATTCAAAAATTCTACTAGAACACCAAATTTCATGAATAAATCTCCATTTCCAGGGCCAACTAATCTTATTTTTCATGGTGAAAAATCTAAAAAAATTACTAGCGATTTTTTTAGAAAAAATCTGAGCACACCACTGGATTCGCGACATTTTCAAATGGTTCATATGTAAATTACGTTGAAATGCGTCAATTAATAAAAAAGTTATAAGGGAATGAAATTTGAAATATATGCCGTTTGATCAACCCACCAATTCGATTTCAGAACTTTTATCGAAATTCGGATACACCACTGTATTCAGGACGTCTCGATATATCACTGGTCCAGATTTCATCGATATCTGTTCATAAATAAAAAATCATAAGATAATAAAATTTTAAAAATATGTAAATTTAATTTCAGGAAAAGGTCATTTTATCTCATAATTTTTCTTTATCAACAGATTTCAATGAAATTATAGTCAGTGATATTTCGAAACTCCCTTAAATCAGTGGTGTAGTCAAAGATTTGATAAAAGTTTCAAAATTGAATTGGTGGGTTGATTAAACGGCCTATTTTTTAAATTCAATACTCTTATAACTTTTTCATTGATTCACGCATTCCACATATGAACCATTTAAAAATATCGCGAATCTAGTGGTGTAGACAGATTTTTTCTAAAAAAATCGCTAGTATTTTTTTTTTTATTTTTGACGTTGAAATATAAGATTAGTTGGCCCTGGAAATAGAGATTTATTCATGAAATTTGATGTCCTAGTGGACTTTTTGAATGTCTATTATAAAATGTCTATTATAAAATTATTTGAATTGGTTAAAAAATGTAAGTTTTATAAGGGTGCTTCCATCCTAAATGGGGCACACTGTATATATATTTACTGTTTTATGTGTTTTGGGCAAATAACATTTTATTTTTATTATTTTATTTATCATTATTATTTTTATAAGATAACTTGTGTAAACAGTTTTGGAGAACTTCGAAAGAAACCGAAAATACATGTTTAATTATGAGTGTTCTCAAAATTGGATGTTTTTCAACGAAAGCGGCTTTCAACCCAAAAAGGGAAACAAAAAAGTAACTTTTATTGAATAGGTGAAATAAAATGTCACTTTGGTAATAAAATTCTGTAACTAAATTCTGATAGCACGAGTATCATATTTATGTTTTTGCTGATGGTATGAGTATTCATTTTCCATTTTTATAATGAGGGTAGAATCCCGGTAACCAAGATGTATGTGGTTACTGCCACAGCACAACACGTATTCGATGAAAGTCGCTGCGCTGCGCTCTTCCAACGGCATCTCGCTATTTCAATGCTCAACGTGGAAACGCTGTGAATTTAACGCATGGCATTAGCTGTTTGTGTGATTGTGTTATTACATTCTGACGTGGTTTCAATTTCAGCCCAAACCCAACCTATTTTGATTGTGGTTTCTTTTATATTAATTAAATGTTATCACCTGCTGTGATGTCAGAACAGTCTGTGGATTACATTGTATATTGTTAACCTTTTCGCAACAAATCGAAGATGCGCCTGGAATTCTGTCTCATTTAATTCAAATGTCCTAACTGTTTCGAAGTCACTGTAATGAGTGAAGAAAGATCAAAGGCGGTGTGCGGAGTGTCACATCTGAAACCTTGATCTCGGACCTTTCTTTGGATGTACATTGCGTAGTCTAACCAGTTAAGTGTGCTGTCGTGCATCACACCAAAAAATTTGACAGTTTCTGTTATTTTTAGTATAACAATTAGATTTTCAGTTATCGTTGCATTCAGGAAAGTTTTTTTGAAGAGTACCATTCCTTTGCAATCGAATGTGCATCTGTTATCCATTTACTGAGTACTATTAGGTTAGCGTGTTTGGCTACTATAGTTGTATCGCCAGCAAATAATATGGAATTTGTATTTTCAGTCATTGACATAGATTAAGAATAAAACAGGACCCAGAAAAGAACCTTGGGGTACCCAATGTTTAATCTGTAATTTCTAAAATGTATTGTTATTATTTGTAACTAAATTCTGATAGCACGAGTATCATATTTATGTTTCAACTACAATGTTAAGAGAAGAATGCTGCAGTCGTCAAAAACGTAGTATTTCAATTTGTACAATAGTGAATCTTGAGATACAATGGGGAAACAAAGAGAATATTTCACTTTATCAAACCAGTACCATTGACCAAAGTAATAGGTTTCATAATTCCTTAGGGGTGGGGTTCTAATAATTTCTACAATATTCTGATATGTGCCAAGAAAAACTATCATATAACACAATCAAAACTCGACCATAAATTCACACAAAAATGCCTACATTCAGAAAAATAGTGCAAAAGATCGTTTCAAGATTTTTAAAAATTTCAAGTCACATTAGTTTTTGAGTGTCGACTATCGATAGAACTGGAGATGAAGTTTATTTTTTCAACATTCACTTCATTAAAGAAAACATTTTTCATTCCGCATTTTCAGTTGGTGTTATTCAGTTGTATTGGTATACAAATCCGAAGTTATAAAATGACCTCCTGGACACACTGCGTACAGGAATGACAACGGCAACCATTTCCACCAAATCGTCCAACTCGACAGCGTGGAAAATTCAGGTCAAAGGAAAACCGAATACCACAGTGAAAAATGTTTCTATCGAGTTCCTATCGAGTTGGCTAATAGCCAGCTAGTCTTGATTGAGTTGGTTCAGCATCGTTTCCATCAGTCTCGTAAGGCTCTCCCAGACGTTTTCATAGGACGGTTTATCTCGAGATTGCTTCTTGGTTACCAGGAAGAAGATGTTTCTCTGGCCCCTCTTTAACTTTAACACTCCTTCAACTTTTGGGTTCTGTTTCCGCAGTTTTTGGAGTTGACCAAACCTCTTCGAGAACACCACATGCTTCTGGACATTCGAAGGTGTTCTACCACGTGCCCGGAAAAGGTCATCTCACCCTTCAAGTTTTCCTTGGGGTGGCTCTTGGATCAGGTAGATGAGGTCATTTATTATTTTTATGATTATGTATAGACCTTCCCACGAAATCTGCGACGGTAATGGCTTCCTGATTGGGTAGGGCGTAGGCTTTTGCCCATTTGCTGAAATATTCCATTGCCACAAGGATGTATTTGTTTCCATGAACAGATTCGGGAAACGGGCCAGCGATATTTACGTTATACTGACGCATCAGGGCCTTAGGTCGAGTTCGAGGCCCATTGCTGGCAGCGCATACAGCACAATCCTTAACGTCAGCTTGACAATTAGCCCAATAGAACCATAATCTCAGTTTCTGCAGAGTCTTCGCCACTCCCAGCTATCCGTCATGCACTTTTCGAAGCACTTCCTGTGTCCTGGACTTGGGTACAACTGTCTGGCGTATTTCATCTCCGCCATCGTCGGACTCCAACACGCGTTTCAAAACACTATTTTCCAACGTAAGGGAATTCCATTGGGGCCAGTATGATTTAACCACTGGAGAATAGTGTGCGACTTCCTGGCATGAGGGTCTTCGGTTGCCCTTCTTTCAGCCGTTGACCAGACGAAGGATTCAGAATTCAATGGAGTAGTAGTGTACGATCTTATCATTTCGGTTCATAATCCAAACCGGAACTTGATTGGCAGCAATTGAGCGCAAATCGTGAAAATAATACCAGACGAACGAGGTTTATATTTTAAAGACGGAATGATCATCTTTATAAATACACCAAAAATCTTTTCGCGTTATTTATCTTGCGTTAATTTCATCGAAATTAACTCTAACGTTCGCTAATAATAATGCGTCTGTTTTTAACGTTCAAAGTAAACACAGCTTTGTATTTAACGGCCTTTGAAGTGTACACAGCGATATTTTCATTATTTATTCTAGTGAAAAGTAAAGTGAACCGAAGCAAATATTGAGGTTTTTTATATGTATGTACTTTCCACTTCGTAAATATGTCATTATAGTGTTATTGATCTGACAGATAAGGAATCGATTCAAATTGGTTGAAAATTCAGTTAACGCCCTATGGTAAATGATTTAGAAAATCATTACGAACAAAATCAACTAAAATAGAAAACCTTTGAAACTTGTGAAGGGGTATTTACCCAATCCTTCAGAAGAATTTCCCTTTTAAAAATGCTGCAATATTTGCACTCTCCAAAATAACAATAACAACTTGAACACTACTTAAAATAAAATCTACTTCCTAAAAGATGAATCTGGTGGGCAGGGGTGGGACTCTGTAACTTGTTTCCCATAACGAAGCGAATCGATACGAAGTTAAACGAAGTTAAACGAATCACAATCATCACTTTCTGGTGTACCGGAAAGAGATTGCCTATATATCGCTATGCGAAATAAGTTCAGAGTCCCACTGTAGAGCGGGTTGTGAAGCCCGATGCACTCTACCCTCTGACTCTCTCACCGACGGCAGCAAAAAGCAAGCAAATGCAAAAAGGGTTTATTGTAAAATTTAAAAATATAGCACACAGTATAAACATAGAAATAAATAATTTTTTTTTTTTTTAAAAAGAACACAAAGTCGTCTCTTCTTTTGTTCTTTTTCCAAAAAAAACTTTTTTTTCCACTTTTGAGTATGGTACTACCTTCTTATAAATAAAACAGTTTAAAACTATCCCGTTACCGCAGGGTAGGAGTAAAGGGAGGGAGACTGTTTCCCTCGGAGCGAGGTTTATTCCCGCCCTTCTGGAATCCAGGGGGCAGGTGCCCCGCCTCCTGCAAGTTATGCGGGGGGCTCGAGTATGTTCATAGAGAACCGTCAGGCGATCAGATACATCGTCGATTGAGGATTTGAGTAGTTCCCGGAAAAACACTGAAAAAAACCGGGTTAAAAAAAAGTGCGCTTTTGCGGGTTTTTATTTTAGATTAGGCTACTGAAAATAAATCTTTTTGGTCTCTTTTGTTTTCTTCATATCCAGCTTGTTTTTCGAGAAAAAAATGTAAGCCATTCTATTGCATATATCATGAACATCTACTTCAGAGACCAGGTGATAGTGACAGTAGGGTTTTTCCTACACATAAGTTCAAATAACTGTACCAAACTTCAACCAAATCGGTTCGAGTACAGTTATTTGAACTAATGTGTAGGAAAAAACCCTACTATCACTGTCAGCTGGTCTCCATAAAGAGTTCATGATATGCAATAGAGTGTTTAATTTTTTTTTCTCGAAAACCAATCTAGATATGAAGAAAACACAAGGGATGTATTGTCAGTAACCTAATTAAAAAAATAAATAAAAACCCAAAAAAAAGTCAGTGGCGTACTTTTTTTCACAATATTTTTGGCTGTTGTGCCCACTGAGAAGCCATTGGCCCTAATAATTTCAATCTAGTTAGGGCTAAATAGGCGCCTTATGAGTTCAAATAACTATACCAAATTTCAAACAAATCGGTTGTTTTAGGATATTTATAATATTTTATAAATACCGTTTTGTTAAAAAAACGTCAACGCCCTGTTTCTTAGAAAAGAAGCCTCTACGGATATATGTTCATAGGAACTTTTTTCCTAAAACGATCTAACAATAACCCTCTGCAGTTTTGCACACATAAAAAAAATGTGGATTTTTTTTAGAAAACGCCCCCGAAACAAAAAAGAGTCATTGATGAAAACGTGTCAGACTAGGTCTAAAGAAGCCATACAGAAACTTTGAAGAGAGTATCTATGCATTATTTGTGGTCATGAAATCGACCACTTTGACGCGTCAGACTGAAAAAACGCCCCGCGATCTGTTTCAGACAATATAAAAAGTTTGTTTTATAGCTCCCAATGAACGGATCCTGAGAACCAGCTGTTTATTAATACATTTTCCCATGGTCGTTTTTTCGACATGTTCGAAGGGGCGGACAGCCCCAATGACGTGTTTCGGGAAATTTTCAGGAAAAACGCTCCGGAAACAAAAAAAAAGTCACAGTGGCACGGTGGCAGACTCGGTCCAATGAAGCCATACAGAAAGTTTGGAGAGAGTATCTATCAGTAAAATTTTTGCCGATAGACACTCTAACTATATGTTCTCCAGCTATTTCCGAGTATAGGTTTGGAGAATTTGTTTTGATCGTAAACTATAGGTATAGGTATATGTATAGGAATTTTTCGCAGAGCCGCACAAACTCCCTTTGTTAACGAACTTTTTAATAATATCAAGAAGGGACACCAAAATAATATCAATACTACGCCTGCTGGCAATCGAATGAATCCTCCTGTACCGTATTCGTGGAAAACTGTCAGATTCGGATAGTTAAAAATTTCTATTTGAAAGTGACAATTTGATTTTCAATTCGGTAATATATTATAACATACAAATTTTCGTTAAATGTTGTAATGCTTTAGGTTTGAGTTGCCAGAGTACTATAGTACGAATTCTTTAATAAGGAGTTCAGAAGAACTATTGTTTCGAAGGCAGGAACTACTCTAGCCAAAGCCGACCCCTGAAATAAATGTAATTCTTTGGAATTTGCCCGATCATGAGAAATGTACCTACGTATTCCGTGGTTTTCTACTTCGCCTAATGGCAGCGCCAATCCTGTTTAGGCAATACTTTTCGTTATATCAAACAAAACCAATTCGATTGTTCCATTTAACTGTACTACGCATTGAAATTAATATTTTATTGATTCGGCTCTTTTCCAGCACTCGTCGGATTTAATATTTTCACTGCATCATAACTGTAGCTATCATAAATTCAGTAATTGAGTAATGCTATGGATTTTTGTGCCATTTATTCCATTTCGTTAATTTTATATTTATGGTGAAACATCAGTGGACGCTCGGGGATTCTAATCCGTTTTGTGATGAACGGATTTTTGTCGCACTATCGATCAGTAAGCGTGGAAAGGATATCATTATTTTTCTTGCAATAACTAAAAATTCCTCAGTGTTATTGTTAATGAGATTGGAGTTCATTTTCCGAGCAGTGATGGCCAACTGTACCACCCAAAACAAAGGTTAACCATTGAGTCCTTTTCACCTATCCAACCTCCAGGGGAAGATGATATATTTCCAGCCCTACTACAAAAGCTGCCTCGCAAACGGATACGTTCCTGAGGTATGGAAGACAGCCAAGGTCATCTTCATTTCTAACCCTCGTAACAGTGATTACTTTCAGGCAGAAGCGTTCAGGGCCATCAGCCTCACGTCTTTTCTTCTAAAGACAACTGACAGGCTGGAGGACATTAGAGAGAAAGTATGTAAGCTAAATCCGCTCATGGAACTACACCTCATACAATACTACTTGTGTCTGCTTGTGTCACTACCAATAAGGTAAAGCTACTTTGGGTCGTCGGTCATACCAGAGTGCCAGACAAGGTGAAGCTCAACAATTGGACCATGAAGGAAAACCTAGAAGTAAAATTTCAGGATGCATGGAAAGAGGTCCCAGGCATGAGTAAATCGAAACTGCTCATCGGTGGCCTTTCTACTACGGGTCACTGCCATGTAAACAAGCACCTCAACATTATAGGTATCACGGATGATACTCAATTCACGTGGTGATGGAGGATGAGGGGTCAGCCACCCACATCCTCACGGAATGCCCAGCTGTGACAGCAATACGGGAAGCGTACCTCGGGAGTATCGCTCTGAACTCGGAGAGTGTGAGAAAGGTATCGTATGGAAGGTCTCTTTCGCTCGCAAAATGGGTACCTTCGAAATTGAACCAATTCTCAACAGCGATGGGTGCATAACGGACCCGATTGTGAGGCCTACATGCTTATGGTCCCATCCGCCCACAAAACTATATTCTATGTATGTATCTAAGTCAACGGACCAACAGTTGGGGCCCCTTAAAAACCAGCACCGAATTGCGGACCACCGAAGGGATTATAAGTAGTGGGTCGGATTAATAGCAGGTAATACGAGATGATTTGCCTTCTTTGTTTCGAACACCCAATTAAAATGTATGTGTTCAATTTCCACGCACTCAAATGTCTACGTAAGGTTAGTTCGTTCTGGTTCAATTATACTAAATAATTACTTTTCGCAAAGTGTATGTATTCAATTTCCACAGACTCAAATGTCTACGTAAAGTTAGTTCGTTCTGGTTCAATTATACTAAATAATTACTTTTCGCAAAATGTTTGCATTTAATTTCAGCACACTACATTATTTTAGTACATATTTATCAATAAAGAAAATAATTCTTTGGTTCATGTCATTTATAATTTCCAAAAACTACGTTTTATTATAAAGTGTATTAAATATTTATTCACTTCTTAAAATTGTATTTACTTTTAAATAAATGATGTATAAAATAATAACATGACATCCCTTATGTATTTCTTCTAGGTTTTCATTTAGGTAACTTGGTCCTCAATTCGTGTTAGAATTTACAGGTAGGAAAATGTATTTTGCGTAATTCTTTCTTTTTGTCCTTCATTCGTGTCTGCCTAGAGCTACAGAGCGGAGCTTGAGTCCCTGGACGAAAATTATCAAAAACTAGGTCAAATCACTGATATGGTCAAATTGGCAAATACTATGAACGGCTTGATAGAGAAATTGTCTATGTGAGAAATAAAGAGTAGATTGACGTTTATGATTTACCCCATTCGACCATGACAATAATTCGCCTAATGATGGCCATAAAGTACTACTTGCCAGGGACTTTACTGCTATGCTACTTAAATGGAATTTTATTAACAAACCAAAGAAAAATGAAAAAACATGGCAATACTTCCTAAATCCACACACTTTCCTGGAACGGGTTCCCCCTTCCACCGCCGATCTGGTTGTAAATATAAATGTACTCGACATGATTTAGCAACTTTTATATACAGAAAATATTTACAGTATCGGAAACTTTTCATCTGGGGTATAGACAGAAATCTACGCGAGCAACAAGAAACGCAATAATATGACAATACCACATAATTAAGAGAGACGCACTACTGCGCGCCTCTCCTGTTGCCTCGCCCGACGAATTAACAGCTCAGTTGATATCCCTTCCTCTAGCGAGTAGAGGAGAAATTGTAATGCTGTCTCAACATTATAGCAAGCTATTCTTCACGCTCTCATAAAACCGATCGTACTTCGGTGAAGAGTCAGAACGCATCTGTTTCACTCAGCATCGCATCTTCGGAGGTTGACGAACAAAAAAATATAAAATTCATCACGGGTTGTTCTGAAACTTCACAAATGTGTTTACGTATGATAAACTAGTACCCCATTTTATATTCGATCATTGGTCATAGTTTACCATGAACACATTGGCAACGTTTATACCGTGCAAAAATTAGGTACTCTGACCAAGTTGACCATACCAAATTTGGACCAAGTGAATAACATACCTACATATTTAATCAGTAAACAGTTTGGTACTTATTTAGTTCGGTTGGTAATCATTAAGACAACGAACAAGTAACCTGTAAAAAGGTTTGCAACTTTACTTATCCATATTTTATGACATAAAAATATCAGTGGTACTCCGAATTTGATATTCTAGTGTAAATTAGGAACATTATTATTCGATGTTGTTGTGCTAGAAAAATGGATATAAGCACACTCTTAGTACATCAGAACACAGACTTATGGCTCACCAATGGTGTAAACCAAATTTTGCAACTTGCTGGAAAGTCTACGCGATGGGTGTTCACACCATCTTCATCATCTAACTATTTTGGTCTGGTACGCGACAATTTTCGGTACCAAACCAAGCTGATTATCGGATCAAGTGTACTGTTTACACCGAGGGGAAAACCGCTGGGAGATTTTGGTGTACATGTCTTGGGTATTAGTGGTATTACTCGGGTATTAGTCGGGAATTAGAAGCATTTCTTCCATTGGGCATTACAGGTATTACTGGTGTATTACTAGGGCATTAGAGGAATTAGTTGAGAATTATTGGGCATTATACGGGAAAGGAGGTATGACTCGAGAATTTCATGGGTACACCAAGATGACCAAGGCTATTTGGTTGAAATAAAGTCATTAGTCAGCTTACCAAGAGACGGCATAAACGTGGTCATTGTATTGTAGTTACAGTCTTGTTAGTTCTCCTACTTTCCAAAGATGGCTGTTGCCGAAATGCCCTCACAAATAAGGTAACTTGAATCGTCCTCGTCGTTGTCCGAAATAATGTAGAAACTTTTGTTTAGTCTGTTGTTTTTGTCAACTCCTCCTTATTCAACAATTAACCGATGTCTCCTTCCATTAAAACTCATAATGAAACATCAAATATTTACCCGACATGCTCTATTCACCCTTCACACGGAAATTTTATTTGAGTACACAATAAAGTTGCCCATAATGCCGCTTTAAGTGCAGTTGTTAAATTGCAGGGAATCGAAGCATGGAGGGGCCGTTGAAATCGCGCCAGGCCAGTAATTGGCATGATTTTGTAACATAATAGGGGTTAGGTTCTCCCTTCTACTTGTGATTTGCGTTTCTATTCAATCGGCGTTGACCGGGTGCGTACTTTGTTGTGTTGCTCGAGTACAACGTGGATTTTGTGAATTTTGAACATTATAGCTCAGGTAAACCGAAAAAGTATATTAAGAACTTATCATTGATTATACGTATTGTTCGTCTGTAATAAAACTATAATTTTCAAAGAGAATCTCCACTTTTTTTCTTTCTGATATAATGATTTGGAAGGCTATCGAATCAATCATTCTGCATCATTCATTGATCTGTATATCTCATCTAGCACCTTATCATAAACTCCCCTAGAGTCGATAATTCCCATAAAGTGCAGCAAATACTCACCTTGCTTTCTGCAAATTTTCAGTTTGCGGACGAATTGGTAATTTGTCGATTGATGGAAAGCACTTAGAAAATATTAATAATAATAATAATAATTCTCAAGAGAAGGTTCTACATTAGTCCTTAATGGTGGTGCAAGAGTACCCGCATGCTATAGGAATGGAATTCATCTCAAAAGAGGACGATGCGATACATACGGAGACGATGTTCAGCTCGTAGACGAAGCATCCTACATAATATTGATGCCGGAAAGACGTACACTTACTTAAGAGTGGAAAAGCGCAACTCCCAAGAGGTAACCACAGTTAAAAACTCTCTCCGCGGCAAATATCAGCATAAACTCCGACAGATCTGGTCATCAGAACTGTCAGGGGCGAACAAAGTTACTGTAACTAATATGCTTGCCGTTCCGATCCTACTCTACTCCTTTGGAGTGGTGAAATGGACTCAACTCAATTCCAATAACTGAACTCAACTACAACAACTCGACATAAGAACTGGCAAAATGATGCTTCTTTATAGGCATCCTAAATTGTCCGTTCCACGGTTGTACTTTCTTTCCCAGGCAATAGGTAGGCCGTGGACTTTGGCATGTCTACGTAACAGAATGGTACTGGATGAAGCCTATAAAGTTATCAGGACTTCAGATCCCCTTCTCTGCTTGGTCAGTGACTATGAAAAAGCAGAGATCGGAGCATTCTTTTTCAAGGTAGCAGCACGGGCATCCGATGAACTTGGTCTCGTTTTCGATACTGAACGAGGTGATCCAAACTCTCTCACCAAGTTGTAGCTCGTTCAGCAGAGTGCTTACATTGAAGCTGCAGAGACCAAGGACCTCCTGCAGTTTCTTCACGGACATTGAAGACCTTGGCATTGACCTATGCATACCTCAGGTCAACAAGGTTGAACTCGGAGACTGAGGAATTCGTAATAATCTGCCAGGATCTTGTAGTCAACACCCTGGTGTTCCGTACTCGCGTGATCGGTATAGAGCAGAGCGTATCGAGAGGCGCCTGTTTTCAGTTCAAGTTTATGAGGTCTCAGCCTATATCCACAGGCATAACGCCGCGCTACGAGTGTTGTTCTACCAGCTACGATACTCGTATACAAGCAAATAAGCCTGATTTAGTTCTCCTCGGTCATCAAAGTAGAACGATTTTCGTCATAGAGTTTTCGAGTCCTGGCGAAACGAACATCATTCGAAAAGAGGAACAAAAACCATTCTGTTAAAATGGTGGTTTTGATCATAGGGTTAAATGATGGACACGATGCTCTCTAATCTGAAAACCATACTGGTTTGCCATGATGCGGCAGAAATCTTAAAAGGAAGAATGCAGAGGGCGTTAGCCATGGTTCACTACATCTACTCAGGGCACATGATCCTCGAACCCAGTAATCACCCAACACACGGACGTCGGGAGTGACAATCTGGGTAAATAGCACCAGCGCGCCCTCCAGATGTATCGATGCTCCGGAGACTGGGAGACTGGGATATTCTAAAGGAAAAAAATAATTATGAATTTATTCAATAAGTAATTATGTTACATCATACAACATCACATTATTCATTAATTAACAAACTCACGAACTTATTGGATGAGACGCCTTTTGAACGATTTATTAACGAAAGTACGTTGAAATTAAATGTCTCAGCATACGCGGTAATGAACTAAAATGACAGACCACGTGTACAGTTGATGTTTGTGTATTAAAGAAACAATGCAAATCGATCGTGAGTTTATAAAAGCTCTTTTTATATGACTAAGACTAAACCCAGAAAGTTACCATTAATACTTCTCAATTAAGGCGTAGTAAGCCATTCTAGCTGACAGAAATCCTATTTCTCTTGCGATGCCCTTATTGCGTAACATCCAGATGATATTTTATTTTTAAGATTATGAATGTTATATTCAAATTTGTTATCCAAGCGGAGTCCTAAAGAGTTTGTACAAATAATGTCTTCAGTGGAATAATATCCAAAGAACTAGGAATTGTAAAGGATCATAATGATAATCATTGTGGTAGAATGCATATTATACATAAACAATAAAATATATAGGTGGGACAAATCTTGCAACTGAATTTTTACCCACTTCTAGTCGTCTGGTTAACTTGAAATTTGACAGGTGACAGGTGTTCATGATACCGGTGGCAATCCATAAATTAATTTTTGTTAAAGAAAAAACCAATATGGCGGTTCCATAATGGCGAACAAGATATTTGATTTTGGTCCTATCCTGTTCAAAACGTGGGAGTTTTCGAAATCGGATATTATGATTTTTTTTTGAAAATCATGAATTCAAGATAGCCAACGATTCTCGTGATTATGGTTCGACTCAATTTAAATTTGGTATGTGAGCGTTTTCGAGTTCGAAGATCATGAATTTTTTGCCGAAATCCATAAATCCAAGATGGCGGAGAGTTTTGTAATTATGTCTGATTCTCTTCAAAATTGGTATGTGGGAGTATTTGGGGTCGAAGATCATGAATGATGGCGGGCGAGTAAATATTTAGATGGCCTCCTCATTGAAGAGCTAGATAGCTCAATACCTAGGAAACAGACCTTGTAATAACCTTGCTTTATCAGAAATCCATAGATTAATACGTACTAACTAATAACTAAATAAAATACTGAAAAAAATAGTTATTTATTATACAAGGGAACAAAGTATAAGATTTTAACTCGAGGTTGTGTTATCAGACAAAATACCGAGAGCTTAAATCTAATCTTTTTCCCGTGTACAATACACTATTTTTTTCTGTGACGGGAAAAACGACGATTTAATTAAATATCTACCTCAAATATATATCCGGGAAAAAAGTACTCACTTTTTTTCAGGTTCTCGGGGAAAAAGTAATGAAAGTTATTACCTGTCAACAGGGATAAAATGTCAAACTTTTTTCCCGCCACCGAAAAAAACTTTTTAAAAACAAATGCGCTAGGAAGTAAAATTGCGCGGCAAGCTTTTGAATCTACATAACTCACAGAATAACCTATACAATATACATCTAAAGAAATGATTTTTTAACTTTTAGCGAATTTAAATGAAAGCCTTTCTTTAATTTGCTTTCATTATTATTTTATTATTCTGATATTTCCTATCACAAATAATGAACATTACTATTTTAATTAACGTCCGCTGAAAAAAAAGCGATTAAATCATGCGCCTACTAGGTCTTTCATTGCCAGTTCAAAACATTAATAGTCTTCCTTAATGAGTAAAGGTTGCTCATTGAATACCCCTGCAACCATCCCCCATAATTCACTCCGCCCGTTCAAGCTGTCACAATCACCTTAAAAACATTTCCAACCTGTATTAATTAATTATTTAAAAAGGACACCCTGCAAACAAGCTCCCTCGTACCCTCTTACCGTCGTCACGAGTACAAATCGTGAAGAGCAGCAAAACGTGAACACGAAAAGAAATAAGGGAGGTCCGTACAAAGCGGTGAATATCATCCCCATTACAAACATGAAATAGGGGTTGCGAGGTGACAAAAGTGCCATTTGAATAATACCCGGGCTTTCGAGGGGTTCAGGCGCAGTGGTGCGGAAAGACGGCGGGCGAGAAGAAAAGTTAGGCTACTTTGAGTTGGTTTTACAATATTCATTCGTTAGAAAGTGGTATTCTTCAAAATTCAGGACCTCTACTCGATCTTCTGTTTGAACTTCTCTTGAATCGGCTAGGGCATTTTTTCCATTCGTGATTGAAAACGAAAGTGTTGTTTGTTTTTTTGTCAATATAACAAGTTATTTGATTATCTTCTATATTTCTATCAAATACAGTGGACCATTAAAAAGAGAAACTGACATCTTCTCAGATTGTTAATATTAGTTAAAAAAAACAGTCAATTTATTTTCGAAAGGGATATAAAATTCATCTTCAAACCATTTCATTCCTTCACGCTGTTACGACAATTTCTGAATTCTGAATTTCAAATAGTATATTAATATTTGGTGCAACTCATTGCATGATATAGAGTTTAAAATGATGTTCTCTTTAATAAACCGTGTAAGTGCCACGAACAATCAACGTTCAGCAATGAAAGGACCACCTTGAATGTTCCATTTCTAGAACTGCTCCCCATCCTGCTGGTTAGCGATCAGCAACGTAAAATCTTCTGACATGAGTTAGCTCATTAATTTTTTGTTGGAAGCATTGAAAATATATCTAATTCTAGTTCGTTAGTTTTCTGTTGGGGGCATTGAAAATATCTCTACTTCTAGTTTAAATAAAACAGAATGCCCATTTCCCCTCCCGTAAACGAATTACAATAAAAACGAGATTTGTTAAATTCGAGAAGACATAGGTAAAAGCTGAACTCTATTATTTGATTTTGTCTTCTGAACTTGACAAATACATCAATTTCATATGCAAACTTTCTAAATCTGTTGAAAAAACTACAATTATTTCCATTCCTAAATTCAGTAATACTTACAGTTGAAATATGAAAATCATGAAAAAGTGCACTTCTTTTAACGGTTGTAGCTAGGCAACAGAAAATTTTATGCGAGAACAATGACAAAACACGTACAAATAACAACGAAATCCAACTAATAACCTATTAATGTCTAATGCTCAAATTCTATACCGATAATATTCATAGCGTTTTAACAATAAAGTAGGTAAATGTTATTAAATATCGAAAAAATTTGCGGCGGGCAGCAATATTCATAGCAAAAACATATACCACTCTAAGGAACTATTGAAACTATTCATTTACAGTATATAATCAATCCAAGGTAGCTGTGGCTGTTTGGACTTTATAGAAACCAGTTGACATTATTACTTAATAAAATTTGTGATATTGTGCATCTCTCGCAATTTCTCGAGATAACGAATACTTGATAACTGATTAAAAATACTTTAACAGATGAAACTGAAAACTGATGAAACTTATGTAATGGAACAAAGGAAAGCGACAAAGACTGAACAGAGAAAATCGTGGATAGTGCGAATATGAGTTTTTCTTGACTTATAGCGTGAATAAAAAGGTATTCGTAGCTTTACAAAATATTTTCAGCTAATTTTGAAGAACAATCTAAGAAAATGAAAAGTTCCTCTCGAAGACGTTATTAAAAGTTAAGTCAACGTTAATAATAGTAATGTCGACATCACTGAATATGCAAAATTCATTTCATAATTGAAATAAAAATTTGACTTGGTTGTAGTTTTCGACAGTTGTAGAAAAAAATACTGTTTGTAACTGGTGACTTAAGTGTCAATATGTCCTACTCCTATTAAAAAAGTAATATTTTACTCACTTGATACTTACATAAATAACTGTTTTTGTTTTCTATATTATATTTAGAAACTCCCTGTATTTTTTAACACATCATTTAAATGATTGTGACTATTATGCTTATATGCTTTCACGCAGTCTTTCAACGCATACACATACAATCCCCTTAAGCGGTTCATAAGGGAGAGGTACCCTTCAGTATATCGATTGAGACGAGAATGCTATAGTATAGTAGTAGTAGGTAGGTAGAATGGACGTACTTCAAAAATCTCTTAAGAAAGTAAAGACATTTTTTGTATATAATAATAATAATGAAAGTAAATGATTTTATTGAGTAGACATACAGAACATAATACATAATATTACACATCATGACGATATGACATTCAAATGGCAGAGTTCGTTGAATTCCACGATTAAACAGCTAATTGCTCTTCCACTCAACCATATAGATATTGGTACAAAATTATCTTCTGCAAACTTGTGTTATCTGAACTTGATAAAAATATAATTTAAAAAAATGATTGGTCAAAGTTTTTGAGATAAGTGTAGATCCAGTTCAAATTGTCGTTTTGGTAATAACATTTCAATAGTTCTTGCAATATACTCAAAGTTACTCTATGAAAATGAAATTTACGGGCTTGACTTATATAACATTATCTATCAATTGGTTGAACATTCAACAGAGTGAGCCCGCCTTAAGGGGTCAGAGAAAATAAGTGAACAAAAATTAACACGAAGAATAACTTGCAATAAACTATTTCGAATCTTTCATGCAGTAGTGAATATACTAGAGTTTTTATCCAATGTTTTATCCCAACACCTCGATACGAAACTCCCTAAAAACTTGTCTGTAGCGTATGTATCAATTGTGAATAATAATTGCAATTGTGTCTGTAATTGCAGTAAGAAAAAGTAAAACATTTACTTGGTTGTTGATATTTCCCCTTCTACATATTTATTTAAAAAGAAATAAAATATACCTATAAAGGCATTGAACAAGGTTAGGTTATGTATATAAATTTGAACAGAACAGCTCATTTTTTAATCGAATCCTGATTCGGTGAGAAGTCTTTTTCGGTAAGACTGGTAAGAGTATTATTTTAATCGAGTTGGTAATATTCAGAAGCTCTTTGTGATATGAATTGGTCCTGATTCAAATAATCTAGAGTTACTCAATTTAGATTTTAATATGAATGCACTACTAATCCTTGTTGAATTTTGAATATATTCAAATGGATGAAATAGTAATATCGACAATTTTGAAGTACCCTTTTCTTCAAGTGAAAAATATGAGGCAAAAATCTGACAGAAAACAGATACTTCCCTGGCTAACACCATGACGGACATTCACTTCACTTCCTGGAGTCTTTGCTACCGAGTTTTCCCGTGGGCTGCGACTGACTATTGCTGTAAGTCGCTGCTTCATTTTTGTTAGAAAATATCAGTTATACACAGTGGATTATAATTCATTGGGCTGGGGCAGGACTAGTCTAATGTTTTCCGACCTACCCTTTCACTGACGATAAGCAAGAACCTCGAAACGCGTCTGCAGGTGGTCTTTCCCAGTCAAATGAAGCATAATCTGCTGTACAATTACAATATGCAATTACAATATGGAACAGGCATGTATCTCCGTTCTGAAACATTTTTATTCGTACATGAACATTATCATCCAAAAAGCTAAGTGACATAATCAGAATTCTAAATTTTTCGTTTCCTTTTTCCTAATTCGTGATGGAAAATGGATCTTTTTTCATACCATTTGAAAACGTACTCTTGGCGCCTCTGACGGATGTGTGCATCGTTACTTCACACAGTTCAAACTATCAGCGTTAGATGGCCCTTAAAGGCTGGGTAATATTTGCTTGAAACTGTCAAAATTACTCCTTATTCCGGAAGCGACCACAAGGAGCGCTAGTGTTTGGGGACGTCGAGGTCAAATTTTGTTTAAATCGAAGAGCAATTTCAAACCTTAAAATTTCGGAAAAAAATGAGATTCAAGTAATTATTTTCACTGACTATAATTTTTGAGACCCGAATCGATGAAGAAAACCCGACAAATCAAAGAATGCGTGTTCCCTATTGGGTCTTCTTGAAGGAACGTTGCACAAATATCTGTCAGTGTAATTCAATGACCGTTGTGGTATTAGTCAAGGAAATAGTCCTTTTCTGTCACTCGGTTCCTTAAGCACACTCAACTATTTTCATGTT
This sequence comes from Chrysolina haemoptera, assembly GCA_958298965.1. NCBI lineage: Eukaryota > Metazoa > Arthropoda > Insecta > Coleoptera > Chrysomelidae > Chrysolina > Chrysolina haemoptera. The sequence continues at coordinate 37,606,568 of OY282585.1, read as the reverse complement.
ACAACCATACAAGACGGAATTCATTTCAGATTCCATATCGGGCTGTTAACTTACATTAGAATTATTTCAAAAATTTCATATTGAGCTAATGTATACAAGTTAGTACTATGCAAATATTTAATTGCAATTTGTAATAGCAGACATAACAAATGTATCTAAGAGAAGGGGAATATGGAGTGAAATGGGCACCGAACGTGCCCATATGTATGCCCATTATGTCTATTATGAAAAACTTGTATTGAGGTTAAGTCATTGCGTCAGGTGAATAAACTCAGTAATAGAAATGAATATTTCTCAGAAAAAATTGGTATGAGCATTTTCTCACTTTCATTTACTCCACTCATTATGTAAAGTGTGACGAATTTAAGATGGAAGCGCTCTTATAAAACTTACATTTTCTACCGATTGAAATGATTTTTTTTTGTTAGGTAGACATTCAAAAAGTCTACTGAAACACCAAATTTCATGAATGAATTTCCATTTTCAGGGCCAACTATTCTTATTTTTCAAGGTAAAATATGTGAAAAAGTTACTAGCAATTTTTTTAGAAAAAATTTGACTACACCACTTTATTACGTTGAAATACGTCGATCAAAAATAAAGTTATAAGGGAATAAAATTTGGGAAATATGCCGTCTAATCAACCCACCACTTCTATTTCAAAACTTTTATCAGAACTTTGACTACACCACTGGATTCAGGTGGTCTCGAAATATCACTGGCCAGAATTTCATCGAAATCTGTTGATAAATAGAACAAATAAAAAATTATGATTTTCCTGAAATTCTATTTACATATTTTTCGAATTTTATTATCTTATAATTTCCTTATTTATGAACAGATTTTGATGAAATTCTGACCAGTCATATTTTGAGACTTCCCGAATACAGTGGTGTATTCCGAATTTTGATAAACAGTTCTAAAATTGAATTGGTTGGATAATTTAACGGCATATTTTTCAAATTTCATTCCCCTATAACTTTTTTAGTGCTTGTCGCATTTCTACGTAATTTACATATGAACCATTAAAAATGTCGCAAACCCAGTGGTGTAGTCAGATGTTTTCTAAAAAAATCGTTAGTATTTTTTTTAGATTTTTACCTTGAAAAATAAGAAAGGTTGTCCCTAAAAATGGAAATTTAATCATGAAATTTGGTGTCCCAGTGGACTTTTTGAATGTCTACCTAACGAAAAAAAAATTATTCCAATAGGTTGAAAAATGTTAGTTTTATAAGGGTGCTTCCATCTTTAATGAGTCACACTGTATATTGTTCCACTGTTGAATGGATAATCTAAGGAGAAATGAATCGAAGAATTTTTAACAGTATTTTTAATATGGCCTACCGTAAAGCCACACCACAAACATATATATCATAATATATCATAATTTTGGGATGTAGTTTTCGGAGGTAAATATATAAGAGATCATATTTTTATCGATAAATAGGCACATCCCAAATTGCATGAAAATTTTATTGTCATGACAAAATTTCGACAATCCCTTGGTTCTAAATGTTTTGTCAGAAGAAAATAAAAATTAAATGCAACTTGAAATGTATTTATCTATGAAAATATGATCTCGAATGTATTTTAGGGAGATTAATACACAACTACGTGATTCAGACAACGTATTTTGAAATTTTACGTTATGTCTAAAATAATTCTACAGTTACATTTTTCCAGATAGAAATGTCAATACTACCATTCACAGTGTGATTGATCACGTGATCAAGTTGCATATTTATCAGTTATTGGGAAAGCAAGGTAGGTTTTTATTACTGTAATTGCCGTTGATTGGTCGATTTTAAGAAATTTAAGGAATTTCGTTGGCTGTCAGAATAGGCGTGTATTAATCGGTGAAAACAATGATTTAATAAAAATTAATAATCCAGCGTTGTGGTGTAGCCCCGCTCAAAAGTCAACCTGACCCAGTGCCTTTGACATCTCTAGCATGTGTTTTGATATCATCATTATACACAATATCTCAAATGTGATGCCAAAGTGACCATCTGGTGTTAGTTATGATTTGATTGACTACAAAAAGTCGAAACTAATCAATTTCATACAAAAAAAAACTGAACAGCTACTACATTCATGAATACACTGGAGTTTTTTTTACACATTTAGATGCATAAGGCTGATGATATTAACTTTGTCAATGACATTTACTCTTTGGACAATGGGCGTGACTCCAAATCCCAACACGGTTACTTGTCCCGTGCATAGCATCACACGCTAAAGGTAAGCCTTGTCTTCTCTAGCTCGCACAAGTACCTCAAATACTTCTGAGGGTCACTCATAAGGGTGAAGCTGGTTGACAAAAAGAACAAAATATAAGTAAAGCATATTTATTAGTATTTTTGACATGTGACATGTGTAGAGTAGAGTAGAGTAATTTATTTGACCACTTTACATACAAGGTACATTTATGGCAAGTCATTTATAATATTAGCCTAAAGCCTAATTTAAAAAAAAAAACAAAGTGAGCGAAAACGTCTGTGAATAAAACAATAGAATGAATAGTCAAGAGTAAATATAGAACTTGCACAATTTAAAAATCTTGAAATGAGAACATTGTCACTTAAAAAAAGGCATGAAACATATAATTGAAATCAACAAACATTTATAAACATGATTTAATCACAAGCCTATCAAAATGATTTAATTCTCAAGAACTATGAATTGTCCAGCTACGCAACATATTCCTCGATTGTGTAGAAACAATGTTTGAGAAGGTATCTCTTGATATTATTTTTGAAATTTCTGAATTCCAAACATTTTACTGATTGATGGAGACAGTTATATAAATTTAGATTCAGCGAGTTTTTTTGAGTAACCGCTAATCTGTGTCTTGAATTATTCAATAAGAATGCAGATCTTGTTGAGTAATTGTGGTTGTTTAGAGTGTTTTGGAAACATCTCAATATTTTTGTGAATTTCTAATAACACAACATAAATATATAAAGTAGGAAGTGGCATGATTTCAAAGTGAATAAAAAGAGGACGACAATGTTCCCTATATCCTACATTTGCCATGATTCTTATGGCTTTTTTCTGACATCTGAATATAGTTATCGAGTTTGTGGCATGCCCCCAAATCAAAACTCCATATGAAATGACTGAGTGGAATAGTGAATAGTAGGCCATTTTCAGTGCCATCAAACCTACAGCATGCCTCAGTTGTCTAAGAACAAATAAAACACTAGACAATTTACGAGTAGTTGTTTCTATGTGACTAGACCAACTAAGTCGATCATCAATAGTAATACCTAAAAACTTAACATTATTTCCTAGAGTAACACTGGAGTTTGAAGATATTATAATATTCTGGGTTTTTTTATTGTTTAGTTTTAGTTTATTTGCTGTTAACCAAGTGTTTGCTAAATTTTTATTACTGTCCATTAATTGAGGTAAACTGGTATGTGACTTATTTGAGCATATGAGGGTTGTATCGTCAGCAATCAAAACACATTTTGTCGGTGCAATAAAACTACACAAGTCATTCATATGAATAATAAACAATAATGGGCCGAGGACAGAACCCTGAGGAACACCATTTGGCTTCAGATCTGACCTGGTATTGTTTATATCAACGCACTGATATCTATTTTCAAGATAAGAGCCCACTAGATCAAGGGCAGTTCCTCTTACACCATAGTAACTTAATTTCTGAATGAGGATGGAGTGGGATACACAGTCGAATGCCTTGCTCAGGTCACATAATGTCAACGAAGTATGTTTGCCCTGATCAAGACCCTCGACTATGTCCGTCACCACTTGGTAAGTGACCATCTGCTGGAGCTTATCTACCAACGATGGTTATCCTATCAGAAAGTCAGAAAAGACGTAAACCTATAATTGAAACAATAATTTTATAGTTCTTTCTCTTAGTGTACAAATTTTGATGAGCGATTTGCCATATTAACGTGGTTATTACGCCAATAAAAAGAAAAAAAAAGAAAATGCACGGCTTTTAGCATGTGGACCTACTCTGTATTTTGTAACACCACCATCTGTACTTAAATTGATGGCCAAAACAGGTAGTTTCGTGTTTTTGTTTCTACATCAATGGTAATTACCAAGGGTATAATTATGCTTTGCCGAATTCTTTAAAGAAAACAGTTACTTCAAGGTTTATAACAAATACAAAAGCGATATAGCCTGAAGCACTCGAAGACTATGTATTTAAGTATAATTCCTTTCGTAATGGTGTAATCATTCGTTTTTACTGTAATTTGTTCAATGGACCAGCTTCGTAAATGAAAAAATGTCTACTTACTTGATATTAATGTGTTCAGGAAATGGACTTTTTCAAATTTTGTTTCAGGAAATAAAAGATAGGTAGCAGGAGTCAAAGGTGATTGGAAGATGAGTATAATTTGTCGGCAACTGATTTTCTTGACACAAAATACAAAACAATTTCATTTTCTTACAGCCATGAAAAATATAAAACCAAACGCCAAAGTTATGATTAACAACATATAGCGGACATCTTACGATCTGCTGGTAGGTATACAGAATAGTCATATTTAAATTGACAAACGCAAACTTTGCGTTTCGTAAATTATTACTAATGTTATCGTCCCCTATCAAGTACATCCGAAAGATCTCTGATAATGCAAGTACAAGGCCGTTCCCAGCATTTCCTCTAGGAAAGTATTGTTTTGAGTTATTGATTTAAATTTTTTTTGAAAGAGTATAAGGTTTTTTTCGTAAAAAATGTAGAATTTAGTCTAATGATGTGCCAATTTATCAGCTTTCTTTTAGTGAAATATGTGCCCGTATGGAAAGATAACGTTTATACCTTTTGACCTGAACTAAATTATAAAACCATCCAACTAATTTGATAGGCTATCAATATGATATGCAAACAAATCACTAATGCAAATTTTCACCTATAAACGTACTATTAACGAGTGAAGAAAATTATTCCGTGAATTAATATTCACAGAAATATCTAACTGTGTACAGATCGAAACATGGAAGAATATAGTGAATTTATGTTTGTTTTCACATAGTGTTATTAATTTTGAAGAACTAAGTGTATAAGTCCTACCCAATATTTGAGGAGACTCAGATATATGTACTTTATTCCTTTTATTTCACACGCTAAACAATCACAAAACAATGGGCGAGTAAATATTATAATAAAGATCATTATGTCTCATTGTAGTTACAATATATTTTTATACGAGAATCCAGTATTTTACTGAAGAACATTTCGACAATCTCCAACTCAAATAATAGAAAGGCCTTCTTTAATCACATTCCACACAGGTTTCCAATGGAAATTATTGGTTAAGGAGAGGTTCCGTTCATTTGTTTATTTAATAACTTGATGAAAATAGTACACTTCAGTATTGTTGATTCAATATCAGAACCATTATTGGGTTTGAAAGATTGTCTTTCATTCAATTTGATGAAGAGAGTAAATTTCACATAGTTCTAAAGGTACGTTTTGTTTGAAGCGAATATTGCGATAATCGCGGGCTGATAACCAACCAGCGATGATCGCCAACCGGGTTCTGTCAGCACTATAACCAAAATAATGACATGTGGATGATCTCTGATCAATAGGCTGTTAACTTTTGTTGCTAGTATCGCGATGAGTGTAATAAAACTAATACATTTTGTTGTTGAAATACTTCTTCCTGGAAAAAATTGTCGAGGAAGATAAATTCATTCTCTGTCCAGTGTCTACACTACTGATAAGTAGCTCTTCTCGCGAATGGCGCTGATACCCATTCAATTATATTTTATTTCATTCTGTATAACAAAACAACTCTAATGTTGTGCGACGTATCCTAGCAATGATGAGAGATGAGAACCTTGAAATCTGCATGTATACAAGTATTCATTTCCAACCAAATGAAAAATACCTACTACTCAATTGATATTCATTACACCTACCATTGTGTCCGTGAGGAACGTTGGACAACAAATGAACGTAAGATATAATTCAATGTCTAAATGAAAGCTATGTATAAAATCTGCACCGAATTCATTGAAATCAAAAAACAAGTTGTTTCCGTGTAGTATATTTTTTATCAATCTTTCAGTCTTCAAGATACGAAATAAACCAATCATACTCCTATCTTTTTTCAAGGTCTCCTAATTCCAGAAGCTCAATCGATAAACGGCACGACCGCTCTGCAAATATTTTCCTCCCTTCTCGCTCTACCGATAACATAGTTCGTAGTGCTGAAATTAATGAAGCCACTACTTAGGGTCTTCTCAAACAACCCCGCACCCCCTCGCCGCCCTCGCTCTGTCGCCGCGCGAAACGATTCATTGAACCTCTTAACAAATCTGTGTAATGAGTTCCTTTCTCAGTAGCGGTATAATGCAGTGAAAATCTCGCAACGATACAGCCCCCGATTATGTGGCGGTTTGTAAGGGTCGCCAGTGTAGTAGGGGATCGAAGCGAGGGGTCGTCCCTAGCTTGACGTTATTTGTGAGAGTTGAATTAGATTCGGAGGTCTCATTTTTATCCTTTATTGTTTCGTTTTTGTCCTGGTACAAGGGCGTAAAATGATCTACGGTTTTTATCATTTCTTTTTCATTTTTGTTAATTCCGAGATCATATTAATCCTAATTATATTATAAGTAAAAATTTAGTACGTATTCAGTAGGTATCTCGTACAACTGACAGCTCTGACTTGGTGTCTCGGATCATGGCAGAAATTCTGGGAAGAGGCAACAGATACTTCTATTCGCGAGAATCATAAGGTATAAGCCAAAGAAGGGACTGTAAATCGAGTCAGTTATCAAAACCTTACAAATCCTCTGAAGTAGATGGAATATACCCCATCTTGCTTCAAAAATGCCAAGAAATAACAACTCCCCGCGTATGCCTTATATTTAGGGCAAATAGTGACAGTCATATATCTCCCAAAAGTAGTAGGAATAGGCGACATAAATCTAATGTATTTTCCTCTCAAAACGTTGGAAAGGCTAATAGATGGTTGGTTGGATACGGCAGGCTACGAACAATCGAACAAAGTCCTTAGAAGACAACATTCATATACATCGAGGCTGCTTTCAGCCGAGTCTATGTATATTGGACTCCCTAGTAAAAAAGAAATTCCTGTTATCAGATAATCAGAATAACACTGTCAGCTAACGCAAATAGGAGATACTGCTTTGAGCCATAATGATGGAGGAATTAACAGATACTTTTATTGCTTTGGTGTCAAAAGCGCAAGGATAGTTTCGGGGTTTACATAAACACCTGTAGATATTATCGACAAGTGATGTAAGTGGACGAGCTGACAGCGAAATCTCATAAAACCGCGTTATATCTGATCAGACATCTGGAGATTTTGAATCACATTTTCCTAGAAGCCATGTCTAAACCAACAGATAACATGCTAGTTCTGGTCGTTTCTAGTCACTATCACATATCAAAAATGGCAACTGAATACTCAATTCTGAAACAAGACTGTCTACGTCGACTTGTATCAAAGATAGCGAACAAGTCATCCACATATCTAACCCAAACCCTAGGGAAATAGCTCTCTTGCTTTCATATCAAACCTACTAATGCTATATAAGCTAACTGCTGTACTGGCAATAAAGCATTTATTGTTATTATATCTGATTTTTGAGACAAGAAAAATGGATTATGGTTGAACATGCCTCTGGATCAGTTTGAAATTAATCAGACAGCTTCATGACCAAAAATAGTATGGATGCGGATAAAGGCTAAATTCCATATAGCTTCATAATAATCAGGTAATTATTTTTTATCGTTCTGTATGAACTATTGATTCTTCTAATATATGTCGGTAGTAAATATTACTATTTTAATATAATATGGTTATTAATTTCCAAAAACGAGTGTCATTAAATCCAAAACAGTAATATTAAAGCAGGTTAATTCTAATAAATAAAGTAAACAATTTGAGTAGACAATTTAAGGTAGCCAGGGATAAGTAGTATGGCAGGAAAATTCCAAAATGATAATGAATGCAGTTAACCACTCGGATAAGTTGTATAAAAATAATTGAAATATAACTCTGTTAGCGAAAAGCACGTCTAGTAAATTGACGTAGTTTGGGTGTTGTAAGTATATATCACCAAAAGTCTAACAACTTTAGAATATAGAGTAAGCAAATATCGCGGTCAACCAGAATCAGGTTTGCTGGCAGTAAAAATTTAAACCATAGAAATCCTCCTGGAGTAGATGGAATATGCTCCAAAAATGACAGAAAATGCTAATTCTAAACCTGTGGGTGGGCAAAAGGTGAGTCACATATCTCCCAAAAATAGGGAGAATAGGCGACAAGACACCCAAGGCATATCGTCCATAAGTCTTATGTATTTTTCACTCAAAACGTAGGAAATGCTAGTATATAGATACAAACCCGTCAGCGAATGCCAATATATATATTAGCCAGGTAAATGGATCAACAGACTCAGAAGTGGACGATCTCAACAGGCTACTATCAAATTAGCTCTCCTATTGCAAGTAGGTAAACGTTATCTCAAAAACAGGGTTATCATATTACCAATTGGCGGAATGATACTGACAGCTAGGGTAAATAAGGGATGTTTGTAGGGAGGGGTGTTATCGTTCCTGCTTTGGGCCAAAGGCTAGCATCAAGAGCCTTTTATTGTATGAAGCCATGAGAACCACGGTTTAGCGCGTTTAGCATTCGCTCTCAAATAAATGCTTATAGACGTATCTCCGAATACCAAGGATCAATGGCCAAATGTCGTTTGAGGACCATCGTTAGGACGATCTGACGCCTCTTTAGAGAACAAGCAAGCTTACAACAAGCTATTTGAAGACTAGGAAAATAACCTTTTCATAAGAATGCCATCAAATACTTCCCAGATATAGCTTTGTTAAAACTTTTAGAACGAGCACAACAGATAGAAATGCGTGGAAGGAAGGGCCTTCTGATGACGATACGGAAATCACTATCTGCACGGATCGCTCAAAAACTGATGAAAGTTCAGGATACGACATATAGGGAGCCAAACCATAGACAAGAATTCCACTGAGCTTAGGCAAATATGCGACAGTATTTCAAGCGGAAATCCAGCTAAGTCACAAATAATTATTATATCCGAGTTATTGGCGTGGCGTGAAAATACATTATGAGTTTGTATGGTGACTGCTTGATCCTTCAGAGAAAGTAGATAATTCACCAAATGGTGAAGCTAGCACAATTTCATTAAAATAGACTTAGCTGGTTTTTTCCTTGCGCTTAAGAGTTGATAAGGTCAGAGTTTTCAGAAGAAACCATTGTCCTTAAAAGGTCTGAGCTGTCAAAACAGCCTGGCCTTAGGTTATAAAGGCAATGAAGAGGCTGATTCCTAGGTCTAAGTGATGCTCTGAACGGCTCAGAACCGTTTGGTGGCATAGCAAAAACTGTACTAAAAACAAACACTAAATCATGGATCCAAAATAAATCTCAAGAATGGTTGAATAATTCACCAAGATTCAGGTTTTCTAATGATGTGGGATGAAAAATCATGAGCTCCCGGATAGCGGATACATGGCAATTTTAAAAACAAGTATAGGAAGATAGGGCAAGACAGGTCGCGTGATATCTCATTCGAAACTTCTTACATTTCTCTATACATCCCCAAAATTTCAAAAAATGCTATTTAAAAAATTATTTCAGAATGGCGTTTGACCGCCATTTTGAAAGATAGAATTTTTTTTGTTGTCAAAAAGTAGCTTATGAACTGCCATTCCACCAAAAAAAAATCATCCGAAAATTCCAATCCGTTCAAAAGTTAACAGGGGGAGGGGAGTTACTTTATGGACACACTGTATATGGAGGATTTCGAATTTCTTCTGTGGGAAGTTTGGAACAAGTGTTGAAATTGTTATTTCCGTCAACAGGCTGCACCTTTACGAGCAACCCTCAGACGTCTTCGAGAGACTTAGGGACCTAGCGACCTAGGGAAGACGTACCTCTTACCTTTAACGTGTGATGTCATGCACGGGACCAGTAACCGTGCTTTGATTTTAACGCACGCCCCAACGGAGGATTTGGTTGGGAAGCGAACGTTTCACCATCGCCCCACTACGGCGATCCAATGGAAGAATCAAAGGATTTTTCCACCTTGTCATAAAAAAAAAAATCGTGGAAAAAGTTTGTACAGGAAACATATTCAGTAAAAATTTACAGATACTAGCTCTACTAGATGACTTTGAAGGACTATAAGGTCGAAGTCTGGTTAATCATCCCATTATCAAATATAAATTTAGAACTGATACTATTGACAGTACCTACGCAATAGAAACATGTGTCGAAGTTAATGGTGTTCATTAACAACGATACTCAAAAGGAAAATGATGAAACAGATGCTACCAGACGATCCTTTCATCATAAAACCAGGAAAACGAAGGTCTAAATATATGTCACGATTTTTGTATTGGTTGATATCAGGCCCACCACACACAATGGGGACTGGGTTGCTTTTCATTTTAGAAAAAAATTGGCTGAACGATCCAGGCGACACACCCAGAAAAATGCAACCTATTTGAAGTACTTCTGAACTAATTGAGAACTAGGCGGAAAACTATGTGTTCTAGAAATTATTAATTATATAGATGCCCATTTATTGAATGATAAAGTATATTTGGACAAGTATGTCAAACTGCTGCAGCATTAACGGGTATCCAGTGTCATGATCTTGTGGATTTAATTTCTTGTTAGGCCCACTCACATTAAAACCTTACCTAAGCTAGGCTCATAGGGTAACAAAATATAGAACCAGTACCTTGTTTGAAATAAAAAATGAAAGAGAAGCCAGAGCCGATAAATATTTAGAATGCTAAGTTTGCAACATTTCTGTAATGAAGAAAAAATGTATACGCTGAATAAAATTGGATTGCTATAATTTTATAGTCAGAAAAATTGTGATTTATTTCTCAAACAAGACCGGAAACAAAATAATCTAATCAAGTGAACTCCTATACAAAAGTGAAATGTGGATGTATATCATTACTTCAAGTAGCAAACGACACAGGATGTTTTAACTTACATGAAATCGCGTATTATTACACTCCAGTCATCATTTTAATTACGAATTCATCATATCTCGCACAATCTTTTATCGCTTCAGTGCTCAAAAGAAAGAGACGCCGTATTAGATTCCAACAGCGGACGAAGAACACCAATACCAGTAGTTAAATTCTAATCTAATACCAATCAATAAAAGAGGAATTTGTTTGAATCCTGCCCTACTTTGACGTCATTATTTTAATCGTAATGATAATAATGTAATCATACGATTAAGCATGTTTTTTTATGTGATATAATGCAGAATATTAAATCACTGACCCATGATACTATCATAACTAAAGGATCAATGAGTTTCAGTTGATGAATTAATCAGTGTCGCTGTATACCTCTTAGATCAGGATCCCACGCCTATTTTCAAGAATGATTAAGAACAGACTGAATCTTCCTGAGTAGCTTCATTTTGCCGAGACGCCCAACTTTTTCCTCTACGAAATTTCTCGATAGTGGTAGCTAATAAAAATAAAAAAGTCATTAATAACAGTTTTTTAGTTGAACCTCGAGATAATTCGCCAAAGTTCTTGAAAAAACTTTTGTCCTACAAAATGTATGGTAGGACTGAAGAGTCCCCCACTACCAACATGTACCAATGACGTGGTCATAAGAAATCATTAGTAACAAGCGGATTTTTTTACCGTTGCTTGGTTGATATTTGTATAATTGAATGGTCATATTGTCCTACAAATTAAACGGTAGGCGTTCCCAGTCCTACGCTCCGAAATTGTCAATTCCATGGTAAAAAAAATATTAGTAACAGGCTGAATCTTCGTAAGTAGCTTTGTTTTGATGAGACGCCCAACTTTTTCCTTTACAAAAATTCTCGAAAGTGGTAGATAATAAAATGCGCAAGCGTCAAACATGTCGATTTTGTGAGTGCAAAAAAGTCATTAATAACAGTTAGTTTTTTAGTTGAACCTCGAGATAATTCGCCAAAGTACTCGAAAAAACTTTTGTCCTACAAAATGGATGGTAGGACTGAAGAATCCCCCACTGCCAACATGTACCAATGACGTGGTCATAAGAAATCATCAGTACCCAGCGGATTTTTCTACTGTTACTTGCTTTATATTTGTATAATCAAATGGTCACATTGTCCTAGGTAGGTTTTCTCTGTCCTAGGTAGGTTTTCTCAGTCCTACGTGCAAAAGCCGTATTATACATGGTGATACTATAGTATAGTAATAGTTCCTACTCAGTACAATTTGCAACAGTTCACCCTTTATACATTGTTCCGTTATCATACTATCTTGTTTTCTTCAGTTCATGATATACGATTGTCAGTCACACATGTCAATCTTTGTTATGTATGTTCATATTCAATAAACACAGTTAAAAAGCATATAGTTCTCAACTACTCAGTCCATTTATTCGGCCCCTTTGTTACAACAGATACATTATGTTCTTGTACAAACTTAATGAATACCCACTTTTTTTTTTAAATTAGCAAATTCTAGCAGTTTGTTTTCTAGTTATAACCAATTGAGTGATAATCAAAATTGATATTGCAGTATTCATCTATTTCTGTGAACAGTTTCTTGCGATGATGTAATACAACACCTTTTATGAGATATTATTTTCATTCAAATGAAGGAACTCATGATCTTGAAATTAGATGCGAAAAGGTTATTTCTGAAAAAGTTCAATTTCGAGTTAGAGCACGAGAATCAAATCGATGCATAATACACAATAGCATAATAAGGATACACAACAGTATCTACAACATATCAAATGTTGAGCAAAATTAGCTGAAAACCATTTCACGTAGTAAATGTGCGGGGTCCTACAAACTTTACGGAACAATCAATAATACTCTACTCTTCAGACTATTTTCTTCCAAATCGATATTAGATCACTCAGAGCTTTATTAATTCGTTATTTTGAATAATTCTTGTAGGACTAGCGATACATACCGGTTTTTTTGTAGGACTCTGTATCATTTAGGTGAAGAATACACTAACCTTTCATGTGCTATTATTGTCCTACAGTTACTAATAATTTTTTTTTACCATGGAATTGACAATTTCGGAGCGTAGGACTGGGAACACCTACCATTCAATTTGTAGGACAATATGATCATTCAATTATACAAATATCAACCAAGCAACGGTAAAAAAATCCTCTAGTTACTAATAATTTCTTATGAGCACGTCATTGGTACATGTTGGGAGTGGGGGACTTTTAGTCCTACCATCCATTTTGTAGGACAAAAGTTTTTTCGAGTACTTTGGCGAATTATCTCGAGGTTCAACTGAAAAACTAACTGTTATTAATAATGACTTTTTTGCACTCACCAAATCGACATGATTGACGAAGTCGCGTAGTTTGTTAGCTACCACTATCGAGAAATTTCGTAGAGGAAAAAGTTGGGCGTCTCGGCAAAATGAGGCTACTCTGGAAGATCCTGAGTCTATCTGTTAAAAAGTAGGATATTTGACTGGAACTACAAGAATAGTGGATTATGGCATTTATTGATTTTCAAAACAGAGGAGAAGCTTATTTATCCGTTTGACCAAAACTCAGATGTAAATATCGGGGAAATTGATACTATAGTATTCTGTTGGAGTACCATCATGAAAATCATTTCATAAAGATATCTGTCGTTTCGGACGAAGATAAAGAAGCCTAATCCTCACACCTTGTTCTTCTACCTATTGATTGGGTAATTGTTAGTAAGTTCTAACCATCTACTGTTACCGATATTCTTGACCGTTCGCAATTATGGATAACCTGATATGTTTTTTCTCTGCATGTCGTTGAAATGCTATTAGTAACTCAGAGCAGTCAAGCACTGGATCATATTGCAAACGGTCAAGAATAGCACTCATGGTGTATTATGGATCATTCCTACAATAATACAAAACGAACAAAGTTCGAGATGTGTATTGGAGAGTATCAATTCAATGAAAACAAAAAATCAACAATACCCGTCTCTTCACACCGTCCAACAGAAGGACTGTTTGGAGACACGGGTATTTTCGATTCAATTGACATATTTGTTTACCCACAATAATAATCTATTTTTCTGATTTCCAGCTTGTTCAACAAATATAAAAAGAAAAAATGCAACTGACAAAATACCTATTCTATAGTCTAGTTCTTAAATTGTAGATAGTGACTCATAGGTTGTATGGTTCATAATTAATATATAAAGCAGGTCAAGAAATAGAACAGAAATCAGCTAGGTACTTGGCTTCAAATCAAGTTTTACTTTGACACTTTCATACATTCTCTCCGCACTTTCAAATCCCGTAAAAACCTGAAAATGTACGCTGAGTCACTATCTACAATTTGAGACCAGACTATATTTTCTATCATAATGTTATTAGGATATTTTCCCTAAATGTTTTAGTAAGTAGACGGTTTGTATAAACTATGTACCCAACGAAACTGTATGATGATTATATAGGGTACGATTATACAATAATTCTCAAAAGAGTAAGAAAGGTTGTATGGGTAGCCACGAATGCCATTGTTTTACTTCACTGAGTATACTGGGTTGGATTTCAATCGCTGAGTCATTCCAAACTATTAATTTCTACTCTGCTACATGATTAGCTTGGAACATCAATTTTATTCCTATTCTTCTTTGTGCATTGTGTGCATGTCGAATTACCTAGCACAGCAAATACATAATTCCACCATCCTGTTTTGTACAAATATCAAGGAAAATCGGAAATGACAGTGTGGAGAGAAGAGGATTTCGACTTCGTCGAAATTATTCGTTTTATTTATTTGAAACCCTCCGGCACACTCTTCGAACTCTGTTCGACTTCATACATTAAACTCTTCCTGAAGTGCTATTGAGTTTTGGGTGTTATCATACATTGGGTGGGCCAGGATAACTCTAATATTGTCCCACCTATCCTTGAACTGATAAGTGGGAGATGAACCGTGAAATATGTCATTTCTGTAGGTGGTTATTCCCAACCATATGGGATATAATATACAATGCTTGATCACAGTGAGCACTTTCAATTGTGTCCTCTTGAAGGAATATTTCAAAAATAGATGTCAGATGCAATTCAATATTCGTAAGGGCGCGTAGTTTTTTTCTGGCAGATTTTTGCCTCAAATCCACTTCGTGGAATAGTGTGGAGAGAAGGGCATTTTGATTGCATCGAAATTATGTTTCATTTAGTCACAGATAAGTTGATTGAATCGTGTATCGTAAACGCAATCAAAACGCTGCTTTGGAAAATATTATTACTATAAAAATGAAAATAGGTGCAGTTGTAACACTTAGGTTATAACTGTGAAATACATTGATTTTAAACTCATATCGGTGTGAAACATTTTTTTTTTCAGTTTTGTTTAGATACTCACCTCTACAGTTTACAGTTCAAGATACTTACATAATAAAAAACAGCATTTAACCTATTTTAGTAAACATAACTTATTGTCATTATTGAAACTGAAATGGATTTGTTTTAAACAATATTCATTAGTTTTATGTGAAGTGGGTGTTTATCCTTCTATTATATTTAATTATACAACATCTGCAAATATAAAAAAAAAACAGTCCACCGGTTTCATTCCACAAAATTTCATTTATAATAATAACCTTAAACTAGTATCAGCAAGTTTTACTAATCTGTGAGTGAAAATATTTCTGTCAAACTTTCTGTTCGTATATTTCAAAACTGAAATGTGATTATTTTAAATATCCAATAGTGATTCAAGTGAAATTACAACGCTACAAGTGAAAATAATCAGACAATAATCTGAACTGAAATAAACTTATTGGGAAATCCTGCAATGTTTAGAGAACATCGTGAGAACCCAGGAAAATAGGGAAAAGTTTTTCTTGATTTTCTTCATGCTGTATGCCTCAGAAGACGATAAATGGATACTTAGTAGCGCTTTGACAGTGTTTGTTGAGGCACCGTGTATTATTATTTTGAGAGTATCTGTAGAACTTATGACTTTTCAAATCGGGTCATCCTGCAGCAACCCCAAAATAATTACTAGGTTCAAACACCAATTTTTTTTATTTTTTTTTACTATGATCACAACTATACGGAGGCGTAGAAGGGCCACTATTATTAAAAAAATTAGTCCTAATAATTTCGAGGTACTACTTGGTATCTCGGAATTAGCTAATTTTTACTTCATATCTTAAAATTCTAATTCAGTTCCTCGGAATTAGCTAATTCTGAGATACTGAGTCGGAGGTGTCCCTTGGTATGTCAGAATTTGCTAATTCTCAGATGGCAATTCATAATTCTGACTTGGCAACTCGGAATTAGCTAACTCTGAGATAGTGAATCGGAATTCTGACTTGGTATCTCGGAATTAGACGATTCTGAGATACTGAGTCGAAATTCTGACTTTGTAAATCAGAAATAGCTTTATCCGTGATACCAAGTCAGAATTCCTACTTAGTATCTCAGAAATTATATTCTCATTTACTGAGTCAGAATTCTCACTTAATATCTCGGTATTAACTAATTCCGAGATACTAAGTCTGAATTCCGACTCACTATCTCAGAATCATCTCATTCCGAGATACCGAGTCGGAATTCCGATTCACTATCTCAGAATTAGCTAATTCCGAGATAACAAGTCAGAATTACGAATTATCATCTGAGAATTAGCAAATTCCGATTTACCAAGTTAGAACTCCGCTCAGTATCTCAGAATTAGCTAATTCCGAGGAACTGAATCAGAATTTTGAGGATTTCAAAAGCATCTCATTCTCAATTACCGAGTCACAATTCTGACTTTTATTATCTCCGAGTTAGCCAATTCCTAGATAGTGGGTCAGAATTTCGACTCAGTATCTCAGAATTAGCTAATTCCGTTTATTGAATCAGAATTCCGACTCAGAATCTCAGAACTAGCAAATTCCGAGATAGTAAGTCAGAATTCTGACAGTAGATCAGAATTCCGAGATACCAAGTGAGACCTCCGACTTAGTATAAGAGAATTAAGCTAATTTCGAGATAACAAGTCAGAATTCCGATTTATTATTTCCAAATTAGCTAATTCCGAGATGCCAAGTCAGAATTCCGACAAGTGTCTCAAAAATCATCTTATTCTCATTCACTAAGTCACAATTAGCTAAGTCCAGGATACCAAGTCAGAATTCCGATTTATTATTTCAGAATGAGCTAATTCCGAGATACCAAGTCAGAATTCCAATTCACTATCTAATTCCGAGATGCTAAGTCAGAATTACGAATTACTATCGCAGAATTAGTGAATTCCAAGATACCAAGTCAGAATTCTGACTTAGTAAATCAGAAAAAGCTTATTACGATATACCAAATCAGAATTCCGGCTTGTTATCTCAGAAATAATTTTATTCTCATTCACTGAGTCAGAATTTTGACTTGGTATCTCGGAATTCTGAGGTACCAAGTGGAAATTTCGACTTACTCTCTCAGAATTAGCTAATTACATCAGTCAGAATTACGACTTAGTAGTATCTCAGAAATTATCTATTTACTGGGTCAGAATTCTGACTTATTATCTCCAATTTATTTAATTACGATATACCAGGTTAGAATTCCAACTCACCATCTCAAAATTAGCTAATTTCCAGATGCTAAGTCAGAATTACGAATTACCATCTCAAAATTAGCAATCTCCGAGATAATAAGAGAATTATGACTAATTCTGAGATTCTAAGTCCGAATTATTACTAAGTAAATCAGAAATAGCTTATTCCAAGATACCAAGTCAAAAATCCGATTTAGTATCTAAGAAATTATCTTATTCTCATTTACCGAGTCATTTACTGAGGAATTCTTCATTCCGAATTGACTAAGTCCGAGATACTGAGTCAGAATTTCTACTCGGTATCTCAGAACTATCTAATTAAGTCCAACCAAGTCAGAATTCCGACTTAGTATCTCAGAAATCATCTCATTCGCATTCACCGAGTCAGACTTATGACTTAGTATCACAGAATTACCTAATTCTGAGGTAGTGAGTTGGAATTCTGACTGGGTATCCCAGAATTAGCTAACTCAGAGATAGTAAATCGGAAATTTGACTTAGCATCTCGGATTCAGCAAAAATATTTTTTTCATTAATAGTGGCCCTTCTAAGCCTTCCTACATCTATTTTGTTGAATAATATCCCGCAAAAACTTTACTCTCTAAAAATCATTTTTTTTCAATTTTCTCAACATAACGTATTTACTTTCTCGAAACCTTGCCCTCCGCCACTGTTGCTCACCCCAGAACGACTAACAGTCGAGTGTGACTGTTGTTGCCTCGCCATCGCTTGGCGCTAGTCTCTGTTGGAGTTTCGAGTAGAGTTGTTGCACGTACTGGGTCGTTTCACGTAGACGCCGCGTTTTTACACAGTGTACAGGGTGTTGGAAAGTGCCGGGCGACTGATTGGTGTCGGAAAAATGTGTCTGGTGTTGTGCAGTGTGATTTCCAGTGACGGATAGTTGGTTTTTCTCTTTGGATACAATTTTATGGCAAGCGGAGAAAATGTTTAAGACGGTGAGTTGTGGCAAGCCGGTCAGAGGAGTTTCCGCTTTGTAGAATGAATAGAATCATGAAAAAAGTACTCTACAGACGTTATTCTCATAGGTTAATAAAGTCTACCTATCTCCGAAACGACGAAACATTCGTAATTCAATTATGAAATATCTAACTTTTGTTTGGGTTTATTTCTGGTTTTCATAAACAGGCTTTCCGTGATACATATTTCAAAAAATTTCAACGCCCAATTGACCGGTTAACTTCATACTTGCATTGTTATCAAGTAATAATCAGGTTTCATTGCCCTTTCAAATTAGTTCATCATCAAGATCAGTCAGATATATATTGGTATGAATCTAAAATAAGATAAGATACTAGAAGTCTCCTGAAGTTTAACGATTTTTCTCATTTAATGTTTCAAATAGGTACTCTGTATATTCCTTTGAGCCTTTGAGACAGGATTCGGGGTACATAATGTGCACAAAATGAAATACCTGTGGATTGGTGAACGGAATGGTTAGATATACCCACTCACAATTGAGGTTTGATTTACGGACCCAGGACACTAAATGAACGGAGTTTCAATGAATTGTAAATTTTTACTTTTGAACTGAAGCTCAAAGCAGAAAGAACGAAATAGTGAAATGTGTTCCAATTAATTTTGGTAGGTGTATATCAACTTATGTACGTGGATCATTACAAAATTATTTCCAAATGTAACAATACAAGAAGAAAATGCTATACCTTTAACAACCAGATTTCATCATAGGGTCGAATATATTTTTAGATATATATAACCGTCAATATAGGCGCTCTTAAAAACAGTAATAATTGCTTTACAATTCCCCGAAATACCACGGTTGAAAAAGGATCCCAGTAAAGGCAGAAGAACCCAGTACCCAGGTCAGATCGGCAAAAGTATTTATTTGGAGATTTTAAACACTTGAAAAAGTCACCGATGAAAGGAAGATTGACGTTATTGTTATATACCTACCTAGGCTGTTGTTTTTTTTGTAGACTTTGAAAATGTGGTTGGAGTTTTTTACGATTCAGGCGTTTTTTTTTTCATATGGAAGTTCCACTTCAACATATCTCTTGACCTTATCGTATTTACGTTGTGTTTTATCTACATTATACTTCACTGTCGGGTTTTCAATGATAAATATAGATATATTGCAGTAATGACTGAATTGGTACTAAGTACATTCATATTTCCGACTTAGATTTTACCGAATATCAGATATATGTTCACAGCGCACATAGTTCTATAGAAATATGGACGTTGTCCTATTTTTAAATTAGGTAACTATTTTCCAAAAAATTACCCAAAACCCTTATTTTACAGTATATTCTGGGTTGAGATAAGTAGAATAGCAGATGCTGATTATGAATAAAAACGGAAGCACTACTTTTCAATGCAATAAACGCCTATTTGACGAGTGCCATTGGCGAATCCTCAAGATGTGATGAAGGGGGTGATTACCATATTTCCTTTCAAGCCTTTTGAGGGATAACCATTCATCATGCAGTCCACGTTTTATATAAGTACATAACAAATAATAAAAATGCTACATGTAGA
Organism: Chrysolina haemoptera; assembly: GCA_958298965.1. Classification (NCBI taxonomy): domain Eukaryota; kingdom Metazoa; phylum Arthropoda; class Insecta; order Coleoptera; family Chrysomelidae; genus Chrysolina; species Chrysolina haemoptera. Next base: position 37,586,505 of record OY282585.1, on the reverse strand, counting down.
TCGTGTGCATTAAATTAAATTAGGAGTGGATCTGTATGATTTGAAAAAGTTTCAGAAATAATTTATTCAAATAAGAAGTTGTTTGGTACTTACGAAAATAACTCGGAAAATAAAGATTTTCCTAGTTGTTTCAAGGTACGCTTGTGTCAAGGCTTGCGTAGTATTTTTTGTGTTGATTGAAAACGTGTATTGATGATTTGAACTCAACCTCCCTCCTTGTGTACATTGCAAATATTGAGGTGTACACTGTTCACAAATCATTTTTCCTCCCCTTTTCCTAATGAATATATGAGTCTCGTTTTCAGACATTTGATTCGATTTTTAGTTTTTAAATTTGCGTTTCAGTGATTTGAAACTTTAAATCTTTGTTGAGTCATTTGTTTGCGCCTTGTTTTGGGATTTAGTCGAGTCATATCTTTGAGTCTTTTTTGTATGCTTTAGTTTTTTAATCATCGAATATATTTTTCGATATTTTCTTTGAAACTCGTAAGTAAACCTGTTTTTATCTTCAGATATCCACGAAGTGAAAAAAACTGGGTTGTTCTTAGAGCATCATAAGAACCAAGAGAAGGGATATACGAATTGGACACCATGCGCCAGCGTAGAGTTGTCGATAATGCTCTTTAAAATCTTGAAAAGGGGAACATTCTCCATGAAAATTGAAAAATGTGATTTATTTGTAATATCTAACAGAAAACCACTACTTCCCCGGCTAAAGCCACGCTGGACATTGAACTACATCTGATAGATATTGTGGAAAGACTAACTGAAAAGAAAAAAATCTGAAAGTGAAAATTCTCATTTTCATTTAGATAGTTGATTTTCTTATTTTTCTCTAGTTTTCATTGAAAATTCATTAAATAAATAAGATAGGGGGAATATTATTAAAAAATATCACTCACAGAAATCGATAATTTCATTGAAGCACGATTCGCTTCTCTCGCATTTTATCCCCAATACATTTTATTTTGGTCGACGAAAATCTATTTCGCTTTGCCAAGCTTATCAGGGAGATCGATAGAATTGGAAAGCAGGCTTTTCAGAAGCAATTATAAACATCAAGGATGGAAATGATGGAAATATTTCTTCTGCTGTAACACTTTGAAAGTTATTTTTTGACATAGACCTGTCATAGGCATTGTATTTTGATTTTTGTACGAAAATATGAATAGGATATTCATATTTACGAACAAAAATTTAAAATCTCCCTCACACGGAGTCTAAAATTAACCTTAAATGCAATCAAATCAAATTAAAGTGTGCATGTGAAAATAGTCTTGTAATGTCTTATTATAAAACATCGTAAAAGCTATAGCACGTAAGAAACTCCTTACTTACTATTAAAAACAAGTTTGAGTGAAACGCGAGAAACGTATCATTAAAAAAGAAAACTAGAAAAATACCTTGTAAACTATAATACGGTTTTTCCAACAAGAGTGCTCAAACCGAGGCTTAAACTAAAAATTTTTCATGGGATATAGTTTCGTTAATTTTTTTTTGGAAGGTGATTGAAACGGATTGAACATCTTACAGCCTCCATAATCTTCTGAATCTTCAACTATGGACAATAGAATCACGAGTGTGATATACTATGACACATTTGACCCAACCTGTAATAACACATTTACACCAACAACATAATTCCAAGGGGCAAATGTGTTATAGCAACATTTTGAGGTTAAAATTGCGTTTTTATTCAAATAACAGAAACCATAATATGTTTACCCAAACTACTTGAACTACTGAAATATATAAGTATTAGATTAATATTCCTACTTGTCGAAAAAATAATATATTATTTCTCCAACGGGGTAAATGTAAAACTTAATAAAATAGTAAAATCGGCAATGTCGGAGTACCCTTCTCTCCAAATATTCCACAATGTGGAAAATATGAGGCAAAAAACTGACAGAGAACAACTATTTCCCTGGCTGATACCACGACGGACATTGATATTATATCTGACAGATATTTGTGTAACGTTCTTCCAAGAAGATGACTCAGTTGCAATTGATTATTATAATTATACAGCAAATTATCCTTCATTTGGCTGAGGAAAAGCACCTGCAGACGCGTTTCGCGGTTCTTGCCGCTCGTCAGTGACAGGGTAGGTCGGACAACATTAAAGTCGTCCTGCCCCAGCCCAATGAATTATAATCCACTGTATAACTGACATATCCTCACAAATGAAGCAGCGACTTACAGTAAAAGTCAGTCGCAGCGCCACTCGCGGTGAAACCAATAAGCAATCCCCGTTGCAAAGACACCAGGAAGTGAAAAGAGTTCGAGTATTTTTGCCAGAGAGCATCAAATAAATGAAATAGTAAAATCGACAATGTAGAAGTACCCTTCTTTCCAAATATTCCACAATGTGGAAAATATGAGGAAAAAATCTGACAGAAAACAACTACTTCCCTGGCTAATACCACGACGGACATTGAATTACATCTGACAGCTATTTGTGCAACGTTCTTCCAAGAAGATGACTCAGTTGCAATTGCTTATTATATTATAGAGCAAATTATCCTTAATTTGGCTGGGGAAGACCACCTTAATCTGTGTAAAAGTGAAACGCACTCTTCGCTTATCTGAACGCAACGGAATACAATTTTGGATTTCAACGGCTTCTAGTGGTGGCTCACCAGACAAGCATATTACGGGCTCCGGCTAATAGGTGGCACAAGCATATTCATTTAAATAGCGAGTTTCTAACCTACTATCGCAATTGCCCCATTATCACATATATCCCACTTCACACCTTACAATGGTTGTATTTAGTTATTTTGTGTTGTGAGTTTCAGTTTTTTCTTATGTGGAACAATTGATTTTTACATCGTGAGGAATTTTTTGATAATAACTTTACATACATAACTTTCTTATTGAAAATTGGGACATTCTCCATGAAAGTTGAAAAATAAAAAAATCACATTTTTTTCATTTTTCAATGTTCATGGAGAATGTTCCCCTTTTTAAAATACCGAGACTAAAGTTTGTCTTTCAAACAAAAATCATAATTTTCTTAACTGGTCGTTATTTTTCAGAATTCCCCTGTCTGTTGCGTTGATCCTTTTGAAGCTCAAATAATGGGCAAAGTGACTTGACCTTATCCAAGACTTTATTAGAGACTTGGGTATATGTTATATCAAGCAGAACAAGGAGAATCTCATCCATAAAAGAAACAAATTGTACCTACCGCTACCAAACCTCAAATTCTCACAATAGCTAATCCTCATAAGTCACCCCAAGGCTACCCTCGAAATGCATACCCTCCTGCATACCAAATGAATATTTTATGATGATTGAAGAAGCGATAAATTCTACCTACTGTCGTTCATAAATTTCAGTTCTTTTATTAACGAATGGTAACGTAAAGCTGGGATTTTGGCTGCATACAAAATAAAACTATTTTATTTCCAAATTGAGATTAATTGACACTAGCACCTAGAATAGAAAAACAGAGTATTATAGGCCAGTAGAGGTAGACATTGAAAATCGAAAATTTAACAATAATTCCAAAAGTTTTCAAACTTTGGTCAAGTGAGTGGTACATCGAGAAAGCAATAAATCCCAGTTTGTAACCTTTTCGGAAGTCCGGAACATTGTCAAAATGGCAATTAACTATAATATAATATTTAATAATTCCAAAAGTTCTGCAAAATTGTAGTAGTATTAAATATATTAAGTATTTCGTATCACTAAGTAATCAAGTTTGCAACCAATTTAAGTGAAGGGAACATTTTTTTTATTACAAAAGTTCTGCAAAGTTGACAGATACATCGAAAAAATATTCCGAACGGTTGTACAGATTTACAACCTTTTCCGTTGACCAGAACATGTTTACTTATTTATATATTGTTTTAATTCTTGGTAATTTTTTTGTCCAAGGTGGTCTCGGAATAATTACAAAAGTTTTGAAACTTTGTTGCAAATTTTGAAAACATCTATTCTGATGCATTCACTTTGCAACCTTGTACACGATCCAGAACTTCATGCAATTTGCAAAAATCTAATTAAAAAAAAAAGTTTTTTCCAAATTAAATGAAGTTCCGGATCGTGTATAAGGTTATAAATTTTTGATGCATCAGAAGAATTTCAACAAAGTTTCAAAACTTTCGTACATATTCCGAGACCACCTTGATCAAAAAAATTACTACGAATTAAAAAAATATATAAATAAACTTGTTCATGACAACGTATACCAAAGAAAAACATTAAGTTTTGATATAAAAAAAAATGTTCCGTACACTTGAATTGGTTGCAAACTTGATTGGTGATATGAAACAATAGATTTAATACTACTACAAGTATACTACAGCAAAATTTATATTAATTTAGACAATGTTCCGGAGTTCAGAACAGGTGCAAAATTTTATAGTTTGTTTTTTAACCTTTCCCGACCTTATAATTTGAAAATTTTTGGAATTATTGTGAAATGTTTGTCTATATCTACTGGTCTATTGATGTAATATTGCAAATGACGATAGTCTGAAAGTTGTGTAGACAATAAACATTGGTCACGTTCACATTAGTTGAAATATTATTTTCTATAGGTACTATTCATCATTGACCTTCTATGATAAGTGATTAGTTGTTGACAGTGTAATTTCAAGCAATTAGCGACGAAAGTATAGACAGAGTTTATCCTCGGGTTTATCTGAAGATTTCAGTTGGATGATGATGGAAAGTTTTTTTAGCAAATAAGTACCTCAGTGTTTTTTTTTTTCATCATTAACACTGAAGACAATAAGCCAATACCAGTATATGGCTACAAACACACGAGCCGCGTACCGCGGCGGATGGCGGTCACGCGGATGTTGATTTATATATAGGAATATATGGCAGACAACGCACTGGCTTCCGCGCGGTTACTCGAATTGATATTTTTTTTCTTTTCAAAAAGTACTTAGTTCATCAACTATTATTCAAGAAAATATAATTTTATAGAAAAATTCCAATCCGTCCAAAAGTTAACAGAGGTGGGGTTACTCAATTAGAGCTCTAATATTATGTAACGCCATTTTGTTTTGGATGAATATTTTCGTTTCAAATTTTGCTGACCCACCATTCAAAATGGCATCTGGCCACCATTTTGAAAGATATATGATTTATTTTGTCAAAAAGTATTTTATGAACAACCATTTTACCAAAAAATAATTTCAGAGAAAAATTCTCATCCGTTCAAAATATAACAGGAGGGGGGTGTTACTGTATGGACACTCTGTATAGTTATACTTTGAGTTATTCCAACAAAGATAATAATTTGGCGTTTTCTTTTTTTGGACATATGTTAATTTTGAATATAATGAACAGTTATTTATTGGCTTCAATTTCTTGACTGTCAATGATCCTCATTAGTTCACGATAATTTGAATACAGAAACTGATAAATAGTACCCATGGCCTCGAATATAGTATAACATTGTTCCATTTTGGCAAACGCATTCGTTTCGAAATGTAAATAAAGTGAATACTGTCGAATCTAGTGAAGATAATGTTTCGAGTAGATTTTATATACTGGGTGGTGCATCCCAAATTACTCTGGCGCGATTTTTGAATTCATTGTGTAATTACCTAAACCTAAAACTAATATTAGGTACGTTTGGAGTGGAGTGAAAAGTATATTTTCAACAACAGTCTGAAATATTAATTTTTTTTTTTGTTAAAATTGTTAAAATTGTTTTTTCCGTTAACCAGCTGTCGTCCCCTTACGAACGGCAGCCCTCAAAAGTCGAAAATTGTGCGAGCCAAGGATTAACGAGGTCTTACCTTTTAACGTGCGATTCCTAGCATTTTCTTGGGCCATCAGATAAAAATCTGAAGTCTCTGAGGATTCGAACCTAGCCGACCAGCAGTCAATGGTTTTGAACGCTTCAGTCTCAACCACTGAGCTACTTGACCCTGATTGATTCGTAAGATACAACGTAAGATACAAATCTGACCTGCCCTAAATAAGTATCATCTATATAGCGCAAATGAAATATTATTGGTCACATTTTGCTGTCAGATCGTAATTCAATGCTATATACTTATATATATTTATAGAAACAAAAGGTTTCTTTTATCTCAGAAATGCAACGAATGCTTGAGTTTACAGGCAAGTTTAACATTGAAATAATAAAATGTTGTGCAGAACAACTTGTGAAGAAATGTTGGTGGCATCTGACTGCATTCATTCATTATTCTTCTTTCCAAGTTTTCTTTTGAATTTATTCGATGACGCATATTATCTTCTTTCAATTTTTGTCAGTAATTTTTTTGATTCCGTGCCTAATTATTGTCTTTCAGAATGCCTTCTTCAAATGAAATTTTTGTTTAATTGGTGAAAAAATGTTTTAGAACAATTCCCTCGACAATTCCTCTTGACTTGAAATATTTATAGAAATTATTCAAGACATTTCTTTTGTATAGAAATCGCAGAGTTGGTCATTACTTTCTAAAAATGATTAATCTGTTTCATTTAGGGAGAAGAGAAGTCTCCTCGGAAGTCTCATAGAGGAGGTTTTATCTGGAGTTCCTTTCCAAAACCTCTGGAATAAACTAATAATTTCTTGTTGAACATGGTGACCTACGACCAAGTACATAAAATTATACAGTGTGCTCTCCCCACCAAATGAAGTATAAAACTGAGTGAAATTTCGGAAAAAAGTACCTCTTGTAGGAAAGCGCGACCACTGTGCATGAACGGTATGACTCAGTATTCATCTGTTCCTTCTCTTTCATGAAGCTGATGATTTCAAAGAATTTTCAGCATGACACCCAAAAATACATGTTTTTTGCAGAGCATGCATAACACAGCACAAAGTGAAAGTTAAATTAAATAAAGTTGGTATCGAACGAATACAAACACATTGTTCTTTTGAGCACAAATTACATTTGATCCATAGGTATCAACGATAGATTAACGAAAATACGTCAAAATAATTTCTCCGTAACACCGTCACATACTTACAAAAATGACAGATTTCGTGAACAAATGTAAATAGCATAGGAGATCTTATAAACTGAATATCGAAAGTTCGTAAACAGAGAGTTGAAACATAGGCGTTCGATTCAGTAGCGGTACTAGGAAGTTTGGCGTACAAAATAGTTGTATAAATCTTCACTCTACTCTAAAATTTCACAGGTGTGTTTCCACCTGAGAGACTAGAACCTATACAGCATTTTATTTATGGCAATTGATCATAGTTCACACTGTATATTGTAAGTCTTATTAACTTTTCAAGAGATCAGTTCACTTATAGAAACCATATTAATAAATCAACTACTGACCTAATTGGTGGTAGTATTATCTTGAAAGTACCGAGTACCTACAATAATAACTCATTTAAGTAATTGAAAAGGTCCGGAACAAGTGAAAGATTAATAATAATGAATGGAGCTGCTTTCCCATATACTTTTATGTAACAAAGAAGTCTAGTGCCCAACAACTTGGAACGAATGACACTAGGGACAAGAGCAATAATTTTAGTTGGTCTATATAATACAGTGCTAGCTTCGGGCAAGCTTTGAACGGGGATAATAAATGAAAAATAAAATTGAATGGACTTTTTCATTGGATCTCTAAAAAATCTTTCAGTACAATTAGGAAAAAATGCTTTAACTGCCAAATCAGCTATAATAACTATCTAAATTCAACTACTAGAAATCACTTAAAAAAAAAGATTAATATTTTTCACGGTGTTGGGAATGAATCAGACCCACGGGAGTTAATGAAATATAATAATACCGTCATACCAAGCGTCGTACTGACACCTGATGAAAATAAAAAATTGGATTACCTACTCAGTATTCTGGATGTGTTGGATGATGATTTACACCTATTTATCCTCCGTTTGATTCAAGTTACATGTTTTGTAGCGTACTTTTAGTCAAATCACATGAGTATATTCTTGTTTTTGTTGTTTGTGATATATTATTCCCGTTCATGTCCTTTATCATAAGAAGACTCCGAAAGTGGTCGAGGTGTTAAGAGCGTTTACCCGCTGCTCGTGTTCGGTCCCCAGCGCCGTCACGGAGCTAAGGTGGTTCGGAATCCACTTTTTATGCTGTAGGTCCCGGATCTCCCTTGCTCACACAAGCTCTTTTTATTAGGGGTATTCCCCGAAAACCTGGGATATTCGGAATAACAAATTTAACAAAAATAATATTAGTAACCACTGAGGTAACAAATGGTAATACTTCGGCTTTCTATAACATTCATTAAGATGTTATATTTTCCATTCAATCAGTGTGTTAGTAATTTTAGATTGTCTTTGTTCTGTCCCGTATGATTTAGAAGTTAAAAATTTGTTTTTATACTGATTGACAAACACCTCTGCGTACCGTTATTCACCATTCTGAACATTTTTTTATAATTTCCCGATATAGCCAATTAGCAATTACTGATTTACCTACTTACTGTCATAAATCTTCTACTAATAACAAAGTAGGTTATTTTGTTTTGTTTAGTTCGAAAATATGAATAGGACATTCATAAAATCTGTTGTGGAATCATCTACGGCTGAAAGAATGTTCCCCCTTTTCAACAAGAGTTTATGAAGTTTTGCTCGAGGTTTTGATCACCGAATAGATTTCTTATTTAAAAGACATTCAACAGAAACCTGTCTGCTTGGGACAACGAAAAAAACTCTACTTTCAACTAAACTATCCAGATGCTTTATTTCGACATTGTTACTATGGCAACTAGCAAATTTTCCGAACATTTTTCGTCCACATGAGCATGTAGACGTAAAATTAAGAAGTGGAACTTTCCCGGCACATGACAGCTATCATATCAACATTTCCCTATCTGTTATTATATATTTTAGTTTACTAGGGAACGGGGAAAATCATAAAAATTCTCCCCTAATATACGAACATCCACCATCATCCAAGTGGAAACAATTTTTTTTATTTTTATTTAAATAAAGTTATTGATGAAAATTGTGTTGAGTGTATTTTACAAATCAATATTTTAATGCATATTTTTTGTAGTAAATAAATAGTTCAGGTGAACCCATGGTTAGTTATTTCTTATGAATTGTTGGATATATTTTGGTGTGAAATTTTCTTACCGAATCACCCGCGTGCTTTAATTAATTATCGGAAATTTATCTCCTAGATGAATTTTTTAAGAAAATTCATGTACCTACTCAAGAAATCTCCGGCAATAATTCAAGGACTAGGGAGATTACAAGTAATATAGAACGTTTCCATCTGTTTGTTTGCCACACTCGTTGCCACCCTAATGCATTTAGGGTCATATAGTGAACATTCCCTAGTAGCACACCCATATTGGGACAATATTGGTACAATATTGTGAAAATATTGGCAAAATATTCAAATAATAATATTGGCTTGAAAAAAATGTAAACATTCGGCGATATTAGTCCAATATTTAAAAAATAACATTGGTCTAATATTCTCGAAGCAATATTGGCCTCAAAATGTTAGACGGTATTAGTACAATATCGCAATAGCACACTTACATTGGAATAATATTGGTAAAATATTGGCAAAATATTAAAACGTAATATTGGCGAGATAAAATTAGAATAATTTCGGGATATTGGCACAATATTACTTGTAAATTATACAAATAATATTAGTGAAATATTGAGGAAGCAATATTGGCCGCAAAATATTTAAGGATATTGGTACAATATCATTTGCAAATATTGGTAAAATATTCAAAGTGAATGTGTTGCCTTGGAAACATTGATGAAACATTTCCAGAAAATGTCGAATAATTTAAAAATTCTACAATTTCGTTTCTACTTCAATTTACCACTATGATTCAGCTGTTGTTCCATATGTGGGGCCACCTAGCGGTTTCTTACCCAAGTTTAATCATGATTCATTTCAATATTGTTTATTGAATATTCGGCCAATATTCAAATTTCAATCCTAGTGATAAATGCATTTTGTAATATTGAATCCGAGGGGGAAACAACTAGTAATTTTTTGTACACCTAATTACTAATTACTTCCAATGAAAAATAATAAGAAAAGTTTTAGGGTCCAGGTTATTCTCTAAAAAACTATTGAAGGGGCATGATATGCGATTTGACTATTTTGATTAGCGTAAATTTTTCATGTAAACGTTTCAATCATGAATCTGTAATGGCTAAGCGGTCTAATGCTCGGGACATAATGAGTCATGAAGTAATGAAAATATTATGATGTACACCTAATGAACGAGTTACTTCCCCCTCGATTGAATCAATATTGTCTTTCAAATATTGGCGTAAGGTTTTCGTAACAATCTCAATCAATATAGGGTCAATATCATTTTTAGAATATGGATTAAATAATATACATTCAGGACAGGTTGAGCCAATATTCCACCAATATTATTAATGAAATTTTGTTTTTCCAATATGAACCCATATTGGTTCAATATTATTTTTACGTTTATAATATATCCATATTGGCCCAATATGAAAACAAGATTCAGCCAACATGAGGTGCTACCTGCTGGCAGTATTTCAGAGCGGTTTGCCGAAGCTGCAGACCTTTGATGAGTGATTACAAAAAAAGCAAATTTGAAAAGTTTAAAATTTATTATCTCCCAAAATAATTTTTTTAGACAAAAATGTATTCGTTCGTTTCGTTTTGTCTTGTCATTCTTTACTCCCCATTTCATTTATTACTCCAATTACCCCCTGTATAAGGAAGTTATGGATAAACAACATTTCTACTGATTAATCCTGTGGAAAGAAGCCTATATGAAGGTGACGCTCGCGCTCGAGTAATTTTTAGTGCAACTGAAAAGATGCATCCTTTTTCATCAACAGTAGAAACACAAGGAATTTTTTTATAGGAAGAAAGAAAGAACTACTGAATAGACGGTCATATTGCATATCCTGTGACTTCAGTTATATCATTTTATAGGTGGAGCCTTGTGTGAATTTAATAGTCGTAGATAGCTTTCTCTTCCTGTATTTGTTGTCAGTAGCTCCTAGCTGGCGAATGTTATGTTTATAGACGGCAGTCACAGGACGTCACACGCCAGCTGTCAAACAGCCCTTGGGAAAACAAACAATAATTGCCTATTCTTTCAGGGTAAAAATGGGTTCTTGCTTATCATGACCCGGGTTGCTACAAAACTGTTGGAAGGAAAGTTATGAAATAAAGTATATCATTTCTTGTACTATTTTACGGTTGTAGCATTTATATTAAGATATTTGTTGAAATGAGTTGAAATAATATTACTTACACAATTCTACCAGATATGATCTGTCAATGGTAATAAATATATGTCAGTGGACTTGGCGGACAAAGCAATAAAGATAATACTGTGCTCGTAGAGTCAATAAACTTGTACCGAAATGAAAATCTATGTCGAAATTAATCTGCTTATAATAATCCCGAGTAACGCATAGTGTAATTTTTTGCCATTGGTTATCATATCTGGGTTTTGAATGCCCGAGCGTATTTTTGATGAATCTAAAGTTTCGAGACCATTAAATCATTTGACGAGATAAGTACAATTCATGTTGTTCAATTATTGTAATAACAAGTTATTCGTTAAAGTGCGTCTTTATTGATGGTTTTGGAGTCATTTTGGTTGATATTTGTACTTCCAATTGCAAGCAGTCTTTGCGAATTTTAAATATTATCTTGTCTTGTACAAACGTACGTGTGCTCTCTTCAATTGAAGTAGCATTTCCCCCTCGATTTAAATAGATATTAATTTTTGAGGGACCAATATGCCTGCAAGGTTCGCACCCATATAAAATCACAACGGCAATCGCAAACAATAATAATAATGATTTTAAAATTTTGAAAAAAACCCTTATTTTGATCCAAAAATGACATGTTTGGTCCAGTATGGCGGCCACTTGGCGACGCCCCAGTGGTATGGCGTTTTGAAATCTTCGTTCTACAGTTCATTGTTAACAAGGATCACGAAACAACAGTGTGGGGCCCATGATCCATGTCTACAGTGGAATAATTACACGTTTCGGTGAGTATGGTGGGCTTTAAGTGACGCCATATTAGTATGGCATATTGAGTTCGCGGACTTTGGCGACCTCCTTGACGACATAAAACAAGAATCAAAGTGGGGCCTATGGATATTAATTACACGTTTGAAAATTCACCCCCCCCCCCCCCTAAAAGCTACACTTTAGAGGTGCCATACCGGGATTTCAAAGTGAGGAATAACGCTGTCTATCAGCCCCCAAAGTCGCAGCGTGGGACCTATGATACATGCAAAAACCCTCTCGGCTCCCGGTCTATAAGATTACTTAATTTTTTTTTATCGACTACCTGCTCACCATCTTGAATACTACTCGAACATCATTAGACCCAAGACCCTAGTGGACTGGGTCACGAACTTTTTTGAACGTGTGACTTGAATAGTCCAATTTAGACAGTCAGTGTTTGTGTAAAATTGATTCTTGTGGCCTGATCAATTTATTGACCTGACTAGACTAACATAAAAGCAACTTTACGGTACGCTCAATTGGAAACCAGTTAGTTTCAAGGAATTCGTCAAAGAAATAGTGCTGAGTACAGCAATTTGAAACGGATGTCACGCCATGAAGTTCTGTTTGCCAAGCAAATTACGTTCTATTTTGCATATTATATACATATATTCTCGGATTACGTGTGTTTTTCAAAACATTATTTGCAACGTTCATTTTTTTATTGGAAACATGCAAATTGAAATAGAGGTGTTTTAGTGGTCTGGATTTACGAAATTACCCGAAAGTTGGGACCTCGGTTTGGACCAGTGGCGCACCCGTCCCATTAATACTGGACTCCGATATTGGATGATACAATGCCGAGTTCAAACAAACACGCGAGAACAAGAAAACGTTTTTTTATCCTATTCTATGAGAAAGTTGAATTTTACCGGCTTTACGGAGGAGAGAAAGTGAACTTCTCCACGGCTAGCCAAGAAAATAAATTTAAAATTTCCACGCTAGGTGGCGACGCCATTAATGGTCAGTATAAAAATAAATTGTTAGCAATTTTCAAAGTCTGCGAATTCATTCAATCATAAATGGTCATATTTGATGTTTGTTTGAAGTTAACTTGTCAGTTTTTCAGTAAATACAATTTTTGTAGAAAACAATTATTGTGTATGATAAAAAATTATGTATAAACCACGACAGTAAAGTGCTTAATGCCATTTTACCGCCTAAGTATACCATATACTATTTCTACGATAGTTATTATATTGAAATATTGTAGCATTTTAACATTCATTTCAATTTTATCTCATAAAGTTTTGATTTTTCATCGTGGGTACTATCAATATTGATGACCCAAAATACTTACTGCCTTTTTCAAAAATGCGTGTGAACGTATTAACAGTATGTAAAATAGCTATTTATGGTACAAGTGTATCATAAAATATTTTTTGGTACGTAAGCATAATTAAACAAAAAAATTAATAAAATTTCAACATACTTGGTATGTGTCGGGTTTAGATCAACCTATTCATTGAGTAGAAGATACTAAGGTGGCAATGTCGGTTGTTATGGTTTGTTTTCAAACAAATATTGATCTTTTCTGGTAATCCAAATCTCATAAAAGACCATAATACGAAGCAAATTGCTTTGTTCATAATTATTTTGTCCCATTCGATTTGTTTTCGCACTACTATTTTACTTTTCGCACTGCTATTTCACTTTTCGCATTGATAATTTACGTTTCGCATTGGCACTTTAAAATCAAAACTGAAAAATAGTACATTTTAGTTGTCAGTGTCGAAAAAATACCTAACGCAGTTATTTTTTTACGGACATGTACTAAAAAGTATCAGTTTATTCACCACACTGAGAAAAATCTGAAGAACATATTAGTATATTCAAGAAATTATGATAAAAATTACAATATTTTTTGGTAACCCTAATAACTTGGATAGTAATTGGTAAAATACAATAAATTGTTGAAATAATTTATGGTTAACGTAAGTATAAATGCTGTCACATATAGTACCAGAAATTATTGTAAATATCACTATACATTTTTCTCCTTGCATGAACAAAAATGTAGTTTTGGTGGGGGGAGCATATACTGTGTAATTTTCGTTTAGTGATTGTAGTTCACCCAAGTATATAATGTTGCTTTCACCGAGGCTTTCACAGTGACAACTTTATTCATATAATTGTGTATTATGTTAATGCAGAATTAATTATTCACAAAATTGATAGTTTCATTTTTGTCCATAAACAACAAACTGTTGAATATACCTAATGCAATATATTCACCTGCGTGAAATAAGTGTTTACATTAAGTAATCCGTTTTACGCTAATAGCGCTTGTGAAAGATGAAAGTTGAAGATGAACATCAAACCATGAAATAGTTCGGGCTTGATGTTGGAATGCTCTAGAATTTTGATTGGTTGATGGGCCAGGTCCTACAATATGATTACTCATAGGAAATAGCAAACTGACCTCCACTTTTTATTTACTTTCTGGGTGGCTGAATTTAGTATATAACTTAAAGATTTTTTTCAGATGGTTTTTGTAGTGTAGTATTTCAAATTAAATAGTTAGTTATATCAATATATCAGTCAGTTATATTATAATATGCTTGAATGATTTATTGTATCATTCAGTCATTAATACTCTGAAAAATATCATTCCGTTTACTAATGTTATTTTTTTCATTTAGATGTTGAATAAAATGAAATCCAACGTTTTGTCAGGTAATTTTGACATCTTCAGGGCACTGTAAGATACAAATAGGCAATTTGGTATCTTACAGTGCCCTCAAGATGTCAAGATAAATTAACGAAACGTCAGATTAAAAAAAAAATGTTTTCTTCAAAGCAAGACCTCATTATATCGTTTCCTCAAAGAATAAACGAAGCATTCACATTACCTAGTAGAGATAGAAGTGGTTCTAGCGTATAGGCAGATGTAGTATTTCCCTTGATCAGTCTTCAATCGCAGATTAGATTTGATTACGTTAATTACTTTCATACCATTCTAAAGCACCCCATATGATGGTATTCCAAAATCAGACGTCCAATATGTACACTGTTAAAGGCTTTCAGATGATATTCACATTTTAACCGGATTTTTGTATTTTTTCAGGGCCCTCCACCTCAGGGTGGCCAGATAAAATTCACCATAGCGGATACATTAGAAAGGATTAAGGAAGAATTCAATTTTCTACAAGCACAGTACCATTCGTAAGTATTTATATTGGCTGTATATCTTTCATCAGTTGGGGTATATACATGTGATGATTCACGCATCATCTTTAATGACACAATGAGTCATGATTTGCATAATTTGTCGTGGTGGTCGAGATGGTTGAGCGTTCGCTTCTCAACCAAATTATCTGAGGGGCATGGGTTCGAATTCTAGCACGATCCCATGCATGGCATCACACGTTGAAACATTAGGGTTACGTATTCCCTAGGTCGCCCAAGTCCAAAGATTTGTGAGGGTTGCTCGCACGGGTGCAGCCGCTTGACGGAAATCAAAATCTGCTTGTAATATGGTGAATAAATAAGACAGAGATTTTAAATATTGATAACTGATGACATTATTCTTTCAATTCGATTATTGTTCTCAGTATTGAAGCTTAGAATTAATAGAATATTATATGTATTATATATTATATATTATATATATAATATATATTATATATTATATATATTATATATATATTATATATATATATATATTATATATTATATGTTTATTCACAGAAGAATTTTTGAATAAACATTATTTGGAATATACACTCTATAGCGAAGGGGAAACAACTAGTAATTTTTTTACACCTAATGGTAGTCCTGTAAATATTGTAATGAAAAATAATAAAAAAAGTTTTAGGGGCCAAGTTATTCTCTGAAAAATTATTGAAAAGGCATGATATACGATTTTACTATTTTGATTAGCGTAAATTATTCATGTAAACGTGTCAATCGTAAATCTGTAATGTCCAAGCGGTCTAATGCTCGAGGCAAAAGGAGTAATGAAGTAATGAAAATATTATGATGTACACTTAATGAATAACGAGTTGTTTCTCGTCGCTCTATAGCAATAGAAAAAAACACACAAATATCTCACAGAAAAATATGTGAACGTATTTAAAGTTATTGATTAGGTAACCAAGTATAAATCTATTCAAAACACATTTTTATATAATATGTAGAGATGTATAAATGTATAAAAAATTCAAACAAAATGATATATTTGTCGAAAAAATATTATTTTCGAAAACTGAACTCAAATGTTGACATCTTCGTTAAAATCTCGGTTAGCGAAGTGTCTCTTTTTCGTTCTAGAACGTAATAGGTTTTTAGGTTATAGAACGAAAAAGACTTTTTTGCACTAGCCCGGCTCAGCGAGCGTAAAGTGGCACTTTACCGCCTGCGGGCGCATTATGAGTCGCGGGCCGTAAAGCAGAAAAAATTCTCAAATTGTCTATATTTACACAACAATTCATGCAAGATCTAACACGAATTAGAATTATTTCAGTTCAATAGAGAAATACTCTTCCTAGCATCTCCTCATATAATAGACATTTTTTCATCATGTAATTAAGTAAGTCATTAGCCTGAACATTGAAAATAGCCTGAACATTGAAAATTCAGTTGGTTTAGTGACTGATGTTGCAGATAGAATATTCTCTTGAACATAATTATTACATATTGGAAGCTTCGTTACAGCATCTGCACCGATACGAGAACAAGTATTCATTTTAGAAGTGGATGGTTGGTTCGAATAACTCTGGTATCATTCCGGCACAATCGTCGGCAATTTTTTCAGTGCCATAAACGCTTACTTTACGCCCTTGATACATAAATAACTATTGCGACCTATTTATTATTTATTACGTTGTTACCGTTACGATAGTCATGCGAACAATATCACCTAGATCGATCATTTTGTTTGAAACACGCAATGTCAATTAACGATGACAGATATTTATTAATTTTTCATTCTCATATTGGTTTCAATGCAGTTTTCGAAAAAATATTTTTCCTACGAGCGTGCGGAAAAGTAACTTTTCCGCACGATTTTTCGTTTTGAAAGTTGTACTTTTCCGTACGATTTAAAATCGTGCGGAAAAGTTACTTTCCCGCACGATTTTTACTTTTCCGTACGATTTTTACTTTTCCGCACGATTTTTGTATTGTTGAAAATGAGGATATTTAGGGCTAATTAAATGATCTATGTAACTATTCTGTTTTATTAGTCATATTGTAGCATTATTATGGAAACTTGTTTATTAAAAACCTTGTTTTTTCATAAATAAGATGGACAAAAACACTCGTAGGAAAAATATTGTACCTAACTCTTACGGAAAATGTCTTTTCCGCCCTTAACGGCTTGCCCGAACTCCGCTCCGCGTCGTTCGTGCAACTGCCGTCGCGTGCGGAAAAGTACTACTTTCCGCACTTGTTAGGTAAATAACTAGTTTGCATCTCGAATGCGAAATGTTTTTGCGTTCTCGAATGGTAATTTTGCTTCGATGAAGCTCAGCAAAATAACTTCCATTCTCGAACGCAAAAGTATCATTTCGCATTCTAGATAAAAAAATATCTATTCTGGGAGATATTTAATTTTAAAGTTTTTACGACACTTTTGTTAGTCACTGATCAGAGGTTCACAGCCTACGCAAAACTAGCTGAAACACACTGCCGCAGCGGGCAGACACGCTGTGGCCTGGAGAATCAAACGAGTGCTTTCCATACAAAGGTACCTAGAAGCGCCAATATTTTAAAAATATTTTTATTGCTCAAAAACAATAATTCTTGCTATTTATTGTTAAATTATGTCCCATATAACAACCCATTTTTTTTATCGCTATAATTTTGTTTTTTAGTTTTACGAGTTTATTTTTGCATGATTACACATAGTGCCAGCTTGCAGTAAGTACACCGACCACCCGAGGTCGTGCTATAGGTTTTGCTGGTTTTCCTACATCACCAAAAATCAAGTCGTCCCGGAGCGCTACGACAAATGATAATAATATATAAATTTATGGACAGAAGTAATATTTACATACATTATCGGAAACTTTTCATCTGGGGTGTAGACAGAAATCTACGCGAGCAACAAGGAACGCAATGATATGATAATACCACATAAATAAGAGAGACTACTGTGCGCCTCTCATGTTACCCCACTCGACGCATTAACGAACCATGTGTCAAGGCGACACATCGCACACAGCCCACGTTGATATGTGAGTCGAGTAGAAATTGTAATGCTCTCTCAACATATAGCAAGCTATTCTTTACGCTCTCATGAAAACGTTCCGATACAGTATACATTTGAAATATCGAAATCAGTCGAAAAGTCGCAAGATTGGTACAAACCATTCCTACTCTTGCACCTCACCAAAGAAAAAAAAAACAATGAAAAAAACAAGAAAAAAATCATAGAAAATACTTACTAGTTATGTATGTATCGAAGATTGTACAATGGTCGAAAATTGATGTTTGGAAACTTTGGTGTGAATACAATTCAAGAAATAGAAGCTACCCAGAACACCAAAACTACGTCACTTCCAATCGACGCGCGTTTCGCTAAAAAATTCAGCATTCTCAACTTTGTTAGCGAAATGCGCGTCGAGTAAAAGTGACGTATAGTTTTGGTGTTTTGGGTAGCTTCTATTTCTAGAATTGTACAATGGGTTTAGTAAGAAGCATTCTTTGTTAGTACACATTAGTTCTCAATAAAATAGCTCTTGTTTGAAGCAATACTTGAAAGACAACAGATTTAAATTGAAGAGAGGGTGGAAGATCAGTTTTTTCAATTGGTGCCCCTTTTTGCCTATTTAAAGCACGCCTCAGCGTGTGCAAATCGAACTTTTGAAAACGCGTGCTTTTTAAAGTTGGCCACATCAACAACTCGAGAATCGTGAAGTCCAGTGTCGTTCGTTGAGAACTACTCTTGCTCGACTTGCTCGAAATTGATATTTTAAAAGAGAAAGAAGAATGAAGTACAAATGAGAGATAAACATATGTGAAAGTTATCTCGATCAACTAGAGCAGTCTTCAATTGAACAAGCCTAATAACAATTTTATGATTATTGATCTGACAGAAGTACCTTGTAACGTCAAATGAAATTTTAGTTCGAAATCATGAATAGGAAATTCATAAAATCTTTTGTGGAATCATCTGCGACTGAAAGACAAACTTTAGTCGCTATTTTCCATCGTTCAAGATAACCTCTTGGGGGGTATTCGTGTTGAAAAGGGGAACATTCTCCATGAAAATTGAAAAATGAAAAATGTGACTTATTTGTAATATCTAAAAAAAAAAAATCGCGCGTGTTTGAAAGATCTCTTTATCCACTCATACTTTAATATACTAATATAACACAGCTATTGTATGAGTGAAGGATCGTTTAAACTGCTCGGTGAAGTGTCTAACAATATGTATTCTTTTGTGTCTTTTATTAACGTGGTGTACAGTTTCGGGACAACTCTACTGTATCAGATTAAGTATAAGAGTTGTCCCATTTTTTATTGTCCGCAAACTGTCCCATTTATATAAATACCAGTTGTATACTGTATTTTGATATACGGGTATGGAGGTGTTTGAGTGATAACTATTTTATGATAATACCGCAATATGAAGTGTACGCCTGACAGACACTTTCAGATACTATGCTTTAACAAGGGTGTGTGAAATTGTATCCCTTTTTCTTATACCAAATGAAAATCTCAAACAAGCGTTTTGAACCTTTTGAATTCTCTGTTGCTCAATGACATTCAAAAAATAACTGTACACCACATCTCAGTGATTGAAAGTGGACAGTGCGAATCACAACGTAGCAATTTAGTTCTTAGGTTCAATGAATGCCTGTGGGGATATAATAATGTCATTTTTCTATATGCCATTTGTAGCAACAGTGAAACGTGCTTCTTGAATTTGAGATCTTCATCGATTACATCACCTATTTTTATACACAAATCACAATTTTTGACCTGGTACTAGATCTCCCAAATCTAATTATTGAGTAGCAATGATAATGATGATAATAGCCGTCCTCTACCCGCACAGGCTATTCCTTTGGGTACACTCTACGGGTGTTTATGAGAGAGTATTATCATTATTATTTCGGACGTCTATCGTTTCAACGGTTGAATGATTTCTACCTCTGTCAGTTTTTTACAACGTTGCAATTGCTTGAATCCGAAATTGTCTTCAGGTGAATACTGTGAATATTTTTGCAATAGTGCGGTTGCCTGTTTTTATAATAAAGCTGTCTCAAGTATACAATCAATATTTCTGTTTCTTCGAACAAACGATCACTAAAATAAAACATAATGTAAAATACAAATGAAACATAAAATAAAACTAAGTATAATCTATATATAATTTAAAATATAGTATTTTCCTGCTCATAAAAGAGAACATAGGCATATCCGCTCATGATGGATTTCGATGAAATTGGGTTTACACGTGAATCATTATATTCATGCCACGTGCTCGCATAAGGATGTCTACAGTAGGCTGTGTAGTGTCCGCTGTAGATAGTTCACTATGATTAGACAATGCATATAGACTATAGCGACAAGGGGCTACGTTGTCTGTAGCGTAATTACTCGTGTCCAATCCCTCTACATCAGGAAAATCGATTGAAACATTCAATTTTCTTTGGAAACCTTCTGTCGAAGAAAACCGTTTTAAATGGATTACTAAAATTTTTGGGAACTTATGAATTGATATGGATTTCGTGCACTTCCTTCTCTCTTTGCACTTCGTACATGTCGGTTTCTCATCACCATCCAAAGTTTCTTCCCTTTTGAATGAATCCAAGCAATGTGATAGTCTAAGTTGGAAGATCCCAGAACGGATCGAAAGTGACTGAACAGTGACCAACCACAATAAGTACATTTCAATGTAGATTTCAACTGGCCAACGAAGTTATCTAGGTACAATTTTTGAATTGTCCGTCCGTAAGTATATTGACCATGACTCTAGAGCTGTCTCACTTTCACTTAATTTTTCATCTATCTCTGTCATAATTATTTTCGGCTCCTCCGCTCCTCTATTGACGTCTAAATGTAGACCCTCTAACAGGAATCGTAAGAAGCATATTCCTGGGCATAACCTATGAAACCGGAGGCAAAGTTTTGGATTTGACTTTTCAAGGAGACTATATTCACAGCTCTATCTGATGAATCTTCTGACCAAAATTATCTGATAACCTCGGCAAATGCTTTTATTATATTCATTATATTCACCTGAAGACAATTGCGGATTCAAGCAATTGCAACGTTGTAAAAAACTGAAAGAGGTAGAAAATTTATTTTTAGCGATCTCTTGGAAGCATCTAATTCTTTGATAGCACTAGTTCGAGAAAAAGTTCTCGAGTAATCTCAAGTGGTCGAAGATGAGATTAAGAAGCTACACCCCATACTAATAGAGCGTCATTTAGATGACTTTTCACCAAGCTATAATAAATAATTTTTTTTTGTGTAAAGTTCGAGGGTATCTTTGAGTTGTCGGAATGTATGATGTATGTAGTACAAAACGCAATTTGATTAAAACAAAGTTGATATGTTTATTCCATCGTAAATGTGTATCTACCATTAGATATTCCTAAATATAGATATTCCTGAATACCTAAGTACTTGATATTTTTGACTGTGGCTTTTTTTTTAGAGATGAAGAAACTCCTTCACTATTACAGCTAGACACGACTTCTATGAAGATGTCCTGGACTATACTTATATGAAGCAGTCAGTCATTAAAAATATATTTGATAGATAGAAACTTCACTTTTTATCGTTCGTGTTGTAAAGTTTTTACCGTTCATTAAACTCCGTTGATAAGTCGTTTTCTGCACTGTTTCATTGCCCGAATACTCTGGTCAACAATCCCGCAGTGAGAGATACTGAAAATCCGGAAGTATATATGTTTTCAGTAATAGCGAAAGATAAAAACAAGCTTTCTTTGTGTTGATTGATATTTTTTTTTTGGTCATTCGTATTTCACTATGGACTGCGGTAAAATTCAAAAAGTTGCAGTTGGGGTCGCCTTGGTTATGATCTGACATTTCACGCGTACGTAGTTCCATTTATCTGGCCACAACCAAAAGTTTTTATGCATGTTCAATTGCATGACCATTCGTGCCAGTACGCATACAAAAACCTACTTGATTACAGTCTGTGAAAAATTAAAATTGTTTCAATACTATTTACTCATTAAATGATATTTTCAGCGAAGACAGTTTCTGCGATTTCCGATATTATGAACGATTTATGTTCGACGATAAAAGTGGAGAGAATTTTTTCCTACCCAGCCATTAAGGTAATTGCAAAATTGAGATCTACGTGTTAGCGAAGAAAATGAAATATTTAATCTGTTCGTTTCGCGCTTTTGTGAGAGTAATTGTTTTCATGGAATTCGAAGGCTTGGCGGATAAATGGACCTCCGCTATCACAAGCTGCGTCAATATTCGCTTGGTCATAAAAGTCATAAAAGCTTTTCCACAAGAACAACATATTTTTCATTTTTCATTGTAAAAATAGTCATAACACATACATTCCCATTTGAGTTATTTGGAGAGTTTAGCATTAGGTCACGATCCTACCGAAAAATATTTGAAACTCTATAACCAGTGTTTGCTTACAACTGTACCTGTGAACATCACAGTTATTAAACAAGAAAACTTATATTTTCATTTCAAATAACTTAAGGGATATGAAAAAACACTGGAGAGATATGAGGGATATGAAAAAACACTCGAGAGGATTACAAAGTCGAACAAGATGAAATTGTACAGAACTACAAATAACAAAGATTAGCGTATTCCACCAGAATATTTTGATAACACTTCAAACTGTTACTTGAGGGATATGAAAAACCACTCGAGAGGATCAAAACACTACGACAAACACGCCTAAATTTAACGATACTTCAAATGACGAATATTTCTTATTTTCATGTAAGCAAACAAATTGTGCCTCATCGCTATTTTCCTAGCGATAGTAGCAGTCGATTTAATTTCCAACTGAATTGGTTCGTGAAAGGACTTATTCTGTATAAAAAAGACGACTGCTATATCTGTCAAATAATATGCTTTTCCTTCAATTGCAAGTTTATTCTTTGTACGTGTTATGTTCATTAGTATAGAAATCCTACTGATGACGACTATACTTCAGTTTGTGAAGTGCAGAGAGGGTGTAAGAAAGTGGCAAAGTAAAACTTGATTTGGAGCTTTAGTATACCTTGCTGAATTCTGTTCTATTTCTTGACCTGCTTTATATGGATTATGAACCGTACCTATAACCTAAGAGTAACTATGTAAAATTTACGAACTCGAGTACGAGTATAGATAACTTGGTTAACGAAATGTACACAAACGAAATGTACACAGAAAGTGTGTGGTGCAGGGGAAAATATGGTTTTTCTCATTTGTGTGGCATCAAAGACGTTCACGATTTTTTCACAAACATGATATCTCCAAGATTTACTGGAAAACCAGAACAAGATGGGACTCATAACATTCACATTGGAGGCAAAAAAACCCTGTCCTTGGAGTTGAAAAGATGAATCAGAAGACAAAAACAGAAGAAGAAATCGGACAGTATCTTAACCGATATTTTGCCATATCACATTTTACAAGAAAATAAACTATCTAGAAATTGTTGGATCGGACCAAGAATCACTGCATCACTGAAGATGCTCTTTATAGGAAGCAGTGAAAACAAGGTGAAGAATATTAAGGAGGACCTGGACGAAGAAAATACCAACAAAACATCCCAAACCCTGTAATACTCAAGAACCGTCGTATAGCCTGGACATCATACAACGCCAAAATGTGAATATAACAATCAGGTGTCGATTGCTTGCACCAACTTTCCGGTGTGATGGTAAATATTTTTCCGGGCATTATTAGAGCTCAAAACTGAATGCGTCACCAAAAATCAGTGAATTGTCCCGAAGCGCTACGACAAATGAGAATAATAGCCTAGCTTTGCACTAAGGTACACTCATGTGATTTTATAAGGACGTTATTATTATTGAATAAGTGGTTATTGGGTCCGAATATCATTTCACCTGAGTTGTCGCAAAGACCTTCGATGTTGGCTTTGCACAATTTGAACAGGGTCCATTTTGATACTGATTGCATGCAAATGTATTCAAAAGCCGGCGGAGCGGAGCGTGCGGCACGCGGCGTCTTGTACGCTCGTGTATTCCTGGCCTTAGTCCTTTGCAATGCCACAGAAGGGCTCTCTGGCAAGTGCATATGGCTCTTCATTTCCCAGATGTCCTTCATATATGGGTACTCAAGCCAACATGACTCTGTTGTTAGGCTGGCGACACACCAAGAAATCAACGATTCAACGCAAATCGTTTTTGACTAATTCAGGTAGAAGTTGTTTGATTATATGAAGTGACACACACTGGTACGGCAAAACAGGGAAACACCTTCAGGCTCTTTAAAACTGCTCGAAACAAACTGGTTTTGAATGAATCTGTTTTGTGAGATTCGTGTATTTCAAAATGTTTTGTCTTGCTACAAAATGTTTTCAATAAAAGCGTTAAGGACCAGTGAGGAAGCGTTGGAACAAAAAACATTTGTTAGAAACCTCGTTGTAGCCAACACGTTGAAGCGCCGACTCTATTTGCACTGTTTTGCTGTACAGCAAAACGTTTTGCATGAAACCATTTTGCTTTCAGGCGAATGTTTTACTTTACTGCGTTTCTGACTTATAGGTGTGTGGTCAGCCTTCATTTCTCAAAAACGTTTTGCTTCAAGGCGTTTTTGATTTTTGGTGTGTTGTCAGCCTTACCCACTTTATTTATGGCGCTCCAGCAATCTTAATCAGCCGAGAGTTAATCTGGTACATGTTAGCTTTCATTGTATTGTAGTAAATGTCGAGAGTAAACGGCATCTCCACTTCACTGAGTACTAGGGGTTTCACACCTTTCAATAGTCTTTTCCTAGTCAAAGTTCATGGCGATTGCGAGATCATCTGCGTATCCTAGACAGTAAATCATTGGATATTTTTTGAGGGATTTGTCTACCAGAGTTGCCCACAGCAGTGCCAATAAGATACCCTCTTGGGACAGGCCCTGAATCGGAATGGATATGATGTGTTAGCTTAACTTGCTTTAAACAAGACGATAAAGTTGGTATTGTATTTATAATGAACAAATAATATAAATCTTTATGAAATGTAATGATAACGAATAAAAATGATTGATAGTAGCACCCACGGTCCTTATTACACTTATTACAGAAAATGTTCGATCAAGTGACCATTATTTGCTGAGTTACGTAACATCTGAATATGGAACCCAAAACATTGTTGACTACATCTGATATAATGGTTTGAATTGCTTCTAAAACCAATCAACGTAATTCTTCTTCCGTTTAAAAGTCACGTTGATACACATAGTTTTTAATATACCCCCAAATATAAGTCAGGAGGTGTCATATTCATCAACTAAACCTATGTATCAATTATTATTAATATGAGTTGTATGCGGATCCTAGCAATACTGGTGAACACCTACTGACTTTTATTTATGAATAGTTTTCAAGCATTCAGAGCCGTAATAGGAGGTTTTTCATGAGTGATTTTAAATATTGTCTAACATAAGCTAAAAACATATTCAAACAACTACAAGTGATATATGACGTATTTCAGAATACAAAATGGCTTTGAATTATGCAATGAAAGTAACAGGGCCGTATTTAAAAAAAAGTTGATTAAGGTTTGTCTGAAACGAAACGTCGTAGTGAAAATTTGTAATCGCCATCTTGTTAAGCTTAAATAGTGGCAATGACTATGTATTTTTCATATTTTGATGTCTTTCAAAATAACGACAGAAATAAAATGAAAACCAATATCGAAAATATTACTTTATTCAAAATATCTCAAAATCCGAAATAGATACTCCATTTTTGCAAACTCCATAAAAAAGGACTTGGATTGTGTAACTTTTCTTTAATTTAACCAACATTGTAACTCCAACCGTTTCCGAGATCCTTATCTTGGACCCAATCTATATGAGCTCAAGAAGCAAAACCTTATCTAAATTAAAATTTTATCCAAATCGTTAGAGCTGTTTCCAAGATCCAAAATATATACAAGAATTGCTTGTTTAGAAATATAAGATACACAGTATTGAATTACTACAATACTTATAGTGAATTCAAACTATATATTATCAAACTCAATCAACATAATATTGTGTGTGTATATAATATACCAAACACCGCGCCGAACGTCTGTTAACCGCTCGATATGGTTAATTCCAACTCCTAATTTCTGCTTTGTTCCGAATTCCCACTACTTAGGCCAGTAGAGATAGACATTAAAAATGGCAAATTTAACAATAAATCCAAAAGTTTTCAAACTTTGGTCAAGTGAATGATACATTGAGAAAGCAATACTTAAATCTCAGTTTGCAACGTTGTCAAAATGGCACTTAACTTGAATTTTGCTGAATACTCGTTGAAAAAATTCCAAAAGTTCTGCAAACTTGGAGTAGTATTACTTATTATATATATTATTTAATATCACGATTCAAGTTTGCAACCAATTCAAGTGCACGGAACATTTTTTAAATCAAAAACTAATGTTTTTCTTTGATATGCCATAAGAAAATATTCCAAAAGTTCTGCAAACTTGACAGATACATCGGAAAAATATTCCGAACAGTTGTACAGATTTGCAACCTTTTACGATTCGTGATATGAAATGATATACCTATTTAATACTACTTTCAAGTTTGCAAAACTTGTGGAATTCTTTCAACGAGTATACAGCAATATTCAAGTTAATTGCAATTTTGACAGGTTGCAATCTGAGATTTAGTTTTTTTTCGATGTACCATTCACTTGAGCAAAGTTTGAAAACTTTTGGAATTACTGTTAAATTTTCGATTTTTAATCTCTATCTCTACTGGCCTATACTAGCCTTGTTACCGCTGATGAATCGATACAAGGTTCGGTTTCGAATTGATTCGCCGGCGAGTATTAGTATTCCATCAGATAAGTAATTTATAATTTTGAAATGCCTCGAGAGTAGAATCATTAAGTTGATGATTTCGAATACTATCTATCGAATCAACTTGTTATGTAACAAGTAATTGAAAAACCAACATCGTTCAAGTTCAGGGAAAACCGGATAATGTATGCCAAGGTATCCGGATGTCAATCATCACTTTGAAGACAATGTGAAAATAAATATTGTTTGTTATTTTTTTATAAAGTCCCATCAACGGTAATATAGAATGATGATGGGAACGTAATACAGATTATGCAGAGTGCGTCCATGAAGTATGTGTTAAATTCAATATTTCTGAATATAAAAATGTTTTTGGAATAATCCTCGGATAGGTCGACATTTTTTGTTTGTTTTTATGAATCACCCAGGTTTTTGTAGAAAAGAGAGATCGGGTATCTACAGCTTACGAACAACTTCAGCTACGTGGCGGCGGTGGGGATCGAACGCAATCCGCCTGAGTGAAAGCAAACGCTTTTAACACCTTGACCACTTCTATATTTGAGTAAAATTGATATTGGTGATATTTATAACAGGACATTCATTATTGCTTAAAGTAAATGAAATCTTATTCGGGGAACTTGAATATAACAAAATCTGACATTTTGATATGTTCATTATTTGTTTAAATGTGCATATTCGTCCAAGTTAGAACTATGTTCGCACTTGCCTGGTTTCTACTGTATGCAGTGTCCTTCAAACTCGGACGGGGTCACGTGACTTTCGCTATGTGGCAAAAGTTTTTTTTCTCAAAATAATTGCTGCAAATTGGCTTATTTGTTTGAATGTCAAGAAATAAAATAAAAGTTGTTCCAATTTAGATTTGACACTGTGCCAAATTTGAACGTTCTGTTGAAACTGTTAGTTTTTGCCAATTTTTCAATATTTGGTATTGGATAAACAGGAACGTAACTGTTTGCAGGTCAATAAACTATATAGTTTTGTTTAATACTTAATTTAATCCTGTGTCGTGATTTCATCATGTTATTTGCTCCGATAAATCAACTCCTGTAGAAAGAAACCCATTTACTTAAATATGACGACTGAGTCATTTTGAAAGCGATAAAAATGCTTGTTCCTCAAAATCAGACTTCATCTAGTTAGCGACCGACGCGACGGTCACTTCAATTTCCGTTATAGTCCGGTGGCAGGGAGGGTTTTCGTAGCCGATGAAGCGCGACGGGATCACCCAAGTTATTCTTATGTATTTTGACCCGCTGAATCCGAATTTCGAGGGTGATAAGCCGTGAAAGCATCCGGAAATTTTTTATAGATTTTCCGAGGAAAATCGAAAAATCCATTTAATTCGAAAACAAATGATGTCATAATATTCTGCATGAAATTCTCTACAAAAAAGGTATCTACAAGTTTTTCTTGAAAATGCACCGTTATCGAGTAAAACGTGCTCTCAATTCGAAAAAATGCGATTTTCTCAATTTTCAGTGCTCTCTCATTCAGTCACATAATGATATTTTCATTTTTATTTTTTTATTCGCGAAGCTCACGTAGTGGACAAATTTCTTCTAGTGTCAATAAAAACGGGTTCAGCACATATTTTTTCATTATCACAAAGCACAAGTAAAAGAATTTTCCGAGGAAAATCGAAAAATCTATTTTTTCCAAAAACAAATAACGCTTTAATATACTCCATAAAATTCTCTACAAGAAAGGTTTCAACAAATTTTTCTTTAAAATGCACCGTTTTCGAGTAAAATGTGCTCGAAATTCGAAAAAATGCGATTTTCTCAATTTTCTGTGCCCTCTCATTCCGTCACATAATGATATTTTCAGGATCAACTTAACCCAAATTATTCATATATGTCTCGACTATGAATAACAAAAGAAAATTTCTTGAAAAAATCATTCGTGTGGATTCGTGTGAAAATATCATTATGTGACTGAATGAGACAGCACAGAAAATTGAGAAAATCGAGAAAATCGCATTTTTTCGAATTTCTAGCACATTTGACTCGAAAACGCTGCATTTTAAAGAAAAATTTGTAGAGACCTTTTTTGTAGAGAATTTCATGGAGTATATTAAAGCGTTTTTGTATTTGTTTTCGGAAGAAATGGATTTTTCTATTTTCCTCGGAAAATTCTTATACTTTTTGGTAAAATTTTCCGCTACTGAAATGCTTTGTGATCATGAAAAAATATGTGCTGAACCCGTTTTGATTGACACTATAAGGAATTCGCCCACTGCGTGAGCTTCGGGAGCTTCGCGAATAAAAAAATGCCGGTTTCATGCAAGGTAAAAATATTGGGAAATTCAGTTCCGGAAAGTCCACACGAATGACTTTTTCAAAAATGTCTCTTCTTTTATTTATAAGGTGATCCTGAAAATATCATTATGTGACTGAATGAGAGAGCACTGAAAATTGAGAAAATCGGCGTATTTTTTCGAATTTCGAGCACGTTTTACTGGAAAACGGTGCATTTTCGAAAAAAACTTGTGGAAACCTTTTTCGTAGAGAATTTTATGCAGAATATTATGACATTATTTGTTTTTGGAAAAAATTTATTTTTTGATGTCCCTCGAAAAATCGTCAATTAAAATTTTCCGGATGCTTTCACGGCTTATCACCCTCGAAATTCGGATTCAGCGGTTCAAAATACATAAGGATAACTTGAGTTATCCCGTCGCGCTCCATCGGCTACGAAAACCCTCCCTGCTACCGGACTATTATGTCAGATACGATTTTTCAGTATAATTATTGTTGACACAAATGAATCGTTTTGGGAAAGTTTCGTCTAAACAAATCACAACAAATAATTGTGTTGTTAATAACAGCTCCTTCAAATAACTTATTATAATAATTATTGTGGTGTATTTAATTATTATCGTTAATTTATCTTACCAAACTTTTCTTTTACAGGATAAACTTCTTTCGACTAAAAATTTTTCCATAAGTAATTTTACAGTAGACAAAAATTACTGATGGGCAAAATGAATTCGTTGAAGAAAGAAATTTATCCGATAAAAAAAAGCTCTTGTGTTTTTACTGTTGATAAAAAACTTCTTGTGGTATACTTAACCCTCGATACAAAATGTCACTTGATAATTATTCCTGCGAAAATCCACAGGGTTAAATTCGAACCTATGCGAAAAGATGAATCCAACCAGCGATTGAGACCTCGAGTCACCCCTCTGATCCACTCGGCACCGACAGTGGATCAGTGGATCAGGTACGTGGCCGTTACTTGATGGAAATCCATAATTATGACACTAAGGTAAAAAACGATTAAAATTATGTATGTGAATTGTACATATTGTGAATGTATAGTTAGTACATATACTACATTCGCTTGAAAAATATACTGTGTATCGAAACATATCGCAAAGACAATAAATTTTGTGAAAATTCTAATCGTTTTTTACCTTAGTGTCATAACTATGGATTTCCATCAAGTAACTGGCCACGTAGTCACGTACCTGATCCACTCGGCCACCGACAACCATAGATTAATCGCTCTATCGCTGAGAATGCTGAGATCCGTGCAAGTTTTTACTATGCAGTATGAATTCCGTTTGAAATGTTCAATCATGTGAAAAAGTTATATGATCCATCGATCCCAGCAGATGAACTAACAATGATATAATTATAATAATTTCTGTTTCAGATTAAAATTAGAATGCGAGAAATTAGCTAGCGAGAAGACTGAAATGCAACGGCACTACGTCATGGTAAGTTGCATAAAAAAAATAATAGTATAATCATTTCGCTCAAATTAGATGGCAACAATGCTGCTATTTAGTTAAAATTATACTGCTTTTCCATTACCTTCCCGCGTTACTAATTAACTTTAAGACAGAGGCGGAACAACGATGATTTTACCGAATCTAAAGTATAAAAACGCGGTTTGAAGTATCTTGTCAGGAATTTGCCTTGGGCGGAGGTAGGAAATATATGATCAAACATTATCCGATATTATGGACTTGAGATAAGCAATTTTGAACACTAATTTCATGATCATCGAATATCGCAGCATTGGCATCTCCTATTTATAGTGATACTCAACGCGAAATTCACTCTTAATATTATAAGGGAATCACGGCCCTTGATTTCAATAATTAAAATAAAACTTCTTCGGCACCTGAGCCATTCACCAAGAATGTGCAAAAAGGACATGGCACTGGATACATGTATTCCTGGAGCTCGATGGAGTTTTTCGATTTTTGGATATATCATTCTACAGGTCAAAACAAGCAACTTTCTTCATTAGACTTTTTTTCTGGCTCTACAGCGTGAGCTACAAAAATGGGTTGATTGTCTAACGCTAATTATGGAAAATATTTTCTGCGAATGGATTTTTCTTGATTTTTGAGTATAATATCATGTGAAAAATACCAATTTCCTTTGATTATACCAATTATGGTGTACATTACTACAGGACGAGGCAGAAAACGCGATTTTTCTGCAACTCGTTTATATACTTCTCTTCTTGGAATTTCTCGGAACCAAAAGTTGATGAAGGTTTAGTGCTGAAAACGTTTTGATGATCTAAGTAGAATACCGTTGCATATTTTATATCTGTTAATAATTTATTTTAATATAAGTAACTATCGTTTGTCATGAAACTTCCACCATGTAGCTATGTAACCGATTATAAATATAGAATTTTAAGCTCCATAGTACCTATATAACAATTGTATATAATAGTTGCATTGTTTATTTTGTATGAGTATATTATTGTATATTACATGTACTGTTGATAGTTTCAACTACTTTTGAGAACCAAATATCAAATGTCAATGGTAGTGAGTTTTTTCGAATTTCGATAATCTCGTTACTTGGCTATGCTGCAATGATGATGTTCATAAACACATGCGCTTGCAGCTGCGTCAACACTTTGATTAATCGTTTTCTTGTGAGAGTATCAAGATTGCATTTATTCAAAAATTGCATTCCCTTCAGAAGGTTTGAAAAAATACCTCTTCAGGATAACCCATCGGGAACCCTACGGTTAAAAGATCAACTATATCAAAAGAAATCTACTAGTAATAAAAATTATTAATGTTTTATGCCTAACTAGACACTTTGGGGAATGTAATTTGAAAAGTTCAATTAATGTATTATAGCTTTCATATCAACAGAAATAAATAAGTATTCTCCCATAATTTCGTTTAAATATAGGTATTTGAGAATTCGTCTTTCTGGAGTCACCCTGTAGCGTCACACAAAAAGAGTAGACGAAACTTGATTTCATTCTCTGTGAAAAATCAAACTCAGATATCAACAATAAATCCACTATCCCATCATATCCCATTATTCAACCACCTTATTTTTTGCTCACTGTGTAGAAACGTTGAGAAATGTATTTAGAACAGTTCGTTGGGTTCATCTACACAATATGCCTCAAGAAATTCAACGAAAAGCCCACAATTGGGCGAGAAGTCAATAAACGAGTTTCAGAAAAATCGCGTTTTCTGCCTCATCCTGTAGTAATGTACACCATAATTGATATAATCAAAGGCAATTGATTTTTTCACATATTATGCGCAAAAATCAAGAAAAATCCATTTGCAGAAAATATTTTCCATAATTAGCGTTAGACAATCAACCCATTTTTGTAGCTCACGCTGTAGAGCCAGAAAAAAAGTCTAATGAAGAAAGTTGCTTGTTTTGACCTGTAGAATAATATATCCAAAAATAAAAAAAAATCCATCGAGCACCAGGAATACATGTATTTAGTGCCATGTCCTTTCGTATACAGGATGTCACAACCACCAGAGAACGAAAGATTACTGATGAAGTAAAAGTTGTTTTGAAAAGTTGATGATGAATTAAAATATTCTTGAAATGTCACATTTTTTCTTTACACAAAAAATTGCCGTTGGTGGCAATTACTGATGAAAGGCATTTTAGAGTACCATTAGTTAAGGACAATAATATTTTTCAATGATATAGTGTTTTACTAAACCTATATAGAATGCAAACCAGGATGCGTCATACATAATTTAAAAACACGACTGAATATTTTCGATGAAAGTTCTGAATAAAATGAGGGAAACGTAGCTACTTCTCAACGTGACATTAAGTAAACTTTATACACCTATCCGAGATTGGCATTTGACGCGAAGTTGAATGCATTTTTTTAAAGAGACAACGCCATTTGCTGAGATGATCTTGTAATCTCACACAAAGAACAAATCACCACTTACACAGATAGAGTCAGATAGTTGAAATTAAATTATGCTGTGTTTCTTATTTTTTATAACTAGTCTCACGTATCTCGCGCGACCTTGGATTCGCCAGCACATAACAGAAAGAGTGGCGAATTGAGACATTCCAATCGGTGTGGATCTTCAACTCGGTTTGCTAACGGCCCCGCTGGATCTCTAACAGCGACTCGAAACCATCAGGATGTGGATAGAAAAATGTAGAGCTGCCCAAAAAAGTCTGGGGAAGATTTCTTCCGACTATACAGTGTGTCCATAAAGTAACCCCCCTTGTTAACATTTGAATGGAGTGGAATTTTCTTTTGAATTTTTTTTGGTCAAATGGTAGTTCATAAGCTACTTTTTGACAGTAATAAAAATATCTACCCCTTCAAGGCGCCATTTTGAAAGATTTTTTTAAAAGGCATGTGGGGTCTAATGATACCTCATTCGAATTGTCTTTCGATTTTCAATACGACTGCAAAATTTCAGACAAAAATATTCGTCCAAAACAAAATGGCGGCACATTATGTTGGAACTTTTATAAGTGAATTCTTTGAATAAATAGCTTTAAACGAGCTCAATTGAAATGAAAAAATATTTTTGATACCTACAAATGTTCTCTGTCCCTCAGAATTTCATAAGAGACATGATTTCTGAGATTTACTGAGATGCAATAAAACGAGGTATCACACTACTTAACTACTTATTTGGACATTTTTCTAATATGGCACCCATGCACCTGCCATTTTTAGTGACAGGAACTAAAACTCTATAATAGCCATAATCGAAAGGACCCTCTTATGAGAGTTCTAAAATAATGTACCACCATTTTGTTTGGATTCATATTATTGTCTAAAATTTTGCTGTCATATGGAGAATTGAAACATGATTCGAATGAGGTATCACTCTACCCCCATGCCATTTAATGGCGCCTGGTCGCCATTTTGAAAGATAGAACTTTTTATTATTGTCAAAAAACAGCTTATGAACTACCATTCGACCAAAAAAATTTCAATGAAAAATCCACATTCGCATTGCATAGTGAAGATAAATAATAGAATAATAGTCCAGTGATTGTGATATAACTTAGTTTAGTTAAGGTGCTGAAGTAATCGAAACATTTATTTACTATGTTAGTCAAATAAATTATTTCACAGTGAATTTGTGAAATTTACCACACTAGAAATAAATATGGCAATTATTAGGTCAATTGCAATTATTGGTCCTGCCAACTTATTGTGAAAAAATAACGGTACTATAGGCTTCACGTTTCTCAACATTTTGAGATTAAACTGGAAAAATGATTTGTATAAAAAATACCGTACTCTGTTGATGCAATATTACGAAGTACATCAGAAAGAATTAAACCATGATCCGTATTTGAAGCAGTCCATTGAAAAACACTAATGATGTTAACGATTGTGTTATTGATACTGGTAATAATTGCTAGCTCTACGAATAGTTGGCACGCAAGTCCTATCAATAATGGTTGCGATGCTTGGCAGCCGAGACCTTGCCAAGTTAAAATTTTAACAAATCGCAACTTGGCACGTTTCCGCTAATTTTATAGTCGTTATTTACAATAATTAAAGTTTTCATCATACATATTTAGAGTAATGTAAAACTGTTCTTTTAGTATTACAGATTACTAGAAGTGTTTGAAGTGAAGGGAAATTGAATATTTCAATGTTGTTTTACAGAAAACTGGGATTTCAGCTAAACGATAAAGACACTTCTACGAATATAGCCCCAAATGTCATTTATCGCTATTTTTGGGGATTCAAAACACGAAACTGAATGGACCTTTTCACAACCCATGAAGGAACACTGTAATTAGGAAGTGTATGTTAATTATAACGTTTGTGTTATAGAGCAATTCTTATTTCTGTGCGATATGTCTATCCTCATGTTATGATCTATTTTAGTACATGTCTGTGTCTGATCTTTTGTTCCGTGTAGTCGATAGCAGACATCTTGTACAAGTCAAGGGCATACCGTACATACCGGTAACGATTTACTTTTTTGCTATCATTACAAAATATAAGTATCTTCAAAATCAAGAATAGTGTTTTAATAACTCTGCAAAGTCTGCAGGTTATGGGCCCAGAACGTTCAAACAGCGTGTGGCAATTGAAACAGTCATTTTGAAGTAAGAAAGTTTTGTAAGGTTAGGCTGTCAAGTAAAGTGCAGAAAGGACACGAGGGAACTGATATAACTCTCTGTATGAAAAAAAGTTGTTTCGTGACGCCACGTTCATCAAAATTAGACTTGGCAACATTGTATAAGTTGTGCACCAAAGATCTGTGTCAAATTATCAGTCTCTTGAGAACTTCTGAGGGTTGCTCGTAAGGGTGCAGCCGTTTGACGGAAATAAAAATTTTAACAACAATTTAATAAACAAAAGAAATCTATATCAGGAATTAGCGCAGTGGAAGAGTGCTCGCCTGGTGACCGAATGGTCCCAGGTTCGATTCCTAGCCGGTGCGAAGTTATTTTCATTTTCAGATGTGAAAGTCTGAATGATCCTCCAGGATTCACCGTTGCGTTCAAAATTAATAGTGCTGCCCCTAGAGTGGCGAAAGGAGTTAGTAACTTATCCTACCCAGAACACATGTGGCTAATGAATAATGATCGATCTAGAGTGGAGTCAATTTCTTCATGTGTCTCTGTATTTGGATGCAATGTATTTGTTTTCGCGTTCTAATGATTAAAATCATTTTTATTTGAAACAGCCACAATAACACTTCTTCAGCCAGGGGCGGATACAGGACGAATTTCAGGGGGGGGCGCAAGTTGAATTGAAGGAATGTTTTTTGTAGACATATAGTGGCGTGGGGGATAGGAACCAATTTTTTTTATTTACATATTGAATATTGATGATGATTGATGATGATGATTTTTGGATATTTTGAAGTATTGAGAGTAGGTCAGATACACCATAAAAACATAATTATAAGTAAATTATTTTATTCATAAAAACCAATTATAATGAATTTAATACAAATACTCTTAAATTAATTGGAAGCTGCCATCTATAGAACGAATTCTAAATTTATTTCTACGTTTCTGTGTACGTACAATAATGCCAAGCCGGTCAGTCTGTCTTCATTCATTGTCGACCTCAGATATGACTTCAACAACCTGAGACACGAAAAACTGCGTTCTGCTGTTGCTATTGAGTAGGGCAAACAAACTAAAATCTGAAGAAGATGGCGAATATTGGGAAAATCAATTTCCCCGCAATTGAGATATGCACCTATGGCAGTATCAATAGTTTGTCTTGATAAACTTTGGGTTTGGTAATTTTTGTACAACAAAAATTCGCCCATAACTGGTCAAGCATTTGTGAAACTTTCGCTCGCATAACGTGCTGATCGGACATTCTGTGGAGATTGTTTGGTATCAATATATTTAAAAGGTAACTGTTCAGAGTCTCTTCGGGAAACCCGTTTTTCAAATCCACAATCAAATGTTCCAACAATGGTATATAAATCACTCTTTTCCAATAGTCTTTTGCTGCCAAGGTTTTGAAATCAGGAAAATTGTCTCTATGCTGTTGTTTAGAGGCAATACGAGGAATTTTCATTTCAACATCCAATGTTTTCATCATCTTGTCAGCCTCCGTTAAAATATCTTCGAAACCTCTCATTAATTTTGATATTATTTTGTTTTTGCACCATGACCATATCTTCATTTGTTGAATTTGTTCCAATATCAAGTTCAGATATTGAAGCCTCATTTTCGTTATCGGGTTTTAGCTTTTTGAAATAGGCGTGAAGGGTATTTTCAGCAGCTTTTGTCTTGATATTTTCTGTCATCGCGAATTGCGTCACAGATCGAACACACTATTGTATGGTAGGTAACTAGGGCTTCACTCAAACTTCACACTCGGTCAAATTGAATTATAAAACGAATAATATCATTACTGCATAAATACGTTTATATATAGATGAATTATCAATTTAAAATATTCATTAAAGTTATTTTGATCCATTACCCGTAAATAAAGGATTTAAATATACCCAGGTAGTGTTGGGATAATATACCAATAATAATTAGGTAGTTTGTTCCAGGAACGGCTTATAGCAATTGATAATTTGTTTTGTTGGGTTTGATTATGAGGTATTTTCAAAATTCCATGGAATTTCAAATAAAATCGTTTCAATTTATCTATTATTGAATACCAGGGTCGATAACGATCGTACATGAGATCCGCATTCATGATTATGGTACAAAACAATTTTTAGTTGTTTGGTACATTTATAATAAAATATATCCGGTTGGGTTGTATCACAGATCACCGCCCAGGGGGGGGGGCGCGCGCCCCCCTCTGTATCCGCCAATGTCTTCAGCTAAACAATCAAAACCAAATATGCAAACAATTCTCGTGTACCTCTCAGCGGCCATTTTTAAAGAGCCAAGGTCACGTGTTGTGGATGACGTAATGAGAACATGCCATAGACCTTTTATGTGGTCTTTGCAATTTGATATTCCATGGTGCACAACTTATTTAATGTTGCCAAGTCTAATTTTGTAAAACTTGAAGTCACGAAACCACTTTTGTTTTGAAAATATAGAGAAACTGGCAGTGAGAAAAAAAATGTCCGGAGTTATATAAGCGTATAACCTTTCTAATTACAATGTTCCCTTATAGGTTGTGAAGTTTGCCAGACAACTTCAAAAATGTAATAATGGATTATTCCATAATATGCCGTTTTTTTGTCGATTATTAGTTCCGGAGAAGAAAAATTTGTCGCTCTCTTTTTTTTAAAAATTATACGATTTTCGCCAACTTCATATGAACTAGAACATTTTTTTTTTCCTTAAAGGATATTCCGGAGGGCACGCTGGATCGTTTACCCAGATAACCACTCCCCACGTCCGTGGGGTAAGCGATTACTGGGTCTGAGAATCATGTGCCCTGAGCAGACGCAGTGAACCAAGGACGACGGCCTTCTGCATTCGTCCGGCTAAGATTTCTGCCATATTACGGCAAGCCGGTATGATTTTTAAGTTCGAGAGCAGTGTGTCCATCATTCCACCAAGGGCCCCTATAATCAGAACCACCATTTTAACAGAATGGTTTGGGTGGAGCCTGTTTCTCCTCCTCTTTTCGGACGATGATCGTTTCACCGGGAGCCGAAAACTCCATGACGAAAATCGTCTAACTCTGATGGTCGAGGAGGACTACATCAGGCTTATTGGCTTGTATTTGCCTGAGGGTGGGGAATGAGTAGTTCCAATATATTCGGCACTTCTCATTCTCCACAACCGACTCAATATCCCCCGGAGCATAAGACAACACTGGTAGTACAACACTCGTAGAGCCGCGTTATGCCTGTGGATATAGGCTGAGACCGCATGCTGGACATGCTTACAGCAAATGCATAAGGGTCTCAGGCGCCCCACGACACGCTCTGCAACTAGTGTCGGGGATCTCTATACCCATCACGCGGCTACGGTAGACCAGGGTGTTGAAGACACCATCCTGGCAAGCCATTATGAATCCCTCGGTCTCCGACTTCAGCTCACTTGACCTGAGGAAAGCAAAGGTTAGGTTTTTGGGTAAGCCAAGGTCTTCAATGTTCTTGAAGAAGACCCCATGAACTTTATTATTATTATTATTATTTTGTCCGTTTGTATTATATCAGTCGGGCCTTGTCTCCGGAGCTTCGACACATCCGGAGGACGCACTGGTGCCATTTACCCAGATAGCCACTCCCCTCGACCGTGGGGGGAGCCACTATTGATGAGTCCGAGAAACATCATCATTCGTCCGTCTAAGATTTCTGCCACATCACGGCAAGCCGGTAATATATTTAGATTAGAAAGCAGCGTGTCCATCATTCCACCAAGAACCCCTATAATCAGAACCACCAATTTAACAAAATGGTTAGGATTATTATATTTATTATTATTATTATTATTATTTGCCGCCTTTTCGCCGCTAATTAGTTGTGGGAAAAATACTATGTTGCTATTTTAAAAAATTTACGATGTTTCGCTAACATAAACAACTTTCGCAATTTCTACAATATATATGTTTTGAAGTACCCATAATTTGCCACTTTCTTGTCGCTAATCAGTTGCGGATTAAAAAAAACTTTCACTCTTTTTTTAAAATGTACATTACAGTAATTTCACATAACTTTTAAAAAATATGCGATGTTTCGCCAACTTATATACAATTTGAAGTATACGTAATTGGCCGCTTTTTGTGTGGCTAATTAGTTTCAGATTAAAAATATAAATTCATTTGATTTTTGTTTGAAACTATAAACAGCATGTTTATAAAATCAGTTGTGGGATCATCTGCGGCTGAAAGACAAACTTTACTCGCTCTTTTCCATCGTTCAAGATAACCTCTTGGGAGGTATTCATGTTGAAAAGGGAAACATTCTCCATTAAAATTGAAAAATGTGATTTTTTTGTTTTCTGCTAGAAATTACAAAAAAACACATTTTTCAATTTTAATGGAGAATGTTCCTCTTTTCAATATAAATACATGCTTCGCTAAGTGACACGGTTTTTTTCTGAGCAACTATTCAGCGACATAAAGGCTGCAAATCATGTATAATTCAAAACTGATGATAGGTAGACCTTCATATGAAGTGAGCGAAACAAATATCGTTTATTTTCCAAAACAAAACAGTGATTTTTTTCCCGATAACTAATTAGCGACAAAAAGCGACAAATTATGGATACTTCAAAACTGATAAAAGGTAGAAATTGCGGAAGTCGTTATGCTACCAAAAAATAGGCGAAGCATGTAATACTAGAAATTGCGGAAAAGGCTGCAAATTATGGTTACTCCAAAACTGATAAAAGATGGAAATTGCGGAAGTAGTAAATGTTTATCTTTTTGAAAAGAAAGCGATTTTTTTTATCCGCAACTGATTAGCGACAAGAAAGTGGCAAATTACGTATACTTCAAAACTGATGTAAGTTAGAAATTGCGAAAGTTGTTTCGCTAACTTCAACGAAACAATGATATATTTTTTAATAGAAAAGAGCGACAAAATATGTCTTTCCTACGAGCGAGCGCAAAGTAAAACTACTCAAAAATCACATTGGTACGGAAAATTTATGTTTATTTTAGTTTAGCAGCTGTAGACTATTATATGCAATGTGAGAAACTGTTTTACCTTTTAATCGTAATTCCGATAAGTAGTTGTATTTCAGCTTATCACAAAAAAAACACTAATATTTTTTTAAGTTCCTTGTTTAATGTTGAATGATTGTCAAGAGTGCGTCTGCATGTTTGTTTCTGTTTCTAAAAAATTAGTTCTAGAACGTCAGGATCATGCGCAGTAGATGCGAAGTGTTCATTAAAGGTTCATATTCCTTCACTTCTGCTGAACTGCGCATGATCCTATTAACAAACCTATTAATATGTAATTTTTTGTTGTATAGTTAGAACTTTCTCTCAAGTTATTTAAAAATTCTCGCTGACTTCATATAGGTTATCATTTGCAATACAACACAATAAAGTCTTATATTCAAGACGTTTTTATGTCATATTGTGGCCATTTAGGATCCATCTCATACATAAACATGAGGTAATCGATCTACCTGGAAGGTAATTTTGTCTCTTCCCCTGACAAGACTGAATGCATTCGGTACCGTGACCGATTGAGCTTCGTTAGATGTTTTGCGTTTTAAGATCATCTATATATGCGTCTTTTCTGGAAAAAGGAGATTTTACAAATAATAATAATAATATGAATTTTTGGATCTCTGAAACGGCACACTGTATATGGCCGTAGGTAAAGTATAGTACGTAATGCGTGTTGTAAAGCAACTACGCACTCATGGAATTACGCACTCGCCGCTACGCCTTTTACACGGAAAGCCCTCATTCAAATCCATATCTTTGTAAAAACCCACCCCAGCCGTGCCGACATTCACATTACCCTCTTCAACTCGACGCCATCCCCTGCAATTCCGAACTCTCCCCCATACGGACAGGCGTGTAATCTACGGCCAAACAACAGAACGCAACAATACAGGCCTTTATCCCGAAATCCGTCTGTTATTAAAGCAGAAAATATGAAGGGATCCGCCGACAAATCTCATTAGGCCTTAATATTTCAGGCAAAAAGAATTCTTGCCGAGAAGAAAATGAATATTTATTAGTGGAGGGTGCTAAGTAATTGTTACAGTTATTACGCTCTGAATTATTCCTTTCCGGAGTTTATATTCGGTAATGAGATTGAGCAATTAATGCTGATGTACACTATCGCTATCGCTTAGTCAGACAACAATTATAGTCCAGTCAAAAAATAAGTTTTCCTATACTTAACGAGTCGATTATTATTAGCAAATATGATATTGAAAACTAGACGGATACTTAGCGTTGGAGAATGTTCCCCTTTTCAATACGAATACCTCCCAAGAGGTTATCTTGAACGATGGAAAATAACGACTAAAGTTTGTCTTTCAGCCGCAGATGATTTCACAACAGATTTTATGAATATCCGAAGTAATGAAAATATTATGATGTACACCTAATAAACGAGTTTTTTTCGCCTGGGAATATCCTATTCATATTTTCGAACAAAAATCAAAATGCAATGCCCATGACAGATCTCTGTCAAAAAATAACTTTCAAAGTGTTACCGCAGAAGAAATATTTATATCTTCCTGATGAGCTTGGCAAAGCGAAATAGATTTTTGTCAATCTTGCTTCAATGAAATGAAATGACACATAATGTGCCAGTTAGATACGATTTCAAAATGCAGTTTGAATTGGTTATAAACAACCACCAATGCATAGAATGGACCTCAACTGGGGGGATGCTTCAGTATGGTACACTCATGGATCCAAGATGGGTGGAATAGGCGTTACAGGGCATTGGAGGCAATGACGATTCATTAGACTGTCTTGCCAAAGGACGGGCAAATACACCATTTTCCGACCCAGTACCGGTCTGTAGACTCTCCAAAGCCCACTCGAAAGAAAAATTCCGACACTGGGAAAGCGCTAGCCTCAAAAAAGGGGCAAATCGAGAGTACTAATGGCCGCTACTGTGATACCTTCGCTGAACCTGTAAAACATTTGCTTTGCGATTGCCCAGCGAAAAGATTAAGGTTCACGCGCAAAAGATCTCATAGGTCGAAATGCTTGTGAAGGCCGCATATTATGTGCAAACCCCCTACCACCTACGATCTAGCAACACTTTTATTATAGATCGTGGGAAACGCAAAATGAAAATAGTTATTTTTTGTGATAAAAGTTCGAAAATATGGCATTTTTTTGTATGAGCGTGAATAAAAAAACACTTTAGAAAACTGATTCATACAATTTTTTTTTTGACAATTCATGGAAATTGATTAATTAATTTGAATGTTATATGAATTGTCCTCGTATTATCAAATGATATGTTCCAAGTAACATTTGATTAAAAATACTGTAGAATGCGTAATAGTATATTACGTAACAAGTCGTGTAAAAGGCGTAGCGGCGAGTGCGTAATTCCATGAGTGCGTAGTTGCTTTACAACACGCATTACGTACTATACTTTACCTACGGCCATATACAGTGTGCCGTTTCAGAGATCCAAAAATTCATATTATTATTATTATTTGTAAAATCTCCTTTTTCCAGAAAAGACGCATATATAGATGATCTTAAAACGCAAAACATCTAAATACAAAATTTGATGCAAATCATTAGAGCCGTTTCAGAAATCCAAAAATTCATATTATTATTATTAATATTATGAGTAAAATCACATTTTTTCATGGAAAGCGCCTATACAGTGCGGCTTTTAATAGTCCCCCCCCCTGTTAACTTTTGAACGGTTCGACGTAGAAACATGAATAAAAAACCGTTTCGAGGGTTTCACCAATACTACTTTTGGAAATAAAAA
This sequence comes from Chrysolina haemoptera, assembly GCA_958298965.1. NCBI lineage: Eukaryota > Metazoa > Arthropoda > Insecta > Coleoptera > Chrysomelidae > Chrysolina > Chrysolina haemoptera. The sequence continues at coordinate 37,543,528 of OY282585.1, read as the reverse complement.
AATGGTGATTGCCCGACAGGGGGGTGGAGCGGGGAGACATATCAACTCAACTCAAAATGTTCAAATGGCATGGGGGGTCAAGTGGCACATCATTGAAAAGGAATTCCATTCTCTTTACAACCATCTAATTTTTTTTGAAATTCGTAATATTTCAATAAAACTAAAATTTTTTTGAAGGGTATTACCGAAATTAGAGAAAAACCATTGCAATTACTCGATATATGGCGCTGGGGGCACATTAACTCCAAAATTTCGAAAGGCATAAAAATCGAAATTTGGAAAAAAATTATGAACAAAATTCAAAAATATTCAGATGATTATGAAGATAATTGAATTCTCTTTTCAACGATGTGACACTTGACCCTCATGCCATTTAAAATTTTTTAGTTGATGCTCCCCCCCCGTGCCCCCTGACGAGCAATGAACATATTATTTATTTCAATGAGTAGTATTGGTGAAACCCTCGAAACGTTTTTTTATGTGTCTACGTCAAACCCTTCAAAAGTTAACAGTAACTTAAGTAGCAATACCTTACCTACATACGAAATTTGATCCAAACCGTTGAAGCCGTTTTCGAAATCCAAAAATTATCATTATTATTATCAGGGGTAATATAATAAGTGGTATGATTATTACCGATAATTTTTTGGAATATTAATGAATTGCAATCCCAAAGCTGAAAATACGAGTCCGCAGGACTAGGTGGTATATATCTAGCAGTCAGTGGTTCGAGTGGTAAATCAGTTCCAGATATACAGTCATAGTAATCAGTTGTTCAGTTGTTTCCGAGTGGCATCGCGTTGTACATTTTCTTTGAACCTATTTACTATTGTAACAATGTTTTTAAATAAAGTGGTTTTGTGTTTTTCATAAATTTACCTACGGCCACTGCAGAAAATAGGCAAAAACACAAGACTCACAGCCTCAGTAAATATCTCCTTACGCACGGTAAACAAATCGCACAGTTTTCGTAAACAAAACGCACAGTTTGATATATCTCGGAAACTGCTCAATCGATTTGGAGAAATTTTGTATGTAGATAGGGTTTTGCTTTTTAAGTTTATCTATATAGGCGTCTTTCTTGGAAAAGCACTATTTTACTGATAATAATAATGATAATTTTTGGATCTCGAAAACGGCTTCAATGATTTGCATCAAATTTTGTATTTAGGTTATAATTATTATGGAGCAGGACAAAACTGAACAATTATTATTTGAAATGTAGGAAAAACCCTACATAGGTATTTATAAATGCTTTTCCATTGAAAATACGAATTAATAGCGTGTTTAACGCGTAAGAAATGTGAGTGTTCTATATCATGGAAATTTCCACTCAATAGAAAACTATCACTTGTCTTTACTTGTAGAACAGTCTACTACTTTCTCTCTTACTTCTTCGTGACAAGAATTTATCATATTCTCCCGGCATTCATGAACCCACTTCGTGCCTTCAGATGAAACGGCCAACTTTAACAAGCAGTCGCGAACAGAGCTGGTATGCCGTTCCCGACTTGTATCATATAAAGAAATAAAGAACCTCCTCGCGGCTGCGGCTGTGAGGGCGGCGGGATGAGAGTGTATAGCGACGGCGGCGGCAGCAGAAAGGGGGGCGGTTGACGGAGGTATAATAGACGAACCGAGGAGAAAAGATAACCGGGGATCCGATAAGATTTGTGTCGGTTATAATTCTGCGGAAGGAAAAGGACAGAGAGAGAGAGAGAGAGAGAGAGAGAGAGAGGTGGATGTCGGATGGAATCGGAGGGCGCACGATGAGGTTACGAACGTGACTCGATTTGCGATCCTCTTAAATGAGGTTATTACATGAAAACAATATTACTCATCTGGAGATACGTGAGACGTTCTTCTGCTGCGAGCCGCGGTTGAACGTTTTTATAACTTCTCATGGATTCAATTAATTTGAAAGTGAGCTAGTGGTGTATGGGGCAATCACAAAAATCTGACACTGAGTTTGTTTGACAACTTCTAGTGATTGAACAAAAGTTTGACTAACATCGGCAAATCCTTTGTGAAAATGGATGGCGATAGACATTTTTATGTTTCTGTACCCTTTCAGTTATATCGTTTATTCATTTCACTACCTATGTAGTAAATCAATGAATCTTTATCTCTGGTAAAAATAACATACTGTATAAGATATTGCAGGACAAAAAATGACAATGACAAAGACAAACAAAATCTGAACATTGATTAATTGGAAAAAAGATTGCAAACAAAGATAAATTGGTGTACAATTAAAAAAAATGGAGGCAAAGAAGATAACTTCTAGAAGGCAATAGTTTATAAATAATAGGAAATCCTCGGTTCGAGGATATTTTTGTTAGAATCATATTATTTATATATAAAAAAAAATTAAAAGTGATCCGTGGAATTTAAATCGAATTGTGTCTGTGACAATAAATACGTGAGAATCATCAAAGAGGACGCGAACAAAAATTTTGTACTTACACAATTTAGAAAATACATAGCATAGTAGCAGCAGGGATCCTCCTATAATGAGAGAGCGATCAAAACCTTCTGCTTACAAAAGATACGAAATTTATTCCAGCGAAATCCAAGATCACCTTGTAAAAGTCACCCAGGATCACACCGAGGAAACCAGGATTTCGCATCTCTTAACCCGCGTATCGACTTTGCGAGGCAGCCGCGCGCGGTGGCCTTAAGGCCGATTCTCACTAGAGCGGTGCCAAGCGGCGAGACGCCGCACGGCGCAGCGCGGTGGCCTTAAGGCCGATTCTCACTAGAGCGGTGCCAAGCGGCGAGACGCCGCAAGGCGCAGTGCGGCAAAAATTGCTTGCATTTCTTCGCGTGTAATTAAGTGATTCCGTCCTCACCTAAGTAGAGCGCTGCAGAGCAGAGCGTCGCGTTCATCGACAGCACAGTTTTAACGCCTCCGGGAGTATTGGCTCGCGGCACTGCTGCTTTCAAACGCGCCCTTCCACCTGTTGACGGACGACGAATTTGGTATTTTTTTTGGTTAGTGGAATTATTTAAAGATCATGAAACTGATTGAATTTTCCTGAAGACATTCTACATATTTTTTTAAATTCTTCCAGCCTTGCACGAAATACGTCATAAAACCTATTGTCGCTTTTTTTTCGCCTATTTTCGTATTCATCCTCTGGCATTTCCGAACTCAATATCACTCCATTTAAAAAACTCAAAATTCACAAATATAGATTTCTAATGCTTCGTTCATACTGCTGCTGCTACAAAATGCCGCTTAGGTGAGAATAGCCTGTACAAAATCTTGCTTCGCCGAGTGTCGCACCGACCAACGTCGCGCCGCTCGACACCGCTCTAGTGAGAATCGACCTTTACGAGGTATGCTTCGCGAGGCAGACTCAACGGGTAATTCTGAACGGAAATGAGGCAAGCCCGCGAAGCAGAGCGAGCCGCCAGTCAGTGCGAGGCACGCTTCATGGCACCAGTTTTTTCATGTACAGCCGTTGCGGCATTTTCTTTTATTGTGATACATCGAAATTTGGCAGATAAGATGAAACGACGAAGAAAGCCGCGTTGGTGGATGAAAGATTTATTTAAAAATCGACCGCAGTATGGGAGTAGGCTATTGCAAGATACCGCATTTGAAACAGTTGAAGTTACCGTCAAAAATTTTACGCGTATGACATTGGCTGGCCATTAAACTCATTTCTTTCCAGGTATCTTCTCTTGAGGGTATTATTGTAGTAATGTTTATACTTTGCATCCCACATCAAATGACGTTCTTTGTATAAATCAATTAAAAGCATACACTTTTCGATGTCCAACTTGATCTTTCTGGAGTGCGGTAGATATAATGACAAATCACGGTACAAACAGAGCGAGGCAGGAGTGTCGAAAATTCTTCTATTAGGCATTCCAAGATGCTGTCAAAGTAAATTCAAGATGGTTGATGGACCAAATCGAACATAACAGCTGATTGAATTACTTGTGTTTCGACTTGGTTTCAAATTGTTTTTCTTGACTTTGTTGTTAGAAACAGCTTTTTTCAGTTTGTATTGTTATGTGTTAAAGCCTGTTTGTATAAAAAGCTTATACTGACGGGGAACTGAGCATCTAACCAGTGATACCTAATCAACAATTTTGTCGAATATACGCCTACCTAGCCGACAATCATAGATAACCAGAGTTGTTGAAGCTCCTGCCAACTTAATAATAACTCTGAAAGTCTGAAGCTCTTAGTTTTGCAAACGATGAAGACCCCATCCTAGCCGACTACAGTTGTAAGAAATACAGTCATCGTGCACTCTGGTGCTGAAGAATCTGAAGCTGATACGGGCCATTACTACACCTTGGCCAAAGACAGAATGAACTGGATGAAATTTGATGATAGGTGTGTGGCAATAAACTCATCAGAGATGCCTTGAATAAATTGCAGTGTCTGGAGACCTTCTACATGCTTTTTATAAAAGAGAAGAGTTTCACTGATCGAAGAATGTGTCTATCAGTTCTGCAGCTCTAAACGCAAATGGACCACTGTATCACAATAAGACACTGTTTAGCGCTGAGTGATTTTTGTTGTGTTGTGTCTACATTTTTTCATCATTCTGTACCATAATTTTACAAACACACATTACATTCGGTGCAATCAACGTAGGGCTATTTCATTATGCAACAATATTTATAACAATTAATATTTCGTAAGCGTATTTTAGATATCGTTAAATCCATGTAAGAATGTTTAAACGCGAGAATGAAGTTGAAGCGTTAATTTTCTTAAGGGACAAAAAAACTAATAAACACTAATGCAATTACAGTGGTGGATCTATCAAGAAGCAAAGCTAAGCAACGCTTAGGGGCCCGGACTCTTGAGGAGCACGGCGTTAGGGCCCAGAATTTGAATAATAGTTATTTATGCAATAAGTGCAAAAAGTAGGTGTTTATTACACTCGACGTGAAATTGCCATAATAAACTCTTTTTGCACGAGTTTCATACAATATTTTTTCTACGTTCATGCAAAAACCAGAAAATGTTTCATTTAGGTGGCACTAAACTGTAAGGAAGACATTGTTTGTTTAAATCTATCTGCTAAAAGTAATTCAAAAACATTTTGTGTAATTCAGATGATATTCGAAGGAAATAATTTTATTTTTAACAAATTGCATTTTCTAGTAATTTCATAGTCCATTGTATAATGAATATGACGAAACATGCAACTATTTGAAAGATCATAAAATCTCACAGAAAATGGGCTAGATTTGAAAGTTTATGTCTGTCATGATGACAGAACGCTATAGTAGAATGACAGATGAGTGCAATAAAGTCTTTATTGCACTCAGTGCAATAAAGAGACAGTTTTTCCACCAAATATAGTTCAATAAAGTTTTGTTTTTTGCATGAACGTAGAAAAACAATTTTAATGTATTAATTTTCTCTGAACGGCTCTATTTATAGTTTTGCTTTGATAGACTTATGAGAATTTGTATTAATTATTCTTTCATTTTTGATACAATGGAATTAAAATCACCTACTTTATTTCATGTGTGGATAAAACGCCACTTTAAAATGGCTTCAATGTCCGTTCAACTTTATTGTGAATAGGTAATAGTTATTTATGTATCAATTGAGTGAAGTGATACTTTTATTTACGAGTAGGAAATTAGGCGGAGTGCGGCACTTCCTACGAGCAACAAAAAACACTACTCACAAGTTTCATACAGTATTTTTTTTCAAGAACTGTCAAAAAATACAACCATCAGTTCAAATGTTTATTGCAAATGTGAAATGAATTTCGCATATTTGTTGATATCGATATTATTATTATTAACGTTGACTTTACTTTCAATTTTTTCAAAGTAAGTACTCTGTGACGCTACGAAAACCTTTTTCTGTACGTTGTGTTCGGAAAAACTCGTTGGCACTATTCATGGTTTTCTCTGTTCAGTCTTCATCACTTTCCATTTCTACTTTTATTAATTTCATAGTTATCAAACTGTTTTAATAATTAACAGTGCTGCTCCTAAGGTGGCGTATGGAGTTAGTAACTAGGCCTATCCAGAACACGTGGCTAATGACCATAGCAGTCGATGCCAACACACCAAAAAAAAAAACACTTCGTTATACACAATTTGACAAATTTCATTAATTATTGATGTTAACTAGATTCTGAAGGCCAAACAGCCATAGCTACCTTGGATTACCTAGTGTGAATTAGGAACATAAGTTCGTTACAGGTTTTGTGAATAATGTTTTTTATTTTTGATAACACTTATTTTTAGTCAAAACGCTATGAATATTATCAGGTGTAATATAATGAGTGGTATAATTATTACCGATAATTTTTTGGAATATTAATGAATTTCTTGCATTGGGATTGCCAATGAATTGATATAGGTTTTTAAACATACCACGAATTATATTTAGGACGACAATAAGTATATCGATTTGGAAGAAAAATCGTGTCACCTGGTAATTGATGCTTTACTTCTAGCCGTTACTTCTAGCCGTATTCAACGGAATACTCTTTTCCACGGCCTCCACCAATGGACATTTGTCCCCAACGATCGCTCATATTGATAAATAAAGATAACTAGTCAAAACACATAAATTTGACGTTTATAATTTAAATCATTATTTTCACTTGACAAATAGTAAAACAAAAACTAAGCAGGTTCATCACCGTGACAAGCTATATTTTCACTGTAGTTCCGATTCTATTGGCTGAATTTCAAAATTTGAAATCCACTGATTGGTTGTTAAGCAAGGAAATATATTGTCAGTAAAATGTTTATATATCACATATTTATATAGACTATTGGTTTCCATAGAAAATATCTGTCATATATCTGTAAAAAAATAAATCATATTTTAGGCATACAAACTACAGAAAAAAACTGGTCATTTTTGACAGTTGTAGAAAAAAACTTATTGATTGATGTCCACTGTTCAAATAATTACAAACTTCAATTTCAAGGAATTTGATTCCAGATATTATTCGATTTTGTCCATTACTTAAGGAATCAGAAAGTTTTCATCTTGCGGGTATGGTTTCATGAGAGCGTAAAGAATAGCTTGCTATATGTTGAGAGAGCATTACAATTTCTCCTCTAAGGAAGGGATATCGACGTGTGCTGTTATCGGTGTGCCGCATTGCCACGTGGTCCGTTAATCCGTCGGGTGGGGTAAGAGGAGAGGCGCACAGTGTTGCGTCTCTCTTGTTTATGTGCGGTATTATCATACCATTGCGTTTCTTGTTGCTCGCGTAGATTTCTGTCTATACCCCAGATAAAAAGTTTCCGATACTGTATGTCCATCTGAGAACCATTAGTACCTATTTATAATCCCGCGGTTAAACAGTCACCAGGTTCAAGGCAGGGGGGCAAAATCCCTATTTGTACGGACATATGCAAACTAAAAATAAAAAAAAAATCTTTTTATAAAAGAGCTCGATAAGCTGGATTCGGGTGCGATTGAGAAATATGCGATTTCAAACTATACTTACTTAATTTTACTTTTGAGTGAGCGTAGTCTTGTTTTCAGGAGGGTAAATCAGACTAACAATGAAACTTTTTTGGGCGTGCTAGAGCTTGTAAGTCACTATGGCCCTGTTCTATCAAAGCATCCAGATCAAGTTCAGTATTCTCAAGAATCAAACAAAAGGATCAAGGTTGTAATCCTCCTAATAATATATTAATGGAAGTTATTTTTTTTTTCAAAATTATTGTTATGTATCTTTTCGCAATAAAGAAACATAATAATGAGGATGATTAATTCAGTTTGGAAATAATCAGGGTTTTTATGGTAACTTTCAACAAGTAAAAATTAACCAAGCAACAAAAGCTTATAGTTTATTGAAAAAATTAGGGTATGAACATTTTTTGTTGATGGATTATTGTTTATTTATGTATTTAGATAGTACCAATATTTTTTTATTCCTTAATATTCATATTTAAACGGTTGAAAACTTTTCTTATCATTCATCTGATTTGGTCGTCGCGCGTGCAAGGATCACTACCCGCTTCAATCCCAAGTTTCACTTCTAAATTAAAATTATAAATATTGTCGGTACAGTACCGACAGGAAAATCCTGCTTTTTGAGGATCTTTTTTTCTAATAGTTTTTGAAAGTACTGCAAAAAACCCAACCATTTTTTTTGTTTACTCAATTGTTCCAGTTCAAATTTTTTTTCTAGATGCCATTTCGAATCGAATAAGACCAAAATCACAATTTTCGGTGTTCCAGGTCAGCTTTATGACAAAATATCACTTGTGAACCAGACTATAAGTCAGACGTCTAAGTCGAGATCTCGAGATCCCGAGAAAGAAGTCGGGATTTCGACTAAGATGTCGGGATCTCGTGATCTCGAGTTAGAAGTCGGGATCCCAATTTAGATGTCGCGATTTCGAGATCCCGAGATAGAAGTCGGGATTGAAAAAAGGAAAAACCGTGGCCCTTCTACGCCTTCTTACCTGTTCAATTAAACGGTTATCCTCGCGGTTATCTATCTAAACATTAGAACTCTCCATAAAAAAAGGTTAGTTGTTCATATCCACTCTGTCGATTAGGATGTAACGCAATACGTGCCAACAGTCGTACTCGCACACACACCAACGGCATTAATCGCGCGGCGCGGCGAGGTAATATTGTTGTCATCGGTAACGTAATCGGCGAATTGTCGGTAATCAAGGGACGCGGTACCGTCGTCCGTTCGCGTATCCGTAATTGTGATTGATGCTGCGCGCCACACCACGCGATCGTGCGCGTTCATCTTCCAGGCGCGGATCTTTCGCCTTTCGGCCGCTTACTTTTGATGTGCCGAAGAGGGAGTTAATGACGCGGTTTATTTTTAGCCGAGTAATGGGCCTCTCGCCGCTACGAGAGAGAGGAAATTTAACGGAACCCAAATGTGTGAGAAAACATACGTAATTGCGGTGTCAGCGTGCGGCCGGCGTCGGGTTGCCACTGTCATCTGTTTAACTATTTGTAAGTAATAAAAATACGGGATTAAACTGAAATACTTTTATTCCTTTATGAATCTCAATTCTTACGTTCAAAGTTAAGATCAATATCTAATCAGTTTTGTGTATATTCCTGAACTAAACATGGGAGAGGCCCACCGGGCTACGCGTACAATCATTCGGCCATCCTGCAGCAGGTCTGTCCTCAGACCTAATTCTAACCTGAAACAATTGCATGAATGAATATGTCATTCACGGGCGATGTTGGCGAAAACATCGTTAACGTTTGCTGTATTAACCAAGCGACTTTGGCTTTGAGGTGACATTCGCTATAAAGATACGTTCTCTTGAACTTTAACAATGTTTGCAGTATACCGGGTGTCCACGGAAGGTGAATGAAATTTGGAGGATCTAGATAATACATAACACTGCATTTTTTGACAAGTGACTCAGCTTCATGCAACTTCCGGTCTCACCGGAAGTGATATAAACTTTCGATTTTTAAATGAGACACCCGGTATATTTTCACTTTTTTTTGTCTCGATATGATATTCTGAATACAACCATGTATCATTTTTCACTTCTTGTAAGCAAAAATTTTTTGAATTCTGAAAATAATCTTTCAATCTAGAGTACTATGAATACGTTCAAATCATTAATTTCAGTCCTTAAGTATTGGGAAAAATACAACTTTATGGTTTTCGGTTAAAATGCATCTACTAGGTAAAATTTAATTTTTAAATTATTATAACAATTTTTTTTTCAAAGGCAACATAGTGGCTCGTCGGGTCACAGAAAAAGAGCATTTCATTAAGATTAATTTGATACCACACACTATTTGGTCTAGAAGAAACTTTCGTCAACAAACTTAAAAATATTATGGTAGATTTTTTTTTAGGATAAAATAAAAAATATTAAAATTCATCGAGCTTTGACCAACACAAAAGATATAAAAAAACCATCAATCCAAAAACTCATATCTCCTTGCATAAATGATATTATTAACACGTTTTTCAATCAATAGCGTACACAATAGTTTCCTAATTCAGATTTGGATGTATCAGTTAAGTATGTAAGTCACAGGTTGCCCAATGTATTTCAATTTCATTTTAATCTGAAATATTGTTTCATTCTAAGAAAGATCTTAAGCAATCTTTTCAAGTTTTTTAATGAAAGTTTGTTTGAAACCAATAACATTGAAGCGGTATCAGCAATCAAAAATTAGTAACACAAATTCAAAAATTTAATTGTACGTATATTGCAGTAATTTTTCGACTAAAAACAATATTCCACAAAAATGTTAGAACTCGCTGAAGCTCAGTTACTTGTCAAAAAATGCAGTTTTAAGTCGTATATATACAAATCCTCCAATTTTTTTTTCTGACCCGACCAGCCACTATGTTGTCATTTGAAAATAATACTGTAGGAATAAATTAAAGATTAAATTTTACACAGCAGATGCATTTCAACCGAAAACTGTAAAGTTGTATTTTTTCCAATACCTACTTTAGGACTAAAATTGATGATTTGAACGTATCCTCACACGTTCCAACGTTAAATTGTAAACATAGGAACATTTTCTTGTAAGCCTTTTTCAGTAAACGTTTTTATTATTGTTACTATACTACTGCCGTTGCTCACTCGCGGAAACGACTGGTTTGACTAGACTCCCAACCCGAAGAGTCGAGCCCCGATTATGACAAAAAAATTGATAATCACAAATCTCGTCCGCCATCTTCGAAATTGTAGCTCTTCCAAACATCGAAAACCTCATTCCATCTACGACGGGACAGGAACATCATCTTCAAGGCAAAGATCGCATTCCGGATTTGCCGACAATCCTAGTCCTAGTGGTCATTGCTTCTGGAATCTAACAATAGTTTGGTGATATTTTTTGATGAATTTATAAATGACTTGGAATGAACCAATCCTAGTAAGTTGTGCCAGAGGTCTGATACTTTTCTTGCAGTCCATGTATTCAGTGATTGTTTGGCAAGCGCAGGTTCTGGACCGATAAGATATTTTGCGGCCCCCTCTTTCGCAAGAGAGTCTGCCGCTTCAGTGCCTTTCATGCCAGAGTGGCCAAGAATCCGGACCAGAGACAGATTATTGAATCTTCTTATTGGGGATAGTCTTTTTTAACAGTTCCATGCTAACTTGGATGTTCATCGGTATGAGCCAAGTGCATTTAAGGCCGCTCGACGGTCCGAGATACAAGTCGTTTGAAAATTATTATTTTGAACCTTTGGTGTGAATACAATTCAAGAAAAAGAAGCTACACAAAACAGCAAAATTATGTCACTTTACTACAGATCACTACAAAAGTAAGCTCATATCTCTTGACAATGCTAACTTTGTTGGCAAAACGCGCGTGGAGCGAAAGTGGCGTAGTTTTGGTGTTTCGGGTAGCTTATGTTTCTTTAAATAAGTCAGTTGCGTGAATTTTCGCCTGGAATACAGTCAGGTTGAAATATCTGTCCTAGGTCCACAACTGTATACACTTGCCGCAATTACTGAGGGTTCTTTTGAATCGTCTGTGATCTGTGAACCAACAAATGTCTGCCATTAGTAGTTCCCCCTTTCGGAAGTTTCACTTGTCTATATCTGGAATTAGGACAGCATGGTTGACTGTTGGTCATTCCCGGAATGCCGTGACTTTCCATATAAGCCTGTTGTGTGTGACTAGCAATGAGCACAATTCTGTATATTGTTCGACTAGCCTCTCTCTCTAGAGGAATATGGAGAGGAGGTAAGCCTAAAAGGATTTCTATAGCAACTGACGGTGTGGTTCTGAAAGCTCCCAGTGATCGCCAGACAGGCCCGTCTCTGCTTGGGCCGCTCGCTGTGAAGATTTCGACCACCAAGCGATCGCTACATATGTAATCAGTGGACTAATAATTATCAGATAATAATATATTCTCTGGATTAGTTTGGGACTCAAACCTCAAAATTTTCCACACATTCTTTGACATGCCAATAGGGATTTAAGGCTTTGTGGAGAAACTTTTGTGAGCATTCCATGTGAACTTGGTATCCAGGATGAAACCTAGGTATTTTGCTTCCTGCTGCGAATGGAATGTCCGTGGGCAAAGTGGAATGTATGGATTTTATTCTTGATTAAACATATCTTCCCGTTAACAATTTCCATACAATCTGGGAGCAGGGAGAACCACCCCTTTGCACGTGAATGTCTAAGGGGTGAACAGGTGAACAAGTGAACAAATGAACAAATGAGACTAGGGCAAGTGTAAGGCATTGCTTCCTTTTGGTTTATTTTATCATAAAAGAGCCTAGATGATGGTGGCTCTGACTACTTTTGCTTTTTTTAGCAACTTTTGAAAATATATCTGTGTGAGGTTAAGTGAGAATTCTCATCTGAAAATAGCTCGTGCCTCTCTAAAAATTGAGATTCAATAAATGAAAATTTTGGGACCGGTGTCCGCCGACCGTCAGCTGACCGGAGCAGAGCTGCAATAATACTGGAACTGCCGGATGGAAGAAACTGTGTAATTTGGAAGAGCTGTTTCCAAGATTTTCCGCATTTTCCAACAAAATTTAAAATTTCCACAATTTTTTTTTCGAATTTTTCACACCTGCCCTTCGTTATAAATTGGCATTATACACCCTGTATAATTCATTATGTGTTGCGGCCTGAACAGTATGTGAAGCTCACTGTGTAAAACGTAAAACTTGTTTTCGCGGTCTTTATGAAGTTCGAAACCGAAGCGTCTGCGGTTTCACCTCGCAACAGACACCGAAGCCACACCATCTTAGAGGCGTAATATGAATACACAAGACAGCGGTATTCGATGCATCTAAACTGAGTTATTCGGGTGTTACTAGGGAAATGGGTAGGTGGGTGGGTGGTGGGTGCTTGGGTTTAAAGATGGCAGGGTGAGACAAGGAGACGCTTTAGCAGTTTAATCACGAGACAGCTCTGAACTCGGAATATACAAGGCGGTAAATGAAAATAGAAGCACGTAGGTTCTCCACATCGTGTGACATTGAATTTTTCTTGGAGTTGAAATATTGCGTGAAAACTCGGAATATGCAGTTCCAGAATTACCAACTAGCAATTAACAATAATTTTTGAAAATACAAAATAAACTTTTATACTGTTAGACATGTACCTACATTCCTGTTGAACTTAGGTAATTGTGGAGATAATAATAATAAAACAAACGAAACAAGTGATTAGGTTGATCCGTGAAATACAAAAATAAAAACGCAAAAAATTTAATTTCAGACACATTTTCAACAAAAATTAGGAGAGCCCTTCACATTTCGCGTAGGAAATTAGAAATACAGGAAGCGCTTCTGTCTACAGAATCGCATGGTCGTGGTATAGATGAAACTGGAACGGAAATGTTACTTCTTTGTGTTCCCGTCATAGATACCTGAATGTTGTAACAAATCATCAATTATTACTCCATGCTAAATCAATAGTTCCCAAATAATTTATCGCACCCATAGCGAAACTAAAAAATACAAGTCACTTCAATTATCTTGGACCAGTTAATATACTCACATTATCTGGAGTTTATAGCTGAACATGCCAAATTACGCAAAAGTTTATGTTGGGTGCCTCATCACTGGATATATAACGGACTATAGTCCGTTGTGCGACGAGTGCGCATCATGTTTTCGCGTTTTCAAGTAGGTGGGTAGAACTGTAGTTCTGCACACAAAAATATTAATATATTAGTTTTCAAGAACGTTAAGGCTGGTTTAATGGTTAGTGACAATAATGTTTGGAGACTGAGTTCAAGAATTGTTTAGAGCAAAAGCATGGAAAGAATATCAATGAGAAAGTTCTGTTCGCATATTTTGTTCAAAGGAATGAAAAACTGAAAGCGCCTGGTAGTTTATGGTTTATGTTGAAGTCTGCAATTGAAAACCTGGTTGCAAGAAGAGGACAGCTCCATTTTTTCAAAACTTTTGAGAAACAAAGAAAAATGTTTTTGCAATTTATTTTTGAAGATTTTATATTTATATTTTCAATTATTTTAGACTTTTTCACCGAATTCAATTATAAGTATTGTTTAAAAAAAATTATTCGTTATGGAATATTAATTGGAGCTGGACTGTTCCCCCACACAAACATTGCGAATATTTTTCTTCTTATACATATGACAATACAAAACAGAAAACCAGCAAGTGGAGCTGTCCCCTTCTTGTACCGAGGTCTTCAATTGTTCTGTATGAATGTACTGATATCTCAAAATTCTCTACTTTGATCGCTTATCTCAAATGGAAGAATGTTGGATACAGACCAAAAAAAGTATCAGTTTTTACTCGAGAAGAAATGTTCAAGTTTTTAAGAGATGCGCCAGTTGAAACTTATTTGGTTCATAAGGTATATTTACAAATACTTTCGAAATGAAAATATCAACTTTAATTCTCGCTTTTATTTCTATGTATGTTCAATGGCAGGAACTTGTAGACGGGAAGAATCATACAACTTAAAAGTTCAGGGTATTATGATGATATTCGGGAAACTTTTACACATTATTATTATAATTCCAAACACAAAAACCCATACTCAGCGGTCATTTCCTGTCTCAGACAAGGAAGATGAAAACATTTTCCACAAATATATGCTATAAGCTTCGGCCACGCCAAACCAAAGCTACCTACACATTTGTTTTTGAATGATCGGAATAAACAATGCAATGTTCGGGTAGTAGGAAAATGTACCATTGGAAAGTAGCCTGTAAAAATCGCACAATTTTAAAAATAAAAAATCCTTGCAATTATACTAGACATTCCATCAGACGCACTGCTACACATCTGGCCAATGAAGAAGAAGACCTTTTGGGATTGATAAGGCACGGTGGGTGCAAATCTTCAGCTGAAGCTGAAAGTTATGCTGAGAACTACCTACCGAACAAAATTGAGTTCACAGTAAAGAATGTACAGGCGGCAATGAAGTCTGCAATGTATGTAATCTAGGTTCTGTGTCATGTACGACATTTTCAAACAGTACTTGTAGCGCTGATAATGCCAATGCCACTTTCCCAGGCTCAATAAAAAATTGTTATAAGTGTACGTTCCAGTTCAATGTTAATGAATAGGAAGTAAACATAATTACTCTAAAGTGTATTGTTTATAATAGACAGATTCTATTTTATCGTTTTTAATAAAAAATAATTTCTAAAATTGTACTTATATATCCTCCAAAATGTATAAATTGTCAAGTATAAATGTAATTATTCTTCACCGTTGGAAATCTTAGGGGTTCATTCTCGAACCCTTTTTTTTTCAATGAATACATCTTCCTTCAAAGACTCCATATAGGATACCGTAATTCTATTATGATGGAATCAAATCCATTTTTTATTCAATAGTAAGAACGTAACGAATACTAACCAAATAATGAAAAAACGAAGTGATATCTTCTAGAAGTCAACCTAAAAAATACTGTTTAGAAATCAGTTAATCGAAGTCTCAAGTTATGCATTTTGGTCGTAAGAAGATTAAGAGATGTAATAGAACCCTAACAAAAGCGACAATAAATTTGGGTTTATACAGGGTTTGTCACATTTTATGAAAAAAAGTTCATATAAACTTGTTTCCTAACTTGCTTCGTTTCCGAGTAACGGGGTGTCAGAAGTTTGATGAAAAATCGGTTTTTATAAAGGATTAGGTACTCAAACATTTTTTCGCCGATTTTGAATAAACTTTGTGTGTTTGTTAGTAGTAACGAGAGGCTTCTTTTCATGAAATATTTTGAATTTTGATTCCAGTGGCGTCGCAGTTGACTCCCCGTTACATAGGAACGTAGCAAGTTAGGACAAACGTTTATATGATTTTTTTTTATAAAATATGACAAGTAGCAACTCCTGAAATTAATGACATCATTTAAGATACACCCTGTATAATGATATAGATCTGATATTCGAGCAATATATAAATCGAATAATCAGATAATGCTTTTCAAGTATCAAGAACATGATGTGAGTCCCTGGTTTTGCACATATAAATTACTGCGATGAAGTTGCAGTGGCCCAACAAACGTCTTCAACGAGTGCTAACGAGATATCAAATGTATTTATATTAACTCTCGATCACCAGCTGCTGAAGAGAAAAAAAAGATAAATTCTCCCAACTTCAACATGTAGAATCAATAAGGTTGTTTTTCTTTTATTTTTTTTACAATGAAAGTTACTTCTCAACATTCTTGTAGACCAATTCAGCGTGGTCAATATATTTTTCTGTTTTTCCTCGTCTTTCTACTTTGACTAACTGAATAAATTATATTATTATTATTATTCTTGTTATCATTGATAAATACTACATAAAAATGATTTTGAGGTTAGGTAGCCGAGTCATTAGAAGCACCGCTTTTCAGTCATTCGTTGCCGGTCGTCTGGGTTCAAAGCCTAGCAATTGCAGAATCTTTTTTCTGATGACCCGAGAAAGCTCTAGGATTTGCACGTTAAAAGGTAGGACCTCGTTAATCCTTGGCTCGCACAAGTTTCGACTTCTGCCGTTCGTAGAGAGACGGCAGCTTGGTTAACGAAAAAAATTATTTTATATGGTGGGTAGAGTGGTAGTGAATTTCCCCCTAAATAATGGATACAAACAAATGTAAATCCGAACAAGATCGCCATTAAATTTATTCACTTCACCTATTCGTGAATCGTGATTTATACAAAATTTTCCATACTTTTAACACACGCTATATGTAGGTATTCATAGGTTTATTCGTTTGCATCAAGGTGTAGTGTAGTGTAATTTATACCACATTTTGAATCCTGTGTAGCCGAATGCAGTTCAAACAAAGGAATATGTCAAATTAATCTGCAAACGAATATTAAAATCGAGTGTAAATTACACCAGGTGTAGGAAAGTGCTACACCTCGATGAAAACGAATAAACCTTATGTGACATAATGCGTCTTAAAATGAGGGACATACATGTTTTGAACAATGCCTCGGTCGTACACTCAACCCGCAACCTTTCCTTATACCGAATATGCTGTAGTCCAACTGAAGTGAAAATAACAATTCTTTGTTTTGACAGCTGCTTATATTTTTATGTGGCTGTAACAGTGACCTAGAGTTTTGCTTCGATGAGTACCTACTATAAACTAAATATTGGAACATGCTTTGCTTTTCCTCACGTTTATTGATTTTTATTGACGCAAGGAGGCTTTGAAATGAAACAAACGAGTAAGTTAACTGCATGTATTGTCAACAAAGATTGTCACGCGTCATTTGAGTGTAAGTATTTAAAGTAAGTAGGTATTGTCAGTTTTATTACGAGTAAAATACAATAATGGTACGTGGAAATAAACCGACTGATCTTAAAGTGCAAGAAATTATTATTAATCAGTACTATGAAGGGAAAACAATGCGTGGAATTTCTAGTGAATGTACTGTAACAACAACTTATGTGTTAAGTGTTAAAAAATATGATAGAACTGCCTGTATTGATGTTTGCGGTAAGAGCTCTGGCGTCCAAAAGATGTTTCTTAGATGAAATGATTGATGAGGAAGGTTCAGGTGTATTCTGAGGTTTTCTGTAAATATGACGATGATTTTAGGAGATTACAAGCGTGCGGCAAGTAACAAAAAGGCTCTGCTACCCGTGCGAATCCGGGGCGGGTCGCTAGTGAATATATGAAACAGAGCAAGATTTTTTGTGCCTAGGTGAAGGAATTCTAAAGTTCTGGATCGCCAGGTGGCTGTCCCAAAATTGCCCGTCTTTTGCTGTCTCGCAACAGCACAGAATGTGTACCAATGTTTCTGGATCCTTACCGCACAGTCTGAAGGTTAGGTTTCCATTCCATACAGTACCTTTTGTTGAGGTGCCCCTTTACTAGTGCACGGCCGGTTGGGAGCCCAATAACGGTTGTCAGCTGGTTGCTGTTAATCACTAACAGGTCTGACGTTGTTTTGTGGCACGGTCCTTTGACTTATTCTTTCTCGTGTTTGTTTCCTTAGATCCTTCCCAGTAGTTTTTGTGTTTGTCCCCAATCCACACTCTGTCTGCAACTCCCTGGTGTCCTGGGACCCTTATCAGTTTGGTCGTCACGTCCTTGCTGCATGACTGTCTGACAGGATGTTGATATATGCACGTTTTCAACGTTTCTCCTGTTTTTCTTCTTCGCGCCTTGGAGAATAGCGTACACCTCATAGAGGTATCGGTACCCAGTGAGTAGGCTTGTACTTATACTTGGGTTCCTGAAGAACACTCCTGAGATTTTCCGTTGCGAGCCGTCCCACTCAGTTCTGTTTGGTATCAGAACCCTGAATTGGTTATTGAAGCAGTACCGTTTCGGAATGTGGTCCGTTCTCGTTCCCAGCGCGTCCCCGATCACAATTATAAAACTCTTGTTATGTAAAACAGTACTAAAGTGGGTCTGTCAATAGACCTGAGTATAAATTTTGAATCCACTCTGAATCGCTCGGAATTAAGCTCCGGGGATAGACTTCCCAAAAGCAGAATAATCAACCCTAGACTCCACAAAGCTACTGGTTTTCCTATTCCACCATCATCTCGAAGGGCTCGTTGTAGATTTGCAGGTTCGGCCACGGCCTCACAAATGCGTGCACTATGTATGAGGGGGTTGAATGATAGCAAACTTATGTGCAACATAAAAATAACTAAATTCAAAAAAAAAGTTAACTATAATATAAATTCCTTCGAAAGAATTCATATACTCTATATTGGCAAATAAGCTAAACTATTATGAAATGATCAAATAAAATGTTCAGCCGACGGAATTCTGACTCTTGTCAACAATTTCTAACTGAACTTCTTATTTCTTCAATCCTCAAAACGTTCGATTAATCCCATAAAACACTGCCTAAACGTTTGTTGATCTTTAGCAAATCGCTACAATGTCGCATACAGAGACCATTCAAAAGATTGTTTTGTATCGCCAAGATAAACACACTATCAGGTTTCCATTTCGTATGATCTCTTTCGATCGGCAATGCGACTGAACAATAATATTTCATTGAATAAAATATATTACAGTATCATAAGTAGGGACCAAAATTATACAGGGTACTTACACCATTAATATATAGCAATGTCAGTTGTTACATTCAAACCAACGCGGGAACGCAGGAGTGCTAGCGGGATGAATGTGGGTTCTAATTCTACAGCGGGATATACAGTGCAGCTTTCTATAGCCCCCCCTGTTCAGGTTTTGAACGGTTTGATGTACAAACATGAAAAAAAAACTGTCTTGGGGGTATTACCGATATTAATTTTTGATATAAAAATATGGGGCTCACCAATTTAAAATTTTCAAATGTCATGGGGTGGTGGAGTGTCACATCGTTGAAAATATAATTAAATTATCCTTACAACCATCTAAATATTTTCTAATTTCGTTAATGAATTTTTTCCCAATTTTGATTTATATGCCTTTCGAAATTTTCAAGTTGATATGCCCACAGCGCCATCTGTCGAGTAATAATAATAATAATAATGAACGTCTTATTATTTTCAATCGGAAATGAAATTATAAACTTTCACAATGGTCATACCTATAAATAGTGATTGAAAATGAAAGGCGAAGTTCAATTTTCGTAGACAGAGCGTCCACGAAACTTGTTCTTCCACTCAACCTAAACACTTGGCTCCCCCATGCCATTTAAAATTTTTGCGTTGGTGTGCACCCCGCGTATCCTGCGAGCAATCGACATATTTTTCACTTCAAAAAGTACTATCTGTGAAACCCTCCAAACAACTTTTTTTCATGTTTGTACGTCGAACTCAACTGAACTGAATGAACATTCAATCGGTGGCATTAGTCGTATTCCGAAATGCGAATAATACGAAAAACCGTAAAACCGTAAAAACCGGTATTCATCCAGTTGTAGTATTAGGAACCCTGTTTATCCCGTTCCCGCTCCCTCGTTGGTTTGAGCGACCTTAACAATGCTGATGTGTCCTGTTTCAACGTTGAAGTTGGGTGTGTTCTGCAATCTAGAGGCCTTCCCCCGCACCACAAGGTGGTGAGGAGGCAATCCCAGGACTGTCACAATGGCTGCAGTTGGTGTTGATTTATTTGTCCCTGACTGCCTGTGAATCCATGACTTGCCTCTTCGTACCTTGCCTGGTCTTGTAATGGCTCCACCACACCAAAGAGGCGTTTGTAATAGAAAGCATGACCACAATGCAATAATATGTATTAATAAGTGTTATAAACGTCCTTTTGAAAACGAGTGTTCACAGACGAATTTATAAACACGCTAAATACCGTACTTTTTCTACGAACTCATATTAAAACAACGTTGTATTACAAGTTGATTTTTGTCCTGTCATCATTACATTTTAACTGACAGACCAAGACCTAGTTTGTTAGACAGGTTTTTAACCACTGAAATTAAACAGTAACCATAGTGATATATTTAAAGAATAGAAATGTTTTAAACTTGCTTTAAACACAGATTGTAAATCTATGATCAATCGATCAATTAGCGCGGTACATTTCCTTACTATAAATGTCATTTTATTTATGCGAGTAGAAAAAAATCTATCATTTTCTTTCTATACTAGTAATTTCATGTTCAGGTACCTTCAGAAACAACTACTATCCTAACTGATACCTGAGCGACTATTGAAATACATGTGTCAAATGTCCGTGTCAATGTTCTGTAAGATTAACAGAAAATAAAGTGTGGTTTGAATAGGATTTATGTCGGTACAAGCAGTAGAATGAATTACACATTGGGAAACTTGAGGAATGCGTGATATTCGGTTTTGGTTTTATTGGGGATAAGGTCAATGAACAAGACAAGTATCAAGCATTAAGGTTTTCTCCAAAAACCTGGGAGATTCGTAAAAACAAATTTTACCAAAAACAAATTAATCACACTAATGCAGGAAATGAACTGATCAATTATTATCTAACACATATGTTTCAAAAGCTTTACTATACCATTTTTCATCGTATCAAAGCCAACGAACGGTTTATAATGTATTTCGTTTTTAATTCGGTACGACGTCGTGAAAGGATTCCTCGTCTGCCATCTGTCGACTATGATAAAAAAAATCACAAGACCGGACACCAAGCGGCTATCGTAAATTGAATAATGCGTTCTTATATAATACAAATTATAATTTATTCTAATGTTGTTATAGAGAGTAAATGATGTTTTTTTAAGAACGTCGATGAATCAATTGATGAATAACTTGTTCATAATCTTGTTATTGTTTTCAGTACCATTGAAATTTTTAATCTCATATTGTTTTATTTCATTATCAATTACTTCGATTCCCATTGTTAACATTAAACAATTTCATTAAGTATCAGCCGGTTCATTTAAAAAAATAACAATATTGTCAATTCATTATCACTCGAGATTTCTCAAGTTTTAATCAACCCAACACTACTATTTATGTTCTGTAGTTTTTAGAAGAAAGAAGAAATTTATATTTGTAATAGATGAACATATCAGTTCAATTTTACAATAACTTCGTTTAGCATAGTAAATTTCACAGAAAATTATAGTGTGCTCTCACCATCAAAATAAGTAGACAACTAAATGCCCCCCGTGGTTGCGCCACTGGAAAGCGCCTCCCCTGGACCTATATAATCAGACTCTATATTTCTCCGTTCCTTCTCTTTCATCAATGGAACTGGTGATTTCGAATTAAGATTCAGCATGACTCCCAATAGGAAATTGCAAAAATATATGAATTTTTCAGATCATATACAATGACCGCCAAAAAGTTTATTATTAGAGTATTCGAAAAAAGATTCTTGGGAAAAGTTTGTGCATGTCCGATAACCTAAAAATTGATTTTGACACATCGCTGGTATGGAGACAAATTGAAAAAAATTACTATGAAATGGCAAAAAGTCGAGTAAAATGGCAAGATATCGAAAAAAGTGGTTTAGAATTCAATTTTATACACATATACAAAGTTTGACAAAATAATGTGAGAAAATTGAAAATAGCAATTTTTTTAAAATATTTTCCTAGCTTTATAAAAATATCAAATTATTATCTTATGAATAGCTTGACCATACTGACACATTTGTATTTCAATGATAATGACAAAACTTTCTCATTTTCTCCACACCAGTCAGCACTAAATTAAAAAAATTGGAATTTGTCAAAACCCTTGCTACATTGTTACAACATTGGTTCGTATCTAACAGTCATATTAGAATTCCACGACCATTGTGATGACATGACACTCCAGAAGCATGGTGTTTTCTAGATTATAATCAAGTTTTGATGATAATGGAGCTAGAGCGTTTCACTTCGCATGCAATGTTGAAAACTCTAGCCTCTTTAATTTGACAAACTGTTTTTACGATTATGTGCGAAGTGAAACGTTCCTGCACGATAATCATCAAACATATATTATAATCAAAAAACACAATATTTTTGGATTTCCCTATCATCGCAATAATCGTGGAATTCTGCTATAACTGTTAGATACGAACCAATGTAACAGCGAGGGTTCTGACAAAATTATTTTTTTTTTTAATTTAGTGCTCTCTGGTGTGGATAAAATGAGAAAGTTTTGTTATTATCATCGAAATAAAAATATTTGAGTATGGTGAAGCTATTCAGAAAAAAATAATATAATAATAATAATAATAATGGTATTTTTATACATCTAGGACAATATTAAAAAAAAAATGCTATTTTCAATTTCCCCCCATTATTGTTTCAATCTTTCCATATAAAATTGAATTCTAAGCAACTTTTTCCAATAAGTTTTTTCGATATCTTGCCATTTTACCCGACTTTTTGCCTATTCATAGTAATATTTCTTAAATTTGCCGCCATGCCAGCGATCACATGACATGTGTCAAAATCGATGTTTAGGTTATCGGACATGCACAAACTTTTACCAAGAATCTTTTTTCTAATACTCTAATAATAAACTTATTTCCCATATCGTACATACTTTTTGGCGGTCACTGTATAACACAGCACAAAATGAAAGTTGGAGTAAATAAAGTTGATGGTGTCGGTTAAACTTCCCGTGAACGCAAACATATCGTTCTTTAAAGCACAGCTGATGTTTTTTGAACGATCGATCAAAGAAAAAACGTCTGAATAATTTCTCCGTTAACACCGTAATGCACTAAAAATTACTGTTGTAAATAGCGTAGGAGTCGCGGGACCATGGGATTGAACATCGAGAGATCGTAGAGAGTAGGTGTGCATCCTGACATTTTAGCCCTAACGAACAGAAAAAGCAAAGCGCGCATGAACGAACAAGATGAGCAAATGTTCGTTGCTTTCAAGATGCTTGCGATGTGTGTGGTATTCATTGCGTTTCCAAATGGTCAAATTTTTCGTGGTGGAGCTGTCGGAAGCGCATAGTTACGTAGGCTTGAAAAAAATATGAAGAAAGAAAGTTTAAAAAAGAATATATGTAAAAATTATATCGATGTCGGAACAGTAATCGATTATTGCATGAGATGGATATCTTACACATTTCACGAGAATGACTGCTGGAGACTTGAAATGAAAAAGGTTGACTGATGTTGACAAGTGTTTGCTTCCATATAACCTGTATACAGTGTACCCAGTCTATACGTGTATCCCGTATTAAAATAAGTTCCTTTTATTATGATTTTCAAATACCTACCTACACTGCACATGAACATTATTTTGTTTAACGTCCCTTTGCCTGTGCCAAGAGGTTTTGTTCCTTTTGATTTTTCTCTTGAACTCGACAAAAGACTTCAGTTTTTGTTTCACCTCCGCAACACACCCCATTATTTTTAATATATCAAGCGTCATGTTTTTTAATTTTATTATAATAAAAACTATGCATCGATTTATAGAAAATCGGATTTTGTTCGAAACCATCAATCAGTTTGCAGACACTTTTCCCTATCCCATTCTGTAACTTCAAGAAATAGTCGAACGCGAACGCTCTGAACAGTCCGAACACAACGAATGGCAACAAAACCCGTCCAGGGCTGGTATTTTCTAACTTACACATGTGCAATTTTTATCAAATGTTTCACTCTAAAACACATGAAGTGTGTATATGTTTGTCCTCTTTCATTCGTAGATGAATTGAAACCGTACGGTTAGAAAATAGCAGCCCAGTATTTATTCGGCGAACAATAAATCCCTTTGAGCAAATTCGATTTACCGACAAGTTTCCGAAAACATTCTGCGCGTTCTGTTCGGTTCAGGGAAACGGCTTCAGTACGCAAATTCGGCTTGTGCAAATTCGGCTTGTTCGCCTCATTTGTTCTGTTTGTTCGTGCAAAAATGTTCAAAACAGGACGCAGTTTAAAGGTGTGTATTTATTATTATTATTATTACTAGAGCATTCGTTCCGCATGAGAACCGAATGAGCACCGAACGAGCAAATGCAAATGCTCGGATAGCTGATTTGAGCACGAATAGAATGCATGTTATCATTACGCAGCATGAGGCAGCTTGAGATTGAATCGAGCAGCACATGTGCTCATTCAGTTCTCATGCGGAACGAATGCTCTAGTGAATACGCACCTTAAGAAGTTGTCGTACAAAAAATTATATACAGTATCTCGGATTGCACTAATATTTCACATTATTGACTATAGTACATCAATTTAATATCTGATATTTCTGTCATATGTCACCTTGTAGAAGTGTTGCTAGGAGGATAATGAAGGATAATATCCAATGTTTGATTACAATAAGCACTTGGGAAAGTGTCCTTTAGGAACGTTGCACAAATAGAGGTCAGATGCAATTCAATATCGTTAAGGGGAATTAGTTATTTTCTGTCAGATATTTTTGGCTCTTAGCAGGTATTTGCCACTTTGTGGGTCTGTGGGAATGTGTTGAGAGAAGGACAATTCGACTTCGTCGAAATTACTTATTCGTTTCATTTAAGTGTTGCTGTAACATCCTGAGTCATATACTTAATAAATATTCCTTAAATTGGTGGGTAGGTGAGACTGTACATTTGATGCCATTGTGGTATGTATTGTTTTGCCGTGTATTATGTGATTTTTTTTCAATTGGTGCCCCTTTTTACCTATTTAAAGCACGCCTCAGCGTGTGCAAATCGAACTTTCAAAAACTCGCGTTTTTTAAAGTTACCATGGATACATCAACAACTCGAGAACAGTGAAGTCTGAATGACAGTGTTATGATTATTGATCTGACAGGAGTACCTTGTAACGTCAAATGAAATATTACAAACAAATGCAAAACTTTTATTCAAACATTAACGAAAGGTATACTGATGTCACATCAGAAATTCAACCATTTTACATTATTAGTACTTATTTCCATCACTTGTAATAATGAAACCAGTATTTATGATTTCAAAGTGCACCAATTGAAAAAAATAACGTAAAGTATTCGTGGATAACTGATCTTTCACAGACAGGAGTTATTGGCAGGTTGAGTGTTGGTAGGTGGAGTGTTGATAGGTACGAAAAGACTGGCCTAATTATAATGAAACATCAATATTCATAGTACTTATATCAGCATAATCTCCCGGTTAAAATGCACATTTGATGAGCTCCATCAATTATTTTTCCAAATAAAGTCTGGTTATACAGTAGTAGGGACGCGCAAAAACCAAAGAGGTCATTTTGAATAAGCAACCAATTCTTTTAGGAACTGTTCATTTCAGATTCATATAGAAAATTCACCCCTTAATAGAGTTTTAATCAGTTATGGTGGCATCATAAAAAAAAACCCATAGAACCCAACTCGACTAAGGCGGACACTCGGGCGGACATACTAAGTATATTAATTTATTGGAACTTCTTTCATCTTCCTAAAACGGATTTTGTGAATATCGGTAGTGATTGGTGTCTTGGGTAGGCTGCAGCCCTAAAAGTTCCTCCTGGCTGCTCTACTGGAAAGCGCCGTCCCTGGACCTAGACAGTCACACTCAGTATTTGTCCTTTAATTCTCTTTTATCAAACGTGATAGTCAAGCTGGTGATTTAAAATGAAGTTTCCGTATGACTCTCAATAAGAAATTGCAAAAATAAATGATTTTTTCAGATCATACATAACACAGCACGAAATTAAAATTGAAGTAAATAAAGTCTATTAGTGGTAATAATATCACTACCCTCAATCCGCTGGAAATCAATACTATTCACAACGTTCGACTTCCTAACTTGAATGTATGAGACATGAACGTATTTCTCGGAAAAGATTCCAGGCGTTTGCAGAGTAACATAACGAGAATGAGATGGGAGACCGAGATGGAACGACTAACGGTATTTTCCAGCATAACGATTTTTAAATGGAAAATCGGAAATCCGAAAAATCCAACCATTTATTATTATGAAAGCATTTACGTGTCTACGGCAAATAAGAGAGATGGAAAATCCAATTCGTTGCCAGTCTGTCAGGGTTGCCACACTAATGCGCCCTTCGAGCTAGTGATTCGGAAGCCCGAAAACAGGGTCGTGCCCTTTAACATTATCAGTGATTAAATAAATATCCCAATGCTCAGAATAATATTTTTACTATCATTAGTGTAGGTATACAAATCCAGAGCTCCACCAGTTAAGAAACGACTACTTATTGTTATTATGTGCCGTGCCTCTAAAGGGGACAAGTTCTATAAAGAAAGAGTTCTTGTTCCAAGTATCTGAAAATGTACTTATGTAGACTGAAATTAGCGAAAATAGTGCTACAAGTTCCAAATTAAATGTTGAAATATTTGAAAATTCAGTAATCTGATCTCTTATTTGTTGGATTATTGCTGAAAAGACACTCAAGTGAAGTTCTCGAAAGTTTGGTCACCAGGGAGGTGCCGTTGTGGTGTAACTTTCTGGAATTTTCTAGAACATAAGAAAGAAAACTGTTGAATGTTCTGCAAGCTTCTGAAGTGTATTAGGTAATTCGATATCACCATGGAATAAAGAACAGAGTCTCTGAAAGATTCTCCAACTTACTGGAAGGACACTCAAGTGAAATTATCTAAGATACCCGGGCCACGTCGGGTGTTGCAGCTCCAGTGTGACCCAGGGGTGTGTGCATGGTCCATAACTTTTTTTCTATCCAAGCTATCGACTTGTTTTTTTTTAACGATAGGTCCGACAATGAAGCACATTCTAAAAATATTTTCATTCATATACAGGATGTCCCAAAATAAAATACACAACTAAGTTCTGTTTTTTCTAATGGCAACCCCCCATTTTTGTTACATTTTTGGATTCGCCACATAATTGTCGATATAACGCACCCGGGTTTCATAGACTTATCTACAGTAGTTTTTGACTTATGTCAATTTATGTGTCAAAATAGCGTCGTGTATGGACCCACAGAAAATTTCATAACTTCAGAACCATTCTAGTTAACTCAACCAACTTTTTTCCAGTCGATTCCTCAAGCTTCAGCGCATCTTTTGAAATGCAGGCGAAATCGAAGTCGATGTTCCATGGCCTACTACGATTTTTTTAAATGACAAATTACAAATGGCAATAACTCGACTTTTTCAAATGCAACACACTGTATTTTATTGCACCAATGCATGGCATTTTTTAAGAGCTTAGGGTTTGTGGGGTCTACTTTGTGTAGTTTGCGAAATATGTTGCAAAATAAGAAATGTGGATGGTTTTTGAGGAATCGTTTGTTGTTCGTTGCATTTGAAAAAGTCGAGTTATTGCCATTTGTAATTTGTCATTTAAAAAAAATCGTAGTAGGCCATGGAACATCGACTTCGATTTCGCCTGCATTTTAAAAGATGTGCTGAAGCTTGAAGAATCGACTGGAAAAAAGTTGGTTGAGTTATCTTGAATGGTTCTGAAGTTATGAATTTTTTTGTGGGTCCATGCACGACGCTATTTTGACACATAAATTGACATAAGTCAAAAACTACTGTAAATGAGTCTAATAAACCCAGGTGCGTTATATCGACAATTATGTGGCGAATCCAAAAATGTAACAAAAATGGGGGGTTGCCATAAAAAAAAACAGAACTTAGTTGTGTATTTTATTTTGGGACATCCTGTGTATGAATGAAAATATTTTTAGAATGTGATTCATTGTCGGACCTATCGTTAGAAAAAAAAAACATGTCGATAGCTTGGAGAAAAAAAGTTATGGACTATGCACACACCCCTGGGTCACCCTGTATATGAGATATATAAAAATCCCTAGTCACGCTGTTCGTTCAAGCTAATCTCCGAAGGGTTAGTAGTCGAATCAAAAATGAACACATCAGAAGAAAACAATGTATCTGCTGATGGTCATTATGATTTTTTTGCAATTGTTTTATATGCAGTAAACACTTCAGCACATAAACTCATTTTAAGCGTCTCTTTGGTATATGTTATCTTAATTGCTATGGAAAGTGACCCTACACAATTATGCAGTCGCTTACGAAGGGGTGCATAAAACCGCAATAAGCGGCCTTGGAACAAACTTCACTAATCTAATTAGATAATTTCGTCAGCAGAAATAGGTTCATGATCACACCAAATCGAGTATCACACCAATGAAATTTTTTGCAGAATTTATATCTTTGGCCATCGAAAGTGATCTACCATTACATCGATTTCAGTCTTGTTCATTTGTTTGCCTACAATCAATAGCTGTGTTATGTCCTAAGTGATGGTGCATGGTTTTGTAAACATATCTGGAGAGTCTTTCAAATAAATTAAATGCAGAATTGGGCTAAGGATAGAGCATTAAGGCACTTCATATTCTGTTCTCAAATTTGTCGAAGTATTAGTTGCATATTTGACATACAAACTATTAAACACATTCATATCCATAAAAAAAGGACAACAGTATATCATGTGTCACATAGTCGAAGGCTTTATTGCAATCTAGATGTATGACGAAGGAAAGTCTAAGAATTTGGCATGAAATTAATTCAAATTCGAAGCCTCTGCTATGTCCTTTAGAATAGTAACTAAGAAGAAAACTGCAATTTTTTCTCACTACCGATGAATTATATCCATCAGATTCTTGATACCATCATTAATTTGCTGTCTAGAAATAGCATGGATCAGTCTAAAGGTATGTTTGCTTGAAGCGATTATTGCGATGATCGGAAAAAATCCATTCCAAAATTGAAAAAAATTGCTAAGTTTCCAAAAATTCACTGAAGTTTCTGCTACTCATTCTGCATTTGATACATCGTAAAACTATAAGGATCTTCCCTCCAAAGGATTTTTGTATTGAAGAAGTCATAGGTTGAGATTCTTTACCATCGGGGTATAGAAAAATATTGATTGAATAATTATTCTCCTGCTAATTAAGTGTACTCAGCAGTTATCCTTGAACTTTCGGACTTTCTTCGGAACTTTCTTGTTTTCTGACAAAAACTTAGTTGGGCCCAAAGACTTCATGAAATCATACGGAGAAATGGACGACACCCTTTCGGAAAATCGAAGTTGTTTGAACAAATGTTTGAAGAATAATTGAGAAATATTACTATTTTTGGTTAATATATCGTCCCTGAAAGACTCTGTCATAAATAGCGCTTGTAAAACGCTATTCATATAGCAAGTGTTCAATCCTTCCGGTAAATAGGAATCTTCTAGAGGGTTCAATTCGGTTTTTGCTTGAAAGGGTTTATTGAAACAAGTCGTAACAACTGAATTTTGGTTCGACGAGGAAATATTTCTGATTCTTGGCTATTCTGAAAAGGAAAAAGGACCAACAATCCGAGGTTCATCACGCATTGTAGATTTCAAATGCCCTGCTTCCTACTTCACACAGAGATTTTCCTTTCTTACTGAAATGAGGCATAAATATACCTACATAATTCAATCCAAACAATGAAAAGGAGGAATAGTTCAAAAACCGAATTAGCATTTCCACTGAATGGCAATGCTTATTCTCTCTATGTTTCTTTGGCTGGACTAATCTTCTTCCAAGTTCGCGAATGAATGACGGTGAATCAGTACCACAAACACCGAAAATAACAGCATCAGCTACCGTATAGAACAAATAGTTACTACCAAGATTCTGGTATTTTCAACGAGTCAACCTTTTGCCGGAAATCCAGCGGACTTTGAGTGTTTCCTTTATTTAGATCAGACAACAAATATCAACTTATTGGTTTTTCCCACGATACAATTGCATTATTAGCTTGACATGCTAGGAACAGCTTTAGTTGCCGTCGCGATTGTCAATATAAAATTATTCTATTTAAACTAATCAATAATCTGATCTTTGACCTAGACCAACGTGGGGAGTAGACGATCGGTTTTATTTTTCAACGTCACAAACAAATATCTTGAAATACTCACCATTGCATAACATGTGTGTCAAATGCAATTCAGCAAGTTGTCAGCTTGATATATTTGTTATGATTCGAAGGAAAATTAAAATCCTGCTGAGGAAAACTCAGTAGGAATTGGCGTTCTTGAATTTCTGCAGGCTATGTACCTCAGAAAACACCTCCCGAGGCAGTGAGTTCCAAAGTGACGACAAATAGATGTGAGGACTTCGCTCGAAGGTTCATATATTTCAGAAGATATATGAAAATATGTATAAAACAGAGACATATCGCAATCTCTATGCGGTATTCCAAAGAAGTGAGCGAGCTTATAACCGAATCAACACCGACGAGACGAATGGCTCCTTTTTTTTTTAGGGGCCGAACTCCATATATGGAAACAGTATTCCAGAAACTATCGGATATGTACCTTATGAATCATAATCATTTGAAGGGGAGTGAGTGAACTAGTTCTTCGCACGAAACTGAAAACCAAGTATTCGAGAGGCACTTTGAAATTGGGCTTTGAAATGAGGACTTTATTTTAATTGATATGGATACACTCCCGTTAGGTGGGCCTTTCTAAAAGAATACAAACTTGGGTTTTGTTTGCATTGTTTTCTATCAAGTTGTTTGTGCCAAAGTCGATCAAACGTTTTAGAAATACCTATCGAACTCCACAGCAATAACTTCACCATATCTTTCAATAGATAGCTGTGGGACATAAGCATGCAAGTCACCAGATGATCTCTATTGATAGAAACAATGCGATCGATCATTCACAATTCCTGAGCGTTCTAGATATTTCATGATCTCGATTACGATGGCTCTTCCCATGACCTTCGAAATAACAGATATCAGGTGGGGTCTTTTTCCTCGGACTGGTTGTACTCTTGCAAATTTCTAGTTGAACGGAAATACTCCTAAATCATGAGAGACGTTAAAGAACTTCCGACGAACTGGTGGTAGTTTGGAAGTGTATTGCTTGAGAACGATCGTCGGAATTCTGCGTGATTCATTGGCTTTGTTGGTGTTAAGTTCCAGCAAAAGCCTCAGTTCATTGGCAAATAGTTATCTCAGGCATACACTGAATAAATTCATATTGTTAAATTATTGTATGTATTAATGTTTTTTTTTACAAGGACTGAAGTGACATATTCAAAATCAGGTTAGTACAGTAGTAACACATCTAGCTGCAAATTAGAAAATATTCACGCTCACGATGCGCAGTAGCCGTATGACGTATACCCAGTGATAGGGCAAACGTGTATGCAGGAAAAAACTTGCTATAGTGAGAAAAATTAATACACAATAAAATTGGAGTTTCAATCTAAAATGCTTCACATTATATAACGGTTCCTATATTTGTGTATCCTATTGTACCTCTTTTTGCTCACTGACCCGAGCTTACAATCTATCATTTTCCTTCCTACTGCCTTCTCACGTTATTGTTTGCGTTTGAAGTGAGAATTTAACATGTTTAGCTGGGTTTGTTTTACTGTACGTCACAACTGAAGTTGTAATTTTATTTTGTAATTGTACTCTTCAGAATGTGAAAGAACACTATATATTGATTTTTCTATAACGTAGTGACCCTGAGCCAGCCCTGGATCGTAAATATCAAAGCCATAAATTATTATAACGCATTATATCATCGGTTCTACACAG
Source organism: Chrysolina haemoptera (assembly GCA_958298965.1). NCBI lineage: Eukaryota > Metazoa > Arthropoda > Insecta > Coleoptera > Chrysomelidae > Chrysolina > Chrysolina haemoptera. The sequence goes on along the minus strand of OY282585.1, from coordinate 37,511,798 downwards.
CAAGAACTCTCTAGGAATTCTGGTATTATCAAGAATTTACGACTTTGGAGAGAAACAAGATGGAGAGCGATGAAAGACAGATAATGAAATAGTGAATCACATCATTTTTCAAATATAAATTAGCATATACTTGTAGCAATATTGTTTGTGAGAAACAAATTACCTATAATGACAGAGTTGAAGTGCATTTTCATTACATTTTGTGTCAGAAGTAGGATTTTCTAAATAAATAAGTACTTGCGTAGTGGACGGTTACCGTATTTCGGAAAAATAAATTGTTAGACCTCAAAATAGACAGTTACTCGATAAACATTGTTCGTGAAGTGGATAATGGTGCGTATCAACAGGAATATAAACTAATACACTTCTCGCGTGGAACAAAAAAATAGATTAGTGGACCGTAAAACGTTCGCGTGGAAAATTCAACAAACCGTAAAACTTTTGTGTAAAATAGACTGATACATCGATCAATGACAAAATGCTTAAAAGAAAAGAACGACTGGTGGATCTCAAGGTCGCGGAATTAAAATCTGAATTGGAGGAGAAAGAACACGAAACAACTGGTAAGAAAGCTGCACTTCAGAAAATACTCTCAGATGAACTGATTCAAGAAGGAGAATACCCCGAAACCTTCTTATCGAAATTTTTGGAATTGATTTGGGTACGATAATGAATAAACTAGACTTGGTTCGCCTTGCATATCAATCCACACGGGAAAATGTAATGGAGCGACTAGTGGTTCAGGCATTCTTAGATGGACTTCGCAACCAAGAAACTAGAAAGCATTGACGTCCAACACATGTCATAGATGCACTGGCACGGGTTGGGATTTTGGCAAAACAATCTTTCAAGAGCCAAAGTATGGTCCGGATGATGGACCCACAGGAGCCTGCTACACTTGAAGCTATTATAAGGAGAGTGATCAAGGAAGTGTTGCCTGAGAAAAGACAAATGAGATGCTAGAATTTGGGAAAAATTGGGCATGTGCGTAACAACTGTGGGGCACTGAAGTGGGGCAATCATCGGCCTGTATCTAGCAAGCCACGGTTAACAATACATATATCGCTATCCTTCAACGACAAAACAAAGGAGTCTTCGTAGCCGGCCTCATGGTCTCATCAACAACAAGCCTTGCACTATGGTGCTAGATACAGGTGCGACTAGAACTATTATTGGACCTATATTTTCCAAAACACCGGCAAAAATTGAACCGTCGACTTGGAAGCTACGCACAGCAACAGAGGAGCCAGCCACTGTGGATGGTGAGCTACCAATTGAGTTGATTTTGGGCAACACTGAACTGAAATATCGGACATAGGTAGATGATATCGAGGACGATGCGATCATTGGAATTGAAATAATGAATTCCAGAGGGTTAGAGTACTAGGCGTGAAGAGGAGCTGGTGCTTCAAGGAGGGAGTGAAGAAATGAATCGGAGCCTATTGGCTGTAGATGTTAGCGTACCTGAGAGGGCTGAAACCATCCTGGAGGCTCGCCTGTACTGGGGTGCGATCAATTGAAGCGTGATGATGTTCTATTCCGTCCCTAATGATGAGAAAATTGAACAAAGAATTGCACTGCGTATTAATAAATGTGTGCCAGTAAGGGCGTGTTGTACAAAAGAAGTTCAACAACGGTTCAAGTGAACCGAGTTCAGTTGCTAGGGATTATCCAATGAAATTTCTAGTTCCTTAGAAACTGAACTCGGTTCACTTGAACCGTTGTTGAACTTGTCTTGTACAACTCGCCCTAAGAGTCATGAATGTCAATTAACATTTAGTGACTTTTAAGAAAGGAACAATTTTGGGGCACTGTTCGTCAATATCCTCTGTTATTAGGAGTGTACGTGGTACCGATAGCCTATCCAGCAGCATTTTTTCCAAGAGAATTGAGAAAAATTGGTTGCCATATCTTCCAAGAACGTAGAACCGGCTCAACAGTCCAAATTGAGGGATCTAGTCAAGAGGTACCAAGATATCTTTGATGTTGGACAAGCAAGAGGGGGTAGAACAAAGGTCCAGCGCATGATTGACACTGGCAATGCAAGTTCAATCCGGCAGTCATCTAGAAGACTTTCTCTTGCCAAGAAGGAAGAAGTCGACAAAATAATCAGCGATATGGAGAAGAAAGTCATCAAACAAGTGTATATGCGCACCAAGAAACTATAATTAATGAGGAAGTCTACCTGAGGCAGCATGAATATAATAAAAAACTTCCGAGTCATCGGTAAAATAACAACTGAACAAGTCAGCCATCAAATTAGCCACTCGCGCTAACCAAACATTAGAAAACAATTATAAAAGATGGCGGCCTCAAAATTTGAATTAAAACAGTTACGTGAAAACTTATGTAATTAAAAAAATACATTTTGGTGATAAAAGGGTAGCTTATTCTGTATATTGATAAAATGATCTAGATCTAGGGATAGTTAGGAGTGATTTTCCGCATTGATCTCTACATTGTCTATGAAAAATTCACACGTAATGCAGTACCCACAAACCGGCGGCCCACTAGAAATTGTCCCTGTATTCTGCGACCCCATCCGCACCTGCCAATCTGTATCTACCTATCACCATTGAATAATATAAAAAGAGATACAGCTGTCACAAAATGACTAAAGTGATTAACTACCACATGAGAAGGGAACAAATACCATGTAGGTACGCTAAGTATATGTGGCCGGAATGCCAATTCTCCCTTCTCACACATTCACAAATTGATCAGAGTACATCAAAGAATCATCTTCCCTGCTCCCACCTATGCAAGCATACATACAATACACAGACAGTTACGAAACCGAATCCTCGGGATTTTTCCGGAGGATGGACGAGCGCGATACCGGAAATCGTATTCTGAAGGACCGGGGCGCGCCGGAGGGAGGCTCGGGTGTCGAGCCCCCCGTCCCCCCACCAGCGTTAAGGGGTCGTGTATCGATTACCAGTGCGCTCGACAAGGTGCTTGTCACGTCTGATACACAAGTGAAATGGCTGTTTATGGTTGCCGCTTCTCCGGGCGCGGCGATGGCGGCGGTATATCGGTCCGGATGTCAACTCTTGCCGTGGAAAAGGTCTACGTAAACGACGTACACGGTGGCGCGAAAAACCGATAACTTCATGGGGAATCAGTGTCGGCGAAGAGTTGGTATGTAAACAGGTTTGTTTGGTATTTTGATATTGGGGTTGTTATTTCCTTTTCAGGTTAACGCGAAAATGCTCAGAGATCCTAAGAATATATAGACTGATAGACTGGGAGATGGTGACAGATTTCAGTCGAAGATTTTATCATTTATGCCTCTAAGAAGACTGATAGATATAAAAGTCGTGACAAAATTCTTTCATCTATTCAAAACGGAAAATGAAGAGGAAGACGATGAAGTGGACGACGATGAAGGTTGTTGGTGACGACGATGTCGATAACAACATCATCGACGACTTAGATGACGAAAATACTGACGATGTCGACGCTCTAAACGACAGCTGTTCAGAAAATAATGAAAGAGGTATTTAATTCAGTCAAAAATATTTTGAACAAGAATTTGAATACTCATATCGTTTTTTTTTATCATAACTATTTGCCTAAATGGTGGTTATTTTCACTGTTTTGCAGTATCTACCGATTCTTCTTGCTGAGATTTTCAGTTCTGCTATTTGTTTTAGGGATAATTTTTTTATTTGCATGCAGAATGAGACAAAGTCTTAATTTAACGAACATTTTTTGGAAATTCTGTCTTACTCAATGTTTTTTTTTACATGCACGGCATAACCGATAGTTGTCTTCTGTTTTAGGGTCTTGAAATAACTTTATGGCATGGAAAACAAAATGTAAACATTTTCATATAATTATCTGCAACTTTATAGTTTATGGCTTCATTTTGGACTCCTTCAATCACCATGCCAATTTAACGAGAACAATTCATCATTAACTTCATATATTTCCGAAAGCATAAGAGATGATGTCATCAAAAAACCCTTTGGAATTTCCACAATATTTTCCTAATATCACTTCGGAACTCGCAGACCTTATGCCAGTTTTTTTATCAGCAATTCGTGATGAAAATTTTTATATTTTCAATTGACAGCAACGACTTGATCTTCGGAAATTTCCATTTCACTTCATCATTTCACTCAAGAATAGATTTTATTGGTGGTATAGTAAAAAAGGTAACTGACAAAATCGAACAAAAAATTAAGAAACTGGAAGATGAACTAAAAAGTCAAGGTCAGGCTGAGAGAATATCCAATCTACAGCAAAAAGTGGACCAAATAGAAACGAACAACAACAAAGTGAATCTGGAACAAAAAGTCGATGATATAAGTATATCAGAGTATGAAAGCCAATCATGTCTGTATATACGGGATAAACGAAGACGATGAACAAAACTTGCAAGAAAAAATGAAACTCATGATTAATACAAATACTGGTTTGAATTTCGGACATGAGAATATAATTGGATGCTACAGAGTCGGCAAGAAGATAGACGTCCCAAATAATATTGAAGTTGGCAAACTCTGAATTGAAGTTAAGGCTGATCAAACATGCTTTTAAATTCAGAGGCAAGAAAATTTTCATTGCAGAAGACCTGACAATAAAACGAAGAATTATCCTGAAAAAAGCTCAAACCATTCTTGAGATGAGAAATACATGGAGTTTCAAAGGATGCATTCATATCAAATACGAGGGCCGCAATGTTAAAATAAACTGTGAAGCTGACATAACTAAATTCAATGTATCCTCATATATATATTTTTTTTCATTAATTTAATTCGAATATGTTCGGTACCTACTTACTCTTTGTCGCCGATGATAATGAATTATAACTTTACATACTTAAAATTTTAGGGGCAATTTTTATCTAGCTATAATTCTACAGTAACCTTTTTCTATTATTCTCTCATACGCTTGTGTTTCACAACTAATATGTTGGAATTCTTGAATTCTTTGATTTGATAGAGAATGATGAAAAGATGGAAACAGTTTGTCAAAATCATAATAATATAATGATAATATATACAAAAAATAACATATCATATTCAGCAACCATCAAACATTTATCTAAAGTAAATCTATTAAATATTTCTTATGAAGTTAATAACATTACATACGCACTGACTTTCACCTTCAACAAACTATAGACTAACTTCAACAAACTTGGATATGTATTTATCTAAATTATCAGTGATGTGAACATACTCATGGGTGACATTAACGTAAATATTTTGACGCTGACAGAAACGACAGTTACTAGTTATATATGTATGCTAGCAGAAACATGGATAAATAAGCCAACTAGAGGTCCAAGTTTGATTGACAACATTTATATTAATATTAAGGATAAAACTATAAATAAGAAAACGGATATAAAGACATATATTTTCAAAACTGCTATAAGTGATCATGATACTTTACTGTTATCCATTAAAACTGAAAACACAAAGTCTAAAGATGAAACTCCCTCGTTACCCAACTCTTACGTAAATAATAAATTCAAACATTTTCCGAGCAATGAAACTTGGGAAACAGTATTTCAAACTAAAGAACCGAAACTAAAATTCACAAGTTTTATAAACAAAATATCACTTTATATCGATAACAGTACCCAAACTAAATCAAAAAATATGAAAAAACAAACCAAATTGAAACATTGGATGACCCTTGGCCTACTGAATTCTATAAAACATAGGGATTACCTCAAACAAAAATCTGTAAAAAAACCTTCAGAAGAACATAATAACGAATAGAAACATTATAGAAACTTTCTGTGCAACTCAATCAGGACAAAAAAAATGAATACTGTAAATATAAAATTAATGAATCTGGAAAAAATATTAAAAAAATTTGGAAAAATATTATAGATAAAACGAAAATACCTTGGAAAATACTCATTGTAGTTTCCAAAAATTCGACATACTTAACGATAGTAACCAAAAGTATAGCACAGATGAAGAAATAGCAGATGAATTCAACTCTTTTTTTGTAAATGTAGGTGAAAATATATCGAACAAAATCGAAAAACCCGCCCAGCCATCAATTGAAATTAAGAAAGCCCCAAAAACTCGTTGTTTCTACACACCGTAACTGAAAATGGAATCTTGAATATAATCTCTGATTTGAAAAATAATACTTCGCCTGCTCCAGATAAAATCCCAGTATTTTTTTGTAAAAGTTTTAAACAATGAGAGAAATCTGGAGAACATATTGGTATATTCAAGAAATTATCATAAAAGTTACAATAAGTTTTGGTAATCCTAATAACTTGGATAGTAAGTGGTAAAATACCAATAAATAGTTGAAATATTTTATTGGTAACGTTAGTATAAATTTCTCCGTGAAAGTATCTTTTAAAGACTATCTCATATCTACAATTAACGTTTTTGACTGGCAAAATCCCTTCCGCTTTCAAAGATTCTATCACAACCCCGATTCATTGATCTGAGGATACACATAAAACAAATAATTATAGGCTAATAACGGTCATCAATAACTTTGCCAAAGTTGAAAAGTGTTTTTGTAACAAAAACGAGATTCTTTCTTTGTCAATATAAATTCAGAGAAAACTTATCGACCGAAGGAGATGTTTTTGAATTGTCAAAGGAAGTATTCCGCTGTTTTCAAGATCGGGAAAAATGCATTACAGTATTTTTAGACTTGGCATTTGACACCGTGAATCATGTCATTCTCTTTCAGCGGTTGTATGAAATTGGAGTTAGAGATGTGCCACTCGAAATTTTCAAAAATTACTTGTCTATTAGAATTCAAATAGTAAAAATCAATGATTCATACAGTAATCCGCTACCTGTCCCCATGGGTGTACACCAGGGAACAGTAATGGGCCCTATCTTATTTTTACTGTATGTAAATAATATTTTTGATATCAACAATTTCAAAGGAAAATTAATATCTTATGCCGATGATACTGCTGTTGTATTTGTGGGTCAAACGTGGAATGAAGCGTACGAGAACGCAAAAAACGGAATGAAAACAATAGCAACAATTTATTGAGTCTCAACATAGACACAACTAAATTTATAGCTTTCTCGTCAACAAGGAAAGACCAACCGGAATATTATCAACCAAAACCCCACTCATTATTCCTGACTCGAAAAATACGCACCACAGTGATGTATACCCTTTGAATATAAGGACCAGGACCAGGACAATTCAAGAGGTCACTCAGTTACATACCAAATCTGTGGAATCCATAACATAATATCCATTAATATCATCAGATATGGCATTATTTGGTTGATAGTCAGCGATGAGGGGACCATGTGATCTCATGTGCGATCTCCTATTCATTTCATGTGTGTATTCATTGCAGCAATAATACGTTTCTTATTTGTATTTAGGTCTCTTTTTTGGTTTTTTTGACCATATTGCACTTTAGAGATGTTTAATGTTAAGTGGAACAGCAATTTGGTGACGTTCGCGGAATCCAAATTGGCCTTTTCACCGAATAATTTCAATTAATAATACCAGAGTTTGTTTGAAATTGAGAAAACAATAAAGTAATTCATCTATATTAATCATTATTATTTGTTTATATTCGTTCATTATTGGTAAATGTAAATGAAGCCGTTTATTTTTTCTCAAATTTCTTTATCTCGAGTTAATTCAGCGGTGTTTATTTTTGAGTAGACGCCAATTCGACTCGCGAGCAAAACAAGAAAGTCATCCTCCGAAACAAAGAGTGAATTTGATATCAGAAGTGCTTCAGAGGCCATGAGCGCGATCATTCTGGCCGTTTTTTAGGGTGAAAGAGTCGATAACTCAAAAACGGTTCGTCGTATTGATTTCAAATAAGAATAAGCTTCTAGAGGAAGTTTGATTCTGCAATGGTATTTCTCTTCCATTAAAATTTGAAGCAATCTTTATCCGATCGAAATGAATATGTTATAAAAAAAAGGTAAAACATTGATCTATGTACGTGCTGTAATGTTTTTTTGAAATTATTTATTCATCTACCCAAAAAATTGCTTTAAAGTAACTGCATTTTTGGGACATTTTTGAGATTTTTTTTGTGGAAAAGTGGATTGAAAATTCAATTTCCATTACAGCAGGTACGTAGAATCAAACTTTTTCTAGAGGCCTGTCCTTGTTTGAAATCGATAAGATGAACCGTTTTTGAGTTATCAATTGACTCTTTTACCCTTGAAATCGTCGCAAACGTGATCGCGCTCACGGCCTCTTAAGAGGCAACAGCAGCGCGTCATCATGAAAGTCAAATTTTATCATTGCGCCGCACATGTTAGGTGTATGGGGATATATTTTTCAGGAGCGATAGTGGAGGTAACGAAGCACTTGTCCGTAAAAAAACTACGAAGCTGGGAGCGCCATTAAGGTAGATAGCTTCTAATCGTAGAATCGGTTTTGCGTCAAAACTAATGATTTTATACAATTTTTTTTTCTTCTTCTGAGTCTATAATCTCCTTAAGAATTCGGGAATTTGCCTATTTTGTTTCATTTGTCAAACCATAGTTAGATTCCTGAATTCTCACAACCGAATTGAATCAACAAAATTTTCGCAAAAAAATAAAACTGAACGCTCAAAACCGATTCCCGTTTCATCAAGGGTATTGTTTGCTCTTAGTGGGGAAAGGAGTTATAGCCGAATTGAACACTTTATATGCATAATTGCATTCTTGAGGAATTATTTTAAAATTCATTATTTTTTGTTTCAGTACTACGAAATGTCATACGGACTCAACGTGGAGATGCACAAACAGGTGAGTTCTGCGATTTCTCATACAGAGTGAAATGAATATGTACGTATGAAAAATATGTAGGTATATTTACTTACCATAACAATAATAATCTATACTGTTTATAACCTTAAAATTGATAGGAGGTAACGATTTTCCAACTGTATTTATGACCATACAAATAATTTCATGTTGTTATTATAATTCGTAAAACTTCAACAGAATTGTCTTCTCTATAACTACTCGAAATTATTGTACCAGTATCGTCCAAAGGTTACCAGAAGACATATCGAACATTTTAGTCCAAGAGCCAGTGACGCATGTTTCTTGAAGTGTTTGATGCACCTTGAAATTTTGTATGGCTAGTATTTAGGGGGTGAGAAGTAGGAATACCTGTGTTTGCCTAACTCAGCCCGAGGTACTAGGTACTGCGCATAATAGAAAGGTGTAATAAAATTGAAGCCAAAAAAGTGTTTGATTCACAGGCCAACAAACGTTAATCGAAAGTTTGGTAAATTTTTAATTAGCATTCAAAATGGCACTTTTGAGGGGGTTTACATAGAATTAATTTCCCACAAGATGATTTTTTTTTAATATAAAATGATATTAAGATATTATGTACAACAAGCCAGACAGTTTTGTTGGGGTTTAATTACCGGCAAACATGAACGTTAATTTTATTTCAATTAGAAAGAGATAGGCTGCGCGTGGTTGGCGGCGTGAGTGAGAGCGCCGATCACCGCAGTAGCGACGCTCCCCTCTACGCTGCCATTGGTTGTTGGTCACGTGTCTTGTACAAGCGGTACATTTAAAATTCATACTTAGAACTAGAACGAAATTTTAAATAATTTGACTTTTATTAAACTCTTAATTCATCAAGATTGAAGAATAGTGCAATTAGGTGATAATGAAAAATGTGAATTGAAATATTATCGAAGGAGATTGTAAGGTTATCATTGAAAATTCCAGAATTAGAGTATATATATATATATATATATATATAGTTAATTTTATAGGTTTATTATTATGGCTGACTGGCTGTCTGTCTGGCTTTTTGAACATAATTTCTTAAATATTTAAGAAGCTGCTAAAATTTCAGAGTGAATCACTTAATTTTGTATTAAAAAAACAATTTTGGGGGAATTAATTCTATGTAAACCCCCTCAAAAGTGTGTACCATCTTGAATGCTAATTCAAAATTTACTACTTTCGATTAACGTTTGTTGGCCTGTGAGATGCGCACAAACTTGATACGAAGAATTCGAATGATGAATAATTCAAATTACACAATATCATGCATAATCTGCAACCAAAAGTCACACCTATTGGAAGACCGGAGTGATTAGGTCATAAATAATTATGATAAAACCCATTTAGACAAATTGAGTAAACTTTACCATGCATTTCTATAACCACCTGTCATTAATCCAAAAAATACAAAAAAAAGTAATCGTAGCCCATTGCCTAATGAAAAACTACCTACCAACATACCTATCTAGCGGTGTACCAGAATTCACCACAAAATTATTATTCCATCCACCGAAAAATAATAATACCTAAACGAGTACTTACACAAAAACGCCAGTTCGTCACTACAACTATTCGTTAACTACGTACAATTACTAACGCCAATTCAATTTCCACGAACTCAAATGTCTACGTATGGTTAGTTCGTTCTGGTTCGATCATACTAAATAATTGCTCTTCGCAAAATGTATGTGCTCAATTTCCACGCACTCAAATGTCGACGTAAGCTTAGTTCGTTCTGGTTCGATTATACTAAATAATTACTTCTCATAAAATGTATTTAGTTTCCACGAACTCAAATGTCTACGTAAGGTTAGTTCGTTTTAGTTCGATCATACTAAACAATTACTCCTCGCAAAATGTATATAGTCAATTTCAACACACTACATTATTTTACTTTGTGGTAAATTCAAGCTTGGGATTAGTGCAACATGCAGGTAACAACATTTTGTTCGGTGACGGATAAGGTTCAGGTAAATTCGATGTTGAGTTCCGGTGCACCCCTATCCCAAAACCAACGCACTTGTTTTATAATTTATAATTTATATGGGATACTATGTTTTTGAATACTTAATATTCCAAAAATCACGTGGACCGCAAAAGGCCCAGCATTTATGTTGCTTCTCTTGCTCACCTGATAACTTATATCTCAACTTTTTAACAACTAATAACTTTAATGCGTGAAGCGCGCAAGCACTGTTGCCAAACGAAAAACACCGCTAATCATAATGAATTGTTACTTCTGTTCTTATCACACACTCTGCTATCCATAAACGATAAACGAATATTTAATGGTGCGAAACGAACAGAAACAATAAATTTTTATAGAAAACCAAAACATTCCAACCAAGATGCCATGATATTATAAGAGCGACAATGAAATATTATGAAAACATCTGTCAGAAAATTATTCAACAGTACATTGTATAAATTCGTTAAAAAAAAATTCAAAAAGTTTCTGGGTGGAGCCAAATCGTTTTTGCTATAATACTGATAATAGTATCTATGGGTGTACTATTATAGGCATAAGCCTTTGCGTGTAGACGACGGATATTATTATTAGCCGTTGTGCCCATTGTGCATAATAGAAGTACATTATTAAACTATTCCAAACCATAAGACATAAAGGAAAACATATGCGTATGTATACAGTGAGTTTCAAAAACTTTGCACCATATGGAAAACTTTTTTATTAGGTGTGCATTTGTCAGAAAATTTTATTCATCAAAAAAGTTGGTGCTTTCCAAAAAACTAGTATTAGAGTTATCAAAATTCTGAATTTCCAAACGGTGTGCAGGGGAGAACCGAAATAGGAATTTTGATCAGGAGTAATCTGCCCTTATTTTTTATATGATCGAAGAAGTTTATTTAGAAGAGTTGTTTGGAATCGAAAACATTATTTTTTATATGATCGAAGAAGTTTATTTAGAAAAGTTGTTTGGAATCGAAAACATTAGTGTGATTTGAAATCACAGCCACTTACGCAACAACATTTTTTTCCCCAATTTTTCATAGTTCTAGCTTCGTAAAGAGCAGTAGTATCTCATATGCACCTTAGATGCCTCCCTCATATTCCTACAACAATATTTCAATGCGAAATTTGGTACAATTTATCATTTGTACTAGATTATCTGCTGCATGAGCCCCATGTTTTTCGTTTCCAATCTCACAAGTATTTTAATAGCTATCAAAAGTTTCCAAGTATAAATTTTCAGGATAATTTAGAGATAGTTAAAAATCTGTATGTGGTTTTATTCTTCATAAGGATTAGATACATTATTTTATACTTTTTAGTCCGTTACAAAAACACAACAAAAACATGGTACATCAAAAATATTTTTTATTTTATCATTATTTTCTGCTTTTTACGGTTATGTGAATGTCATTACAGAGACATGCGATAAATTTCAGATTTATTTCAGTCTTTTTTCTCTATCTTTATGGACGATGTTCGTATTATTACATTAATATATTGAAATTCTTGTATTGTCGTCGGTTCTGGAAATGTATGCCCTATTTTAAATTATTCGGTGGATTGGTAGAGGGTGAAAGTTGAATTTGAAATTCTCATTATTATTTTAATCATTATCACTATCACATCAACATTGTGAAATTCTTGTAATGTCGTCTGTCTTTGTTATGTGTGTCAAATTTTAGATTATTCGGATGTTTGGAAGTGGGTGAAAATAGAATTTAAAAATTCACATCATCATTATTATTATTATTATTAGTGAAGTCTCTTATTTTTCTAGGAGACGCCTATATGGATGAGCTTTAAAAGCAAAACTTTATCTGAATACAAAATTTTATCCAAATCGTTGAGCCGTTTGCGAGATCCAAAAATTCACATCATTATTATTATTAATTTTAGTAAAACCGCGTTTTTCACATTTTCATGCATTGTCATCCACTAATGTGATATGATCCAAATTTCAATTATTTTTCTCACCGGGAGGTTAGTTTAAAATAAATTACAAAATTCCACCCGGACAGATATACAAGAAAGCGAGTTAATAAAAACATGGTAAAAAAATGATTGCAATATATCTAAAATATCTGAATCCGGCTCTGTGCGCTAAGTAAGTAATTACGTAAATTGCTACACGTTTTCTAGCCTGGCAGGGGTTGATGAAATCGATGTCACGCTCTACCCGAAAGAGGCATTCGGATGAGTAATTGTTCGACTCGATACGTTTTCGGTGTTGCGGTTCACATGTTTCTACCCCTGATTCTTTCTTTATCGCTGGTCGGATTCTTTCTCTGTTACTCGATCGATATGGGACGAACGATGCTGGGCTATTTTCGGTTCTTCATTGTTGACGGGATCATTCGCCCTTCTGAAATACTTCGTGCTCTCCTACAATCTCACCGCCCACATAGTTTCTCGATTGAATTTGTGATAAAACCATTCAAGAAAAAATCTATGAATATTCAATAGAAGTGAAACTAGCAAGATATTTCGATTTTTATTTGAAAGTATGAAAAGGGAATGTTCATAAAATCAGAGATATGGAATACAAAGTAATTTCTCAAAATTCAGTGAATGAAAAGCAAATGTTAAAAATAGCCAGAAACAATAATATCAATATTTGTAAAGAAGTCCATTAGGAAGAAGCATGTTCCTCATTTGCAGTCAATTTATAAAATTATAATGCGGGGAACGCAAATAGATATACCTAACACGTCAAGAAGAACATTATCTGGTAAACCATGGTTCAGCGTTCAGCAGAAACTGCTTTGGAGCTGTCGCCTTCAAGCAGGGAACATTCTGTAGATGGTTAAAAAATCAGAGCTCAGAGACCAGATCGGAATATGTTGAAGCAAGAAAAATCTGTAAGGAAACAATCGAATATTCGAAATAGGCTTACAACGCCTACATACGATCAAAGCTCGTTGAGTGTCATAACGGGTCCCGCTCTTTTTGGTCATTTGCCAAAGTAGTGGTAAATTTCAATTCCATTTCATTTTCTCTCCTAACCAGGGAATAAAGAGACCATGGGTCTAATGAATAAACCATAAGCAATTGCTTTTACTTAGATTTCTTGAAACAGATCTATCTATTTTGTTAATTAATGAGAGAGACAAACCTATAGTAAAAGCTTTTGCTAGGTTTTATTCAAACCACCCATCTTCGCAAAATTGTTTGCTGCAAATTCTGGGCTGGATTAAACGGGAAAACAAACCCAGAACATCATTTCCATTCACAGTCATATGCCTGAGATTATTTTAGTTCGAAAATATGAATAGGAAATTCATAAAATCTTTTGTGGAATCATCTGCGACTGAAAGACAAACTCCAGTCGCCACCTTCCATAGTTCAAGACAACCTCTTGGGAGGTATTCATGTTGAAAAGGGGGAACATTCTCCATGAAAATTGAAAAATGAAAAATGTGACTTATTTGTAATATCTAACAGAAAACAACTACTTCCCCGGCACAAGCCACGCTGGACATTGAACTACATCTGATAGATATTGTGAAAGGCTCTTCAGAAGCATACACATACAAATCAAAATGCTCATGACAGGTCTATGTCAAAAAATAATTTTCAAAGTGTCACCGCAGAAGAAATGTTTCTCTCATATCCATCCCTGATGTGTATGCTTCTGAAGAGCCTGTTTTATTTCAATCCTATATCAATCCTACTGAAGAGCTTGGCAAAGCGAAATAGATTTTTGTCGACCAAAATGTATTGGGGATTAAATGCGAGAGAAGCGAACCTTGCTTCAATGAAATGAACGATTTCTGTGAGTGATATTTTTTTAATAACATTCTCCTTGGGTTGTATGCATAAAACTGAAGCAAATGCTTTTACTCGGATTTCTTGAAAGAGACCTATTCGTTTTGTTAAGTAATGAGAGAGACAAACCTGAAGTATCATTTGCTACTGTTTATGAATACCACCCCTTATCTAATTTATTTAATGATTTGTTCAAGGAAAACTAGAAAGAATTTAAAAAGTCAGCTATCTGAATGAAAATGCAAATTTTCACTTTCAGATTTTTTCTTTCCTTTTCAGTTAGAGTCTTTTCACAATATCTATCAGATGTCCAGCGTGGCTTGTGCCGGGGAAGTAGTTGTTTTCTGTTAGATATTACAAATAAGTCACATTTTTCATTTTTGAATTTTCATGGAGAATGTTTCCCCTTTCCAACATGAATACCTCCCAAGAGGTTGTCTTGAACGAGGGGAGGTGGCGACTGGAGTTTGTCTTTCAGTCGCAGATGATTCCACAAAAGATTTTATGAATTTCATATTCATATTTTCGAACTAAAATCAAAATGCTCATGACAGGTCTATGTCAAAAAATAATTTTCAAAGTGTCACCGCAGAAGAAATGTTTCTCTCATATCCATCCCTGATGTATATGCTTCTGAAGAGCCTGTTTTATTTCAATCCTATATCAATCCTCCTGAAGAGCTTGGCAAAGCGAAATAGATTTTTGTCGACCAAAATATATTGGGGATTAAATGCGAGAGAAGCGAACCTTGCTTCAATGAAATGAACGATTTCTGTGAGTGATATTTTTTTAATAACATTCTCCTTATCTAATTTATTTAATGATTTGTTCAAGGAAAACTAGAAAGAATTAAAAAAGTCAGCTATCTGAATGAAAATGCAAATTTTCACTTTCAGATTTTTTCTTTCCTTTTCAGTTAGAGTCTTTTCACAATATCTATCAGATGTAGTTCAATGTCCAGCGCGGCTTGTGCCGGGGAAGTAGTTGTTTTCTGTTAGATATTACAAATAAGTCACATTTTTCATTTTTCAATTTTCGTGGAGAATGTTCCCCCTTTTCAACCTGAGATTATCTTCTGCCAACGAACCATTATACGCATTTTGCTGGGTCTTGACACCCACAAAGCTAGTGGATCTGACGGAATTCCACCGACCGTTCTCAAGGAATGTGCTCTCGAACTAACTCCAGAATTGGGATTTCGTGTACCATAGAATCCTATTGTCGACAGTTTTGTCTCTGTCTCTCCCATGGATCCAACCATAATGGCATCTCACTTATACTGTCGACAGTAGAATTCCATGAATGGTTCACAGAATCCCACCCCAGTTCTTTGCAAGTTATTCAACCTCCCTTATAATTTGGGGGTATTTTCGTCGAACTCGAACATTGCAATAGTACAACCAGTCTCTAAAAATAGAAAAAAGACCCTGCCCAGCAACTACAGACTTATCGCACTACTATCTGTTATCTCGAAGATCATGGAGAAAGCAATCAACATTGAGCTCATAAAATATCTAGAACTCTCAGGAATCATCAATGATTACAATTATTTCAGACTTATTTGGCTATTTAAAACTCATTGCCGAATGAGTCTTAAATAATCGTAATAACTTTACCATCGAGACTAACCCGTCGAGGCATAAGCCGTTACTACATTACTTATAGGATTTTCCTTTTCGAGGGAACCAGAACAAAAAAAAAGAGGAGGGATTATGAAATATCATTTCAGAATCTAATTTCACATTCGACTTATTCAGTCAATGATATAGTAATATTCACTTATTGAAAAACCGACCAAAATGTTAATAGGGATCAGAAACATTATTTTTATATGAAGGGGCTTGCATTTGAATAGGTTTTTGACTACACCTTGAATGATTAGGGAAGGAATTATCAGGCGCAAGACTACTTCCCGTTGAAGAGTTTAGGGCGGGACAAGGGAGACCCAAGCCGCGGGCGCTAGCCCGTAGGTGGCGCCAAAATATCGAACAAAGTTTCAATTAACATATTCAAAATGCAATTATGCATCGTTTTAAATGAAAATTCAATGAAAAAGAAAAAATCAAAGTCGTTACTGTTGTCCATACTTGTTGCTCCACCCTAAATAACTTGATATGAGTAGATGAGCAAAAATGACAAAAGGTTCAACAAATGAAATTAAACATTTCTCAGACATACATTTTGAACAGCTATTGAATGAAAAGATAAATTTGTACACAGTTTAACATTATTCAAAAGATGAGTGCAGATAATCGTGATGAACTTTGTGTATATGGCCCTGTTAATATGGATGAAAACTCGAAAAAATGTGTTGTTATATATTTGATAACATGGTAACACAGTTCAAATCTCAATTTGGTAGTCTAAAAGGAGTGAGTGAAGATTTTTGGTGTCTGAAAGACCAATACAATAGAAGAGATGAAGCGACATGCTTCTGAAGAATAAGAATGACCTAGATAATTCTTGTGAAATATTATCTAGCATACTCAAAGTAATGAAAGGTTTTTTGAGATATTAGTAGGACAGGAAAGGTTAACTGATATATAATATAACGCAGTTAACTTAGGATGCATGTAAAGAATTCAGCCAAAATTTTTTCAGGGAGGCGCGGCGGTGTTCCGCGCGCCGTAGTGTGCTTTTTCGACGATTTCTATATGTCTTTAGTTATGATAATTTGGTTTCGAAAGTAATTATCTGGTTGAGGTGCACTACTCGAAACCTATATTTTTGAAGATTTTGGGCTCCAAAATCGACCTTTTTCAGGGGCCAGAAAACCTAATTTCCAAAGGTAAAACCCGTTTGGCCTATTTTTCATCCCTTCCCACCCCTTTGAATTTCCTCTATTTTCTCTGTTCATTCCTGGTAATCTTTTTCGTGTGAGAATTTTTGTCGTCAATAATTAAGTGTATAAACTTCAATAAACTTTTTTTAACTAGTAGTTAATGATAATAGAAATATATTTCAACCCCTATATGAGGGCGGTTCGCCCTCGCCGGCTCAAATAATCTATTTGAGCGAGGAAGATCACATAAATGAATTTAAGAAGATGAATGAATGTTACCAAATAAATTCTTTGGAGTTGGGCTCGTTAATGGTTTATGAATAAATAAACAAATTATCAAAAATTATTGATAAATATAACATTTTTCTATACCTACTTGTTATAACTTTCTTGATGAATTCAAATAATTTGTGAGCTATATCAACTAGGAAAAATATAAATTTCACAGGAGTTATTTACACTTTTAATATTCAATCATTAATTTCCAAACAAAGAAAGTCTTGTAATTGATCGAATGTGAGAGAATGCATTATATCGAAATCATTTTTGACAGCAAAACAATTTTTGATAATTTGTTGGTAACAAGTTTTTATAAATTTATTCATTCATAAATCATTACCGGCCTAACGCCAAAAAAATTATTTGGTGTCATTCATTCATCTCCCCAAGTTCATTTATGTACTCTTTCTCTCTCAAATAGATTATTTGAGCCGACGGGGCGTTGAAACTCAAAGGGTAAAGGGTGGGAAAAGGTGAAAAGTTTATCAGAAAGTATTTTCTTTGGAAATTAATTTTGCAGGCCCCTGAAGAAGCTCCATGCAAAATTTAAAAGCTTATAGGATTAAACCCAAGTGCAGCTTTGCAAATTCTTCAATTTGTTTATTCGGTCAACCCTGAAGCCAGGCCCTACTAAAAAAGTATTCCACACTCATTTTACCGATGTAGAGATCATAACAAAGTAAAGGAACACAAAATTAAGCATACAGGAAGATACATAGAAATCGTCGAAAATGTCAATAGACATTTTTCCTTCGTACTGGATTTCAAAAATATTTGGAATTTGGGGTCATCGCGGGATGGACTTTCATCTCACCAAACGGAAGACGTATAGCTTCTCATCGCGGTTTTAGACCCGCGGCTCTCTAACTGATATCTGAATACGATTTCTACAAAAAAAAAGAAAAGTTGAAAGGAAAATTGGAAACAATTCTGGAAAACTGAGTGCTTCTGTCTATGGAATATATTTTGCCATTTATTTTAATGTCCTAAATAGTCTGAATAAGATTTTTACGGGAAATCGGAAAATTCTGGAAAAACTGAAAATGTTTTTCTATTGGCTAATTGAAAAAATAATCGTAATTATCCGAAGATTTTTACGGAAAGAAGAATTGGAAAAGTTGACCGGTAAATTGAAAATTCTGAAAAAACCGAAAGTGCCTTTTTCTATTTTTTTATGAATTCAAGACGATTCGAACAATAAATAGGTATGCATAATTTTTATTTCTTTTGTTCGTAAGGGTCTTGGGAAAGTTTTCGGAAAAAAAATAAAAAATCTGAAAAAATTTGGACAAACTACAAAAATCATAAGTTTTATGTGCATTCTCGATCATAACTGACGATAAGTATTTGGTTAATAATTTGGCTGTCATGAAATTCAGGCTTAATTCAATTGTGACTTGAATTTTGGAACGAAACCTCAGGGTTCCAGATCACATTCCAGGCGATATAACTCATCTCGCATGTACCATTGGTGTATTTCTGAATGTGCACAACTCAAACTGAATATTCGTATACATGGCCATAATCGTTAACAAAGATACTAACTACATAATATGTTCGTTTTATTTCATTTTTACTTTGTTTACGTATTTCCAATGGCTTTTCACAAATTCACAAAACGATTACAAACAAATTTGTTGTTGGACAGGACAACATCTGTTGGGTTATCTAGTTGATATTGGAAATAAGTAAGTAAGTAAGTAAGTAATTTATTCAGTAAGTAATGTGCTAACAGGATACACTAGAAAATACAAATAAAAATATAAACCTATTGCGCTGAGAACAATAATATTAGAATAAAACATGGAAACATGGAATAGCCAATATACTTATTAACACATATTCTTATACACTTAGGTATAATCAATAATTGGATATGATATATTCAGATTTGTATTGGAGATGCCACCTAAGCGAGCTTGTGTTTTGGCATCACCGTTTTCATTAAAGAGTTCAACTGAAAATAAGTGGGGAGGAAACACAGACGAAATGACTCATGTTCGCGAGCAAATATGAGAATAAATAAATTGAATTGAATCAAATCTAGATTTCTAGTGTAGCTTTCAGGCGGTCAAAATTATTCTTCACAAAGTTTTTCAGTTTCTGTTTCATTATTTTGATACTGGACACATTTTTTAATTCGGAAGGTAATTGATTGAAGAGTTTAGGTCCTATATAAGTGACGAACCTCTGATTGTGGCGAAGTCTAACAAGAGGGACCTCAATATCCAAATTTGCGTTTCGACGGGTGATGTACTGGTGAGTTCTATAGGTTAAGGGTGTACTTATGACCCACAAGAGACAATGATAGGAGTAGAGTTTTATCACATTGAAGACACCTGCTTCTTCGTATAGTAATGAGGTGAAAAACCTTTTATTGTTTCAATACAGGATTCACCTGAAAAGGACACAGCGGTATTATCGGGGGTAATACCACGAGTGGTCGCAATACTATCGATAATTCTGACAGAATTATCGATTGTATTGTGAGCACGAGTCGTATTTATTGAGATAATTTCACGAACCAACCAAGTTATTATTTGAAATTTGATGGAGTAAACAAAGTGAATTCTTCAATAGTTGCAACTAATGAATAATAAACATGAAGTCTGTCAACCTGACGTTTATGTCATAGTAGATTACAAGATGTATCATTGCTGTTTATATTTGTGGTTGACTTGACGACGTGGTCTTTCCGGATCGGAAAGAAAGGAAGCGTGTACTTTCGCGAAATCCCATTCTGATTGGTCCTCATATCGCAGGAGACGCGACTTTCATATAGTGAGTGAAATTGTCAGCATAAGACGTTAAATTACCATCAAGATTTTCAATACAGAAAATACTATTTATGTACAACAGAAAAAGGATAGGGTCCAATACTGTCCCCTGTGGAACCCCCATGTTGACTGGTAGAGATTTGCTAAGGGAATTGTTAATTCTAACAGTCTTGAGTTCTGTTCAGCAAATAGTTTTTTAATATATCAAGTGACAGGCCTCTGATTCCATTGCTTTGGAGACGTTTAAATAAAATTTCATGATTTACGGCGCCGAAAGCTTTAGCTAAATCTAGAAATACTGTCAAGCACTTCTGTTTATTTTGAAAGCATTCAAACACCGAGTTTCTTAATTGGAATACTGCTGATTCGGTAGAGAGGTTTTCCCTGAATATAAATTGGTTATTAGACAAAATATTGTTTTTATTGCAAAAATGGAGTATTCTTGTTTTCAAGCATTTTTCAAAAAGTTTTGCAAAGTTGTTTATTACGGTTATTGGCCTATAATTAGTAGCTTTTTTCTTTTCTCCACTCTTGTATATTGGCGTTGTATTTGATTCTTTAAATCTAGAAGGGAAATACTTCAATAAGATGAAGATAATAGCTCCCGTGAAGCTAGCAGAACTGCTTTGGAAATTTCGATTTTTTTCTTGACCATACTTTTTTGCACTTCAATTGAGGGAGATATCGAGGGTTCTTCTGGCTTAAAGCGGGACCACATGGTAGACGTCATCGATGGTCTTATTCAGTCCGCGGATGTTAGAAAAGTGAATCTTTCTCGCCAGGAAATCCGAATGGCGGATTATTTTACTCGAGGAGACGTGATCATCATCATCACTATTAAAATAAGACATGAAAACAAAAGGAGAGAGAAAAAAAGTGTCCAGATGTTATCGACCAAACACTGACATGGAATAATACATTTCACAGTACTTATAGTCGATATGGTGGTATTTCACCGGGCTATGATGGAGACCATCGAACACCTATGGTTATCTTTTTGGTTGCCTCCTACCACAGGCAGGAATTGCCATGGGGCTATACCAACAACCCGAACGCGACCAAACCGGAATGGACCTTCAATTATAACGGAACTTTGATTGCTTGTCTTAATTTATTGATTATATTGGCGCTTTCTCAGTTAAAAAAAAGCCCAACAAAGTTGGATCGTTTTTAAAAGAATAAATACTTTTAAAAACTGACTCTTCCTTGTCGTCTGTACGCGGCTTTAGACAGAGCCTACTTTTATTTCAGACCTGCGGCCACTCCAAGCGAAGAATTCAATCAACAGGAAATACTTGTTTTGTCGGTACTCTCAGTCCGAACAATACCGCTTAATTATGGTACCATAATAATCGGTTGAACTTTCAGTTGTTAACCCGCACCCACTACGAACCCGAAACGAATAAACGAGTGTATGCCTAGGCGTTGACGGAGTTGTTTAGAATGAATAATTCGCCGACGGCAAAAATCGTAGTTTACGTGACTACAATAGTTATCGGCGAGAAACTCGTGACTGAACGCTTTATTTTTTGTTCGATGCGCCCGCCTGGCTTGGCTGCGGCGATTCATTGTGGATATACCCTTGATCAGTGGCGGATCTAATATAGTTGGTCGAAAAGGAACAGTTATACATACTTTTTAATTCTCCATAAAACTTTTTGCATCTCTAGAGTATACCATCCCCAATTTGAACATATGACCCTCGTTACGAGTGGAAGTACATCCCTATTACATTTTCTATCCGCATTGGAAGCAAAAAATTCACAACTCCACAAAAAAAATGTTTCTTTGTCCTAAAGTTTATTTCATGATTTTTCGGTTAATTATGCACAAAAACAAAAAAAAATAGTCTTTTTCCACGTAAAGTTTGCTTTTGTGAGAGTTATAATAAAAATAGTAATTTTCAAGATTTCAGAAGAATTTTAATTAATTTTAAAACATTCAAAAATACCGCGCGATAAATGTGGCGTTTTTACATTTAAACAGTGTATCTAGATGGCACTCGAGTGATAAACAACAATCGGGTGTGTTCTAGAAAAAGTTAAAAGGTTGTCACGAAAATGTAAATGTCAGGAGTATCCATACCAATGAAATCTTCCATTTCACTTCCCGTCAATTGATTATGATTTATAAGGCACCATCAATCCGATCTGTTCTGGAACACTGTTCCCATATATGGAGTGCAGCACCCAAACACACACATTGAAACTTTTAGATTTTGTCCAAAAGAGGGTCATTTGTCTCTTCGGTGATACTTCGCTCATACGCTCGCTTACTTCTCTGGAACATCGCAGAAAGGTGGCGATCTGTCTGTTGTATAAATATATTCATGGACGAAGCTCTTCCGAAATATCATCCATCAATCGTTCCACCGTTAGCGATCCTATCGAGACTGACCCGTCGAGCTCAGTGCTCACATCCATATGCCGTCACTTTGGAGACATGTAGAAAATATTAGTTTCCCAGGGCTTGTTGGTCCACCGAACGGCAAAGCTTTGTAACTCGCTGCCTGGTTTTTCGTTAATTGGTTATAGACGATGTGTACACAAACTTACTCTGGCCAGTCAAGCGTGTCGTATAACAGGTGAATCTGGAGCGACACCAAAGATGTAGCATGAACCGGGGCTACACAATAAACAAAAAGCTGAAAATAGTCATACACTACTATAAGGCATATCAATGAAAGTTATGTAGATCAGTCACACATGTATTAGAACAGAGCTGGTCAGTCAGTCCGTATATACAGGGTGTTTCATAATTTAATGCTGATCTCAAAGGGTGATAATTTTTGAATGATTTAAAAAAAAAAAAATATATGAACATAGGTCCGCAACCGCTTCATTTATGAGATAACAAAGAATCAGTTCTTCCCCAATATCTCTAAAACCGCTTTGGGTTTTTCTTTCAATTTTAGTACATGCAAAGTTCGCTTTAAAATACATTTTTCCCATGATGAAGGTTTTCTTAATTTTAATCAGTTGCGTCCCTATTAACATTCCCTGCCATGTTTTTGCCGAGCCATTTTTTTTCTATTCTAATGTTTCATAATTGAAAAGTAATAATCATGTTACTTATTAAATCATTTTATATTAGATATATTATACGAATTGTCTAAATCATATTTTTTTGTCAAGATAGTACTTACTACTAGAGAAATAACAAATGTTTATTTTTAATCCTTCTATGTGGCCTTAGCATTCGCTATAAGCGGAGCTCTTAGACGAGCTGAATTGGTCAGTGTAAAAATATGTGATTTAAATGATGCAACATTGTCATTCATTGTGAAGGTTCAGGTCTATGTTTTTCATGTAGGTCGTCGGAAAAGTATAGTTTACAACTCGTGCGGAAAATGGATATTTTCGTACTAGTTGGACAATATACTATATCCTAACCAGTACGGAAAGTACCTTTTTGTACAACTGCCATTAAAAATGACGTTTTTAATTGACAAGCATGTGAACTAAAAACTAACGTTTTCACATAATGTCTCAAATTTTAACACTAGTGTTAAAAGTAAAATGACCGAAGCACCCTTATAAAATCTACATTCAAAAAGTCTAGTAGGATATCAAATTTCATTCAAGATAAAAAATCTGAAAAAATTACTACCGATTTTTGTAGAAAAAATCTGACTACACCACTGGATTCGCGACATTGTCAAATGGTGTAATTGTGAATTACGTTGAAATGCGTCAATCAGTGAAAAATGAAATTTGAAAAATATGCCGTTTAATCAACGCACCAATTCAATTTCAATTTTTATCAAAATTCGGAATACATCACCACTGTTTTCAGGAGGTCTTGATATATCATTGGTCAAAGTTTCATCGAAATCTATTCATAAATAAGAAAATAATAAGATAATAAAATTTGAAAATTATGTTAATGGAATTTCAGGAAAATTGTCATTTTACATAATAAATTTTCATATTTTTTTTTGTTTATCAACAGATTTCTATGAAATTACAGTCAGTGATAGAAAAAATAATAAAAGTTTTGAAATTGAATTGATGGGTTGATTAAACGGTATATATATATATATATTTTTCAAATTTCATTCCCTTATAACTTTTTTATTGATTGACGCATTTCAACATAATCCACATATGAACCATTTGAAAATGTCGCAAATCCAGTGGTGTAGTTAGAATTTGTCTAAAAAAATCGCTAGTGATTTTTCTATATTTTTTACCTTGAAAAATCAGATTAGTAGGCCCTGGAAGTGAAGATTTATTCATGAAATTTGGTGTCCTAGTAGACTTTTTGAATGCCTACTTAACTGCGCCTCGTTAAAAAAAAACAGTTGTCAATTTAGCGCACTAGATACAAAAATAACTATTTTAAATATACTATTAAATGTCAGTATACTCCCTAAACACTGAGCACTATTGCGGAAAAGTGAACTTTTCCGCAAGCTAGTAGAAAAAAAAATTCGGTCGCTCTTCCCAATCAAATATTCAGGTTTTTTGCGCCTTAATACAACTTTCGATAGATATTTATACAAAATTTATATCGATTGAAGTTTTGTGTGATACTACTTTATTATCACTGAGCAATATTTAAAATGGTGAATGAATTTACGAATATTTACCTGAGAAAGTGATGCCCTTGGCAGTTTTTGGCGGTTTATCAAAAGGATTTGACGCGGAGTTTCTTTGACATTTCAGAATGTCTTGAATGCCGTGATAAGGTCGGATATTTTTGCCAACAATATCTTGATAACGGCGAATAATTCGTGAAAGTAAACGAAAACTTAGCGTCTTCAATATGGAATGTTTTATTGCCTCATCAATAACGAACATGTTTATTGTTACAGACTGAAATAGCAAAACGCTTAAACGCAATTATCGCCCAAGTGCTGCCATTCCTGGCTCAAGAACACCAACAACAAGTAGCCACAGCTGTCGAAAGGGCCAAACAAGTTACCATGACGGAGTTGAACGCCATCATTGGGGTGAGTTGATGTGTGGGGTGTTCTCATGTAATGGGTAGATAGTAGCAGATGGGTAAACATAGGCATAAGTAGAATTTGATTCCATACACGAAGTTATATCGATCATAAAAAAAAAACACGGACGGAATACAGAATCAGTTCGACGAAATATGTAGGCTCATTCTCGACCTTATTCAAGAATCAAAAAGTATCACGCTATTCACGTGACCACTAGAGCCAAGGCAACATTGAAAAGTTACCAACTACTTCTCAGTGCATTTTTAGAATTTTTAGAGACATTAATCTATTGAATTTTCTCTTCTTTCCAATGATGAAAAAAAAAAAAAAATTTGAAGTGGGTTCTATTGTGTCTATTTCTCACCTGTGCCTGTGATAAAATGTACTGCTTCAGTTGATTCTGTTGCATCAGTTTTCTGTGTCTGATCTGTGCCTATATAGCTTATTGAAATGAAATCCTGCAGCTAAGGAAGAACTCACCCTACCTAGATTTATGGTGCTAGTAAAAAAACACTTCGAGTTTGATCGCGGGACACGCACAGAAACATGTTTTGCAAACCCTGTAAAGCGTTAGCTCTGCAGTTACTTTCTGTTATGCAGTCGCTAAGTATGTATATTATTCGATCTTTGTGAAGTAAGCGGCCATTTTTCAGCGGCCGTTTTTTATCTACCGGCCAAACGGCCAATGGTGTCGGGTAAAATTAAAGCTTCGACAATCATCAGGAAATCAAACAAAACTGAATGTTTTGATGATGGAGATGTCACTATATGGATAAACTGGTTCATTTGTAATTGTGATAAACTGCATTTATGGGTTGGTTCACAAAAGTCTACAATTTAAAAAATTCAATTTTTATCCTCTAAAATATTAAGCAATCCGATTATTATTGAAGACGCTTCCAGAAAACTAATTTGGAGTCTGTCTAGGGGTAGGTTGTATTGATCGAAATTTCGAAAAATTTGTCAACCTTCCAATGGTGGCGCACTTGTCTAGAATACCATATAACTGAAATATTGCCATGGTTAGTAACAGGGGCATTGCTCACTACCGCTACTCGTATTTTACTATTTGGAAGCGACAGGCAATCGATATTAATTTGACTGTCATTCGGTCAACGTGTTGTCTCTTATGTCTTTTTTCGGTCGAGTGTCCTACGTCACCACTGAGCAAAGCTTCATTTTGTTATTTTGAAGTATTTTGTTTCCTTTCCTAGTTTTTTATATTAGTAGTTGTTTTATCAGGACATATCATGTGCTCCTAAGAAAAAAGAGCAGGCACAGCTTTTGCGAATGTTACAAGAGGTAGAAGCCGACAATATGTCCAGCATGCACCGAAAATTCAATGTTATGACTCGGTAATAAAATTACCCAGTAATTTGCTACTCGGAGCCCCTCGGCAATTATCAATAGCTGTGCTCTACCCGCACATTTTGAAAAATGTGTTAATCAGCGTCTAAAATATTTAGCAAACTTGATTTTTTGGTACGCAAACACTTCTAGATGACTCAAGAAGAGGACTTAACTTAGAGGTATTGTAAGGGATAGTTTATATTCACTGAAAGTTGAAAAAATCTGTTTAACGTCCTTTTATATCAATCATCTCTAATTATATAATTCTTGAGTCATCTGGAAGTGTCTGTACCAAAAATCAAGTTGGCTCAATATTTTAGAGGGTGTTTAACGAATTCTTCCAAATGACTTATTGAATCATCCCTTAGACGACCTCCAAATCACTCATCTCTTTAACAAAAATAAGGTTGGTTTAATATTTTAGAAGATATATACTGAATTTTATAATCTTCTGACTTTTGTAAATCAACCCATAAATCGTTTTTTTTTTTATTTTACCCGACGCTTCTGGTCGTTTGACCGCTGGATGAAAACGGCTGCTAACTTTACACCGGTCAAATGATATACATATATTATTTATTTTTTAAAGTTCATCTTGGGAAAAATATTTCTAAATCAGTTAGAAGCGTGACTGATGTTCCTTAAACTTAGACATACGGATTATTCATTAAGGAATTGATAACTGAATAAGTAGTTTATCCCTATACTTATCAGTTGTGGTACAAAATATGACAGAATTATTAGAAAAAAAAATTTAAGCTTACCGAATGCTACAATCTGTCCGAATTTGCTCGAAAACCGAGTTTGTCTATTTGTTTTTATGAAACTATTGTTTGAACTCCAACCTTCCAAAAATTGTTCAACATTCAATACTTCAACGTTTTGTTTTCAAGAAATTGCAGTATTGAGAAAAAGGTTTCGATATATTTTTTACTAGCTACGAATTCTGTAGCGAATAATTAATTGGATCTGAATATCGTTGATGAAAGAGACTGAGCATATTACATAATTCGAATCGTCAAAAGTTTTGAAAATAAAAGACAAATTCCTTCCAGCAATGTCTGCTACTGCTACTACCTCATTATATTTTTTGTAATGTTGAATACTTATTGGCAATCAATTTATATGGTTTTTGTTTGTGAAAACGCCTACTCAGTTATCGTTATGATGAAGGTGTAATTAAATTATATTAATATAAATATGGAATATTATGTATTTAATTTTTTATGCTTTTTAGCTTTAGTAACATTGTTTTCCGATTCAGTTTACTTTGAAAAAACGACTATTACTGGAAATAATTATATCATCGATAAATAGTAATGATTCTGAGTAGGTAGATTTTCAATTTGTAGGGATTTAATTGGTGCTACTTATATTTTTATATTGCATGATTCTACTCGATTTGCCATTTGAAATATTTGTATTGCTATTTATGGTTTGTACGCTATTAATTGCTATTTAGTTGAAAATTATCTAATATAAACTTGTAAGTAGTAACTTGATACAATTATTGTGATTTGATTTACGATGGTGTCGGCTAATTTATCCTGAATCTTAATCGTGTTGTTGTTTCCAGCAACAGCAACAACAAGGCCTCCAACAGTTGCTTGTAAGTAGTTTCTTATAGTTGTTTCGATTTTTACAATTTATTTTCTGAAGTGGAACACGAAAGATATTTCATTACTGCTCCAGTCAACGAATGGCTCAAAAGGAGGTGTAGAATGCGTGAGCAGGGACTTAAGCGATTCCTTCAGAAACTTGTTCAAGGTGTTGCGGGAGTGAACATACTAAAAATCCTGGCGTGTGGGAGGTGAGCTGGAGGGGGGATGGTGAAGAAGCTCCTACTTTTATCCACGTTTGGGTTTTTCGCTAAGTTCTCTGAAACTGCGCACCGCAGAGAAACCAAAATGAAAGCTCATAAAATTTTGTGAAACTATATCCCATAAACTTTTTTCAAATTCCCAATCAAGAAACTTTTCAAAAAAAAGATTTTTACCTCACTGAGAAAGAAATTTTCTGATAGTAAGTAAGAGTTAAATTCCTTTCAAGATTATTTATACAGTATCGGAAAGTTTTCATCTTGTGTATAGTGGTTTCATGAGAACGTAGAGAATAGCTTGCTATATGTTGAGAGACCATTACAACTTCTCCTCTACTCGCTGGAAGAAGGGATATCAACGAGCAGTGTGTGCACTGTATCGCATTGCCACGTGGTCAGTTAATGCGTCGGGTGGGGTAACAGGACAGGCGCGCAGTAGTGCGTCTCTCTTATTTATGTGGTATTATCATATTATTGCGTTCCTTGTTGCTCGCGTGGATTTCTGTCTATACCCCAGATGAAAAGTTTCCGATACTGAGTGCACCATTTTAAGATTCTTTTCAACTTTGGGTTCTTCGTCCATGGCATTCTTATCCTCAGTGGTAGGTGGCTCTACGTCGTCGTCATCGTCCTCGTCGTCATCGTCGTCATCGTCGTCCTCGTCAACAGGCACGCCGTTGAGCCATTTCCCATTGCTTTACGTCATCCACGTTTGCACAATCCTTGGTATAGTATTTCTAAAGGGGCCATTACACGGCAGCGGCGTGGGGAGTGACACGCCTGGCAAAGTGGACTGCGGAGAGCCACTCCGATAGAATGCCTGGACGCTAGCGATCTCACGGCCTGTTGATTGAAGTCGGGTGTGGTTCGCGCCGCTAAAGCTAAATTGACTACTGAACAACCGACGAACCGATGCGCCGTTTGACTGTGCACCCTAGTCTCGCCACTCCGCACGCGGCGTGTTTTCTTTGAACTGTGTAAATTTTACCGACAATCGACGGGACCTGACACTCCGCCCGAAACTTGGCACGCCGCACCATTCTCACGGCGCGTGGAGTGTCAGTTCACACGCCAGGCGCGACACTCCACACGCCGTGTAATGGACTCTTAAAATCAATTGCAGTACATAAATACTCTTTTCAAAGCCTTACCGACAAGTTCGTGTTGATATGCCGACACCTCATTAAAATGATAACTCTCCAGCCAAAGATTTTGAATTTTGCCGCACGACAATTAAGTCCTCGTGGACCGCGGCAGTTCTTTTGAATCTATACGAGTTGTAGCAATTAATAATAGATGAACTATACAGCGGCAGAATATAATTTTCAGTAGAATCTGCGGTCCTAGTGGATCTTTTCGTAATTTCCACAAAGGCCTCTCCTACATGTTTAGCTGCGATCTCAGTTGGTGAAAGGGCGCTGATTTCATGCTTAATATTTACCACTGACCTCATAAGCGACTGGAAGCGGTACTGGTTGAGGAAGGCCTGTCTTGCTGGTGCCTCATACCATTTGAGAAAGCATAACCTCCCAGCCTCTTCAATCTCGCCTTCAAATTTGACTGGGGGGAAGACAAGTGATGATTCTGTATAAAGTGAATTGACTGTTAACCAAGACAAAAGGTTATTATGATAATCCAGGTACCAAATTCCTCTCGACCATTATGGTAATACGGATACACAATTGTTATTCTAAAAGTTGAAAAAGATTACTATTATTATTGATATATTCTAAGAGTTCATGATGATATGATTGGGCGCTGGCCTCCCCCAGAAGATTTCGTAAATCTTTTTTTTTTTTCGAAAGCGTGTACATCGAAAACGGTTGGGAATAAAATTGTATGGGCTTTCATTTGGTATTCGAAATGTTTTCTCTACTGCGTACTGTTTTCGAGATCTTAGCAAATAACCCGAAAAAGGTATCTTCTTTGCCCCTCCCTCCTCAGGCTTATTTCCAACATGCCATGATTTTCAGTATATTCATCCCTAAGCAGCTTGAACAAGTTCTTGAAAGAATCGCTTAGGGCCCTGCTCACGCATCCTACACCTCGTTTATTGACTGGACTATACAGTAATAGACTCTTAAGTTAATAAAGATACTTTTCATTTGGGCTCAAGATAAAGCAAAAGCTTCCTAACAGTAATTATATAACATTGATAATCAGAAAGTAATTGAAAAGTTTTGTATAGCGTATGTCTCAAGTGATCTTTTCAACCAACAATACCTTTGAAGACGAATTTATTTCGAAAAAATATTAAAAGAAATATTAAAACATAGAGATCTTCCCTCCAATTTTCTATGAAAAACGAAACATTTTGACTTTATTAATCCTTCAAAGTGGCATATGAGACAATATCTGACAAATATCTGTGCAAGTCTTTCTGGGATGCGTGGCCGTCTGAAGACTGGTTTCAAGGTCCTCCATCAGTGTCAGGATAGATCATCATCTAGGGCATTGATTGTTGTTGTTGTTAAAATTGTTTTACGAACAGCATCAGTCGTCAGAAGTCGAAACTTGTGCGAGCCAAGCATTAACGAGGTCTTACCTTTTAATGTGCGATTCCTAACACCCTTGACATTAACATATTTTTTGCTGTTACTACCTGCTACAGGTGTATGTCACTCTTAAACGCCCCATACACTATGCAATCTGTCGTACGACAAGTTGTACAACCCAAGTAGTTTCGACGGTCGAAACGATAACATAGTGTGTGGGGTTGTCGTTCAACAAATCGAACGACACGGTTGGATCGTATGGAAGTTTGGCAGGTTAAAAATTTGTTGTACAACCGCGTCTGATCTACGACAGATTGCATAGTGTGTGGGCCTGTCGTATCGACACGTTGCAACGACTTCAGAAACACATGAGGCTTTGTTGTTTAGTTGCTGTTTAATTAATATTCGGTGGTTGCTGTATCATATACTTATATTGAATATAGTGAAAATGGACAATATAATCATTAATTTGGGACTGAATAGCCAAGTTTTGCAATATATATTTTTTATTTATTACTTTTCCGTTATCATCCAACAGAATGACCACTACTGCCGCTATAATCTTTTTCGAAATAGTCTTCGCCATGACACAAACTGTATACGAATCGAATTGGTTCCCCAACTGCCAGTTGCAACGACTTGATTGATGTTCAAATCGTTCGTGTCTGTGGGTATTTTACTAACCAACTGGTTGCACAGATTGTTTGTCCAATTTGCAGTAGAACTCGTCGTACGACAGATTGGATAGTGTGTTGGGCGGTTAATAGGTTACATTTTTTTTCTCCAATTCGTCGATATCTAGTAAGTTTTACACCCACTTAGTTCTTTTGGACTTTGATTTGGATTATCTCGTGATGATATGGTGCATTGTCATGGTATAGGTAGTAAAATTTCCACGTTGTTGCCTTATGCTAGTTATAAAGTTCTACGTTGCTGTTTATTTATCGAATCAATTTTATAGATGTTATAAACATATTCAATCAAGTGTTATTGTTCAATTTAAAGCAGTTAATTGAGGCTGAAAGTAAACAAATGAAGTCAACCTGAAATTAATTATTAAATATTTCAACTGAGATGCCTACCATTTTACCAAATAAATTCGTTGTCAAAGTTTGTAGAAGTGGCAAATTCTTCATAAATAATAAGGTTTCGTGACTGTATGTATTTATTTCTCATGTTTTCGGGAAGAAATGGTTTATAAAAACTGTCTTTTTACATAATTCAGATCAAATATGTTTTTTGCCTTCATCAATACAAAGCAATATTATATTCAATATCTAAAAGAAGACTAGGACTCATAGAAACTCTCTTATTTTCTAAATATTAAACAAATAATATTTCATGTTTTCTGATTCACATATTTCATCTTTCGTGAGCCACCTTGTATGATGCGTGTAGAAAAATAAATAAGGGTGTACGACTGGTTGCGTGTTGTCATAAAAACGTTCTTTCTTTGTAGCCTATTTTGTTTGTTGTAGTTTCGTATACTTTGTTATAAATTGCATGAGACCGGGTCGTTAGTGAGGTCGTTTGTAAGAAAGTGTGTTTTAGATTTAACAGATTTCGAGAAAATTGCGGAAAGGAATGTTCTAGAGACAGCTGGTATATGAGGACATTTTTATAGTGTCCTCAAATGATGCTGAAATGGTATATTTTATATCTAGTAAGCCGAACATTGCTCACTTTATTACCACAATAATTGTACTGTTATCATCAATTGCATAATCGTCCTTATGTATAAAACATAGACTTTTTGGAATATTTATATTTTAGGGTATTCCCTTTTCTTTTTACATTGTTTCAAATTCAACTACAATTATGGAATTGTTTCAATACTCTTTTTCAAAAAGTGTCAATTTAAAAGATTGCATGTTTACGAATATTTAAATTTTCTATCATTATTTTATTCCTGTCGACCACCATGGTAGTGATAATGAAATAAATCGTATATTGGTCCTATATATCAAGCGTGAAATAACCGATAAAATTACATTTTTTTTTTTGAGGTAATTGTGGTATACGGTACCTACCATAAAATATTAATGACATTCCAATCTGCAGTGTTCTCTTCTAATGATGGCTGGGAGAATTCATTCTGAGTTGTGTAAATCAGACACCAGTAAATATGCGCTTCATGGAAGAAACTGAATTTTAGGCAAAAAAAATCAACCCACTTACGTAGTTCGGCACGTTGAACACTACTCAACTAGAAAAATCACAAAGCACTGCCAATTTACGAATGCAGGGCTCTACAAAAGCAACATTGCTATATCATCAAAATATTTCAAATGAATTGTAAACTTTTAGAATACGCAGAGAAAACAATTTATATGTTTGACGACGATGAGAGAGAAATAGAGGAATTTAGTAGATCATGTCCTTGAAAAAAAAATAAAAGAAATGAAAGTTCTTTAAAATTCCGTCTCTGTTGTGAGGGAAACCAATATACGTATAAATTGTTGTGTTGGCAATGAAAGAAAATTCTTAAATTTTACTAAAATGAAACACTTTCCGTTGTTTATTGTTTTGATTATTATATCTACCCTAGATTTGATAATGAATAGCGATTATTTTGGTACTCACTGAAGCAACACTATTATTTCTAGTCGAAAAAACCCGACAAGATTGTGGATAACATTATTTATAAATTTATCGTATCATTGAATATTAATTAAGCTTCCTTCAAGTTAAATCACCATTACAAATCATTAATATCATAGCAACACAATACATTATAGGATATTCTCATTTCATCGCTATTGAACGCATTTCATTGGGAATTTTAACGTTGTTATGTGGGATATACAATATTACCAAATATTACCTCATTCTGTTCTTAACGTGAATATCCTAATAGTTACAATATAATACGTTAGTTACTTTATAATACCCTAGGTACCAAATAGCACGCTGAAATGCCAATAACGTGATACGATAAAGTTTTGAATGTAACTTGATTATTATGCAATTTAAATGAATCTCGGAAGTTGCACATGCGACTCCGTGCAGAGCGCCTCGACGCCTGGCAACATCCTTGATTATTATAAATCGCATAATAATCTCGTTACATCAATAGCTATGTTACCATGTTTTTTTAACTCGCCTTCTTGTATGTCTGTCCGTGTGGAATTTTGTAATTGATTTTGAACTAACTTCCCGATGAGCTAGATAATTGAAATTTGAATCATTGCTCAGAAGTGGATGACAATGCATGAAAATGTGAAAAAACTTTTACTAAAAACAATAATAATAATCTACTGAAAAAAACGCGATTTTACTTAATAATAATGATGATGTGAATTTTTGGATCTCGGAAATGGCTCCAACGATTTGGATCAAATTTTGTATTCAGAAAAGGTTTTGCTTTTTAAGTTCATCCATTTAGTCGTCTTCACCAAAAAAATCGCGATTTGACTAATGATAATAATGATGATGTGAATTTTCAAATTCTATTTTCACTAACTTTCAAACATCCGAATAATCTGAAATTTGACACACATATTATCAAAGAAAGACGCGATTACAAGAATTTCACAATGTTAATGTAATAATGATAACAATATAAATAATAATTCAACTTTCACCCTCTACTAATCCTCCGAATGATCTAACATTGGGCACACATTTCCAGAACCGATGACAATACAAGAATTTCATAATATTAATGTAATCATAATAATAATATTGATATAATTTAATACAAGCAAATGAGCCTGATTTAGTCCTCCTCGACCATCATAGAATATCCTATTCATATTTTCGAACAAAAATCATTTCATTCTTATTTATCATGTGTGTATCTTATTAGGTATATTTTTTTATATGAATCTCATCATGGGTGATGAAAAAAGTGAACCGATGATTTTATAATGAATATCCATGATTATCCGGTTGTAGAAATTCCGCAGTGAATGATTACCTGTCATAGAATATATTCATGTATTCCAAAAATAAGTTTCTGTATTTTCAAGTATTGTTTTACTCATTACTCAATATACAGAGTGTTTCGTGATTCAGAAAAAAAAGTTTTAAAGGCCTGGGGTCAAAATGAGACTTTTTTCACTCTCTGAAAACTACAGACATCGCAAGTGGCATAAAAAAAATAGTAAATCTTGAATTATGTCTACAGTCATCTAATGTTCAAAAAATGTACAGGCCTTTGATTTTTTACACGCTCTAGTCATTTCTTACTTCAAAAATAAGGTAACTAATTCAAGGGAGTGAATGGGGGTTGCCTACAGTTTTCATGGCCAAGATTTTTGACGATGCATTTTTTGAATCAGATATCCATTTTTGAAAAAATTGCTGGTAAATAAGAGGAAAATAATAAAGAAAGAAACTTTAATACTCAATTGGCTATGACTTCTTTTTTGACGTTTAAATTGTAAAACACCACTTTGTTTTACTAGTAAGTTTGAGTTTTTCCAGGGTTGACATCTTTTCGTGGTTTTTGGTAAATTGTACATTTTTTTGTCTTTAGCTTGGAGGGGTGTATTTTAGAACTCATGTTTATGGGTAAAACGTTTTATTTCGACCCCAGAAATACGTCTTTGAAATATTTGTATTGAATTTTGCAACACCTTGTATGTATATATGGGTTCTTGCTCATTTCATCAATCTGAAATTTATTCAAAAATTTATTATTCTTTTTTGTTGATGAAAATTCCTTCTATTTATTTTTAAAGTATGTTGGTAACATGGTATTTTTAAAAACCAATGAAAATCATTCCAGTTTAGTGAAACTATTCAATACAATTACATTTGATGCACCCTTGCCCCCCATGAAAGAAGAAATTCTGTCGAAAGTGTAAACTGTCGATTCTTTTTAAGGCATAATTAATATGGGTATTCAGTGAATGATGAAAGAAAGTAAAAGAAAATAAATGCTTACTTGTATTAAATAAGTGAAATTATTGTTTGTTAAACTGCCCCTTTTAGACTTTCGCGTAGCGTTACCCCACCGTCAAACTACGTAAGCGGCAATAACAACTTTCGTGAAAATCAGTGGATCCCGTAAAGCGCATATTCACCATAATCCCATTTCACCAATAGATTAACATATTTCTATTAATCCAGCAGCAAATTCACGCCCAGCAACTGCCGCATGGCGCCCACGGACCCGGCATGCCCATGGGCCCTCACCCGGGCCTACCAGGGATGGGTCCAGCTGCCGGCCTGCTGGGATTCGGAGCCGGATTAGCTGGAGGTGTACCGGGGGCACCGGGCGGTGCGCATCCTTCGGTGGCCAGCGGCGCGCACCCTCTCCTGAAACCCGCCGACCTACACGCCAGGGATCCCCAGGATCTGAAGCGGCCTGGTAGCACGAATGCCGAAGAAAGACTGGTAAGTTTGTGAAACAACTTTTCAGAACCACTTAAATAATAAGTATTTACTTAGGAAACATTACAATCTGATGAAATGATCATTGAGTAATTTTGTGCCAGCCTCATTTACTCATTTTAACATAATGAAATTGAAGTTTCAAAGCAGTTTTCAGGCCCTAATAATACTTAGTTAACACAAAGTTTGACATGTTTACTTAGCCACCAGGTGCTCTGCTTTTTTCAGCAACCAATTTTACATTATTAACCTTTTTAAAAACTTTAACATTTACTGGATTCCACAGGCTCGTTCTGGTCCAGTGAGTTGCTAAGGCGCCTGCTCTCTCATTACAGGGGGCCTCTGTAACACGGTACCCAGACAAGTTTCACCTTGATCTGTATTCCTAGGTCATTAAGGTTTTTGTGCCTCTCCAAAACCAATTTGGAAGAAAACCTGCTTGTTCATATAGCCTTTATTGCCATTTGGTCGGAGTAAATGAGTATGGGTTCGTTTCAAGGATCCCTACTTAGAATCTCTGCTAACGAAAATAGCCATTATCTCTGCTTGGAAAATAATATAGAAGTTAAGGTGCCAAGAATTATACTATTTTTATGCCTCGATATTTTCCCATGTAACACAGTACCTACCTCATTGCTTTGTCTTAGAGCCAACCGTATACCAGATTTGACCTCTTGACAGCATCGATAGGGTTCTTGTGTAATAGCAATTTATGTTCCATCAAAGGAGTAAGTTGTTAGTACTCATTTTGTCCGACAGCGTCTCAGATGTGTTGATTTTGATGAATGTCCTTCATTTTCTTGGAGGGGCCTAAGTTATTGTCTCTTCATTAGCTGAACCACAGTAGTGTGAAGGCTTCGGTCCTCGCCTCAACTGTAATATGCAGATGTATGAGCCGAAGGTTCAGAATCACCTCCAGGCTAACAGTTGATGGTGCTGGACATGGCAGCAGTGACTCCGAGCATGGTCAGTCTTTGTGAGCTAGCCAGCCTCCCTCTGGTTGTCAGTTGCTCTATTTTCATCCACCACAGCAGGGCTCTATAAGTTAACGAGGACCTCACCTATAACTTGATTTGTTGACGTCGAATAGGTGTGGTCTGATGAATGTTGCTGCCACATCACATTTTTTCCTGTTTCTAATGTGTTATTGTGACTGTAACATCAAATATACGTTGAATATAGGTAAATACTGAACATCGCATTGGTGCAACATTGTTACATCACATAATTCTTGATGTCACACGATGGTTGGCCGGGATGTTGATATTTAGAGGAAAGACGGGAACTGTCCATTCAACATCCAATGTTTTCATTATCTTCTCAACAGAAACAGAAAACTTTTAAAATGAACTCAGTCTCAAATTGTGTTCATCAATATGTTCACCTCTCTGGAAGATAGTAAAATACAAACCATTTATGATAAGAAAAAATATGTACGGATGGGTTAGATCACGGATACCTACCCTGGGAGAAAGGGTGCCCCCGCACTCCATCCCTGTACACATTTACAAAATAGGACTATGTGAAAACTTCTCCTTTTGTAGAATCTACAGAAATTACAGAAACAGGGAATGACACAGAACAAAAACAACAATAATACAAACAAGGTTTTTCAGGGATAATAATATTAGAACTAAGAACTGTATAAACACAAAACACAACTCACCCTAAATCAAAAATTGCTCCTTCCCTGGGAAGCTACATCATCATAAAGGTACCCTCATTTATTGTATTGTCACAGATGAGAGCAACTATATAGATGCCAAAGATACGTCGGTTTCTTTGATCCTTTATTCCTCAATTAGAGTGACCTACTTGGGACCCTAAAATATCTTAATTATACACAGAAATACGTTATGCTGCTATTCGTGGAATTATACACTGATAAAAATCTTATGGTTCGAGAAATCGGAATTGAATGAACTTTGAAAGTCATATTTATTAAAGAATATTTGAACAAACGGTTATAGATACGTAAACTAGATCAAGCTTTTCAACAAAAGAACAACTTTTCAATATAGTTTTTTTTTATTGGCTAGATTATAGATTATATATTAGGGACTTTCGTGCTACAAGCCTCTACACCGCGACCTTTTTAGAGTTCTTTGTCTAGCCCTGTCTTCTTTACGAGACTCCACAGGCTAGTTTTTAGAACTCACATGAATCTGGGAGCTCTTGGTTTTTCTTCTCCCAGCGTTAGAAACCTTTGCCTTGACAAGCCCTCGCAGTGGCATAGTATGTGTTCTGATGTTTCCTCTTCTTCCTGACAAAACCTGCATAGCATTTCTTCTGCCAGGCCTATTGTACTCATATGTTTGTTGAGCCTACAGTGCCCTGTAAGAAGTCCTACTACTATTCTAGTACTGATCCTCTTCTGGCTTAGTAGATAGTCTGTGAATGTTGGCTGCGGTTGTTTGATAAACTCTTTGGCCTGTCTCATCCTTGGTGCATTGTTCCACCATTCTTGAGACTTCTGTTGAATCCATGATTTGGTGTTTGTTTTTAGTACAGCTTTTGCTATACCGCAATACGGTTCTGGGCCATTCAGGGCCTTACTTTTTATTGGCTAATTTGGTAATGAGTTCTAGTACTTCGCCGTTCGTTACGAAAACACACCCTGGAAAAAAACCTTCGTGCCAATCTCGATTATGGTGTTAGAGGTGAAACGTTTATTGATATTTTATTCATTTGGCTCAGTGTCTCGGCCGTCGAAATACTAGACTCGGTTCGATTCCAGCTCCAGCTTAATTGTATCGGTATCGATAGACGACCACACGCCTTATCGAAAAGGAAGTATTTATATGAGTTGCCTGGATACCAATATGGAAGCCTGCTTTCTTGGATTGTGCATCGACCACCAGTTTTTGGGACAGGTCTTTAATAATAATAAGCCGTGATAGGAACCGAATGCTGCAAAAAAGTCACTGGTGAGGCGAGTGAGAAGCATCGTATAGAACTCAAAGTTCTGCGAAACTCCTTCTCACTTCCGCACACCGCTGATCAGGTGAAATCCTTCTGGAAGAATATTCATGAACATCGTCAACCACTGAATTTTGACACTCCAGCCCTAGCGATGTTTGATACTTCCTGTAGAGGTCTTCGAAAGCCAGTGCTCAATGAACTGCGCAACCCAATAACCCCGAAAGAAGTTCGACGAGCTCTTCAGGGCACGAAGAACTTGGCTGTCCTCGGTCTTGATAGACTGGTCATCTACTGGTGGAAACAATTTCCTAGCATCCATCACCATTTGGCCAGAGTTTTCAACATGCTGAAAGGGGACCAGCAGATTCCAGACTGGTTTGTCGAGTAGCGAACTGTGCTGATCCCAAAAACTGAATAATATAATAATAATAATAATAATATTTACTCGCTCTTGTACATGCAAATACTTACCGCATTTGGCCACGTATACGAATGGATATATGAGCAAAGGGGGTCGAAGAAGGGAGTGGCTGGGAGCAAGGAGAATCTGCTCATCGAAGTGTTACTCCTGGCGAAACGAACATCTTCCGAAAAAAGCAGGAAAGACGGATGAAATATAGATTTCCTCTTTGAACTCCGTAGACTCTACCTAGACCGTTCTGTAAAAATTATTGTTCAGATAATAGGGTCCCATGGCGGTGTGATTCATTCGCTACTGTCGAACTTAAAAAAGGGTCTGACTGAAAAGTTTTAATTTTAATTTAAATAATGACTATAATGCCCCCTCGTAAACACTCATAGAGTATACCCAAAGCCATTGCCAGTGCAGGTAGAGGACGACTAGTGTTATTATCTGTCGTGGCACTCCGGGGTTACAAACTAATTTTTGATGGCGAATTCAATTTTCATCTGTAGGAAACCTACATTGTTCACGTTCCTTCCGTGTTACAAAGGTTGATACGGAAATCTGGAAAAGAAATCTACATTTAAGAAGGGTAATATTATTTCCCAACAAATTAATTTTGTGAAGTAGAAATAGTATTGGTGTTATTGGATCTCTGCATCGATCACCACATAGATATATATTTTTGACCGAAAACAAATTAACAAATCACACAACTTATGAGGCCAGCCATAAGAAACAAACTACTGTAATGTTGATGAAACGAATAATTTCCTTTTCCCACACATTCCCACAAAGTAGAATATGAGGCAAATATCTGACATAAAACATCTACTTCCCCTCACAGACATTGAATTATATCTGCATTTTACTCTCCTTGTAATCTGTGTTAAGGAGGAGTGATTTCTGCTCGACCTGCAGGTGACGCTAAAAAGAACTTGTTATAAGTCGCAGCTTCTTTCGTAGGTCGAAACTTTAATATTACCTGACCTATTCCAACACTACTGATGAGAACCTTGGTACATGCATATATAAATGAAGGATGATGTTTATTTTATTACAAGTAGCACTGTAGTGTTCTTCTTGAGGAACATGGCACAAATGGGTGTAAGACATTTTTCAATGTACTCATGGGGAAGTAATTGTTCTTTATAAGATATTTGCCTCATAATTTACTCTTTGTGGAAAAGTGTGTATAAGAGGGTATTTCGACTTTGCCGAAATTGTTCATTTTATTCACATTTTCTTAACTCAGAACTGTCTCATATTTTTAGTTGTTTCTCTCCTCTCCTATTGTTGCATTTTCCTTGATTGGAAAAATTACATCCTTTCATAAATTGACAGATATCGAGACTAATTAATAAAAGGACAGAATTTTTTTCAGAACTCCGTTTCGCCCGGAGATAGAGATAAATACAGATCAAGATCTCCAGCCGAAGTCGATCCAATCAAAAGGAGGAAAGAAGACAAGTTGGGACACGTGAGTTCAACATTAATCTTATCTATTGAATACACCAAGAGACTGGATATGTGTCGTTTGTTCGAAAGTTGTAGACGATGATGTAACTTGAGTAAATTTATTTCGGACATTTTGT
The DNA here is from genome assembly GCA_958298965.1 of Chrysolina haemoptera. NCBI lineage: Eukaryota > Metazoa > Arthropoda > Insecta > Coleoptera > Chrysomelidae > Chrysolina > Chrysolina haemoptera. The sequence goes on along the minus strand of OY282585.1, from coordinate 37,470,619 downwards.
ATTATTTACAATGTTTCAACTGTTTCTATCCGCAGTCGTCTTCAGGTGATTACTGGCAAGTTTGGAAAGGTTTACAATCGTTTAAATACCATGATAATTTTGATCATTATTTACCGAGTTCTGTCTCACCTAATTACTCGTTTCCAGTTTTTTCTACCTGCTACCTGCCCATTGTTAATTAGGATGACATTTAATTCTTCTATTTCCCCCAAGCCCATCAATGAGCGGTTTCCAAACGTTTGTTTTCTCCACGATAGATTGACTGAACGGTCCGTAAATTTTCTGATCCAGTGTTCCTCCCTATGTAATGCTCCCACATGCTTCCATTGAATTTAGTGATGTTTTTCCACACAAGGACACTTTGTTGACATCATCATAGGGGCATAAAATTACAACCTGAATATCGTCAGCTTTGATGTAAAAAGCCTATACCTACACAAGCGTGCCCATTGGGGAATTTATTGATATAATTAAATAAAAATCCGAGGATGACGAACAATACACGAGAGAGCTAATTTACCGATTCCAGTAGTCGAATATATGGGATATTGGACGGCTGTGGTGTCAATCAATTAGAGCAAGAAGGATTTTCCCCTTCACCACACAAGTAAATAAATTCCTAGATGCGCACTTTGATAACCAAGTTACCCTCATCAGTAGGAATTTACTTACCTGTGTGGTAAGAGGAAAATACTTTTTGTACTCGATTCCAGTAATATTGGAACTATTAGAAATATACCTCCATAATTCCTAATTCCAGAAAAAATGCCGATTCTTTGCCAAAATGGATGGATTTCCGATGGGGTCCTCCCTATCCCCAGTCGTTGCCAACGTTTACATCCAACAAGAAAATTGAGATATGTTGACGATACATTTCAACGATTTCTATCTGATATTAATGGCATAAGGGATAATATGAATGGAGAAGGAAGTCAACAACTTAATACCTTTTAAGTACGTACAAGTTGAGAGAAGAAGTGATTCCATTCATACATCGGTTAACAGGAATGTGACTCACACTGAACAGTATTAGGCTCTATACCTAACTACCCAAGTTCAACGAAGAAAAGAATCGTTATGACACTCGTCAAGAGAGCCGTGATGATATGCAGTGATCAGGAAGCACTACAAACCGAACCGACTAATATACGGAGTGATTTGTTCCAAAAACGAAGATTTGATAAGGCAGGTCAACAACCAAGAAAGAACAACCTGGTAGTCCACCTATCGTACATCAAAGGAATCTCTGAAAAGGTTAAAAGGATTGGGAACCAATACAACATTAAAAGCTTCAAATCCGGAAATACGTTGAGGGGTTTTCCAAAAACAAAACCGGAAAATCCCACCACCTTCTCCAAGTATTGCACCTATGAGGTTCCATGCGAATGCAGACTCTCGTACATAGACGAAACCAAGATAACTCTAGCAGTGAGGCTATAGAACGTAAACGCTTCACGCAGCGAGTCGATACGTCAGAATCCGGTATCGCATACAATGTGTGGAAAGACATCCAATTCCATGGAAGAATGCGGGGGTATTATCTACATAGGGAGGGATACTGGTTCAGAAGACAATTATTCAAAGTTATATGTTATTGATATAACAAGAGGTTGGTTATATCCAAGCCAACGGAGCCTTCAGTCAACCCAGAGTGAAGATTAAAAACGTTTGGACACCGCTCATTGTGTTTTTTGGTGGGAATCGGAGAATTCAATGTCATTCTAATTAACAATGGGCAGGTAGCAGGTAGAAAAACTGGAAACTAATAATTAAGCATATCAGAACTCATTAAGTAGTAATTAAGATTACCATGGTATTTGAACGATTGTAAACCTTTGGAAACTTGTCTGTGATCACCTGAAGACGACTGCAGATAGAAGAAGTTGAAACGTTGTGAACAATACAAATAAGACGAAAATTTGGTTAAAGTGATCTGTAACAATTAGTAGTTTGTGGAATTCGTATCTTGTCAATCATGGTGACAGTGCATTCATAGTTCTACTTTTCTTATTATCTAATAATAATATGAATTCCCTAGTGAGAAATAACGTCACATTATCTCCCAATGAAATAATACCTCACTTCTGCTCCTCTTTTGTTACTGAAGATCCTAACTTTTTCCGCCGGAGTGAAAATTATATTATTTAGATTGCTCTTCCCTTGAATATAATATTTCTAATTAACACTTTTTTAATGTTGGCATCATCTTACATTCACAGATATATAAATTGATCACTTAAAAAATCGCAAAAACATTATTTTCTCCTATTTTATATAGGAAACATTAGGGCAAAATAAAAGGGTCAATCAATTCTCGAACTTGCTGCCAACTCCGGCGGAATATCTGGAGTAGAAAACCAGAACTTTTAAAAAAGACCTATAAATTTCGTTCAGAGACATTATCTCTGGTATTAGATACCGAGAAAAATAGCTGATATTTGTTTGTTCCAGAAATAAGACAGTGATGAATGGAAGAGTGATATTTTAGGTTTTCTGTGGAAAATTGAAAGCTCAAAGAGTTTGATAAATTAGAAGTTCTATTGAGTTTGATATATTGAAGAGAAACAGTTGGTATGGACCAGATTTAACATTCTCAGAATATAATTTTTATTGGTTAGAATTGTTGCACTGAGAAAACTTTATTATCCATTATTAAAACTTTGGTATTGGCATTCAATAAAAAGCACCTGTATTTGGGACTGGGTCTCACTTTAATTGCCACTAGGAAAAAAATACCCAGTCAGTGTTCAATTGCCACTGAAATTAATATATAAGTCGGTGCTACTATCAATTAATGAAGTATTTTTGATTTTAGTTATATAAGTTAACAAAATAGTATATGTTTTTTATATGAAATATCTCATTTCAAGAATAAAATACTGATATTACAAAGTACAAGTGCGAAAGTCCGAATTTTCCAACAAAATTTAAAATTTTCTCAACAAGTTTGTGGACGTTCTACGGTTTCGGCGTTCAATATGTGTAAATTCATTTTAAATGAATGGGTAGAGTGAAAGTAATACTTCACAAAGATTTTTACACAATACTAACATTTGATGCTAACAGCTGTTTCGACACACTGTGTCATCTTCTGAGCCAGTTATAAACTAACCTAATTACAGAAGGTCATCTCCTTAAATATATAAATGTAAATATAAATGTTAGTATTGTGTAAAAATCTTTGTGAAGTATTACTTTCACTCTACCCATTCATTTAAGTTTGTTCATAGAAATTTTCAGTCATGAAATAAGCCAAAGAATTACCTCCTTCCGTCTGTACATGACATTTTGGAACACCTTGTATATCATAATAATTTTTTAGAAGACGAAGGAATACCCAGAGAATCGCCTGTCGCACAAAATTTCTGTGTGGTAGACAATTTAATACGAATAAGAAAAAATAAATAAATTTCATAAAAAAATACATGGTTAATTTTATCAAAAAAATTCTAGTATATAAATCAAACTTTTAATCAATATATATATATATATTCCTATAAATGATTTGAAACCTGTAGACAAACTCGTCTCTAATCTCTCAAATATAGTGAAAGTAAGTGAACAGTGGGAAAAAGGCTCCACTGATACAGCCACAAAACTTCTAAATGGGCCCAAACCCAGGTATAATAGAACACGATTCTGAACCTTCATATCTTCAATTTTGTCTTTCAAATCTCGTTCTTGTATTGATCGTATAATAAAGTGCTTAGAAAAAGGTGCCATGTGAACTAACAAGAAACGCCCCACCGTTGAAGAATGCTATTAAATTCCCTTTTAGGTAATATGATACGAACAAAGCAATAGCTGGAAATTGTAGGACAGGGTCGGATTTATGTTTATTTGATAGTAAATCATCAATAATTTTTCTTGACGCCGATGTGATTTTTCAACTATTTAAAGGATGTGTTTAAAAAATACTGACAACCAATGAAAACTTCAACGAACTGGTAATTGAGAGGACTTTTGTTGGATGGATCTGGAAATGTAGAATCTTCAGTTTCCAGTAACCGAATATGCACACATACATATTATATAAGTATATAGGCAACTAAACCAATTATGAACTCTTTTAAACAGATTCATTCAAGTTTAGTATTAGTTATAATCAAATTTTAATACTATGGCATGAAAAAATGCATGTAATATTATATGGAAGCTCGTTCTATTATCAGATACAACACAGCAACAAAAAACGAGGTGAGAACAAGTCTATTCGTCAGTGAAGAATATACATTCAATGTGTTTGTAACTTCAAACAGGGGCGTAGGGTAAGTTGGTACCCCCAATCGCCCCTTCCCAACTTTCACGCCACTGGATTAATATCTTTTTCTTAATCCCCAATATCTCCGGTACAGAAAAGGGATAGGTTTCGTTATCAAAAATATAAACGGTTTGAAGTTGAAGTTGAATGAGTGCGTGTGTATGTGATATGGATACTCATTATTGATTATTTTGTTAGTTGCCATGTGAATTTTGAATATCGGGATATACTCATTGAAAAGTATGAAATCTGTTGGTTATATCGTTATAAATAGTTACCAACACATTCCTTTCAAAAATCAGGAGATTTTGATACGCACGCACTTATTCAACTTCAAATGTCTTGAAAACTGTTGATATTCTTGATAACGAAACCTATCCCTTTTTTGTGCAGGAGATATCGGAGATTAAGAAAAAGACGACGAAACCGATGACGAAACCGATATTAATCCAGTGGCGTGAAAGTTAGGAGGGACGATTAGGGGTTTAATGCTTTCAAGTGACATACCAAATTTCATTAAGAAAAGTTTATCCGTTATGGAGTTATTTTGGAAAACAAATATTTTTTTGTCACTTTCAACACCCCGTAACTTGATTATTATTCATCTTAGGGTATATGTTCATTGAAACCACAGAACCACCCCCGCGCCAGTTGTCCCAAGAACTGGCTGACTGATGGCAGGCTATCAATATTCAACCTATTCATGACCTAATATCACTATATGAGCCTTTATAAAACTGTTGCATTTTTGGTCCCTCGGCTCTTGGACTATGAGGAATCCAAAATTCTTGAAACATAACTGATCTCCATATTCTTATCGTAGTAGTCATCGTAGGCATGAGCAAAAGATATATAAGTGATTAACTACAACTTGATTTTCAAGAAAAAAATTAAATCCCAAATGATAATTCATAGAAAGATACGGAATATCAGAAAGAATGAAGGTACTAGCTATGGTTATGATTGGCATGAAGAAAGAAAGGTGCTAGTTGCCGATCAAGATTCCTCAACTGAAGATGACGATGATGAATGTTACGTTCGCGAAATTAAAGCAAGGGATGATTCGAACGCAGGGACACAGAAATTCGAAGTGCGAGCTGTGAAGGCAATCAACCTGAATAAAGCAGCTGACGTCAAATGAATTGCGAGCTAGGTAATTAAGTATTCAGTGGTAAAAATCATGAACATTTCAACATTTTGGGAACTTTTATTTCGAGTTTAGTATACAAAAACAAAGATATAGTTGAGAATGAATTCGTGTCTGAATATAATGATGTGCCATGGCTAAGTAGAAAGTACCGTTGAAAAATTGAACCAGGTGAAACTTGGAAGGATTGGGTTATATGATGATAGAAATAAAAAAAATGCCGAAGTGAAGGAGAAACATTGCATGATATACACGGCATCCCAGTAGATCATCCGACACATTTGTATGATCCGATGGTCGTTAGTACTAAAAAGGTGGTGATGTAATAATATAATTGAATTTTCACTCGCAGAAGTGCTTTTGTTCAGGAAGTTAGACACTAAACATGAGTTCTGGCAACTAAATTTGGCTGAAGAAAAGATTTCTCAACATGCAACTCTATTTGAAAGATTCTAATTTTGGAAAATTTCATTCGGAATCACATCAGCACTGGAAGAGTTTCAGAAGGATCAAACATTGCTTTTCATATAGATGACGTATTCGGCTGGAGCAGAGCTACGTTAGCATATGAAGAATATCTAAAAGATGTTCTTGACTCTAAATAATCGTAAAACTGAATTTTTTGAGCAGTATGTCGATTTATTATTACCTGATATCAACAAAATGAAAGCTATCGCAGAAATGGAAGCACCTATAAACATCAAAGAAGTACAACGATTTATATATTTCTTACTAAATTCATACCAAACGGTAGTGAAGGCACCTATTAGAATCTTCTTAGGTCTAAAAACGCCTTTGTTTTAGGACCAGCACTGCAACCCACTGTTCAAAAAGTCAACGAGTTGCTGACTGTTTCACCTTGTTTAACAATGCATTGAAAAAATCTACAATAATTTTGTAAAACTTCAACTCTGGTCGTATAATCTAATCCAATTGTATTTTTACCAAGAAAGTTTTGGGGTAGTTTTGATTACTTTCATTCTCTATGTTTTTTGGGGTGCTGAATCCGAATCTGAGGTTTGCTAACAAATATTCGTGACGGAAAAAAATGCAAAAAAACCTAAAAAATCTCTTTCTTCTGCGGTTTATTGCTTATAAGTTGAAAACTACAAATTTTTCGTTGATAACCTTTCTCTTAGAAATGAAAGAGCATACAATTTTCTACAAATTTTACCGTACAGTTTTTTTCTACTACGAACCATTCGGGCTCAAGAACTACTTGTCAATTGGCATAGTTCAGCTGACTGGGGAAAATCCCACTTTTTCACTACAAAACTCTAATTTATTATTGAAGTTAATTAGTGGATTCCCCCAGTTCTCTGCGCATACCATATTTAGATCATACAATAAAAGTACGGGTCACTTTTTCAAAAATTACAAACAAGTTATTTAATGAGGTCCAAAATCGTACAAAACTTCAAATTCAGACAAACATCTTAAAAAATATTTCAAATGATTATTATAAGAGAGGCCCGTGACTGAAATATGACACAGGTAGAGCCTTGAGAGGGCAGTAGACGAAGTGAGTAAGGCAAAAGTCGAAGCCTACGAGGAAAGTTGTCTTGAGAAAAAAAAAGGCTCAAAATAACAAAACGGTCTGGTGGAATGAGCATGTAGAAACCCTTGGAGGTAGGGCGCGGAAGCTTTTCAACGCAGTAAAATTTAACCAATATTGGACCACATAAGCTAAACTCACGCAGTACAACGAAAAAATTAGTAAGGTCAGAAGACAATCGTGCTCAAGAATCCATAAGGTTTTTGCCAAAGAAGATACTGTAAACCAAATGGGTTTCTTGAAAAATAATGACAACGCCTCTACAACAACATTCGAGGACGGTATAAGGATGCTCACAGAAGCACACTTTCCATCCAAACAGGTGACTATTTGGAATGGAGGCTTGCTACGGAAATACCGAGACCAAATAGTATCAGGTGGGCTATCAGTAAAGAGATAGCAAACGCTCTAGTAAAAAAGGGGTTTCTCTCCTACTGTGCCAGTGGATAAACGCTAACTTTAAAAACATCAGGGTCATTACATTACCAATCCTTCGATTGAAACTGTTCCAATGACGAACAAGAGTACTTTTAGTTTTATTACAATATAATTCCTTGAGAAAATCACTAAAAATGCCATTAAATAGTCAATAAGAGTTTTGTTGTGAAAAAGTGGAAGTGACTCCAAATAAAAGGTAAACATATCTTGGGTGTTGCCAAATTGAGTTGAACTCTCTGGCTGCGCTCTTTCCTCCGCATCGCGCTATTTCAACGCTCATGTCGACATATGTAAGGTGAATTCACAGTTCAAGAGGTCGACTGGTAGCCACTTCTGAATAGAAACCACAGTTATTTTAAACAGTATTCTGAAGCACTAATGAAGGGACCCCAATACTATGAGAACTTCGAGGAAAAAAACGATACATAAATCAGATCCTTTCCAGATTTGATCAGTCCGATCCTGCACGAATCTCTTGCAGGATATGACAGGGATGACGCTTGCAAAACGCCGAGAATCAAACGAGCGACTGAGCGAGATGAGAGACGGCACGGGAACAGGATTGCCACCGGGCGAGAATCGTCATTTATTTATAACCCCTCGGGCGGCTGCTTTATCCGTATCTGTTAGTGATCCCCGACGTGAAACATGGCCGACCACACTTTTGTCATCATTGCAGCAGACTTGACAAACAATCCGACTCTCGCGTGGTGTACTCCGCCTTTCCCTTTGCGTTCTCTCTCCTCTTCGTTGTCGTCGTAACGGTGTTCCGGTCCGGCTTCGTTCCCCACTCGCATTTTCGTCGCTCGAATTCGTCTCGTGAATTGGGAGAAATTTGAGTGGTGAATTGGTGGAATTAGTCCGCCGTTTATGATAACTCTGAACAAACAGGAAATGGGAGAATGTTAAAAGTTATCGCTTTTTTTATTTCGAATGAGTTTATGAGTTATCGGGTATACACCGGGTGTCCCAGATTTAATGAAAGGATCAACGAGAGGATCAAGTTCGAAACGATGAAACGAAATATTTAGCTGTCAGAATTGTGATTTATCCTACTGAGTGAAATTTATTATCACCATTAAGCCATTAGAGATACAAGAGTGAATATAAGAGTTTCACTTTCCGCAGCCTCTTCTTATTTTTTGATGAATACATTTCGTTACTCTGGAAATTCATAGCCATGCATGTAATTAGACTCCGTGACGATCAAGTCAGAAAACCCCAGAAGATAAAACGAGGGATTGATATAATACAGTCAATTTTTGCACACCTGCACACCATGGAAATAAATAGAGAAACCGTGGAGTGCCGACTTGCGGTGACGAGGAGGAAACATCATCTTCGAATGCAGTGCGCTGCACAACATGCGCAACAGAATATTCTGACAGATCAACCTAGAAACATGCATGAATCCGAAACACCGAGTAAATAGGCTACTGAACTTGGTGAAAACACAGGCCTATTTAACTAGGAACCACTGACGACAAAACAATACAGTAGACCCTAGCTGGTTTCAATGTTAACAACCAACCAACCTTCTTCTCGTAGTCTTTGCATATATCATTTTCATATTCATTAAATCAGTTTTGATACAACATTATTCATGTGTCTTTATCCTGAGAGACTATTACCTTCATGTAGGCAATAATGATACATTTGGTAATATGGCGTTTACATTTTTAATTTGTATCTACTATTACCCCAAGATTTTGTGCTGAACTGGAACAATAAGATCATCAACGATGTTGGTTTTACGGGTAGTTTTACGGGTAATAGCAAGATCGCTGATTACATCTTGAGAACCAAAGAGCAATAGAGAAGTTTTAATAAGTAGCATTAATATGTAGTGAATGCCGTCTACAGATGGTTATCAATGATTCGGTGCCTTCATATCGTTATTCATGTTCATGTGGTAGGAAAACAGATGGAATTGCGTATCGCCGCGTCAGTATAAAGTTTAATAGGAGACTTCGGGTCAAGTTGCCAACCCACAAAATTTTGAAATTTTCTATCACTGGGAAGGGAATTTTCAGAACAAATTTGTCATAATCAGGTTAGCGTTAATGATAAATAGCCTAAAACTACGACTCGGCTCTACAATTCAGGTAATTGAATCAAAAAAATTAATATTTGTAAAGATCATGGCTGATTGGCTGAACTTTGTGTTGGAGCCCCTGATTTTATGTCAATTACGTCAATGGCATCAACAATCAACATCAGCGTGCATAATTTGAAATTTCTGTAATCTGTTTCCATTAATGCTTGTCGAAGTTGATTAATTAATGTTACGTGTAACTTAATAGTGATAAAATATAGAGACATAAATTCGGCAGCCAGAAAATATGACAAGGTGTTCTTACAAACACTGTAAAAGTGATTCACGAAAGAATAACAAAATTAAGTTTGGCCGTTTCCCAAAAGAAAAAACTTGTTGAGGTGCCTTAAATGGATAGAACTGTGGAAACCAAAAACCCAACAGAAACAACTTGAAAATTTCAAATCTCTCTGACACTAACAAATCACGCATTACGCATTGATCGCATTGGTGCCATTCCATTGGCGTTATTGACATGAAATCAGGGGCACCAATACAACTCTCAGCCAAATGATCTTTACAAATATTGATTTTTTTGATTCAATTACCTGAATTGTAGAGCCGAGTCGTAGTTTTAGGCTATTTATCATTAACGCTAACCTGATTATAAAAAATTTGTTCTGAAAATTCCCTTCCCCGGTGATAGAAAATTCCAAAATTTTGTGGGTTGGCAACTTGACCCGAAGTCTCCTATTGTCGAATGGTTTACAGCATGATGGAAATCAGAGGTGTATACAGGCGTCCCAGATATTCCTAAGAGTTCTCATATTTCATTTCCTATTTTTATTTTTTGTCTCTTTCATCCATTTTTTTTTATTTTTAATTTTTTATCTAATAGTATCGAAAAGCAAAAAGTACATTTTTATTAAATTTCCATAAAATAGTGTACAACTCAAACAACAAGTAAAAAAATGAAAGACTATGAAACTATGCTAGTTATAGAAGGTATAGGAAGGAGTCGTATGGCATACATGATATACGGGGGTGATGGGTTATATTGCTGAAAATTTCCACGGGCTGGTGAACAACCAGCTCACACTTGGCCAAAGGCAGGCCCTACGTTGTTGTGTAGGCTCTCAGATGCTGCGAGTGCGAATCTAAACAGTTGATGCCCTGCCTCCTTCATGTTATGCAGGGGGTGTTTTTATATTATGTGTACAACATGACGTTCCCGGGACTACGTATTACTGATGTTTCAGTGACTTACGACTAGCTGACTCAGTGCGTCTAGCCGAATGTATCTATCACTGCTTGTGACATTACGGAGTACTTTGTTCTGCATGTGTTTGTCTTGGGATGCATTGCGAAGTCGTGTGTGTATGAAGAATAAAATAGTGGTGAGAAGTTCGACACCTGCGGGACTCCTGCTTCGGCCTTCTCGTCTGAGAAGCTTGTGTTATTCACTATAACCCTGCTACAGTTCATCTCTCGTAGCGTTTTTTCAAATATCTTTTCTGCCTGACCATCTCCTTGATTTCAGATGGGAGCCCTCCTTGAAAGTCGAAGTTTGTCTTTCGAGCATTGGTCCAGGGTTAGAATACTCTGTATGAGAACTATGTCTAGTATGTCCGGGTATTGGGCCTTGTCTCCCCAGATGGTGTATGGAGTTATGTGTTGCATTACCGTGACGTTGTCGAGTGCTGGTAGTTGTGTCTCTGCCTTGTGGAGTGTCGCTGCGGCAGTTCCAATCTCTGGATTTCGCGGTGTGAAGTCCCCTATTGCTACCGTCAGGTGGTGATCCGTGAATAGCTTCTCCAAATCCTTATTCTGTAGGTTGGGGCTTGGCGGAATATAGACGGAGGAGATTCTAAGAAGTCCATTTCCATCCATTTTTATTCTGATCACTACCGATTCACAGAGTGAAAGTCCTGAAGGTGTATCTTCTATTTTGCTGTAGGTCCGATTTTGCCAGTAGGAGCGAGTCCCGCGGGCTCTGGTCTGTCGTTCCTATAGCATATAAATCCTGGCATGTTGAAGTCCTTGCCTGGGGTTCAGTCTTGTTTTTTGTAATGCCACGTCTGCCGTGAGATAAGCTCTAGTAGGTAATTTTTACGCTTGATTGCGCCATTAATGTTCCAAAAATATATCTGCAGGATCTTCGGAATTCGTAATGGCATTACTGTCCCATGGGTTTGGTTTAAGCGTCGAGTATCGCTATTGTTATGCCCAGTGTTTCTGGGGTAATCTTTGAAATAATCTGGCTAATTTTCTCCTGCGTTTCCGTGTCTTCGGTGGGTTTCCGTTGTGGCCCCTATTGTAGGCGAGAGGCCGCTTTTAACTTGCAGATTGTCTAACAGGTGCTAATCTCGAATCGACGAGAAATATTCCTTCGAAATGTGCTGAGGCCAGAGGTAAACAGGTATGTCTCCAGCTCGTTACAGTACGATCAGTTTTGTCCATCAGCAAACTGAACGGAGAATGAATGTGTACAATATAAATATAAATAGCTGATAAAAGCCCTTCTCAAGTTCCCAACGTAATTGACAGTCTAGTAACCTCTTGAAAACCTCGTAGCAGTAAAATGACATAAGGCAATTAATTCTGCGTGAAATGTAATCTAATTCTCGCAAATCACATAAATTAGGTTATAGAGTCACCCTGTAAGCTATAAAGTTAATGGATATGAAAACATTAAGCACGCAGCAACTATTCACCCATTGACTATTTACTTAGAAATAAAATGTAATACCCACGTCGAAAGTAAATTATATTTTCCATCTGCCAGTCCGTATAGGTAATAATTATTTATTTATTCTGTACAGAAATATATGGGTTTCGAATTTTTATTCGGTCGACGGACCAGTGTTTGTTTTAATTTTATCTTCATTGATGTTCGGAGCGTTTAAAACGTTTATTTTCCGCTGTTTTTGCTTTATGGGATGAATGCAATCTGCGTCTAGCACCATTCCATCCAACAGAGCTGAATGTTTAATTCGAAATACCAATTTAAAATCCCGGAAACCGGACGAAAATCGATCGGTGGGTAAATACAAATGTCTGATCGATACGATTATTCGTAATTCGGAAATATCATTCGGTGAATACATATGATTGAATTGGAAAAAATCCTAGGACAAATATTGAAATAAATGAAAAGAAACATCGTCGTAGGTATTATTAGTTTTTCCTACTCTAGTACAGACGGAAGTCTTATTCTACCTCGTGTCACCATAGTTGTGAGAAACGGACGATAGAGAATAGTTATGGCAGAAACAAGATTTCTTGAAATTTGTGCAAATCTCATGTTCAACTTAGTGTCATATACAATGGATTTCCATCAAGTAACGGCCAAGTCTATCAAAAATTTCAAAGTGACGACTTTGACAGTAGGGTAGCTGACTTTTTAAAGAAGGTTGAATCCGGACGGATAGAACTAGAAGTTCAAAGGCGCGAAGTAAAACACGAAGAGGAAACCAGATTGATAAAACTAGATGGATACTATGAAGAACGAAAGCCCCAAAAACAGGAATATGAAAAATGAAGGTGGAAAGAGAAACAAAAAGAGGAAGAACGAAGGCGCAAAGAGAAACAAGAATATGAAGAACCAAGGCGCAATGAGAAGCAAGAAGAGGAATTACGCAGAAAAGAAGATAAAGAACGAATTCGCAAAGAGACACAAGAAAAGAAAGAACAAAGGAAAGAAGAGAAAGCAGGAACAGTTGCATCGTATTACATATAAACACGAAAACGAATGGGTTGAAGAAAACCGAGAGGGTAAGGGTCAGCTTCTCGATAATCTGCAAGAACAGAAGAATAAAGAACACGAAGAACACTAGAAGAGCAGGGCTAGTTGCAGGAAAACAACATAGCTGGTGGAATACAAGAGGGATAGGGCCGGCTTCTGGAACTTTCAGAGGAACAGTTGGACGAAGGATGAGAAGAAACACATCAAGAACAGGACCGGCTATAAGAACTTTTAGAGGAGCAGAAACTCAAGGGAAGCCTTAGGTTCTGCCAAGGAAGACAAAAATCTTTTAAAAATGATTCGCCAGAGTTCCGCAAAGCCTTAAAAAATTGTAATCTGAAAGGACCGTTCAAGGTCAAGGACCAACGACGTGGTTTACAGAATCCAACACAGCCTTTGGACTAAGATGAAAGTCGTTCATCTGGAAAAACTGAAGCCCTAACATGGATCAGGACGATCAAAATTAGAGAGGGGGCGTTGCTACGAAATACCTTACACCACTGCATAGGGAACGGTTACGCCACAGCCAGTGTTAAGGCCGATCGATTCAGATACATGGGTGCCCACTCAGGGTGTTTGAAATTCCTCCAGCATTAACAAAATGAATACTTCTTGTCTTGTCTTGCAGTTTACAGGCACAAGAGTCAAAAATATATGCTTGTAAATTGCACATTCTTCAAAAACACTGCATGTGCACTCATGTATCTATTTAAACTGAAAGACTGTTCACATACGTTCCTTTCACTTGCGTTTCTATCATTCTAGATTAGTTGCTGCATTCTAAAATGGATGATTCTAGGCGTTGTAGATGCCACAGAAGTTCACGATGCTGCCAACGGATTATGCAGGGTGGTCCACGAGGTTGTGTATAGTGAATATCTCGGAACTCAAGAGTAGCAGAGAATTGTAATTTTGGGGTTGTAAATTAAAGCAATTGGTGCAGCTTTTTTCATATTATGGTACCCAATGAGCTTTTTTTTCGGTCACGTGACATCCGATTCAAAATTATAAATGGGACAGCCTGTATATTTTGGCATCTCTATGTTCCTCCCGATAAAACGATTCCAACGAACTATCACACTTGTGGTCTAAAACGATTAACTTAAGAACTACAGGTATTTCAATATCCTGTGTCCCACGACATCTGAAACGAGCAATTGCCAAATTATTTAAGTTTAGTGTCACCCTGTATATTTGTGCAGTCCTATATTTTTTGTGATGATTAAAACGAGGCAAAATTATAACAATCATCCATATTTCATTAAAAAACATCGTGGGAGAAAGAATATTGAAGTACCTGTAGTTCTTAAACTAATCGATTTAGACCACAAGTGTGATAGTTTGTTGGAATCGTTTTATAGGGAGGAACATAGAAATGCCAAAATATACAGGTTGTCCCATTAATAATATCGAATCTGATGACCGAAAACAAAAAGCTTATTGGATAATATAATATCAAAAAAAGCTGCACCAATTGCTTCAATTTATAACCCCAAAATTACAATCCTCTACTACTTTCGGGTTCCGAGATATTTCCTGTCCAAAACCTCGTGAAGTTCTAATTGCAAGTATAAATTAGTATCCAGTGAAGTAGACACATTCTTTTATAACTTTTTTTGAGTTGTTTATTCAAATTATTTGGAGCCACGGACCTCAGTATCGTAACAATATCAACGACATTTTTTAAATAATAAAAATGTTCAACTTCATCATCACTATTTAATGCCAGTAGCTTTATCATGTGCTTAATTTCGTTTCTCCATATATTTTATTTCTAAACATAAAGCTCCGAGTTTTTTTTTGGGATATCATAAAGTTAAGACAGTCGTTGCCTACCGTTGTTTTCCCCTTTTCTCTCCATCTACAATGCTTGCAGGTCTACGTCAAATAACTGCCTGAAAACAACTACTCCCCTGGCTACTACCGCGACGGGTATTGAATGATATCAGACTTGGCATTTGTTCATTTGTTTTCCAAACTGAATCCTTCTATCAAAATTAATCCTTGTTCAGTTAATGGACTAAATGAACTTTGTATTAATGTTGAAAGGTCTTTATGAAAAGCCGTTATTCGTTACGAAAGCTGTTGAGGGAAGATCATGACTTTCTAGCAACTATAATACTTTCTACTCAACATACCCGGAATTGAAGGTCGCGGGGATCGTGGGCAGTTTCTAACATGCCCCAGATCGTTTTAGGATTTTTCTAATAGACGTTTCAAGAGGCGGTTCTGCAAACGGATTTTTATTATTGAAATAATAGCACACTTTTTTGTTAATTCTTTGAGAGCTGCCGTAGTTGGGTTCCCGATAAAAAGATTCGTGTCATCTACGTAAACGCATATATAAACTGCAGAAAGGTTATTGAATTCATTCATCAGATCATATAAGCATGGATGGGAGGAAGTAAAGGCCTAGGTATGGATCCTTGGAGGACGCCCTGCTCATACTTGTTGACTGGCTTATTCTGATTTACTACACTTTGGGTTCTGGAGAATTAAATGTCCACTGATGCGAAGTTTCCATCGAGAGCATTTATCACGTGCCCATTAAAATTGTATGATGTTCTTTCGTTGCTTCATTTTGGGGGAACCCATGTTGATATGCTGAAAGGAGCTCATTGTAAGATACCGCTTGGTTAGTATACAGTTGCTCTGGAAACACTCGGAAAAAAGCTGTAGGAAGTTTTTCATAACACACTACGGTTGCCTCACCTGTTTTTTACCTAAATATTGTCTCGTGAAGTGAGTTTTTCTGAGCTGATGTAAAAGCTATAGATGAGAAATCCGATGGATGGCCTAATGTATCTTTTGAGTAAAATAGAAGTTTTGATGTAAGAGATGTCAGAGAGAAATTTCGACAGCAAAATTTACAAATGGAGTGGATCATGATTGCTTTGGAGAAATTATCATTAACATGCCCACACACAACGTGAAAGAGTAGGTACCGATCGTTACATTAGTGAACATAATAATTATTTCAACTTTCCGATATCCATTAGTAGCTAGCTAAATGACAAAATAACAAATTGATATTTTCTAGAAATAGAGTCACCGTCATTTCTCAATCGCTTTATATTCTAATGTATACCATTGCTACATAAATTATTACGGCAGAAATAGAATGCACTGTCGTTTTTTTAATATTGAAGAGAACTATCCTGTCATTACGTGAATTCATAATGGAACTACTAATGGACGAGGTGAATTATTGAAACTGTTTCCACGTAACCGATAATCAGAACATGAAATGAATATGAATCAATCGTCATCGTTTGAGGGATTCGACCTAAATTAAAATTGGAACGTATATGAGTATCGCAATAAGTTTTAACGAAATTTTGCTGTTTATTAAGTTTTATTCAGAAGTGTGGGAAATCAATTTCATTTGAATTTACTACAGTCCTACAATATTTAGACTAGGTTATCAAAAGTAAGCTAAGGAACTTGAAGGGAGGTGGGCATGTATGTCAAGAAAGATAGGCAGATTTGCTAGCTATTACTTCAAGGTCTTGTCTTGCTCTAGAAGAATGATAATAGTATTGACCAACTTTTTCTACCCATGCAATTCCAAATATGTGATGATGTGGCAATATACACTGCCCGCCCGAGAGTATGTAACATATGGGAAAAATGTATATTATTAGATTGAAAAAAATTATAGGTGATTGACTATGCATTAGCAACACTTTTGTCTAATTTCCATTAGTTATTTTATTTTAACGACCGGTTTCGGGTTTTATCCCATTTTCAAGTATAATAACTTACTAACTAATTATAACTAACCATACTTGATAATGGGATAAAACCCGAAACCAGTCGTAAAAATAAAATGATTAGTTGAAATTAGACTAAAAGTGTTTTCATTCATTTCATTAAAGTGATCATGAATTTCCACAAACCGAACAAGTCATCAATTACACAAATCATCATCAACAACCTGGAATTCACGTAATCACTGTAATGGCGGCAAATGTAGAAATATACTATGAAATGGCAAGAAATTAGGGAAAATGGCAAGAATTGAACCATCGACTTGGAAAATACGCACAGCAACAGGGGAGCCAGCCATTATGTATGGTGAAATACCAATTGAGCTGATTTTGGGCAGCGCTAAACTGAAACATCGGGCATTGGCAACTGAAATCATTGGAATGGACATCATGAATTCCAGAGTGTTCGAGTTAAATTTCACAGACGTCGGGCTACGTGTGAACGAAGAAAAGGTGATGATTCATGGAAAGTGTGAAGTGATGATCCAGGTCCTGTTGGCTCAAGATGTAAGCGTACCTGAGAGGGCCGAAAGCATCCTGGAGGGTCCCCTAGACAGGGGTGCGAGCAATGGAAACGTGATGCCACCAGGCGGGAACTGTTGGCTGTTTTCAAGGAGGTAGAGCATTTCTACGAATACGGTACGGGGGAAGATTCCTTTTGAGGACCGATCACGCAGTCATTGAATGGCTTCTACATGAACGGAGTTACAGGTACTTATCGGAGTGCTATCGCATATGCAACGCACCCTGTTCCTAGTTCTTGCCTCAACCGACAGTCCAGGGATAGGCTTGAAGCAGATTCCGGATACGCCGGATCAGCGCGCCAGGTATGTACTTAGCTACCATTTTTATCACAACCAATGGTGGGGCCGTATACGGAGTGCATACTACTGGCTCTGCCATGTCAGTTCCCGAGCAAGATTGAGCGCTAATCACCCGCGGAGGTGATCAGGGGTAATCCAGCCGTACCCTAAGAGCAGACCCCCCGGAGACTCCTACCGTGATACGGTATTCTTTAAGATCTCACGAAACCACCGACCCCTGGAGGCCAACCGCAGTGTAGAAGGAGCGCCAGGTTCATCAATCCTAACAGGGACGCCTTCATTCCCCCTAGGTACCCATGGAAACCGGATTTCTCCGACAACGTTGGATGGGTTGCCGTTCGCAGCCGTTTATCCGACTGCTACCCATGTTCGCCTACGTTTGATGAGTAACCGTCCGTGCCACCTGGACACTACCATGTTGACTGGGCGTGGACTCCCAGCTTTTACCAGCCCCAAAGACCTCCGACTGGAATCACATCCATCCAGCATCTCGAGGCGTGGACCCCCGGCTGTCAACCAGTCCGGGGCGCCTCACGACTGAAATCACAAGGAGCACCCTTCGACCACCCCGAGGCACATGATGGACCCCGGGGGCTTCTACAGTTCAAAAATTCTGAGAGCCAGTAGCACGTTAGATCGAAAGACTCTATAAATTCGACTTCGAGATCGAACATCGAGCGGGGATAGCCATAAAAATGCAGATGCCCTATCAAGGAGACCATGCCCAGACGACTACTCACATTGCCGTCGAGCAAAAGAGAAGGAAGCAACAATGTGCAGGACAGTAGAAGATAACTGGAATAATAAAACAAATCTGAAAAGTCAAGAGGAAGATCCAGATCTTGGCTTAGTCATCGACTGGAAGAAGAGTAATCAAAGAGTAATCAAAGACCATTATGGCAGGATATGGCAGGATAGCGCAAATTAATCGCTAGCTGGTGAATCATAATGGGCCCAACGGGATCCTGAAACGTGTGTTGGAGTTCGAGGATGCCAGGGAATAAAGGGGTCAGACATGAAGTGCTTTCACCTGGAAGTGTCGAAGACCCTGCAGAAAGTGGGGCAAAGGACATTCATGAACGAGTCAGTTCGGCCAACTCCAGCCATGAACAACGGAAACAAAACCCAGAAGTTGGAGGGGTGTTACAGTAAAAGAAGGGCGACAGAAATATCTTCTACCGGTAACCTCGATATAAACTGTCCTATAAAGATGTCTGGAATACCCTCACCAGATTGAGAGATACGATGCTGAACCTGTCCTGTATGCTTGTTGAGCTAGATTGGAGAGTTATAAGAAGCATGTTGGAGCGGCGTTAAAATGTTAATGTGCTGTAACCATCTTCAACCACCAAACAGTAAGACTGTGGAGTGTTACTTCCATCAAATTTCACGCTGCAGATATGGGGAGTCGTGCAGTTATCAACACTTCATGAATGACATTTCGAACCGAAATGTCTTGAAGAAGGGGGCAATGTAATAGTCCTCAAGCAGTGACCGCTTGTCACTGAACAATGTATGAGTCATCATATCGCTTCACTGTGAACGTTTTCACAACGTTTCAATTGCTTGTACCCGCAATCATCTTCGGGTGAATACTGACAAATTAAGATGCTACGTGACTCACGGTCTTGTGGCTAGCGCTTTTTCAGCACTTCAAAACGGTCCATGAGTAGTCTCCATACGTTTTTAATTTATACGCTCGGCTGACTGAAAGTAAATGAGTGGTTTCTATAAATTTGCATTTGAAGTAATGTTCCTCTCTATAAAGAACACTAGCCTCGCCCCAGAGTATTTCATGGTACTCCAGTCAAGAAATTCCCGATTTAGAAGTTTTCCCTCGTTGAGTCCACTCAATTTTGTTATGTTTTGGTCATTGATCGAGTTTTTCCTGTACGTCTCCTATGAGTTTCTTTGAGTATCCGTTTCGACGTAGGTTTTTTTGTTGTAATTTATTTCCATGACTCCTGATTGAGCCCCCAATATTGTTTATTCTCAAGAAGAAATCCTCAGTTCAGTTCATTTCCGTAGGTCCATTTAATGAAGGTGTCGTCCACGTATCGTAGCCATAGTTTTCGTTTGTATTCTGCCTATCTGATAGCCAATTCCTTGATCAAATCCAAGTTTATGTTGGAGATTACTAGAGAAAGAGAAGATCCCATCGGCAGTCTATCAACTTGGAGGACGAAACGGTATTTTTCTTGGAAGTATGAGTTATGTAGCCAGCACTGCAGTAGTTCCAATATCGCTTCTACGGGAAGGTCAGCCCTTTCATGAAGCTGGATGTCTTCTTCCAGTTTCCTCTTGATGATGTTGAGGGATTCTTCTACTGGTATAAAGGTTCTCCATGTCAAAGCTGATGATACGATCTTCAGGTCCTAGTTCAAAATATTTGATAGTGTTGATGAAGTGTTTTGAATTATTGACGGACGAACTGCTAGTACCCTGTAAGGGTTTTATTATCGTGGTGAGTTACGGAAGCTGGTGATTGGTCTCCATATGTCGGGTTTGTGAATTTACGGAAGACCGTAGAGATGAGGTGGTTTACTGTAGTGTGTCGTCATATGTGTTCCTTTCCTTGTCTGAAATAAAGGTGTTGTACGTCCTCGAGGTACTGTAGATTTTCCTTTCTGTCAAAAATATTGAATCCTTCTGTATGAGTTTGTAGTTTTCTGTTTTGCTTATACAGCTTCTATCTTGTTATCATACGTCTGGGTGTTCATGATGACTGTGGCATTTAATTTGTCTGCAGAGAGAATTTTGATGGTGGAGAATGCAGGGTTAATCGCTCGTAGCATCTTAATTTGTCAGTATTCACTTGAAGACCATTGCAGATTCAAGCAATTGAAACGTTGTGAAAAACTAAAAGAGGTAGGAATCTTTCAACCATTAATGTACTTCCGAAATGTAAGTAATCAAGTTACTACGTGGTCTACAACCTTCAAACAAACACTTTGACTCGTTACAGGATTGAAATGTGTAGGAGACTGAAGATGAATAAATGAAAACAAAAAATATATATATTGATCCAAAATTAAACGACAATATGGATGAAAAAAGCCGTATCGGTGATTACTTCCTTCGTGAAAATAATCTTAACGAATACAGTTCTTCGTTATCGTTGATTATCATACTTATATCCCTTTTCTTTTTTGGAACAGATTATGTTTCCTTTCTTGAAATCGAAGATGTATTGTATTATCTTCTACGATATTTTTGTGTTTCACGATTATTTTAGCTACAGCCCTCGTATACGCTGCACAGTCATCGCGCATCTGTGAAAACCACCACTATTATTTTATCGGAGTGGTACAAATATTGATTGACATGATTTTTACGCCAACTCGCCAACGTTTAACGCCGGAAGAGATCGAGGGGTCAGAAGGAGGAAGTGGATGGCTAACGCCCTTTAGTGGCGGTAACGGGGAATATTTTCGGGGAGAGGGTCGCAGAAGCGGATAAATGATTATACCCGATGGATGGAATTGATAGGATGGATGGATGGGGAGATTGCGAGATTGCAGATGCTTGTTTGTATAAATGGAAATATTACACGCCGCGAAGGGAAATCGGATTTTTATGCAAAGTTTCAGAATGTTATCGGCTATGAACAAGAGATTATACTTATACGGAGAAAAAAATTGATGGCAATAATTTTTATTGAACATTGAACTCTAGAAAAATTATGATTTATCACTAATAATTACACGAGAGCTTTTTTTTTGTCGAAGTAAACTTAACATTTCAATGAGAATTTTGTTGCCTGCAATTTATCGAATAACACTGTCTTAAAAAAAATTACGAGTCAACAAAACTCAAATTATAAAAGGGAAGTTTACTTTTAACCAAAAAAAAATAAAAATCTCTAGTGTAATTCGGTAATTTGTTTACCTACCACCAATATGTAATATCAAACATTACGATAATGATATGAGTTTCGTAATGAGATACTTTAAATGTCATTATTTTCAATGGAAAAGGATAAAAAGAACTAATTTATTATAAATTTGCGTATCTATCCCGGGATTTATCGGGTAATAAGGTTTAAATTTTTTTATTTGTACGGATTCTATGGTCTGATGGTCACGTGTCAAAGTTGACAATTCGCAATATAAATCAACAATGGGCGCAACGCTTGCTTGTTGCATGATTCTAATATCATTAATTTAAGGAATATTGACTAATTTTGAGCAAATAATTCACATTATTGGTAGTAGGTAAAATATTGTACAATATTTGTGTTGTAAATTCATATTACGATAATCGATGGGTTATCAAACTCGGCTTAAAGGCCTCGTTTGAAAAATGTTCCATCTCATATCGTAATATGAATCTTTACAACACTTATATCGTAAATATCTATTACAGTTTCGGTTGTCATGTCAGGGTTGCTAAAGACCGATGATGCAGACCTACTAGAATCAGACGCTTTCAAACGTTAAGTTAGGGCAATGACAATGACAAAAACACCGCTGCTTTTTGAGATTTTCAGTATTGAATTGTCTGATAAATAATTTCACCGATGGAAAACAACAACCTAGCTATGCCTTGTTCATCAACTATACATTTTCAGACTGAAACGCGTACTTGATCAAATTGAAGTGGTGTGAATTATAGCATTCCACTTGTGTGGTATTTGCTGATTGAAAGTTTGATTTCATTTGGCATTGTCAAAAAACATCTTATTACCTCCAATCCTAATAACAATATAGTGTTCAGCAAGTTTTGATAACGGAGGCAGATATGGTTTATAAAACGTCAACGTTTTTTTGTAATAGAACTGTGGAAGGTTGAATTATCCAAAAAACCGTATTAAAACACTCAACATATGTTTCACTAACAATGTCAGGGCCGATGAGATGGTATTATCTTGTTTCATACACTCGCGTTTCGTACACCTTAAAAAAATCACCTGAAATATTTTTTTCTGCAGTCGCTCGAGAATGCGTACTTTCTATGCTAATCTAGTATTTTAGTCGGTTGCTAAGCAACAAACTTTCCCGTATCGAAAACGATCCGGGAATAGTAATTTTCCTAACAAGTTCAGAAAGTGATCATTTTCCGCACGCGACTGTTGTTGACCCGAATGACACGAAGCGGAGTTCGGGCAAGCAGTCAAGGGGGGAAAGACACCTTATGCATGAATTAGGAATCCTCTACAATACGAAAATTTACTCGACATCCGTATACTGCCGACTCTTTCCAAAATATCAGAATGAGCTATGGAAGTCCAATTGAAAAAAAAAAACATTTAAAATAAATTTTCCTTATTATCATCGTCTCAATCGGGGTTCAGGAAAGTGTACAGCTGTACAACTGCTCTCCTCCATATTGTGGATGTTGATATAATGGGATATACAGATCAAGGAAAATGTACCGTTCTAGTTATACTAGACTTCAGTCGTGCATTCAACACCATCAATTATGGCTTACTTTTAGCAATTTCACACTATATGGGCCTATCCGAAACTGCCATCTTACTGCTGGATAAGTACATGAAGAATAGACAACAAAAAGTTATCTTGGGCAAACTTGAGTCTCGGTATCTTCCACTTAGTTCTGGGGTACCACAAGGTTCAATTTTGGGTCCTTTATTATTCTCCATGAACTCTTCAAATATATTGAAAAGCATCAACCAATGAAGCATTCATCTGTATGCAGACGACACTCAAATCTACTACAGTTTTCCACCTCAAACTACTAAAATTGCCTGTGTACAGATAAATGAAGATCTCCAATTATTTGTAAACCTATGCACAGACCATTGTCTCAATATTAATGCCAGCAAATCTAATTTCATGTCATTTGGATAAAAAAATAATCGAGATAAAATGAGTAACACAATTGATATTCGCATAAACGGTGAATCACTTGAATTGGTCAATGATTCCAGAAGTCTCGGTGTATTACTGGATGGCAATCTACGGTTCAAAAAACATGTCAATAGATCTGCTCAACGTGCGTACTCATCATTTAAAATCTATGGCAATATGCGTTTTCTCTCCACCAAATTGAAATCTATTCTTTGTACCAGGTATAGGTACTACTTTTTTTCATTATTTTTTAATCTTCTTCACCATATTACACATTAGAGATGTTTTAAGGTTAAGTGGAAAAACAACTTGATGACGTCCGCGGAATCCAAATTGAACTTTGCCTTTTGTTTTTAATTAACACGCTTTTATTTGCTTCACCTGTATATATCTGTCTACCTATGTATGTATGTAACGGAATCTTTGAACGTGATTTACAACTACTTCCAGACGTTCGAATGATTTGAAATTTGGCAGATGTTCATAGTTCCGGTAACAATGCAATATGACATTTTTGATATACGTGAAAAAAAAAAAAAAATGTCGGCTCCAAGCTGGCGGGCGAAATTTGTGATAACTGTCCGATTCGATTCAAAATTGGTATGTAAGAGTTTTCGGGGTGAGAGATTATGAATTTCTTGTAAAAATTTATAAATTCAAGATGGCGGCTCCAATATGGCGGACGAGATTTGTGATTAGGGTCAGATTTGATTCAAAATTGGTATGTATGGGTTTTTTAAGTCGTAGATTTCGAATTTCTTGTCAAAAAGTCATAAATTAAAGATGGCGGCTCCAATATGGCGGACGAGATTTGCCATTATGGTCCGATTCGATTCAAAATTAGTGTGTGAGGGTTTTCGGGAACAGAGATTATGAATTTTTTGTCAAAATCCATTAATTCAAGATGGCGGCCCAAATTCGATTCAAAATTGTTATTTGGGGGTTTTCGGGGTCGGTGATTTCGATTCTTTTAGTCATAAAAATAGAACACGCTTCACTTCCAAGATGGACTAAAAAGTAAAAAATAATTGACAATGTAATCACTCAAATGTAAAAAAAGCGTGAGGTTCTTGACAAAGTTCTCTTGAGCTCTTGAACGCTCAGTATTGTTAAATGAAAAAAAAAATATGAGAATGCAGATCTAAAGCACCCAGGCTTTTTCTACATTTGGGTAACTAGATTGTTAATTATTTTTCAATTTTTAGTCCATCTTGGAAGTAAAGCGTGTTCTTTAGGTTTTTTAAGCAATTTTTTTTTAAATTTGAAATATGAATTGTATTGAAAAAAATTAAAAAAAAAAACAAAAAACAGTCTTTGGAGATACCAGCATCAAACTAGGTATTGTTAGATACAGGGTGCCCTATTCAAAAAAATAAACTTAAGTCACTGCGCTTTTTTGAGACGCTCTGTATAAATTAAACTTAAACTATTGAAGAGATCGAATAAAACCCTACAACTTATGTATTCAATTTTTTTTTGTAATATGTAAAATAAAGAAGTTACGAGGAGGGCGACGGAATTTTGGTCCTCACTGCATGTAATACCTGCTACAACTATGTTTTCTTGGGATTATTCATTCATGTAGGCATATTTTTGAAATCACTATTTTGCTTTAAAAAAAAAATTGATTGCGTTTTCCTACAACTTGAGAAACTTTTTGTGTTGCATTCTAATAGCTGCTTTTTAAAATGTATTTAACTGGATATACTGGTAGCGGTAATTGTTCCCATTAAACGCTTCAAGGCTTCCCTGTTGATGTTTTTTAATGATTTTGTTGTTTCCTCATTATTAAACAATGGTTTACTACAGCAATTATAATAGATGTCTCAAGCGTAAAAAATATGTAAAGGTGTTATTTGGAATTGCTTGATTTTGTTTTTGTTCGAGCTCCGTTAACCTTGTTTCCTTATTAAATCTTTTTTTGTTTCAGGAAAGTGATGGCGAGAAAAGTGATCAAGACTTGGTTGTCGACGTTGCCAATGAGGTATGTCGCCGTTTTTAAAACATAATTATATATAATTCTCTCAGATTTCTTTCCCAAAAACTGCTCTTATATAAATACAATTTACACTACAATACACCAAATGGAGAATGGATTTATATAGGGCGAGTACGAATGAGACCGACAAACCCCGAATACAAATTCCTTACCTCATTTCTAGGTGAAAAGTTCCTATCAAAGTATGTCCTAAAATGCATCTGCATCCCCTTGCAGTGAGATTAATCATATGGAACGGTTGCACGATCAATAATTTAAAGATTAATCGACTTACCTGAAGGAAGTTCAATCTTAATTATTCGAGTGGAACCATTTCATATAATTGTACTACTACAAGGTGTATATGGAACGGGACACGAAGAATAATTCTCAATTTTCGTAAAACAGTGGTGTAGTTACGAAGGTATGGTCATGTTTTCCTTCATATTTTCTTTGGACAAGTGAATGGGCAAATGAGCGTTTGACATCAGGCTCATCGATAATCAACCTGAAAGTCATAAGATTCCATGTACCTACCTAAAAGTGGAGGTTTCTGAGATAATTTTCATTCATCATATTTGATCGAATCGATGTCGTAGATTTATTGATATATAACCATACTTTCTTTCATATGATTATTTTGACAGATCAACTAACAAACAAACCCAACCTCAAATTCATAATACTCCACTTAGATAAGCGTTACGGTCTGAAATGAGTTGTGCGGAAAATTGAAGATGAGAACTCTTAATTTGTTGTATTTTTTGTAGGAGTATCATTTCTGATTGATTTATCAGCATGTTTTTGATAAAGAACAACAATGAAAAATGTTGTGTATTTTTTATGCTGGTCAGATAATATTTTCATAGATAAATTCGATCAGAAAAGGTTCTAATATTGATATTTCCACATAACATTCAACAAATTGAAAGTTAGGTAGGTACTTATCTTCAATTTTTCGCAAAAATTATTTCAGAGTTGTGAGCTTAACTTTTATCTGCATGGAGTATTATGAATTTCAGGGTGGGGGTTTGTATTTCAGTTGATCTGTCAAAACAATCATATGCACCAAAGTATGGTTACATATCAGTGAATCCACGACATTGATTCGATCAAATGTATGTATGATGAATGAAAAAATGGTGTTGTCGGTCTCATTTTGACTCTCCCGTACTATGTTTTCGATTCTCCCAACATTGTTCAGAAATGTTCAGGAGGTTGACAAATATTCCGATATGTTGTAACTACGCCACTGGATTAAATTAAAAATTTTTACTTCAAATTATCAGGTTGTTAAATCTTGATTAGTGTACCAAATTCTAAATATTTTTCTTCAGGTGTTTTGAAAAAAAAAAACCAAATTTTTTTCGTACTTTTCGCACCATGTTTCTCAGAAGGGATACATTTTTCTTCTGAAATGAGGTGAGGAATCTGTATTCGGAGTGTGGGTTTCATTCTGACATATCCTGTATACCTACTTCCAGCATTGCTCAAAATATTTCTGTGGTCCATTATCATTTAAGGAAATGTTGGGCGCTTCTGATTTCTTTTTCAGTTTGAAAAACTTCACTTTTATTCACGTAATATTTTCAACAACCTTGCATACAAATATATTTGAGGGTGAATTACTAGTAGGTATATTTTTTAGGAAGCGTCATCTCCTCATACCAATGGCGACCATGTAGCATTAGGAAATCCTAACGAAATAAGGGAAAATGGTAGTACGAACAGCGATAAAATAAAAATTGAAAGGCCGCCTAGTCGGAGTGGTTCATCATCGTCAAGGAGCACACCATCCCTGAAAAGTAAAGATGTAAGATTATTCACACTCACCATTTGTATGAAAATAATTTCATGGACGAATTAGTAATTTTACTACCTTAATCAGTTAATTCATTATCAGATTTTTCATTCTAACTATTCTAGAGACATGAAGTTTTTTCAAAAATATTAGAATTTAACAAAAGTTAGTCATCCATCAAATATTTATCTCTCCTTCCTCGTAAGACAATCAGCGAAAAGGGCAGAGTAAAATGTACAAAGTTATCATTTAGTTTTTCATTCGTAACTTCCTACCAAATTCAATTTTGCCAGGATTCGCCCAAAGATAGCTGAGGATGTAGTTCGTCAATCAAATTACTAACAATCCTAACATACATTTTTATTTAAACAAAATTTCTATATCACTACTTGCACTGACACTGTTTGGAATGTTTGGAACCTTTGGTGTAGTAATGAATTTACTGGAGTTTTATCCCAACACCAAACCGATCTTTTTAACACCTCGACACGTATTTCAATCACCAAGTGATCATCTTCAAGAGGAAGATTAAACACCACTTGAAAAAATAAAGTGCAAATATAGAATACCTTGAAACACAACAGATAAATACCTATGTTAATAGTGTAATAAAAATACTCTTAACAGTTTCCCCCTTTAGTATGAAAATAGCCTCTACTTTTTCTCTATTGGTTGGCATAATACCCTTTAGAGATTTGAGAACAGATGTTTCATGATGAAAATAGTGGACCTTTTACATTATCATTTTGAAGAGGTGTGAACTTTAGATTCCATTTTTGAGAAGGAGGGGAGATTAAATTATGTTCTGGCATAATATACTGCCGAAATTGTTCCCAAAAAAATGCTTGGATTGTATATTAATAAAACACATCTTTCTGGATCTGGTTGGGAGGATTTACCCCCTATACCATCTCCACGTTAAGAAGTGAAAATGTTTTCGGTTAACCATGAAATTCAACCTCTTTCGATTATAATATGTGCTATATTATTTTTTTTTTCTCTTAGGAAAAACCTCTTACACCCGGTTCGAAAGCTCGTTCAACGACCCCCAATTTAGGGGCTGGTTCGGCAACAGTATCCAAAGTCAACCACTCGGGTCAGTATCCTCCATACCCAATGGGAGGGGCGCGAGGAGCGGAACATTTGAGTCCTTACAATAACGTAGCCCCGTCACCTTACAGTCGCCCGCCAATGATGGGTTATGACGGCCATCCACACACCAGAGCTCCTGGAATTGCAACGAATGGGATGGGTTCCATTCCCGGTGGAAAACCGTGAGTAATAGTTGCTTTCTCTCAAATTTCCACACTTTTTTATTATTCTATTTTGCGTCTAAAATGAAGTCATTATGAAACTCATTTGCGATGTTGGTAATATCAAACTGTTAAACGAAAGTTATGGTCAGAACATAAAACACAATGTTTTCAGTTATTACAATCAGTTATTATTGCTATAAATAGTCCAATTATTACTCAGCCAACCATATGTAACAATTTTGCACCAACGCAAAGTTCAGTCTTTACCTATATTTGACGTATATTCGATATTGATATTACAGCAACATGCGTCAAACCACAAAAACGTCAACAAATCCATCAAGTCTTGATATCCAATTGAGACATGTATGTATGAGAAAGATATAATAGGAAACAGGGTCAGGTAACTCAGTGGGTAAGACAGTCGCGTTCAAAGCCATTGATGCTGACAATTTTTTTAACACAACCGTGGCGTGTGAAATCGCCGTTAAGTTGGCATTCTTTCGTTTGTTTCTCGATAAGAGGGTGTTGCGTGTTGTTGCGTAAGCGAACATAACCAAGAAATCAGAAATCAAATTTTGTTTTTCGAACGATAATCTTAGGAGTCAGACTTTTGGCAGAAAGAATAATAGTGTGTGCCATTTGAAAGGATTTCAGTTCGTTTTGTACTGTTTCATCATGGAATTGCTGTCAATTGTATTTGGTTTAATGCTCGTACATAATGTAATATGTGAGTTTTTTATATTTTGATTTGTTTTTGCCAAATACAGGGTGTTTCAGAATTCAGTATCAAGATTTTAGGGGCGTGTTTCTCAGGTCAAAAAAAGACTTTCTTTCTAATAAACCTGTGTCCGCAACCGCTTCATTTCTGAGATACAGGATGTTGAAATTCAACAAAAAAATCAGTTCTTTTTCAATATCTCTAAACCACTTTGGCTTTTCTTTTTAATTTTGGTACATGCAAAGTACACATAAAAATACATTTTTTCCATTTTGAACGTTTTTTAATTTTCATCATCAGTGGCGTCTCTGTAAACATGCTCTGTCATTTTTGATCAAAATAATGATACGCTACTGTTTTTTTTTGTCAAATTAGTATCATTTTCATAATTGTCTCCTATTTTTCCACAAACATGGTCTTTTTACTATTTTCCGTCCGACAGACGGTTTTCGATTTAAAAAATAAAAGGTCCTCATTCGCTTGTACCTATGCGATTTTTTGTATATCTCATTTTGCTTTTTAAATCGAAAACTGTTCTTCGTAGGGAAAAAAGTCAAGGAACCATTTTTATGAATAGATAGAGGACACTCATAAAAAATATAATATTCATTTAAAAAAAACAGTAGCGTATCAGTATCATTTTTGTTAAATTTCGACACCCTGTATCTTAGAAATTAAGCAGTTGCGGACATATGTTTATGGAAAATAAAGTCTTATATTGACCTGAAATATACGCCCCCTAATTCTTGATACTGAATTTTGAAACACCCTGTATATTCACGATTCGACTGTCAACTTAGGTGCCCACACTGATCTTAACTGAATGTCTTATATGAAGATGCGAAAACGACAAATTCCTACAAACAGTCACAAACTTCTTCAAGGAGTTATTTTTTATGCCTTGAAAATTTTATAATTTTCGTGACATTTTGAAAGAACCTATCAGAAGTTTAAATGAATGTGAGTAAATTAAAATTGTTTTCGAGGTTCAAAGAAAGTGATTGTATTGGATAGGAAATACGCCCCTCAGCTCGGCTTCCCTATTCCGGTGATTAAAGAAACATCGGAAATTTAGAAAACTATGAAAAACTATAGAAACATAGTTGATATAACAATGTAACCTATTCGTGATATGCAATGTCGACTTGTATAACACCTGTTGTGACTTTCTGTGACATCACATTTCATGTCTGGAAGACATAACAATGATGTTTCTTGAGTCGGACATTTTCAGCCTCAATATACATGTTTCTTCTATCACATTGTTGTCTGGGTATATTCTTGGACTATTCATATCACTGGTATCTTGAGCATTTATAATTAAAGTCGCTGGTGGAGTTATCAATTCATGCCCAATAGTCTGATTATTAACGTAAGTAATTGTTTTGACTGTCATGAGATTGTGAGTCATCCAAATATATTTTTATTGAACTCACTTTCAACTCAAGGTATGAATTGTCTTCACCACTACAGCTTTGGTGATGAAACAATTGATGTAATGAGATTCTAGAACTCTTAATTTCTTTGGTTCATATCCTTGTTATAATCTTTTTGATAAAATCTTTCAGTTTGCCATATTTTGAGATGTCTATGTTCTTGTAAATATTCAAACAAGACCTCAACATTTAGTATAGTGACCACAGAGTTTATTATTTTTTCTTTCTGCTTTGCATTTCAAAATAGGCAATCATGCTGTTTTCTGTTATTGTTTCAACCTTATATAAGTTTGACACTATAAGTATTTCGAAATTGTGAAATTCTTTCTTCTAAACTGAAGGAGATTCACAGCCGTTTGAGCATATACTCTTAGATCAGATCAGGAGGGGTGCAACTTGAGTTTTCCTCTTCAATCATTTTTTAAAAGAAAGTTTACTGATTTCTATTGATGTTCGAAATTCAAATAATTTAATAAACTGACAGCATCTGTCAAATTTTAGACATTCTTAGTGTTACCAACCAAATGTTTCTGATATTTATTGTAATCAAACCATTTTTTTTTCAATAAATACAAATGAATGCAAGATAGAAAAAAATAGTATATGACACTCGTTTTATAGGTCCCTATTTGGTCGCATGCGATAAAATAGAGTTTTTTTTATAAAACTTGTATAATAATATAGTATTTTAAGTGTGTGAACAAGAATAATTTTTTCAATTTGATTATGGTATTTCAGAGCCTACTCTTTCCACATGAATGGTGAGGGCCAACTTCAACCCGTACCTTTCCCAACCGACGCGCTTATAGGACCCGGAATACCTAGGCATGCTCGCCAAATCAACACACTTAGTCACGGAGAAGTGGTGTGTGCCGTCACTATTTCTAATCCCACAAAATATGTATATACTGGAGGAAAAGGTTGTGTCAAAGTGTGGGATATCAGTCAGCCCGGATCCAAAAGTCCCGTGTCTCAGTTGGATTGTTTGGTGAGTGCTGCCGAGGTACATACAATTTTTTTTTGTAATATGCTTCAGCTGACTATTATTGTATTTTCTGTTTACTAATATTCTAAAATAAATATTTACAGGGTGTCCTAAAACTCAACGTCATGCTTTGGAGGGCTGATGGTCTAGCTCATGACTGAACAGAATATCACAATATGACCTCATTAAAATATTGATAGTTTTGGAGATATTGGCACTTTTTTTAATTTCGTAAAAATCCAAATCTTTGATCAGTATTTCGAGTGTCGCAGATATAAAACTTCATAGTTTAAGATTCTAATTTTTTTATGCAACCATTAATAACCCTTCATTTGATTACAATCCAAAATAAAAATATTGGTGCTATACCTTTGGAGAAAAAAAAAACATATTTTCCCGATTCACAAGTTAAATTATTTTATTAGCTTACTTAGACTCTTCATACTGTAAACAAAATCTCCACGCGAACCTGGCAAGTCATTTAAAAAAATTGCTCATTCTGTGTAGTTTTTGACATGATACAACATAATTCCACTTGAGGAAAAAAGTTATTCTTAGTTTACTGCAATAGGAGCTCATTGTGAAATTATTTCAATAATTAGGAATTCGAATGAAAACACTTGGTAAATTGGAGTGACTGGTAGTTATTGACAACTAAACGAAAGACAAAGAAAAATTAAATGAACATGAATTGAGATGTCGTATTAATGAAGAAGCTTTCCTTGCTTGCCGAAGGAAGTACATGACAAATGAAAAGATCGTTTTTTGAAAAGATGCCACGCTTGCATTCGACTTGGTGCCAGGCAACTTGAACACATTCTTCAATTTTTCTTTTTCTTTTGTTTAGTTGTCAAAGTCAAGTCAAAGTCAAAAATAGCTTTATTGTTTAAAAATATAAATTTTTGTAACAAAGCATGTCAAAATAATATAAATAAAAACATAATTGAAACATTATACCTCATACAATTTGTTCAGAAATATACATTTTTGTAGCAGAGCTGTCAAGAGAACATAAATAAATAAAACATAATTAAGACACACATTCACATAACACATACATTTGTACATATAAATCTATATTTTATAAAAAAGTATACAAGAAAAATAAATTTCAGAGAGAAGAAGATAAAAACTCGTCAACAGAATAAAATGGCTGTTCTAAAAGTAATTTTTTTGTTGCCCTCCTGAATCTATAATAGGCTTCAGTACTTTTAATTGGTTCTGGCAAGTGGTTAAACATTTTTATACCATTATATATAAATGAATTCTTAACAAGAGTTGATGTTGGAATTGGCAGTCTTATGTTATTGTCCTGACGTGTGTTATAAACATGAACTCTAGTAGGGAATGATCTTTTATATTTAAAAATGATGCAGACTGTTTCAAAAATAAAAAGAGCTGGAAGGGTCAATATTTTATTTTTCACAAAAAGGGGTTTACATGATTGTCTGTAGTTTGCTCTACAGAGATATCTGAGAGCTCTCTTCTGCAGAACAAATATCATGTTGAAATGATATCGACTACATGCTCCCCAAAAAGGTATACCATATACTAGGTGAGATTCTACCAGTGAAAAGTACACGGGTCTAGCTGCTACTGTTCCTAGCTCACTCACAATAATTCTAACAGCATAGGCACCCTTCGAAACTTTTTTTCCAAGGGCCACAACATGATCTTCCCAATTCAATTTACTGTCAATTTGTATTCCCAAGAATTTGCTGCATTGTATGGATTCGATGGTATGGTCATTTACAATAATGTCTCGCTGTCAATAAATACCTGACACTTCAATTTACCAAGTGTTTTCATTTGAATTCCTAATTATTGAAATAATTTCACAGAGCTCCTATTGCAGGAAACTAGGAATATATTTTTTCCTCATGTGGAAGATAGTGAATGTTGTATCATGTCAAAAACGACACCAAATGAGAAATTTTTTACAATAACTTGCGAGGTTCGCGAAGTGATTTTGTTTACAGTATGAAGAGTCTAAGTAAGTTAATAAAATAAATTAGTTCGTGAATCGGGTAAATATGTTTTTTTTCTCCAAAGGTATTGCACCAATATTTTTATTCTAGATTGTTAATCAATAAAAGGGTTATTAAAGGTTGTTTACCAAAATTAGAATCTTAAACCATGAAGTTTTGTACCTGCGGTTCTCGAAATACTGATCAAAGGAACAGATATTCACGAAATTCATAACCAATATCATCAAAACTATCAGTATTTTACCAAGGTCATATTGTGATATTCTGATCAGTCATGAGCTGGACTATCAGCCGTCCAAAGGATGTCGTTTAGTTTTGAGACACCCTGTATATTGATTGACAACGAGATGAGGTACAACCCCTAATTTTTCTATAGTTTTAAAGATGAAAAGATGAAAATTTACCATTTCTGGTTCAACTTTGAAGAAAATATACCTACAGTTGAAAATTGAGGTTCTCATTAATTTCAGCACCCAACATTGATCAAATATTTCCTCAAAATTGAATAGTTTTCATTAAGAAATGCTCACAATTGCCATTTGTGACACAATTGCCATTTCTGAAATGGCAACATGCCCTTTTCACTTGATCATAATGAAAGAAGGATGAATTATCAGAATCCCTGTGTGAAAAGTTTGGAGGAATTCCGAAAGGAGCCGAAGATACAAGATGTTTCATTATGTTCTAATGTTTTTGAACATATGAAAGTGAAACAAATTTTTCCCAATTTTTACGACGTCCCTGATGATCTTGGAAAAGTGAAATAGATTTTCGTCGACAAAAATTTATTTGAGTTTGCTTTTCCTGCATAAGTGAATTGAACAATTTTTGAGTACATTTTCTCTATCGTTTATTTATTTGAATGTAATGAAAATTTTTTACTTTCTGATTTCAAATTCTTTTCAGTTAGGGTCTTCACAATAAATGAAGAGGGAATTTTTGTATAAGAATCCAAAGCGCTTTCGATTTTCGTGATCTTCAGTGCTTCAAGTTAGATAACGGAAAGAGTTACAATTGGTGAAAACATGTACGAAATTCATGTTAGAAATTCAAAGGCCAAGTGGATGTCAGGTGTTTTTGACAGTTGAAGTAATTATTTGTCTTTCAAAAACACCTGACATATCCACATGGCCTTTGAATTTCTAACATAATTTTCATTGGAATTAAATCAAACAATTTTGCAAATTATATTTAAAATGTCTTCACCAATTGTAATTCCTGTTATCTGACTTGGCAAAAGCGCTTTGCATTTTTAAAGAAAAATATAAACACTTTTATACAAAAATTCCCTCTTCATGTATTCATCTTCCCACATTAATCTTTACACAATATCTGTCAGGTGTAGTTCAATGTCCAGCGTGTCTTTAGCCGGGAAGGTAATTCTTTTCTGTTAGATACCTATTACAAAAGAAATAAAAAAAAATTATTTTCAATTGAGATTATTTCCCTTCTCACTATGAATTTTGAACAATGAAAAATAGAGACTAAAGTTTGTCTTTCAGTTGCAGATGAATCCACAACTGATTTTATGAACATCCTGTTCATTATTCAAATAAAAAATCGATCTAATAATTCATTATTTTTCAACATGATGAAGTGAAAAGAGTTTGTTGCTATTCGAGAAATGATAGTTGGGAGCGTTTATTTAAAGGCACCATTCTGTTTTGAGGCAATTTTCAGTAATAGTTGAGAAATATGGATGATGCAATTCCATCAGGACCCCAATTCAATTGGATCTCTCCATGAAGCTTCCTCTGATGCCGATGTTGTTCATCAGTTGAAATGATTTGAGTTTGATTTTCATGGCCATCTTTGTTCGATTAAATAATCAACAGTTTCTCGTCTATTTTTCAACTGATATATGCAGAGTGTCATTTGAAAAAAAAAGTAGTGGCGTCAAAATATGCGTATTCAAGTACTAGGTATACCTCAAAATTATAAAAAATTAAATCACCTCGTGGATACCTGGTATATTTCTTCAGTGAGAAAAAATTGATCCCCAATTTTAATAATTGATAGAATCTTTGGAGAGTGTAGTGGTCACATCACTTATACCAAATGCTATCAAATTTCTTTTCTAGAAAATAAAACTATTATGTATCTGAATGAGTAGTTTGGTAGCGACATGTTAATTACATAAGATTCATCACGTTTTTCTTGGTGGACAAACAGGACTCTTTTCACACCGAGCTCCATCTGGATCTGATAACTTTTTTTCTGTATTGTTTTGAAAATAATGCATGTATATCTACTCTGAATAACAATCAACATTTTTTTCAATAACTATTTATAGCAACCTTAATTTTTTGAAAAAATAGTGGGCGAATTAATTAAATTATACCAAATGGTATTTTCTATTTATCAAAATCATTAGTACCTACCAAAAAGTATTTAGAATAAGTCAGAATCAAACCTGTTTGTAAACATTTCAAACAGAACCTTTTTTCTTCTTTCAGCAACGTGATAATTACATAAGATCAGTCAAATTACTGCCTGATGGACGAACACTGATAGTAGGAGGAGAAGCCAGCAATCTCTCCATTTGGGACTTGGCGAGTCCTACACCTCGAATAAAAGCTGAATTAACTTCAAGCGCTCCAGCTTGCTATGCCCTAGCCATAAGCCCCGATTCGAAGGTTTGTTTCAGTTGTTGTTCGGATGGTAACATTGCAGTGTGGGATTTACACAATCAGTCATTGGTGAGGCAGTTCCAAGGACATACAGATGGCGCCTCGTGTATAGATATTTCATCAGATGGAACGAAGTTGTGGACTGGTGGACTGGACAACACAGTAAGAAATTTTACATCAGATATTCGCAATGACATATTTATTACAGCTAGACTGCGTTTTCTATAAAAAAATTACCAATATTTCTGCATTTTGGATCCGTCGATATAATGCCATTGATTTTCCAGGTTCGAAGTTGGGATCTGAGGGAAGGCAAGCAGCTGCAACAGCACGATTTCAGCTCTCAAATATTCTCTCTTGGATACTGTCCAACCGGTGAATGGTTGGCTGTGGGCATGGAAAACTCTCATGTTGAGGTGCTACATGCCAATAAACCAGACAAGTACCAGTTACATTTGCATGAGAGTTGTGTATTGAGCCTGAGGTTTGCAACGTGTGGAAAGTGGTTTGTCTCGACAGGAAAAGATAATTTACTGAACGCATGGCGAACGCCATATGGTGCAAGTATATTCCAGGTGAGATTATTAACCAAATTAGATACCATAGGGTCATACATTTTTTACTTTATCTCATGGTCATGCTCGAAAACGTTTTCAGTTGACTTGATCTTGCGACCAAACTTCAAATGAGGTATATGCCAAATATGTATATGGGGCAAAAGAGTCGGTCTGTGCGTGTGAGGTTCGGTGAACGTATTCATTTGAGGTTTGAAAATGCATCCAACATTAAATTGTTGAATTCCTTCAAAAGTAGATTCATTTTGCCGCTTTTATTTTCTCTTCATGATTTTGGATTGGTTTTAGAGTTCCAATCTAGAGTAATGCAAATACATTGATCTCGGTTCATGACCATTTTTCAACTAAAAAATATAAAGTTGTTTCTTAGAAACACTCATGTTGATGCCTTTGCAACTTCTCATACTATTAATAAAGTGTGACACAGCCACTTACCTGTAAAATTCTCTGACAGAAGAAAAATCCTACTATTAACACATGAATATGTTTTAAACGAATATAATTATCAATAATTTATTTATTTATTTTTTATTTATTACATTGATAATATAAAATACTGAAAAATATCTATATAACTAGCTAAATCTAAAGACAATTTTATACAACTGACAAACACAAAACAAAATCAAAATAAAATGAGGTCATAAAGCTAAAAAACTTCAGCTACATAGTAGCTTTCTTCATTTGCCAAAGTGAGGAGGAAAACATATCTATAGCACTTGAGTTTACATTTGCCTGTTGCAGTAACCTAATCATCCCTATGTTTGCACCATAGTTAGATCGATGTGCAACCAAAAAAAATGTGCTATATTCACGGGGGTACATGTATTTTTATTTCTTTTAATAATCTGCTATCGGTTCAGATTGAGGCAGTGGAATGAAACACAGTTCATTTAGTAAAGGCATCAAGTTGACTCTCTCTATACTGATTTTTCTGATAGTCAATCATGTCCTAATGGGAAAACTCTCTGCATCAGTACCTTTTTGAACAGGATTGTATGTTATTTGAAAGTTGGGATTCATTTTGTCAAATATGCTTCTTGTGTCATCATAATTTTCTGTAAAATTTGGGGTGTTTCCCAAAGATCCCATAGAGGTCCACTACTTTTTTGTATTAATTATTAATGATAGATCAGAAGTAATAAATACCGAAAACGAAACAGATCGAATATCTGTGTTCTGAAAAAAATGCAAAAAAACGTCGATTTTCAATCCAAGGGGGACATCTTCCTATCATAATTTCAACTGTCATACCTCTCCCCCCTCCCCTTGGTCACTATCACCCAAACAATTTGAATAGGGAAAGTAGCGAGTGTGACACATCATTAAAAAGATAATTTCATAAGGAATTCAACCATCTCAATTTGCGCTAACTAACTTCTCATTTTAGAGCCCTCTTGCGGGAAAAACAACTGTTCCGTATTCCAAATTATGATACTTCATTTGCAAGCTAATTTAACATAAATTCGGTGACAATGAATTATGGAATTTTTCCAAGGCAAAAAACAAAATGGCGGCTTCAAAATCGGACTATAATTTCAAATCTTGCCTGCCATTCTGAAGCCGCCATTTTGTTTTTTGTCTCAGAAAAATTCCATAATTCATTGTCACCAAATTTAAGGTGAATTAGCTTGCAAATGAAGTATCATAATTTGGAATACGGAACAGTTGTTTTTCCCGCAAGAGGGCGCTAAAATAGGAAGATAGGTAGCGAAAATTGATTGGCTAAATTCCTTATGAAATTACCTTTTTAATGATGTGTCACACTTTTATTAATTTCTAAGGATTCTAAATAATTCAGTTTCCAACCTTTGTTAATTTTGTGCTTGCGTTCCAAGGAGTGCTTTGCAAATGTAGAATCGCTTTTTTCTACTCTGAATGACCTTTTGTGCTTGGCATATCTTTTAGAAATAGCTCTTC
Source organism: Chrysolina haemoptera (assembly GCA_958298965.1). Taxonomy (NCBI): domain Eukaryota; kingdom Metazoa; phylum Arthropoda; class Insecta; order Coleoptera; family Chrysomelidae; genus Chrysolina; species Chrysolina haemoptera. The sequence goes on along the minus strand of OY282585.1, from coordinate 37,431,744 downwards.
CACATTGTCCCATATAATCACTGTTACACCCTGGACACTTAAGCTTATAAACTACAGATTTTTCTATTTTGTCTATTCTATCTTTGGTATTGAAAAGAAAATTAGATAACCTGGCATGTGGCCTGAATCCTACTTCTACCTTGTTTTTTCTAAATAATCTCGCAATACTCTGTTTTTTTTCCTTAATACGTTAACGTTACAAATTTCTTAGGTTCTGACTGTTTCATTATTCTGTACTATCTGTATGATTAATCGTTTTTAGTTCTCTATCCAAATTATTAGCAGACAATGGTAACAAGAATACTCTGTGTAACATTGAATTGTAAGCTGATAATTTTTGACTATCGGGTTGTAATGAATCATTGACAGTAACAGACAGTACAATCCCCAGTGATTCATTCCACCCTGGTAATAATTTGACGTCTCCGAATGCATTTATGTTATACATAAAAATTGCAATAATGGATTTTTTTTATATATAGGTACCGAACAATTATATAAAAATATATATATATATAATTCAGTCATATTAGATTTCAGCATATACATACTTACTTTCTGGATGTTTCAGTTGAAAAATATGAAGTTATCATAGCCCATTGTGGATATTAAATTTTTTGTTTGTTGATCAAATTTTATGTTGGTTAATGCCAAATTTGATGTTTTTTGACAACTTTTTTTTTATTTCAGTCCAAAGAATCTTCGAGTGTTCTGAGTTGCGACATCTCTACTGATGATAAATATATAGTGACAGGGTCGGGCGACAAGAAAGCGACTGTATATGAAGTGATATATTAAGGGTTTGAAAGGAAGTGCGTGAGTGACTTAAGGCCAGCAAAAACACTGTGAACGGTATGAACCATGTGGAGATCTATTTGTACCTATTAAAGACACGTGGAATTCAAAACATAAGGGTTCTATAAATATTTTTTAACACATGACATGTCTATTTGTTTTATCCCAAGAACTATTAGAATTGTACATAAAAGTATGTAGATGATGTATACAGAAGGTTGCCTAATTGTTTATCTTTAAGCTTATGTCCGAAATTCACTATTCTAAAATCGAGTACGTTATTGTGACCCCCTGTATATTTTGATTATAGATAAAAGAGCAAGTAAGGGATATTCAATTTATGTTTTCACTCTTAGCAGATGCAGTGAATATATTTGTTATTTGTTTACGAATCAGAAATATTGTTAAAATGTGTGTTAAATTAGACGTCTTTAAATTGGCACAAAAGATTCAAATTTGAATATTCAGCATTCAAACATTTCATTTTCTCGATGTTATTACGAAACAAAAGAGTATGTAGCATATTTTTCGTAATTAAATAAAAATATATTACAAATTAATTAAAATTGTTTCATTGTACAAGCTTAGCTGATTGGTATAGGTACTAGCCCTTTATGGCAAAATTAGCCATTTACCCCAATGATAAATTTATTCACAATGTCAGGTTACAACATTTTGTTATATAGAATAACTTGGACATCATCCTAAGTGTTATAATAATAATTATTAATATTATTAATTTTATAAGGTTTCAATTTATAGCATACTTTTATTGATTCTTATTAATTCTTGTCGTTTTTAAATTCTAAATTAACCCCTTTAAACTTTAAATTAACCCCTTCAAACTCATTATTAGTTGTAATTTGTATTTCAGCACCTTACATTTCATTTTAATTATAATTTAAAATTGTAATTTATATAAGTGGGCTTGCCTGTAAATGAATAAATAAATTATTAGTTGCCAGCCCTTAGACAAATGTAAGCTAAATGATACAGGAATGTACGTTTCCACAGCTGGCGTCAATGTTTTGGTTGATTTCCGTGTTATGCCGTAGTCTTCTATGGTTAAATTCTCGAAACGTTTTAACTGCAACTACGGCAGTCATCTTCAGTGGGTTGGTCGAAGTACTATTTTTGACGTTGATGAGTTTCAGTTGATACGTCAAGAAGAGTACTTCGACCACGCCACTGAAAATGACTGTCACAGTTGCAGTTGAAACATTTGGAGATTTCAACCTCGACAAGCTTTACAAAAACCATTCTGATCATAGGGTTCCTTAATCAGTTTGAATTATAGTTTTGAAAATGTCCATATAGGACGAAACTGCAGTAACTAAAGGTTATAAATATAAAGTGGTACAAAAATATAGAAATTTATTTTTCCCATTTTTCATTGTCAATTGACTTTCATTTAACTGATATAAATATGATTTCAGTTGATTACATGTTCCAATCTAATTTTTTTTTTTTTTTAATAGTGGTGGTTTTTACCCCTAAAAAAAGCAACCCTGTTGAATGAGGCACAGTCGAGTTCAACAAACATGCGAGTACGAAAAAAACCCTTTACTTGAATGTTTTATCTTATGAATTGTCGTCGTATTAAGCATTGATGACTTTCAAATTATATTTGATGTAAAATACTGTATTTTTCAAGAATGCGTAAATGTATGAACAGTGTTTGAAAATTTACTTTTTCTACGACCACATGGAAATATGCCCATTTTATGCGCTTTGCCGATCAAGGAAGTAGGCTGATTGTAAAACACTTTTTCATTTCTACATCGCGAGCTGTACTGTAATGATCATTTCAGTACAGGATATTTCATTTCCCACGACTTTCATGAACTCTCATTTTTATGATCATAAATAATATAAGATCGAATTAAGTTTGATTTTGAATTGAATCAGTATTTACAAAATTCGTTTAAAAAAATAAGTAATCGAAAATGAGAAGTACTAGTGAGGATGATTTGACATTGACACCGCTAATTTCAATATAAAGATTGATGACAATTTAATTCATGTATAAAAAATCACATATGCCACAGTGCAATTGTCACTTTAACAGCGGCAAAAGTTAGCTTTAACTTTTACTGCGACAAATACACTAGTGGTTTTTTCACTTATTCATTTGTTTATCAATTATCGCGGTGTTGGTTGCCAAAATGAATAGTTTGACATCGATATGTTTCTGAATTTCTTATTAATTAAATTGTCCTGCCGAATTACACTCAAGGTTTGAATTGATATCGGGTAAATTTGTGTTGTTCAAATTCTAAACTGTTTCCTTTAGCAATTTGACTCGACACCGAAGGTGGAGTGTTTTTAGATTGACAGTTACTCTAGTCAAATTGATAGGAAACAGTTTCTCATTAAACAACCCAAATTTACTCGATAAAATACAAACCACTTGTGTAATTATAAGTGATAAAATAAGTACTCTTGATGGTTACTGAACATAAAATATATTCATAGGTGAAATAGGGGGGTGACAAGTTCAATTACTGCACAAACAATATTCAGAAAGTAGAAAATCCTATGTATGTTGCACTAACACTTATATCAATAATGGAATTGTAGTTCGACACTTGATTCGCTATTTGGGTACCTATGTGGTATGTTTTCGATTTTGTAGTTCGCTTTGTCATTGGTTGTTTTATAAAACAAACTTACCCCACCAGCAAGCTGCTATAATGACACAACACTGAACTTTGACCAGAACCATGATAAGTTTTATTATTAATTCATTTCAACTTCACAATTTTTGACAAATTTTGCATCACTAAATCAAAACTAATTAAACTAAAGACATAACCAAAAGCTATAAGCGTTAGTAAACAAGCAATGTAAGATGCGCTGCACAGTGCAAACTGAATAGATATTTATGTTTTGTTAGTTACATAGTTTTAGAACTTGAATGCGGGAATAATGTTCCTTGAATTGAGTAGTAGGCTGTAACATGTATCTACTAGTACAAGAAAGGTGAAACTCGATATGAATAATGTTGAAATATACACCAGCACTATAACTGTACATGCAGTATCAACATTAATAATAAATAAATAAAAATGGTTTCGATTTCAATCATGGAATAGTCTGAATAGTCTTAACAAATACAACTCGTGTTAGGTATGGATGATTCTCATAAATTCCTTATCTTTTTCGAAACAAATTATGTTGACTCGCACTTCGCGCTCGTGTGTTTGCCAAGCAACATAACTAGTTTCCCAAAGACGAAGGAATTTGTATTTCAATAATCACCAATACATTTATTGTTATCAAAAATATTATTCACAGCAATAAAATATATGTTCAGGAACCATTGCACCTAATTCACACTAGGTAATCCAAGGTAGCTGTTTGGTCTTCAGACACTAGGTAGTTGTCATGAATAATTAATGAAATTGGTGAAATTATGCAACCCTCGAGATAATGAATTCTTGAAAACTAAAAGTTCAATATAAGTAGAAATGGAAAGTGATGATTGACAGAGAATCGTAGGACGTTCGAATATTAGTTGAGTGCTTTTTTTAATGATAGGAATTGCCACACCCCTTGTAGAAAAAAATAACTCTCTTTATACATAAATAACTATTTTCATTTCAATTTCAATGATGTATCACACATGGCAGTTTCATTATGTGTCAGATCAACTCGAACTTTTGAAGAAATATTTGATTAATTTTTTTAAATTTTATACTCTTATTTAGTACAAAAAAGTTCTGTATCTAGGTTAACTGCCAAACGTTCAGTATCGGTTTTTATTTGGTGAAAATAAGATTTTTTCTTTATACTAGCATGTGTCCCAACTTGCTTTGTTCTCAAGATACAGAGTGTTGAAGTTTTAAAAAAAAATTAGCTCCTTATTCATTTCTAAAAAACCTTTTGGCTAATTCTATGAAACTTCCTATGTACATTTGCAGTAATAAGGAGCATGAAATTATGCCCAAAGTTTTATGAGTAAAGAATAAAAACTGATTTTTTCTAAAAATATTGACAGATTGATCTCAAAATCGAAGTACGTTGGGACACATTCTTATATGAAGAAAAAATAACATTTACACTTAGAAAACCGATACGTACTTCCTTAATTTTTGGATTTGTGCTCCTGAAATGGGGTTCATCTTCTGTAATTCAATTAATGAATAAACTTTGATTATAAAAACAACAATATAATTGAATACTTCTTTATTTACAAATTATGAGTTATATTTGTATATTGATATAAACAATTCTGTCATTATTGTTAACATTTGGTATAGTTATTAATTTAGATATAAACGTTCACTTAATCAACATTTATAATATGAAAAAAACTCAGTCACTGAATGATCCATATATTCATGGGTTTTATCAGTATTTCAGAAATATGCCAAGGAATGCATACAATGTCACCAAAATGAAAAAAAAAAAAATGTAAAATAGTTTGAAAACTTCATTAGTAAAATATTTGAGCATTCGAACGAAGACAGATGGCAACATCGCAGACACTCTAGGACTTGGGAATGCTGTCATTTGAGCTTGTGAAGACAGTTACATAAAAAATTTGGAATGGCAATAAATAAATATTAATACTTGAAACCATATTGCTCACACTGAAAGAAAATGCAAAGTAAAAAAAAAACTTGGCTAAAAGAAATGTTAGTAAACATTAATCAAACTTAAAATTAAAGCAGGGTTATGGTAGGGATTGTTTTGATCTTGGTAGGAAATGTGTGAAAAAAGTTGCATTACTAAAACAAATGCATGAAGCCAACACAAGACGCCCATAATTGATTTCAAAATTCAACATGAAATTAATTTTTTTAAACAACGACAATTAAACAGTCTAAAACAAAGCAAATTTGGCACTGTAACACATTACGTAGAAATAAATAACATTCATTTCAATAACTTCCAATTGTCAACTAAAATATTTTATTAAATTTATACAAAGATTTCTCAAATTCAGTTAAAACAACACTTGATAACTTCTGATGATAAACAATCATTCACAAATTGAGATTTAAAAGATTCTCCAAACAGTTTTGTTGAATCCTAAATAAATACCTTTGAACATTAAATATTGCTTCGAATTTGAATAAGTTCACCATTCGGTTGGTCAGGAAATATTCAAAGAAACAAAGACAACTGAGTATTGATATTTTCAATTTATGATTTAAATTAAGTATATGCCAATTTTACAACAGCTTAAATCAACAGTAATAATTATTTATATACATATCGCAAAAATTCAACAGGTTATCAGCTTGTTGGTACTGAAGACAAATTTTAATCCGATTTGTTTTCAAAGAATTGTACCTGAATAAAAGCCAATAAGTATTTTTATTAAACTTTTATAAGACATATTTAGATAAAACAAAAATAATAAATTTCAAATTAACTGTTATTTTAAAAACGAAATATTCCACATACATCAGATATTGACAAACATTTTAATAGTTTTGATGATCTCTTTTCGATTCAACTTCACCAAATAAATTTGAAAAATATGTTAAACAGGTAGAAAATGTCTGATAATCAACAGTCTCTAGGGAAATGTGTTATTCATTGTATATGAACGACCTATCAAACACAAAAAAGATTTGTTCTGTATTTTCATCAGTGGTACAAAACTTTATTATTAGAGTATTGGCAGAACATTTGGGGGGAAAAGTTTGTGCATGGCCATTAAACCAGAAAATCAATGGAAAATTGAAAAAAATTGCTATGAAAAGGCAAAAAGTGGGATAAGAGCGCAATATATCGAAAAAAGCCAATTGAAATGTTACTTAGAATTCAATTTTATACACCGAACAGTTGAAAGAGATAATGGAAGAAAATTGAAAACGGCAAATTTTTTTGACTATTTTCATATCTATATAAAATAAATTCATTTTTTTCTTCTGAAACGCTTAACTATAATGAAATGTTTGTATTTGAATGATAAAACTTTCTCATTTTCTCCACAACAGAGAGCACTAAAAATTGGATTTTTCAGAAACCTGGCTGTTACATTGGTTCGTATCTAACAAATATATCAGAATTCCAGGATTATTGCGATGATAGGGCAATCCAATTCTGGCACGATTATTATCGAAAATTTATTATAATCTGGAAACACCATGATTTTGGAGTGTCATGTCATTACAATGGCCGTAATTCTGATATAACTTTTAGATACGAACCAATGTAACAGCCAGGGTTCTGACAAAATACAATTTTTTAAACTTAGTGTTCTCTGATGTGGAGAAAATGAGGAAGTTTTATTATCATTAAAATACAAATGTTTCAGTAAAGTCAAACTCTGCTTTCCAATGATTTGTTTTTGTTGTTTTTTATATTCCTATTATCGCTGATGAAAACGGCGAATTAGTTTTTGGCATTGAAACCACGTTTGATTTACAAAAATATTCCATGTCGGTGTAACCTAACATGAATAACTCTCATTTCTCCACTTTGTGTAAAAATACCTCACGAACGTTATCTGTTTGAAATGTAAGCTTGTATGCTTGGTATACAGACTGAACTATGACCATTTACCGAAAATAAAATAGTTTTACTAGTCTCTCATGTAGAAAATCACCTGTGAAATTTTAAAGCAATGAGTGATTTATAGAAAAAATAAATAAATTTGCCAACCTCCGAAGATTCCTCTGCCTATGATCTCGTTAAATTTTCTTTAATTATCCTCCTACATCCAATCGTGCACAGTAATAATTCAGTCAGTCCAGTGTTGACACAGTCATTTTTTCAAAGTATTTTCGTTTATCAATCATTCAAGAGTTATTGATACCTATTGCTCGAGTTTAAATCGTGCTCAAAAATACATTTTGGTCCCATACGCAAAAAGCTCATTTGACACCAACATTCAAACATTTACTTCAACTTTCATGTGGTGCTGTGTTGTACTGTGCAAAAATAATTGGTCAAACTTATTTTTGAATTACCAGATTCAGTACCATGTTTGATCACAGAGGGACAGGAATTCTGGCTGTCCAATGTGTTTACTTCTGTTTTTTCTGTTTTTTGTCCAAAAACTGTCACAACACATACTTCGACCAGCTGTTTAACATGTACATTTCCCAAGAGACTTATACATTTTTCAAATAAACAAAGTTTGTCAAATGATGAATATTTAATTAGAGATGGATATTCGCCTTTTACTACTGCAAAACCTATAGAAATATATCTATTTGAATTTTTATTAGATAGACAATACAATCAATGACTGATGGAGAAAAAGACACTGTACACTTTTATATTTGTAATTATCTGTCGGCACTATAAAAAAAGATTTGTATGCCTTTATTAAACACATGGAGACTGGCACTGGCCTACAAGAGGAGTATAGGTAGATGTGATGGATTTCCAAAAATTAAATGGTGCAAAAAAAACACACAGGTATAGCTTAACCAGGACAGCCTTGGACTCTGAGATTTGCAGTAGACTATCCATTTCTTTCTTTAATTAGGATGGAGAACTGTGGTCAATCTTTATCTCACACTTATCGCTTTTGTTTATCGTTTGCTCATAGACCAAGGCTGTTTAATTGTGCTCCTCCCAATTCAGAATTGAAAAAATCATTTTGTGATGGCTACTTTATTACTAGAAATTGCACGGATGTTCAAAAAACTGGTTTTTGTGTCTCTTGATTGCTTGTAAATTTTTTCAACATCCACTTCATATCTGTAAAAAAGTAGTTCGGAACCAGAGAATTATTAATTCCTTAGACAAAAGTCTTTATAAGCGTTTTTAGTTACAGTGCAACACCCCGTGTAAAACATGTCATAATGAATTATATCGAATCACAGAAACTTGGTATTGCTCCATTGAGCAAAGAGAGAATTAATAAAAGTTGGAATAGATTGTGATTCAATTTTGTTTACTCGATAGTCATGTTTAAATAAATTTCAATCCAACAATATGTAATGTAGAAATCCAGAAAACTGATTTATCAATGAAATTATTTCATCAACTGACAGAATTTGCTCCTGTAGTCCAACTGAATACCCAGAAGCAAAGAATATTTCATTCTCCTAGCATGTTACTTTTAATGTAAACACAGTCACTGATATGTATGGAAACCATTGGTTATTTCTATAATTTATTTCAATCAAGGAAGATTAAATCAAATGGTCAGTCAAAAAAACGATGTAACTTCTTTTAAAGAAACGCCCAATACCGGGTGACCCGGAACCAATGAACCCCCCTGTATCTTCGTTGTTATTTCGAATAAATATTTAAAATTTGGTAAATCTATATGATGTCATGAATGTACAATTTAGCAAGTAAGTAAAAAAAAATAAATTTGGTACAAAATTATCTTTTCAATGATATATCACAATAATACTTCCATACTTTTTGTATACCCCTCGTAACGGAACATGTTCATGAAAGTGTGCTATGGAAGATGAAACAATAGCATGTGAGTAACAATAATTCGGTGTCAGAATTTTAACACTATGTTTTGTATGCAGACATCACTATTTTCCCAATTTTAGTTTTTCTTTATTTTTCAACATCAATAAATCATTTTTTTTAAATGCTAACACAGGATTTTTTTGGGTAGGTTAGAAAGTCCTATTTATATTGAAATACAAAACATGTTAATGAAAACAACTACTTTTCGAAAAAATACTTTTTCAAAGTGCAATAGATATATTTCATCAAAAATTTCAGAACAACTGTCAGAATGACAACCTAAAGTCAAATTATTTGAAAAGTACAGGATTGTGAAATCAGGAACCTATACAGGGATATTTCTATCATCAGCGACATTCTCCCCCCTGGTGCTACTTCCTTGTTAGCACTGGAAAAAACATTTAAATGATGGGGTTTCCTTGCTGATCTCTTATACAATCCAAGATTAGTTCGAACATCTGTCAAACGAACTATATTATCTTTCAAGGTAAGTTCTTGTCTGCTATGATGACCATTTCACCCTCTTTGAGATTGGGTTTATCCTCACACCATTTCTTACGTTGGATCAAGCTAGAAATGGTCATCATAGTAGACAAGAACTTACCTCGAAGAGCCTGGCCATTGGGTGTAGTGGAAAAATTTTACAAAGGAGAAGATGATATAGTTCGTTTGGCAGATGTTCGAACTAGTCATGGATTGTATAAGAGATCAGCGAGAAAGCTCCATCGTTTGAATGTTTTTTACAGTGCTAACGAGGAAGTTAGCACCAGGGCGAATGTTGCTGATGATAGGAAAACTTTCTCATGTACAATGAGAGAGAATGGAACTGTAAAATCGGAAGATTATAAATATTTTTTTCGCTTACAGTAAAAAATAATTACAACCATTTCCATTCATATCAGCGACTCTGTAAAATGTAAGTTATTTATCATTATCTTGAGATATAACACCATTATCATTATAACTATCGTCAGTATAATTCATTTCCAGATGTCACACAAGGTGTCCATACTTCAACCTATAATTATAACATCATTCTCTACTGGATCATTACCCTGCCTATTATTATAGTACACATTTTTCGACATCACAACTGTTCTTAACGAGGAATAAGAATCTCCACGCGAAAATTTTTGGTTACAACACCTAGAAACAGTGAAACAGTCAAGATGATTTGTCATAACACCAAATACGTATCAGATCAACGTTTGCAATTAAATTTATTTTTTGATAAGGTACATTTTTTAATATTATGGAAAAGTTTGTACATAGATCTTAGGCCCATTCAAAATGCCAAACACCATAACAAACCATTAAGAACCTCACAGTTTTAATGGGAAATTTGCTTTTGGTGAATTTGCCCAGAATTTTTTATATATTGTAGAACTCCTGATGCTGATTAAATATCTTAATTTCGCAACGCTCGAAAATCAACGGTTTAGGTTATATAGGGTGATGAAGTTAACTTTCCCAAAATTTGAAATGACCATTGTGAAGACATTTTTTGAATATAAAAACTGAGTCGACTAAGCATCACTTATTCATATGGTCGATACAAATCCACCATGAAGTATAATAATCCCTGCAAATACCAAAGATATACATGGTGAGTCCAAACCTAGCAAGTTTTTTAGTAATTTTTAAAAAGTTGTGGAATATCATTCATTCTCAGATATTTCGGACACTAAGAACAAGTCTAATTGAGTATGTTAACATCTGAATCACACTGACATATATTATTTTCTTAGGAATAATTAAACTGATTGTTGTTACACCAATGTGATACACTCTATATAGATACAAAACGTCTTTTGTGATTATGAGAATATTTCGAAACCTACTATCTATAAATTGCAATTCAATATTTTTACTATATTTTTTGCAATATTCTACGTTTATCACTCAAGTTATTCAACTACTTGTAGTAAATATAGATTTATACATATTATTTAAAACATTCTACTGTAAATTGTGCGAGATATTTCAGAAGATTTGTGTTGAATAGAATGTGTTTATGGAAATGCATGAAAAATATTAATCTCAAGCCTAACAACTACTTCAAAGAAATCAACAGCAAATGTCACCATTTTTGATAGACCATAATATTTTGAAATCTAGAAAAAAAACATGGAAAAGAAACCCTGAAAAAAAACCCGCGGAAAAAATACTCCCGGAAAAAAACAGTTAGGAAGGAGAATTAGTTTCCTGGCGATTTTTCAGGTTTTTTTTCTGGGAGTTTTTTCCGGGAGTATTATCACCGTTTACCGTTAATTTGTGTATTTGCAGGGTAAACTTTCATCTTGAAAGAACAAGTTAATCACGGAGTTATCCGGAACTCCAGGTATTTAGATATATCAACAAGCAGGACATGTGCATCTTAATTAGAAATAACACATTTTGTATATATATTGTTTGATTTAGAAGATGCTAACATCATCAATTACATTTGATCATAGTATCCTTCGATATATCTGGAAATAAATGAAATTACACAAATTTTTTTAGAAATCACTAAAAAACTTGCTAGCTTTGAACTTTCCCTTTGAATCGTGGGTCTGTGCAGAAATTATCATACTCTATGGTGGATTTGTATCGGCCATATGAATAATCAATATATAGTCGATTTGTTTTATATATTCGAAAAAAATTCTTTACAGTGTCCATTTGAAATTTTGGAAAAGTCAACTTCAGCACCCTGTATAATCTAAACCGTTCAATTTTGAACTTGGTGCAATGATGGAGACATTTGATCAGCCAATTTCCCATTGAAACAGTGCGAGGTCCTTTGAGAGCTTTTAAAAAAGATTTATTTTATAAGTTATTTGAATATTTGATTTTTCTTAGGAACTAAAAGTTATTAATCAAAAACTTAAAAATGTAAATTGATCAAATGACTTGAATAAACATATGGCGCCCAACGTGGGGCCAGAGAACTTTTAATCTTTCTTCATCTTTCCATTCTAGGAACATCCAAATTTCTTCAGGTTTTGCCTTCCACTGGAGCCCTATTCCTCGTCTGATTCACCTAAATATTCAGACAGCTTACACAGAAATACACACTCCTTATAGACTGTCATGGCTCTTTATACGAACAACATTAATATATCACTTGACTGAAGACTCATGTCAACAAAGGGGAAAGAGGAAAATATATTATACAAGAGAAAAACTTAGAAACTCTTAGGTGTGTTATCACACAATAATTTAAAAAATATAAATTTCATTTCAATACCTAAACTATGTACACCTAATTTACACCATTATGGGATCGTCACAATCGTCCATGCATGTCGCCTCGCTGGACAACTGCCGCCTCAATGTAGGTATCGGTCCGGTCGAAATTGATCTCACTATAGGTCTCCGTCTTTTATCCGCAATGCACGACAAATCGTCCAAGCTTCCATCTCCGTCGGTCGACAACATATCGTCGTCCGAGGTAGCGTGGGTGAGCGTAGGCAGCGTCGACGTCAAATGCTCTTTCTCCTTCTGTATTTCATTGATGTGGTCTTCGAGGATGTGCTCCTCGTCATCGTTTTGTTGCTGCATCGGCTGATTGGCCGGCAGCAGCTCGTCGGGGGTAAACACTTTCGAACTCCGCAAGCTCGACAACCTGTTGGTGGCAGCGTGACAGGCGGTGTCCAATGTGTTGATGTCGTCCAGAGTGCTGCGGACCTTCCTCAATTGCACTTTGATTATCGTTTCAATGCACTGAGTCTGACTACCGATATCTACCAGACTTTCCTGGGCGGGAACGAGTTTGTTAGTCCTCAAAACACAGGGCGCGAACACGATAGCAAGGGAAGCCGCACTCATTCTGTTGGTCTCCTCGTGGAGAGCCACCCTGGCTAGATGGAACATCAATCGTTCCATCAGGTCATAGTTGGGTGGAGGTAGTTTTTTAAGGATATCGTACAGGGTCGTAACGCGATCGGCTTCCACTTTCAAGTTCGATGTTGTGATGAAATTTTCATAGCATTCAAACGTGAGAAGGGGTTCTGGCATTTCTCGTAGGAAACTCTTCAACACAGACGCCAGAACGTGGACCTGAAATGAATGATTCTAAATTGGTATGTGGTGGTTTTAGGTTCGGAGATTATGAATTCAATATGGCGCGGCGGATCCAATATAGCGGACGAGTTTTGTGAGATTATGGTCCGCTTATATTCTAAATTGGTATGTGGGGATTTCGCAGATTATGATTTTTTTATAAAAATTCATGAATTCAATATGGTGGCTCCAAGATGGAGGACGAGATTTGTGATATTGGTTTGATTCTATTCAAAATTCATGAATTGAATATGGCGGCTTCAATATGGCGGGAGAGTTTTGTCATTTTAGTCTGATTCAATTCAAATTTGGTATGTAGGGGTTTTAGGGGTCCGGGACTATGAATTTGGTCAAAATTCATAAATTCAATATGGTGGCTCCAAGATGACGGACGAGTTTAGTCATTATGGTCTGACTATCTGCAAAATTGGTATGTGGGAGTATTTGGGATGTCTTACTAAAATTACCAAATTGAAGATGGCTGCTTTCACAACCTATGAGGAAACACTGCAATTAGAAAGTGTATACACTGATTCATTTTTTTTCTGACTGCTAGTTTCTCTATAATAAAGAAAAAAGTGATGTTGTTCATCAAAATTGAAGTTGTAAATCATGCGCTTTGGGTGGCCTCCTTGAGGAGTTAGTCTCGTTGACTCTAACCCTGAAAGTCCTATTAACCAGGTACGTGTCATGGAATCTCAAATTCCACAGGCCTCAGGTCTTTAGTAATGGCCGTTTAGAGTAACACAAGAATTATTGATTGTGTTTGATTTTGAAGTGTAGGATTATCCAATTAAAAAAAGTCCTGGATTTACAGTATTGGAAAGTTTTCATCGGGGGTATAGACAAATCTATGCGAGCAACAAGAAACGCAATGATATGATAATACCACATAAATAAGAGAGATGCACTACTGTACGCCTCCCCTACTACCTCGTCCGACGAATTAACAGCCACGTCGATATGCCTTCCTTGAGCGAGTCGAGGAGAAATTGTAATGCTCTCTCAACATAATAGCAAGCTATTCTTTACACTCGTATGAAACCAGCATACCCCCGATGAAAACTTTCCGATACTGTATATGCAGTGCATGATGTTATAGTTATCCGCTTGATGTTATTTTATATAACAAATTATCTGAGTTGAATAAAAAAGTAACCTTGTATCCATTCACGTATTCATTACTTCATTATGTAAGTAACTAACTTGGACAGAGGTAGAAGTCTTCAGCTGTTATTTCAGTCTGAAACTGTTCAATTATTTTCATTTATTTTGCCTTCTGATATTTCAACCTCCATTTCATCAGGGCATACCTACGAATTTATGTTCATGAATACATTGATATTGAAATGAATAAATGTGAATAATTGAACATTACCGCCAAGATATTTTCTGGTATAATTTTTCTTCTTTCTGTTCTTGTTTTTCTGGCTGTTGTGACACAGACTTGAATGTTGAATAAAAATGAAACAATTGCAAATACAAACAAACATTAACCTCAAATCTCGATATAACTTTCATTGGTTCTGTGAGAAGAGTTATTAGGATTTGCGGGGTTGCCAATGATTGTTGAATGTTGCAAATAATATAGAAAGTAGCTTACATGTAGAATTTCTTCGAATGTTAATCTAGTGACAAAGTTTCAATAATTTCTTAATGGCTTATATCAAGCTAAATCTATATTATTCCAAGGGAGAACGTTATTACAGGTTTCCTAACGTGGATTATAGTGGTGGGGTGATACCGATGACCGTGACGTCAGAGGTATTGATAGTTTCAAATATATTTTCTCAAAATATAAAAAATATACAGTATCGGAAAGTTTTCATTTTGGGTATGGTGGTTTCATGAGAGTGTACAGAATAACTTGCTATATGAGAGAGCATTACAAGGAAGGGATATCAACGTAAGCTGGGGTGGGATTCTGTGTACCATAGAATTCTATTGTCGACAGTTTTGTCTCTTTCTCTCCCATGAATTCAGCCAAAATGTCATCTCACTTTTTCTATCGACAATAGAATTCTATAGCACACAGAATCCCAACCATGTTAATTCGTCGGGTGGGGTAACAGGATAGGTGCACAGTAGTGCTTTTCTCCTATTTATGTGGTATTATCATATCATTGCGTTCCTTGTTGCTCGCTTAGATTTCTGTCTATACCCCAGATGAAAAGTTTCTGATACTGTAGTGACACTAGTTGTTGAATGGACGATTTGAGTTTTGCAATTAATTGTTCGTAAATGTAAAGGCCCACTGTTGAATTCAAAAAATCTGTAATGCCTATTCGTTTTTGAATGTTGTATTAGGTAAGCGTTTTGCCGTGTCAATGAGATATATTTTTTCTAAAAAAAAAAACTACTTTTCATTTCTCTCTCAGGTTTGATTACCTCTTCCACTCACAATTCATTAATAATGTTAATTCTTACCTGGTACCCCTCGAAATCCACAACATCTGGATTCTCATCCATCTTGTTTTTCAACTCCTTGATCTTGGAACTCACTCCCGATTTCCTGTAAATGCCTTCGGTATACAGGCCACATAATTCAATAGTCCTTAAGAGCCTTTCTATTACTGGCGGAATCTTACTATCTTCCGTCAGTAACGTGACTAGCGACACTCCAAACACTCTTTTAGTTTCTCCCTGCAACCCTGACTCTTTCTGACATTGACTAGCGTTCAAGTAACACTTTTTGTGACAGGTCATCTTACAACTCTGGCAGACGAGTCCCCTCTCGAGGGGCCACAAGAAAAACGAGCTGCAAATTTCGCAGGCTGTTGGAATGTTGATTATTGTTAGCAGGAAGGTGTGGCCGTTGTATTTATGCATCTCCACTTTTCTCTTTTTTTCCTTTTTCCTCTTCGATTTGTTTGGTTTCTCTTCAGCCTTACTCGTCATAAATTCGTTCATGAAGCCCCTAAAAGCGTTCACGCCCATTGTAACTGGAAAGTCCTTTGCCTCATTGCATTTTTGTTCACGTTGACATACCGTTTCCATAGCCTATACAGAAGGAAGATATATTATTTCATACTGTACTTAGATTTGAGAAGTCAGCACAAAGTAACAACACGTTTTCAAGAAATAAAATGCAAGAAGATCAAATAAACAATTTTTTCTGTCATTTTTTCGTATTCTTATCAGATGAAGAAAAACATGGTTTGGGTAGATCAGTGGGGCTCATTGCAACATACTCATTTATTTGATAATTGATTATGGTTACTATCACTAATTCAAAAATAAAATAAATTAGATTGTTTCATATGCGGTAAAAAAAGTTGTTTACGTTATTTTGAAATTTACAGCCATTCCTGAAATATCTCATATTTTCCCTAATGCACATTTTTTTCACTAAGATTTTTGTTTCTCTTAATTTTAAGATGGTTTTCGTGAAAAACAATTCTTCTATCGGAGCTCTACCTGTTTCATAATCCACATTTTGAATTTTTTCATCAGTTTGGTAAATATTCGAATTTGAGAGGATTTAAATTTTTGTTCTACCTTAAGAAATTATCAATTTATGATCAGAAATTGTCTCTAATAATGGAAGTTTATTCATATTTATATGTGGACATCAGCATTTGAGAGTGACAATTTCTAGAATTAACTTCCAGTTAACAGTCTTTCAAAATATTTTGTTGAGGTATAACCAATTAGATAAAATTAGTTGTATTCCTCCAAACATAGTTGACACCGCAAATGCAGTTAAAAAAGTGTACAATTTTAGTAAATAACTCATAGAATGAAAATATACTTATTAGAAGTTTTTAATGTATTTTAAAACTGTTTTGAGAATAAGTAATATACCGTGTTTGATTCGATCAGAGAAAAAATGGTGTGTGCACCTTTGCAAAAAGTATATTTCTTGCACTCAGTATGATTACAGCTCTTGACTTTGTCTTCAGCTGTAAACTGCATGCTTCTGCAACAAATACACACTTTTCGCTTTAGCTACACAAATACACTACTTGGTGAAGTGGAGATGCTTTCTTCGAAGAAACTAATTTTATTTTTTTGTATGCTCTATCGTAATATTACCTCAATGACTGCTCACCTGAATAAAAACCAATATGAGATCTTTATACTTGATATTGCAGCTTTCCAAACTATTATGCAAATTTGCATTACTGTAGATTTGAACCAAATTGTCCTTGAATTCCCTTAAAGCTTGTTTAAAAAGATTGTCTACGTCACTATTCTTTTTACCATCGGATTCCATTTTCATGATTTTTTCCGTTATAAACTGCTGCATCAGTGTCAACTCTTCAGCTCCCGTTATAATCTTGTCTGTTCTGTCGGTGAACTCCGAAGTGCCCGTCAGACTGAATTTACATTCGTCAGGTTTACGTAGATCATAAGCAGTTCGGGAGTGTTTTCTATGTTTCCGTCGTCCAGATCGAATCTCTGGATCGGTTCTTTGGTGTTCGCAAGGCATTTCACAAACCTAAAATACAAAATTATTCTTGCTCAAAAATAAAATAGATGAAGAGAAATTATTCGCAAGTTAAAAATTGTTTTTTTTTTAAAGTGTCGGAATTCCTATTCTTCAATTTACAGGTGAATTTGCTTATTTTAATAGATTCTAAAGTGATAATAGATAATTTTTAAGATTTTTTTTTGATGTTGCGATCCCAGAGACCCTTGAACCAAAAATATTTTTCAGGATCTAAAAGCTTCAGTGTCTACAAAAAAACGTCAAGTTGTAATGACTGAAATGTATCACCCCCAAGAATCACCAGAGCTGGTCATTGAAGTGCCAAACTGCACCACAAAATCACTGAAAGACATAGACATAAATATATAAAGAGCTCAACAACAAATCTTACGAGATACCAAAATGATGATCACATCATAAACAGCAAGATACACAAAATCAACAAACCTAATAATTCCAATAGAAAAACTGGTCAAAAACTATGGTTCAAATGTAATTTGTGCAGATTCACTCTCATTTATTTTTGCAATATCTTATTGGAAGTCATGTTGAAATTTCACAGCTTAAAGTGGGAGTCGCAATGGGCAATTTTCAGCTATTTTCAGTGACTTAGGTTTTCGTAAACAATTAATGAACCGTTGGAGTATTTCAATCGAAATTTGCTATAGAGGTGACTGAAGGTTCAATACATTTCTTTTGACCCATGGCAACTCTGCAAACTGAATGAGTAGCCAGAAAAAAATTCTCAAAACTGATCAAGTTTGAGGTTATCAATATCGAAAACAAAATTCAGTTTAAATTTATTTTCGAGTTGTGAGCTAGATATTGCCCTCACTTAGATTATTGAGAATGCATCCTAACAAATAAAGTCGAGAAAAAGTGTCTTGTTTTTGAGTTTTTTAGGAAAAACTGATCGTGTGTATAGATACGTGATATGGCGAGCTGTGGCAAATATATGAGTGGCTCAGTTCAGCTACCGACCGGTAGAGGGAGATTTTACTGCAATAGAAAATATGAATGAAAATTCCATGCCTGGTAACAATATTACAACGTCTTCAAAAAAGGGGCGCACGCGGCGTTGCCATACTTCGACAAACCTTTCAGTTATTATTGCTCATTGGACTCGATGAGATTTATTATGCAATAAGGAGTACATGTATAGAGTAAAACTTATTAAATGATAATAATAATAATAATACTTACTCATAAACACACAGAGAGTGCGGGTAGAGGACGGATATTATTATTAATATTTGCCGTGGCGCGCTCGGGGCGATTTTTGGTGGCGTCTTCATTTTTCAGCTGTAGGAAAACTAGGAAAAACTTTCAGCACCACCCTGGGTGATCAGTCGCACTATATGGATACCTTGTTTTGTAGGTTTCGTTTTGCATACCTATCTTTGATCTCTTTTGTAATTATGATCAGATTCTATTCAAAATTGGTTGTGGAGGCTTTTAGAATCGAAAATTCAAATTTTTTAACAATTATTCCTAAAATCAAGATGGCGGCTACACGATGGCGGAGTAGTTATGGTAATTATGGCCTGATTCTATTGACATTTGGTATTTGGAGGTTTTTGGGGTCGGAGAATATGATTTTTTCGTCAAAATTCATGAATTCAAGATGGCGGAATAGTTTTGTGATTTTGAACCAATTCAATTAAAAATTGGTATGTGGGGGCTTTCGGAATCGGAGATTATAATGTTTTTACAGTTATTCCTAAAATCAAGATGGCGGCTACACGGTGGCGGACGAATTATTATGAATGTGGTCCGATTTCATCCAAATTTGGTATTTGGGGGTTTTTGGGGTAGGAGAATATGATTTTTTTGTCAAAACTCATGAATTCAAGATGGCGGAATAGTTTTGTGATTTTGACCCGATTCAATTCCAAATTGGTATGTGGGGGCTTTCGGAATCGGAGATTATATATTTTTTTAAAGTATTCCTAAAATCAAGATGGCGGAGGAGTTATTGTGATTATCGCCCGATTTCATTGAAATTAGGTATTTGGAGGTTATTGGGGTCGGAAAATATAATTTTTTTGTCAAAATTCATGAATTCAAGATGGCGGAATAGTTTTGTGATTTTGACCCGATTCAATTCAAAATTGGTATGTGGGGGCTTTCGGAATCGAAGATTATAATTTTTTTTTACAATTTCGCCCATTTCAAAACAAATCCCAAATCTACAAGGTAATATTTCAGAAAAAATGTTTTCTTTTTCCACAGTAATATCCTCGTCCATGATACTACAAACATGAGAAATCACATAAGAACAAAACAAACTTTATTTGATAATTGAGAAAATTGTACATTCTGAAAACGAGTAACAAACTATATCTCCACGAGCAGAAAGCATAATACAAAAACATGAATTAAATCTGAACACGAGTTATTCATTGACTCATTTGTAATGTTATTTACATAATTTGTAACTTCAGGTGGAGTATTGTGAAATTCCATATTTGATTCATACATTTCTGTAACCTCTTTCTGTGACTCGGAAACACTCTCTTTTTGTGTATTGGAAGAACCGCCTTCAACAGTGTTTTCTTCAGAATATGATTTGATCTTTTTGTCGGACAAATCCAAATCATCCTTCCAACTTTCGTCTAAGATTGAACTATCATCATCAGACATCTGTTCATCAACAGTTGTGTCTAATGTAGAGCTCAAATCAACGGGCGCAGCAATATTCACTGTCCGTTGCAAATCGTCCTTTCGCTTTTTCGCCAGGAAACACTAAGTTTGTAGCACATTTCTTAGACTTCGGCATTTTCAATGCAATATAATTAGATCTAAAAAAAAAAATATCTTGAATCTCTAGGTATACAGGAGATGGTGAAAATATTATATTTGTGTTTTGGAAAATATATTTTTTCTCCAAAAAGGACAATTTGTCTCATCAGTGATGCTTCACTTACAACCTCGCTCACTTCTCTGGAGCACCGCCAAGACGTTGGCGATCTCTTTCTATTTAATACAGGGTATTTCATAATTGAATGCTGATCCTGATAGGCGATAATACTTGTATGATTTCACGAAAAATTCTTCATATTAGTGTAGGTCCACAATCGCTTTATTTCTGAGATACAGGGACGCGATACTGTTCTTGTCAAACATAAATATAAATTATTATTTCATGGAAGCAGCAAATAATTTTAGTAATTAACTTCACTTACCCTTCTCGTAAATACACACACTTATCAAGAAATCAAACACAATAAAACAATACTAGGCACCGTACAAACAAAACACGAATGGATAAATCAGTAAATCACGGCTCACAGCTTTCTAACGGCTCTGAACTCCGAAAACGATTGAACTGACAACGTTGCATTGGCAGTCGACCACCGAAAACGGGGTATACCGGAATTCCTACAACGCTAACTTTATCAATGAAGAGGGAGGTAGACACTTGTACGGTTAGTTGTATAACTATTTTATTTTCGTGGCGCAGTGAATCGGGTGCTGACACTGCCATCTGTAGTTTTTAGGTAGTAAGGGTGTTGGAACTCCCACCTTAAGTCCCACGTTTGACGAAGTAGAAGGAACGGAGAAACACTCTGGTTCTACACATATTTACATCCAGGGCGCTTTCTTACATTTACATAAGGTGATTTATTCATTTATTTGGTCTAAATTTCGAAATTTTATTGAATTTTACACTTCTTTTGTTGGAGGGAGCACACTGTATAGTTTCTGTAATTGGTCGAGTTCACCCTGTGTATGATAAAAAAATAAAAAATACGAACTAGCTGTAGTGTAATTTACACCATTATTTAAATCGAGTGTGATTCAGTGCAGTATGGAATATGTGAATCCAATCGGCAAACTAATACTAAAAATTGTAAATTACACCAGGTGTAGGAGAGTTCCACACCTCTATGAAAACGAAAGAACATAATAGGTAAAGATACTGGGCGCCCTCTTGTCGTATAAAGCTTGTCACGGTAAGACGGGGCTCTGCCGTTATTGAGACCTCTTTTCCCCAGCTACTCGTGGGACTTCATATGAGCGAAGTAAACAAAAATTTCAATTTCTCTGACAATGAGTCTACAGAAGAGATGGAAGTCGATCTTTCGACTCCAGTTGATCTCTCTATCAATCAGGATCGAGAGCTTCTTAGTTCTGACTCCTGATCCCGGAAGTAAGCCCAAGAAACTTCGTGGGGCAGCCAGAAAGAGACTGAGTCGTCTCCTCAAGAGCGATATATCTTACAACTCCATCTTGAAAGAAATTCCGAAGGAACGTGAGCAGAAACAGCTGCAAGAGAGAATGTCAAGTCCCTCTGAGCAAGCTGGGACTAGCAAGCGGATCCGTTTCAGTGATGATTCAACCGAGTCTTTGGCGAAAAAGCCCCGCACGGTTAAATCAAAACCATCATCAGATTAAACCAACGAACAGCAAACCTCTTTCAGGGAGGTTGCTGCGGATATCAAGGTGGGAATTCTCCACCAAAACTACCCGGCAACTTCCTTGAAGGCCGGTCATCTGGAATATCTTCAATACGCCAATTTGGCTGATGTTGAGGACATTCCGTATGATGAGCCACAGATGCTGATTCCAGTGCTGCAAATTGTGACCTGGGTGTTTGTCAGGAGAGCGCTTTCTGGCTGGAAGGCGTAATGAATACTCTCCAATCATGGGAGGGGGCATGCCTGAAATGTGTCTCTGGTACCAACTACCCAGACCGCACATATCCGCCCACGATCATCGACTGGTATTATTACCTCATTCTGCTGTCCAAAATAACCCTTGTGTCGGAGGGGGGCAGACAAAGAAGTCGTTAAAGAATTTTTGCCTGGTTTCTCAGAGGTGAAGGACAAGTAAGTTTGTTTGTGATCATCATGATCCTCAGGTGTCTACAGGCAAGCTTACAGCACGCCAAGACAGCTTCCTATATCCTTGGTAAAATGTTCAAGAGCAAATTAATCACCTTGCCATCCTACAGAAACCCCTGGGCAGGAAATACATATTGAGTACCAAGTAACCGTTCTGAGCAATATTCTTAGGAAAAATATTAATAATTTTTTGCAAACAGCCTCCTGCACCTAAGATGTGATAGCCATCCAGTTGTCTCTACCAAAGGAGAAGGGCATGACGAAAATAATTGCCTGCTCCGCTTAATTCCCACGGGACACTGATCAAGTCCCTCCAATTTCAATACGATAATTATTCGATTACTAAGAGGAAACTCACATCAGAGGAGGTACTTTTGAGTATATCTTAGGGGACCGGCTATCCGTAATCGATAGGAACCAAACTTTGTTACCAGAAACAGGAAAGAGGTACTAGATTTAACTTCACATTTTCTGAGCAATAAGATACGAAATTGGAAAGTATCTACTAAACCTTCGTGCTCAGACCATAGACATCTCCAATTCAATATTGAAACAGGTCCAACACAACCGATTTAAAAGCTACAGATTGGAGTGGATACAAAAACTCTCTAACGTAGTTATGATGGAAAAGAGACATTAGCAGAGCAAGTTCGCGATGCAGTAATCTCTTCCTATCACGAAAATTGTCCACTGAGAACCAAAAAAGGCAATAGGACTTCTTCCTGGAGGATCAAAAGCCTTGACAGACAAAGAAATAAGTTCGGGCGTTTATTCAATTGAGCTAAAAATAGGTAACTTATATAACTGCATATAAACTAATTGGTGTGAGCCACAATAGATCCTCATGGATAGCAGTGGAGGGCCGCAATCTAACCTAACCTAGGTAAAAAAATATATTTAAGGGGAATTGATACTCAAGATGAGTTGTGAAAGTATACACAATTCGAAAACTGTTATTCAGTACACTAGTCGCATCATCATCATCAGTGTATGCTTAAGTAACAAGACCCACGTTGGGCGCCAAAAATGGAACAAGTATGAGATAAAAAAAACAATGGAAAATTGTTGCTGACCAACAGCCTAAATTAGTCTTACCTTATTTTGTATGCATTTCGTATGGAACTGCTTTTTACAATTTGTACATTTATATCCTGGCCAATAAAACGCATCCATCACGTTATTACAAAACAAGCACAAATCATCCTTGGTTATCCGAGGCATTTTCTTGAAGGAATGTCCAGCTATAGAGAGAACGTTAACATCATACTTGTAGTCATTAGTCTTGATTGCCGGACTGGCATCTAATACCCTCGGGTGATCAGTAAGCATCGCTTTGGTAGCGGGATCGCTGTTCCGCCTTCTCAAATCTAACTGCGGCAAGTTTTGTCGTTGTCTTTTGGGCGTCAAACTCTGCTTGGGGTCCACTTCCATTGGCTGGCTCCTATCTAACTCTGGATGAACTTTCGATTCATCGATTGTACCGAGAAACAAGTTTTTGTCCAAGCTACTGCTATCTGTAACTTCTTCACCCAGGCTTTTGACATGGCTTCTTTTCGATTTTCTCGTATTCCTAAGAGGGGCTTCGGGACGACCAAGAATCTGTTCGAGTTTGTTGGGGGTTTGGTCATAAGGATAGACATCGGGTCGATCATCAGAAGGAAATTTCTCTCGGTTAGGTCGTCGCACTGGTTGGTAGCTTCGGAGACTCTTTTCAGCAAACCTGGACGAAAATTGACAAGGATTAAGAGTATGATGAAAATCATATTTCAAGAAAAAGTTACCTAGGATCCCTTCGAGCAGGTGGAGGAACCCAACTGTTTACTGCTTCACTTCTGGATAACGGTTGCTTGGCATGAAATTCTCGAGGAATTGGCTCATGATCCCACATCGACTTGTTAGTAATGATGGGAGGAGCAGATTTTGATGCTCCACTTTCAGAAAAAGTTTCGCTTGTCGTACTTGTTGATGACCACTGCTTGTCTAGAGGTTCTTGTTTGTGCAATTCCCGAACCTTAAAAGAGTATTCATGAAAATACAAAATTAAAATAATAATCTCCATTAGATGTAGGAATATCGATATTTGAAACAGTACAAAATTATTACTCTCATTGTTGACGGTCATCACCCTTTGGGTTGAAGGGTCCACACAGGGTTTTGATTGCTTATATCTGCAATTATTATCTTCAGGGGAGTACTAATAAGCTTAGGTGCCTCCTTAGTAGGTCTATTGGTGCAGTCGTGAGTGTAATTTCGCACCTCTGCAGTAGCCAAAATGAACAACGTGCGGTTTCCATTCATTCTGATCTCCATCATTGATTTTGTTTGAACCAATGTTATTTGCTACGAAGAAAACTTGCATTTTCTGCCATAATAAAACTAAATTCTGTAAGAGTTGTATTTAAGAGGCCCCAATGTAGATATTTTTACATTGGAGAGACAAATCGGTCATTATTCATAAGATTAACAGAACATTAAAAGTAGACTCGACTAGACTAATAGACCTATAAATACTGAGCAGCAGCAGCACTTGGAAGACAATTGCAGATTATGTTTTTAAGAATAGGGATAGGTTCAACAAAGTGAGAGATAATAGAAGAACAAAAGATCAGCTCTTTAGGGAATTTTATGCATGTTCATAAATATTTGTTCATTTGTTAGTAGTTCTTCATAATGTTTGTATTTTTAAATTTTAATCTATTTACATTGACGACATTTCTCAACACAATACTGTTTCTGAAACTGAATGAATAAATAAATAAATCAAAGGATTCAACAAAAAAATGTAGACTTAAAGCAAATGGTGACCGATAGAAATCATTGTAAGTCGTTGTTTATAAACCTACGTATTGCCACTACCTTCTTTGTTCTCAACCTATGTTCATTAAAAACCAGACTCAAGAATGATAAATAATAAAAAAAAATCACAATAACTAGATCATAACAAAACAAACATAATATAGGTAATAATCCACACATTGATACACAATAATCTTTCCAAATAAAAGAAGCGATTGTTCAAACGAAGAAACGCACCACTGCGAAGTCACGGAGCCGTTTACAAAAACAACCTATAAGTAAAACAGGTAACCACAGTGGTCTTTCTCAGGTGTTAAGTGTTTATTTTGAATTAAAATGGTACCAGAAAAGAGAAAATGTAATAGACACTGTTTTGAAAAGAATCAAGTGTTCTCATATTAATCTCCTAAATGAATTAAAGCTAACGCTTTTTGACTGAAAACATTATTTGGGGATGTCTAAGTACTAGTAACATGTGGTATACAAAAGCACAGATAAAACTGACGCGGGTCACATACACGCTGGAAAGCCTGCAGTACAGGTGTTCATGTAGTGATAAACCACTAAAAATTAACTCTCCGCTTGATACACTTGGGAATACCTGTTCAGGATAATTTATTTCAGGATTATCACATACATTCTAGTGGTTAACTGAACGGTTCAATCACATATGGCTAAAATTGTCACAAATTCTGTATGTATATGGGCCACTTTACACTAAACAAAAAAACACAGTAAACATAAACTGTAGAGGGAGAGAGCTTTTATTATTATCAAGTTCGCTTTTATTATTATCACTTGTCATCAACCATATATTTATATATTATATGATAACTGGCTTTCAACTAGAGATGAGGAATGAAATGAGGGGCAAACCTGGAGAGGAAGACTATATGCTTCTTTGGCATGAGGCTTCACAGGGGGATGTGCTCTCTGACTGGAACCCTTCTTTTGAGGGTCCTTATTCTATATTTCTTACAATATTCCTCTCTAGATGTTCTTATATTTCACCTCATTCAAGTCCGGCATCAGATCTTTCACAAAATAGTTGTTACGACAGTGAGCAGGACACTTGGAATCCCTTGATAGCTCCTGAGATTCACATACGCTTTCTTTCAGACCAAATCTCTAACAGAAATGAGTGAAAATGTAATTTTATTCCTCAAAAAACTGCCAAAACTAAATATATGTATTTATCAGGTACTCGTTTACTTTCAGACAACTTAATGGTAATCCTTGGACTGTTCAAATGGATGTAAATCTCAAGATTATTAATGTAAATAAAGAGACACCTATGGAACCGAAACATAATATATACACACAGAAACTAATTCAGATATCGACATTCATCTGGACAGTATCCTATACAGGGTGGTTCTCTAATTAGTAGTCAGAATAATTTGTAATATTTTCCTATTGAACTTTGAAATGTACCGAAGCATATGACTACAGGTAATTTGAGACATTTATAGTTTCAATAAAGTGTTGCAGGGTGAGTTTCAAACTCGACCTGTAACAAAGTCCAAGTATAGGAATTGCAATCTAGAAGTATTTCAGAGATTTCGAGTACTACGTATCAATTTCAAGCCTGAATTGAACAATTTAGTCATCTCTTCCGGTCTTCAGTGTGGGTTGGGACCTTCGCATGTGTGGGTTATCTCAAGCAGTCATGCAGACCAGAGGCGTGAGGCACATTTTTATTTAGTTATTTAGGTAAGCAAAATACAGGTTTAATCTAGAGCACATATAAGGTTTTATAGCTGGGTTAATCCCCAGAGAAAAGGCACCGATGTGATTTGCAAGTGTTATTGTGGTTCTCTATTGATATGATTATTTTGTCCGTAATAGAAAGGAGATTATGATTGAGCTAACTTAAGAGTTTACATGCCTCCGGTCAACCAGAGTGATAAAGTAATTTGAAATGCCAAATGAGTAGTACCTAGGAATAACAGTACTGACTTACAATGTAGCTATTGATATTACACTAGAATTTTTTTCACATAGAAATTTTTTTCAATACTTACGGTAACACTTGAATGAGAATCGGAACTTTGCTGAGACTCGAAACTTCGCTGGGAACCCAGAGAATCCCCACTACCCTTGCGAGGAGGTGTGTATTCTAAATCGGAGTAGTCGAAGGTTTGGTGGGACTTTACAGATTTCTTTTTGATAACATCAAGTGAAAACCTGTCTTGCTTCAGTTCATCCAATCTGAAAAAAAAAAAAAATATATAAATGCATTTGACGTATGGTGAACTGTTATTTTTCTTAAGAAAATACTTTATTGCAAAAAATAATGAATATTACTTTCATATCCCTAATATTGAGCTCAGAATATAAAAAAATTATAGAAACTCATTCAGATGATAAAGTTATGAAAGATAACATAGAATTTAATAATATCTTCTCTACTTATCGGGCAAATTAATTGATTTGCCCTTCTACACTTGCACAGATTTCTTTGGATTACCATTTTTTCATTTTCAGATTGTGGAAGGTTATAAACCCAAAAAATCATGTCAAGAATAGGATTTTCTCCACAAAATCAAACTTTCAATCAATACCTTCTCCCCATTTTAACATTCACATAAGTGACTACTTCCATTGTCTTGATTGTTACTATAAGCTCGAGGTTTCAATAGGTCCAGTATTTCCGATTGTTATCAAGTGTGTATTGACCTTCAGAGTAAATGAGACAGATCGGGAATAAGTAGTGCAATATCAGTAGCTGTTTCATCAGTGAGACTAAAAAAGACCGCTCAGAATCAGGGCAGACAAACACTGACGGGAGAGACATCAAAGTCGGGAGTCACATAACATGCTTGGACGGATAACCACCGTATCAGTGAAAATATTCCAACGTCGCAGACAAGGAAGAATACTGGTTTTTACGGGGATACAAAAAGTCCCTTCATCCAAGCCAACAACGCTTTCAGTTGATCGAGCATAGAAATTAAGAATGTATGGATAACATTATTTAATTACAGGTCAATTCTAGGAGAATACCAACGATAGGGACCTCCACCCATTATCATACTTAACGGTCTTTAGCCCTCAAAATAAGAAACTTTTATCGCAAGATGGCAGTTCGTGTTCGAACGATAGAATAAATTCACACTCCGCCCATTTCCAGCTTGTCAACTCTCGCGCGGTACAGGACCGAATTAAGTATTTCGGTGATTGTTTTTCCTATTCGCACGAGCATTTCAGATTAAATACAGAATGAATCGAAAATATTAAAAAGGATGATTTGAATGAGAATTTTGGGAAGAAAGGATATAGAATTTTGGATAAAAGCTAATGACATGCATGCAGCATAAATATACAGTGCTGGCGTATGATGTCTTTATCGTATATTATTTTTTGAAGGTTTTTTTTTTAATCATATTGGAACACAATTAATTTTATTGGGGTACTTATTCATAATTCCGGTGATGATGCATTATAATTTTCCACATATTTCTTAATTGTAATTAATGTAATTAGTGTTTCGAAAACATGTTTTTGATTTTTGTTTGCTGCAAATTTTTGACAAGTGATTGCCAAAGCGGCGTTGACAACATCCCCTCCCTACTCTGGGGTGAAATATATATTTAGGAAACGACTTTGTTTTCCTTAACTTCATCATACTGAAACTCCACTTTGAGTAAGTATGCATTACTTCCCTTCATATAAAAAATTCAAGATATCGGACAAGTTTTGTGATTATGGTCCGATTCGATTCAAAATTAGTATTTAGGAGTTTTTGGGACCGAATATCATGTTTTTACCTTTTTTTTTTTAACGGAGAATTCAAAATAGCGGCTTCAAGCCCTACTTCATGGGTTAACCGGGGGAACTGTGAACGGTTTTCGTAAAGTGGGGTTCCAGCAGTGTTGAATTGAAAAGTATCAAATATAAAGCGCTCATTTCAAATAAGAAGATATTCGATAGTATATGCTACGTAAAGAAATTAATTTCTATTTCGGAATACAGAATTGTATGAAATAATTAATTTTCGCTTTTCGACGGCTGAAACATTCCTTTATTAAACATTGTTGGTAAAATTGGATATTTCCCAATTCGAATGAAATAATGCAAGGAAATCCATTTCGCGAAAACAACATTTTTTTGTAAAATTATTTACAAATAAACGGAATTTTTAAAGAGGAAAATGAGAATAACGTTGAACTAAGTAAATGATAGACTTCAATAATACAATGAAAGATCACACAAATATTCGTTCATTTTGCACAAAAATGGGGGGGAAATATCCTTTTCATTCATTTAATACTTTTGAAATATTTTTTTGGTATTTTTATCTCTGTACACTCATACTTCATCAATCAGAAAAAGAATCGTTACCGACTCCCTTTTTTTCAGGGATGAAGACCCTTCAGTATGGACAATTGAGAAAACAGGTAGTCCTGTTAATTACCTCAAGACATACAAAGTTCCTCTCATTCACTCTGGCTGTCAGTACACACTTGATAACGATCGGAGATACTGAAGTGATCGAAACGTCGTCCTCACGGTAATAATCAAGACAATGGAAAATGGAAGTCTGCAATGAAAGTAAACAATTGAGTGGTATGAATAAAAGCTAGCAAATACTTATACCATAGGTTTGTTCTCATAACTCAACAAAATGAATAGGTCTGTTTAAAGAAATATGAGTGAACGTATTTGCTCAAGGTTTATTCATACGACCCTTTGTCTAAGACTTTCGAACAAATTTCGGGTGACAACGATTTTGCATCACCCAGGTAGTTCTCTTCATTAGGATTGGTATATGAGCAACCAACATTATACTTGCTTTGAACAAAGCACGTGACATGTAACAAACGTTAAAAGAAAAAAAAAAGTTACCTATTGTTACTGGCATTATTGAGAAACTGGTAATAAGCCGGTTGTGGATGCGAAGAAGAGACACTCGGCAACGAAACCGTCGATCTCAAACTGAGTTTGCGGTAAGACATCGCAAGTTCATCCTCCAGTATGCCGCTACTCCTGGAATGAAGAAACGTTAAACATTGGTAAATATTTGGAGAATCAGAATTACTCGTCCGAATCTATAAATCTTCTGTCAAACGGCTCCGCTCGCATTTCTTCCATGCTGGAATCCTTGCTGATGAATGCTTCGTCTGAACTTCCATGTTTCACTTGTAGATGGGCTGGAAGTGCACTAATCTGGAAAGGAAATTACGCGTTATGAACGGTTTTCACAAATTCAATCGGGTAACTGATGAGTTGGTTGTGCAAGTCCATACTGAAAAATTACAGTATCGATATCAATGTAAAAAAAGGCTGCTACATTTTCTGAAGAGTATATATTCTTTCGCCAAAAACTCAAATTCTTCGATTCGAGATAAATCATTTGTTTTGTGTATAAACGCGTTTTTTCAGGAAAGACGCCTTTATGGATGAACTCAAAAAGCCAAACCTTATCTAAATACGAAATTTGATCCGAGTCGTTAGAGCCCTTTCCGAGATACCAAAAATATCAATAAATATATAACGTTGTTCTGCATATCGATTTGTTTCACCGACTAACCCGTTGTCGATTTTATGGCGAAGTCGATGTTACTCAGTTAATGGCGAAGACGCTGGCAGTAACTTTCAACTTATGAATAAAAAATTAACTAAAAATAAAACATTTTGTAGTGGACCGAGTTGTGACTTCAAACCATTCCCGAATCCACTCGAACTCCACTCAAAAAATTTCATCAAAATTGGTCCAGCCATTTATGAGGAGTTCAATGTCGTATGGATGCACAGAAGATTTTAAATATAAACGAATAGGCAATAACACAAAATTTCAAAAATATTTTTTATACATCTTGTTGAGTCGTCGTCGGGTCAATAAATTTTAGCAATAGTCTCAGTTTCAAACTTTTACTAAATTGGAAAGGTTTTTTTATATAAGTGACAGAGATCTGATAATTTCAATGTCAAAAAAAACAAAACTGCCCTTTTTCCTACTATGATCATATCATTATAAAAATAAATCATATACAAAGTATAACACAACATTTCTCCCCCTCGTGAAGAAGTTTCAGCTTCTCTCACCATCTTCTATGTTTATTCTGCATAGCTTTGCAACAGGACGTTTATATCTACCGGTACTGGTTCTAACATCTACGACCCGGTTTCTTCCATCAGGCCCTGGATATAATGCTGTTACTCTTCCTAATTTCCAGACTCTTCTAGGAGAATTTTCTTCAACTATGATTACTAAATCATTCATCTTCAAAGGTTTGCCATCATCAGTCCATTTTGTTCTTTTCGTTAAGGTAGGAAGGTACTCCTTGGTCCACCTTTTCCAAAAGCAATCAGTAAATTTCTGAGACTTTCTCCATTCTTTCCGAAAGTCTTTCATGTAAGCAAATTCGGTCATATTGTTCGGTGATCCCAACAAAAAATGGTTTGGCGTCAAGGACTCTAAATCATCTGGGTCCGTTGAAACCTTTGTGAGAGGCCTTGAATTAACGATGTTCTCACATTCAGCAAAGAGTGTCTGCATGAGTTCATCTTTGAGTACTTGCCCATTTAGTATCGCATAAAATGATTTTTTTTACAGACTGTACCATGCGCTCCCAAGCTCCACCCATGTGCGGTGAAGCTGGAGCCAAAAATTTCCATTTGATACCTTTTTCTGCGAATGTCTCCGTCATTTTGTTTTGATCAATTTCCCTCATGGCTTTTTTCAATTCTTCAGCAGCTCCTCTAAGATTTGTCCCATTATCTGAATAGATCTCGTTTGGTTGTCCTCTTCTTGATATCATTCGCCGAACAGCTAATATAGCAGAATCTGTTGTTAGAGAATGAGCCACTTCAAGATGGACAGCCCTGATGGTCAGGCAGGTAAAAATCACTCCCCATCTTTTTTCTCGTCTTGGCCCTATGCTCACAAATAATGGACCAAAATAGTCCATTCCTGTGAATGTGAATGGTCTAACATTGGGTGTCAGTCGTGCTACAGGAAGTTGTCCCATCTGTGGTACTATCGGTTTAGCCTTGGTTATTCTGCATTTTTGGCATTTAGAGAATGTTGACTTTACAGCACTCCTACCATCGATGATCCAAAATCGTTGTCGAACATCATTCAAAACAGTTTCCACTCCTTGGTGAGCAAACTTTTCGTGGTAGTGCTGAAGCAGTAGCTCAGTGAATCGATGTTTGCATGGAAGTATAATCGGTTGATTTGTACAACTCCGCATTTCAGGAGCAAGATTTGTCCTTCCACTTAGGAGCAATATTCCTCTTTCGTCAAGAACTGGAGAGAGCTTTCGAAGCCGACTTTGACATCCCAATGGTTTGTTTTTCTCAATACATTTAATTTCTTCTCGAAAACTTTCTTGTTGGCACTGCTTAATCCATAACATTTCAGATTTTTCAATTTCAAAGACTTCCAATCTTTCATGAAAAATAACGTTTCTTTTACTGCATTTTGCTATCAGAACATCTATGAATCTCAGTACCCAGGCAGTAGCCCTTATCAATCGAGACCATTTGGAGAATCGATCGATGTCCGGAAGAAATTATTGCTTTTCTATAGTTAATGCAGTAAATGCAGTTTGCTCGTTTTCACAGTTTTCCATGGTGAATATATGTTTTTTCGGCCACTGACTTCTGTCGTGATTATATAAAAATTCTGAACCTTTATACCACTCTTCATAGCTTGTCACAGTTATTTCATCCTTACAGTAGGTTCGAGTAGCAATGTCAGCGGCATTGAGCTTTGAAGGAACCCAATTCCAGTCTTCAGTATTCGTCAATTCTTGGATTTCTCCAATGCGATGCCCCTCAAATTGTCCTAAATTGCTACCATCACCTTTGATCCAGAAGAGGACGGTGGTTGAGTCAGACCACAGGAAAATTTGGTTGATTTCAATTTCGAACGTGTTTTTTATAGTTTTCGATAGTCGACTTCCAAGTACCGCAGCCTGCAACTCTAGACGAGGAATAGATATAGGTTTTGTGGGTGCGACTCTTGCTCTAGCCATGACAAGTGTCACATCTACCGAATCTTTGGTTGAAGTTCTCAAATAAGCTGCTGCGGAGAATGCTTTTGAACTCGCATCACAGAAAACGTGTAACTCTTTTTTACACGATTCGGAAATTTTCAAAGAATAACATCTCGGTATGGAAATCTGTTCTATCTGTCTCAGGTCGTTTTGCCATTGTATCCAAGTACGGTGGAGGTCCTCATCAATGCTGTCGTCCCAACCTATGCCAGAACGCCAGATGTCTTGTATCAAAATTCGTCCTTTTATGGTGAAATTTGCTACTAGTCCTAAAGGGTCAAAAATTGACATCACCATTTTCAAAATTTGTCGTTTTGTCGGTCTATTGTCTTCAGAAATGTTTTCGAATTTATAATCAATTTTGAAACAAAAGATGTCTAATTTTGGATCCCAAAAAAGTCCCAGGACGCGTTGCATTGCTGTATCTGAATTCAAGCAAAATTCCTTGCTTGATAATTTCTTGGCTGAGAGTTTCTCCATGATTTCTTCAGAATTACATATCCAGTTGACTAGCTCAAAACCACCCAATTTTTGTATTCGAGTTACTTCTAAGATGGTGTCCCAAGCTTCTTCCACAGAATCAGTACAGTCAAGGTAGTCGTCGACATAGTGTTTTTTTGTTATAGCATCAACGATATTTTTCTGTTCAGATGACTCCTCAGCATTGAGATTCTTAATAAACTGGGCACATGTTGGAGAGCAGGTAGCTCCAAAGATCATAACCTGCATCTCGTATACATCCCATTCTCGATTAGTATCTCCCTCGCGCCACAAAAATCTTTGGGAATTTTGGTCTTCCTTTCTGATGAACACTTGGTGAAACATCTCCCTGACGTCACTACAAAATCCAATTTTTCTTTGGCGAAATTTCATTAATACTTCTACCAATGATTGTAGTAAATCCGGACCACAGAGCAAGTTTTCATTTAGGCTTGTTCCAGATGACTTAGAGGCTGCATCAAAGACTAATCGGAGTTTACCGGGCTTGTTGGGGTTGATGACTCCGAAATGGGGCAAATACCAACAACGAGGGCCTTCTTTTTCGGACTCTGCCGGGGACAATTTTCGTGCATATCCCTTCTGAACGTAACTGGTAATTTTCTCAGAATACTGCTTTGCAAAATTGCTATCTTTTTTCATTTGCTTTTCCACACACTTTAAGCGCTGAATGGCTATCGATTTGCTCTCTGGTAAATGAATATTGTCTTCTTTCCAGAGAAGTCCAATTTCAAATTTATCACCAATACGTCTAGCAGTATTTTTCATTATTTCCATAGCTCTAGCATCGGCTTTATTGATGTGTGTCTTCATCGGCAATATTCCAAAAGCATCTGTGGTGAATGATTGTTTAACCATTTCGTGGAGTGAATAATCAGATATTTCAAAACTGCATATATGAAAGGTAAATGCTCGTTCTTCTTTCACAGAATCACCACCATGGAGTATCCACCCAAGATTAGTTTTGGTAGCGATCGGAAGATTTTCTGTACCCTGGATGACTTTTCTAGCTACTGTGAGACGTATGTTGTCTTGTCCTAACAATATCATTGGACGTTCTTTGATTTCACCAAATGGGATATCTTTTAAATGGGGATACCTTTCCCAATCTCTCTGTCGTATTTCTTGTCTAGGTAGGGCTAAATTTTGTACAGTTCTTACATTTTTCATGCTGAATATCTTCGCTCCATCAAATACCCCTGATATTTCAAAATTTAGACAAGTCGAGTCTTCATGTCGAGAGGCTAGGTTATTTGTCCACTGTATACAAAGTGGCTGTAGTCTACCATCTAATCCTAACTGATTTGCAATAGATTTGTCCACGAGGGTCACAGATGAGGCTTCATCACATAAGGCTACAGTCTCGATAACAGTATTTTTACCATAAAGCTTAACTTTCACCATTCTCAATAGAACATTTTCTGCTCCATGTCCTACTGCAAGAACATTCTCATTATTTGTTTCTGTTGGCTGCTTATTTTCTGTTTGTCTTGATTCTTCTACATCTTTATGTAACAAGTGATGATGGGTACGTCTACAACCATTTATGTTACATTGTCGTCTTGCTCTGCATCTCAAGGTTTGGTGGTTATTTTTTAGACATGAAAAACATAACTTTTGTTTTGTTATCACTGCCCATCTAGTGTCGATATCGTCAGATTTAATTTTTGAACAATTTACCAATCTATGTCCTTTTGCTTCACAATATTTACAAATTTCATCTAATGTCTTCGTATCTGTTGAAACTAAAGTAGTTTCTTGTCTTTTTGAAAATTGAAAATGTTTTGGTTTTGTCTCCACCTTGAAACTCTTAGAGCTATTCACAAAACATGCTGCAGTAGCTTTTTCATTAGCCCAGACAGAAAAATCTTGTAGATTCGCCATTCTATTTCGCCGCATAATTTCTTCTCCCCATTGAAGTTTCAGGGAATCCGGTAATTTCTGGACCAACTCTCGTAATACTTGGGGATTTTGAAGGTGTTCAGTATAGTTCAGTGATTTAATGGTAGCTACAAGACAGCATACATGATTTGAGAGGTGGATTAAAGAGTCCATGTTGTTTTCCTTTATTGCTGGAAGATGTCTAACTTTGGTGATAAGTCCTTCAATGATCTGATCGGGTCGCCCAAATCTCATCTCGAGGGTTCGTAAAACTAAATGAATATTGTCTGGGCACGTCATCATTCCGGATACAGCCAGTTTAGCTTCACCTCTTAAACATTTTTGAAGTTTTATCATCATTTCTTCACTAGAATATTCACATAATGTTGAAATCCGCCTGAATTGAGAAAGGAAATTTGGCCAGTCTTCGGAGTTACCATCAAAAATGTTGAAATCTTTGTCTACAACTTGCCTGGCTACAAATCTATCTTGTTTTGAAGTAGTTGCTACTGACTTTATTGCATCGCTGATAGTATGGCATAATTGCTTTATTTCGGATACTTTTTCTTCGGGTTTGATTTCATCACTGAAATGTGAATGGCAATCATTTACCCATTGTCTGGTATTTTCAAATGAACGAGAATCGTCATCAGGAAGATCATTTTGCTGTTCAGATACTAGTGAAAGTGACTTCTGAACTTCTGCAATTTCAGTTTCTCGGACTTCATTTTCAAGTTCCAAGTTTCTTAAATGATTTTCTAATTTCTTCATTTCAATTGCTTGTCGGGCTTTTTCTATTTCAAGTGCGTGTCTTTTTCTCTGTAGAGCAATACTTTCAGTTTTAGAATGTGTAGATCGTAATGAACGAGCAGACGAAGTTCCTGGTAAATCTTTACCGACACATTTGGATCCTTGGTGTTGACTCAGCTTGTCTGTCTGCTTTGAGTTCGCCTTGGCCAATGGAACTTCATCGTGCTTATCCAACGTCTCCATTTCTTTTCTCAAATTTGGATTTATATTTCCTTCAGAATGATTTGATCTGACACTGACTGTTCCGCCCTGTAGTAATCCAAAAGTAGGTGGTCATACGTAACTGGGGTCTAGTTTACTATTTGTCCCTGCAGTCGGTCTTGTATGTGGCATGTCAAATTTTTGTCTTCAACTTCTGCTTTTCCAAAGAACTAGTTATCCGGCTCGAAGGACCAATGTTGAGTCGTCGTCGGGTCAATAAATTTTAGCAATAGTCTCAGTTTCAAACTTTTACTAACTTGGAAAGGTTTTTTTATATAAGTGACAGAGATCTGATAATTTCAATGTCAAAAAAAACAAAACTGCCCTTTTTCCTACTATGATCATATCATTATAAAAATAAATCATATACAAAGTATAACACAACACATCTTGTGAAAACTCTGTGGACAATGTCCTTTTTCTGTTTTGGTAATTTTTTGAATCTTGAAAAAATAAAGTCCACAATATTCAAATGGCTTCTTTCTCGCGCCATTGCAAATTGTTGTGACGTACTCTCCGGAGAATTCCGAACAACCAATAGTATTACCATTTCACGTCACAATCAACCCGATTAGAATACGCACTATAGCTGATTGTGCTCGGGAGAGTACGTCACAAAGAGCTCCAATATTAGTAGCTTTGAAGTTTGCTGATTTTCAGAAACAAATGGGAACTCCATAAATTGAAGCATATTTGGAGCGATATTTTTTTGTGTCCTCGCTACTGCTGATTTAAATTTATATTGGTATTGGTAGGTATGGATGGTGACTGATGCGTTGCGACCTGATTAGATCTATTGTGCCCCATTTTCTTCTGCTATCACAAGGTGTTCTTGTTTACAGCAGCCCTTCAAACTTCAATTCCTTCAGGAATTTTATAATTTTGAGGGGGGTCTACTCGTGGTATTTCTCCCAGTCAGCTGGTATGATCCGAGTATATTCAATCTTTTATGATGTACAGCGTAACACTCCATCAATATATGGTGGGGTGTTTCTGGATGTTCCCCACAGTATCTGCAGGTGCTGTCCTCGTCCTCCACTTAAGCCTAGCTTCCTTAGGTGTTCTTTGAGTCTGCAATGCCCCGTTAGAAATCCCGTGATTGTCTAGTTTTGGTGAGGTTAATCAGTGTCTTTGATTTTGCTCGGCTGAAATTACCGAAGAGATCTTTGGCCTGTCTCAGCCGTAGAAGTCTTAGTCAGTATGTTGCTCTCATTGCTTCTTCAGCTTTTTTGAGTTCTTCTCGGAAGTAAGATTTTTCCAAGTCCGCAGAATGGTTCTGGCTCGATCAATGGCGTTGATGCGCCTTTTCGTGCCAGGATGTATGCTTGTTCATTGCCCTCCACTCCGACGTGCCCCGGCACCCAGAGGAGGGTCACCTGGTTGTTCCTGCCTAGATCATTAAGTTTGTCTAGGCATTCCCAAACCATCTTCGAGTTGATGTTAGAAGAGCTCAACGCTTTGATGGCTGCTTGACTATCGGATAGGATCACGATTTCCTTGTTCCGGTATTTCCTGAGGTTGAACTGAATGCTCCTTTCTATGGCGTGAATTTCCGCTTGAAAAAGGCTGGGGAACTGGCCCATGGGTTCCGAGTATTTGGTGCGAGGCCCAAAGACTCCTGCTCCAGTTCTCTCGAGAGTTTTGGAACAGTCCGTGTACCATGGTATTTTTTCCTTCTTTAAATTTATAAAATTAACTAAAAAAAAAACATATCTAAATAGTAGATGGCCAAAAAAAATAACATTACCTTCATGCATCGTTGTGATTTCACATTTCTCTGAGATTTTCATTCTTAGAAACAGTGTTGCAAAGATAGGGATTACCTATAGAGAAGTGTTAACCTAGTTAAAATATCATGATTTTTTTTTAATTTTTAATCGTAAGAAAAACATACGAATATGCTAAACTTTAAGGACAGAGGATCACATAAACTGAAAAAAAAAATCGACACGATATAGAGACTAACATTAAACAGCTAGTTTAGTCACTAGTTCATCCTAACAGACCGTTTAAAATAATTTGCTTGGCTTTGATGTCTAAAAATACCTACACAATGCACCTTTTGATTGACGTATAATAATTTTTTTGCCGTGAGGAATATCCCAGTCAGGCGCTCTGCCTATGTTGTCCCGATACATTCGGATGGCGCACTGGTGTCATTTACCTAGATAGTCACCCCCCACGGCTGTAGTGTGAGTGATCACTGGGTCCGAGAGTCATGTACCCTGAGCAGACGAAGTCAACCAAGAATGACGACCTTCTGCATTCGTACAGCTAAGATTTCTGCCACATCACGGCAAGCCGGTATAATTTTTAGAGAGCAGCGTGGCCATCATTCTACCAAGTACCCCTATGATCAGAACCACCATTTTAAGAGAGTGGTTTGGGTTAAGCCGACGGAATTCAAAGAGTAAATCTCGATAATTAGTCTGTTTTTCCTCTTCTTTTCGGAAGATGTTTGTTCCGCCAGGAGCTGAAAACTATGACGCAAATTGATTGAGGACTACATCAGGTTTGTTGTCTTGTATTTGCTTGAGGGTGAGGAACGAGTAGTTCCATTGAATTCGGCAATTCTGAATTCGGCAATTCTTATTTTCCTCAACGGATTCAATATCCCCCTGAGCTCTAGGTAACACCGGTGTCTCGTCAATACTGTACGAGTGTCGTAGGTGGTAGCATAAAACTCGAAGCGCCACGTTATGCCTGTGGATGTAGGCTGCGATCGCATAATTTCGACAAGCAAACATCAAATGACAACACCAATTACGCGACTACGGTAGATAAGGTGTTAAAGACACAATCCTGGCAGGTCATTATGAGTTCCTCGATCTCCAACTTCAGCCCACTTGACCTCATAACGGCAAAGGTTTGATTATGTTCAAACAGAAAAAAATAGTACATAGATAAAATCATTTTTAGGAAGTGGAAAATGAACGAATGAATAAGAACTTATTGTATGTTCAAAGTTATCGCTTTTTATATTACTACGTTCATTCAAAGGCTGAAATAAATAAAAAATTTCGCGCCGGTTCGTTCGAGACCCGATATTTGACAATGAATGAATTATCTCTGAACAGGTATACCTTCAAATTTTCCAACAACAAACACCGAATTGAACACAACAACATGACATTAACAGCTTTCGAACTTCACCAATGCCTTCACACTATCTTTCAACTAAAGAATGGTCAGGTATCAACCGAGTGTACTTTGGTCTAAGTAAATAATTACAATTTTGAAGTCAACAAACTCGAATGATTGTTCTATAAAAATCTTTTCATTGTCAATGATGAACAAACAAGTTTATATAATGAGAGGAAGCACTGAAAAATTAAATTATCTAGTAGAAAATTATGACCATTACATATTTCAAGTTTTATTGTTTGTTTGGCATAAACATAAATACAGTAATCTCGTGTTTATAACCATTTTTGAATGTCGATCACAGATACTATGTTACTTCCACGATCAACCGGCGGTGCCGACCGGTCTGTGCCGAATGGGTAGTGTACAGCGAGAAAAGATGACCAATCCCCTTCCCAAGAAAAACCAATTCTGCGGACTTGTATAGGTTATTCACGTTAAGATGAGCATGACTTCATGTTTGGTAATTTTGTATATCTGACATAACGTTAAAATCCCCAATGAAATGCGTTCAATAGCGATGATACGAAATTTGATTAGTTTCATTACTACTTAACGCATTTTATTGGAAATTTTAACGCTGTTATGTCGAATATATAAAATACCAAACATTAAGTCATGCTCATCTTGACGTGAATAACCTATATCAGAAATAATAATATACAGTGTCCGCTGTCCGCCATAAATTTGGCTGCATATGATAAAAAAAAATGTTATTGAAATTTCTGAAAAACTCTAATGACGGTTCGTTTCTGCATGTCTCAGTCAGTCTGACAACTGAAAAATCCGTTGCGACTTATATCACACGACCTCAGATTTGGCGGGAATTAAAAAAAGAGTTATCTGTGGTGCCTAAAAATGGGTCAAATTGACAAGATATCGAAAACATTCATTCCTCTCTCTACCCGTACTAAGAAACTTAATATTAAATTTAGTAAGGATAAATAATGATTATAAAGGTTTAATTACAAACAGGAGTTAGTTTATATTCTATTTACGGGTACAGAATATTGAATAAGCTTATGTGTATCAACATACAGGGCATGACTATACCTAGTGACAAGACTAAATCGTGTTTTCACAATTATTCTCCCGCAAAATGTCTATTCCAAAAATATTTGATTGGGTGACCAAAATTTATGTGATTTAGGATATTAGAGCTGTTTCCAGTTGAAACAAGAATGTATTTCTTAGTAAAGGTAAAGGAATATAATGGTATTTTTGATTTTTTTTTCAATCTTGTTCAAAATTGTTAAATGGGATCCTTGTTGAATTCCAAACACATTTTCTCAATACATTTTTTCGATATCTTGTCAATTTGACCCATTTTTCGGCATCAGTCATCTTTTTTGAAATGTCCTCCAAATCTGAGGTCACGTGATACAAGTGGCAAACGGATTTTTTAGTTGTCAGACATGCAGAAACGACCGCCATTGCAGTTTTTCAGCAATTTCAATAACAATTTTTTTTGCCATATGTAGCCAACAACAAGAATTACTTAGATTGATACTATTCAGGTGGGTGGAACTACATGATGAAGTAGAAATTCTGGTGGAAAACAATGACGCAGCAAATCTAATAGCAAAAAATATCACAAAGCACCCTTGAAAGGAATACCAAAGTATCCAGTGCTAGATAGGGAAGAATATTGGTACAAGAGGAAATTTAAAGAATCGATAATATATCGAAGCCAACAATGCCTTCAGCTAACCAAGTACTGAAATAAAGAATGTATGGAAGCCACTAATAACGAAGCCATTTTGGAAAAATATGAACGGGCAATTACTCCAATCTAATAATAAATTAAGGGATAGCTTTCTACTAAAAAAGAGGAAATTGTTAATTACCACTTCCCAGATATAGGAAGCAGATAATATGTTAGACGCATTCGCTGGGTCCATAACCAAGTTATTTTCATCAGTTAGTTCTATGCATAGTACAATGAGAAAAATATTTTTCCACTTTACCACACACTTTTATTCTCATTGTGAGACACCCCTGGCGCCCACTATCCAATTCTTTATCAAAAGTACTGCACCATACTAAATCGATAGTAGCACATGTGAATGACAATAATAATAATAATAATAATAATAATAATACGACAATTAATAATAATATATGTGAATTGGCGAAGTGACATAGTATAAGCAATGGGTAAATAATAAGGGAGGCTAACTTACTGGATATGGGTGTCATATTTCCGACTGAATAAAAATTATCCGGTATTACATAATATGCAAGGTCCATCCTCCATTCTCTATAGTCGGCTCTTATGTAGTTAAATAATGACTACGAACTACTGAAAATTTCAAAGGAAACCTCTATGGAGTTCTAAATCGAACAGTAGCAAACGAAATACTCACTTTATACCGACTGATAAAATGAGTCATAAAGTAAGTGCAATTCGATATATAACTTTTAATGAATAATTGAACTGGGAAAATAATGAGTTTCCATTTTCCATATCAATGAGCGGGCAATAAGCAGCGGCGCAGTAAGGATTTCAGCTTGTGGGAGGGGGGGAAGGGGGAGAAATGAACATAGGATTGCTTAGAGGTTCTGTTTTTTGGAATCCCAAGTACGTGGTTCAGCATATATTATGTAATAAAGTGAAATCTTTCCAAAAAAAATCAGTATAAATAATGTATATACAGGGCAAGAAAAATTACATTAAAAAACAAAACTTTTCTGAAAATACATAGAAAAACCGGAAATCATTACTTTTAGACTTCATCTAGAACTCTCAAATGTTTAACTTCCTCTCTGACGTCTGAAAGTTACCGGAAGGGCCGTTGCATATTTTGACATGTATTCGAGAGACAAGTGTAATACTCAGAATTTGAAATTATTTGATTCTTTTTCCGTAATTCGTAATCGAAAAATTCTACTTTTTTAATCCTATTTGAAAACGTACTCCTAAGGGTGTATGTATTGTTACTTCACACAGTTCAAACTTTTACCGTTGTTACAGGGCTTTTAAAGGCAGTGTAATATATACCTGAAACTGCCAGAATTACTCAATATTCCGGAAACAACCAGAAGGAGCGCTAGTGCTTGGGGTAAGTTA
The DNA here is from genome assembly GCA_958298965.1 of Chrysolina haemoptera. Classification (NCBI taxonomy): domain Eukaryota; kingdom Metazoa; phylum Arthropoda; class Insecta; order Coleoptera; family Chrysomelidae; genus Chrysolina; species Chrysolina haemoptera. The sequence goes on along the minus strand of OY282585.1, from coordinate 37,388,814 downwards.
TCTGACATCAAGGTCAAATTGCATTTTTATTGAAAATTCGAAAATTGATTCCATTAAATGTAATTTTTGAGAAGCAAATTGATACAGAACACCTAATAAATTTGAGTATTTTTGAGTTTAGAAGTGAACTTTAATGAAATAATACCAACATAAAAATAATTAATAGGAGCTTAAATAGATTCGGTGGCGCATTCGCTTTTTGAGCTGCAGGGAAACCTGGAAAAATACCATATCATCTGAAGAGTCATTTAATCAATCGGTTCGTTCTCATATTATTGTCGAACAAAGAGTTTTCGTGGATAAAAAATTATCTATAAAATTTGAAGCACTCATGGTATTATCTTTGATAAATACGTATTCATTAACATGAAGATTTCATTGTCATGACAAATAATCGAGAATCATGGAGTAAAAAAATCGCGAAAGCTTGCTCGATTGATTTTTTTGACCTATCTTGATTCGAAATGTTTTGTCAACAAACAATAAAATTTGAATGCAAGCTGAAATGTACATATTCAGCGAGTCTCAGTTGTTATGGAAACACCCCAGGAATTTCTGTAATTTTTCACATAGAATTATAAAATCTTCAGAACAAAGAATGACTTTGAAGGGGTCATTTCAAGTTATATACACTGCACGCCAGAAGCGATAGGGCCTCATACATTTTCAAAAAATCATAGTAGGTGGCAAAATAGATTAACCATATTATCTCTTCAAGGTGATTTTGTACATTTTTGGTAGGTATATATATTTTGTCTTAAAATTTAGAATTCTACGTATAAAATTAACGAAATCGGCACGCCTATCGATGCGCGGTAGCAGAAGAGCTCAGTATACATTCGAACTGAATGTACAATTTATACTAACCTCTTTATCATCCGAATACTTTCTTATTCTAATTCGCGAATAGCATACGTTTATCGATATTTCTTTATAGATTTGCCAAGCTGTAACTCATTTGATATAATTTCAGGTGTGTGATTATGAACACGGGATCCGTAGCGAAATTGACATTTCTATATGGCAAACCCAATGAACTATCAATTTTGCTATGGATCAAGTGTTCATAATCGCACCCCAGTTCTGATTTACCAAGCTGTACAGAGGTATTTCCATAAGAAGTGAGACACACTGTTTATAAAAAAAGAGATTAATACAAAACTACATTATCAGCAATATTTAAAACTATTTCCAAATTGACCTCACTGTATTTTTCGGATTACGGATTACAGTTCTGACAATTAGTTATTGAATTGATTCGAGAGCAATGTTGTCACTTTGCATTTTTTTGAAAACACTTGATAAGAACATATAGAAGATAACTTATTCTTAATTGAAAAAATGAAAATGTACTACAACATTAGTTATTTCTAAGCATTTGAAAGAATAAAAATGTTTTTTCATGAATATTCCAAATTTCCCTATCGATCAAAAGCATACCCTCCTGTCATAATTTCCATAAAACAAACTGAATGTTTAAATAAAAACTGTAGCTCAACTGACTGAGGAGATTAAACAGCAAAATACACATTCAATTCCAACAAGATAAACTTGATCATTGATTGAATATAAAGCAGATTACGTTCGACACGTCCAATAAACTGACGTCATTATTGAGACTTCGAAATAGCATACGGTAGTCCAACGTACGCTCGATACTCACGAGCTCCTAAATGCCAAACTAAAATCCTTCATATAAAAGACAAGAAAAAGGCAAAGTGAGTTGAAAATGCGTGAATTTGTTTTTTCGCTCGCGATTAACACATAAACCTAACCTGAGCAAGATAGCTAGTTTGCCTGTTCACCACAGGGTACTTTTTCAAATGTGTATCAAAACACGAAGAACTGAGTTGAAAATGCGTATCGGACCTCCGGGATATCGGGCGCTCGTTTCGAATCATTACGCTAAGAAATATAAAAGCGGCAACCAAAGGTCATAATCGAACAAAAAAGGCAGTATACTTAACATAAATAAACTAGCAGCTAAAACCCATCGGTCACAAATGAGTCTTTCGGATGTGTTGAAAACCCCGTTTTCACAATTTTTAAGAAGTCATCCACAGAGTGATATCGTATCTGATAGTATCCCTTCTGTTGTACAGGGCGATGAAGAGAAAATGGGAAAAAAAGTTGAAAAATTAAATTGGTCATAGGTGGCTATGATTTGAATTTCTGGTTCGATTCTGAACAATATTTCCTAGGAACTTTTAATTCTACCGTAAAAAATAAAGTGATGGGGCATATTTTTTCGAAAACAGAGCATGTTTTTTCATCTCCCTCGTATAGGGTCGTGAATAATTCAATACTGGTGTTTGTAATTCAGGTTTATCAAGAATGATTTTTTTCGATAAATCAATAATGAAAAAGTTTTCCGTATGCTGCGAACTTTATGCCGGACACTATACAGGGTGTAATTTAACCACTTGCACTCCCGTGTATAATGCCATTATATAACAAATGGCATGTAAGAAAAATTCGAAAAAAATTTGTGGAAAGTTAAAATTGTGTTGGAAAATTTGTCGAAATTTTGGGAACCGCTGTCCGCCGAACGTCAGCTGACCGGAGCAGATCCGCAATATTATTGGAACTGCCTGATGGAAGAAACTGTGTAATTTCGAAAAGTGGTTTGCAAGATTTCCACAATTTTCCAACAAAATTTAAAATTTCCACATTTTTTTTCGAATTTTACACACGTTCCATTCGTTATAAAATGGGATTATACACCCATCCTTCACGGGAGTGCAAGAGGTTGTTAGATTACACCCTGTATATGACGTGCCTGGAATGAAACCATCAGTTTCATTTCATATGTCGAGAAGAATACTTCATCCACGCCACTCAAGATGACCACCGGTGTTGCCGTCGAAACGTTTGGATATTTAAAACAAAGAAGACCACGGCACAACTCGGGAATCAACCAGAACACTGACGCCAGCTAGCTGTGAAAGTCTAAATTCCAATAATTAAAGCTTTCGAGGATCTTAGGAAGTTTAGAACAAAGACCTGATAGGTTTAATAGTTTTCTTATTATCATCAATGCAGTTAAACCATTTTTCTATAAGAAGAATGAAAGTGCCTTCAATCATTCGTTTCCAGGAGACTCATTCAAGACATCGAAAATCAATTTTCAGTGTATTGACAAAAAGGTGAATACAATAGAAACATGACAGTCAGTTATCCAGATCAGTTTTAAAAATAAATATTATTACGAATTTAATGAGATCGTCTTGCCTTAGAGTGGCAATGCTGGGAGTACACCTGATACACTTTAATTTTTCTTCTTCTGAAGAAGAAAGATTTTCCAGGTTACCTACTTAGAAAGTGTTTAAAAAAATATAACTGTGATAATTGTAAACTTAGTATAGAAAACGAATTAAAAAAAACTTAAAATTAGCTCAACAGGTCAAAAATTTGGTCTGGATCAAAAAAAGGCAATGATATTGAAACAAATGCTTGGTTTATCTTAAAAAAAATCAAACCGTATATCTAGTCTAGTCAAATCATTCTGAAAGCTCATATTTTGAGTGCCTCCTACTCCAATGCCGTAACCGAATATGTTTCAAGTTCATAAATTTATTAGTGGAAATAAAGTCAAAAGTGTTGTTAATGTTACTGCGAAGGAAAGAAGCGGGAATAGATGGGTTACGGGTTAGTTCTGAGTCATCTCATAGAAGTGCGATTGCCAACAATACTAAGTAGACGTTAAATGACAGGTCTGGTTTGTCTATGGAATATCAAAAGTCACCAAGTCGGAAGGTGAACATTGCGGCACTATAAAAGCCACGTCAAATAGTCAGAATAATTTTTCACAGAACATGCAACAACATAAATTTGTTTAAAATGACCTAAACGATTTTCTACCTTGGTTTAAAAAAATATCTGCATGATCCATTTTGACATTAGACATGGGTCCACTGGTGTGACAGAAAATGGAATAACATACCATGAAGTCTCTGAAAGCGAGATGTAAAATTATTTGAGAAAGTTGCTTAGAAGGATGATTTAGCTAGGTTGTCATGGAACCATTACTTCTATAATTCTTCTAAACTAAATCTTCAAGTCTGGAGATAAAGCAAACATACAAAATTATAGACCAATCACAATTCTGAGTGCAATCCCAAAATTATTAGAGAGTCTGATCTGTGATCGAATAAAAACCCCATTACACCAAGTTGTTATACAAAAGCAGCATGGTTTTTGCATGGGTAAATCAACAACTACTAATTTGCTAACAATAACACAATTTGTGTTGAGTGCCTTGGAATAGAAGCATCAAGTAGATGTAATTTACAGAGACTTTTCAAAGCATTTGACACAGTTAATCATACTGTCTTGCTTCAGAAATTAGAAGCGATAGGGTTTTATGGAAATTTACTGAACTGGTTCTCAAGCTATCTTCGAGACAGAAATCAACATGTAAAAGTAAAGAGTTTCACATCAGAGGAGATTTACGTCACTTCAGGAATACCACAAGGAAGCCATCTAGGCCCACTGTTCAATATATTCATCAATGATATTGAAGAAATAATTAAATTAAATAAATAATCTTAAAAACATTAGCCATGTCATCAACAAATAAGATTGTGATAATATTCAAAAGGACCTTACTGCAATTGTTAAATGGTGCACTGAAAATTATATGAGTTGAATGTAAACAAATGCAATGTTATATCTTTTTATCAATCACTTGAACATATTGAATTTGGGGATAACATTGATGGTAAACCTCTCACAAGCGCAAACTTTGTTCGGGATCTCGGTGTTCTTTTTGACATCAAGATCAATTTTCATCTCCACTTTGAGCAGGATGTCAACAAGGAAAAATGCTGGGTTTTGTGTGGACGACCACAAGAGAACTCACCATGTTAATTCCATAAAAACTCTTTATTATTCTTTTGTTAGGTCAATATTGGAGTATTGTTCATGTGTATGGTCACCAACATATGAAATCCATATAAATAATATAGAAAAAACTCAGAACACATTTTTGTGATATTTAGCCTGAATATACCTTTAATTCAGAACTCACTGAGAGAAGTTCACACTACAACAGAAATAGAGAAACTCAGCACTCGTAGAGTTTATGCAGACATTAGATTTTTGCATAAGATTTTGAACTATAATGTTGATTGTCCACATCTCTTGTCTTTAATTGGCCTACATGTTCCATCTAGAGTAACTCTAAACACTCAGACTTTTGCAATTGATTTTTTTAATAATCTCCGAAAGTAGCTTGAAATGAAGATTGCTATTGCTTCTTAATTTGTAAAAAAAATCACATTATATTCATTTGTATAGTTTTTAGGTTTAATCTTAGTTATAAGAATTCATGTATCATATACCTTCATAAAACATATTTTTTAATTGGGTGCTACCCGTTAATAAATAAAATAAATAATTTCTGAGGTGCTCCGAGTATTTTGAATTACAATAATTAAATATATTTTTTAACCGACTTAGGGTGATTTTAGATGTTTCCCTTCGTTGAGTAAACTTTTTTAGTTCGGCTATTCTTACGGATAATGGCCTGTTGGTCTCTCTGATATAGGAGTCTCCACATTCACATGGGACCTCTTACATACAGTTTTTGCTTGATTCTGTTGTTTTCTGTTTTTTTTTTGTGAGGAAGCTTCGTAAGCAGAAAACAACAGAATCCAGAAAAAACTGTATTTACGGGATCTGATCACTTGTAAATTTGGAGATTCCTATATCAGAGAGACCAAGAGGCCATTATCCGTAAGAATAGTCGAACACAAAAAGTATACTCAACGAAGGGAAACATCCAAATCGGGAATTTCTGATCACGACTGGACAGAGCACCACCAAATTCATTGGGACAAGGCTAGTGTTCCTCATAGAGAAGAACATTGGTTCAAACGCAAATTTATAGAAACCGCCTATATCGAAGCCAATTGTGCCTTCATTCAACAGAGCATGGAAATTAAGAACGTATAGAGACCGCTCAAAAATCGTTTTGGAGGGAAAAAAGCGCGAAACCACGCGCGCCACAAGACCGCGCGTAATTACACCACACAGACAGACCTATGAAACATTTCGTAGCTTCTCAATTTGTCAGTATTCACCTGGAAACGATTGCAGACTAGAGCAATTGAAATGTTGTAAAAAAGAAGTATAAAATCTTTCAATCATTAATGTATGTAATAAAGTCTTTTGTGGTTATTGATCAACAATACTTTTTGGTTCACTGCTGGTGTAGAGTGATAAAATGTTTATTCAAATAAGGTGTCATTGTTGCAGAAGCCCAAGGGATGAGTAAAACTGGAGGTACTCCCTGAATCATTGTAATAAATACACCTCTTTCTACAGATGTCATGTGCCCTACTTGTTTGGCATCTTCTAGAGCTATAATGTTTGGATTATGAACATTCAAGTTTCACCCATATTTTGCCGTTCTAAACCCAAAGGGGCTTATCTCAATTTTTGCGATATTTCAGATTACACTCTCTACAAGTTACCTATGATAGAATTTTAGGTGTATTTTGGATATAAGTCTTTTTTACTAATGAGATTCGGCCAAATTTGTCATTCAAGTCAATGGCTTGGTCATAGGGAACCTGTAGAGAGTGAAATCTAAAACATGGAAAAAAAGTGAGAAGCCCTTTGGGCTTAGGACGGCAGTATTATGCACCCTCTATTAGGAGGAATACACTGTTTTTCTTATAAAACTTGAACCAACTCATACAAACAGGCAAGTAAATTTTCTATAACTTAGAATCAAACTTGAAAAAAAAACTTCTTTAGGAACTTACCCGAGGTCTTCTAGGAATCATATCAATCTTCAACTTGTGCTCTGCTATCAATTTCCTGATTTTGAAACCTCTACAGTGAGCTTGAAAAACTACGAGCCCAGCTTTCAATTTTTGTACCCAACATCTACATTTGTAGCCTCGAAAATATTTCTGTATCTTCAAAACTGCTTGTAACCTCTTAAAGTATTTCTGCACAAGGTACATCCTAGAAAATATAAATTGGAAACTTCACATTTAGCTCAATCATTTGGTGATCAAACAGGGGGTTACATGGAAAGTTTTTCAGAAGTTTTGAAAATTGGTGATTCTATTGATTTCGACGTGCTCTTTTCGAATTTTCACATTGCCGATCCTTTAATTTATGTGGTAATCTACTTTTTTGTAAAATGAATAGATTCAGCATAGGAGTCCTGTAAACCAACGTGGCGTTGAGAAAACGGCTTACTACAGCCTATAAGATCCATCGAAGGTAAAAAAGTCCTTGGCGTCAGGCCCCCACCCTCTTCTACGGAACATCTGCCAACAGAGTTCAAATATTCTGCTTGAATCATCCAACAAGTCTATCGTGAAGTGAAGTGACTGAAGTAAAGGAAAAATGATGTACACTCTTCGTAAGTCAAGTGTTCAAAGAAAGGACAACAAAGGCAAAGAAAAGACAATAAGGACAAATATATTATTCTTGCACACCCTCAGTGGCTGTGATACAACATGAGCACTCTTTATGATAATGTGATAATATACGCCGACAAATCCCAGATTTAAACCAGCTTGTCCACGAATTCAAAAAATAAAAGCCTATCCACAGATCTTTGCTGAAGCTGAAGAAAGTAAACAACTATACATACAGGGTGTAATCCAACCTCTTGTACTTCCGTGAAGGACAGGTGTAAAAAAACAGGTGTGAAAAATTACAAAAAAAAGGCATTATACACCTGTCCTACATGGGAGTGTAAGAGGTTAGATTACACCCTGCATAGATGCTTTGCAAAATCAGCATATAAAAATAAATTTAATATTGCATCGCTATTAAATGCGCTAAATTTTATGAAAGTACATTACATCTGAATTAGACCTATGGATAAAACGAAAAAAAGCGCCACTTACTCTACCTGAAAGGTGGTGGGGTGAAGCAGGGCTCTCAATAAATCCGACAAAAACAGAGATGATCCTGTTTCACCAAATGCAGGGAAAAAGATGGATTCAGACCACCCACCATGTTTGGGCAAGAACTGCAATAGTCTCAGCAGGTCCAATACCTGGGGGTGATTCTGGACTCCCAAACTTTCATGGAGGCCACATGTCGATAGGGTTATTCAAAAGTCGGTAGCAATGCTATGGCAACTGACAGTTGTAGGGAAAAATTGGGGAACCAATCCAGAGATTATGCGCTGGCTATACACAGAGGTCGTAAGACCAAAGATCCAATATGGGTCAGCTGTATAGTGGCCAGATGCAGAGTAGCACAATAGGTCGAAAGGTCAGTAAGGTCCAGAGGTTGGCCTGTTTATTAATAACGGGTGTAATGAGAACGACCCCAACCCCTTCCAGTCTGGATCAAGATTTGAGGATGCGAGACTCGGAGGTCTGGGTAAATGAAGGAGAGATGATAGGGTAGGGGAAATCACAAAGTGGGCGGAGCAGGAGATTCCTATTTTCGCCATCAGGGTGAAAAGCGCACAAGACAGACTGCGATGGAATATAAAGTTTGCTCTTAGAATTCCGAGCAGAGAACAATGGGATGGAAATACAGTGCAGTTTCGAGCAGAAAGCTTATGATGTTACACGGTAGGTTCGCGTCTGACCGACAAACAGGCTTCGGGCGCAGGCATCTTCCTGGAAGGAAGGAAGAGAAAGCTACGCTTTGGAAAGATACAAAACAGTTTTCCAAGATGAAGTGTTTGTCAACATAACCGTAGCTATGTGGCAAGAGGTGAAAAAAGGGCCCGATCAGAGAATTTATAACTGTTCGGATAGGCAGCGCTCAGAGCCATCTGTCATCCTCAACCAAGTTCAGTCCTGGTACAGGAATGCGGAGATGGTCTTGAGAAATTAGCTGAAACAAAGAAAGTCGAATTGGTATGGGCTTCTGGTCACAGGAGTGTGACGAACTTGCCAGAACCGGTTCCGCGGCGCCGTTCTGTGTACCGAAGCCAGTGATAGGCATTACAAGAAAGTCTTCTCTCTTCTGCCCTTGATGATTGGGCAGAAACCTAAACGAACTTTGGAGGAACACCGCCGGCTGCAGGTAGTCAACAGACTTCGTGGCCGGCTCTAGCAAGTCAAGGATGGCGTTGCTTTTAGGCAGAGATAGCTAAACACTACGCATCCTTGTAGGAATACTAACAGGCCATAACAAATTAGGTAGACACCTGTCACTAATGGGTATAAAAACAACCCCACTTTCAGTATGTGTGAAGAAGACGAAGAAACTTCGTCTCACTTCCTCGGCGAGTGTGAGGCGTACGGGAGGCAAAGATTCGCGCGGTAACTCTCTTTGTCGAGCGGCAATCCATCATTTTGCGCTCTAAATAGACAATTAGCTATTTTTGGCCAAAACAAGTGTTGGAGTGTGGACTTTACAGCACTCTCAAATTATAGAAAATTTTCTCTAGTTCAATTTGACTAACACTATGGCCCTTTATACCGTCGATGGATCTTATAGGCCGTAGTACGACGGCTTCTCAACGTTAATATATGAAAAACGCGTGATGGTGTAGATGTGTGCTGGTTTTCGGCAATTTTACGCTGAAACTATTCATTTTAAAATAAAATAGGTTACCACATAAATTACAGAAAATCTGCTCTAGTTTGATTTATCACACAATTATTTTCATCGTAAAATGAGTTAGAAAGGAGATATTGTCAAAAAAACTGTTTTTGGGGAAAAATTTTTCAATATGGTGGCAGGTGCGAGGTGGCAAAGTGAAAATTCGAAAAGAGCACGTCGAAATCTATAAAACCACCAATTTTCAAAACTCCCGGAAAACTTTCCAGGTAAAACCAGCAGTTGCCTCGAATAATTCCGTCATCGTCAAAATATCCAACTCACCGACAGTAGCTCTGAATAGTAATGACTGCAGCTCTTAGCCTCAAGAACCGCCTCCTCTCCAAACAAGCTCGGAACCACCTTTGCAACGTTACGATGCCCGCCATGATCTGCGAATGGAGCTTGCAATCCAGTTTATGTTTCTCACTCTCGCGCATGAAAACTTTTGTGCTTCCCAGTTGGTAGTTGTCGCGATTCAAGTTGAGCTTATATAAAAAATCCCGAACGTCAATTTGTGAACTTAGCAGACCTTTAGGCAAGAGGATCCTATAGAGCTGGATAAATTCTTCATAGGTTAGTCGAACATTAAAACCAGCCTGACGGATTCTGACAGTCTCAAGCATACCAGTGTATCTCAATTGTCTTTGAACAGTCGTCTCATCGAAGGTGTTTGCTATTTTGTTACCTGAAACAAATATTAATTTTTTTCATCAAAGAAAAGAAAATAAAACAAGTATTCAATAACATATTGATCGCTCTGGAAATGTAAATGGAAAATATGAATAATACAAAGGACTTTATATAATCACAAAAATATTCACATAATACCACTGAGTCCGAGATAAGGATGTCAACTATGAAGATATTGGAAACGGTAATAAAAACAGTTTTGGTTGTATACTAATTATCTCTTCTCTACGACTATTGTTTTCTAAATTGATTACATATTGATTATTAATTGAAGAATGAAGATGATTCCAAGACACCGTGGATCCTAAATCATTATTCAACGGCACTCGGCAAATCACAGATTCAGGATTTTCAGGATCTACCGTAACTAAGCGGTTTAAACCAAAGACAAAACAGTAAATGTACCAAACACATTTCTCAAGAAGGCTTTGCTTTTGCTTTGCTTCATTGGACTTGTCACAGATTTGCATGCACAAATGTCAGATTAAATTTCTTAGTTTCAACTTTAGCCCCTGATGAAATCCATCTTGCAGCAAAGGTATGGCGAACAATATTTTCTTCAACGTTCTACAACACTATCTCAGTTTTCGGTCAGACAGTGCTTCTTCAAAATGTTATTCCCAAACTTTGTAAGCACCTAGTTGGCTCAGTTGTTGAGATCGTGCGGTTGAAAGCTGAAGGTGGGGTTATCAGCATGAGTTCAAATTCCACTGCCAGAAGTTTTTTTTTCCCTCAAGCATTTAGTTATTCATGTATAATTGTTATTCTACCTTACATTGCTATGTCACTACCGAGAGGACAGCTCGAACGGTAGAGCCCGTGGGTCATCTATATCTCGAGCCAAGCAACGCTATGCGAAGTTATGGTTTGAATGGAGACTTACGGATGACCTCCTTTCGAGATCTATTCTCCTCGGATCGTGCTAGGAATCGCACGTTAAAAGGTAAGATTTCGTGAATCCTTAGCTCATATAACTTTCGACTTTTGAGGGCTGCCTTTCGTAGGACAACAGGTTAATGTAAAAAACAATTTTAATTATTAATTTTTAACTACTTTTTGGCTATACTATACAGGTAATAATATCCATAGATAAGTACCATAAACTAAGCTTTCATCAGAAATTTGTGAATTTTCGTATAGTCCTAGAGAAAGTATAGTTTTCTACTCGCGTATAATGAGTACTATACGTTCGTTGAAGAATATACTACCCTAACGACCTACTCGAAAAACATATCATTTCGCACTGTAAATTAGTTCTTAAGTATTTCGCACCAGTGCAAAATGAAATATTATACAGGGTGAACTGTGACCGATTAACGAAAATAAAATGGTGATTCATAAACGCCAATTACGCCAACCTCTTTAGACGCGCTACTGAATCGAACGCCTACGTTTCAACTCTCTGCATATGAACTGTCGATGTTCAGTTTCTGTGATTCAGCGACGTTATTTACAATTTTTGACGAGATCTGTCGTACTTTAGTTAATCGATCATCTCAAAGGCATTGATTGATACCTATGGATCAAATGTGATTTGTGCTCAAAACAACAATGTGTTAACGTTCACATAAAGTTCATTCGACACTAACTTTATTTACGATAACTTTCATTTTGTGCTATGTTGTGTATGCTCTGCAAAAATCATTTGTCTCCAATTTCCGACTAAGTGGCATGCTGAATCTTCTTTGAAATCATCAGCTTTAGTATTACTTTGGAGGGAAGAGAAGGAACAGAGAAATACAAGGACTGACTGTCTAGGGGTGGCGCTTTATTACACATACAAAAGGTAAAGGCACTAGTGCGGTAAAGTATCTCGAAACTCATATAAGTATTGTAATGATTGACATTACATACTGGTAGTAGATAAAAAAGAAAAATGTACACAAAATATTTTACCTGTAATTTGAAATACTGTTGACAATATCTTGAATGCTATCATTGAATGGCAAAATAGTTGTGTGAATTCACAGATATCTTTCGATTTATCAGAATTTTTTTCTGATGTTATTGTCAGATCTAGAACAAAGTAACAAACACTTTTTTCCTGGGTTGAGCTGATTTTACATCACGATTAAAATCATATTCTAATTCACTTGATTTTTAAATAAAGATCGTGATTTAATTCAAACAAATTCCAATATTGAAATATAGTTTGATAATGTCCATATAGGACGGAACTGCAGTAACACAAGCGTTACAAATATAAAGTGGTATAAAAACATAGGAATTTTAATTTCTCATTATTCATGATGATCTCCTACCTCGTAGTAACTGCTATATCCATCAATTTACATAATAGTTTGATTATTTGCATTTCAGGGTTCCATCGGCTCAATGGTTCAAAAATTTCTACTTCTTTCATATTTTGAAAAATTTAAATAAGTAGAAATCTTTCAACCATTAAGACAATGGAAGTCTGAAATGCAAGTAATCAAGTTACTACATCGTCTACAACCTTCAAACAAACATAATAGTTGCTGAACCTTCGTTCCACTGACGCTGAGGAAGTAGTTGAGGTCAGGAATTGTTTCATTAATGGCAGCTGTTTTTTTTATTTCCCGCTCATCCTCTTGTAATAACCACCACTGTATTCTATTTGCGTTTTTTATTATTTCGTCAGAAAACATAATATCTTCTTCAAATGGAATACTCAGAGCTAAACTTTATTTCTAATGGTAACTATCCAGACAACATTAACCGTGCATACGCCATCATCCAGAATATTCAATGTTCAAAAACTCGAGCAAAATGTATAACTACACACACTTTTGATAAAACTTGACAAAATCAAAACAAGTTTGCTCATTTGGTCTGAAAATACCATCATAATACAAAATTCTAGGAAACCCACCTTTACCTATCCAACCATGTACAAGGCAGATATACCTAAAGCAATATTTGATTATTCCTTATTCAAATAAATATATCTAAATGATTCATGATTCAATTCGCACATTCACTCAATATATCTGAATGTAAACCGGCCAGCTACAATGTTTCCAGTAAACTAAAGAATATAAAACTATTAGCTCTCGCACACGTGAAAACCGCTGCATGTTGAGACTTGTTGGGACCTAGATGTAGTACAATAGGTATATCATATATCTGTGTTAACTTATGATATCACAAAATGTTTATCTGGACTAAGAAATGTACCTTATAATGAAAATTTACGGCAAAACTGATTACGAAAAACGCCACAATTATATGAAATAATGTGATGTACTCATCTTCTAATACACCCACTGTGTAAGTAATATAAATAAATAAGTATGCATGTATTTATTCTTATATTAAATAGTGTATTGTTAGATTTCAGTTTTTTATAAATTCAAGTATTTGCATGTTATACGACCACCTGAGAACTTTCTTTTGAACAAATTAAGTGATCTATCTAACGGATTTTCAGGAACCAGAATTTAAAAAAACTGCTTGGGGATAATTTATAAATATATTTTTTAGTAAATGATATCCATTAATATGAATAAAACAAATTATCTAAAAATAGGAGATCAGGAAGACCCCAACCTACAAATGGAATATTTACATAAATTTGAAGACTACAAAGAATTAGGAAGCATTATATCAAGTGAAGAAACATCAAATGTGGATATGTGAAAGATAAGACCTCGTTAATCCTTAGCTCGCACAAGTTTCGACTTTGAAGGTTTAGAGATTAAATAATAAGAGGACTAAAAGATTGTTCGAAATACGGAAAAATGAATTGGAGTCCACAAAATACAGAAGTTGTTCATGATAAAATGATCTTACAACTTTTGTTTTCAATATTTTTCCACAAAACTTAAAATTTTCATGAAAAATCGGAAAAACCGACATCATTTTCAACTGAAAAGTCTCACCGGTAAATTTCGTTTTTTCAAGCGCGCCAGCCATAATTTTTTCCATTGAAGCAAGCGTCTGCTTTTAGATTATGTAATGAAAATCACTACTATGGAAAAAATTTCCAGAAAACGCGAAATGAAAAAACAGACTTTCGAAAATAATTTTTTTATAAACTCATATTTATTTATTAAAATTATTGGAATTAACAGTTGAAACCTTTCGAGAATATTAATTTCATGTTACCTTAATTGTTTGTGCCAAGGATTAACGAGGTCTTACCTTTTAACGTGCTATTCCTAGCACTTTCTCGGGCCATCAGATAAAAATCTGAAGTCGCTGAGGATTCGAACCTAGCCGACCAGCAGTCAATGGTTTTGAACGCTTCAGTCTCAACCACTGATAGGTACAAAGAATAAACATGGACCTAAATAAGGATTTGATTATGAGAGAAGGGAAGGGGAAGTGGACTTTATAGAGGGTAAAATGGTTTCTCACGATTTGCAGCGAAAATTAACCTGCTACAAAAAGAAGTTAAAGAAAAAAGTTGTTGGTAATAAAAAGATCTACAACTTTTCTTTTCTAACATTTTTCCACGTAGCCTCAAATTTTTCGGGAAAATCGAAAAAACAGTTTTTCGCAAAATTTAGTAGATTTTTTGCAGCGAAAATATTTATTTTCTCGAACCTCTTTGAAGATTTCAGAGAGGGGGCGGCTCCTAGTATCTACTTGGAGCATTGGAGATGACGAAAGTCTAAAGCGCTATGCATTATTAAAGAAACATATACATTTTAATACAAAATTCTATATTCATTCATTCTGCGCAAGTGTATTCAGCTTCCCACATTAATTATTGAAAAAAAATATTTTGTTTATTTGTCAGTGTTATATCTCTATATAGCATGGTATCGCACGTTAAGAGGTAAGGGCTGCATCTTCTCTAGCTCGCAAAAGCTTGAGAAGATTCAGTACTTTCTGACAGAACTTCACGAGTCTATGTGATCTTTCCATGTTAGGTTTTCATCAAATACCACGCCGAGAAAATTTATAATTTTTGTTTTCAATTGTGGAGGATCCTAATTTCAATACTGGTTTAAAAAATGCACTCTTTTTTGAGAATAATACGTATTTGGTTTTCTCGCAGGAAAATAAGAATCCTGTGGGTTTAGACCAGTCTGGAAGTTTATTGACCGTATTCTGGAGTAATAGTGTCATTATTTCAGGATTTTTTCCTTTGACAAAGATTACCAAGTCGTCTACAAATAATCAAGCTTGTACTGGTTTATCAACAAATTTTATAATATCGTTGATTTCTACATGGAATAGTGTAGGGCTCAGGGCTGACAACCGAACCTTGGGAACAATTAATTTTTGGTTGAATTATTAATTAACTTCCTCATTTTACTTTCTCGAACGTTTATTTTTTTCTTAAATTTTAATGTTAATACCATATAATAGTTGTTATAATAGTAGTAAGTTTCTGTAATGAACAGTTTTCTACTAGATAAACATGATTTTAATGTAATGAACAAACTTCTTTAAATTGCAAAAAAAAGTCTATTTTAGAATATAAAAAGGTATATTTCTACTAAATTTTGCGACAAACACACAAGAAAAAATTGAACCGGTTTTTCCGGGAAATTTGAGGTTATCTGGAAAAATGTCGAATACAAAAGTTTCAGATTCTTCCAAGTTTTTTTTGTAGGTTATTTTTTGCTGAAAATCGTAAGAAACCTCCAAAATTCGCCCTTCTACCATAATCAGTTCCTTATTTATGTCATTTATTATTCTTTTTAACTGGATTTTTTTTCCATAGTAGTGCTACTCTTTCATTACATAATTAAAAAGTAGACGCTTCAATGGAAAAAATGGCGGATGGCGAGCTTGAAAAGACGAACTTTACCGGTGAGACTTTTCAGTTGAAAATGAGGTCGTTTTATCGGAATATGTCGAAAAAAATGAGGAAAAATCTGTATTCCGTCACTCAATTCTATGGGAAGAAGATTGAAGACCCATACATGGTCTCTTTGCATTTTTTGCAGACAATATAATTGCACCAACAAATTGTGTATGTGTCTGGTATCATATGTGTCGATACTGCATTTATAACACTGTATTCCATACATCAAGTGACTGTGAAACAATGCATAATACGCAGATAGTATTGTTTCCATGTTTATTACATGTCGGATGTTCCTTAATGCAAATGAGCACTAGTAAAGATCAACCCCTAGGCACTGAATATTTCTCAAATAGGCAGTAGTTTACAGGATTCTGGTAGGGTTTATAGCAAAAATAAAAATAGGAGCATAGGTACCAGGACGGCTGAGCACTAGCGACGTTGTCGATTGGTATAAACCAAAACAAGCCATAACGAAACCACGTCACCCAAATCGAGTGGAAAGTATGGGCGAGCCAAGCCTCGCAGAAAGTGAATGGCGGGCCATGAACGAGAGCTTCAGTTTCGTCACGCCAACGCTGTAGATGACTGTCGCAGCTGCAGTGCAAACGTTTGGATATTTTTACCAAAGAAGACTACGGAAACCAACCAGAACAAAAAAATACAACTTTATTGTTTTAATATCAGTTCCTAGAAAAGGCATAGTATGTTACATGGATATAAACTCTTCTAGACACTCGTAACTGAAGGATATTTATAACACGTGTTATATAATACTTCTTAATTATTGTTCCCTTATCAATTTCAAAATAAAATATCTTGAAATAAATATTAACTTCTTTCAAACTGGCACAACCTCTAACAATAATGTTGAAAAGGGAAAATTTTCCATTAAAAATTAAAATATGAATTTTTATCACAGATTTTTTTTTTCATTCCCAAAAATCATATGTTTCGATTTTAAATGGAGAATGTTTCCCTTTTTAACATGAATATCTTTCAAGGGGTTATTTCGATTATGGAAAATAGCGACAAGTTTGTCTTTCAGCCACATATGAATCTACAACTGATTTTATGAACATTCTAACAATAAGCACAATTAACACAATTTTTATAAAGAAATTTGTGGATTTAATAGTGAAAAATCTTACCATTCGATTTGATACATCTTATGAAAAACGGGTTGGCCTGGTTCAGAGTATCCATGAGTGAATGCAAGCTTTGTTGAAACTGAGCAGTAACTGTCAATGGTTGTTTCCTAGCTTTTCCCATTTGACCCTGAGATTGAGCTGTGATTCCAGTCCTTCCAGCTAAAGTTTTAACAGATTGCAGGTTTTTCAACCCTTTTTTGCTACGCTCTCTTGGACGAAAAGATTTGTTCTTCCTACAGAGAATCAAACTTGTATTATGCATTTGATTGAGCTATTTTCAACCAAAAGGGGTTAGTATTGAAATGCATGCAAAGGAACATGCTGGGAAAACAGATGAAAAAATTGTGGATTGAGCAAAGGCAGGAATGTTAATGGAAGAACCGGACACTTCAACAAATTATTATTTTCTCCTACATGGTGTTGCAATGGAAAAACAATGAAGTTGTAGAACTACTACTGCAAAATACAATATGCTGGGAACACAGATGCAAAAATTGTGGATTGAGCAAAGACAGAAATGTTAAAATGCAAGACCATGACATTTTAAGATAATATTATTTTTTCTTAGATTGTGTTAGCTTGGAAAAACAATGAACATGTCCTAATGCAAAATACAATAGGACATACATTTGTCACAGTTATGTATACATCCCAAATAAGTTTTGCAAAAAGAAAACAGTGAAATAAAACAATATTATTGTCGATGCTTCATGAAGAGAAAATTGATTCTTAATTTTTTATTATCTTGTTCATTTGCTTTTGCCTTTCTTTGAGCATTTTTGTTATTTGTTTTATTTTCATTTTTCAACAGCTCCCCAGGTTTCCCGAAGAAACTCAGAAGCTTCAGGAAATCTGACACCTACATCTTATGTGCAATTCGATTATGATCCACTCTAGCTCAGTGACCAACAATTAGTTTGGTACCAGTGCCACTTTGCTTTTAATAGTAATATCACCTAAATTCAACCAAAGACACAAAATTAATTTTGCCTTATTATTATCAAGTGTAGGGCAACATTTTTATATGTTCAGCAGGTCAACTCTGTCACTGTGTCTGGTTCTCTCTGTAGGCATATAAGCTTGACCATTCACAAAAAAAGCCATGAAATTCTTTCCCTTGGATACAAAAAGACCCATTAGTCCAATCAAACGGTGTTTTGGCAAGGAAAAATATAATAGTTCAAGTCTCACTTGTTCTATATGTTTTATGGGTGCTTAATCTGAACAATTTCAATTTTTTTACTTCCCACGGATATGGCTTCACAAAGAAAATCGCAAAAAACCCCAACATTTTCGACATTTTTTTCGGAGATAAATTTTCGAGGTAGACCATGCTATACGCATGAAATTTTTTTGAACGGTCTGGCCGCTAGTGCTCGCTGAAAAAATACCAAAATCAACTACTTTGTAGAAAACACAGTTTTCTCGTCAGATTTTCGCTTGTAAATCAAAAACTATACTTATAGTTACAATAAAACTTTCATTCTGCTCAAATAATCAGTTACTAATTAATTATAGAAGTACATCAATTTAATCAAGTACCTACTAATTATTATCTATATATATAAATTGAACCTTTGTTGTAAACTTTGGTTTGTGGTTTTCAAGGAGGAATGTCCTTTGAATTTGCAGTGCATCACTTTGCTTGCCGGATTCAAGATCTTGGTGAGATTTTTCCAGTGGTATGTACTTTTGTTATTCCTTCTATACCAGATTTGATGTGGTTTCACCAGGGCAAAATGAACTGTGTAAAAACGTTGAAGAACTTAGAATTTGGGCCTCCCATTAATATATTCAAAAACCCTCGGGCTGATCTAGAGGCAATTGTAGGTGGAGGAGAATCATTTGTTCTTGCTCCCTATGGGTACCTTCTTGGTGACATCTAAAATCGCTATTCTCCCCATAACAGAGGCTGCAGCACAGAAGCACTCATTGAAAGTCTACCTCCAAGTCTAGGTCTGGCTGGTTTTATAAAAGATCCTTCACAGTTGGGGTGGATGACTGAGCCTTCAGCTCATGAAAGCAGATGAAAGATAATACCCCGTACCACTATGATCAAGAACTCAATGATTTTCAATGGAATAAAAATATATAATCTTTTACCAAGTGTCATCAAAAATATCTCATTTGTTCAAAGGTTTCATACTGAAGTGAAAGCATTACTTATCCAGGTAGCTCAGTGGTTAAGACCGTCGCGTTCAAAGTCAGTGTGCTGCTGGTCATATAGGTTCAAATCCTAGCGACTAAAGATTTTTTTCTGATGACCCGAGAAAGTGCTAGGAATCGCACGTTAAAAGGTAAGACTTCGTTAATCCTTGGCTTGCACAAGTTTCGACTTTTGAGGTCTGCCGGTCATAAGGGAACGACAGCTGGTTAACGGAAAAACAATTTTAACAACAACAATCCTAAATTCTTTATAATAACCTGGATGGATACTTTTCACACTAACTAACGAGAAAACTAGGTTATCCACAAAATAGGAATTTTTGGCTTTTTATCAGCGCGCTCTAGCGGCCAAACCATTCAGGCAAAAGTACATTAAAATGGTCTACCCCGAAAATTGTGTAGTGTTGACTTTTTCACTGCAAAAAGGTAAATAAATTTGAGGTTTTTTGTGATTTTTGTTGTGAAGCCATATCCGTGGAAAGTACCAAGTTTAAATTCGTATTCAGCTCCCAATAGAGAACAAGTAAAAAAAAAACTACTATATTTTTTCCTGAAACAGGCAACCCCGGAGATGATTTGACTGGATTACATAAAAAGACTAACCATCACCACTTGTTCCTCCACCAAAAATTATCTTTTTTTTTTCGCAACAAAATACACATACATTACAATCTGATTAGCCCTTTGTATAGCCCTAGCTTCATCAGGACCCAACCTTTCAAGCCCAGATGATGAACCGGCACCTCCATTTGAAGAATCTTTCCTTCTTCTGTCGTCATCAGAATTTTTACTGCTTCCGCTATTTCTGTTTCGATGATATAGTTGTGGCCAAGAGAGCCTATTGTTTGAAGATTCGTTGTCCGAGTTACGGCCGATCCGGCTGAATGGCATATTACTTCGTTGTTTGCTAGTGTTCGAAACAAAATCGAATTTCAGAAAATTTGAGATACTATGGTTTTGCCAAGACGGAAAAACTTTTTTCTGACTTTTCCTAAGTTTTTCATCAAATACGCTTAATAAACAAAACAAATAAAAAAAACACGAAATATTTATTAAATTGTTTTCAGTATAGTGAGGGTAATAATGTGAAATAACCAAATAATACACGTTTTGTTAAAGTACGTGAAGTAAAAAGGGCAATATTTTGATGCAAAAAAAATTAAACTATAATTTTTTTGTCCAAAACTCAGTTCATTTCTAGGTTGATCCAATATTTTTGTGGTAGAATATACAGTCACTTCCTTTCCAAACACTCCTGTAACTTTTTGTTATTTTACAAGTACATAAAATGACATTAAGAATGTCGTCTCATTCAAATTATTATTTTGCAAGACTAATTCATGAAGTTCACAATTTGCAGCGTAAAT
Organism: Chrysolina haemoptera; assembly: GCA_958298965.1. Taxonomy (NCBI): domain Eukaryota; kingdom Metazoa; phylum Arthropoda; class Insecta; order Coleoptera; family Chrysomelidae; genus Chrysolina; species Chrysolina haemoptera. The sequence continues at coordinate 37,368,163 of OY282585.1, read as the reverse complement.
CCAATCCATCTATTTATGAAAAAATATTAGTGATTCATTTCAAATGATTTCCCACAACAAGATTTTGGTGGAAGTTAAATCTCATTGATTTTCATTTCGGTGATCTGCTATGGTTATTAGAACAAGGTAGCCTATTGTCTCTATCTACATGCATTAATCCAATTACAGCAGAACCTCTTATAGAAGGCACTATATGGCTTACTGCGGTCACCAAAAAACAGGCACATATGGTACAAGTACGACGTTTATCTGTTGATACAATTATCATCTAAATCATTCGTGCGTGGAGATGTAGATATTATCTACTACAAGCAAATTGCAAACTTTGAGATGCTAGCTTTTTTTTTTTTCTACATATTTATATCAGATGTTAATTTGAATTAGTTTGAATGGAGTATTTGCTGCCAACAGAAAAAATAGAAGGTCGCAAAGAAAATCTACTTCCAAAAAAACAAACAAAAGATGAGACAATTAAGAAATCAAGAAGAAACCCAAGTACAAACAAAAAGCAAAGTTTAAAAAAATATATAATAAAAGCCAGCTTGAAACAACCCCCATAAAATAATTATTGAGAAAACCTCTAAAGAAGGCTCAGAATGAGGAAACTGAAATTTGTGAAACTTCTGATGGTATTAAATGAAATAAAGTCAACCTTTCTCCGGGAATTCTTTGATTTACATTTGTTACCGCAAAAATTGTAACAAATAAACACATTTTCTTGAATGACATTGACTTAGGTATACTGAAATAAAAAATCCAGAGTTTAAAAAGACTTATGGGATAACAGTAACGTGTCAACACAAAAAGTCGAATTCATTCCTCCAATCGGATAGGAATTTCCCAATCATATGATCTATTTTTTGTAAAAAATTATAATTTTACGAAAAAAGCTTTTTTCCGGTTTCAGAAGCCTACAGAAAATTTTTGAATTCAATAATCTCTTCCATTCATCATAACATATTTTATTTTAAAAATTATAACAAAAAATCCGTACAATTTGGGAGTTTGCACGAAATGTGTTGAATCATTTGCACAAAAAAAAAATCATTAAAAAAAACAGACGGCTTAAAATCGACAAAAACGTCCAGATGGATCAAGCCGTTATGCAAGTGCTAGATTTATACATTGTATTCGAGAACAAAACTGAGATTTCACAAAGAATAAAATTGCGTTGCAGCTCTTATCCAAGACAATGATGTTAGATGCCCTCCAGTTTCAATAAAACTACAGACGTTCAACAAAACAAATATTCAACAACAAAATCAACAAAGAATAAAACAGTAGCCAATCCAGGATTTTGTCTTGGGGAAGGCTAAGGATGAAGAAAGTTTACAAAAAAAGTTGAAAAATTAAAGAAAGAGAGTTGTTATTTTCCAAAATATGAATACTGGTTTGTCTCTTTCCTAGAAGGGCAGCTGCCCAATAGCCCTCTCCTGGATTTGCCTATGCTGGAGCAACAATTTTCGACTGTCAAAGGCCAAAAGCACTCTTTTACCAATACCAAAAATTTGACTCTTAGAAAATCCGAAACACAAAAGAAACCATTGCAAATAGAGATAAGATAATTTTGTTGGCGAAACGTGCGTCGAGTCAAATTTACATTGTTTTGGTATCTGGGTAGTTTTCTAGTCTCTAAATTTGTGATTCACACTGGGTTCCAAATATTCATATGTGTGACATTCATAATAACAGTTTATTTATAATTATAAATAACAATTATTTTTTATTTCATGTAGTTTTAGGATTCCTTATATATGAGGCAGTTCACTGAAATGAAAGGTGTCATTTGAATTTTTTTTTTGTCCGGGATGGACGACTTGTAATGCAACGAAATCTTCGTTACTGTCATTCCATTCCATAGCTTTTAGGTTCAAGCCATAAAATTCATTACTATTGATACCAGATTAATACCAATCAATATTGGTAGCGACTTCTATCAAGTGTTGCTTGAAGCTCATGTCTGAAGTGTCCCTTGAAACTCATGTCTGAATTTTGTATGGAATGTATAGGCAATTCTCCCTTCTAGTATATGCCATCTTTGGTTCACGAGTAATGTGAAGAATAGGTTATCAGGTGGAGTGGAGTGTGAAAGAGTTGACAAAGGAGGAATATGTAAATGATAGTTCCTCTTTCGTAGCTAGATTTTTGAGAAGTTAACAGGTTGTTGACCCGGTGTTTGATGTGGAAGAGTAATAATGCAATATATACTGGTATGAATAAACGAATAGTTTTCAAAAAGTCCATCCATAAATCGAGTTATTGTACTACAACATTAGTCATTTTCTTTCTGTTCTGAATATCCACTGCTTCTCTGATAAACAGAAGATTACAGGACATTAAGTTGATATTCTAAAAGAAGTAGACAAATTAAAAACAATAATAAAGTATATGAAGAACGAATTATTAATAGTTATTTATGCAACAAGTGCAAAAAGTAGGTGTTTTCGTGTTGTCGTGTTGTTATTGTGTCGTGTTGTCCAACTCGGCCTGACAATTTTAGCACGAGTTGCATACAACATTTTTTCTAAGTTTATGCAAAAAGCAAAAAATGATTCATTAAGGTACGGCACTAGGTGTTGGAAAATGAAAGGAGCAAGTTAAATAATTGATTATTGATATTGATTTGCATCGAAACAGACACTATCATCTATTTTCCATTAATAATACTCATTTTAAAACTTTCAATTCTCTAATTGTCTCAAATAATTTTTGACTGATGTTTCTATAACCACAGTTGCATTATAAAAATCAAAATCATAGTAACGCGTATAGAGCGCGTATGTTATCACGAGGTGTGGTCATAGTACAGACAGTTTGCCTTATGCACGTAGACGGTTTAGAACAAAGCGGATCAGGAGTTTTTCTCGGGAAGACAGCTCTGGCTGCTAACATTAATACAAAATAATATAAAATATGTAACTGTTCAAAACATATGGGCAATCTCACAGAATATCTGCTAAATATGTAGTGGGTTTGAACATTTATGTTTGTCATGATGACAGCACGTTGAAGTTGAATGACAGATGAGTGCAATAAAAACTTTATTGCACTAGTGCAATAAAGAATTCCTTTTTGCACTAAATAAAGTTCAATAAAGTTTTGCTTTTTGCATGAATGTAGAAAAAAATATAAAAGAGGGTGAATTGAAAATGGATATTGGGGAATTCACAATTGAGATGAAAGTGATGATAAAATGAATAAAAATGTGTTGATTTTGAATATTAATAAATCCAATGCTGAACAGCCAATTAATCTAAGTGAACAACAATCAGAATTTAGTCAGTAATATATAAAAATATTGAAGTATAAGAGTTGAAAATATACTTTGAAACAATTAAAGTTATATCAGACTCAAATGAAATAATTTATAAATAATTATCGTAATTTATTTTTTTGAAGAAGAAGATAATCAATCATTTGTTGGTTATTGGAAAGTGATGAATAAATGCCAAGAGTTGAGAAAAGTTTCCCCAATTAGCACTTTTTGATCAAAAGTACGAAAATGCCCAAAAGATATGAGACATGCAAAAAACTCAAAAACCACTGGATTATCTCTCTTGTTTATGTGGTATTATCATATCATTGTGTTCCTTGTTGCTCGCGTAGATTTCTGTATACCCCAGATAAATTCCGACACTGTAAATCACAACCAAAACAATAACAATAATAATTATATTCTTCATGTAGATTTTTTATATTGTCAAAGAACAGAGAAGGAAGTATGTCGGAATTATTTTATGATAACAGTGTCAAAGATAATAATATACAACGAATACAAAAACACTCCATTGAATAAAAAATTATTTCGACTTGGTTTAATGCAATAATGTTGAATTAAGGTCAATGTTTTGGTATGAAAAAATTCACATGAAGCACCTGTCTTAAATCTGAGTCCTCGGATGACCTTTCAAATAAAATCATATATGTATTGACGTTTATTAGAAGATTCAACTGAACCATATTTCATATCACTCTTTATTAGCAAATGCTCTTCATAGTACAGTCAGTCACTTAAAAAGTAAAAAACAAAAAATATAATAATATAGACAAGTCACATTGTAAAAATATAGATGCTATTAGAAAAAGAATAAAACACATCATAGAATTCAAGCAATCCATAAATCAAAGCCAGAGTTAAAATTCATTCCTGTTTAATAAGCATGCAAAAATTCAAATACTAAATGGGGTATTTCAGCAAGACGACCTCAAAAAGAACAGAGACGACAAATGGCCTACGAGACACTATAAAGGGGGCCGAAAATGTCAACCGATGCAACTTACGCGATTCTATTTATTGTGAGATTCACAGCAGAAACAGTCACAAGATGGCTATAGAATCACAGATTCATGTTATAATAATATTAATTCGTTTTGCACAAAGATCAACAGTAGCAAAAGCATGAATCAAAAATATGACCAAACACTGAAATATTTGTGACTTCTGTTCAATCAAATGAAAATCAATTGACAAATCAAAATAAAATCTAGTAGTGACAACGCCGGGACATTTAAAACTTCATGCCAGTTGGTGGGTGTGTGAGACCAACCACCATAAGACATGAGCCTTCTGGCCATGTCCTTTTAAATATTTTTATTCATTAACCTCAACACCTCAAGTTTAAATAATATTACTTTTTTCATTAACTATCACCATGCTTGTTGGGCATTGGACATAGTACCCTCCTAACATTTAAGGATTTTTCCTCTCATAACTTTATAAATAAGGCTGAAGATGCATTCTTGCTGAATCCGAAATATGTACCCCTCCGAATTTGATAGTTGTCAGATTAAAGTTGTGGAGATGATTTTGTGATATATTTTCCCGTTTATTTTTATTTATTCAATAATTTCTTTCCATAAAATCATACTGATAGTTATTATCGACATACATACAGAGTGATATATGAAATGTGCACAAAAAAAACTAGTAAAAATTCAAACCATTTTCAACATTATTCTAGTAAAAATGATAAATTGTACCAAATTTCGTATTGAAATATCGTTGTAGGAATATGAGGGAGGCGCCTAAGGTGCATAATATGAGATACTAGTACTCTTTACGCGGCTAGAACAATAAAAAATTGGAAACATTTTTTTTTATGCGTAGGTGGCTGTGATAAATTGTTAATTGACACCGCATGAACAAAGTGTACAGGTCACCTGTCATTCTCCCGCCAGTATTTTAAATGAGACACCATTGGAGCACTTGTGCAGTGCGCATTTTTTGGAATACTTTGCATTTTTTGCAATGTTGCCAAACATTTCCGATATTTAGCTAAGGATTCAACCGTGCAAACCATCTCCACCTTAAGATGCAACTTGATCTAATGCTCCACCTAGCTAAGTCTGTTATTGAGGAGAACCGGTACAAATAGCTGTTAAACATCTACAATCATTGAATTTAACCTAACAAATCACTCAAGGTAAATTTTCCTTATGTTTGCAGCACTGAAATTACTATCTGAAACAATAATTGATAAAGGCATGATGTCATAGTACGAGTCATTTGAAAAATTTAGCAAACAAATACCCATATAAATAGATACAAAAATAGGCAGAAAAAAGGCGTAATGTAGTAAGGGTTTCATACATTGAAGCCCAAGAAAAGAAAGAAGTATGTACTATCATCCCCGAACCTGCGTACTGGAAATGAGGTTATTTTCAAAAAATCGTTGACTTGAAGTACAGTTGCTAGATGGATCCCGGCGGAACATAATTTATAAGTGGAGTGTTACATGAAACTCCATCGATCACCAAATCTCACTCTGTCAGAGAGAAAGCTAAATGACAAGTCACAAAAGTGAGGGGCCAAGCCATAATATGGAAGCTTGGTGAGGAGTCCCTGTTGCCAAATGCAATTGAATGCTTGATATTCGGATACAAACTGTCTGCAACTCTTTCTCAGTGCTAACAACATCCTCACTAGTATTGTTATATAATGAGTGAGAATTCATACTCCAACTATGCCATCATAGTAACAATAGTAATTTACGTAACAAGTCCGGAAAAACTGTTTTCGGACGTGTTGCGTACACAATTTTTTCGGCAACCATTTAGAATAACAAATTGAGACATATTTATTTTTTATATTTCTTTGTAGAAGAAAATTTCGAACATTTTAATTCTTATTTGTATTAAATATCTAAATGCGAACAGAAGATAGGTACTAACAGAAACATTCTAATTCTTATTTATATAAATATTTATATTGAAATTCGAGCATTTTCCGGACTAGTCCGGAAAGTACATACTTCCCGGACTAGTCCGGGAAATGATACTTTCTCAAAGAAAAATCGTCCGGGAAGTAGGTACTTTCCTTACGGTTGCCGAAAATAGTAATTTACGTAACAAGTCCGGAAAACACTGTTTTTTTGGACGAGTGGACGAGTAGAAGTCTGCGAGTCCAAAAAAACTGTTTTCGGACGTGTTGCGTACGCAATTTTTTTGCCAACCGTGTAGAATAACAATTCGAGACACATTTATTTATTATATTGCTTGGTAGAAGAAAATTTCGAACATTCTAATTCTTATTTGTATTAAAAATTGAAATTGGAACAAAAGATAGGTACTAATAGAAACATTCTAATTCTTATTTATATTAATATTTATATTAAAATTTGAGCATTTCCCGGACTAGTCCGGAAAGTACGTACTTCCCGGACTAGTCCGGAAAGTACGTACTTCCCGTAATAGTCCGGGAAAAATCGTCCGGGAAGTAGGTACATCCCCGACGGTTGCCGAAAAAACTATTTTTTCAATCAATTGATATAACAGCTGGACCCTGTGATACTTTCTTGTTTATTGTCCTATGAGCACACATACTACTCCAGCTAGTAATTTATTTAGAAATGTTTTCAAATCATGAATTTTGTTGGAGATGATTTCCTCAAAAAATTGTACGTTACCTTAGAAAATTCGGTTATTTACAAACACACATTAGCTTAAGAGAAAAACCTAATTTTAGAGCTATGCCTAAAACTTTCAAAAAATATGTACATTATAGTAAATTTAGTAATTTTTCCAAAGACTGAAACATCTGCATTTATGTGAATCCTATTTTGACGAAGTTTCTCATTCATTAGGTAACAGAACTGAATCCATTCAAAGTTAAGAAGGGAGTTACTTTACGGAAAGACTATATGTGGCCTATTGCAGGATACTGTTAGAATAAAACTGACAATTCGTTTAAATAAATTTTTTCACAGATCTACTCTTTATAGTACAGTTGCTGAAATAAATTATAAATGTGTTCAATCATAATTGGATGTATCAGTTTGAAGTACAAAAGTTAAAAAATGAGACATTTCCTTTCAAAAAAAGTACCAGCATCTTGTAATTTCCCAATTTTTCGCTGATTGTTTATTTTTTACTCAAATGTTGAAAAGACACGAAAAAAATACTGAATTCATTTTCCCTATTTTGTATTGTTTTTTAAACATTTTAGTAAAACATAAGTAATCAGCGAAAATTGGCCAAATTTCTAGATGCTGGTAATTTTTTCAAAAGGAATATTTTTAGTTTATCCCTTTTCAGCATAAAACTAATACCATTCAGCTATGACAACATATTTATAAATTATATTCAACCCTTTATTTTTCCTAAGGCTGTATGCAGTTATGAACACGACATATCAGTGTAAATGGAAGAGCAGAACTTCGTACACTGACTGCAGATTATCCAGTCCAGTAAATGCCGTAAATGATCAAGTCTATGGGAATCAGATTCTTCATTTGGCATAATCTAGCCAAAATATCAATAGGAAATATTTTCTGAAAGTTTGGTTGAATCCTCCTACCATCAATAAAACCCCAAATAACATTAAATAATCACAAATATTTCATTAGCCTAGGTAGTCAACTGAAAATTAATTCTCCCAAAAAAATATAAATAAAATAAAATAAAAATGGAATAAAGCCACCCCAAATATATTACAACCCCACCTACCTGATCAAGTTCTCGTTGGGCGTATGATTCCGCGAATATCTCTGCTGTATGTTATTTTTGTTTCCGTCTACCCTGCCTTGTCGCTGCTTCCTTCCGGACTCTTGGAACGCGAAGTAGGCCCTGAAAAAGGCCCTTACGATCGCCCAACGGAAGACGGCGACCGGATCTGCTCCCACCAGCTCTCTGACGAAGGCCATCGAGCTGTTTTTCAGTACGCCGACGATGTCTTGGCGCATCAGATCTAGGTTCTTTTCGCGCATTTCCATCACCTGATACTTTACTTTGCCCGCATAGTGGACTATGATGAAAGCACCCTCTTTCTTTTGCGGCTTTTGGTAGAATTTGTTGTCTTTGTGGACGGTGTTGAATTTCTGGAGTAGGGTATCATTGGTGGCGCCAGGAAAACTAGGATTAAGTTTTAGTTAGGAAAATGTTGATAACGTGCTTTTCATTTCATTGAACATAGCTACAGTTTAATAAAAGTCAATTGTATTTTCTTTAACACAGACAAATGGCACGGTTTAGTTTTAGTACAACAGAATGAAAAAAAAAAAAGTTTCTGAACTGAAGTTTAACTTGGTTGACAAGACAATACATACCATAATAGCCAGCTATCATTTCTGGTTTTGCTTCAGTCCAAGATAACTGATGTCAAGTACTTACCCATTTGGAAGCGGGACATAATTTCAAAATAAAAAGTAAAAATTTCGAGGCCTACTTCAAATTTATTTCAATTTTTTAAAATAGAATTTGACGACATAGGATTCACGACATTTTCAAGTGGTTAGAAATGCGTCCATCAAATAAAAAAGGTATATGGGAATAAAAACTGAAAATTCAGATTATTTTATCAAAATTCTGACTACACCACTGGATTTAGGATGTTTCGAAATATATCTGATCAAAATTTACCAGAAATTTGTTGATGAATAAAAAAAATATATAAAATGATAAAGTTAAAAAAGAATATTGTTTAGTGGAATTGAACCTCATCGGTTTTGGTGGGTTTGGATTCTAGGAAAAACTATCATCAGAATCAACTACATCACAATCAAATGAAAATGCACTTGAAAAATACACAAACCAATTCCTTGTACTTGTACAGTAATAAATAAAGTATAGTTCAAGATACTCACTTGCACTGATCATCCAACAAAAAGATCAGCCCGTTTGGTTTTCCCTCAATCAACTGCAAGCACCCAGTATTATCCATAAAATCGATGTTCGTCCACCTGATACCCTCCTTCCTATACTCCTCCTGTTCATATTTGAAAACGTGTTGGTTGAAATAGTACTGCAAGTGCTCATTCGCATAATTGATGCAAAGTTGTTCAAAACTGTTGTTGAGTCCAAAATCTTCAAAACCGAATATGTCCAAGACACCAATCGAGTTGCCTTGGTGGTCTCGAAGCGTGTCTTTTTTAGCGAGAAGGGCGTGGTTAACTTGAAGTACGATCCAGTCGAAGAGAGCTCCGTAAAGACATTTGGCCATGGCATCTCGACTGGCATTAGCCTCGGGAAGTCGGTAGTTGATAACGAGCGTTTCTCCGGACGCTCGGGCCCTTTTTGCTGTTAGAGCTTGCATTAGGGTTTCCTAGAACAAATCTGATGTTATAACAGGTAGATCTTTTCACTATAAAAACAACTTCTCAATCTTCACCACAAGGAAACTGTCTCTAGTTCACAGTGTAATTGAAGGTTCTGTTTCAGGTACCCTATAATTTATGGATTACAATCAAAACGAGAGCAGGGGTCCTAATCTCCTGTTGCAATACTCATTCTGTAGTATAAATGAATTTATGGCATGCAGCTTTCAATACTTTTGTATGGCTTTATATATTTATTAATCCATCATCTAAATGATATGGTTCAAAGGCCATAAACGAGAAAGTCTGTCAGAAAACAAAAAATATATACCTCAACAGCTGACCGGCTTATGGGAAATTTTAAGATTTGTTCACACCTCCTTGAAAATAAATGGTATTTTCAGAATAAAACTGAACATAAACAACAGAGAGTTGGTGTTTCAAAACAACAGAGGTAAGAGGTGAATGTAGATAAACACTGCTATCTTTGCTCAACTGAATATGATGTATACATAGCATCAGGCCTATCTACGGTTTTTTATTGAACTGAAGTTGGGGGGCTTAGACTCGAATAGACACAGCCTCATTTTTTCTTATATATGAGCCTCAAGTAGGAAATACACTGAACGACCAGGATCGACCATTTGTGACCGTCCAAGTTATAACCAAAATTTGGTTGCACAACTAACACCGTTCGATTGTTCTCGACCATCCACAAGTGGTTTTCAAAGACCGTGTCGGAAATTTTAACCTTCTGGAAATTTTGGTCGGCCTCAGTCTATCCCGATGCCCATATGCCAGATTGTCGTTAATACAAATGTTTATGATATATTTCCGACACTGTTTTACCAGAACAAAAATTTTAACAGTGTTTATGAGAATTGGTATTCATCCCACTGAAGAAAACCTGTCATGAATGGCTCTGGGTAAATATTATTATATTTTTAATTGCACAGTGCAGCAGCCACGAAACACATAGATAAGACAGGTTAGTATAGGTAAAGTTAGTAAAGTTCAACTAGTAGTAGCTTTTATATTTCATACTTCAAGATGCAGTCAACAGAGCAAATCAGGTACATGGATGGCTATATAAGACATGCAAGTCTCTATATTCCAAGCAAAGGTAATGGCTACGATTGCAGAAGGGACATCCTAAGGAGGGGTTCCAAAAACCAACCAACAGTCATTCTCTCTGATAATCAAGAGGCAATAAAGGACCTGCGATCATTCAGGTTTGCTTCCAAATTAATTTGGGAGACACAAAAAACCTCAACGACCTAGGAGGACAGAATGGACCAAAAGTTGTTTGGTTATAATGTCACATAGGCATCGAGGGAAAAGAGAAGGCAGATGACATAGCAGGAGCAGAACCAGCCTATGAAAAACCGTCTGGGGACACGAGGACATATGTTAAGAATCATCGTCAATCTTCATGGAAGAGCGCCTCAAGCAATACTGATGTAAAAATGATGATGATGGGGCCAACGGACCGGCATCAAGACACTTACTCGATTTGACCAAGAACTCTCTGTAGAGGGTGAATTTCAAAGTTTTCATTGATATCTTTCAATTTTTGGTCGTAGATGGACGTCGCGGACGGTCGGTCCTGCTCGCTCAGTGTGATTGCTAACTATAACCCCTTATAACAGATAAAATGTAACAACCTGCTTGACTCTCAGCAATTCCGATATGAGCAGCACCACCTCCGGATTCTTGACGGCCACGGACTCGTCGTGGTGATAAGCCGACTTCCTCGGTTGAAACTCGACGTTGCCCAGCAGCAAAACGGCTGACAGCACGGAAAACAACCGACGCTGCTTCTCGGCCGTGAAACCGACCATCTCCATGGACTGCTTCAGTCGCGAAAATTCGTAGCTCTCGTCGGTGTTGTCCAAGCAGCTGCAGGATTTGTTCAGGTAGCAGTATTGGTCGGGACGCATGAGGTGGAGCTGTTGTCTTTCTTGATCGTTGGCACCTTTGAAAAAAAAAAGAATAAAATGAGAATAACACATTACTTGTATAAAACAGCTGGAAAAAAATCTCAGAGTGAAACAGCTTTAAATTTTATTTTGAAACTAATTTCATTGTGGATCTGTGAATATATATTTATTTCGATGTTCTGAAATAAAATGTTACACATGCAACAAAATATATATACAGTGTGTCTCACTTTTCATGGAAGCACCCCCGTAACTTCCGTAATTATCGAGGTAGAAAGATGAAACTCGCAGGACTGAAGGAAATGATAAAAATGCACCTACTGGTTGAATGACAATGGCCTAAGTGATATACACTGCCCGCCAGTCGCGATGGAACACCCCAGTTTTACGGTAAATCATATTAGGGGGCAAAACAGAAACAAAATTCCATCAGATTCGTGTTCAGGACCCCCAACTTATTGCAGATACACCTTTTTCCTGAAAAAAATTTAGTCCTGAAAAATCTGAATTTGTCTCACTTTTCATGGAAGCACCCCCGTAATTTCCGTAATTATCGAGGTAGAATGATGAAATTTGCAGGACTGGAGGAAATGATAAAAATGCACCTATCGGTTGAATTTTCATCATTTCCTCCAGTCCTGAGAGTTTCATTATTCTCCCTCGATAATTACGGAAGTTACGGGGGTGCTTCCATGAAAAGTGAGACAAATTCAGATTTTTCAGGACTACATTTTTTTCAGGAAAAAGGTGTATCTGTAATAAGTTGGGGGTCCTGATCACGAATCTGATGGAATTTTGCTTCTGTTTTGCCCCCTAATATGATTTACCGTAAAACTGGGTTGTTCCATTGCGACTGGCGGGCAGTGTATATCACTTAGGCCATTGTCATTCAACCGGTAGGTGCATTTTCATCATTTCCTCCAGTCCTGAGAGTTTCATTATTTTCCCTCCATAATTACGGAAGTTACGGGGGTGCTTTCATGAAAAGTGGGACAAATTCAGATTTTTCAGGACTAAATTTTTTTCAGGAAAAAGGTGTGTCTGTAATAAGTTGGGGGTCCTGATCACGAATCTAATGGAATTTTGCTTCTGTTTTGCCCCCTAATATTATTTACCGTAAAACTGGGGTGTTCCATCGCGACCCGCGGGCAGTGTATATCACTTAAGCCATTGCCATTCAACCGGTAGGTGCATTTTCATCATTTCCTCCAGTCCTGAGAGTTTCATTATTCTCCCTCGATAATTACGGAAGTTACGGGGGTGCTTCCATGAAAAGTGAGACAAATTCAGATTTTTCAGGACTAACTTTTTTTCAGGAAAAAGGTGTATCTGTAATAAGTTGGGGGTCCTGATCACGAATCTGATGGAATTTTGCTTCTGTTTTGCCCCCTAATATGATTTACCGTAAAACTGGAGTGTTCCATCGCGACTGGCGGGCAGTGTATATCACTTAGGCCATTGTCATTCAACCGGTAGATGCATTTTCATCATTTCCTCCAGTCCTGAGAGTTTCATTATTCTCCCTCGATAATCACGGAAGTTACGGGGGTGCTTCCATGAAAAGTGACACACTGTATATATTCATAATATATGGACAGAACTGGGAATAAAACTTCATTGGTAACACATAGGGTTAATTTGGGAGCGAACACATTACTGATGATACATTTTAAAATGGATTTAAAAAAATGTTTTTGTTTGTTTGTTAGTACTAAAAGCACATGCTGTACCTTGAGGAGGCAAGTATCTTAGAAAGCGTTTCTGAACTTTTTCTATCATATCTTCATGACTATTAGTCTGGGACGCCCATATTACTGATGCATACTCTAGGTGTGGTCTAACTAGAGCATTGTGTAATCGTATAGTGGTACTAGCGCTGAATTTCTTTGTATTTCTGATAACAAATCCAAGTACTTTGAAGGCTCTGTTAACAATGTAGTTGTAGTGTGTATTAAATTTTAAATCAGCCTGTAGATTTACCCCCAAGTCTTTAATATTACTCTTCCTGTTCAGTTTAATTTCGTCAACTTCATAATCAAATTTTATAGGGGAAATTCGTCTGGTAAAAGTACATACCGAACACTTTTGGATGTTTACAGTCATTTTATTTTCGTTAAACCAGTCAGCTACACGATTGATATCTTTTTGCAAACGGTCACAGTCTTCAATAGTTGTAAAAAGTTTGAAATCGTCGGCGTAAATGAGGCAGGCAGAGTCTTGAATGCAGTCGGGCAGATCGTTTATAAATAATGTGAATAGCAATGGACCCAGATTACTACCTTGGGGCACACCCGAGGTTGCAATAAAGCTTTCTGAATATGTATTTCCAAATTTGACCAGTTGTGGTCTTGAAGTGAGATAGGATTTTATTAAATTATAGGAGTTTTCTGATACATTATATTTGGTGAGTTTATTCAACAGTATCTGATGGTTCACCTTGTCGAATGCTTTGGCACAGTCTGTGAATATAGTATCCATCTGTTTTTTATCATCTATTGCTTGTGATGCATGGTGCGTGAACAAACATAGATTTGTCACAGTTGTTTTGTCTTTAACAAATCCATGCTGTTGGTAAGTTATCTTTTGGTTGACATTATCAAATAGATCATCATACAGTATCATTTCAAATAATTTAGATATTGGGTTCAATACGCTTATAGGTCTATGGTTTTCTATTATGAGCTGCTTGCCATTTTTATGAACAGGGGTACTAACAGCTGGTTTTAGCATTTCTGGGAATTTAGTGTTTTTGATAGCAACATTGAAAATGTGTTCTAAGGGTTTGCAGAGGATATCTGAGCAGCCCTTGTAGATATATGACGGAATATTATCTGTTCTGTACAATTTTGCTTGTTGTCTTGCAGAAAATTCAACTAAAAGCAACTCATTTATTAAAGGGATTATCTCAGTCCTTAGTACGTTCAACCTATTGTCAAGAATTTTTATCAATTTATGATTCATATCAATTTCAAGATTTAAAAGCTTTGATCCTAACCTTTGGCAGCACCTTCTTGAGATATCACAGAAACTGATATCCTGTCGCTGTAGTTTATTTATGACATTTCCGTGGCAGTTGACTGTTTCCAACGCAACTGCGGGCGCCATGGTCAACTAAGAATAAGTAAACTCAAGAATACGAGATTTTCTGGAACTGAGACATGTTAATTCGCCAATTGAGTGCAGGCATATATAACCTTATTCAAAATTAGCTTCATTTTCTATGCTGAATCGAAGGAGAATATAAAATTGGGGGGTTTCCATTTAAAAAAATGGAATTTCAACAATTTTTTCAACCGGATCTATATCATTTTCTGGCGACCGCCCTGTATAACTCTAATCGAATTGATATCAAAATTCTGCTGAGCTGGGTCCTCTCCTAGGAATAAATCGATACACGATCGAAAATAAATGATCATGTCCAGAAATAAAAAAAAAATATTTTTCGGTCTGCAAACGCAATTTTCAACTTAAAATTTGAAATATTTCGAAAACGGTTAGACTTGGGTAAAGGACATTATACACGAAACATGTTCAGAATCATGCTTAAAATCTAAAACGTTAATAATATATAGAGTTGTGGTCCACTTCCGGTACAACCGGAAGTGCCACAATCTTCAAAATATTTTAGCCGGATAGCACTTATCAACGATAGTGAACTCCCAAATGTTCAAATTCGGCCAACCTATGGTTTTCTATAAATTGATCGTTCCCGGAGGGACCCCCTGTATACAGTGAGCACCATATGTAACGGATAAATTCATTTTCTACGTTATTAGCCATTTTCAAGTAAAACCCTGAAACACGTCGATTTATGTATTTGAAAAGACACTCTGTGACATAAAAAAAATCCCTCCTCCTTCACACCCCTCAACGTGACAGCCACCACCCCAATTTTTTTAAATGCAATAGGAGGTCAAGTGATACCTCATTTTGAAGGATTTTCAATTTTCTATACAGCCATATCTTTATTTTTTAATTTCGTTCATGCGCCATGAAAAAACAATTGAATAAATTGTGTTATCTAAATCATGTACTATAGCGGTATCAATCAATGTGCTACTAACGAAATTTTTCAGATCAAATGTTCAAACTGACAGCCATTTGTTTCTTGACAATAATAAAGACGTTGCTGAAAGTTATCAACAACATCTTGAATGGTTTCGGGAGTGATACGTTCTATTTCTTCTCTAATTCTGATTTGCAAACTTTCAATATTGTTTGGTCCACTGACGTATACTTTGGATTTCAGGTAACCCCACAAAAAGTAGTCAAGCGGAGTCATGTCGGGAGAATGGGCTGGCCACTCTATGGCACCTCGTCTACCAATCCATCTGTTGGGAAAAACTTCATTCAGATATGCACGAAATTTAGCTGCAAAATGTGGTAGAGCACCATCTTGCTGATACCAGATATTCCTATCTATTTGATTCGGATTATCATTATCTGGAAAGTCTTTTTAGCGTTGGAACTGAAATATTAGTCAAAAATTCCAAGTAACGTTCACCGTTTAATATTTCGTTGAAAACATATGGTCCAATTATGCGATTATTTATAATCCCTGCCCAAACATTTACTTTTCTGGGACATTGAGTGTGGGCCTCCATCATCCAATAGGGATTCTCTCGGTTCCAATATCGACAATATTGTCTGTTGACGGTTCCATTTAAAAAAAAAATTGACTCGTCGGAAAACAAGATATTTTTTTTAAACGATGGATTCCGCAGGCACCTGGCTGGCTTCCATTATTTCGCAAAACTCAGTTCAGCGATCTGGATCGTCTTCGTTGAGTTCATGTACCAATTGTACTTTATAAGGGTGGTACTTTTCACTTTTAAAAACACGCAATATTGAACTTTGACTTATGTCGTAATCGGCGGCAAGTTGTCGGGTAGGTTTATATGGATTCTCCTCTATGTCTACCAAAATATCCAATTTCTTCCCATCGTCAATCAATCACCTTCTGTCTGGTTTTGAAATATCTTTGACAGTCCCAAATTCACGAAATTTTGTTTCTAGTCTACTAACGGTAGATTGAAAAATGTGATGATCAGGATATTTATTATTGAACATTTCACTTACATTCTTCTGGGTTCTAGTTTTGTCCCCACATCCTAGCATTATTAACACTTTTATTATTTGACGTTCAGTCAAATGAGACATTGCTAGAACTTTCAGCCTATTGTCTGAAAGTTATACTGAACAAGAAACACAACCAACAACTGCAAAACTGTTCTCTTCAGCAAGTTCACAGAGAACAAAAAATTTTTTACTCAACTGTCACGGCTGACAAAAAACGGTTGGTAAATAAACCAAAACAATTGAAGGTGCATGGCATAATACAGCGGGTTCAATGATACCTGTCAACATTTCAACTTATTGAACAATATTTTTTTATTATGGCGCATGAACGAAATTAAAAAATAAAGATATGGCTCTATAGAAAATTGAATACCCTTCAAAATAAGGTATCTCTTGACCTCCTATTGCATTTAAAAAAATTGGGGGGGTGGCTGTCACGTTGAGGGGTGTGAAGGAGGGGGGATTTTTTTTATGTCACAGAGTGTCTTTTCAAATACATAAATCGACGTGTTTCAGGGTTTTTCTTGAAAATGGCTAATAACGTAGAAAATGAATTTATCCGTTACATATGGTGCTCACTGTATATATACCCGTATAGCCGGCCACACACATAAAGGTTGATCTGGCAGTTGGAACCGCAATAGATAAGTCTGACGGTTTCGTAGGCCAAGGTTAAAACCGCTGTAAACCACTAGCTCACATACAAAGCTGCAGATTACTCCGTATATCAAACTAAAAGGTTGAAATTACTCTTTGGCGAAAGTTTTGTAGTGCACCGACAGTTTCCACTTGTGGTTCAAACTGACAGACAAATCCGTTCCAGTCAAATCTGGCGTGTGCCTACCAACTAACGGTCAGATAAATAAATAAATAAATAAATAAATAGGGTTTTTATTTACAATTTCCATCAGATTAACATTTCACATACAATGACAAGCCACATACATATATCTCATTCCCGCAATCCAGGGGGAAGGGGGAAGGGCATATGGGCGCAATAGTAGCAACCCCCATGCACCTTTTCAGGGGTGCATGAGGGGTGCCTTGCCGAGGCGAACATAGCGCCCCCGCGAAAGGGCGCGGTAGTCCGCCCGCGCTGGTGTTAACGCTGGGCCGGACTTTTCATTATATAGTGGTTATGGTCGGTAAAACACGCCTCCTGCAAAGCTTATGCGTGTTGTTCGAATTTCTATTCCTTGTAGATACGCCTTTGTTGCAGTTTGCGAGGATAGTTAGTTCGATGCTAAACCCCGGAAAAGGCTGATGCAAAAAACCGGGTCAAAGTGGTCAGATAAATACGCAGGTTCGATCCGTGCCGTTCCAAACCGGCAACTCAATCTGTGTGTGTGTGTGGCCACCTAATTTCCAAATTATTTTACAATATTAGACTACATTTTGAAGGGGTTAAATGACCCAGCATGAAATATATTCAGAACGAGCTGTACGAAAAAATAACTTTAGGCACTATGCCGTCAATTCTGGGGGAGGACAAGACTATTATAGGAATGCAGGCTTTCACGGTTGGCATCAATCTTTTTCTTGGTTTCCGAGTTTTGTCGTGGTCTTCTTCGGTTGAAATCTCCAAACGTTTCAACGGCAACTGCGGCAGTCATCTTCAGCGACATGGTCGAAGTACTCTTCTTGACTTATCAATTGAAACTGAAGCTCTCCTTCGACCACGCCACTGAAAATGACTGCCGCAGTTGCAGTTGAAACGTTTGGAGATTTCAACCGAAGAAGACCACGACAAAACCCGGAAATCAACCAAAACAATTTCTATTATAATAATAATTTTCCATCGGAAGATGTGCTTTACAGACAAAATATTCTTATACGTTGGTCGATTATAAAATAATAATCTCCTAGGACCTATTGCCGTTCCAAAACAATAGAACGGGAAGACAGGAACATTTAGAATTTCCGAAAATTCAGTAAAAATGTCTTGACTTCCGGTACCATTATTTTTGTTGGTTATGGGTTCTAGGAGATAATTATTTCATAATATACCAACGTGAGGAATGCTGTACAAAAATATTCTATTGGAAAAGAAAAGTAAATTATTATTATTGTTATTATTATTAAAGTCACCTGTACCGCCCATCAGCATAATTCTGAATATATTTCATGCTGGGTCATTTGACTCCTTCAAAATGTAATATGGGCTTGTAGTCTATATATTAATGAAAATTTCTGTATAACTATCTGCTTTACATCCTATGTATGTAAAATTATTTGCCTGTCAACTAGTTTTTTACAAATTCGATTAATATCTTTTTTCTGATAAACCAAGTATAGCTTATACCTACATAATACAGAAAGAAATTAGTGGCAAACTTTCTTTTGGGGAATTTATCAAGCTTTCCATTTTGTAATAAATACTTTTTTGATATTTTCAACGGATGACGAGTTTTAGGCGAAAACAGGTTTTTTTAACCAAAGGGGAGGTTTTTTAGGGACCAACCCATTTCCTTCCAAAACATATTATTGTGGTTTTATGATAAGAGGACCTCTACTAACAGTATATGAAGAAATATTTCCATGCTGTATAATTGTGTAGGAAATTTCTGCACCGACTGTAATAATAAATATTATATATCTTTTTTACAAATCTTTCCCTATCAATTGTTTCAAACGCCCTCTCAAAATCTGAAAACACGGCCCATGCAACAAGTTTCTTATCCAAATTACTCTTCCAGTCGTTCAAAATAGATTGTATTGCCGTTCCACAGTTATGTTTTCCACGAAAACCTGATTGCATAGTTTAAAATGTTATTTGTCTATACAAAGTCTAATTGTTGTTCATATAAGTACCACTTTCTCTATAATTCTTTCAGTACAACTGAGCATTGATTTGCCTCCAATCCATAATAAAAGTAACTTTTAGGACTGGCACGATAATTATTTTTATTTTAATTCATTTGGTATGCAAACTGAAAACAAAAAATGTGTTGATTAAATTAAAGATGAACAAGACATATTATGAAGAAATTTCTTTAACAACTTGAAAATAAATTTAGGAACATATCACGTGATCACTGGTAAAGCGGCAAATAAAAAATAAATTATATGAAGTGGCAAAAAAGGGTAAGATCGCAAAATATCTGAAAATGTCAATTGAAAAAGTTGTTTAGAATTCAATTATATACTCGTTTACAGAGATTCAAATAAAATTTCGAGATAATTGAAATTAATTTTTTTTTTTTTTTTATATTTTATGATCTATTTACAAATATCTAAAGTTTTTCTTCTGAACAGATTGACTGTAGCGAAATATTTGTATTTCGATAATAATGACAGTACTTTCTAGCACTAAAATGAAAAACATTGTTTTTGCCAGGACCCTTACGGCCGCATGCATAGTCATTCGCCATCGATGCGACTCTCCAGAGGTGCACCATTCGCTTCACAAATTATATTGCGAACGGCGTACATCTGGAAAGCCGCCGCGCTTGCGAATGGCAATGCATGCGGCCGTTAGTGTTACATTGTTTCGTATATAACACTTATTAGAATTCCACGATTATTGTTATGACAGAGCGATACAAAAATATCGTGTTTTCCTGATTCTAATCAAGTTTCAATGTTACTCGTGCACGAGCGTTTCACTTCGCACAAACTCTTGAAAACAGTGCGTCAAATTGATTAGGTTTATAGTTTTCAAGATTGTATGCGAAGTGAAACGCTCATGCAAGATTATCATCGAAACTTGATCATAATAATAGCAAAACATTTTCCCATTGCCATTCCATCACATCAGTAGTGGAATGCCGATATAACTGTTAGATACGAACCAATGTAACATTGGGCGTCATGGCAAAAACACTTTTTTTTCAATTTACTGCTGTCATCATTACCGACATATAATTGTTTCACTCACTACAGTCAAGCTATGTAGACGAAAAAACTTTGATATTGATAAAGAGATCAGAAAATATTCCGAAAAAAAAATTATTTTCAATTATCTTAAATTTATTTCTATTCGAAACTTTGTATACGAGTATAGAATTAAATTCTAAGCAACTTTTTCAAATGGCATTTTTCGATATCTTGCGATATATTACCATTCCTTTTGTAACTTCATAGAATTTTTTTTATTTGGAACCATACCAGTGATCACGTATCGACGTAACTAATATGTTTCAATATTGATCGTTAGGTCGGGCATGCACAATCGATTTTTTTTTTTAATTACTTTAATAATAATTTTTTCTTATATGTTACGTACTTTTTGGCGGGCACTGTATATCACCTGAGTTTTGTTATATTGGGAATTTATTCCTAAGTTTGAAATATGTCTATGCATTGGAATCTCGGTAAGAGAGAAAGAGAAGGGTGGTTAAATGGGGACAAAGTTGAAAAGGGGAACATTCTCCATGAAAATTGAAAATAGTATGGTATTTCACAAGTCAAATTATAGGAATTATAAATCTGTTCTAGCTTTTTCAGTTCTGGAGTTATACAAGAAAAATAAAAAAATTCGAAATTATTTTGCCTATATCTTTTCATTTTGCGAGGCTAAGACCCATGTTTGATATTAGCGTACATTTTCATTTGAACTAAATAGCATTTTGGAAATATTGAACTATTACCAGTTAAATTTCAATTTTTTGATAATTACAGATACACTTGTTGTCAGGGCCGGTCCTAGAGGTTTGTCCGCCAGTGTGCAAATCAAAAAATGGCGGCCCCATTGGAGCTGTTAATTGAAATAATAAAATGAAAGCTGATGTGATGAAATCAAACTGTTTGATGTTTTCAACTGTTTTGTTAAGAATATAGTACTATTTGGTTACTATTTCCATATCAAACTATAAATAAAAAATATTCACTTCAGGTTGGTAAAAATAATGAACAGGCAAGAATAAGTATTATCACAATGATTCACAAAAATGGAACTTTACGGGCTTGGCTTTCTTAGTGGCAAATCTCAAAATGAACCATTCACATCCAAAGTGTCAAGTTAGTTGGATTCCAGTGATATAGTTGCTAAACAAGAGTTTGTTGCTGTTATGATACAAGTGTATTAGTGAGTCTTTGACGCATGTGCAACGAGTTTAAAGACACGACCCGAAACGACCACATCAAAACACGTATTAATTGTTGATACTGAGGCTTATTTAACATTTCATAAGATCAAACTAAGGGCTTGGCGTTGTTACCTTGGAACAACCTCTCTTAGCATGGCGTGTTTTAATCTTGAAGATTTCGCACGCTTCCTTTTTTTACAGAGATAATTTTTTCGTATAGTAAAGTTCTAGGCCGTAAATATCTCGATTATCTGGATTCTTGACGAGTAATTTATTATTCTTAAAGCTACCGCCAAATTTGGAAATATTGATACGACTTTCAATTCATTTGTATAAGTCCCTGTGTGTCGGTCATGCAAACGAATGCTTCATCAAATCGGTCATCTTCAAATAATTCCCTCTTTCTGTTGACTATCTCGCCAGGCTGCTATCTATGTTCTGGCAATTTGTACTGATACTTTTGATTGTTTCTAATTTGAATTTCATTTTGACTTCCTTCGATTCAACATTTTCAAATCTTCTGATGAAGATATGGCTTGGACTTCAGATT
Organism: Chrysolina haemoptera; assembly: GCA_958298965.1. Taxonomy (NCBI): domain Eukaryota; kingdom Metazoa; phylum Arthropoda; class Insecta; order Coleoptera; family Chrysomelidae; genus Chrysolina; species Chrysolina haemoptera. The sequence goes on along the minus strand of OY282585.1, from coordinate 37,346,037 downwards.
CTGTTAAACTCGTATATTGTAATGATATAACAATGGTGATAGTGGAGTTACCTTCACAATTTTTTTCATTGTATGCGCCAGTTTTTTATTTGTACCATTTTGCCACTGATTCTATGCAAATGAGACATTTTTAATAAGATGACTTGCCATTTTCTATTTTCACTTACCTATACTTTAAATTTTTTAACAATCAAACAGAACCACTATAGACGAACTGAAGGAGAGCAAAATTCATTACTTAATTAATAATACAACAACCATCCCACTCCCCCAACAACAAATTATCTTTATATGAAAAATTGTCGTCTATAACTAAAAGCTCATGTCACTGGTAGTTTTCAACAATTGTGAATTGTTATATTCCAAAATTGGTTGCCGCCACCGTCACCGCCAAAGTCCGATGCCCCTTATAACGTCTAACTTTTACGCCCGTGGCCCGGCCCTGTTTTGGTATGTTTGGAATGGAAATTTTACAGACCCTATCAATTAGATTTTTGTATTAGAAAGAAATTTGTCTACCGTTTGTTTTTTGTGTTTAGCGCCCCTGTGCATTGCACACCTCGCACACCCGATAGAGGCGGCCCTGCTTGTTGTACTTATTATAGTACAAAATTAAAGTTGGCATTACTCTAAGAAGCCGAAAAATAATCCCTGAAAATTAACCATCTGTGGACTAGTCGACGAGGACTATCGAACAGGACTGTATAGGTAAAGTTATTATTAAAGTTACATTAGCTGTTTGAAGATAGGCTGCACTATATTGTTTACTTCAACTATACCAACGAGTATGTCTCCACTAAATTACTACAGATTAGTGATGATCAATCATCACTCCTGACGATATGAACTTTGTTGGCGAAACATAGTCCGAGTATAGTCGTAATAAATTATTTTGGAGAAATGGAGAGACTTTGTCAAATCATTAAAGAAACCAAAGGTTTCAAGATCCCCTTACGTGACCTTATCGAATAAAATCACAAACTATGCACGATAGTTCACGGAATCTTCTTACCATAATTATTATTTTGGGTATCCAAATATAATCTGTCTATCCGTTCAAAGACACACAAAATGCACACAAAACTCGACATGGTTATAAGCTCTCTGCTGAACATTACCCGACCACATTTCGCATCTTACAAAACACTACATAGTCGATGATTTCCTCATTACAGTAATTTATATAACGTCAGGTACAGATCTGATGGATTATTCAGGTCATTTTTTCCTATAGGGAAAATCCCAAATATAACTTAAAATCTGGACTGTTACCTACCTTCCAGTAAGTAGTAGAATACGTGATAGTTGCGCTCTAGCCGGCCTTGAGAACAAATCCGGGATTTTTCCAGAAGATACTTCTGAACGACTGCTCCATGTACCATTCCATTTTCTTTGTAGTTGACTTGGATGAATTTTCCGAAACGACTGCAACAGAAATGAACTCATTATATTCTCATATACCACATGATTTCTTTTTTAAATAAGCGATTAAACTTTGCACGTGTAGCTTAACTGGTTAAACCGAACCAAGTGTGGCTAACTAAGGATTTGAATTTTGAAGTCAAATTCTAACTTAGAACTCGGAGTTCTGTCGGAGTTTTACTTACTCCAAAATTTCGAGTTATCGGAATTTTACTCCAAAGTTCCAAGCCGGAATTTGGCTTTCGGTGAATTTGCTTCGATGTTTTATTATCGTTCAATTAAACGGATTTATTTAGCTTGCTTGTTTGTTGAATAATTTTGAAGAAATTCTTATTTGAAAAATTGTTAATTAACAAATGCGTTTTTGATTTGAGGATACATTTTTTCAACAAACCAAATTTTCTTAAAAATCATATCTTTACAATTATTGGGCTTAAAAAAAATTGGATTGTCTTATAACCAATACAATTGGGAATAACAAGATGTCCTGCCATAATCCTATACCATAGGAATAATTGGGTCGAAAATCCATCAGAAAACAACTAATTTCCTGGTTAATATCACGACGAACGTTGAATGACATCTAATAAATTTCCGTGCAGAGTTCTTACAAGGATGTCTCCGCAATTTCTATTTGCATAGAAATGTTTCAATGAACATTGAAGGTAGGTAGATTTTCTTTTCCGATGTGCCAATTTTTGAACCCCACTCAAAATATATAGGGTTATCCCCATTTGAGTAAAAATGTCTTTGGTGATATTTTTAAATGGAACACCAATTAAATTTTTCCATATTTGGTTAGGCATAGTCATAACAAATCCAGTAATACCAGGTTTGATGATGGGATTATGTCAAACGACTGTGGAGATGGAGATATGGGCAAAAGACTTCTCCATATGCCCAATGGTACGACAGAGACTTTTAACCTTCTGAATCGTGTGGAGTCTCAGTCATACCGCATCCGTTTGACATAATCCTATCAAACCAATTATCACTGAATTCGTAATAACGGTTCCTAACCAAATATGGAAAAATATACTGGGTGTCCCATTTAAAAATATCACCCAAGTCATTTTTACTCAAACGCGGATAACCCTATATATTTTGGGTGGGGTTCAAAAATTGGCCCATCGGAAAAGAAAATCGACCTGTCCGAGGACTTTTCCGAAATATCTTTATATTAAGAAATAATGAATTTATTCCATAATTTAGCGGCGCACTGTTTATGCCATTACGAATCGAATGACACCTTGCTCATAATTTTCGGTATCTTCAGAAAAATAGTCGTCAAAAAAGCACTTGTGAACTAAGTATATCAAGTTAAGCTGAAAAAAAAAAGGTGTTTTCATTTTATAAATATCGGATGATCACGCTTGAAACTAGTGCATGGTTGGTTTGTATAATTCATCCATTATGAATTGGAACAACCAGTTTAAAATCAAAGAAAGCGCCTGTCCACGTGGACTTGATTGACCTGTGTTAAAATGCAAAATCGTTGATGCTCAACCAATCGAAACGGCGAATCGTTAAGTTGAACGCAGTGTATTAGTCGAGAGGCGTATCGAGGCTGGATAGTTAAAAATCATCTTTTAAATGAGGTAGCGGAAAATTGAACAAAATTGTCGGTAAGGGTTCGGAACGAGTTTTTATATTTTGCAATTAATAATGGATATATTATAGCTCCTCAACCGAGCGTAACGTCCACGTCGACGTGAAGAGATGCTCCCCATCGATCCAGCTCCCACACATGTTTATTATAACACACCATACACTGACCGACATATTTCTGAGAATGAAGTTACGATTCAATGAACCATTTCTGTATTGCGTGCACGTCTCCTGAATAGTTTCGCGAGAGCGGACTTCCTCTTGTCAATTGTATCAGTGTATGACGAATTCGCGTGGGTGTCGGACCATATTGATCCCAGCTGAATTTCGTCGACGTCGTTCTAATGTTTTTCGGGAATGGCATACGTGATTCACGGATACAGACATTGTTTTTGTTTGGTCTAAGCTGAACTTATAATTTTATATTAGTTTCTGGTTTACTCGCTCTAATAAACTGGTTACAAAAAAACATTATAAAAAATACGGAGAGGACCAAAAGTCCGTCGCACCCCCCGTAACTTCTTTATTTTACATATTACAAAAAAATGTTAAATACATAAGTTGTAGGGTCTCTTTAATGGTTTGAGTTTCATTTATACAGAGTGTCTTAAAAAAGCGCGGCGAGTTAGAAGCTTATTTTTTTAAATAGTGTATGTCATTACATTACCGGTTAGAGATGACCGTAAGGAATCCAACAATACCAAGTTTGATGTTGTTTACTCCAAAGACTACGAATATATTACTTTATTCCTAAGCTCAATGTATGTTTATTGACCGGCCAGAAAAAGTCTTTGGAAAAAACAGCATCAAACTTGATATTGTTGGATTCCTTACGATCATCCCTAACCGGTCATGCAATGATATACAGAGTGTCCTATTTAAAAAAATAAAGTTCTAAGTTGTCCCGCTTTTTTGGAACACTCTGTATAAATGAAACTTAAACTATTAAAGAGATAGAATGAAACCCTACAATTTATGTATTTAACATTTTTTTGTAATATGTAAAATAAAGAAGTTACGGGGGGGGTGGGGGTGCGACGGACTTTTGGTCCTCACTGTATATATTTTTTCAACATACTACGTTCTTGAAACAGACTAAAAAGAATAAAGTAATTTCTCCTAGTCCTATACAGATTATTTATTGTTACGAAAATTCGTGATTGTCAATGTTGAATAGCTATGAAAATACTTGTAAGATTTTTATTGAAAAACGTTTAACAATACTTTGCAGTCCATGGGAAGTAAAGCGTGTTCTTTAGTTTTTTTAAACTATTATTTTTTTTTCTACAAAATCGAAATCTCCAACCCCGAAAACCACACCAATTTTGAATCGAATCTGACCATAATCACAATACTCGTCCATCATCTTGGGCCGCCATCTTGAATTCATAAATTTATACGAAAAATTCATAATCTCTGACCCCGAAAACCCTCACACACTAACTTTGATTCGAATCAGACCATAATGACATCTTGGAGCCGCCATCTTTAATTTATGAATTTTGACAGAAAATTCGAAATATACGACCTAAAAAAACCTCACATACCAATTTTGAATCGAATCTGACCATAATCACAAATCTCGTCTGCCATCTTGGAGCCGCCATTTTGAATTCATGAATTTTGATAAAAAAATCATAATCTCTGACTCCGAAAACCCTTATATACCAATTTTGAATGGAATCGGACCATTATCACAAATCTCGTCCGCCATCTTGGAGCCGCAATTTTCTTTTTATAACAAAAAAAAAAATGTCATATTGCATTTTTACCGGAACTATGAACACCTGCTAAATTTCAAATCATTCGGACGTCTGGAAATGGAAGGAATTCTGGGGCCCGATTTTCAAATGTCGCATGCGACAAAATATCTCCATCTCATTTAATGCTTGGTCGAGAAAAGTGACAGATATATTTTGTCGCATGCGACATAGGGTAGTCGACATTTGAGAATAGGGTTAGGGTTAGGGTCACAGGGCTGGTATTTTCCAACTTTTACAAATGCGAATTTGATAAAATATTTCACTCCAACGCGCATGGAGTGTGTATGTTTGTCCCCTTTCGTATTGAATTCGCACTGTTAGAAAATAGCAGCCCAGGTAGTAGTAGTACAACAGTCGAATCGTCTCTTTAGTGCTGTGTATAGGTGGCCTTCCATACCAGCTTTCAGCTTCAACTTCTTTCGGAAGAAGTGCTGCTATTTCTATATGACCATTTCCACAAGGGCAGAAAAACTCTACGCTTTACGTCAACTGTCAAATAATTTTTCTCCATTGTTAATTAATTAAATTGTCAGTTTTTAGCAAAAACACCGAAGAACACTTCCTAATTTATTTGGTTTGGGTTTTATGACTTTATTCATTTCATTTATATGACTTATATGTTTATAAAAAGAGGTGGCAACATATTCATAAACGAAGATAGTCAACGGCATGACGCTAAAAGTAAAACTTGAATCAACAAACAGCGGCATGACCTTGAAGAAGCGGCGGCTACTTTTGAAGTACTCTGATTGGCTAGAGACAAGAAGCCAGCGGCAAAAAGCTGGTGTGGAAGGCCGGCTTATTAAGGCTGAGACAGCATGAGCTGGGCAAGCTGATAACAAATGCATTATGGACCCAGGTGTTCCAAGGTACGCATTGCATCTAGTGTCAGGTACGCGTATTGCAGTACAGAGCACGCCGTGTTTTCCATGCTGTAAGTCTATGGTTTTGCTTGTGATTTCGTCCAACACAGAGCCAGTGCGATTCAGCGCAGCTTTGGAGCTCCGCCTAAGAAGCTCCTAGCGGTAGAGCAATTACGAGGCAATTAAAGTCACACGTTGGCATTCAATGATCTTACATTTTTTCATTAATTAACTTCAGACTAGGAATGAATGAGATAACTGAATTGGTATAGAAACAAACATTTCCAACGTCACGGATTCTTCACGAAGGGATTGGCGATTTTAAGTCAAATTTAAGTTTTTATAGTGTCTCAACTGCCTTCGTATAAACTATACCAATGTGTTAAATAAATGCGCGATCGTCACTCGTAAAGCCCCGAGCGATTCAGAGCATGGAAAACACGGTGTGCTCTGTACTGCACGGGGGTTTGGCAATACGCGTCAGGGACCATGGACCATTACGCGACTACGCTAGACTAGGGTGTCGAATACACCATCTTGGCAGGCCATCATCAATCCCCCGGTCTCTGACTTCAGCCCACTTGACTTGAGAAATGCGAAGGTCAGATTTTTTGATAAGCCTAGGTCTTGAAGATTCCATGCATTGGCTGATGAAGCTGCATGAGATTCAAAGGGTTTCAACTCTTTTACATAGTTTGGGTCACTCCGTTCAGTATCGAATACAAGACTAAGTGCATCGGCGGCACGGGTTGCTGTCGTGAAAAGAAATGCTTCGATCTCTAACTTTTCATGGTAGCGGATCATGCATGCAAAGAAGTGGATCTAAACTCATGACGACTTCAGAGGCTCCATCATACCATTCTGTTATGTAGACACCCCCAACTCGAAAGCCTATCATTATCATTATAAAATATCCTACACTCAAAATGTATTCGGCTTACGGGCGGAGGTAAACTCCTCACCAACCACACCGGTCAGATAATCCTAATCTCCTCACCAAGACTAAGGGTCGTTGTTAATCCTATGGGTATTCGCCTCACCAATTTATATTTTGACCTGACATCCAAATGGAAAGAAAAAAAGAAACCGAAATTGAATACATACATTTTGCGATGAGTAGTTATTTAGGCTGATTTAACTAGAATGAACTAACCTTACGTAGACATTTCAGTGCGTAAAAATTGAACACATAAATTTTAATTCACCAAATATATTTGGTGAGGAGATTACCTATAGGATTATCGTACACCCTTGCTTTTACAGATAGGAAAGGGTTTTTGGCGAGGAGAATACGCCCGCCTCGACACACATATGTTGAACTACTATCTGTGTGTCTCTCTATCAATCTGTTATGAAAACCGATTTAACCTAATAACAGGCGCGTGCCTAGGGTAATTTCATGGTAGGGAAAACATTCCATTGTTGGAAGAAGGTGGAGTTACTGGATTATATAATATCCTTTGCTGATAATCAACATTACAATAGCCAAATAATTGTTCGAATCGAATACACAGAACTTGTGGGGTGTATTTAAAAAATCTTACAATACTATACAAGCAAACCAAATAAGAAATAATTTATTAATTTTATTCATTTGTTACAGGGAATCAGCAATTTCTCTTGCTTTACAAGAAAGCATGTGGTCGCCTACAACATACGGTGAACCGTTCTACGAACAAAGGGTCATCCCATTTATCCATGTAAATGAGCAATCAAGTTCAGAATAGCACCATCGAGATCTCAGTAGTAGCGAAGGCGGCTGCAGCGCAACGTAGTCGAACATATTATCACTGTTGTTGGCGCGCTAGTCTGACCCGTATTGCTCATGTACATAAATACATAGCATTTCCCTGTTATGAAATCGCTTCATATGAAACAAATTCTCTTCCACACCGGTCTCGAACCTGGTCAAATGCTAGCAGAAGATGAATAAATGAATATGGTCTTTATTATAAAATTGATGAAATTTACATTGCATTTCCTCTAGCATATAACTGACGCACCCAACGAGTCTACTTCGTCCGGCAGTATATAGTATATAGTCTGGACCACATTTTGAGGCAACCCATTTTAGGCGTATTCGTCTATTTATAAGAAGTATGTTTCATCCGTTCAACCAGCACGGTGAAGGTCGACCTCTCTTCGGATCCTGTACTACAAGGAAAGGACAGGGTAGGGCGGACGCAAAGTGAGCAAACTCTCCTGCCGGGCCGTTGTCAGTTAGACAGGAGAGCACTGTGCCTAGGAGAGCCTCGGGGTGGGGCATGGGTGCTCCTGGTGATTCCAGTCGTGAGGCACCCGGTGGTGGTTGAACGCCGGCAGTCCACGCCTCGTGGTGCTAGGTACTCCTAGTGATTCCAGTCGGAGGAACTTGCGGCTGGTTGAAAGCTAAGGAGTCCACGCCCAGTCAACATGGTAGTGTCCAAGTGGCACGGACGGTTACCCATCAAACGTAGTCCAACATAGGTAGCAGCTGTGAAAACGGCTACCATTCAAACGTTGCCGGAGTAATCCGTCAAACAAGGGTACCTGAGAGAATGGGAGGTGGCCCCGTTAGGAGTGACGCCTGGTGCTCCCTCCACACTGCGGTTGGGTTCCAGGGGGCGGTAGTTTCGTTAGGTCAATGAGAATACCGTACTATGGTAGGGTTGACCGGAGGGTCCGCACATTGGGTTCGGAGCGGAAAAATCCCTGATCGTCCCGGCGGGTGAGCAACGCGTAATTCTGCTCGGGTACTGACAAGGCAGAGCCAGTAGTATGCAATCCATTGGTCGACAAAATTGTAGCTAAGTACCAGGATTCGGAGGATATATATCTATGATATATATCTATTGATATATATCATATTTATAACTTGATATATATATCCGATATATTCGATAATTTTATTTATTGAATTCAAAATGTTTTCCACCATTCTGAACATCCGAAAATGTGTCAATACGCCCATGAACAAAAATATGTAGCAATTTATTCGGCTGCCGCGCAAGCATCTCCGCGCCGACTTCGGGATTCTCAACTTCGCGACGATTTGTTTTGTTACTGCTTTTGTTTTCCCAAATAATCTATTTGACTGTTAAGGTGTTGAGTTAGTTGTGATTTTTATTCAAAATGCCAAAACCAAAGCTATTTTCAATTGAATAACTGAATTTTAATAATGATATATATCGGATATATATCCGATAAGATATATGTGATATATATATCCGATAAGATATATGTGATAAGATATTTTCGAACCCTGCTAAGTACATATTTGGCGCGTTAATCCGGCGAAAAAGGAAACTGCTTCGGCCTATCCCTGGACTGCTGGTTGGGGCGAGCACCATGAACCGGGTCCAAGGGAACAGGGTAAGTGGCATATGCGGTAACACTCCAATAAGTGGCTGTTCCTCGTTGTTGTGCCTAGGAGAAGTTAGGGCACCAGTAAAGGGGCGCTAGTATCCGCCACCGCAGATATCGGCGCCTCCTATATAGCTTATGTGTAGTGATTGATTTCATTTTACGTAGATACTTGCTATATGAAGTTTTCGAAGCTGGTTATTTTGAGTTTTCCCCGGAAAAAGCTGTTGTAAAAAGCCGAGTCAAAGTTCTGGGCGTTTTTAGAACATGCGACCTTGTTCCCTATGGAATCGGTTCTTACTGTCGTAACAAATGAGCCCGCCGTGCTTCACGTATGTCGGGATGGAGTCCACGTCGGCAAGCTCACGTAACGCATCTAAACGAATGTACCTATCACTGTCAGTGATGATACGGAGTACCCTGTTCTGTATCATGTCCAGTCTTCGGCACGCTACAGAACACTGGGTTGAACTAAAATGCGAGCTTCTGATTATCACAAGGAAAGTGCATTCTACCGCAGCACTCTGGATAGCCAGATTTAGGTGCCTAAAAAGTTGGTAGTGGATAGTTATCATCTCTGTGCATCGTTCACGCATCTGAGAGTCGCAGCTATATTTACCATGCTGTACTTTTGATCTGCAAATTATAATTTCAATTATTTGTAGGTATCTATGGTAAACGAATAACTTGCATTGCCATGAAACACCCTGTTAATAAAAATCTCGAATTTAACGGTCAACTTTTAAAATGAACCACCTTCTCAGAGAAATCACTCTGTACAATCGACCCTGATTCATTAGACATTACCGTCACTAATACCATACAATTTCATCCAGATAACTAATTAAAGAAATTGATCATTATCAATTACCAATGCAGAAGTTGTTGGTGAATAACAATTTCTGGGAAATTGTTCTACATCACTTTTTAGTTTTATATCTTGTTTCTAGTAAGCAAATGTATCAGTATGCCAGTAGGAGAATCAACGGGTATATTTTTGGACGGGTGAACAGGAGAATGTTACGAAGAAAGAAGGCGTAGACGTGCCACGTTTTTTTTTTATTCTCCATAATTTGGACTTTTATGTCGAAATTCCAACTTTCATCTCGAAATTTCGACTTTTAGATCGCAACAAAAGTTTTTTCCCCAATTTTGTTTGGTTCTAGCCTCATAAAAAGTACTGGTATCTCATATGCACCTCAGGCTCCCTCATATTCCTACAACGACATTGCAATGCAAAATTTGGTATAATTTAACATTTGTACTAAAATACCGACGTTTGTTTAAAATTGTTTGAATTTTTACTAGTTTTTTTACGCAAATTTCATATTTCACTCTGTATGTATGTCCATAACAATAATGATTTTATGGAAGGAAATTATTGAATAAACTAATTAATTATTGGAAAACGATTGAATCATACAAATATGCAACTTTACGATAACTTTAATCATAAAAAATATTTTTTTTCGTGTAGGTGGCTATGATTTTGAATTTGAATGTTGGTTTTGATTAAAAAAAAACTTTTCTATATAAACTTTTTTGATAATGTCAAAAATAATGGTAGTTTACACTTGATCAAAATTTCTATTTTTTGTTCTCCCCTGTATATCGTTTAGATATTTAAAATTCTGACAAATTATGTGCAAGTTTGCTGCAATGCACCAATTTGTATGGAGTATAAAATTTTCTGACAAATGGATAATAAACAAGTTTTCCATATGGTGCAAACTCGAAATTTCGAGATAAAAGAATTTCGAGATACGAAATTTCAAGATAAAGTCGAAATTTCGAGATCAAAGTCGAAATTTCGAGATAAAAGTCGAAAAAAGTCGAAAAAAGTCGAAATTTCGAGATAAAAGTCGAAATTTCGAGATAAAAGTCGAAATTTCGAGATAAAAGTCGAAATTTCGAGATAAAAGTCGAAATTTCGAGATAAAAGTCGAAATTAAAAGTCGAAATTTCGAGATAAAAGTCGAAATTTCGAGATAAAAGTCGAAATTTCGAGATGAAAGTCGAAATTTCGATAAAAAAGTCGCTAAAAGTTTTTGACACCAAGTGTGATATAGCTCATCTTAGGTGAGCTTAATAAATAGAAATAAGTACGCCAAATATCTGATCTAACCGGAGTTGTCGGACAAGAATTATCTTATTGTACAACTGTCATTTAAAATAACATTTTTAATTCATTGACATATGAACTAAAAACTGACATTTCCCAAAATCACTTTTAACACTAGTGTTAAAAATTCTTTTATGTAGTGTTAATGACAGATGAGATGATGGATATTCAGTAATAAAGATCTCTCTTATAGATACACTTCAATCAGAACACCTACTCAGAGGAATCATTTATGAAAGTTCACACATGTATTTGGCCGTTTGTGCAATTGGTAAAAACGAATCACTGGCAAATAATGACATTCATAAATAAAGTGCGTTGGGGTTTATTATAGTTGGAGCCTCTGCCTGTCTGCATTGTAATCCAAAGATCGTGTGTTCGAATTTTAATGGATCTTATATATATATTTTTTTCTTAATAGCAGTAACTGTTTTACAAACAAAATTGTATGATACAATTCTTAAAAGTGATTTTAACACTTGTATCATAAACAATTATTCCGAAATTGTGTAGCAAATTTTGGGTACTGATTCTACATGGAAAAAAGCTTCTATAAACATAGGCCTGTACATGCTTAAATATTTTCAATACTTTCAATATTTCAGGAACATTCAAGATATACCAATGTATGTGGGTAAACGATTCAATAATATTGAAAGTTGTCATTTCCTAAAATCAACCAAAACCAATTCTAACCAAAGGAGTGCGAAACCTGGGGGGTGGAATATATTTTTTTTATATCAGTTTTTCGGTAAAATTCCATTACGAATTATGAATAAAAAATATTGAAAACTACTCTTCATACAAACAATCACTATTTCCTATTTATATTAACAGCAATCAAAGATAGTTTAATTTTCCTTAGGTGTAGTCTCGTGTGGGTTTTGAACTGTCGACCTCAGTGAGTATCACCTCTCTCGGCTGTCGGGCCAACGTTATCAACGTTACCATTACACGTGACTTTCTATGATTCCATCTGGTGTATTGAAGATTTTCTGAAATTTTATTTCAGAATTGACAGTGTACCTAAGTGCGGAAAGTGATACTTTTCCGCCGGAAAGTGATACTTTTCCGCACGCGATTGAAGATTTCGCTTGCGGAAAAGATACTTTAAGCTGGTGTTAGGTACACTATTTTTCTACTAGCAGAAAAAACACCCAAAAGTTAACATAAAGAACATTTATTATTAAATATATATTAAACTATACAACCATACTTGGTAAGCTTTCTATTTTAACCTTCTGCGACGCAATATTTAAATGTCAGTATAATCCGCAAAAACTAAACAAATCTACTTTTCCGCACTAAAATGGTTTTTTCGCACTGAAGAGAGTGCGGAAAAGTGACTCTTCCAAAACTAAAATGAGCGAGGAAAAGTGATTTTTTCCGCACGCTAGTGAAAAAAATAAATAATGAGAGATAGTACTAATCAATATAAAATGTATTAGAGCAATGTACGTGGAATTGCATATAATCAAATCGTTGATTAATAGAAAATCATCCACTAACAGGGGCCATTAATCAACGATTTTGAGTGCGTTAAAATACATCATAAATGAACGGTCGACCGAAAACGATATTAAAGGTCATCCCTGTCAACATGTGTCACAAAAATTGTCTACCAATTATCGTAGGAATGAGAATTACACTCAAAAGTTGACGAAACCCTCCAACACACAGGCGTTTTAATTTCGTAGTCATTGGTTCATACCTAATTAATAATTAATATTATAGTATGTATAAAATACAGCACTGCAGTAAAGAGACGTACTCTCGTTGCCATATTCGATGAGATGATAGACTGATCAGGGGTATGAATGTAAGACAGCCGAACAAGCCTGGCTTTAGAGGAAACAACCAATACGCACAAGTACATGCAAATTTGTTGCTTTTTGGGTATTTTTCTCGATTTTCTCCATTTAGTCTGTATATCTTGTGTATCTTTCATGATTGTCAGTCAATCTAACAATAAAAAAAATTGAAAACAGTTTTAAAAACAAGCTTTTATTTATGAACTTTTGAACTAAAAAGTAAAAAATTATATTCAGTGCATGAAAAACGGAGAACTTTTGAACAATTAATATTTTCGTAAAAGTTTACGGATTTATTTTAAGATGATGTTTCATACCTCAAGCTTATAAGAAAATAATTAAATTATTAAAAGCAGAGCAGAGCGGAGAGGAAAATTATTTAGATCAAATTATTCGACAATCAGATATTTTTCAGCATTTTAACGGATTTTAGCAATTTTCCGGATTCTTATATGTTATCTATCTAGCCTTCAGGGGGACAAGGGCATAACATTTTTAGATATTATTGGATTGTCAGCATTAAAAATAAACAAATATGTACAACCTCAATTTCGTAGGACAAGAGGAAGTGGTTCTAAACAAACTAACTAAATTGCTAGTCAAAAAAAGCTTGTAATAATAATAAGAATCAACCAATGAATTATATTGATAATAATAATATTCTCCTTAAAAACACTAAGATGAGGGTACCCAAGGACGGATGCAACTGTAATTATATGCCGTAGCGCTCCGGGGCGACTTGCTGATTTTTGGTGGTGCGTCCATTCACTGTTCAGCAGAAAACTTACATTACGTTTGTGCACATTGTGAAATACTTATAAACCAAAACTCCCTATTACCATTTGAAATGCAGAATAAAATTTTGTATGCTTCATGGAGTGACATCCCTCATGTTAATGGCCTTTTTGCTGGATTCACGGCCTTTGTGAATGAATTGATATAATTTTATTCATTCATTTCTCCCTTTGAGAGATATTAATGATTAAAAGTCCAATGTAAAAAAAGTGTTGCTTCCACATCCGTCAGAAAACTTACAACGTAATCTTTTTGTAGTTAGTCATCAGACAAGAAATTTGTAATGTGTAATTGAAATTTAATTTTGCAGAAATGAGTAAGTAAATTATATTTTAATCGAACCGCATTTTTTGTCAGAATCTGTAGCATGATTCATCAGATGAATAGGTATAACTACTTAAGCGTTCCGTTTCCGTGGGTACGAGGAGTTTACGAAAAATAAGTAACGTTTGTTCATTAAAAAATACCTTCAGCTTGCTATGCTACACCTTGCCAACTATCTGTAACAATCAGTTCGCTTCACCACCACGAAGGGCATTAAGTCGCCGTGAATACCAATAACTGTTTTAATCGCGGTTGCGACCGTATAGCAATAATGGAAAGCAGAACCCTCGGCACAACCGTAGGAGGAAAGCAGGGACGTAGGAGAAAATCCTGAATTTTTTTTAAAATAAACAAGTATTTCTAATAGCGGGCCCGGCAGACGATATAGCGGGAAAACGCTAATGTATTTTTATTTCTTTCTAGAACTATCAGTAGCATCTGTTAGGGTGAAATCCCAATGCATCGTCTTTGCTCTTCATGTCGCGCGTCACACCTTCTTCGCGCATTCTGATTGGCGAATTGGTGAATCGTGTCAAGAATTCGCCAATCAGAAGGCGTGACACGCGACGCGAAAAGCAAAAACGATGCATTGGGAACTCACCTTTGTGGTTCATTTCATGGTATCCTCGAATTGTCTAGAACCTTCTTGAAGTTTGGAGAACATTCTAGAGTTTTTCTCGTATATTCCAAATACTTCTAGAAAGTTCCAAACCTCACGTTCACTTCCTGGTGACTGAATATTATGGTTCATTTACTCAAATTCACTTAAATATAAATACAATAAAACAATTACTTATTAAAAAGAAAAGTTGGGTTTTTACTTCACGTTTTTTCGTTCAATTTTTAAAAAAATTCCAGAAACTCAATCTAAGATCATTTCCGGCAAAATCGGAACTGATACACACTTCGTTTTTATCTATATTTTAGTTTTTCAATAGCCTCCTAAATTTTTGTAATTTGAATCAGATCATCACCATCTCTCAAACTCACCCGGTATATTTTTGTGGCGAAGTTACAGACATCCTTAAAATTGCAATAAAAATTTTTCCGGGCAATTTTTCCAATTTTTTCTCTTTATAAGAACCTTCCTCGAACTTAAATTATATTATCAATAATATTTTTAATGATACTAAAAATAATGCTAAATTGGTCCTTTCATTCTCGAGTTTTGGGCTTAGCAAGACATGTAGCGGTTCATTTTTACAAGCTTTTATTTACCTTAAGTATGTATGTAACTGTTTGTTTGGGTGGAATCTTGCAATTGAATTTTGACACACTTCTAGTTGTCCGATTAACATGAAATTTGGCAGCTGTTCATAATTTCGATGACGATGTATTATGAAATTTTTGTTAAAGAAAATGAAAAAATGGCGGCTCCAATTGGGGGATGAATTTTGTGATTACGGTCCGAATCGATTCTAAGTAAATTGGTATGTGGGGGTTTTCGGGTACGGAGATTAATTTTCTTGTCATACTATTGCCATATCTTCACTGGATGCATGTATTCAGTATAAATGAATAAATATTATTATAGGTCGCGTAGAGCACCTTCCGTAGAATAGATAGATTTATGCAAAAATATTCAGATCCACGAAAAAATTGCCAGACTTATGAAATTTTTTTGAGAAAATATTGATCCATGAAAACTGTGTCGAGTTATGCAGTTTTTTAAATTATTATTAGTGATGGTGGGGGTGAAAAAAAATGTATGCAAAAATATCCCCATCTACGAAAACTTCGACGGAGTTATAATATGAATTTATTTTGAAAATTATTATTATTGGTGGTGGGGATAAGAATTCTGCACAACAAAATCACTTGATAATATATATATATATATATGGTCTTTTAGAGCACCTATGACAACAGATTTTTGAACAAAAATCCCCATTTATGACAACTTTGATAAAATTTTAAATTAATTTTGAAAATTATTATAAATCGTGTTAGGGTCAAAATCCTGCATGTGAGAGTTAAGTAATTTCCTGCCCAATGAAATAAAAAGATGTGTAGTTTTTCTTTGATAACTTTCATTAGCACATTAGCTTGAAAAATCCCAGTTCATTCGGTGGATTTTGAAAAAAAGAGTAGTTAAATAATATGTTTTTCAATACATTACTAAATATATGGAAAGGTTTCTCAAAACATTACTAGCAACAGTCTTATGCCATTGTCAAAACACAACTTTTGGCTGTGTAGTAAATTTATGGCTGGCCATGAATTTTCAACATATTTTCGTGACCACTGGCTGTGGAGTACTCGCCTTTTCGTCGCAACAAATTCATGGCTACTTTCACATTGGTCAAATTGATTAGAGTCATAAAAAAAATGCAAACTATATTTTGAAAACAACATTTAAGCTACACGAAATCAACACTGTAATGGGAAATCATGTTACTTGATGAAATAACCAACAAACCATTTCAACAATTCAGTCTCATAGTGATTCTAGACTTGAATGAATTACTAGGAAATCAATCTTATAATTATATCCAGTGAGTCATATTCAGATGTTTATCTCCTAAAATGAACACAAATTTGTAGTCTCATTAACTGATAGAAATAGAATTGTCTTGTGTTAATAAATACAGTGTGACCCACTTAAGACCAGAGCACCCTTATAAAATCTTTATTTTCCAACCGATTGGAATGATTTTTTTTATTAGGTAGATATTCAAAAGGTCTACTAGGAAACCAAATTTCATGAATGAATATCCATTTCCAGGGCCAACTAATCCGGTTTTCAAGGCCAAAAATCTAAAAAAATTACTAAATATTTTCTTACAAAATATCTGACTACACCACTGGATTCGCGACATTTTCAAATGGTTTAATAGTAAATTACGTTGAAATGCGCCAATCAATAAAAAAGTTATAAGAGAATGAAATTTGAAAAATATGCCATTTAATCGACCCACCAATTCAATTTTAGAACTTTTATCAAAATTCGGAAAACACCACTGTATTAAGGAGGTTTCGATATACCACTAGTCAAAATTTCATAGAAATCTGTAAATAAATAAAAAAATTATAAGATAATAAAATTTGAAAAAAGTATTGATGGATTTTCAGGAAAATATAATTTTATCTCATAATTTTTATTTATCAACAGATTTCAATGAAATTATAGTCAGTGATATTTCGAGACACCCTCAATACAGTGGTGTAGTCAAAGTTTCGATCAAAGTTCTGAAATTGAATTGGTGGGTTAATTAAACTGCTTATTTTTCAAATTTCATTCCCTTATAACTTTTTTATTCATTGACACATTTCAACGTAATTTCCATATGAACCATTTGGAAATGTCGCGAATCCAGTGGTATAGTCAGATATTTTCTGAAAAAATCAGCAATTTTTCTAGATTTTTACCTTGAAATTGAGATTTTTTTTATGAAATTTGGTGACCTATTAGACTTCTTGGATGTCTACCTAACAAAACAAAAATCATTCCAATCGGTTGAAACATGTAAGTTTTATAAGGGTGCTTCCATCTCAAATGGGTCACACTGTATATATTCAAGAGGTCATTTTCTTACTCTGCAGCAAAAATACTCAACTCTATACCATTAACCGTCAAAAATAAATCATCCTATGTATTTAAGAGAGATTATAAGGACTATCTTCTGGTTCTTTAATACTTGGTTTTATATTCTTGAAAATAAGTACATTATTCATGTTTTTCCTTCCATGCATTTCATTTTTGTGCATATCTCCATTAGTTTTAAAACTTGTTCAAATGTATATGTACACATTTCTTTCATTTTGTGAAATTCTTATATGTAACTGGTAATCGGTTAAGTAGAGCAGTTTATCTGGACTTCGCCGAGGATAATTAAAATAAAGACATTTTATTATTATTATTATTATATATAAATATACATATACAAATTCCCAATAAGTACACTGATGTACAGCTCAGTGTACAGTGTTGTTGCCTAATTTAAATAAATGTTTGAGCTTCGGGCAAACTTGAAAATTTTATTTTAACAATGTTAACTACCATTGAGGTTTGTAATATTTTTTTATTGGAGCAAGAAAATGAAGTTGATTATAAAATGTAACTGTTGTTAATTACTAATAAAGACATTGCGTTTCATCTCATATTAAAGTCAGAGATGGTGAAAATACTTTCTTTCAGGTCCCAAAGATGACAACTTGCTCATAATATCAGTGGGTATGGTTTTTTCTGCTTTTAATATTTTGGTCATGTAGGCTCAGTTTCCTCAGTAAGCCAGATTATAAGGCTGGTCTAAAATGAGAGAAGTGGCGACGGCTTCATATAATTGTCTCAATACTAAACAAATGCTATTCATTTTTGAGATTATTTATATTAGCTACTTGCCTTTTCCAAATAAATTTTGGATCATTAATCATTTTAAAAGAAGTACCTTCTTTTGTATGATTTTAATTTCAATTCAGTTTGAGTCGTTTCATTAGATATTTTAATAGTGTTCTATAGTAAACTAAATGCACAACTAATTAAAAATTGAAATTTATCGCATACTTCTTGTATTATTATTAAAATTGTTACTCTTCGCGAAGAGTAGACCTTGTTGAACAGTTTAATGTCAGTCACTCGACCATTTCTAGAGTACTGGCACATTCTTAGGCTACTGGGAGTAACAGCAGAACCTGGGTTACATCCCCCTACCACTCCTATCAGGTTAATTACCACTACTTTATTGGGAATACATTTTTACAATTCTTACATGAGTAAAAATACTAAAGAATGACGAGTTATGGTGTTAGTATAGTGCTGAATTGAGGTGGAATTAATTTAGTGGCCTATAAGCAATGTACATTACAGACATTCTACAAGAGTATATTACACCATTTGCACATTTTTTTTTGGGAACAATTTTATACAAAGGAATGATGTAGGCCACATGTGGCAAAATTAATTGCAGGTATCCTCAAGAAGTATGAATTTCAACCATTGTTTGGTCTCTGCGAAGTCCTGATCTAAGCCCTATTGAGGACAAGTGGAACATCGTAGGGGACTGAATAAAACAGTTTTTGCTAAGGAATTATGCCGGCCTTATGTGACAAAAATCATTGTATCATCAATAACTGTGAACTCCTACCATTGTTTGGTCTCTGGAAACAGTCCTAGTGAGGACATGTGGAACATCATGGGGGAGCAAATGAGACAGTTGCTCAACCATCCAAATACGTTAGATGATTTTTTCTTGCAACTTCAAAATCAAATGAATCAGCAGTGTGAGTAAATGAAGATGAGAACCAGATATACAATTTCAATAAATCTATGGGACATATTGAATAGAGTATTTTTCAATATTAAAACAGCAAGATGACGAAAAAACAAAAACATTTCCATCATTTCCAGAGGAGAGAACATTGAATGGATAAATTATTTTTCAATATTCTTCAAAAAAACAAAAACATTTCCATCATTTATCTCGGATAGCAGTTCATCTTTCAATCTCTGATAATAAGAGCAAGAAATATGATTTAATCAGATCCATAGTGGAAGAAGGAAATTGAGCGGATACCTACTACAAAATTAAATTTTACTTTCAAAGTATTCAATGAATTTTTCAATATTTTAGAAAAAAAAAAACGAAATAATGGATTGACCCAGAAACATTTTTACAAGTAGGAGGCTGTTGCTATTGAATCTAGTGAAATAGCTCTAGCTTCTATACTTCATGCAAAAATATTCTATTAATATGAAGTTGAACTGTCATGATTTATTGTAGTAGAGAGCTGTCTGTCTTGCATTTTTGCAGTAATTTTTCCGGTAATTGTAGCATTAGTTACTTGTCAGGCTCACAAATTATGAATAATAGGTGGGCCAAAGTTGAACCTTGTGGAACACCCACTGACAGCAACAGGTTGTTTGTTATAGGTTGAGATTTTCTTGAATTAAAAATAAGCACCTGTAATCTATATTTAAAATAGAAAACAACTCATCGTTGGTTTATGCAACCTTACTTAAGAACTAGGTTCATCAATAAGGAAACAAACCGAACTTTAATTAGTGTTAAGGAATAAACCTCATTAATGACTTTTATTTCTAGACAGAATCTTGAGCATGAATGCTGAATCAAGGGGTGGTAATTGACAACTGTCATTAACATATTTTTCAATATCAGACCTTTTGTAAATAAAGGTTTTTCAGGAATATGACATTTGAGGAACACAAAATAATCAACCTAAGTGACCAAAGTCAATTAAGGGAACATACCCAAGTTCACTTATGAACAATAATTGAGGTTAGGTTTCATTTCTTGTTTGTTTCAACTTCAACTACTGTTGTTGCACTCTCTCATGTGAACATACCCTTACAAGTTGTGTATTAACACTACAGAATTACTAGGTTTAGTTCTTAATTTCCAGTTATAAATCTTAGTTCTTAGTTGCACAAACTAACAATCATCCATTGGCTACTCCTCTTACACTCATTTGATCCACTCTATTCAAGATTTCTTGTAATGAGGTTTTGCTTTGTTTAAAAAATGAAACTTATAGGCAAATTTTACAAACAAAAATTTTTTATTTTTCTGTTTAGCAGTGCTTTAATTAAGACCTGACCTTACCTAGTTTACAGAACCAACAATCTTTTTCTTGCAAAGGAAATTATCACATACCAAAGGTGTAACTGCAAACAGTTTATTCGATTCAATTGTACATACGTCATACAAATTATACAGGGTGACCCAGTATTAAACCGCCAAATGTTCAGTATCGATTTTTTAGGTGAAAATAAGATGTTTTCTTCATATAAGCATATGTCCCAACTTGCTTCGTTTTTGAGATACAGAGTGTCAAAGTTTTCATAAAAATTCAGTTTTTTATTCATTACTCAAAAACCTTTTGGTTGATTTTGATAAAACTCAGCATGTTTATTTGCGGTGATGGGAGGCTCATTTTAATGTACCTGGAATTAAAAAAAAATATATTTTTTTTCAACTTTGATACCCTGTATCTTGAGAACGAATCAAGTTTTGACACATGCTTATATGAAGAAAAAATTGTATTTTCACCTAAAAAACCGATACTGAACGTTTGGCGGTTTAATCCTGGGTCACCCTGTATATTAGTGCAATCATGGCAAAATTAATGTTTTCTATTAAAGAAAATTAAAATTCAACACATTTTTTTCTATGTTGACTCATCTCATGTTTTGAAAATAACTCTAAGAGATAAATAAAGTAGGTAGGTATCTATCTCTCACATTTTATTAGAAGCATCTGAGGATTTACGTTGTAGAAGTGCAATTCGAATAATTTTTTTTTTACAAATACATAAAACCACTTACCTCGAATTATTGTTATGGGCAGTTTTTGCATTTCCAAACGCTTCAAGGACTGGCCCAGCACTGAGTATTGTCTGTTCCACTCCACTTCCATGGGATCCCTTCTGACTTAAAGCAGTCAAGTGATGCAATAAAAAATTCGTACTTTCAGTCTTACCCGAACCACTTTCGCCACTAATAACGATGCACTGATTTTTTCTGTCTTTCAACATACAATGGTAAGCTGTATCAGCCACCGCAAAAATATGGGGTGGCAAATTGGGACCCAGACGTCGATTCTGATAAAGTTTTACATACTTCGGATTATAAATTGGATAAAACTTGAAAGGATTCAGAGCTATGAGAATTGAACCAACGTAAGTGTATATATGCCCTGCCACGAACCGGGCTCTGAGGTTATCTAATAACGTTTGTTCGTTCAAGTCTGGAAGTTGGCACAAATCCGGATATTCTCTATCCTTCGGTTGATAGAGAAACCTGTGAAAATAGTCTTTGATGAGCTGAGGATCCATGACAAATTGATCCCGCCACACATGATCAGTTATTTTTTCTCGTAAGTAGAACCGGTACGAACTATGATCGGGTCTGTTTTTAGGCCAGAGTATCATCAGCTGCACAGGATTCTCCTGGGGTGACAAGCTTCGTTCCTTGCAGTCTTGTCCGAAACTATCTCCTATAACTTCTGCCAATTCATAGGAGGAATGAGTGTCCAGTGATAGTCGCTCCACTATGCAAGAGACTATTTCTTGAGATGTTGTCTGTTTGCTAGCTTCTACGGAAAGGGCTTCATAGAGAGCTGACAGGGCCCCCACATACACCTGGACGATGTACCTGTTGTTTTCGGTGCAATGCATCATGGTTAATTAGTCGGTTTTCTCAAATTCCATATTTTACAGTTGAACATTTTTCAGTCTATTGCACAGAGTTGTAGATGGTTTTCCATTCAAATTCTAACTACATGTAACCTAAAACAAAATTAGTGTTAAACCGTGGGTAGGTATGTTGTCAACAATTAAACAAATAGGGATTTTATTATTAAACGAAATGGGGGTAGATAAATGTCAAATTAGGGTCACATGTTGCATATACTTCTTTACCAGGACACCGAGGAAAGATCTCACCTATTCAATGTGAGCAAAAAATTTAGCGTTGAGTGCTGCATTGAAACAATTAATTAAACAGTATTAATTATCGTCAATTCCGAGCACTAGCAAATAAACTGTCCCAAAATAAACAAGACAAGACAATCAAAATCCGAATTGGTCTACATTTCAACCCGCCCATAACCAGATGAGGGATAGACTTCTCGAGTAATTTTACGTACCTCACACAACTAAACACTACATTTTCAGACTTATCTTGAAATCAGAATCACAACCTTATGGATTTTGTTCATATTTAACGAGTTTTTCAGCTAATGAAAGGGCCACTAACCACCATCTTTTATTTTGTATCAAGTCGACTTTGCAAAGCAGGAGGAGCCTCCAGTCATAAATCAAGGCCGGATCACGTGACTCTCGACGCGGCAAATATGAAAAATATAGTAATAAAATTTCATATGTACCTATTTCGGATTAAATGTTTGATCAGCTATCCAAAATGTAATAACAATCAATATTAAATTCATCAAAGAAGCTAATAACCCCCCCCCCAATCCAAAAAATCCGTAGAAATTGTGAAAAATATCTGAGCGTTCAGTTTCCGATAATTTTACCTCCCCCCCCCCCGCCGATGGCTAAAACCCCTAAAAATAGTAAAAAAAAGTATATTAGATAGTCGATAAATAAACAAATTAACGTTAAAAAGTATACAATGAAATAAACGTAAAAAACATTTAAAAGAAAAAGTTTTATTTAAATGCGCTAAAAATAAGAAAATAAACTTGGAGGCAAATCAAATCCGTTATTTGTTACATTATAAAATATTATTTGAAATACAATCTTGTTACGAAAATAAACTTTGTAAAGGTGATTTTAAGTACAAGTAAATTTAAGTATAACAAATACATAGCTACTTCTCGCAACAAGCTATTATACATAATATATATCATATACAATTTTATAAGGTAACAAAATGATGGGTTTGATTCACTTCAAAGTTATTTTCTTCTTTTTAGTGCAATTAAATAAGAGCTTTCCTTAAAAATGTTCTATGTTTATTTCATTATGATATGTCTTTATATTCATTCTAAAGGTTGAACCTTTCTTTTAAAGTATTCTTGCATGAAATAAGGACTAAGATCTTCAAAAAATCAAAAATACCAAATCTTGCCTTCTCTATTTTGATTCTTACGATATTTTCTAAACATTTTATAGGATTTTCCTGTTCTTATTGACATTCACAGGATAAAAAAAACTTGTTTTGAAAAATATGATAATAATAATTTTACTAATATTCTTGTAGTTATTATTAAATGAAATCTCAGACATGATAATCCTTTATAGTGTCAATGGCAGATCCAGTTTTGAAGGGAATTAGAAAATTGTAAAACGTACTCTTCATAAAGGTGCCAAATTCATCTAATACTCATGGTAGTTTTTTTTTGAAAATTGAACAAATTCTGCAGAAAATCATATATACAATGATTTTTATGAATTTCTCAATACTGAATATGGCAGATCCAGTTTTGAAGAGAATTAGAAAATTGGAAATATATATACTCTTCATAACAGGTGCCAAAATATAAAAACTAACGAAAATTATACAAGAATTTTTGGAGAACATGAAATTACCTTTTATTAGATGTTTTTTAATTATAAATCTATAAATATTGTCTTTTATGAAAATGAAACAAATTTACCAGAAAATCATACAATTTTTTTTATGAATTTCTCTACACTATATTATAATTTATTATAATATAATATTTTATAATATAATACTTTATACATTATATATTTTTTTAAAGTTACATGACAGGATAATACAAAATAATGACAAGATACTTTTTTGAAGTAACTGCTTTAATGCAGTAAAAAAATCACAGACTTTCTTTAAGATGAGCTATTACATTATTTTATTTTTTAGTTGATAAACTTAGTATATCTCTTCTTGTGTCTTTAACTTCACTAGCATGTGATATATTATTATTCAGTACATCATTCCTGTTTTGTTTTGTATTGTCTGAAACTATATTAAGATTGTCAGATGGTCCTCCAGCTCCCAAACCATTGGGCACTTCTACGGGAAGCTGTGGAATTTTTTGTGGGTTCGAACTATTAACTATTTCCTCAGCCTTTCCCAGTTTCAAAAATAATGGAGCAGTATTGCTTGAATTTTTCATTGTGATATTTTTCAACATAATGGGTGAATTAACATAAGAATTCTGCACGGGTTTTAAATTTTGTTGATTTTTATTGAGACTTCTGGGT
Source organism: Chrysolina haemoptera (assembly GCA_958298965.1). Lineage (NCBI taxonomy): Eukaryota > Metazoa > Arthropoda > Insecta > Coleoptera > Chrysomelidae > Chrysolina > Chrysolina haemoptera. The sequence continues at coordinate 37,321,337 of OY282585.1, read as the reverse complement.
TTCACATTTTTTTCTGGAATCTCTGCTCTGAGGTCATTACTTTCTTCTTTGACTTTCAACTCAGACTGACCAGATAATGTTTCCAGAACTTTGTTATTTAGAATGGCACTTTTATTCATGGAAACTTCTGGTGAAATGTTTTCTTTGGCAATATTTTTAAAATCAGTCTTCAAATTTTCACTTATTTTGTTTTGGGCAATTTCAACTTTTGATTCTTCCAGAACTGGTAAATTCTTCAACTCAGTTTCTTGAATATTCTTTTCCATTTCTTTAACCACTTTCTTGCTATCCTCTCCTTCACTGATCTTTTCTATAGCTTTCAGAGCTATACTCTCAATCACTTTTACAGCCTTAAGTTTTTCTTCTTTAACTATGTCTTGTTTATCTTCATCCTTTTTCTGTTGATTTTGTATTACTTCAATGAGTTTCTTTTGCTGTTCCACAATTTCTTTCTGTACTTCATTCTGCTTTTGTATAGTATCAATCAAAATTTGGTGGGTGTCATCTTTCTCTGTTTCTTTTCTTTGGGAAAGCTCTTCTTTGTCTTCCTTTTTAATTGCTTCTATATCAACCTCTTCATTCTTTGATTCGTTTTGTTTTTTCTGAACTGTCTTTGGAATGTCTAGTTCTACTGTGATATGTGTTAACTTATTTTTCTCCTTCTTGCCACCATCTTTGACAACCTCTTCCACTGGTTCTATGGGCTGTGGGGGTTCATGTCGAATTTCTTTCAGTCTATTATCATCAGTAACTGAGATAACAACAATCTCAGATTTGCTTTCAGTTTTCAATGTACTTGCCACCCTATCAATAGCGGCCTCTACTTTGACCAAGTCTGTTTCCACTTGAGAGGCAGGTTTGAAAGTTATAACAATTGGCTCCAAATTGTTCATGTTTGATAGGTTCTTGTATGTTCCCAGAACCATCACAAATATGCCAATCATAAGCATTAATTGTGCCATGAGTCGCTCATTAGTACCTTTTGATGACAAAGAAATAAAACAAATGACAGGGAATATTACACAAATCAAAACGCCAATAGTGGATCCCACTAAACCAAGTACAAATTCAATATTTGGTATCATAATTCCAATAATAAGCGATATGAGTACTATAATGATCGTGAGGCTCTTGAACCTTGCCTCTGAGATATAGTTGGAAACTCCTTCATGCAGAGAGTAGCCTTCTTTGTACAGGAGTGAATACAGACTTGCCCGACATGGAAAAATAACCAAAGGAAAGCTGAATGCTACTGATATAATGAAGCCAATTTTCATAACACCAGTCATGAATGATGGAGAAAAACTCAGTAGTATGTTACCAGTGAATGTTTTATCTGCAAATGCTATGTAACCAAAAACTCCAACAAAAATGTAAACGCCAGTACATATATTCACAGCAACACAAATCAATTTATTCATTTTCTCTAGAGTGGCATTTTGAACTGTTTGATATATTTCAAACAATTGTGTCTGACAGAATAGAGCCATTGAGAAGATCGGTAAACACTGCAGAATACCCTCAGACCGCCAAAAATTCACCTTTTTGAACCAATCACCACTAAACAAATGAGGAATGGCTTCGAAGATCACTTTGAGTACTAAACAGCAGTAGAATCCTATTGTAGCCCTCGAAACACCATTCAAACTGGAAACATTGCGGAGTAAACCAAGAGGTAGTATTACAAAAAGGGCTAGGGCCATCAGAATACTTGTACGCATGGTATCTGTAATATGAGTGTCTGTGAGTTCTGCAATAATCTCTGGACCCAAATCACCCATAACAACAAAGAATGCAATGCACGTTCCAAGAAGGAATCCTATCATTCCCATCTCAACGGTTAACTTTCCAATACTTCCAAATATGTGAAATGCTAGGAATTCAAAAGTTTTTCTCCTGGACATTATTGCTGATTTCAATAGGTAATGGCATGCTAGTCGAGACACAATACTGCTGATAATAAGCATAAGTATGGATAATATGATTCCACATTGTTTGAAACAGTATGGCATAGCCAAAACACTAACTCCTATTATACTGTTCGCTAAATTCATCACATGGCCATTTAAACTATCCATTTTGTTAATCTTCTGGGAATATTTACAAACGCTACATCTGGTTTCATCTGAATTGTTTTGAAATATTTGTTCATAACAATCATAACATATGTTTACAATAAATATTTTGACTTTTGACTTTTGGAGTACTTTGGTTGGTTTTTTTTTTAACTACTCATGAATCTACGAGCTACTGAGAGCTTTCGTTTTGTGGGTTATTGCAAATGTCTAAATCTTATATTTACCCCAGTGCAAAAAATTTCGAATACGGAAGCGGACAAAAACTGCCGCAGGCATGTTCATTTTCATATGGCAAAAAAAATTCGGTATGTTCGGCACATAAAAATTATAATATATATACTTACTAGTAAGTATATATATTATAATTTCTATGGTTCGGCATTCGATCAGGTTATAGACATTGATATTTGTTTATTTCCTTTTCTGAAATATCCCAATCAGTCAAACATGGGAGAAGTTGGTTGTAGTAAAAGATATTGCCCACTGTTTTTAAAAAGCGATTTTTCTACAATCAAACGAAAAGTACTATGTTTGCGCATCAAAAAGAAAGCGCAAAGTTACACTTTTCCGAGAAGCGAGCGTTTTTTTTACTTTGCCTCTCACATAGCAACAAAGTAACCAAAACGCTCGCTGAGTTATCATGGAAATCATAAATGAAGAACGTCAAATATTTTTTATCAGTAATTAAATTTTAGATTCTATACAGCATATAACACTATATATTTTATGATAAATAGAACGATCAATAAAGCAAATTACAAACTTCATTTATAGAAAGTAATCAAAAAATAGTTAATATGATTATAAATTCTCATTTTCTAAACGTTTCTTCATACTAAAGATGGTAGAAATCTATATTTATCAAATAATTCACATCTATAAATTACGTTGATGCACAAATTATCGCTTTAAATAAAATACACCACTACCAACTTCAGTTACCTACGAAAAATTTGTTGGCTGTAATTCTTCTTCTTCTTTTATTTGTAACAATTTTGTACTACTAATAATGGTAACAGAAAACTATTTTTTGTACAACTGACATTAAAAATGACGTTTTTAATTCATTGACACATGAACTAAAAACTGACGTTTTCACAAAATCACTTTTAACACTAGTGTTAAAAGTACTTTTAACACTAGTGTTAAAAGTAAAATGACAGATGAGTTGATGGATACTCAGTAATATAGATCTCTCTAATAGAAACACTTCAATCAGATATTACCTAAAAGTGATTTTATTTTGCTCGTGGGGTTGCTAACGCTCGTTTCGCAATATTCCCCACTCACAAAATAAAATGCCACTTTTAACACTTGTATCATAAATAACTATTTTAATCACGCACGTTATAAATTCTAAACTGTCAAATTTGAGGTTATCAATAATCATTAATTGTTACAAAATAATATTTTTGTAAAATCTGGCGGTGGTAAAAAAAATCTTGTGTATAACTCGAGCGCAAAAACTTTGCCACTTTAAAACAATGCCACGCTTCGCTTCTCGTCGTCATTCAATTATTTTTGTCAAGCGGCAAAAAGTATTACTTTGAGCTCTTAATACACCAATAGTTATTGTGTATTTAGAGCACAAAGTGATGGCTCGACAAAGAGAGGTACGGTAATCTTTGGAGAGCGGCAATTACACTTTGTGCTCGAATCACACACAATATTTTTTCAACAAACGTATATCTTGGATACAGAAAAACACTTGATACTTTATTGATCATACATTATTACCTAATAAATAATATTCATTTGATTTTTTATTATTTACCAGAATAAAATTGAAGGTTCAATTTTGACAATTTTTAATAGATATAGGCAAAGTCGGTATTCAAATTGCTGGAAATACATATCTCAAACGTTAAAAAAAAGTGCTAGACCAAGACTTGAACCCCTGTCGCCGGCGTGACGCGTAGAGTCTCTATAGAATCACTAGTCTATACGGACACCTTTAATATATTGAGTTAATAGTTATTTATGCAACAAGTGCAAAAAGTAAGTGTTTCTTGCATTCGACGTGAAATTGTCCAACTCGGCCTAAATTTTTGCACGAGTTGCATACAACATTTTTTCTACGTTCATGCAAAAAGCAAAAAATTATTTATTAAGGTTCTGCACTAGGTGTTGGAAAATGAAAAGACCAACTTAAATAATTAATTATTACTGTCGATTTGCATCGGAACAGATCACTTCCATCTAATTTCCATTAATAATACTCATTTCAAAACTTTCAATTCTGTAATTTTTGACTGACGTTTCTATAACCACAGTTGCATTATAAAAATCAAAATCATAGTAGCCGTGAGCGCGTATGTTATCACGGTATACGGTAGACGGTTTAGAACAAAGCGGATTAGTTTTGATTATGGAGTTTTTCTCGAGAAGGCATTGTTTGTTTAACTCTGGCTATGCCAACATTAATACAAAATAATATGTTACTGTTTAAAATGTATTGCCAATCTCACAGAATATCTGCTAAATATGTAGTGTATGTTTGTCATGATGACAGCACGTTGAAGTGGCCAACAGATTGTCGAACCGAGAGCACACCCGAAAATTATTGATATAAAAATGTGTTAGTCAGAGATTCACATCTTCACACGAAGACACCAAACTTGTCATGTACCAAACTCCATAGAAGGGTCTTTTTAATCCGACAGCCTTTTTCGACACCATGTATTTTCCATGATTTGCCCTCTTGTTCTGTACACCCAATTAAAATTTATATGTTGAATTTCCACGCACTCAACTAAAAAGTAAGTTTTCGCAAAATGTATGTATTCAATTTCCACACACTACATTATTTTATTACATATTCACTAGCGGTCCCGACATACGTTGTCGTGTAAATCGATATGGATGCACAGCTTTTTTTTTCAAGTTTCTCGTTTCATGTTTCTCATTTCATGTTTCTCATTTCATGTTTCTCATTTCATGTTTCTCGTTTCATGTTTCCCGTTTCATGTTTTCCCGTTTCATGTTTCATGTTTCACGTTTCACGTTTCACGTTTCACGTTTCACGTTTCACGTTCCACGTTTCACGTTCCACGTTTCACGTTTCACGTTTCATGTTTCATGTTTCTTGTTCCATGTTCCGTGTTTCATGTTTCATGTTTCATGTTTCATGTTTCGTGTTTCATGTTTCATGTACAAAATATTATTAAATATGTAACTGTTTAAAACGTATTGCCAATCTCACAGAATATCCGTTTCATATTTCCCGTTTAATGTTTCCCGTTTCATGTTTCTCGTTTCATGTTTACCGTTTCATGTTTCCCGTTTCATGTTTCCCGTTTCATGTTTCCCGTTTCATGTTCCCCGTTTCATGTTCCCCGTTTCATGTTCCCTGTTTCCCGTTTCATGTTTCCCGTTTCATGTTTTTCGTTCATGTATGCCGTTTCATGTTTCATGTTTCATGTCAAGTAGCTCAGTGGTTGAGACTGAAGCGTTCAAAACCATTGACTGCTGGTCGGCTAGGTTCGAATCCTCAGCAACTTCAGATTTTTATCTGATGCCCAGAGAAAAGTGCTAGGAATCGCACGTTAAAAGGTAAGACCTCGTTAATCCTTGGCTCGCACAAGTTTCAACTTTTGAGGGCTGCCTTTCGTAAGGGGACGACAGCTGGTTAACGGAACAAACAATTTTAACAAAAACTACAAAACAATTTTTTTTAATGTTTCATGTTTCATGTTTCATGTTTCATGTTCCATGTGTCATGTTTTATGTTTCATGTTTTGTTTTATGTTTTATGTTTTATGTTTTATGTTTCATGTTTCATGTTTTACGTTTCATGTTTTGTTTTGTTTCATGTTTCATGTTTCATGTTTCATGTTTCATGTTTCATGTTTCATGTTTCATGTTTCATGTTTATTGTTTATTGTTCCATGTTTCATGTTTCATGTTTCATGTTTCATGTTTAATGTTTCATGTTTCATATTTCATGTTTCCCGTTTCAAGTTTCATGTTGATTAGATATTAGTGAGGTGAAGTTTCAGGTTAGTTAAATGACGAGGGTGCAGTTCCAAACAGTAAACTGCACGAAATAAAGAGCTCCAGCCATAACTGATATCAACAAATTTGGATGAATAGTCGTTATATCCGCTGGAACCCAGTTGCGTCCAGTGGTCAGAAAGCTGACGACCCTTTAGCTGCCCATTTGTGTCCGGGTTGTAGTCTATTTTTGTCCCGCGGTCAGAAAGTTGATCCTTTTGACAGGTAATGCCGAGGTGCCTCCGTGAATCCGTTTATCTAACGTGGTATAAAAATGAACAATTGGACATTGAAATAAAACACATGTTTTCAATATTGTGAAATGCCTGCATAAGGTTAGTTCGTTCTGGTTCGATTAAACTAAATTATTATTTTTCGCAAAATGTATGTTTTCAATTTTCACACACATATCTATTTAGTGTGCCATTTTTGTATAAAAAAATGTTTTCCTGTATTTCCTACAGGAAGTGCTACTTTTTTTACTGAATATGATTGAAATTTATTATTCAAATTGACCTTTTTCAGGACGCAACTCTGGGCTACCCATGGGATGCAAAATTTTCAAAAAATCCATGATGGGGCCATTGGACGATATCTGGGAGTGAAGAAAAACCTCCAGAAATTGAGGAAAGTGACGGTTTTTCAGTGTCAATTGTCAAGCCGATATGGGACTTGTACATAAAGGTTTTACATCACATTTTGAATCGAGTGTCACTGAGTGCAGTTCAAACAAAGGAATGTGTCAAATACTAAAATCAAGTAGGTGTAAGAAAGTGCTACACCTCGATGAAAACGAATTAACCTAAAAGTGTGCTGCATTCCATGCCAGCAATGAACCTCGACACGACCTAATGCCCCGATGGGTCAATACAACTTAGGCATCCCATTTGAGAGAATTGCCATAGACATATCGCTGGCCCATTTCCAGAATCTGACAACGGGAATAAATACACTTTTTTAGCGATGAACTACGTGACCATCGCCGGTGTCTAGGTGAAAATATGTCGATTCGATGTTTCATTGGATCTGTATAGTGTAGGCAGACATTTCGAGACAAAATGTCACAGCAAATGTGTAAATTGCTGAACATCCGAAAGATGCTGGAACTGACGAATTGGACAATAAACTTCCACTTGTAGGAGGTAGTCTTTGACCACTGTTATATACTATTGCTGTTAAAAATATTTTGAATGTTTTTTTAGTCACACAGTACAATGAAATGTCCACGTAAATAAAAACAATCAGTTTGAAAGCTTGACAGATAATTTTTACTCTAAATTAAAGTTAGTTGATAAAGTTATACTTTCACGAAAAGAAGATTTGACAACCACCAAAGATTTTGGGATCAGTACCTCCACTTCTTTCTGATGTCCTGTCGTGCATGAGTTAACCTGTCAAACCCTACTAGTATTATAATGAACCAATAGCTAAGACTTCCCTGTAACCCTGTAAGTTTGGGACGCTATGAGGACAACATATACTGTAGGAGATGACCTTGTCAGCAAACTTCGGCAGAGAATAGATTACATTCACGAATCAGCCCGATTGAACATCCAAAGTGCCAGCGGTGGCTTGGGGGGGTTGAAGCTTCAACCCCCCCCCCCCTCCTTCTGCTATCGAATCCAGGAGCCACACCGAGGAAACCTAGGTTTATACATTTCAATGTGGCTGGACGTTCTTATAGTTCATGCCCTTGTGGTCAAACAGACAATAAGTGCTACATGGGGTACCTCAATAAAAGCCACGAGACCACTTCAAGGTGACGACTGATTACGAACTGAGTCACTGTGTGGCAGAGGATCATCAAATATCTAGGGGCATCGCTGTGGTGTTCACCAAGATATTTAGTATACTCCAGAATTGACAGAGCCAGAAGTTGGAGGGTTGCTACAGTTGAAGAAATATCAAAATCATCTACATGCACTACTTGGTTACCAAGAAGCATTTTCGCGGTAAATCGCCCTATGGAGATGTCAGGAAAAGACCAAACTAAGATATACGACGGTGGATCGGTATCTTTTGAATCTGACAACCCAAAAATTATTCTGTGGGATTGATTGGATGGATTGGGGATAAAAGTATAATGGAGTGATACTCTCACGACACAGATATTGAGAATCTTGCAGGTATTTCGAGGAGAAACATTTTTAAGAAGGAGGTAATGTAACGAGGGTGGTGCCGGATCTGTCGCACGGCGTTCTGCGGAAGAGTGAACTGTATCAGGTCCCCGCTGAATTCCGAGGAATCGAGAGTTATAATGATTTAAAATAACCGATTATCGACATTTCGAGAAACCTTCTTTTTAAATGCTTCTATTGAACTCGCAATGTTAGTGTGTGGGTGCGAATGTATGGGTGGGTGTGTTAGTTTGAGTTAAATCTTGCAAGCTGAATTATAACCACTTCACAATTTCACATGTTGGCACAGTTTCGATGAGATGGGTAACTCGTCAGGCATTGAAAAAAAATTGACGGATTTGGACGTCAAAAACTGAGGTGAAAAAAAAATCGGTGAGCCCCCCCTTTTTCTCGAAGAGTTAGAGAACTCACAAACTTAAAATAGAAAAAAAATCTATAAAAGTAGTGAAACATATTCGACTATCCAATAATATAGTTTCAAAATATTCAGTATATTAACCCCCCTGCCTCCCCCTTTAAAGTTAGAAAAGAATGCGAAAGATTTTCCAACAGCTTCGGATATGGAAAATTATGACAAAAAAATGATTTCGATCGGGGAGCTCCATTCCCTTTTCTATCAGGAAAAAAGTTGGAAAAACTCGCGAAATTCTTACCGGAAAAATCAGTAAAATTATTGAAAATTATCTCACCGTCGGCGTCGAATGTATATAGTTCTAAAAAACATAAAAAATGAAATCAGAAAAATTTGTAACAGTGAAATATATCGGAAAGGTAGTCGAAAAATTTCACCATCCTGTCTCCCTGAAAGCTCGATTGAGAACGCGTAGAAAAGTGTTTCGGACGGGGATAATTACGACAAAAACGAAGTATCGGTCGCTGGGCTCAGACCCATATAAAAAAGGCGAAAAATGACGAAAATAAAACCCATAACAATTGTGATAAACATCGAATCATTGAATAATTTTCGTAGTTTGACCTGTACTGCCGTCCTAAGCAAAACCCCCGTAACTAACAAATTTTCTGAAATTGACATTTTAAACGGATTAAAAACAAATAATACACAACACAAGACACGTTAACATTTTAATGAAATACTGTGTTATTTTAAAATGCCTCATCTACAAATTTTGGTGAAATTGATTTAAGAGCAAACAATACCCTTGATGAAACGGGAATCGGTTTTGAGCGTTCAGTTTTATTTTTTTGGAATCTAACTGATTTTTGGTTTTGATGATTTTGAAGAAAAATTTCAAAGCCTTACCGACAATTTCGTTTGATATGCCGACACCTCATTTAAATGATGATTTATAACTCTCCAGCCAAATACTTTGCATTTTGCCGCACGTAAATTAAGTCCACCTGGGCCGCGGCGCTTGCTTTGAATCTATACGAGTTGTTGCAATTGATATTGGATGAACTATACCTGTTATAGAAACTTCGAAAATATAGAAACCGATTCTACGATTAGGAGCTATCTGCCTTATTGGCGCTTCCAGCTACGTAGTTGTTTCAAGGTTGGGTCTCACTAGGACACTTTTATGGACGACACCTGTTGATGCCACTAAAGTTGCCCTGAAATGGCCCGGTGTGATTGAAAAGTTGCTGCTTCTAGTCAATGAAGCCAGTAAAACAATTTGTTTCCTCCGCGAGCAAACTTTAGTGTCTTGTTGAATGCCAATTGACTGATTGAAGCAACAAATATCCCTGTGTGAGCGTGTTTGATGAATTGTAGCGGTAAGTAATTTAAAGGTTATAATAAAAAACACGTGTGATAAGTGAGTTTATTTCCAGTAAATTGTTAGTGGATGAAGTAAATATGGCTAATAAGTGGAATAGTACTCAAATTCAGTTGAAAGGGTTGCTGATGCACCTAGTTCGCATCTTCTAGTTAACCATTTTCTAACCCAAATGGAGCGCTTCTTTTTCTTCTTATTATTAAGGTAATCTTGTAAAACGCCATATAAAATAGCAGCAACACAATTAACTCCCACACGAACCACTGCGTTAAGAGCAACTTCACTAGATAAACTGGAGTCAACAAATCATACGTTTGATTTCAATTTTACAAGAAAATTTAGTGGCATCAATCAATTTGTGGCGTCCATAAAAGTGTCCTAGTGAGATCCAGCCTTTTATGGACAAGTGCTTCGTTACCTCCACTATTGCTCTTGAAAAATATATCCCCATACACCCAACACGTGCGGCGCAATGATAAAATTTGACTTTCGTCACTTAAATAGGTAGTTGTGTTCATATATTAATTATAGTCTGAAAATGACTTATCTACTTTTTAAATTGAAAAGAAGAAACAATTTTTGTGTAGAATGGAAGGATGTGTTAAAGAAAAACGCCCTTTCTCTCAAAACACTTCATCTGCAATATTAAAACAACTCATCTGCCTGGTGCGTGCGCATTAACATGTTCAAGCCTAAATTAAAATACATTCAAATCTATCTGCAAGATTAATTACTGATTCAAAAGTGACATTCATGGCGCGCAGCCAAATTTTATATTTCTATCTTTTACTCAAAATGGCGCCTTCAGTAGTTGAGGTGTTTTAAAAAAACACGGCAGATGTCTACTTCACTTCGGTGCATGCCAAAGTGGAAATGATAATGCCACAGAATATATATATGGGTATATATTCTGTGATAATGCGTACAAATGAAACAGCAGTGGAAAAAGATAAAGAAAAAAAATTAAAAACAAGATACTAAAATTAAAAATGACGCTACTTTCACTTCAAAACATGCGTATTTGAACATAAAAATCGGCCTTTCCCAAGATTTTTCCTGAAATCAACCCACAGCTGACATAATTGATATATTCCATACTTTATCAACGCACTGTATATTAGAACAATTCTTGTTAATTTCGATCTGTGAATCTAATGAATGGGTAACGTGATAATTTATGTAGTATGACTGACTTCTTGAAATATTATTATAATATTCAAATATGTTTTTGAGCGTTCTGATGCGTAAAATAGAGATATGGCAGATAAAATTCTAAGCCGATATTATATGAATATATATTTGATATTGATATTTGATAAAAACAACAAAACATACCCATCCACTCAATTAATATTTTTTTTCTACGTTCATGCAAAAAACAAAACTTTATTGAACTATATTTGGTGGAAAAACTGTCTCTTTATGGCACTCGTCTGTCATTCTACTATAGCGTTCTGTCATCATGACAGACATAAACTTTCAAATCGACGCCAGATTTAGCCAATTTTCTGTGAGATTGTATTACGTTTTGAATAGTTGCATGTTTCATCATATTCATTATATAATGGACTATGAAATTACTAGAAAATGCAATTTGTTAAAAATAAAATTATTTCCTGCGAATATCATCTGAATTACACAAAATGTTTTTGAATTACTTTTAGCAGACAGATTTAAACAAACAATGTCTTCCTCACAGTTTAGTGCCACTTAAATGAAACATTTTCTGGTTTTTACATGAACGTAGAAAAAATATTGTATGAAACTCGTGCAAAAAGAGTTTATTGCACTCGACGTGTTGTCCAACTTGGCCTGATGGCAATTTCACGTCGAGTGCAATAAACACCTACTTTTTGCACTTGTTGCATAAATAACTATGAATTAGAAATTCCTTTCTAGCTGCTATCGAGTGTATGTTAGTGTCAATCCATAAACAACCGGGGGTGCAATTTTTGACCGTTCGCAATGATAAGGTGTTCTCGTATCGACACATTCTGATGTTATCTGCATGTCGTTCGTAACTCAGACTGTAACGATTCGTGTACTCGTTAATATTGCGAACGGTCAAAAATAGCCCCTCAGACTAGTTACAAAATTCATCTCTATATATTTGCCTGGAAGGCATACAAGTGCGTCAAAATATAAAATGTTTTGTGGGGAAAATAGTATATTGTACAATGAGCATGAAATTACATAGGTTTCCCACGAGTAGATATATGAAATTTTGTAGTACGACCGTGGGAAATGGGTCATTTCATGCTCATTGTACAATGTACTTTTTCTACGACAACAACACTTATAATTCTTGACGGCGACAAGCACCCATGATTTCCATAATACATACGACGTAAAAAATAAATTGAAGGAAATGGATAAAATATTGAAAACTATTATAAAAATCGAAAACTAATCGATTTCACAAAAAAAATTAGGTAATAGAGCCCACATAATAATATAAAATTCGATTGTCATCAATCTTAATTTATATTGAAATTAGCGGTATCAATGTCAAATCATCCTCATACTATCACTTCTCTTTTTCGATTACTTATTTTTTTTAACGAATTTTGTAAATACTGATGTGAAATGTCGAATTATTAGACAGACTTGATTCGATCCTTTATTATTTATGATCATAAAATTCGTTAATACCTATAATGACAGTCTAGTAGTTCATGAAAGTCGTTGGAAATGAAATATTTCGATACAGCTAGCCCGTGGAAATGAAAATCTGTGTTACTACGTGGTTTTTATCGGTCGTAGAAAAAAGTTATTCAATGAGTATGAAATGGCATACATTTCCCACGAGTAGGTGTATGAAATTTTGTAGTACGAGCACTATGATTTTTCTACGACCACCCGAATCATAAACAAATCTGTAATATTTTCCTGCCGTCATGATTCCCATAATATATACAACCTTAAAAGGAATTGAAGATACAAATATTGAAAATTTTAATAAAAATTGAACACTAATCGATTTCAAAAACGAAAAAAAAAGTGGTATACAGTATCGGAAAGTTTTCATCTTGGGTATGGTGGTTTCAAGAGAGCGTAAAGAATAGCTTGATATATGTTGAGAGAGCATTACAATTTCTCCTCTACTCGCTCGAGGAAGGGATATCGACGTGAGCTGTTAATTCGTCGGGTGGGGTAACAGGATAGACGCACAGTAGTGCGTCTCTCTTAATTATGTGGCATTGCATTATCATATCATTGGGTTCCTTGTTGCTCGCGTAGGTTTCTGTCTATACCCCAGATGAAAAGTTTCCGATACTGTATGTGCGATTTGAACCCTCACCCCCACTATCCAAAACCTGAACGTTTCCTCACTTTTTACTCGCTGCTACGAGCTCAAATAATAATTTGATGAAATTACCTGCTAACTTCGAAAATATAGAATTCGATTGTGAATCCAGTACGATTGGGTTTTGAGACGAGGATCGATTGTAACACCACCAAACTTGGTATGATAGTAGTTGGAACAATGATAAACACGAAAAAAAATTGTTTGCCAAAATTCCAGGGGCGGAACATATTTATTTTTCGATTAAATAAATTAATAGATTTATGCTGTAATCTTGGAAAGTATATGATTTATTGGAAAAACAAATCAACGAAGTGAAAGACCATTCAATTCTCCACAAAAATTATTACTAGTAATTTCTTATGAAATGCTCTCGTTTTCTCAGAAAACGTGGTTGAACGCCGACATTAACTTTCAAGTTCACGCTGACCTGCCACTGAAAGTTCTGGCGAAACCGAATATTTGATTTGTCATAGCTCTGCTAAAAATGATCGGAGAAGGAAACGGAAAAGTTCATTCTCTTCAGTAAATGTTGGGATTAATCGCTTATTCATATCCTGCATATATGTTTAATAACACTATTGTGAAGTGCAAACCTCAAGCTTGAAATCAAATACTTCATTTTTCATGTAGGATGTGTATGAGTATTTTCAACATTTACTGAAGAAATTGCCGGGATTATGGGTGAGTTGAAAACTGAGGCAGGAGTGAAACCCATATTTTTTTTTGGCATGTATAAGTGAGACGTGTCTCACTAGTCTAAAATCGTTGCATAAGGTCCAAAGAGGGTACTGATTCCTGCTTCAGTATAACTATTTCATATAAACTAAAATATCTATGACTTTCGGATCCTCCGTAAATATCGTATAAGGGTTATGTGAAGTGGGACAAAACATATTTTGGGTACTCAGATACTCACATGTTATTTTTGCATGAGGAAGTAGAAGTCTTCAGGAACGATACACACTCTTTCTTTTTCTTCTACTATAATTTTTAGCCAAGTTATGACAAACCTAATTTTTGACCCTGTCGGAAATTACTGTGGCGGGTTAAGGCGAGCATGAAATTTGATATTGGAATTTAATCAGGTTTTCTGAGAAAACGAGTGCATTTTGTGAAAAATTACTAGGTATATTTCTTGTGGAGAATTGAATTATCTTCCGCCTTGTTGAAATTGTTTCTTGATAAATCTTATACATTCCGAAAAAACAGCAAAAAAATTATAATTTTTTTAAATACATTTTTTTTTTGGTTCCAGCCCTGATATTTTGGTAAACCATTTTTTTTTCTAATAATATGTGATGTCAAAAAGTCATATGCCAAGTTTAAAAGTGCTACGATTTATTCTTCACTTGTGGCTTACATTTGTCTGTGGTTACTGTACTATGTAATCAATCTTTATATTGAAATTAGCGGTATCAATGTTAAATCATCCTCACTATTACTACTCATTTTCGATTACTAATTTTTGTTTAACGAATTTTGTAAATACTGATATGAATTGTCAAATTATTAGAACGTTAACAAACTTGATTCGATCTTATATTATTTATTATCATAAAAATGACAGTAAGTGGTTCATGAAAGTCGTGAGAAATGAAATATCCTGTACTGGTGTACTGAAATGATCATTACAGTACGGATCGCGATGTAGAAATGAAAAAGTGTTTTTACAATCGGCCTACTTCCTTGATCGATAAAGCGGATAAAATGCGCATATTTCCAGATGGCAGAAGAAAAACAAAATTTACAATTTTTAGACTGGTCTCATTGATCGAACGGTAGGAAGCGTCCTCTATGATTGCTGCAGTGAATGTATGTGCAGTTAACTCTAAATCTAATGTCACGAGTCGCGGCTGCAGCCGATTCACAATCGACGGATGAAGTTGCATTCACCACCCTTAGTTCAAATTCTGCGGTAACTCCACAGATGTCAGTAAACGTCTCGAATTCGATGGAATAGAAGAACGTCGCGACGCTTTTCCGTCTCTAGTTTGTGCCAAATGGCAACGGGGGTAATATCAATGCTCTAAAAAGTAAATTTAACTACCTTCATATCGTTCACTAGAATTGAAATCGTTCCAATCTGGTCTTATTGACCAGTTTTCGCTCGGCAGTGTTTACTCGAAGGATAATCTGGCGGTGAGAAAATTCTAATATTAAACGGGAATCGGTTCACGTTCTTCGAAATTCGTGTGCTCAGGTGATTTTTGACAGACTACAGTGACGAAAATGCCTGTCCGGAAGCAGGGTAGGTGCATTTTGATTGTTTGAATATTATTCATCGAAAGTATCCTACTGCAGTCAATGTTTGATTTTACATTTCGTTTGCCAGTAGAACCACGTGTTATTTTGACGGTGGGGGGTTGTCACAATTAGTGTGACCTCAGCGAGTAGTACGGTAGGGTAGGTTGAAAAGAACGTGGTTGTACTGGCATGGGGGACTGTCTAATTCTGTAATTCATTGAGGGGACTAGTTTATACGGAATTGGTGGACAATCTGAGAGAAACTTTACTAAAATCCACATTACCTGCTACAAATTAAACAACATACAGTCGAGAAGTCTCGCTTAAAATTTTTCCAAAAACATTCCAGTGACTCAAATTCACTCTAGTGATTTTTCGAATATATATTTGCGATTTGGGTGGTGAAGATAATTTTTTCCCGAATTACCTATAAGTTTACATTTTTATATTCTTAAAATTTCTTGCATATCTGGTGTTTCTTTCTGTAATTTTTCAACCCCAGCTGTTTTGAGATCTTCAACCACCAAATTGATCTAGGTCATGACTGATTGAATAATTACAATGAAAATAGGTGCTCGATGGTGTTACTTAATACTCAATACCAGGGACGGACCTAAGGAATATTATATGGGGGCAAGGTTCTTCCAAAATATCAGGAATACTATTTCATGTTTTCTTTTAAATTATGATATGCTCCTGGGTCACCTGGTATATGGATACGATTTTTGTTTGAAATGTATTTCTTTAAAACTCTAATTGGGGGTAAAGACTTAATTTTTTTCTTGGGGGTAGTAGAGGCGTTCAGGTATATTGGACTTGCACATGTTGATTATTACATATAATTCAAAAATACGGAAAATACCGTTTATAATTATTCTTAGGGGTGTAATTACCCCCATTACCCCCCATATCGACGCCCTTATGTGGGGAAATTCTAAGCGATTTTCCCAACTATCAACAGGTACTCATCGCTATCAACAAAAATAAATATGCGATAGAAAACGTTTTTATTAAAAAAAAAACATCTGTTTTGACTTTACTGAGATAATAATAATAATAATAACGGGGGGGGGGCGGGATTGGCGCAGTGGTAGCGCCGGGGCTTCGTGATCGAAAGGTCGCTGGCTCGATCCCCAGGTAGGGCACGATTTTTTCAGTTTTAGATGTGAATCTGAGTGATTGAATCTTGTTGCTGGCTGGGAATAATCCTCAACGATTCACTGTTGCGTTAATAACAGTGCTGCTTCTAAGGTGGCGTATGGAGTTAGTAACAAGGCCTATCCAGAACACGTGGCTAATGACCATAGCAGTTGATGCCAACACACCAAGAAAAAAAAATAATAAAAACGATATAACTCCCTCATGAACACTCGTAGAGTGTACCCAAAGGCATATCCTGTGCGGGTAGAGGACGGTTGTTATTAGTATTTGTCGTGGAGCTTCTTCAAAAACCAAGGAAATCATGTTTACATTTATTATAAAATGTATTATGTAATACACAAAACAAACCATTATACTGTAAAATGTTTATTCTTCGTGATTTTAACTTTGGCCATGCACTTATCATATTTTGAAAATCCATGGAGGCACAAAGATCTTTTTTAAATTTAATTAACATGAGCGAATCTGATCTTTTGTTGCCCATCAGTGATTGTAGCTTATTTTTATCAAACTCTAGTGTGCAATGCGATCTTTCGTTTATTGCTACCGAATATCCTGCAGTGAAAATAAGCTGACACAGTCGAAAGGAAAGCTTCAAAACAGTCTCACTTTTTTTGCTGTATTTAAGGTATCATTCATTGATGCAACGTTGCTCTTAATATATTTAGGGTGTTTCTGAAATTGGAGCGATTAAGAAACTGGGTTGTTATATGGGACATAATAAATGGCAAGAATTTTCGTTTTTGAAGCAATTAAAAATTTTAAAATTTTTTATGAAATTTTATAATTCGCTTTCAGTTACCTTTGTTTAGGAGGCACTGGTTTGATTCTCTAGGCCACAGCGTGTCTGCCCGTTGGAAGTGTTTCAGCGCGGTTTGCGCGGGTTGTAGACCTCTGATCAGTGATTGTCAAAAACAATTTGAAAACTTTAAAATTCAATATCTCCCAAAATATTTTTTTTCGACAACAGTGTATTCTTTTATTTCGTTTTGTTTTGTAATCTTCTACTTCCCACTTCATTTATCGCTCCAATTTCGGAAACATCCTGTGTATCAAAAAAAAAATACTTCAAGCTGTCCCTGAAGAGCATGAACATCCGGTTTTTCACCAGACGGGTATAATTCAATAACAGATTGAATGTTCTGGATAGTGAGCAGGGGTGGTACTCTGTAACTTGTTTTTCAAAGCGAAGCGAAACGAAGTTGAACGAAGCACACGCTATCACTTTGTGGGGCATCGGAAAGAGATGGGGATGTTTGGCTTCGCTATCGCTATGCGATAAAAGTTACAGAGTCCCAGCCCAGGTCACTGAACAACGGTAAAAAAATCTTTATGGGCTGCATATTAGTTAGTACATTTTTGATATCATCTTGCAAAAATGTAATTCTCGTATCTAAATAGCTATAAACTCTATTCTAAAAAATTTATTTATGTTCAATTGAACAGTGTTTCTCTCGATTCATCAAGTTTTCTTGTAGTCTTCTGTGATGCTTTCGAAAGTCATCCTCTGGCGAAATTCCGTTTTTTTTTAAACTTTCAAACTTTGAGGCTTTCATACTGAAATTGATAGTACAATTTAATTCAAATATTTATTTCCATGGTCCTATTACAGTATTGAATAATGTTGAAAGTGTGATTATTGAAAATTAAAGAACTCAAGAAGAATCATGAACACAGCAGGTATAAATAAAGAGTAGAAAAAAAGTATTTAGCTACTTTGGGCAGTCTGTGTTTGGGTGAGGCCCAATTTACTCCTCACGTATCAAAGGTAAGTATGCATATGCATGTTATTTTTGAATTGCCTTACTTATTGACCTAAGAAAGAATGAACACTTGAGTGAAATTTTAATAAGTTTAATTTTCACCTGCACGCACTTCGATACTTCAGTAAAGATGTGTCAACAAGTTGTAAAAGTAATCACATTACACATAGGATATAAGTATACAAAAAATGTAATAACGGCTGACCAAAACCGAAATAAAAACATCTAACAGCATCATGAGTGTCCTTCTAGTTCATGTTAGTACGAAGGGTGGCCGCCCCAGTTGCTGTATTATGGCGTACTCGACCGAACATAATCTAATGTAAACATACAATGGGGAATGTACAAATCAAGTCTAGTATTTTACATCCGGTGTACACCTATGAATGTAAAATTTTATACAATACAATTCGTTTTGAATTCATCCAATTTTGTTAATCCAATGTATGTACATTTGTCAACCAGAACTCCTTCTAATTTGTCAGACAGGTTCACTGAAATATAGTCCGCATAAATCGTCAAGAAATTATCTCTCGTGATTGTGTCCATTTCGATA
The DNA here is from genome assembly GCA_958298965.1 of Chrysolina haemoptera. Taxonomy (NCBI): domain Eukaryota; kingdom Metazoa; phylum Arthropoda; class Insecta; order Coleoptera; family Chrysomelidae; genus Chrysolina; species Chrysolina haemoptera. Next base: position 37,302,358 of record OY282585.1, on the reverse strand, counting down.
ATGTACAACAAAAACAGTTCTGGACTCAACACCGATCCTTGACGTATGTCCATGGAAATGTCTGCATAATCGAAGTGATGTCTAATAGTTGTAGTTTTATCATTATGAGTTATCACTTTCTAAAAACGATTGAAGCCAATCATATGCTACCACTTTTATACAATAAGAATATAATTTTGATAATAGATTTCTCTGATGGTTGACAAAATCTAACGCCCTGCTCAAGTCGCAGAGAACTCCAACAGGACGCTCTATTGCTTCTTTATATTCGACCAAATGCCCCAAAAAAAAAAATTAATCACGGCTGTGTTTGAACATTTGTCCAAACGCAAACCATGCTGTTGGTCAGCAACTAGAAAAACTAAATAAACTATAAGGTATTCTGTTACTGGTCTATATTTTTTATCTATTGGAACCACCATCTCAATTTTTATATATTTCGGAAATCACTCTATTACAAATAACAGATTGATCAAGTACGTTAAAGTCGCTATTATAATTGGGGAACAAATATAATGTATGCCGAATTAAACTGTGCATCCCTAGCGCTGTCCGCCAAAAAAATTAATGAACATTAATAGTTATTTAACGAACAAGTGCGATTAACAATCGAGATAATTTAACGCGTGAGCGGAGCGAGCGCGTTGATGTTTGAGATTGTTAATCGCCATTTTAATTCACGAGTTTGTTACAAAACTGTCGACAGTAGTTTTCGAAAATGTTTAACGTTACGATAAAAAACAATCGCTATTTCCTATTTATATTAACTCTGCTCAAAGATAGTTTAATTTTTCTCGGTGGTAGTTTTATTTTATTTTTTATTATTTATTTTCAAATTGAAATAAAAAATAAAAAAAAATCACCCTCTCGACCTCAGTGTTGCATGCCAGGTGAACTTTACCATTACTCCACGGGACCATATGGTTTTGAGTGACAACTGGTGTAATGAACATTTTCTGAAATTTTATTTGAAAATTGACAAATAAATAATGACAGATAGTAATAACCAATATAAAATGTATAAGAGCAATGTATGTTGGGTTGCATATAATCAAATCGTTGATTAATAGAAAATTATTCATTAACAGGGGTCATTAATCAACGATTTTGAGTGCGATAAAATACATCATACTTGAACGGTCGACGGAAATAGTTATTTAACGAACAAGTGTATTAATAAGGGCGATTAACAATGGAGATATTTTAACGCGTGAGCGGAGCGAGCGCGTTAATGTTTGAGATTGTTAATCGCCATTTTAGTTCACGAGTTTGTTACAAAACTTTTCCGTCGACAGAAGTTTTCAAAAATAGAGATATCTTATTTTCAATGTTTATTTATTTAACGTTACGATAAAAAACAATCACTATTTCCTATTTATATTAACTCTACTCAAAGATAGTTTAATTTTTCTCAGTGGTAGTTTTATTTTATTTTTTATTATTTATTTTCAAATTGAAATAAAAAAAAAATAATTACCCTCGGTGGGTTTTGAACTCTCGACCTCGGTGTTGCAAGCCAGGTAGTAGTAGTAGTAGTAGTAGTAGTAGTAAAGGTTTTTATTCTAAATTAATATTTGACATCTACAAATCATGTGCAAAACGTATTGCCAATTACATCCCGGGATCTTTTTTCCTGTTAGGAGTAGGGCTTCCCAGTGTGGCCGATGTTCTGGTCATCAGCTCAGTCTTTCACCCTTCTTGTGTAGCAGATCGTTTCAGGCCAGCCTCCCGACAAGCTTAGGCTGGCATTTGTGGTGTAATGTACTAATGTACGAGTATGTTGAGTGTTTTTCAGTGTGTATAAATTTTTAGAATTTTTTAACAGGAAAAATGAACAAAAACCTGTTTTATGATATTGACTATGTGCGGGAGCGATTTTCTCTCCCACACTGGGCGAATTGCTCGCACTTTACCATTACGCCACGGGACCATATATGATTTTCAGTGACAACTGGTGTAATAAACATTTTCTAAAATTTTATTTGAAAATTGACAAATAAATAATGACAGGTAGTACTAACCAATATGAAATGTATAAGAGCAATGTATGTTGGGTTGCATATAATCAAATCGTTGATTAATAGAAAATCATTCATTAACAGGGGTCATTAATCAACGATTTTGAGTGCGTTAAAATACATCATAAATGAACGGTCGACGGAAAAAAATCTTAATGGAACCCAAATAAATGTCTACCGATTTCAATAAATGTTCACCAAATTTGGAATTCACGCATTTTTAATTTGCAAGCTAGGTTAGCTTGCTCAGGTTACGTTTGTGTGTCAATCGCGAGCGAAAAAATAATTCACGCATTTTCGACCAGCAAAGCTAGGTTAGCTTGCTCAAGTTAGGCTTGTGTGTCAATTGCGAGCATTTTCGGCAATTAGGGAAACATTTAGTATTTTTGGCAAACAAAAGTTATTTTGAAGAACAAATCATATAAGAGACTAGCATGATGTAAATATTTGGTTTTCTTAATTTAGTGAGCATTTAGTATTTTTGAAAAACAAAAGTATTTTTTTTGTACAGAAAAATTGGGTGAATATGGTAGACAGTTAAATCCAACCCTTAAAATGTTTGTTCTTGAGTTTGTTACTCAATATATAGAGTGATTCTTCTTGAGTTTTTTACTCAATTTAGAGAGTATTCCTTCTGGAATGAAGTGTTCAAGAAATATGGAATATTGATGGATATTTATGAGATTCCCCTCCCTTATATCATACTCATTGATAATATTATTCACCATTTCCATCGGCGTGTCAAAAAAAAAAATTGCTATATAAATTTAAAACAGTCACAGGATCGTCAAACGTGATTTTGTTTTGTTTAATTTGAATATTTTCTGATATTTTTTTTCTGTTCAAAGCTGTCTTCCTCGGATTTGAGAATCTGTTTTGATTATTAATCCGCTTGGAATTTTTGACCAAAGCTTCATGCTCCTTTTTATCTTTTCTGTAAGCACCTTTTCAGTCAGGAATTGAACATTTTAAAGTATGCAGATCCCTCATTTCCAAACTGGATGTTTTCACATTATCTGTTTCCCATTTTTTATATGGAACATTATCAGCTATCCAAAATTTCTTCAATAGAAAATATAGATTGAAATAATATATGAACGTATTATTGAACGATTCAAAAGCATTCATGGTAAGTACTTGCCTCAAAAACATCATTCCACGCTGCATCCCTTCACCAAAATGATGAATTGCATGCTCATCGAAGCTTAGCGTTGTTTGTGAGTTATTCACGTTCCTGAAAAAATGTGATCAAAAATATTACGTGATGTGAGGTAACTCTAGTCGGCCAGTTTACTACTGTATGTAAATTGTAACTAGAATAAATACTAATGTTTGAGCTCATTGATATCACTTGAATTTGAGACGATATTGATATCACCTGTTGAAATAATATCTACCTTTGGATTATCTAACTCTTCCAATAGACGATGAATTTTTTTCGTTGAGAATATTACAACCAACTCATGGTGATCCATAACTACACCCAAGTAGCAGAATAATCGCTTTATGGAACTGAAATATTTTATAACCATTTTATAATGCTGAATTACGGAGTATTTTATCACTTAGTGAGTTTGACTGCGACATTTTTGTGTTTGTTGAAAAACGTTTTTATAACTTTGTCGTATAATTGTTTATACAATTCGCATTATAAACTTAAAGCTTGGTTTTGGCTTTAAATAGTTTTAAAACGCATTATAAGATCACTTTAAAACAGTTTTGAAAGAGTGTGTCAACTGCTTTATAATGATTATATGGTTTCAGTATAACACCTTTGATTTCTGCGCTAAAAAACTGTTTTGTAATAGTTATATACAAGCTTTATAAAAGCTTTATAAGGTAATGAATGATTTGTTAGTACAAAGACAATTGTTTTATAAAATAAGCATAAGATTGTTTTATAATTTACCTATAAGGGCGTCGCTTGATCGGCTATAAACAGTTTTAACGACAAAATAGTAGCATTTGAAACGAAATCGTTACAGTGTGTGTGCAATAAATGCTATATAAACTATTTTTGTAATAACCGGTTAAATGCATAAGTTTGCATTCTTATAAAAACCTTAGAGAATTGAATTGTTACAAATTTCCGCATTACAAAATTTTTAGTGTTCCAATTCAAATAAGATTTATATTGCGTTATTATTATTATTTCCTATCCACGTAGCAGAATAACTGCTTTTTGAAAGTGAAATGTTTTATAAATATTTTATAATGCCGAATTAGGGACTCACGTAGTGAATTATAAAATTGAAGCTTGGTTTTGGCTTTGGATAGTTTTAAAACGCATTATAAGACCGCTTTTAAACCGTTTTATGTGCTTTATAACGATTATATGGTTTCTGTATAACACTATAATACACTATAAATACTATATAAAACATTTTTATAATAACCGTTTAAGTGCCCATTATAAAATTTTTAACATTCCAAGTTTTGCACAAAACTTTGATTAGGAGTTTATTAATGACTATTAGCTGTAATATGACAAGAAATTAACAAAATCAAAGGCTATGGAAATGTATCAAGTATCATGATCACCCCTAAAGCAGGCTCAAAAAACAATATGTGGGAACCTCTGAAATATTTGGACAGTCTGTATGAATAATCTGGTTGTTTACTTACTGTATTAGATCTTTAAAAGGCGTTATAGGATATTCGTAGTTTTATTAGATATGTTTTATAGCAGTTTATAAAACTCTTATTAAACAAATTTTGCTACTTGGGCATAAAATGATTCAATTTCAGCTGGCGCTACATAATGCTACGAACACCCTCCAATTATGGACGTGTGGCCGACCTTCAAACGTGCGAGCTACCAACGACGAACATCCAACATTCGCGGTTGGCCACGTTTTGGCTATTGTCGGTATTTTACACGAGTCAAAGGAATTCCTCCATTGTTCGAAGGAAAACATTCGTTGAATTTATGCACGGCTACACGACTCGTTCGAATCCAGTAGTTTGAGTTATAAAGTAGTGGTAGTGTTCAAAATTAAATTATTATTTTTATTTTATCATGTAAGTTAATTGAATATTTCACCTATGGAATTGAAAATAATTGACGAAAGACCATAATTTCATGAAATAAAAATAGATTATATTGATAATCTGGTTTTTCGCAAATTTCCATACTATGGGAGTTTTGTCGGTAAAAATCGAACTGAAAATAATCCAATAGCCCCTTACAACTGCCGAATCACCTTTGCCCAACACCTGACGGAGTTTTTCTACAGCAAAAACGTTTTCCTTTTTGGTGCATTTGAATTAAACGTTTGATTTTCTTTTTACAATAAAACTAAACTAGGACAGTTTGGCATCTGTGATACACAAACAATAAACAGAGGAAGGAACTGTAGGATGAAAGATAATAATAATAATAAACAATTTATTCACAAGATAAAAAGAAAGATAAAAATTACAAATTGTATAAACGTAATGTGTGAATAAATAGAGCCTAATCTACGAGGTATAGTATGCATATCAGGATACACATATATACCTGTATGTAGAGTAAGAATATATAAATATCTAAAATAGTACCTAAACATAAACTCAGTTGAAATATATAAGACAGTACCTAAGTATAAAGTTATAAATATATAAAAATAGTACATAAGTTAATTGAAATATATAAAAAGGTACTCTAACATGATTTCAATTGTTAGTAATATAAATAGGTATAATTAATAATAATAATAATAATAATAAAGTTTATTCATTAGAAATTAGTTTTTTGAGGAAATTCATTGAGTTGAGTTTCATGCATTTATTATGTTTGAAAAAAGTTACGATCTTTATTATTTTTAATTCTTTCAGTTTTCTATTATTGATTTTACGTACGTGGTTGGTAACTCTCAGGTCTTTTAGCGTTTTAGTGAAGCGTTGGATTGTGGGTTCGTTTTTAATATTATCCTGTAAGCAATTGAATACTTTCGGTCCCAGATATTGGTAGCATCTCTGGCCTACTGATTTATTCATAAATGGGGGTATATATTTATTTTTTTGTCGCGTCTCATGATAGTGAGAATGAGTCAGGAGTTCATTCTTATGCAAATATTGTGTTTTTCCTAATTTCGAAAAATAAAGTTTCCTCAAATCATAAATTTGTGTCTCTTCAAATAGCGATTCGCTTGGATATCGGTTGTTTCTACTCATTATTTGTTTCAGAAATCGCTTTTGTATGACTTCTACTAGTGATTTCAGGTATGTTTTGGATACTCCACCCTATCCTATAATGCCATACTCTAGATGCGATTCCACTAAACTATGATAAAGATTTTTTTTTTGTTTGAAGTTGAGTATATTTGAGACTTGTTTGATTCTTTATAGAACACTACGTAATTTGTTTACTAAATAGTTTATATGTACGTCCCATCTGAGGTGGCTGTCTATCATAATACCCAAGTATTTAACGCTTTTTGATGGTAAGATTTCGAGGTTATCTTCTAGTGATATTTTGTCAAATGTTGGGAGGCTTGTGGATAAGCTACAAAACGGCAAGTAGAAAAAAGTTTTTTTGAGATTCATTGACAGTAGTCTATTATCGAACCATTTTTTGATGTTACCAAAATCAGTTTCTGTTTTATTTTTTAATTCATCCCAGGTGTTACTTTCATAAAATATGACCGTATCATCTGCAAAACTTATGATGCTGCCTTGTGTTCGTATGGAGAATAAATTATTCAAATAAATATTGAAGAGCAAAGGTCCTAATACCGTTCCTTGGGGTACACCACATGATATAGTTTCTTTTTTGCTGAGTATTTTTGTTTGTTGTTTCCTGTCAGTTAAGTATTAGTTGAAAAGGTCGTGTGCTTTACCTTTCACTCCCAGATCGTCAAGGGTTGATAAAAGTATATTGTGGTCTACGGTATCAAATGCCTTTGCTAAGTCTAGAAAAATTCCAGTGGCTGTTTTTTTTTATCTATAGAATTATATAATTTGCTCATGAGTTCTTTTATGGCATTGTTGGTGGACTTTTTTTCAGTGAACCCATACTGCGCTTCTGACAGCAAATTGTGCTTCTTCAGAAAGGAATTAAGTCTTTTTTTTAGGATTTTTTCCATAATTTTACACAAATTCGAACACTATTCTCTATCTCAGAGGCAGACTGTCTTGGTCTATATTATATACCTGGGTAAATTTTTGCACCCTCTACTAAATTGATTGTTTTCAAAATAAAAAGTTGCACTTTTGTATTGTCTTTTGCTGAATTTGAAATACAGGGTGGCCCACGAGGTTTTGGCCAGGGAGTATCTCGCAATTCGAAAACAATAGAGAATTGAAATTTTGGGTTTGTAAATTAGAGCAATTGCTGCAGCTTTTTTTGATATTACGTTATCCTAGGATCTTTTATTAGTTTAAGAACTACAGGTACTTCAATATCCTTTGTTTTTTTTTTTTTAACAATACGAAGTCTGAATCGAGCAATTGCCGAATTATTTAGGTTTCGGGTCACCCTGTATATTTGAGCAGTCCTATATTCTTTGTGATGTTTAAATAAGGCAAAATTATAATAATCATGCATATATTATTGAAAAACGTCCTGGGACAAACGATATTGAAATACCTCAAACTAATCGTTTTAGACCACAAGTGTGATAGTTTTTTGAAATCGTTTTATCGGGAGGAACATAGAAATGCCATAATATACAGGTTGTCCCATTAATAATTTCGAATCTGATATCTTATGATCGAGAACAAAAAGCTCAGTGGGTAACATAATATCAGAAAAAGCTGCACCAATTGCTTTAATTTACAACCCCAAAATTTCAATTGTCTACTTCAGAGATATTTCCTGGACAAAACCTTGTTGGCCACCCTGTATAATTGTTTTCAATCTTCTGATCATTACCCTCCACAGGCATTAGAATAGACCGCTCTTGATATGAAGTGACACACTGTATAATATCGGAAGTAGTTTATTTTCCCCTGGCCATACATACCGCATGAATAATCCGATAATGAAAACGGCGCTGAAGCTCCAGCAAATTGCACATCTCGCCACACAGGCGCTTATATTCAATTGACTATATCACACAGAAAGGCGACAAACATTCGAGAGAAGCACATAGAAATGCGGCTTTATTATGTAGTTGGCTATCCTCGGTGATAACAATAGACCACGTTTTAAGCGTACCGACGCTCGCAAAGTTTCGTATAGGATGTGTGACGGCATTTTAGATAACGAAACGTCTGGTGAACAACATTCTCTTTTCATAGTGGCGAAGAGACAATGGAATTGATGAGAATGAGTAGCGGATATAATGGAATTTCGTGATCGCTATGAACTAGGATAACTCACATTTTCCAAAAATAGCGCCTGCATCAAACTGCAAGATACGGCCCGTTCATTTTAGATGACGATTCAAATTCGATTATCACGATTGGTATTTTGAAAACGGTAAAGATAGAGATGTAATAATTATAATAATATTCTCGCTCATAAACACTTTTATAAGTGGACATAAATAGTTCAATCACGGGACGGTGTCCAGACAGACTGTTGTGAGAATTTTATTGATTTTTAGGCTGTTTAGGTGTTTGAAGGTAAATATATCAAAGGAGACTGCTAGCGAATGGAACTAGCTAGTAGTAGTAGTGATATTGGGCAAGTGGGTCTTCATGGGCCCTTTTTTGCCATCCCCTATTCTCCACATATTCACGATTTTTCGTGACCTTCGGATAAAGGTCCGTCCACTTTGTGTCGATTAGTTCCTCTTTTTGGAGTTTTTCACCTCCAAAGATTTGAAATCTTAGCCTACCGTAGGCTTCGTACTCGCCTAGGAAGTGAGATGAATAAGTTTCATCAACTTCTTCACATTTGTGGGGTTGGCTTCTATGCCTATTAATGATACGCGTCTACTTAGTTTGTTGGGTCCTGTCAGTAATCCTATAAGGAGACGTGGTGCTGTCGATTTCTGCCTAATAGCCATGCCGTACTTAGGGTACTAGCTGACTCCAAAGCTAAACTATTCCCTTTTTCGATTTCTTGGCTTATATCTCGATGATGGTTGGTTCTAGCGAAATCGTCTTCTTTAGTCATCTGCTGTTGAAGATCGATGGTTTTTCCAAAAGTCATTTTCACTACGTGCTATCGAACACATAAAGTTTTGTATCTTCTATACGGTTATATTAAGAGAAAAATTGGTTGTAAACAAATTTGTAGAACAACTACTGTTGAAAATCAATTTTTTTTTCCAAAAGTAATTGTCACTCCACCATTTTGGACACATGAAGTCTTGTATATTCTACACGGTTATAATTAGAGCAAAAGTGGTTGGAAACAAAGTTGTAACATGCAATTATCTTAAAAATCGTTCAAGGATTGGAAAAATACAACTACCACAACCACACGAAGTTATACTCATTTGCAAAATTCATAACAATACTTTCAAACGATGTTATTGTTAATCGGAGGCATACTTATTCTCATGTAAGGAGCTGCAGTGATAACATGGTCCCCAGAAGATCGTCTTTCTGCATATATCCACACAGTAAACCACGACGGAAGCAACATTCCGAAAAGAGATTTGTAAAGTTGGATTCTGCTAAGGTATTCTCAATTGTTGAAACTTAGTTTCTTCTGTTGAAAAGGAGTAGTCTTTTCTGTATTATAAAGTTTTATTTTCTCCACAAAAAGGCGTGTTTACTCACTTACAGGATGCCATAGACACCGTTCTTTTGACATAGGACAACAACTGTAATACACAGAACAAAGATATTTTGCAGTGTTGCCAACATTATACATCAGCACACAACAACATTGCAATTCTTTCATTTACATCAAACAATGTATAACAGTTACAGAAAAAATCGATAGTTGAAGTGCAATACCTCGTAAGTAAGTTTTGTATCGTTTGCCTTTCTGAAAGAGACAATTTACATTCCTGAACTGTCAAGACCCGTTTTTAAATTAAAGACTGGAAATTGACTTACGAGACTTTGCAGTTCAAGGAATCCGCTATTTGCATATTTTCGCTTCCAGAAACGGTAACGATACAAAACTTTAACTATCGAAATATTACATGTATCCACTACACACTATGTAAACAAAAATAAACATTTATGCAAAACAATATATTTTTTATTTTAATCCCAATTTATCTCTAAAATATTTGAACAATTTGAAGTCTAGAGCTTTCGTTAAAGTATTATCAACCTGTTCATATGTTGAAACGTTCAAATAATTATGGAAGATATGTGGGTGTTTACATGAGAAGTGAGATACACTGTATGTTAGTTAGGAGAAAAATGCTTTATAATTTTACAGTGTCAAAACCCTGTATTTCTGCAACAGCTGGGGAGGAAAGGGACCAATATACCCTTTTTGTACTTCATACAAGTGTAATTTTTCTTTTGAAATAAAGCTCTTATTGAACCAAACCATTTCTTCGAATTAAACTGTAAAATTTCTAAAACTGTAGAACTTATGAATGAAGAATAGATTTAATTTTTCATATTCAACACCCTGTATCTGTGCAACCCACCGCTAATCAAAGGTCTGAAAATTGATTTCGTGATGAGTATCACGTAATCTATCAACGATAAAAAATCCAGCGTGCATACTATTAGTTTTTTCCAACTTTTTTTGACAAGCTTCACAGCCTCCCACCACTCCATCCACTGCGGTCGCGCGGTCTGAATCTTGGTTTAGTAATAAGTGGTATGTGTACTATAATAACAACTAAATTTCATCGTACATACTATGACTTATACCTCCCGAACTGTCTATATCTCCTCCCCAATCTGAACCTACATATCCATAGGCAATTATTTTGGTGTTTTTATTTGAATAAACCAATTCTAAGTTTTTTGTTTCTTTCAGGTAGCGTAGTACTCCTTTTATATGTATCCAGTGTTCATTTGTTGCACTATCTTGGAATCGACTACAATAGTTTTAGCGAAACTGATCTACGGTCTTGACCCCATCACCAAGTACATCAAACACCCTTGTTAAGTTTTCACTTAAATAAGTTAAATTAGTTAGTTCTTTATGTCAAGCAATTTGTGAGGTGTGTGCAGAAAAGAATTATGAACGCCACTGAACAGTCAGTTTTTTGCCTACCTCCGGAAAGAAGACATCGAAAGAAAAAGGCAGTGCCGACCAGTTCCTCGTCACGAGCCTTACCTTCAACTATACAAAATTTGTTCAACGCTATTTTTGTCTTGTGCAATCAAGATTCGCGACGCTTCGCCTAAGTTGTGTTTATATCGATTACGTATTTCTCATTAAGTGTGCCCAACTTTCACGGACGTCTGGATAAAGAAGGGGCGCCCCAAACATCACGAAACCTACATCCAGACCAGACCGACGATCTCCTAGGAGTCCTCTTCAATTTGGCTTAGGTGAGATTGTTCAGGGGTTTTGTCATTACTGTTATTTCTTTGAAAAACGCCGCCTATCACAAATTGCATTACAGGTTCATTCATCTCACTTTTGAGATATCGAAGCTAAAAAACGCACAGAAACAACACACGATATGGAGATTTACATGAATCTTGTTGATTCACTGATTTGTTTAGTTTTAGGTTTGTTTCAATTCGTGTCTTTACACCTTTGCAATCAGACATTCCAAATCGGGACAGAATTTCTTTTATGTACGGTTTCTGGTTATTTTAGACCTAAAAAGAGATTTCCATTTCCCATATCTACCATGTCGTATTTGGTTGCCAACTAAAAGTAGGTCCTCTACAAAGAGAAAACAGAAAAGTCTCTCTCTTTGTGTGGTTTTAACATACAAGCAAGAATCATATTTAGAGCATTCGAAACCTGAGTGTTTCATAAAACGATTAAATTAATCATTTCAGCATTTACGAGATTGTTTGAGGCCATAGATTGATTTGTTTAATTTACACACATAATCCTTTTCTTTTAAATCTTCTGGCAGATTCATAAATATCTCCTTTTTAATGTACCATGCAAAAAGGCAGTTTTAACATCCATGTGATATATTTCCCAGTTTTCATGGTTGGCTACAGTTAAATTCTTAATGTGGTAAGTTTACCTACTGGGGAGTATGTTTTATTACCGTTCGTTTGTTACCCCTTTGCCACAAGCTTGGCCTACAATTTTTGTGTGTTTAAATTTTTCTTAGTTTTTAAAATCCACTTACTATTTATTATTTTGATCTTCTATAGCAATTTCCCATTCTCTACTATTTCCCCTTACTCTAGAGCACCTGATCTAGTAATAGAAATTTCTTCCATAAAAAGTTCTGATTCTGATATTAGGTCTGCGGATAAATCATAATCTTTATGCCATTCAGGTGGTTTTGTAGCACGTCCTTTCCGGTATTTGTTCTTGCTCATGAGTTGACTCTGATTCGAAGGTTCGTTCTTCACAATCCTCATTTTCATAATTTTAATAGACGAGGATTTTTTTATTTCCATTTTCATTTTCTACATGTGTATGTTCTTTAACCTCACTTTCGTGAGAAATAACTTCCCTAGCTCTCAATATAATTCTTTATTCTTCATCCCACAACCTATATCCGTTATCAGAATACCCTACCATTCTACATTTTTGGCTTTCGAACTTACCGTTTCTAATTGTTTTAGGAATATGCATATCACCTACAAACTTTTAACTTAAGTAGTTGGGAGTACTTCCATACCAAATTTCAGCTGGCATTTTATATCCCACGCTTGGTAGTAATAATAATAATAATAATATAATAATACTTTATTCATCTTTAGGATCACAATAGTGATATAAGACAAGTCAAAGGTACAGACGACATAAATGAGTGGGACATTCACATCACATCAACATGTTAAAATTATTTGGGGTGTTATCGAGACATATATTCATCTAGATTATAGAAGCAACCTTCAACAAGAAACATCCTCAGTTTTCTTTTGAACGTATTAACATTATTTTCATTTTTTATAATTGTCGGTAGATTGTTATAAAACTTAATTCCCATATAGTTGGGGTTTTTCTCATACAATTTAGAGGTATGCTTTGGTATATATAGATCGAGTAGAATGTCATGATATCATTTTGTAAGAAGTAAGGCCTACATGTTTCGGAAGGTTTCAAGTTGAAAATCAGTCTTATAATTCTCTTTTGAGAGATAAAAATTCGGTTTACATTCGTGGCACAACCCCATAAAATTATATTATATGATAAGTGGGAATACACAATTGCATAATATACATTCATTAACTGATGTAAACTTAGGACGTTTTTTAGTTGAAGAAGTGCATAGTAACCACTATTGATTTTTTTACCAACATGATCAATATGGAGTTTCCAGGTCATGTCAGAGTTGATGTAGGTGCCTAAAAATTTTGTTGCGTCAGACTTTTCAATAAGATTACCATTTACGCTGACATAAATTGGAAAATCAATTTTCAACCTCGAGTGGAAAAGCATGAATACAGTTTTATTTGGGTTGACAATCATAAGGTTTTTGGAGCACCAGTTTGTGAACTCTAATGATACAGTATTAAGTTTTTCTTCCATACCCTCTAGCTTTTCTGCGTTCACAGCAAAAGAACACTCATCAGCAAATATAACAGTACATTCTGTGCTCATGTATGCAGGCATATCGTTTATAAATAACAGGAAAATCAACGGGCCAAGTATGGAACCTTGGGGAACTCCTAGGTCAATATCATAAAAACTTGATCGCTCATTTGCAACTTTCACATATATTTGCCTGTTTTCAAGATAGGACATTAGCCAAGATAAGAAATTATCTCTAAAGCCCAGATTGTATAATGTTTCCTTCATAATATAAAGATTCAAAGTGTCGAATGCTTTCGATAGATCGAAGAAGAGTGCTCCAACATACCTTTTCTTCTCGATATTTGTATAAACATACTCAAAAAAGTCACAGGAAGCAGTCTCCGCAGTCTCCGTAGTTTATTTGACACAGGTGGCAGAATAGATTGCCTCGCCCCTCAACCCTTTTCTAAATTGTATTCTGCTAACATTGTTCTATATTTTTCTACTAATATACGATTGAGGAGCTCTGATTTCCCGTTTTGTTCTGGTGTGTACCTTATCGTGTACTCTACTTTAATACCCTAATTTTTATAAAAATCCTGAAATTCTTTCCTTTCAAACTCTTTGCTATTATTAAATATAAGTCCTGAAACCTTTTGTTTAAATTCTGTACTAACGATTTGGATGTATTCTTTAAAATATTTAATTACTTTTGTTTTGTTTTCAAGAAGATAGACAACAGCAAAAATCATCTAATACTGTCAGGATGTATTTTTTATTATCATGACGTGTGACCGGTTTAATTATATTATATATCACTATGAGTCAGTTTCAACACTCGTTCATTTTTCGTTACATTTGTTTTAAATGGCAATCTACTTTATTTAATTTTTAGACATGTTTCAGTTAACTTAATTGAATTCTTTGTATTACAGATATCTGTTTTCATTATATTTCTGTTAAATAACTCTTGCCCCTGTTAGGTACGAATCCAAAATGTAGTTCGAAGTTGTCGTTAACAACAACCAAATTTGCACAAAGAACGGGACTCAGCTTGAAAGGGAAGCATTAAGGTACTCGCACACTTGTACATTTTTGAGGCGAAAGTTTTTCTGGCGCCATTCCACAATTGCTCGATCTGTTCACACAGCAGCAATATTGCTCTCGAAATGAACTGCGCAACTTAAAAATGTCGAAGATATTTTCAATAGTTGCAGGGCTACTCACACGTTACCCACTTTTTATTGCAATAAAATAATATCTAGCCATTAAAAAGTTGCTCTTTATGCTTTGAATTCTTTTTTGATAAAATTTTGGTGTGGTCTGTTTTATTTCAATAATGTAATGATGAACAAAGAAAAGCTGCTGCTACCGTAGCCCTTATATTGCTGCGAAGAAGACAAAATAGAAGACCTTAAAAAAAGGTCAATTTGGGTTCGTGAATGGATTAAAAACCGTAACCGATATGGAGCAGCAAATACTTTGTTACAAGAATTAAGGACTGGCGACGAAGCATTCTACAAACATTTCTTGCGAATGTTCAGTAACGATTTTGATTATTTATTAGAAAAAATTACCCTGTTAATACGAAAACAGGATACATTTATGAGAAAAGCCATAACACCTGCTGAACGTCTTGTCGTAACACAGATATTTTGCAACAGGTAAGTACTGCTGTACCAATATACGGTGCGGACCTAAATTTTGGAATAAATTCATTATTTCTGAATATCAAGATATTTCGGAAAAATTCTCGGACAGGTCGATTTTCTTTTCCGATGGGCCAATTTTTGAACTCCACCCAAAATATATAGGGTTATCCGCATTTGAGTGAAAATGACTTTGGTGATATTTTTGAATGGGACACCCACTATATTTTTCCATATTTGGTTTGGAATCGCTATTACTAATCCAGTGATACTTCCACTTGATTATTTATAATATTTAGTATTATTACTAAAGTTCACTTGTATAAAGTTTTCTGATTTCAAAACGTCTTATTATTTCATTAACCTCAAACCCAAAACATCAACACATCAAAGTTGCGCTAGAAGTAATATTGCGACACATTATTCAACCAGCTTGTCGGTCCATTTGTAAGTTGCGCAATATTATTCCTTTTGGCCGTTCACACACTGCAATTTCTCAAGTGGACGCAAGTTTTGATTGTTGCGCAATTTTTGAAGTTGCAACGATAGTCTCACCTTGCAATGTAAAAATGGCGCAATTTTTCAGATTGCGCAATACAAAAGAGTACAAGTGAGCGAGTACCTTTAGTGTGGTCCGCTGATATGGATAAAAAATGGATAAACGGGCTGAGGTGAGCATTATAGGGTCAAGTTTCAGGCTCATAAAACCTGTCGGAACACCACAACCATCTTTCAAGCCAGAAGTACGCGTTATAAAAATGTGTCCCCATGACTGGCTATGGCACCCGGGAAAAAATCTATATACTCTCAGATAGCCCAGCAGCATTGAAAGCTCTGAAGTGATACACTTGTGATTCTTAAGCTGTCAAACTGCCAAAATGACAAAAAACAATCAGGTCACTTTGAAGTGGGTGCTAGGTCATAGAGGTGTTAGATGTAACGAGAAAGCAGACTGCCTTGCCAAAGAAAGGGTAAATACACATTTTCATGGCCTGGAACTCTTCTCTTGGATGTTACAAAGCTCACTTGATAGAAGAATTTTTACTCTGGATAACTGATGAAATGAAATCTCACATGATTAAAGTGCCAGGACAAAGAAAAGCAAAAATGCTTGTGAACTTATCGCCAAGGAAAACGAAACAGCTTCTCGAGTTGAACAAGAAAGACTTGAAATCAGTGACAAGACTCCCCAGTGGACACTGCCCTCTGAGGTATCACCTCAAAAAATGGGCAAATCAGAGAGTGATACTAATTGATACTGCGAGAACTTTGCTGAAACTGCAGAACATTCACTTTGTGAATGTCCAGCCCACCCTCCGACGTCAGGAAATTAGCTCCCAGGAAACTGATAAACTTCATACGAAATATTAAAATGCCTGGGCTCGAATAGACTAAGAATGTAACAACTACTAAGATACCAGCTTTCTGAAATATCGGATAATATATACATGTGAGTACACTCTGGGTAAAAACGGCTGACTCTACAGATACAGCCATTAGTATGGAAATCCGCGAGGACATTTAAAAAACTTTTGTCTCCGAAGGTTAGGGAAGTACTACCAAAGATCCAATCGAACTGATATTTCCAACACATATCTTTTACATGTAACTAATGCCCCAAAGACACTCCTTGATTACGTTCCTATATCGACATGCATGAACATCACTTGTTCGTAACTTCCATAATCGGGAGATGAAGTGCGCGAAGTTTCCATTAAAATTTTTCCGAATCGAATCACGTTTCAGTTTGCAACACTTGAGATCAACGTCGTCGAGCCAAAATGCCCATCGGGATATTTTTATGAATTGTCAAATGTTGCCGTCGGGACTCGTGGAACGTCGCACGAGAATTCAGGATGGAAATTGAACTTGTTGTGCAATAGTTCCGGAAACTTTTTCGGTATTTGCCGTTATGGGATTATTTTGTGTAGAATCATGCGACAATGCGTAATACGAAAGTATGTCACATAAATACAAGATCTATACCGAACGGATTTCCAGAATTCAAACAGAAAGTGAACAATTACTATTCTGTCATTACTTTTCTGAAACATGGCTTTCTGAAGATATCCCAAGTGACAATATTAGTCTCGCAGGGTATCAACTTTTTCGAGAAGATAGGAAAAATGGAAGGGGGGAAGGTGTCGCAACCTACATTAAAAGTATCTTTAACGCCACTCGTAATCTTAATATTACGTCAGACACAGTAGGACAAACATGGATCACTTTTAAAATACATGGAATGAAATATGCAGTAGCTTCCATTTATAGGCCCCGACTGTACTACGATCGACTGTAGTTTCATGTACACATGCCGGGATTTTAGAAAATTCAATTCTGTTTCATTTCTGATGGAATTACATGAAATTGATTTTCGAGTCTTGTATGACTCCAATGATATTGAGGAGAAAGTTGCTGTATTTACTACTCTACTACTTGAAATTTTCGATAAACATTCGCCTGTGAAAACAGTTAAAATCACGAAGAAAAAAGCACCGTGGATAACTGATAACACGAAACTTATGTTGAAACTCAGAGATAAAGCTCTCTTACAAAAAGTGTGTGCATCACTGGGACTATTATAAAGACATGAGAAATCTCACGTATCGAGCGGTAATTCTCGAAAAGAAAACCATATCTTCATTAACGTTTAACAAGAAACAAACAGTTATGGAAAGAACTAGCCGATATGAATGTATATAATAAAAAAACGCAAAAATCAATTGCGGAACACCTAATGCATGTTGAAGATATTAACAATTATTTTGGAATAATTTCAAATAGTAACTCTGCTCCTGATGATGAGATAATTGATTTTTTTTGGTACCAGACTGAAAGCTCATAACTTTTCATTTCATGAAACGAATGATAATGAAATTTACACCACCCTACTAGGTATCAAGTCGAATGCTGTTGGTCCGGACAAGATGTGTACAAATGTTATCACCTTGTTGCCCGTTTATACTACCACACATATCGCATTAATTCAATTATTGTATATAAAAAAATATTCATCCATCGAGTTGGAAACTATCACATGTCCTGCCACTAGCAAAAATCGCCAATCCAGAGAATATGAGTGACCTTCGTCCAATCAGTATTTTGTGTGCAATTTCAAAAGCCTAGCCAAAAAAATATTGAATTCACAAATGCGGAATGACTTAAATGAATGCGATATATTGCCATCTTGTCAATCAGGATTTAGAGCTGGCCATAGTTGTACAACCGCCCTTTTGAAAGTTTTGGATGATGTGCACATCTCTGTTCACCATAACAAACTCTGTGTCTTAGTATTGCTCGACTACTCGAAAGCATTCGACCGAATTAATCACACTCTTCTTGTAGCGATTCTGAGTTACCTAGGGTTTACCTTGGATGCTGTCTCACTCCTCAGTCATTATCTTCACAACTGCTCTCACTGTGTCATACTCAATAATGAAAAGTCAAACCCATTCGTTATAAAAAATGGCGTTCCTCAGGGATCAATTTTGGGTCCCCTTCTTTTCGTTCTTCAAACCCCCCAATTCTCCTTGCGTTACACATCAATGCACTGTTATGCTGACGATACACAATTGTATTTAGAATTCGACGAAGACTCTCTCAATCAAGCAATTGAACTAATGGATCAGGATTTGAATTCTTGAATAACAGTTTCTAATGAATATTGTCTTACTGTTAATGCTTGTTAATCATATGTGATGTTATTTGGAAGAACAGCAGCGAGAAACCGTTGCAAGAATTTAGTGAATGTAGCAGTTGACGGAGTCCAATTAAGTTAATACTATGTGATGCATTAGTGCTTTCACATGCTAACTATGCATATGTAGTTTATAGCCCTAAAGACTAAAGTCAGACGAAATGAGGCTTCAAAAGCTTCTAAATTCATGTGTCAGACTTATCACAGGCACAAAAAAAGGAAAAGGGAACATGTTTCACATCATTTAAAAAATCTTGGTTGGCCAGGCATGGAGGGTAGGTGTACACTTCACTCCGCTGCGATTTTTTATAAAATTATTGAAACTGAAAAACCTTTTTATCTCTTCAGAAAGCTATCTTTCAGGCCCGACTTACATAACGTCAATTTGAGATTTCGGAATCATTTGTCAGCACCCAAACACAGAACATCCATAACTTCTCTAGTTATGATTTATGTTTTTTTTCTTTTTCATGTTATCCTTGTTGAAATTAGGAATTATCATGAGTTTATTTTTAATGGTTGGATGGAAGAGCAAGCTCTGCAATGATTTTTCATGTGCGGAGATTGAATCCTGCCTTTTGTTAGGTTAAGTATCTGTACTAAGTACCCTAACAATAAAAGCATTTATTATTATTATTATGAACTAAAAGCTACACCAGCATTTATTACACACTCAAAAAAACTGTTGCACAATTTTGTAAATATTTATTTAAAATTTGCGCCCCAATCAAAACATTTGTACTGTACCCGTTTTCCAGGAAAAGGCGTGGTCTAACTTAATAAGTGAAGCTGCATCAAAAATTCAGGGTAAGTTATAAGTAAATTGAGAAAAATCGAGGTGACAGAAAAATTTCCGGAAGAGGGGCTGAGGGTAGCCAAATATACGTTTTTAGGATTGGATTTTTTAGTATTTGTGGTTGAAATATGCGTCCTATTGAGAGAAGTTTAACGAAAAGATTGTTGATAAGTGAAAAATCCAATATTTTTGTATTGAACATTTTTCAACATAGGTAACCTCAAAGTTACCGAGAAAACCCTTTTTTTGTTTTAATTTTTCAAATATATTTCATGAAACTTGGTGAAAACATTATTTTTCATGTTTTAAATAAGCTGTTATTTTATCGGAGCAAAACGTTTATTTTTCAACTGTATAAAAATTTAAAATAAAAAAAATACATATTTTCAGAATAATTATATTAGAAAATATTCTTCATATACCAATATGAAATTACTAAAAATTTGATACAAAGAGAAACATTGGACGTTTCTTTTTTGAAAGAATACAATGAATAAATGATAGTGTTAGTTGAGTTTTTTAACATAATGTAAAACAATATACAGATGGAATAAAATATAAATATTCAATTAGATCGTCAATATCTGTTCTTTTATTGATGGTGTTAGATTTATTTTTGGTAATATGTACAATTGTGTGCAAAAAAGTCGTACAAGATTTGTATGGTATCTATCTGAGGCATAGCACTAATTCCACTAGAAAAATGTTAAAGGCGCGTTACTGACAAAAATAGTTTGAATTAACACTACTTGTCAAAATCGATAAGAAGTTTAATTAATATTAACAAAAGCCTGTAACTGCTGTACGACTTTTTTATGCACACAACTGTACCATTTGGTGATAGTGGTCTATAAACCGCGTTCCATCGCGTGAGATATCAATTTACCAAATAGCTGGAATAATGTCATGAATCGGGTGGGAAACGGATGGCCTCAAAGTTTTCTGTATTGACCTACCCTATACTGATGACGAGACAGAAATCTCGAATCTAGTCTGCAGTTGGTCCCCCTGTCCGAATCTTTTTCTGCTACTGGGTTACTGGGATCACTCGCAACGGAATCCTCTGATGCTTTTGCACATTGCAAAAGAACCTGTTAAATATAATTCAATACCCGTCGTGGCATTAACTAGAGGAGTAGTTGTTTTCGGACAGGTATTTGCCATAATAAGCCTCCGTAGTAGGTGTTATGTTACCATCGTTACTAATTGTTACAGGAAACATTGCCAAATGTCTTCTTGTAGAAAAACTTTGCCAGGTGTTGTTACTATGGATGAAACTTGGGTAAATTTGCTTTACATAGTTTTTTGAAATTGCCATTGGGAAATCATGAGTGATTGTGTGGATGAGGGTAGAACAATAACTAGGAATTATTATTCGACGTTACTGATTACTCTACGCCAAAAAATTAAGGAGAAAAGACTTGGGAAGTTGTCCAAAGGTGTTTTGTTTTCGCAGGACCATGCCTCTGCAACAAGATAAACTTTTTTATAAAGATCTAAAGGCGTTGCAGATTTTTTGTAATAAATACATTTAATTAAGAGGATAGTATGTTGAATAATAAAAATATTACGACTTTTAAATTATGTTTGATTCTATACTCGGCTGAGAATTTTTCAATGCAGCCTCTTACTACCAGACTACAATGACAGTTTTAATACGTACCACGCAGGTGTGCATGGTGGTGGAAACAACTCAAGAATGAAGCAGGTATCTACCATTTAATTTTTCAAGATACTTCAAGAAGAAAATATCGAATTGAGTTTTTACTGTGTAAACATTTTTTTGAGTATCATGGACATTATTGGTGTGTAAAGAGTTTAACAGTATGTGTAACCTAATTTCACTATTTTTGAACTTCTATGCAAGTGGAAAATTATGTGAGTCAAAGCTAGTGGTGATAATAGCTTATTTTTCGTTCTCAATGTGATGAAACAGATATGTTTATTATAAAGTACTGCAAAAAATCACATAATCTGTATATTGCAAGAATTTTTTTTAATTTTTTTGCAAACATTAAATTCGAAAACCCGATTTTGTAAAGAACGGCATGATTTGCATGATCTTTTTTTTTTAATATTCCGATGTAATAGAAAAAAAATCAGAAACGACTATCAAGAACCCTTTTTGTTTAGGAAACACAAGGCCCTTATTCATATCATATTCCAACCATTTACTAGAATTTAATGTGCAACCATTGAAAGATTGTCGTCGACGGAAGTAATTTTTGTTTCCAACATTCTTATAATATTAAAAGTATTTGCTTCTTTTTCTTCTATGTCTTGACACCGTTAACGATATGATTCAGTATTTCAGAGAGACGACTCGAATGATCAAATGTCTCTGAATCTTTTTTGGTTATTTTATTTTGTTGTATATTTTTTAACTTTATTTTTGTTTGTTGTTCAGTATAAATACATTTCTATTCTATTCTATAAAACAGGTACAAACAAAAAACTTGAAATACTTTCGAAACATATTATTTTAAATAGGTGGCTATGAAATCAAATTCTGCATTCGGTTTCGTGTATTTCAACGAGTATTCTTGAGAAATACAATTTTTGGGCACTCTAGTGGGTTGGAAACCGAATCAAAGAGAACAAATCTGAGCATACTTTTTATAACAAGTTAATTGAGGGAAATATCTGCTGCTCCAGGTGTCCAACTAGTTCTATCCCGAGTTCGGCCCTGAGCAAGAGACCAAGTTGGTTGCAAACTATACGAAACAAACTATGGATATTACTATGCCGTACGTCAAATTTTGTTCTCTTTACAATGATTAACTATCACACTTATCAACTTATCAGGTCAAGCCTTCTGTTAAATTGCTGGCCGGTTTTTGTTACAGCTTCAGCAAAATTGGTATGATATTACATCGGAGGCGGCTGTGCGGTTAGTGAAACAAAAGACGGTGGAGAGTTTTGGATGAGTTCGGTAAAATTTATTGGCAGATTTGTGTTTTGTTTAGGGTGACACGGTGAGGGTGTTTTTGGGGAACTCGGTGACAAAAATTCTACATATTTTCAGCTAGGGTGTCAGCTTACACTTAAACTGTGGTAACAAAAGTTTGCAACAATTGGACAACTTTTTTGTCGGGTAAGTTTTTTTCCTGCCGAAGTCGCTGCACGATCCTGAATGTTTTCGGCAGAGATTGTTTAAAAAATATACTGGACGTTTGGAAAACGAATAACTTCTTATTATAATTATAGTTTTTGAGCTAAATTTTGAAAATGGCAATGCTGTTAGTCTTGTATATAGGTTATTTAGTGCTCAGAGTTGATTTCTGCAGGATGTCAAAAGTAGCCGTAAATTTCGAAGACAGCATTGAGAATGGTAGCGCCAATGCTTCAGTTTGACTTTTCATTGCCTAAAAAGTAAAATAATAAAAGAGACCATTGGCATGTATTGTTTTTGTTATTACGAATCTCCCAGGTTTTCATAGACAATTTCACTCACTATATGAAAGTCGCGTCTCCTGCGATATGAGGACCAATCAGAATGGGATTTCGCGAAAGTACACGCTTCCTTTCTTTCCGATCCGGAAAGACCACGTCGTCAAGTTAACCACAAATATAAACAGCAATGATACATCTTGTAATCTAATATGACATAAACGTCAGGTTGACAGACTTCATTTTTATTATTCATTAGTTGCAACTATTGAAGAATTCACTTTGTTTACGTTGGTTCCTGAAATTATCTCAATAAATACGACTCGTGCTCACAATACAATAGATAATTCTGTCAGAAATCTTTAACTCGATCAAATTACTTTGAGGTCCCTACGGGACTCGTGGTGTTACCAAGCAATTTGATCTCGTTGATTTCTGACAGAATTATCGATAGTATTGCGACCACTCGTGGTATTACCCCCGAAAACCCCTCAATAGCAGAGCTTGTTCGAGCAAGGGAGACCCAGGATCTGCAGCTTAAAAAGTGGAATCCGAACCACTTTAGCTCCGTGATGGCAGTGGGGATCGAGCCTGGGTGAGAACATAATATATAAATAAATTAATAAATAGAGGTTTATTATACATTCCAACAAATTACATTTCACATATTATAACAAGTCACTAACGTATTTCATTCTACATAACCCGGGGGTTGGAGGGAGGATGGAACACGGGAGCAATATTCTCTTCTCCGCTTCCGATTAGGGGAGCAGGAGAGCGCCTTGCCAGAGCGAACATAGCACCCCCGCGAGAGGGCGCTGTAGTCCGTCCGCGCTGATGTTGACGCTAGGCCGGGCTTTTCATTATATAGCGGTTTTAGATGGGTGAGATACACGCCTCCTGCAAAGGAAAGCTAATGCGTGTTGTTCATATTTTTATTCCATGTAGATACGCCTTGTTGCAGTTTGTTGCGGTTGTTTATTTCAATGCTAACCCCGGAAAAGGCTGAGGCAAAAAAGCGGGAAGAGATACTTCATATTTCAGTCCCAATTTCGACGTAGTTCCCGATGGAACCGGTTCTTTCCTTCTTTCATGAAAGATATCAAGTGCCTGATAGATGAGCCCGCCGTGCTTGCGGGGCTCATCATCATGCGCTCTTAATCTGGTGATGTCTCTGGTGAGACGACTTTTATTGAGCATGTACTTATAAAACTTGTACGACAAGTTTTTTATAAATGTCGGGACTGAGTCGACGCCTGCGAGCTCCCTAAGGGTTTTGCACTCGAAGGTATCGTCTGCTACCGGTATTGATACGGAGTACTTTGTTCTGCATCCTATCCAACCTCGGTAACGGCTTTAGGATGCAGAACACTGGATAAGCGTACGCCATCGCAGGTCTAATGATCTGTTTATAAATCAAAAGTTTGTTATCCTGGGATAACTTGGATCTTCTGGCTATCAGGGGGTAGGTGCGTTTTAACGCGGCTCCAGCCCTCTGAATATCCAGAGTTATATGGCGTCCGAAGTTGAGTCGCTTGTCCAAATGCACCCCCAGGTATCTCGTGAAACGTTCTCGACGGCCTCGTCTTTGATTCTCAATTTTCGATAAAGTTTAGATAAGGTGTACTTTTTCGTAAAATTGATCGTCTCCGACTTGGCCGGATTCACCTCAATCTTATTCTCCGCTAAATACGGAATGACCTTCCTATCCAGAAAATAACTGAAAAATACAAAAATATACGATATTTGTATCAACAAAGAGGCAGTTGGACTTTTGCTGGAATGAAAACTGAAGTTGTTACGAAAGTTATTACTGACCGAGGTTTCACCGTTTTTACACCATGGCAAATGCAGCATTAAAGGCATTACTTGAAAATTATTGAGTATTACATATGTATTACAACGTAGAGACAGTCCAAAATACCCTGCTTAAAATCCTTCTAAAAAAAATAAAAGGTTTTCCACCTCATTCCTATACGAAGAAGCAGGTGTCTTCAATGTGATGAAACTCTACTCCTATCATTGTCTCTTGTGGGTCATAAGTACACCATTAACCTATAGAACTCACCAGTACATCACCCGTCGAAACGCAAATTTGGATATTGAGGTCCCTCTTGTTAGACTTCGCCACAATCAGAGGTTCGTCACTTATATAAGACCTAAACTCTTCAATCAATTACCTTCCGAATTAAAAAATGTGTCCAGTATCAAAATAAAGACACAGAAACTGAAAAACTTTGTGAAGAATAATTTTGACCGCCTGAAAGCTACACTAGAAATCTAGATTTGATTCAATTCAATTTATTTATTCTCATATTTGCTCGCGAACATGTGTTTCCTCCCCACTTATTTTCAGTTGAACTCTTTAAGGAAAACGGTGATGCCACAACACAAGCTCGCTTAGGTGGCATCTCCAATACAAATCTGAATATATCATATCCAATTATTGATTATAAGTGTATGAGAATATGTGTTTATAAGTATATTGGCTATTCCATGTTTCCATGTTTTAGTCTAATATTATTGTTGTCAGCGCAATAGGTTTATATTTTTATTTGTATTTTCTAGTGTATCCTGTTAGCACATTACTAACTGAATAAATTACTTACTTACTTACTTACTTATTACTGGTTTATTACTCGGACATTAGAAATTAGTTAGGAATTATTGGGCATTATACGGGAAAGGGAGTTATTACTCGAGCATTACATGGGTATTATAGAAATTATTCGGAAGTGAGAGAACAATAGGTGAGACCTCGTTGATCCTTAGCTCGCACAAGTTTCGACTTCTGAGGGCTGCCGTTCGTAGGGGGACGACAGCAGGTTGACGGAAAACACAATTTTAACACAATTACTGCACAATTATAATTGTTGAAGGGGAAAAAAAGGTACTTCAAAATATGGAAATTGGAAATTACATGAATCATCCGAAAAATAAGAGAGCAGTGGCGGAAATCAGAATTGTGCAATGAAAAAAAAAGGTCTTCAGAAGAATTGTACTTGAGTACTTGACAACAAACCTAACACTAAGAATCGATTTTATATTTTTATTACTTTTCTGACGGGCGGCATTACTGGCATTACTTGGGGAGTATTACTTGGGAATTACTCGGGTATTAGAGGTATTACTTACCATTTTTGGGAATTAGTGTACACAATTTCTTCAGCGGTTTCCTTATCGGCAAATACCTATCAGAAAACAACTGCTTTTGAACTGATGTTACTTTAGAAGAACAATCGGCGTATTTCCGTCAGATCTACTATATTTGTTGGTCTTAGTTTTGGTTTTCGTATGAGGAATTTTTATTATGATTATGTTTTTAATAGTTTTTAAAATCTCAGGGTTAAATGGGACGAATTATTCACTTCAATTGAATTGGAAGAAAATATTCATCAGCAGCTTCAGTAATAAACTTCGTAATTTGATGTTCAAAAACTACCGCCTTCTTTGGTTCATAGGAATCATTCCTTCGTTTCAAAAAGCAAATAACATATAAATATACCTTTATGTAATAATCAACCAAATATTGGGTACATTTATTTCGGACTTCTATCGACTTATAATTTGTATTGTTTATAACATTTCAACTGCTTAATTGTTACTAATTTTTCTACCAGCTACCTGCCCATTAGTTAACTGGGATGATTTTAATAGTCCTATTCCCGCCAAAACCATCAATGAACGGTTTCCAAACATTTTTGATCTCCACACGCTGGGTTGGCGGATCCGTTGGCTTCGATATAACAGCCTCTTTAAATTTTCTTCTGAACCAGTGTTCCTTCCCATGTAATAATACCGCACCATTCACTTGAATTTGGTGATGTTCTTTCCACACAATGGTGTGCGATACCGGATTCTGACGTGTCGCTTCGCTGCATGAAGCGTTTATGTTTCTCTAGCCTCACAGCTAGGGGTCGCTTGATCGCACCGATGTACGCAAATCAGCATCCGCATGGGACCTCATAGATGCAATTCTTTTCACTGTTGTATTTGTTCCCGATCCTTCAAACCTATTCGAAGATTCCAATGTACGGTAGGTGGACTACCAGCCCCGGTTGTTTTGAAATGAATTTTCTTCCAAAATTCTGTCCTGATATCCTAGTTAGAGTGCCCATCGGCAAAATTTTACTGATACCTGCCACCGTGTTCCTCTGTGACTTTTTTTGTTTCGGA
This sequence comes from Chrysolina haemoptera, assembly GCA_958298965.1. Classification (NCBI taxonomy): domain Eukaryota; kingdom Metazoa; phylum Arthropoda; class Insecta; order Coleoptera; family Chrysomelidae; genus Chrysolina; species Chrysolina haemoptera. The sequence goes on along the minus strand of OY282585.1, from coordinate 37,275,174 downwards.
GGCGTTTTTCTAAAAAAATTCCTAAATACGTCGTTATGACGACTACTGATTTATTTTCAAATGGAATAGCTTGAAAACTTGAACTAAAACCCAAAAATGAAATTCACCGACAAAAAACATGGGGCATTGGGGTTGTCCGCCCCCTCGAACATGTCGAAAAAACGACCATGGGAAAATTTATTGATAACCAGCTGATTTTCTCAGAATTCCTTCATTGAGAGCTATAAATAACTCATTTAATATTGTCTGACACAGAACCCGGATCGTTTTTTCCAGTCTGACGTGTCAAAGGGGTCGATTTCATGACCACAAAAAATGTATAGATAGTCTCTCTAAACATTCTGTATGGCTTCATTGGTCATCTGACACGTTTTCATCTGTGATTTTTTTGTTGAGGGGGCGAAATTTATTTTCTTAAAACGACGAAACAAATCACCCTCTGCATGCAGTTTCGCATTTATTAATAATTATTACAAATTGGAAATGGTTATTTAACGAACAAGTGTATTAATAAGGGCGATTAACAATCGAGATAATTTAACGCGTGAGCGGAGCGAGCGCGTTAATGTTTGAGATTGTTAATCGCCATTTTAATTCACGAGTTTGTTACAAAACTTTTCCGTCGACAGTAGTTTTCGAAAATAGAGATATCTCACTTTCAATGTTTATTTATCTAACGTTACGATAAAAAACAATCACTATTTCCTATTTATATTAACTCTACTCAAAGATAGTTTAATTTTTCTTAGTGGTAGTTTTGTATAATTTTTTATTATTTATTTTCAAATTGAAATTAAAAAAAAAAGAAATTTACCCTCGATGGGTTTTGAACTCTCGACCTTGGTGTTGCATGTCAGGTGAACTTTACCGTTACGCCACGGGACCATATATGGTTTTGAGTGACAACTGGTGAAATGAACATTTTCTGAAATTTTATTTGAAAATTGACAAATAAATAATGACAGATAGTACTAACCAATATAAAATGTATAAGAGCAATGTATGTTGGGTTGCATATAAACAAATCGTTGATTAATAGAAAATCATTCATTAACAGGGGTCATTAATCAACGATTTTGAGTGCGTTAAAATGCATCATAAATGAACGGTCGACGGAAAATGTATTTTAATGTGATAACTGAAATATTTTTTTTTGTCACGCTCTAGTTCAGACACTTATGCCACATTTTAAGTAAGAACTGGCCTTCATACATACATATAATATTTCCATGTTTCCACGTTTATCTATAATTTTTTTGTGTTCATGAAATCGACAACTTCGACGCGTCAGACTGGAAAAACGCCCCGTGTTCTGTGTCAGACAATATGAAAAGATTGTTTTATAGCTCTCAATGAATGGATCCTGAGAAAATCAGCTGTTTATTAATAAATTTTCCGTTTTTTCGACATGTTCGAGGTGGCGGACACTCACAATAACCCATGTTTTTTGTCAGAGAATTTCATTTTTGGGTTGCAGTTCAAGTTTTTAAGCTATTCTATTTGAAAATAAACATGTTAATGTTGGGACTCAATCGGAAATCCATGCATAGTTTTTTTGAAATTCTGGTCCCCACGAAAAGGAAACTCATGTATTGTTCAAAGAACATCGTGAGAGCCAAAGAAAAGTCGGTAGGAATTGGTGTTCTTGAATTTCTTAAGGATGTGTACTTCAGGGAATACCTCCAGAGGCAGCGAGTTGCAAAGCTTTGCCGGTAGGTGGATGAACGAGTCCTGGGAAAGAGATGTTCGGTATGTCTCCAAAGTGACGGCATATAGATGTGAGGACTGAGCTCGACGGGTCAGTCTCGATGGGACCGCTAACAGTGGAACAATTGATCGAAAAAGCATCGTCCATGAAAATATTTACAAAACAGAGACAGGTTGCCAAACTTTCTGAGATGTTCCAAAAGAGTAAGCGCGTTTGTGAGCAACGAGACCAATAGCTCTCTTTTGGACATAATCTAAAGTTTCAATATGTGTGTTTGGATGCTGCACTGCACTACATATATGGAAACAGTATTCCAGAACGGGTCGGATTTGTACCTTATAAATCATAATCAGTTGACGGGAAGTGAAATACTTCCTGGCACGAAACAGAAAACCTAGTTTTTGAGAAGCACTCTTGGCAATGGACCTCACATGGTTCTTCCATGAAAGGGTGCTGATGATGGTAATACCGAGCATTGAAATGAAATATGTCATTGGTATGGATTCTCCTGACATGCTTATGCTGGAAACTGTGAGGTTGGCCTTTCTAAAGCCAAGACATGCTTGGGTTTTATTCGCATTGAATTCTACCAAGTTATTGAATTCCCTATCTAGAATTTCCCCTAAGTCTGTATTTATTTCATTCACGATCCTTCCCCGTTCATTTCTGCATTCACTGGCTGAAGTCGGAGGTTTGGAAGAGAAAGCGGTATGAAGGATAATATCATCCGCAAAGTTGTGCACTGAACATGACATAGCTCGCAACAAATCATAGATGTGAAAAAGGAACAGTGTTGATGCTAGAATGGATCCCTGCGGAATACCAGCATTTATTGGTAGAGTATTGGATGATACTCCCCACCTCCACGTGGAGAGATCGGCCTGAGAGAAAGATAGATAGCAAGGAACACAACTAGGGAGGCAAGCCATAAGATGGAAGTAACGCAATCAAACGCTTTGGAGATATCCAGCAAGCAGGTCACCAGTTTATCTCTGATGCCGGAAATCATATTGTCAGCCATTGATAATTCCTGAGCGTTCTAGATTTTTCATGAGCTCGATGCTAATGGCTTTTCTCATGACCTACGAGATAGCGGTGCGATAGGTCTGTAGTTGCTAGGTAGGTCTTTTTCCATTTTTTTGGGACTGGATATACTCTTGAAATTTTCCAGTTGGAAGGAAATACCCCCCTATCATAAGAGAGGTTGAATAACTTGCAAAGATCTGGTGTTAGTTCAGGAATACATTTTTTGAGAACGATCGATGAAATTCTGTCAGATCCACTAGCTTTGTTGGTGTCAAGACCCAGAAAAATGAGTCTGATAGTTCGTTGGCGAAAGATAATCTCATATGACTGTCAATGGGGATGATGTTCTGGGGTTGTTTTCCTAATGAATCCAGATTAGCATTTGCAGCAAACATGTTTGCATCCAACAAGCTGAAAGAAAATATAATTTTTTAATTTCGTGTGATTCTAGCATTCATGTTCATTCAAGCAAACTATATTAGTATTATAATACTTTACCAAATTATCGATATGTTAACTTTCATATTGAAAATCTACTGACTTCACAACAAAAAATGCAATGTAAATCATCAAAACTTCCTCTCTTCGCTTTGAGAAAAACAACCTCGAGGTTAATTAAATACCCATTCTGCCAGACTGGCATCTCCTGGACGCTATAAACAATTACGGATACGCATAAAAGTGAAGGCTTTTTCACTACATTTATTTCTGAAGCACATAGTGTGAAGTGTGTCAGAATTTGAGGTTGAGTAATCCCACTTTATTTGCATTATTCTAAACCTATAAAGAAATTGGTATCAACGTAATTTCGGCCACAACTAACGTGTTATAGTTAGCAGGTAGGTTACAACATGTGCTGTGAACAGGAAGCAAAGGCCGAAAAACTGGAGGGAGTCCAGATAACAACATACTAAAAAACGCTATCGTTGTAGGATATAATCCACAACGGTTTGCCACCAGTCAATATTAACCGAGGGCGATTTTGGCTTTGAGGTTATTATTAACACATGGATACATTTATTCTCATCTTGCACACTAGATTATGAAACAGACTATTATTATTGATTAATTATAGAATGCGAGATAATGAACCGAGTGAATACTTTTTCGAAGAGACACGAAGTGGTTTGAGAAGATCTAAGAAGAGTGAGAAGAGTTTCACACTAAAGTCCTATTTTATAATTTGGTGAAACAGGGAAAAATCTGAGTTGTAATATCAGAAGACGGCTTTAATTTGTTAGACACACAGTATAATTTGTTCACAAGAAGCCAAGTACCTAGCTGATTTCTGTTCTTTTTCTTGACCTGCTTCATATGAATTGTGTGGGTGTGGTTTTCCTCAATTATCTGTGTTGTGCCTAATGAAGAACGACACTCTCCGCCCATCGCCCTCTCGCGAGGACCCTTGTCACTACAATGGCACTGTGCTGGACGGCCGTGGTGTCGTACCACACACATGACCTCCTCTTCTCCTGTCTTTTCCTATCACCTGCCGGAAAAATTTGTTCCAGAATTGGTTGGTTCAATTTTGTCAATGATTATTATTATTCAAAATCTGATGAGTTGGTGATTCAATAAATATTTATGTCAGAGGTTAAGTTAGGTTCTAGATGTTCAACCATATATTTCCAAAAGACTCAAGTGGAATGATCCAAATCTCAAACATGACAGCGTAAATACCAGAAGGGATTTTATGGGAAACCATTGTTACAAAGCCCTGAGGATTAATTTAATTAAATTCGAAACGTCGGCAAGAAAACAATAGTTTTGTTTCCAGAACATATACTGATCCCAATCCCAACTAACCTCTGAAATAATAATAATTATTTTTTTTTTGGGCTAGCTATCAGCCGAAGTAGAGGTAGTTCTGTTTAGAACCTTCCTGCTTCCCGCTATCAGGTCTATCTCGTGGGTACTTCGGATCTTCTGATGAACTCCTGGGAAGTTCTCACGAGGTTTTCCTGTGGGATAATATCTTCTGCACCAAAATTTCCGAAAATATCCATTCTCATGAAAGCCAGACCTTCATATTCAAACACTATCATATGTTGGAGGATCTTTTTTCCTCCTCATCTCAGAACGTTCAATTGAACGACATGTATATAATTTCTATGAATAAGGACATTTTCATTTCAAGTTCAACTATTAGTTTGAGTTGGCTTGGGATATATTTAATGAAAGTTAGTGAAATTTCGTTGACTTCTTAAGAGGCCATGAGCGCGATAACGTTGGGACGCTTTTAAGGTAAAAGAGTCAATTGATAACTCAAAAACGGTTCGTCTTATCGATTTCAAACAAGGACAAGCTTCTAGAGAAAGTTTGATTCCACGTACGTGCTGTAATGAATACCCCTGCAGCTACTTTGACTATCCATGAAAAGAATCTTGACGTGCTGCCGCAGACACAGTTACATAGAATCAAACGTCCTCTAGAATCCTATCCCTGCTTGAAATAGATACGACGAACCGTTTTTAAATAAAGAGGAATTTTGTATAAAAGTGTATAATTTCTGAAATTGCAAAGCGCTTTCGACTTTTGTCATCTTCAGTGCTCCCAGAAAGTTAATACTCTGATTGTATGAGGAATTCTTGAATTGAAATGATTCAAAAAAATTAGGTTATAAAATTTGGATAGTATTATAAATTTTGTTGAGTTGTTACAAGTCAGGTAAGTAACAGGAAGTTTTACAATTAGTCAGGACATTTTAATTATAATTAGTAACATTTTTCTTGATTCTAAGGAAAATCATGTTAGAAAGCTTTGCTCAGGTGACAAAATATCTCTATTATCTGGTTTCTCATATCATTCTCATTGTAATTTAATTTTTCTATTTTATTGAGCATTTACCGTGCTGGATGATCGATTAATCGCAGGTTCATGATTTGTGTTTGAAGACATTTTATAAAACGTTGCCGGTGCAATTTCATTCTTGAAACACGTCACAATGGTTACTGTTTTATTTCAGTTACCTAGATTTCAGTGGTTGTCTGTCAGACTATAAGTAGTTGTTCTTTATTTGTTTCATTCCGGTAGCGGTGCAGGTATATTTTGACATATGAATTATAACTAAAACGACACAAATTACTTGAATGACAGATAATCCAGTCGTTCCTCCAATTGGAATAAGAAAAGTTGCAAATGGAACGACAAAAATAGCGAATCTGGTGTTGGAATCAGACAAATAAAACGCAACTATTTGGTCTTGGTCTGCCAACTGCAATGATAACCTAAGAAAAATCAACTTGAAAAATACAATTGTGATGTTTTAGTATGAGTTCGTAGAAAAAGTACGGTATTCAACGCGTTAATAAATTTCTCTAGAAACTAGATTATTAAAAACTAGCTCCACTAGGCTATACTCGTACATAATATACTCTATACTAAAAGAACGTTTATAACACTTGTTTTTTTTGTTGGTGGAGGCATCGGCTGCTATGGTTTGTTTGTTTGTTTGTTTGTTATTATTACTTTAATATTGTTAAATTGTTAAATTCTCTCCAGTCCCTGATATGTGTGCCAAATTTCAGATTATTCGAATGATCCGAAACTAGAATTTAAAAGTTCACGTCATCATCATTATTATTAGTGGAATCGGGTTTTTTTCAGGAAATACGCCTATACGGATAAACTTATAAAGCAAAACCTTACCTGAATACAAAATTAGATCCAAATTGTTAGAGCCGTTTTCGAGATCCAAAAATTCACATTATTATTATTATTATGTTTGTCTAAGAAAGACGCCTATATAGATGAACTTAGAAAGCAAAAACCTACCTACATACAAAGTTTCATCCAAATCGATAGAGGCGTTTCGTATATCGAAAATATATATTTTTTTATACAGTGAGGACGTAAAAAGTCCTACCCCCCCTTAACTTTTGAACGGAACACGCTATCGAGATCGGGTTAAATTTATGTAAAAGGGCACCACTTTTACTACTTTTTGGCACCATCAATTTTTTTTTTCAAATGTAAAGCTGCCCAAAAAAGGCAAATGGCAGTAAGCGATGAAACGTTGAACCGTCAAAAATCGAAATTAATGAAATTTAATGGCCTTCATGTACTCCATTACAGCCTTTGAAGTTAAATCGAGACCTCAATTTCCGTAAGGATATTAATGTCAAGGTGCATGACTTACTGTCTTTTTGTACTCAGCAAAAATGTATTTTGTCAAAAATGTCACTTACTGCCATTTGCCTTTTTTGGGCAGAAAGGGGGTCACGTGGCACCAGGTTTTGAAGGCCTTCCGATTTGCTAGCCAACACTGCTTCGTTTGTCAAATTGGTCTAAGCCGTTTCAAACTGACAAAATGTTTGAAATTTGCTTCAAATATTTAACAAATGAATTATTTCAACTATTAATTGCAGCAGAATTTTAACCCCGTTACATTCTGGTCGAACAGCTATTTTTTTTGTGGAAAATTCTCAGAAATACGTAGGCATATGCACAGCAAATCAAATTAGTTTGTTTTCTGAGAATTTACTCTACGTCATTTTTTGAATAGACTATAGTTTCAACATTGAGAAATTTTCTGTAATTTTGGGTAAAACATTATTACATACATATATAGTACATATACATTGAACTCGGATTTGTACTGAATTCTGAGTTCAAAGTTAGAAATTAGTGCAAAAATGAAAAAAATATATTGTGGCCCTTCTACGCCTTCGTACCTTATAGCATAAGGCAACTCTAAAAAAAAATCCCGCATATTTACCTCTTTACCATTGTCTGTAATCCCCAAAAGTTAAAGTTTCTACATTAACTCGGATTTGAGGAAAAAATTAAAAACTCAATTTTGCTTCAGTCCTTTCAAGGATGATATTATTGATTTTATAACATGGATCCGCTCCTGATGTTTTTTACATGAATTTAGAAACACCCTGTATACTAACCATTAATCAATTATGGTGCTCAGTTTGTATAACCAACTTCAACTTCTTCTATATGTACCCATTTGTTTGCGGTTGAACTGAATTATTTTTTATAGAACTGTCACCCCTCATAATTTTTAACAGGAAAGTAATTTTGACTTTTTTGAAATGAATTTAGAAACATCTTTGTTTTTCTTGATTTGAGTAAGTAGAAGTGAATGTCGTACATCAGCATTATTGATCCAGACAATTTAATTTGCATGTATCGAATAACGGAATCAACCTAATCTACCATTCATACTGGCCAATTACTGTGTTTGCGTTTTCTGATATTTCGTATGTGATATATATTACGAAACAAGTGTTGTGGAAAGCATATTACGCACGCGTACAGCTTCGTGCGTAATATGCTATATAGAAAAAAAATGGTTATTTGAATTTCTGAAAAATTCTAATTGTATTTTGATTTTTTTTTCAATCTTGTTCAAAATTGGTACATGGGTCCTTGTTAGATTTCAAACACATTTTCTCAATAACATTTTTTGATATTATGGCAATTTGACCCATTTTCTGCCAAATCTGAGGTCATGTGATATAAGTCGCAACGGATTTTTCAGTCGTCAGACATGCAGAAACGAACCGCTATTAGTTTTGCAAAAATTTCAATACAATTTTTTTTTCATATATGTATGTAGCCAACTTTATGAACTCAAGTAGCAATATCTTATCTAAATACAAAATTTGATCTAAATCGTTGAAGCCATTTTCGAGATCCAAAAGTCATCATCATTATTATTAGTTGAATTCGTGGTTTTCTAAGAAAGACGCATATTATACAGTATAGGAAACTTTTCATCTGGGGTATAGACAGAAATCTACGCGAACAACAAGGAACGCAATGATATGACAATACCACATAAATAAGAGAGACGCACTACTGCGCGCCTCTCCTGTTGCCTCGCGCGAGTAGAGGAGAAATTGTAATGCTGTCTCAACATTATAACAAGCTATTCTTCACGCTCTCATAAATCCACCATACCCCAGATGAAAAGTTTCCGATACTGTATAGATGACCTGAAAACGGAAAACTTCATCCAAATATAAAAATTTGATCCAAATCATTAGATCCGTTTCCGAGATCCAAAAATTTATTATTTTAATAATTATTAGTAAAATGACGTTTTTCCAGAAAATGCGCATATTATGGAAGAACTTAAGTAGCATTTCCTTATCTGAATAATAAATTTGATCCAAACATTTTAAGCCGTTTTCGAGATCCAAAAGTTCACATCTTGATTATTATTTTTATTTATAAAATCGTTTTTTTCTGAAAAGACACCTATTTAGATGAACTCAAAACGCAAAACTTTATCTAAATACAAAATTTGATACATAATATCTATCATTAGAGCCGTTTCCGAGATCCAGAAATTCAATATTATTATTATGAGTAAAATCTCATTTTTTCATATACTGTTTCGGAAAGTTTTCATCGGGGGTATGCTGGTCTCATACGAGAGTAAAGAATAGCTTGCTATTATGTTGAGAGAGCATTACAATTTCTCCTCGACTCGCTCGAGGAAGGGATATCGACGTGGCTGTTAATTCGTCGGACGAGGTAGTAGGGAAGGTGTGGAGTGCGTCTCTCTTATTGATGTGGTATTATCATATCATTGCGTTCCTTGTTGCTCGCATAGATTTGTCTATACCCCCGATGAAAACTTTCCGATACTGTAGATGAACTTAAGTAGCAATACCTTAAATAAATACAAAATTTGATCCAAATCGTTGAAGTCGTTTTCTAGATAGAAAAATTATCATTATTATTATTATTATCAGTAAAATCTTGTTTTTTCCAAGAAAGACGCCTATATAGATAAACTAAAGAATCAAAACCCTATCTACATACCAAATTTCTCCAAAATCGATGGAGCCGTTTCCGAGATACATCAAACTGTGCGTTTTGTTTACCGTGCGTAATGAGCTATTTACTGAGGCTGTGTGTCGTGTGTCTTTCGCTTTGTAACTCAAAAATTATGATTATAATAAATAATTAACGTAAGTTTAGTTTCTGATTAAACTATATTTAGTTCTCTACCAATGGTACACCATAATCTGTTATTTTGGCCAAAAAGTGTAGTTGCTAAAGCGCGTTGAAATTTTATGTCGTAGAAATAGCCCTCCACCCAAAATTCAGTCGAGACCTATATTACCACTATAAAAAATAATAATAAAAAATTGTTTATTTGGTCTTAGTAGTTACTACTTTTAATAATATCAACTATTTGATGTTTGGTATTTGTATGTTTTAATAGTTAAAAGTTTACAATTTTTTTTATATGATTATTTATAAAAATGTTTGCTATTTTTAAAACGTTTCAACTGTTATCCGGCTGCACCCCTACGAGCAACCTCAGAAGTCTTCAGATGACTTGTGCGAGCGTCTTACCTTTTAACGTGCGATCCCAAATAGGTATGTAAATAAAAAAATTATGGACAGCAAATCCAGGAACAATACAGGGTGTATCTTAAATTATGATGATTCATTGTCACATTTTAAGAAAAAAAGTTTATATAAACATGTGTCCTAACTTGCTTAGTTTCTGAGTAACGGGGAATCAACTGCGACGCCACTGGAATTAAAATTCAAAATCCAATTTTGTGAAAAGAAGCTCCTTATAACTACTAACATACGAAGTTTAATCAGAACCGGCGTGAAGAATTTTGAGTAATTCATAAAAAAACGATTTTTTGTTAAACTTTTGACACCCCGTTACTCAGAAACGAAGCAAGTTAAGACACATGTTTATTTGAACTTTTTTTCATGAAATATGACAAGGGATCACCTTCTGAAATTAATGACATCATTTAAGATACACCCTGTATAGGTAGCCATTCTTCACCCACAATGCCCTTTGCAGACAGTTTGTCAGGTGCAGGGGGCTCGAGGACTGGAGACCATATCTTCTGTTCTTCATCCACCCCAACCGTGATAAAAGTTCTGAAATTGAATTGGTGCGTTGATTAACCGGCATAATTTCATTCCTCTATAACTTTTTCATCGATTGACGCATTCCAACGTAATTTACATATGAACCATTTGAAAATGGTGTCAGATTTTTTCAATTTTTTACCTTGAAAATAAATGGCCCTGAAAATGGAGATCTATTCATGAAATTTGGGAATGTTTACTTACCAAACAAAAGAAATTGTTCCAATGGGTTGAAAAATGTAAGTTTTGTGATGGTACTTCCATCCCAAATGGGTCACACTGTACATAATAGGTAATAGGTAATTAGTAATTGAGTAAATTTATGTATATTCAATAAATACCTAAATTTGTGATTAATTAGTAACTAAATGTAGTTTCAGCAGATACTAAGCTTCAATGTAATTATAATCATAGTTTTTTTTAAGTTTTTGGGTTTTTCACAGACATTTCAACTGAAAAATACATTCGAGGTATGCTTTTTGTTGAAAATTTATTGTACTTTATTTTAGTCTACAATGACCTTACTCGAAAAATGCATGGTTTTTTACTTTTTGGCAAAAAACTGAAAAAAAATCAAGTGTTGAGGTTATTTGTGATTTTCGTTGGAAGTAGCAAAGTTGAAATTCGGATTCAGCACCCCAAAAAACATACAGAGCGAAAGAAAAAACCACTACTGGTATTTTTTTACTGGCCAAAACACCGTATGATTATTGGACTATAAATTATTTCATAGGTATAAAATAATGGGTTTTTACTCACCCAACCAAAATGGCATATAGCGTACGGATAAATGATCGAATAATTACTTGCACAGATACACTTTCTCAGGGCTTGGTTAGAGGGGGTTCTGGCCAATTCGGTAGGTCCTACTGGTTAAGGACGGAATAAAGCTCAATAATTCAGTGGATATGAAGAGTTTAATGAGACAGTAGGAGCTTGAGAGGAAAATATCAGTTTGCTGAAAAATGACTAGAATAAGAAATTGTACAAAAAGCGTATAAACTAAATAGCCCTACCTGAAAAAGGACCAGGTGACAATCCAGAGGATTTCTCGAATTGAAATAACCCAATGGTTCAAAATTAGCAAGAGAATATTTCTAACGTTGTTCTATGCTCAAAGTTTTCACCCTAAATATTCTTTTCGGTAACTCGAGACATTCTTTCATTTCTTGCGAAAGCAAAAAACCGTAGTGGAATGCCGCAAAAAGTTTAAATGTAGAAACCGCCGGTCCGGCAGCCTGTGGGGTATGCAACTCAACATTGACGCGATGGACAGGCGGGTTGCCAAACCTTGGATCTTGGATGAGATCTAATTATAAATATGATATGATAATAACCAATGGCGGTACAGAGTATAGTTCGAATAATATTAACTAAATATCTTAGTTCAAAGGCTAACAAACGACACAGAGTCTTTTGTCGCGCTACTTACTGATTCACGATCTTTGTTTAATCTTAATTTTTTCAAACATTACTTTGGTTACTGTTCGAGTGGTTGATAAAATAAACTTAAAAAAAAATGAGAAAAGCTCTTTAAACGCGCTAAAAAGAAATAAATATAACCCATTATTTTATTACATTACGAAATTTCATATTACATGAAAGCTTGTCGGGAGAAGTAACTAAGTATGTCTTTCTACAAGATTCATTCCGCGACAAGCTTTTATATAATATGAAATTTTATAATATAATAAAATGTTGAGATTGATTTAATTCAAAGTTTATTTTCTTCCCCAACGTACTGGATATAAAGTTTCGGAAAGTTTTCATCTTGGGTATGGTGGTTTCATGAGAGCGTAAAGAATAGCTTGCTTTATGTTGAGAGAGCATTACAATTTCTCCTCGACTCACTCGAGAAAGGGATATCGACGTGCATTGTGTGCGGTGCGTCGCATTGAAACGTGGTCTGTTGTTGCGTTGTGTGGGGTAACAGGAGAGGCACACAGTAGTGCGTCTCTCTTATTTATGTGGTATTATCATATCATTGCGTTCCCTGTTGCTCGCGTAGATTTCTGTTTATATCCCAGATAAAAAGTTTCCGATAGAAAATTGTTCGTCGATTCGATGTTTATCACAATTTTTACGAGTTTAATCCGTTCTTATTTTCGTAAGTTTTCGAACTTTTTTTTTAGGAAGTAAGAGGTCTGAGCTTCCGACCGATATTTTGTCGTAATTTTCCTTGTCTGGAATAATCAGATTCTTTTCAATTTCCTCCTGGTTCTCAATCTAGCCGTCAGGATTACAGAATGGTAAAATTTTCTAAAACGGAATTGAACGACTACCTATACGATATTTTTCATTATTTTTACAGATTTTTCATTTACTTATCATAACATTTTTTCAAACTAAATTATTCGACGAACAGATATTTTTTACTATTTTTACAGGATTTTCCAATTTTAACTTCCCAATTTTTTGCGACTTTTTTGGAGAAGGATGGGGTTGTGAGACCCCCGACGAAACTTTTTTTCATAGTAATTTTCCATATCCGAAACATTTGGATTCAGAATTTTCACGCGTTTTCTAGCTATGGTCTTAATTTTCAAAACTATTATTCGACAGTGAAAATTGTCAAGCTGTGTGCACGTTCCAATGTAATTGGATGAAAAAAAGTTTGTATTTCGTGCAGAAATTTATTTATAAAATCATAGCAAAGCGCTTTCGACTATCAAGTCATCATCAGTGCGTACCTGTAAGTAAGTGACATTGAAATTAATTTAAGAAATTTTGATAATATGAATTTTGAAAAATTGAAAAAATTACTTACTCGTCAGGTGTACAAGAGCCATACCATAAAAATATCATGTGTCCATAGGACCATGTAACAATTTAAAACGGGACATCATATGATTAACATTTTAAAAAATCCTTATTCCAGGATTGAGTTTGATAAAAGTTTCAACAGACAGAGTAACACATGTCTGCTGAACTTAGTATACTGTCAAACTAAATGAAATATGAATGAAATTGACATTGTGTCAAAAGTTGACAATGACAATTGGCTTCGAACATGAACTTCTGGAAACACTGATCTATGTTTTGAAAATTGTTGAATGACCAATTAGTCAAATTGATCTGTAAATCTATTTATAGTTCTGTTCATCCAAACCCAAGGAAATATAACAAACCGGGAAAGGTCTAATGAGAACCTCCACCCGAAGTGCATAGAACCAGGCTTAAGACACAGTCCCTTGGTAATTTGTGAAACCAATTCCATGCTCAGGATCATGAGATAGGTCTAATGAGAACCTTCACACTCCCCAAAGCGACAAAAGGGTATCCCAAAACCAAGAGGTACCATAAACAGAAATGATTGCCTGTTGAAACTTTCTTAAATCAGAAATGATTGCCTGTTGAAACTTTCTTAAATCATTTCTGTTTATGGTACCTCTTGGTTTTGGGATACCCTTTTGTCGCTTTGGGGAGTGTGAAGGTTCTCATTAGACCTATCTCATGATCCTGAGCATGGAATTGGTTTCACAAATTACCAAGGGACTGTGTCTTAAGCCTGGTTCTATGCACTTCGGGTGGAGGTTCTCATTAGACCTTTCCCGGTTTGTTATATTTCCTTGGGTTTGGATGAACAGAACTATAAATAGATTTACAGATCAATTTGACTAATTGGTCATTCAACAATTTTCAAAACATAGATCAGTGTTTCCAGAAGTTCATGTTCGAAGCCAATTTTCATTGTCAACTTTTGACACAATGTCAATTTCATTATATTTCATTTAGTTTGATAGTATACTAAGTTCAGCAGACATGTGTTACTCTGTCTGTTGAAACTTTTATCAAACTCAATCCTGGAATAAGGATTTTTTAAAATGGTAATCATATGATGTCCCGTTTTAAATTGTTACATGGTCCTATGGACACATGATATTTTTATGGTATGGCTCTTGTACACCTGACGAGTAAGTAATTTTTTCAATTTTTCAAAAGTCATATTATCAACATTTCTTAAATTCATTTCAATGTCACTTACTTACAGGTACGCACTGATGATGACTTGATAGTCGAAAGCGCTTTGCTATGATTTTATAAATAAATTTCTGCACGAAATACAAACTTTTTTTCATCCAATTATTATTCGACAGTCATAGATATTTTTCACTGATTTAATTTCGCGAGTTTTTTTCTAGTTTTTGGAGAAAGGTGAGGGGGGGGGCGAGTCCCTTCTATCGATTCTTTTTTCTTTATAATTTTTCATGTTCGATAGCGTTGGAAAAATTTCCGAATCCCTTCGTGCTCTCTATCGAGCTTTCCAACAAGGGGGGGGTGTAGGAAGGAATGTTCTTTAATATTTTTACAGATTTTTCTATTTTTAATTTCGCGAGTTTTGCAGCTTTTTTCAAGATGTGGAAGGGCGAGCCTCTCCCCAACTGACCTTTTCTTTTCGTCTAAATTCCGATGTTCAAATTCATCGTAACCCCTTTTGAAACCCTACGCGTTCTCCATCTAGCCTCCAGGAAAGTAGGGGGAATTTTTTCCACATTAATGTTGATGTTCAACTCCTTAGGGTGAGAGGAAGTGGATCTAATTTAGCTCGCAAGATTTGATCCAAACTACACACACACACACACTAAATAACATTGCAAGTTGAATAAAAGCTTTAAAAACCCATATGGCATAGTACTTAGGTCTTAGTCTGTCAATTGAAACTCATGATAATCCAATAGAAATCAACTTAAAACATACAATTATTCGTTAGGTACTAACTAGTTCGTAGAAAAAGTACGGTATGTCATTTGAACACCTGTGATTGAAATACATTTCTCCACAACCGTTACAGAATTTGCCAATTCTGAAATCATATTTGATAACAGAATGGTAACATTCTCACTCTTGATATTGAACAAATATTCTGCAACACTTGCTGTCTTATGCATTTTGCGTGTATTTCATTCAATCACTTGTATAAGAATAATATTCTGACATTGTTGTAGCAATAATTACGTTAGCCTTGACTGGCATCATAGTAACAAGATGTGAAATGAAATGTCAAAATAATTTTTCGCCGGCTTTCGATTTGATTATATGTAAAGTGGTTATGGAGAAAGCACAGTCTGTTACTCGGTTAAAATGAAAATTCATTATGCTCGTGGCTTTCAGCTTGCGCTCGCGCTCGGAACTTCCCACTCGCATCGAATTTTTCATTCTAACCTTGTTACAGAAATACTATTATAACACTTGTTACATAATATACGATACCTACCTACATCCAGACACTTTATCATAAAAATTAAAGTTGTCCACTTTCTATGTCTGGATGGAAACGATCATTTTCAATCGGTAACAAATTCTGATATGCATATTCATTGTATAGTTGTTTGACGATAATATTGAGTTTGATTTAATTTATGAAAATTATGTATGCTTTTTTGCCGATAGTTCCAAATCGAATGGTTGAATAATCCGGTAAATTCGAAATCAGTGCGATGTGCATTACGGTTGAAAATATCCACCTAAATTCCAATATAGATGGTGTATTTTGTTGCGAACATACCTAATAGTTATATTTCAGAGATTTCGTGTACTTATTATACAGGGTGGACAAATAGTGCAAGGAACAAGTGGAATTACTCACTTAATATAACTATAATCAATAAATGGTGCAAGAAAATTACGTGTGGGCCTTCATAAAATAGATGGGGTCAAAGCAAAATATTCAAAAAATATTTTCCATAATCAAATTAAGCAGATAACTCTACATTGTGGCGCTTGCGACTTTCAGACTTTTGCGATTTTGCCAAATCCTTATAGGTAACAAAAATCTCATTGATAGGATTGATTCCACTAGGGATTCACAACGAAAAAAAAAAATGGTGAAATTGAAATGTGGAAAGGACTCAAAAGTAGGGTATTTCTTGGTAGCCTTTGGCGCGTTCAAATATCAACGCAAAGTTAATGTTTTCTGGGGAATGCTATTAATCGACAGCTTTTTCGCTCTAGAGCGTCAAAATTGAGAAGACGCTCGCTTATTCAGATGCTTCCGATTTGCCGGCGTGTATATTATGAATAACGTGTAACTTTGCATTGTAAAGGTATCGATACAGACTAATGATTAGAGATTATGCCCTTCGCGGGGTTCAAATCCAGAACTAACAAATTTTTATGTGTTAGAGATATGGATTGTATTGCCAGCAATTTGTATACCGACTTTTACTATATCTATCAAAAAATGTGAAATTTGTACCTTCAATTTTAATCTAGTAAATAATACATGAAATGAATATTATTATTAGGTGATAATGTATGATCATTAAAGTATCGAGGGGTTTTCTGTATCTGACACCTGATGCGTTTGTCGAAAAAATATTGTGTTTATTTAGAGCACAAAGTATAAATTGCCGCACTCTCCGTGATGAGCAGTAAACCATCACTTTGCTCTCTCAATACACATAGCTATTTCTACAATCGAGTGAAGAGTACCATGTTTGTGCTTCAAAAAGAAAGCGCAAAGTGCACTTTTCCGTGGAGCGAGCGACAAATTAACCAAAAGTTCGTATCTCAGAAACTCATTTCTCCCGGATATATAGACCGGATGACAGATTTTAGAGGACTGAAAGATATAAAAGTGCTGATGAAAATGATGGAAAATTTGAGCGATCCCCGCGTGACTTTCATAAGGAAAATTGAATTTTCATTTTCACAAAAAACCTAACCTCACTTCGGAATTCGCAGACCTTATTCCAATTTTTTTATGATCATTTCATGATTAAAACTTTCATATTTTCAATTGACACCAACGAGTAAATCACCGAAAATTTCCATTTTCTGTCACAAGTTTACCCCATCATTTCAACCCTTTGGCCACTCACAACCTTCATTCCTTTCGTTATTCGGTGCTAGAATCTATCCTAACAATATGTTGTTCCGTAATTGCCTAAGAATGAAGATTTCAGTTGACAACTTTCTACATAATATATCGATGTGTTCAGCCCATTTGAGTTTGCTGTCTAGGGTGCATGATAACTAACAGTTTAACTAACTGGTCGAAAACGGCTTCAACGATTTAGATCAAATACTCATACTCATAATATTAATAATAATAATATGAATGTTTGGATCTCTGAAACGGTTCTAATGATTTGAATCAAGTTTTGCGTTTTATAAGTTCATCTATATAGGCGTCTTTTTTAGAAGAAGGCGATTTTATAAATAATGATGATAATAATGTGAATTTTTGGATCTCGGAAACGGCACACTGTATGTGGCCGTAGGTAAAGTATAGTACGTAATGCGTGTTGTAAAGCAATTACGCACTCATGGAATTTTTCCATTCGTGCGTAATATGCCTTTTACAACACTTGTTACGTAATAAACTATTACCTACCACCAATATGTAATATCTAACATTACGATACTGATATGAGTTTCGTAATGAGATACTTTACCGCACTAGTGGGGTAAAGTAAAATTCATTTGTTTCTCTTTTTAAATGTCAGTCTATTTAATGGAAAAGGATAACAAGAATTAATTTATTATAAATTTAAGTATCTATATATCCGGGATTTATCAGGTAATAAGGTTTGAATTTTTAAATTTGTAGCGGATTCTATATCTAAATCTATTCTCTAATGGTATGAACTGATGCCGATGAAATTTTACTAAATTGGAATGAACTTGTCAAAGTTGACAGTTCGCAAAATAAATCAACAATGGGCGCAACGCTTGCTTGTTGCATGATTCTAATATCATTAATTTAAGGAATATTGACTAATTTTGAGTAAATAATTAACATTATTGGTAGTTGGTAAAATATTGTACAATATTTGTGTCGTAAATTCATATTACGATAATCGATGGGTTATCAAACTCGGCCTAAAGGCCTCGTTTGACAAATGTTCCATCTCATATCGTAATATGAATCTTTACGACACTTATATCGTAAATATCTAATCCGATATCAAACTGCCAAAACTAACGTTTCTTATGGACGATTTTATACATGAGTTAAATTATCGGTTATAATTAAACGAACGATGTTTTTGTCGAAGTAAACTTGCCATTTCGAAGAGAATTTCGTTGCCTGAAACTTTAATGAAAAAAATGTGCATTAGGACGAGTAATTTTTTTTGCAGTTTTTTGTGAGAGAAAAAAATACCATATGTTTCAGATAGAAGGAAAATCATTAAAGGAAAATTGTTGTTCACCATATCTAATAATCTCACTTTTGGTCGCTACATTTCCTGTAATAAATACCCACGCTGAAGTTACGCGATTGCTTTTGATTTCATTTTTTTATTGCTAATTTCATGAATTATAGATCTGAAATATGAAAGTATCCAAAAAAACTGTAATATTTGTCGAAAAGATTCCAATTTTTTATGGTGTAAAGTAGTATAATACATATTAACATAAATACAAGAACTTGACCATATTTGAACAACGTTGTACATCCATGGTTGTACAGGAAAATCGAATAATTGCAACTAAATGTGCCAAAATACAATGTGGACAATTTAAATATTTTTGATGTGAGTTTTTTTCACGAAATTTGCTTGCCCTTGAATTTGCTGCCCTGGAATATCATCTCTATCCCCCCTACATCCTTCCTTGGTTAACAGAGCAGATTTGTCAGAGTCACATATTTCAAGTGTCTTGAATAATGATGCATAATTTTCCCATCTATTGTACGCACTAAGGCAGCAAGTCGCACAAATGCTTTCTGAAAAGTGATTATTAACCTTCATAATATGTAGTACCCATATCATACACCATAACAGAGTGAGTTATTGCGTAATAAAACATTCTGAGCATATTGGAGGCCTGGTATCAGTCTCCCCAATTTTGGAGATGTTAGTAGTAGTATATTATCATTTTATATGCATATGCTAGAAAAAACTGACATTTCTGGACGACGGAATTGAAGAAAGCAATCAGTAAAAACTATGCATTTTGTGAGACTAAACAGTAGTTTATTTTTCAAAGACCGAGCAGAAATTTGACCAATATAAGAAAAAAAAATTATTATAATACTAACGTCTTCTATTTTTTTTTCAAAACAGATTTCTGACATTTTTTATTATTCAGAAGAAGATTATGAGATAGTGAGGGGAAATATAAAAAATTAAATTATTGAGATAATGGATTTTCCTCAGATGAAATGCAACCGTATACACGTGTTTTAAACTGTTGCTCATTGTCAGTACGATGTAGCCAAAGGCAAGGACGTGCAACACTTGGATGATATACGAACGGGGTCAACTACAACAAGTCAACAAGTCAATTCAGTTAGAATAATTTAAGATTCCACAGTAATCGACGTCGATACAGATGTAGTTATAGCTGTTACATTTATTAATGTATTGAAAGGACTATTGAATAACTTGAGTCGACTTTATTCAAATCACTGACAAGACTTTACATCCGACATGCCTACCCAATTCACAAAAATTTGTTGCGAAATAAATATTGAAAGAGTGCAAAATAGGCTGATTCATTAACGTCTTCAAATGGTTCAACTCTGACTGGTGTATAGATAACCATTTCCACAATACATTCTTCTCCAACAAATATCTCAAACTGGTTGTTGAATGCATTTCATCCACTTGCTTTGGCCGCAGCTTAAAACTGACCATGACTTCATCCAAGTTCAAACTCAAGTCCAGCATTGAATTAGGAACACAGTTTTTGTGGTGCTGGCAGGATCATTTTGATTTTCCAAATTACTGATTTTTTCCTTCAATTTGTACATTTCTGCCTCGATTCAGTCTTCGATTTTATCACTTATTGTTTCCTTAAATTTATCATGTCGTCTTCGATTTCATCTTTGATTCTATTCATCTCTATCTGGACAGCTCCCATTCTTTCCTCCAATCGATTCGCCACACCAAAAGTTCTTTTTTTAAGCCTACTGTATTTTCGAGTAGATTGTCTTCCGGAATCTTTGAATTTCCTAAAAGTTCTCTGAAATTTCGGATTTTTTAGTAGCTACTTTTAGAATTTTCCTGAAGCTTTTCCTCCAGACTCCTTGAGCGTTCTTGAAGTTCTTCTTCCAAACTATCCGATCTTTCTAGGATTTAATCATTCAATGATCTGGTATTTTCGTCGAGTTCATTCATTATCGTACTCATATCTCCCTCAGAACGAATAAATAGGTTTCGGGGTCTTCTCCTACTTGGGTCAAACTTTCCTAGAGTAATGACTTCTTATCGGTTGTTTCTAGTTCCCTTTCCTCTAACTATTGCTTTAATTCACTGAATTCCACTAAGCGTACTGTCCTCGAATACATTTTGTCTTTTATTGTGTTTCAACCAGTTATCATTCGGTTTCAACAACTTTTTGTGCAATCAGTTTGTTGAATTCCTCTCGCACACGATTGATTGTTTCGCGGACCTCCAGTCTATTGTCTGTTTCATGTGGAAAGATGTATCTGTGTATATTGCCGTAATACGCACAACTGTTTACTACGCGAGCACTTATTTATTTCAAAAATCCTATTTCTAACACCATTTGGTATGAAAATGCACGGTACGATGATTCATGCACTGTTAACACCGTCTTCTACTCTGTGTAACAAGCGGTCAGGCCCGGCTTTATGATTATCACATTGTCAATAATTGCTGTCACTTTCTTTCTGTCATCAATTGGCAAGTTCAGTTTTTCCGAAATTTCGCAGGCCTCCCCTCCAATGTAATGCAACAAAAATAAAAAATATACTATTGAATAACGTAAATGAACCTCATCTGCTGACATGCCATAATGATATCGTTATGTCATTATATTTTAGTAACATAATGATGTTCAAGTTACGGAATGTCTAGGACGGTGCGCCACCTCTGTTTAACGTGGGAATAGGTACTTGCTGCGGCAGCAGTGAAGACAGGATACTCCAGAGGTCACTAATGGTATGGACCGAATCACTGGTGGCCAGAAAGGTAGACTCCACTTGCCCTTGCTGGGTTCGAATCCTGTGTACCTGTTATGTTTTTTAAACTGGAAAAACTGGAATACGAGGACCAGCGATAGGCTGGGTAGTTTACTATTCCTAACCTTGTACCTCATTATGAATAACGAACTACTTACATAGTATTGCACCAGACATAATTCTGCCTATGTTCTATGCTGATGATTCGAATTTAATTACAAATACAGACCATGCACAGAATATTGCACTCAAAATGAAAGAATAGTCGAAGTAAAACGGTTGAAGTCTCAATGATAAAAAACACATATGATTTACTTCGAACATAAAAATAGAAACAGATAGTATTTTAGTTATATCAGGTTTGTAACTCCATACAGCAAACATATAGCACAACATGTCTGGGGGTTCATCTGGACTGTAAACTATCTTGGTTGGCGTAAGAGTATTTATGCAAATACAATAACTCCGTTTTTATTTCGTAAACTCAGACCACATGAGTGATTCCACACTGCTCATGTTTCACTATGGACAATGTTATTCTAAATTATCATATGGTAATATATGTTGGTGAAACTCGCAAAATAACAAATCAGTACTGATAACACAAAAATATATAATTCACCAAATTGCAAGGGTTCCCCGAAGGCACTCGTGCAAAGGGCTTTTCATTAAAATAAATATGATATTTCAACAGTAATATTAATATACATCTGAGCCTGCTCTATATATACGTGAAAAACAGAATCAACAACACTCATGAGAACGCCCATAATTACAATACTTGTGGAAAGAACAATCTATGTACCCCATGCCATGTCGATTAGAATATTCAGTTTAAACGACAATTGAAAAATTATCTGTTACTTAGAGTTCATTATTCATTGGACCAATTTTTCAATATCGATTGATGTAAACTTGTTGTCATATTGTATATGTGAGGGTTTTTCTTATTTATATATAAATAAGTGTTTTAGCACTAGTATAACGCATCTTATATCGAACATGTTTTTTATTTTTTATAGAGATATGTTGGATAAAAAAAATAAATAAATTTTGAACTTTGAATTTGAATTTTTTGTTGGTAGTCACAAAGCATTCAAGTTCAATTTAGAAAAGTAAAATAATCAATTAACGTTTCAAATTATAGACTTTCTCACATTAGTATACTGTGCTAAGCTTAAGAGGCGAGATGGGGAAGCAAGCAATGCAGGAAATTATCAAACACTAATGGCTGACTCTTTTCGGAGCTCTTCGGGTGTATTTGTGCTACCTGAAACATACTTTACGGTCCTGTATGCCTCCTTAAGGCCGCTTGTTCTGTGCCATCTACTATGTTGCGCGGATTGGCCCCTCTATCGATGGCGTGTGGTACTGCTGAGTCGAGTTGATTTCTCACAGCAAAGTATTCTAGGCGATGGCCCTGCGAAATCCAAGAGTTTCAATACCTAAAAACAAGAAGACATATTACAAGACAGCAGTGGGTGTTTGACAGTGAATACATAATTTGATGTTGCATTTTCACTTTCTCATATTATTTTTCATAATGAATAACTTGATTGTATCTGTAGTTTAAAATATACTAAATTTTTTATTTGAAAAATATTTTTATATATTTATTGATGACAGCAGATGAGGTCTTTTATGAAATTCGGATCATAAACGATCATTATGGTGCACGACGTGTTTTCTGGTTCGTATTTCTCCTCAACCGATAATATTAATTACCATAATGATTGTCATTATGATCCTTATTTAATAAATAACAATTATGAAAATCAATGATAGGAATTCAAACACGACATGTCTACTCAATTCACAATTCTTCAGTTGCTTACAAAACGATATATCAACTGAACACAAATATTACAACTATATCAACCTGCTTAACAATCCAGTCCATGAAAATATAAAAGGAATAAGTAATTTTCTTTATATTTCTTGTAGTTTAAAAAATTTGTTCACTTTTCGTAGATAGTTCAATGTCACGTATCTGAAGTGCTCTTCAGTATTTGGAAGTTTTCTTCTAAAATTCCTCAGGAATATCATTTCAGTGAATTTTGTCTTTGAGAGTGCTCCACAGGAAAAAATCAAGCGGGGTGAGACTTGGTCTTTGACAACTTACCTGGAAATTGCTAATTCAAATATCGGTAACCTAACATAACCTAACGTTACACGAATAAAAATCCGATACTTAGTATACGAAATTCATATACTCATTAGCTCTATATACCCAGCGTGACAGAAGAACGTTTACCCAACATTATCCGACGAGAGTCACTTGTTCCAATGAGCTTTGGCGTTTTAAAACTAAACTACTTTCATATATTTCCAAACAGCCAATCCCAGAGGATCAGGTGCTCTTGGCACATTGAGCTAGAAACCCCGTTATACCAATGTAGTAATCTGGGCATGTGAAAACGAGAATCTGGTCGAATATAATTAGGTGGTCCCCAAGATGTTGACTAGTTAGCTTGTCTTTTCAATCCAGTATACCTATCATATGAAGGTGAAGATCTCGTCACATTGATCTCAGTATTTTGTTATATAAAGCTTATAATCTTGTTATATGCATCTAGTAGCCTCGTCGTATGAAGCTGATAGACTCTTCATATAAAACTAGTAATCTCGTCTCATGAAACTAGTAACGTCTGGTGTGGCAAATTAGGAAGTCATATCATAGGACCACTTTTCATTTCTGGAAATTTAAATGGTGAAATCTACCTTAACATGCTTGAAGACGCGATCCTTTCATCACACAAATAATAGAAGATGACCAAAATCATAATGCTGATCGGCTTCATTTAGGGCAAAGATGCAATTCCACAAAAAGGATAAAAGCTAGGTGCATACTTTTCGTTGGACCACTCTGTATATACCAGTATCAAAGTTGGTTTTGCTTATTGATCTCAGCTACATCTATAAATGTTGACTATTTGTTTTATTAGTTAGTATATATAACATAAAACAAATGTATAATCTTCTTATGTTGGTCGGTGGGTTAACGGTTAAGTGTTCCGCAGTTAAAACTTTCGCGGACACAGGACCAGGTTCGAGAGATTTTTGTCGAGTATATCGGAATTGATAGGCAACTATATGTTTTGTTGTTGAGCAGGGAGATGTCAGTCGCCTAGCTGCCAATCCCGACGTCCACTGTGTGTTTGGAGTGCGCACTGACCACTCAAGGTGGTGCTGTAGGTTTTCCAGGTAATAATCAGTAATCGCCCCGGAATGCCATTATTATTATAAGCAATTCTTGTGATAGACATTTTCCACATATTTTGTGTTATTCGTTATTCTACATTAAGTATTTCTACCACGTACAGTGAGGAGGGCATACAGCGCCAACGAGCATGGCTGTTTTCAATCGACGAATCAGATTATTGAGATTTTCCACGTACAAATGGTTTGTATTGGAGAAAAGCAAAGGGGCGCCATAGCATGGATCTTGCTCCATCGTTAAACTTGCCTCGGGCCGGCTCTGATACAGGGTGTTTCCGAAATTGGACCGTTAAATGAAATGGGAAGTAGAATATGACAAAACAAAAAGAAATGAAGGAATACTTTTTTGTCGACAAAATATTATTTTGGGAGATATTGAATTTTGAAGTTTTCAAGGCTTTTTTTTGGTAATCCTTGATAAGAGGTCTACAACCTGCGCAAACCGCGCTGAAACACTGCCAGCGGGCAGACACGCTGTGGCATGGAGAATCAAACCAGTGCCTCCCAAACAAAGGTAACTGAAAGCGATCTCATGAAAGGATACCGCACACTTTAATAGGGAAAGTGGCCCCCTGTCGAATCGGCTGAATATTTGATATGTTGTAGTCATTCTAAACAAAAAGTCCAATGGGTACAACTCTTTCTTTAGGCTAGTTTTGGCCCTATATGCCCATAAAAACCTTCATTTGTTCTCAAACACAAAACGTTATCCTGGATAATTATCAGTATTCTGAGTAATCAAGATGTTATCATTCATTGATATGAAATAATATTAAAGTATTGTTCTTTGGAGTTGTTACATTTGGTCAATTATACAGTGTGTTCCAGCTACTTACAATTTTTAAAGTTCAATAATTCGAAAATGTTTACAAATCGCCTTAGGGATCTACAATCAAAAACTGTCCATGAATCCTATTCTACACCGTATACTACATTACATAGTCGAAAAATATATCCAGTGTTCGTTTTAAAAGAAAGCGAAAGTTAAATTCGAAAAGCTCCGCACTGAAAAATATTTTTCGACCATCCTGCATGATTTGAAGGCATGAGAAAGAATAAAAAATATTAAAAACATGATGTCAATAAAATGGCCTTAGGAAAATTTTCTTTCTAAATCTATCATTGTAACGTCAGGGTATGGTGCATCTGAAAAATGGACTTATTTCGACCAAAAATTCGTAACATCCAACTGATTCAGATATAATCAATACACTGAGGAAAAATTTTACTAACCCCAGCTAGAAATCGAATTACCCCAGCAAGAAACTCTAATAGCATAGGGGACAAGCGAGTTCTCACCTGTGGTTATAAAGTCGACTTTGCTGATTACAACTCACTTGGGATTATTAGATATTGCCGAATAACTTATAGTCTCAAACTTTGCTACCGCTAGGGAGTGCATCTACCTATGGCTATTAGACAACGTTTCTGAAGTAGATGTTAAACTTTGCTACCGCAAGTGAGTGCACCTACTTATGACTATGATGCATCGTCGCAGTAGTAGGTATCGGACTTTGCTACAGCTAGTGAGTGCACCTACTTATGACTACAAGACATTCTTGCAATTGTAAGTATCTGACTTTGCTACTGCTAATGAGTGAATCTACCTATAACCATAGTTGTAGGTAGGTTACTTTGCTACCACTAGGAAGTGCACCTACTTATGACTACAAGGCAGTCTTGCAGTTATAGGTATGTGACTTTGCTACTGCTAGTGAGTGCATCTACCTATAACTATAGTTGTAGGTATGTTACTTTGCTATTGCTAGTGAGTTCATCTACCTTTGACTATTAGTAATAGTTTCAGTGGTAGGTTTCCAACTTTGCTACCGCTAACGAGTGCGCCTACCTGAAAATATTAGGCAGTGCCACAGTCGCAGGGGGAATATTTTGCTAATGTAGGTGTGGAGTACACCAATGGTTGCAATATTTTTTGATGCACTTAAAAAATTAAGTTCATTAATTTCAACCACTTTTGTAGAATTCATGAACAACAGTTTTTTATAATTATTTTCTGTTGTGAATCCTTGAATCCTTTGCGATAAAAGTGGCCAAAAAATTTAGCACCTGATAGGTTCACAGTGGCTGGTGCCGCGAGATATATTTCTGTAACCATAGTTTTTCATGAAAAAACATTGAAAAAAATTATTTTTCTTTATGAGTTCTAAAAGTGGTTGAGAATGATGTACTGATTTGGGGAAATCAGGTCCTTCTGAATAACTTTTCACTGAATCGAGGATTGGAGAATTTGTAGAAGGATATAAATAAAGAATCAGATCAAATGAAACAATTTTTATTCACTGGACGGAACACAATAGGTATGATGATAATGAGATCATGAAAGGAACATAGTTTCTTGTTTGAAAATTAAACAACTATGAAAAAATAAAAATATTAATGTGCAACTTTTACACACAACAAATGTATACATGAGTATTTAAAAAAAAAACAACAATTAAATATTTCATTGGCATTACTTTGACTCACATACCTTTGAGTAGATTAGCCGGTAACACACACAAATAGCACAATGGCATGCAGTATGCACCTGCACATTCAAGATAGGTCGTGACTCGTGGTCGTATAGACAAGTGACGAACAACGGCGACGTGCAGAATGTTTCTGTTTCTTTGTTTTCGGCGAAATCTTTTCGCACTAAACGATCTTTGGGTTCGTGGAGGGGGTAATTTCCGTTGAAATATCAGGGAAATGTCGAATAACCACAGCAAGGTACTGAATAATGTTAGTGGGTTTGTCGATTAGTATTTTAGTGGCAGGTTGACAACTGTATTACCATAAGTTGGTGAACTTCTATGCGATTGCCCACTTATAGTAAGCAGAAAACTTGCAGCCACAGGCATGTAACCTGCTTGTGATTATTCAGCTATAAAATTTTGTAATGGAAAAACTCACTGTCCCAGACTGACTGTCTAATAGCTACAGCAGTATATCTTGCTGTGGCAGAAAAATCACCTTCAGCAAAATCGTTTTTGCTGCTGTAGGATTTCAATGTGCTGCTTCTATTCGAAAATTTGTTACAGTAATAGAATTTCTTATTATGGTAGCAAGAAATATCTTAGCAAAAACTTTAATAACACGATTTTCCTCAGTGTAGTAGTAGAGAGGTGAATGAGGGTTACGCAGATGTTATAACTAATATTTCATTTTAAAATAATGCGTATGAGGCAATCAATTCTAGTTCTGGATCCTGTTTTAAATCGATATGACAACAGTACTCGGGAAATTGAACTTTGACGCATTATGAAAATATTATAGTCTAGATTCGTTTTAAAGATTGTTCAATCATTTTCGAGAATGGGGTACTGGATAATATGAAAACATTGCATCCCTTCACTGCATGTCAATGTAGAGTTAAATATGGCGTTAATTTCGCAGTGAGATTCGAATGTTCTGAGTGTGAATACATCAATGGAGGGCGCAGAAACCGATGAAATGAATGAAGTCCAATGTCATGTACAAGATAATAGGCAGAATTTGAGAAACATTTTATCAGAATTTGACGAACGTATTGATATTCCAGGTATATGGAGGATTAGAGTAAAATTTCGTCATTGAATTACTATTAAATGAAAACTGTTGATCACCTCCAATGTGAGTTTCTTTGATCGTATTGATATTTTCCCAAATGAAACACCCTGTGTTATTATTAGAGTTTATTCGACAGTTTTTCATTAGGGTCAACGATACTAGGTTCAAAAGGTATACGTTCGTTAAATGTAACATATAATATATTGAGTTATAGCCCATCATTTTCTCCATATTATACTTATGCTATATGTGCGAATGGAGGCTTGCTGGTTGACCGTCAGGAGAAGTTTCTCCATTACACTCCTTGAGCATCAATAAAATAATCGGATAAATTCACCTAATAATTCGACAAAATCCTATCAAAATGAATTAGACCTATTTTTATTATATCTTCCTTGAGTTCCATTATCAACTTGAAGTATTAGTTTGCCATATCAGATAGAACACACTGTAAAATTGACCATCTGTAATGATACCAATGAAAAATACTTCTGATATTATCTTATATTGATGAATGATTAGATCTTAATGACTCAAAATAGTGAAAATTATTCAGGGTAACGTTTTTTGTTGTTTAACAATAGAGAAAAAATGAGAATTTTCAACGTCCTCTAGCGTCAAAACTAGCCTATAGAAAAACTTATGCCTATTGAACTTTTTGTTTGAAATGACTTGGACTACAACATATCAAAAATTCAGTCGATTCGACAGAGGGCCACTTTCCCTATTAAAGCGTGCGGTGTCCTTTCATAAAAAATTTCAAAAATGTATGTTCCATATAACAACCCATTTTCTTAATCGCACCTATTTCGGAAAAAATCTTGCATAGTTTCGAAAAATGTACTACTATGATACTGATCAACTGATTGATGGTTTTTAATCGTTCTATATACCATTACATAACATTGGATGGTTAAGTATATTAAATTGTGGAGATATAACTTTGAGTGTTTCTGCATCGTAATTCTAGAATGTACTGGAAGGGCACTAATAAGAAGTTTTCGATAGTTCGAGAGTTGACGAAAACTCTAGAATGTTCTTGAAGCTCCCGAAAAATTTGGGAAATTCTTAGAAAATGCAGGACGAACGTACTGAAAATACTCAAGTGAAGTTGTTGAAATTTCGGCCACCAGGGAAGAGGCGTGGTGGTGGAACTTTCTGGAAATCTCAAGAATGTAAGACAGAACAGTCTAAAAAGTTAAAAGTTTTTGAAGCTCCAGGAAAGTTCTTGAAGCTCCAGGAAAGTTGCTATAAAATTAGTCCTCAAAGAAAACATATATAGGGCAAATGGGCGAAGTCTAGTCATGACTAGACGAATCTAGTCAATTCCTATATGAGACACATTTTTAATTAAATCCTTTCAATATACCCACCAAAAATTTAAACAAAACAAACGAAGGATCATGTTAATCGCGGAAGCGATCCTCATCATGTCTTGTTTTCTTTGGATTATCGCTCCTTCTTGACCTGTTGAATAATCCATAACCTACATACCCATTTCCGCTGCCCTAATACTTGTCAACATTTCCGACTAAAGACATTCCCACCCTCGTACGTTCTTCGCGAATTCTCGCCGCCAAGCCGATCGTGATCGATCCCGCATCCAGCATCCGCGCTGCAGTTGACTCCGGAGTCGGGATTCGGGAGTTTGGTTGGAGTTGAAACGTGGTACGGGAAACGGAACGCCTCGGAAAACCACGGAATGTATCATGAATTCGATTACTTTCGACACAGTCCCGTGCATTTTCATTCGAGGCTTTACAGAGTTACAGGTACAGTCAGAATTATCTTGTGGTCCTTGTGGAGTATCTGTTCTTCGCGGTTTTGGTGGATGGATGTTGGTTGTGTTGTTGAGTTTGAGGTTATGACACTGAGATGTTTGTTATTTTTTGTTGTATTAGCATTTCACTTGGGGAAAATTTGAACCGATATGAAGATGGAATATTACCTTATTGTTCGCACTTTTTCTATGGTACATTTTTCGAATCATATCAAAAAATACTGTGGTTTGTTTACGTGAAAAATTGTTCCTAAAGTTTCTATAAATAAATAGGTACTTTCAATCGATTCCTGGTAAAGATTATTTGTTGATTAAATGAATATCATTGTGCTGTTAGCATTTAATACCTGAACATTCATCTTGACCGATAAATATTAATAAAAAAAACTTACAATTATTTTTTCAACACAGTCTCTAACTAGCTCAAATCCGAAACATACTCTCCTCAAATGCTGGGTAATTAATTACAACAGCAGGTATAAATTATTACTAATGACCTAATAATATTTAATTTAATTTTCTAGATTATAATCAAAGAGTTTTAATGAGATGTTACTGAAGTAGTTAATTATTGAAGGATTATACAGATCTACCTGGTTATTGAGAACTAAATTATTATTATTACGTATGTATTTCTTGATTTCTATATGGAACCAAAACAATAACCAGAAAAACAAAACCTTAATTTCTCAATAGATTCATAAATATATCTAACAAATAAATAGAGTATAAGTTGTTAAAATAAAAAATACACTTAGTACCTTTACCTTTAGAAATGGGCGTACCACAGGGGTCAGTGCTGGGACCGGTTTTATTTCTTTTTGACATCGACAATATGTTTTCTATAACAAATTTCCATGGAAAATTAGTATCTCTCGCAGATGATACAGCTGTTATTTTCGAAGGGGAATCTTGGTCGGAAACATGAAAATACATCAGATAGTGAATATACTGGAGGTTATACCATAAATACATCTGTTGAAACTTTTCTAACTGCTCATATCTAAAACATTTTCTATCAAATATCTAGTTGTCATGGTCGATTATTATTTGCGCCGTAGCGAGCATGTTTGTTTTGTAATTAAAAGCCGAGAAAAGTAATATACAAAATTTATTTGCTTAGAAATATTTTGAACATAAAAAAAAATGTATGATAATAATGCCTTAGTCGGATCTACATTACCCTACTGTTTAGTTATATAGGGTGGTACTTTCAAAACATCTCTATACAATTCCCACGCGTACACTATCTGACTATGAGGGACAAGAAGTTCATGTTTTTATTGGATCGCAGGGTGATCCCATGTTTTTTTAATATTATTACGTATTTTTCCGATTTGATGTCTGAAAGTTTTTGTCCATTGTTTTTTAAGGGCTATTTTTACGGATTTTTCAGGTTTTTTTTCGCGAGCTTTGGCGATTTCTTCCGAAAAGGAGGGGGTAGTTGACTCCGGAGTCGGGAGTTTGTTGTTGAAATGCGGTACGGGAAACGGAACGCCTCGAATCGAGTCCTGTGAAGTTATTATGGAAGAATCAAACGAAAATGTCAATTATGTCAACCAAATATTGTTTTCTGACGAATTTACATTTTGTTTGAACGGGCACGTAAATCGACACAACTGTAGTAATTGGTCAGACCAAAATCCACATTGGATGGAGGAAGTGCACACTCAGCGATCACAAAAATTAAAGTGGCATTATTGGTGGGCAGGTCATAGAATCCTATTTTATAAATGGAAATTTGACCTCTGAACGAATTATATGTATTAGTAGTAGTAGTAATCATGGGGAGGCCGCTGCCGCAGCCAGGCAAGTAGGCCCCAATGGGCCCTTTTTGCCATCCCCTGCTCTCCACATAACTACATTGCCTCTTCTAGTCTTCCTTTCCGAACCTTTGTGACCTTCTAGTGAAGGTCAGTATCAAGGTCAGTTTCGACTTTTGTCTTTATTTTTGCTAGCCAACTTCTTTTAGCTACCATACACATCAGCGACCTTGTATATTATTATTCGATATTCAATTTTCTTGTGTATTTTCCCGGGCTGAATTGTCACGTAGGTTGCTATTGCTGTCTCCGTCGCGACGTTGGTTACTCTGGAATCTCGGAGTATTATAACCGAACCCACAAGTGTCGTTGACTTGCTTTAGTTGACTCCGTTTGTCTGTCATCCAAGGGTTGTGCATCCTTGCATTTGGATACAGCTTACTGACGATGATCAATAGTCTGAAACACGCGAATACGGTAGACAAGGTTATTTAACATTTTATAATATCCGATGAACTGGCCAAAGTAGATGGCCGATGAACTGGCCGTCGCCCTGTGAACGGGACGACGAGCTCTTTCTAAAAAAAATAGTTTTTTTTCTTTTTCTGGAAAGTAAAAGATAGTTAGTTATTATTCTGATTTGGTTGAATGTAATTTGTTGATAATAAGTTGTAATAAAGTGTATATAGTGGGTACGACGGTGTTTCACTTTTATAGGACTCCATTACTGCGATACTAGACCAAAACTTTGATTAAACTCGTGACAAAACATTTGGTAGCAGAGCGTGGTTTGTAGTCGTGATTTACATTTAAAATCGCGATTGAATTACTTTGTTACGGGTAGGATATTTGACCCTTCATATGACTGAACCTTTTGTTTAACTGGTTTTGGGACCTCTCTAGTGTCGCATTGCTGAGTAGTGAAGTTTGTGCTGGGGACTTTTTTTAGGGTTACACAGATGAACTGAGTTTTATTGTTGTGATCCACTAGCACAAAAAAAAGTGAAACAGAAATACCAGTGTGGAGGAGCGTTTTGAAGTCCATGGATGATATCAGGTACCACACACTTTACAACATAAGTAGACTCTTGTCAGGAAGAACTACTTACCGGATCTGAGGTAAAATCCAACCTTTTTTTTCTGCTTTTTTGCCGAAATTATCGTATTTTAATTTCGTGTTATCAATTTTGGGATCTGTGAATTGGAATTGTTAACCATGTCAGACATTGCAAAACAAGAAAGCCGCGGTAAATTGATTAGTAACTTTGCAGAAAATTCCGAAAGGAAAAAGCCTGAAAAAGTATCAATTCAGTATTTTCAGGCACGCCTTAGCTTATTAGAGCGATATTGGTCCGAATTCTATAATGCTCAGTCAAAATTGTTGGAGGATTCGAAAGCGGATTACTTCAAAAATAAAATCTTTGATGAAATAGAAAGCGATTACATAATGAATGTAGCTACCTTGCAGGAGAAAATTGATACCCTTCGGAATAATAGTACTGCTGCAGGTTCGCCCTCAAATACTCAAAGTGTTTCATCCAGCTCAAGTAACAGACGTCTTCCCGTGTTGGATGTTCCAAAATTTAGTGGAAAGCAACAAGATTGGGAGACATTTAAAGAGCTATTTTGTTCGATTATAAAGGATGACATGAAAATAACACCTGTTGAGAAGCTGCAACATCTTCTGAATTGTGTTGAAGGGCCTGCAGCTAGCAGTTTAAGGGCATAAAAGTAACCGGTACTAATTTTGTTGTCGCTTGGGATAAATTACTACGTAGATATGATAATCGAAGAATTCGTCTAGCTACGCATTTAGATAGCCTGATTAATTTGAAATATGTTCCGAAAAAATCTGCAACCGACATAAATAGCCTTTTGGATGTTGCTGATGAAGTTGAAAAGGGATTAACCGATTTAGGTTGCCCAGTAGTTCATTACGATATTTGGTTTGTTCATTTAATTACTAGCAAATTAGACAGTGGCACCCGTGAAGACTGGGAAATTTCTCAGGAAAAATGTAAAACTTTTTCTACTTATGCATCTTTGCGAAAATTTTTGGAATCGCGAGTGCGCTCTTTGGAACAATCTCAGTTCAACCATAGTGCTTTGCCTTGTTTAAAAGATCGTAAGAATTTTGCTCATGGCTCTAGCTCTCGATTCGATAATCATACAAATTCTACTAAAACTAAGACAGTATCGGTTCATATGGCTAAAAATTCAAAATTTGTTGGTACCAAAGCCATTGCTTGTAAATTTTGTTCGGGTTCTCATAAATTAAAAGATTGTGACTACTTCAAAAGGTCTACAGTCGCTGAGCGCATAGCTAAAATTACACAACTGCGTTTGTGTATGAACTGTTTAAATAAGGACCACCGAGCTTCTGAATGTCCATCGACATCTAGGTGTTTCATCTGCGACGAACGCCATCATGTTAAGCTTCATATTGATAAATCTGATAGCTATGGGGGTGAAGCTCCTACAGAGAATGTAGAAGTGGTTCAAAATAAATCTGTTTATTTTGGGTCGATGGGTACACCAATACTACTTGCTACAGCACAAATAAATGTTATGTCTTCCTCTGGTGATGCGATTTCTGTGCGTGCTCTGATAGATCCAGGGGCGGAGGCATCCTTTATTTCTGAGGGGTTGGCCAATTTACTCTGTTTACCGCGACAGGTAGCTCATGTTTCTGGATCGGGCGTTGGTGCCACAAAATCTGGAGTGGCCAGGATGAAAACATATGCCAGATTATCTTTGAAAATTCATTCTGAATTTACTCTATTGGTGCCGATGTTGATTATGGAAAAATTGACGATGGATATTCCTGGACGTACTTTAAGAACGTTTAACTGGTCGCACCTCTCAGGGTTGGCATTGGCTGATCCGCACTGCTGCAAACCATCTCGAATTGATTGTATCCTTGGAGCAGATGTTTATGCGGCGATATTGAAAGAGGGAGTGCTTAAAGGTCCTCCAAATGCCCCGGTTGCACAGGAAACACAGTTTGGATGGGTGCTGACAGGACTCACCGGGGAACCCGAATCTATACAGGGTAGGTCGGTGCAGTCTTTACATGTTTCCCTCAACCCTTCAATTTCTTCCCTCATTGCAAATTTTTGGGAAATTGAGCACATACCTTTCAAGCCTATCAAATCAGAAGAGGATGAATTTTGCGAAGCTCTTTATTGCACGACGACTTTCCGAACTCCGGAAGGACGTTACGTGGTAAGGTTACCGGTCAAAACAATTGCTTCGTTTCCGGATTCTAGAAATATCGCACTTTCCTGTTTGAACAGGTTAGAAAGAAGACTTATGAAACAACCCAATCTGAAAGAAAAATATTCCGAATTTCTGCAGGAATATGAAGATCTTGGGCATATGAGGTCGGTCTCTGCCGAAGATGATTCCAAGATCTACTACCTACCTCATCATTCTGTCCTTGGATCCAGTGGAAAATTGAGAGTTGTGTTCAATGCTTCACAAAAATGTGGCACAGGAATCTCCCTGAATGATACTCTCTATCCAGGGCCGAAGTTGCAGCAGGAGTTGGCTGCGGTGATTTGCCGGTGGAGGTTAGGGAAATTTGCCTTTGTGTGTGACACGGTAAAAATGTTTCGTCAGATTCTAGTAGCTGACGAAGATTTGAATCTTCAGAGAATTCTATGGCGGACGGAGGGTTCCAATGATCTTAAGGAGTTTCAATTGTTGACTGTTACCTATGGGACGACTCCAGCTCCCTATCTAGCCATTCGAACACTTCTTCAGCTAGCAGAAGATGAAAAGGACAAATATCCAGATGCCTCTGAAATTCTGAGAACTCAGACATATGTAGATGATATTTTGGTTAGTAGTGACTCTTTAGAAGAATCACTTTCTCGACGTGATCACTTGATATCACTCCTAGCATGTGCTGGGATATCTCTGAGTAAGTGGTCAGCTAGCTGTTCTGAGCTACTTACCGGGCTGTCAGCCGAGTCTGTGAATACTCAGTCCCTCGAGCTGGATTCTCCGGTATCGACACTTGGTCTGCTCTGGTATCCAAGCTCTGATTGTTTTACTTTCAAAGTGTCTCTACCAAAACTCCCTAGCACGGTAACCAAGAGATCGGTACTTTCCGAAATAGCCAAATTGTTTGATCCATTAGGATGGTTAGGCCCTGTAATAATACAGGGGAAGATTTTGCTCCAAGATTTATGGCTAAGCGGCGTTGACTGGGACACAACGATGCCGGATGACCTCAAAACCAGATGGCTTTCAATTCGAGATGATCTACTCTCAATATCAAAAATTCACATACCGAGATGGCTCGGTGTAACTTCCGATTCTATATGGGAAATCCATGGGTTTTGCGATAGTTCTAGCCGAGCATATGCAGCTTCGGTCTACGTGAAGGCTGTTGGTGCTTCACCGTTTCTTTTGATGGCAAAGACCAAGGTCGCTCCTCTGAAAACCCTAAGCATCCCTCGATTGGAATTGTGCGGCGCTCTCTTATTAGCAACCTTGATGCACTACCTGATACCGGAAATGCCAATTTCTCCTTCTAGACTACAGTGTTGGACCGATTCTACGGTAGTCCTGGCCTGGTTAAACAAACATCCATCAAATTGGACCACATTTGTTGCTAACAGAGTTAGTAAAATTATGGAGTTGTTACCCAACTGTTCTTGGAATTATGTGTCCACTCTCGAGAATCCTGCGGATTGCGCATCTCGAGGCATGTCATCTCAAAACTTGAAAAACTTCTATTTGTGGTGGCATGGACCAGTTTGGCTTGCCGATTCAGCGTCCCAGTACCCGGAGGGCAGTGAAACTGTGTTCAAAACGGATTTAGAAGTAAAAATGCAGTCTGCAGCTTATTCTATCCAAACCAAAAATGACAATTCAGTCTTGCAATTTCTGCAACGTTTTTCGTCGTTGCCGAAATTAACGGCTGTCTTAGCCTATCTCCTGGCCGAAGAAATAACGAATGCTAGACTTCGCTTATGGCGTCTTGTTCAGATCAGTCATTTTTCTGATGAAATTCGTTTGATTTAGAAGAAGTTACCTCTTTCTAAACATAGTTCTCTTTCACGACTCAACCCATTCTTTGACGATAATCATGTTCTCAGACTTGGTGGTCGACTTCAGTACGCTCATCTACCATTCGATGAAAAACACCCCATCATTTTGCCAAGAGATAGTCACATCTCTAGACTTTTAGTAGAAGATGTGCATCGTATCACCTTACATGGTGGACCTCAATTGATGCAGTCACATTTGAGTCGATCATTCTGGATCTTAAGCGTCCGGCGTCTCCTGCAATCTGTATATCGACGTTGCGTTAAGTGTACACGATTTGGTTCAAACGCATTGTCTCAGCAGATGGCACCTCTGCCGACCTTCCGCCTTGAACGTCAGCGGCCATTTGCATTAACAGGCCTCGACTATGCAGGACCATTTCCGGTGAGAGCCCACAAAGGGCGAGGTCACATCTCTTCAAAGGGTTATGTGGCAATTTTTATTTATATGGTGACACGAGCGATCCATTTGGAAGTTGTTTCCGATTTAACGACGGCAGCATTTTTGGTAGCCAACCGACGTTTCACTTCCCGTCGAGGCAATTGCACTACAATTTATAGCGATAATGCCACTAACTTTCGTGGAGCGGCTACAGAGCTCAACGAGCTGTTTACAGCTACTGCTAGCTTCAGCAAAGAGTTAGCCATGTCTTTAGCAAGAGAAGGCACCAGTTGGTCCTTTATCCCTCCTCGTGCTCCTCACTTTGGAGGACTATGGGAAAGAGCAGTGAGGAGTTTTAAGTACCACCTGAAGCGGGTAATTGGTGATGCGAAACTCACCTTCGAGGAATTCAGCACCTTGGTAGCCCAAATTGAGGCATGCCTGAATTCCAGACCTCTCTGTCCACTGAGCAATGACGCAGAAGATGTGACACCTTTGACTCCAGGACACTTCCTTATAGGAACTTCTCTTAAAGCTCCGCCGGAGCCATTTGACGAAACTGATTTGTCTCGAAATTATTCGTCACGATGGAAACATATTCTAGTCATGCGCAATCATTTCTGGATGCGATGGCGAAAAGAAGTGTTGCAGCAATTGCATCAACGAAATAAATGGTTAAAACCTTCTGATACAATCCAAAAAGGAGACCTAGTTTTAATCAAGGACGAACAACAGCCTCCCACCCGATGGCCGATTGGCCGTATTACCAAACTCTATCGTGGTTGCGACGGATTAGCTAGGGTGGCTGATGTTCGCACTTCCACTTCACATTTTCGGAGACCTATTGTGAAGCTCATCAAGCTGATAGATGATTCGAATGCAGTATCCGCCTATTCATGCCAATATTCATTTGGTTAACCGACTCCTTCATGGCGGGCGGCAAGGCATGCCGGGTAAATAGCATGGCGGTCAACCGCCTATGAAAACTTACCTAATGGAACTTCCATAGAAGAAAAGAAGATTTGAAGCTTGTATATACTGTAAATAGTAGTTTTAAGGTTTGATTTTCATTTGGTGAATAGGGTTTTAAATACATTTCCCGTTTTTGTTCTTTTTTTTTTTGTTATCTGCCAAAGATTTAGAGCTTAGTAGATGTGCATTGATATATATTTTGATACTTAGTATTTTTTGTATTGCTAGGGATCTCTAGATCTGTATAATTGTAAATAGTTCAGTTAGATTAGGTTCTGTCGTCGACCTTTGGACAGACGAGGCGGGCGGTATGTTCAGACTTGGTTATTTAACATTTTATAATATCCGATGAACTGGCCAAAGTTGATGGCCGATGAACTGGCCGTCGCCCTGTGAACGGGACGGACGAGCTCTTTCTAAATACAATAGTTTTTTTTTCTTTTTCTGGAAAGGAGAGAGTAAAAGATAGTTAGTTATTATTCTGATTTGGTTGAATGTAATTTGTTGATAATAAGTTGTAATAAAGTGTATATAGTGGGTACGACGGTGTTTCACTTTTATAGGACTCCATTACTGCGATACTAGACCAAAACTTTGATAAAACTCGTGACAAAACACGGTAGCTGTTGCATCTTAGGAAAACCCGTTATCACATTTTTCAGATATGGTAGATAACAATGCTCTCCATACATGAATTTCACCAGATATTGATTGCCAAGGGGCGTTTTCCTTCTATCTAAAATATGTTCACACTTCTCCTCTTCATGTCAGGTATACTTCGATTATTCTCAGGGTGTGAATCAGTTGTTACGTTTTCCTTCCTGTGTCTTCAAGAATGAAGTGAATTTGCCTCAAAATCAATCATATCTGCATCAACATCTCACTGAATGAAATTTGTAGTTTTAATTTTCAATGGTGTGAAACTATCCAATGAAATAAATTCCTAACACTGCTGTAGAATACTTTAAAATTAGGACTCCCATAATATTCATCTCCTTCCATAATGGAAAGTACGTTGTCAAATTTGTTTCAAGCTGGTGAGTGTTTTCACCGGAAAAGTGCTAATTGATATTGACGACGGGATGTAAATTAGTTACTTACCTCTCTTGGCGAACAGTAGTACAGAACCAGCGAATCAACAACGTTCGTACATGAAAAATCACAGTGATTTCGATTTTTATTCTAAAAACCTCCAGCATGATCCACAAATATCGTGATAGGGTAGTGTCTTCAAATTATACCTAAGCACTTCTATAAAATACAAAAAAGGGTTGGTCATCGCAAATGTCAAAGATTTTCAAGACATTTGGAGTTGAATGAGTGCGTGTTGGGTATAGAGACTCCTTGATTATTTTGTTGTTAATAATCAACAATGAGTCTCCATATTACGCCACGCGCTTATTCAACCTCGTGCATACGTTCGAATGTTACCGCAGAAGAAATATTGCCATCATTTCCACCCTTGCTGTGTGAAATTGCTTCTGAAGATCCTGCTTTCCAATTCTCCGATCTCCCTGATAAGCTTGGGAAAGCGAAATAGATTTTCATCAACAAAAATGTATTGGAG
Organism: Chrysolina haemoptera; assembly: GCA_958298965.1. Taxonomy (NCBI): domain Eukaryota; kingdom Metazoa; phylum Arthropoda; class Insecta; order Coleoptera; family Chrysomelidae; genus Chrysolina; species Chrysolina haemoptera. The sequence continues at coordinate 37,235,412 of OY282585.1, read as the reverse complement.
ATCATATGAGAGTGAAGCGATCCTTGCTTCAATAAAATGACATTCTCCCTATGTCAATTATTTATTTAAATTTTCAATGAAAAGTAAGTAGAGATAATTAAAAGAATGAACTATCTAAAGGATTTTTTCTTTTCAGTTAGAGTCTTTCCACAATATCTATCAGATGTAGTTCAATGTCCAGCGTGGCTTCAGCCGGAAAAGTAGTTGTTTTCTGTTAGGTATTACAAAAAATCACGTTTTTCAATTTTAATGGAGAATGTTCCCGTTTTCAACATGAATAGCTCACATGAAGTTTTCTTGAACGATATAAAATAGCGACTAAAATTTGTCTTTTAGCCGCAGATGATTCCACAATTGATTTTATGTTGTCAAACAAAAATCAAAGTGCAATACCCATGATAGGTTTATGTGAAAAAACAACTTTCAAAGTGTTACCGCAGAAGGAATATTTCCATCATTTGCGTTATTGCTGTGTGAAATGGCTTCTGAAGAGCCTGCTTTCCAATTCTTCCGTTTTCTCTGATGAGCTTAAAAAAGCGAAATATATTTTCGCCGACAAAAATTTCTTCAATGAAATGAACGATTTCTGTGAGTTATATTTTTGAATAACATTCTCCCTATCTCAATTATTTATTTGAATTTTCAATGAAAACTAGAAATAATTTAAAAAATCAACTAGTTTTTCAGTTCGAGTTTTTTCACAATATTTTTCAGATGTAGTTCAATGTCCAGCGTGGCTTGTGCCGGGGAAGTAGTTGTTTTCTGTAAGATATTACAAAAAATCACATTTTAAATTTTAACGGAGACTGTTCCCCTTTTCAGCACCGAGGAGTTTATATAAATGATAATAGTTTAAAAAACTAAAGAAAACGCTTTATTTCCAACATGGACTAAAAAGTAAAAATTAATTGACAATGCAATAACTCAAATGTAGAAAAAGCGTAGGTGCTTTCTCTATATCCTCTATATTCTCATATTTTTTATATTTTTTTACAATATTGAGCGTTCAAGAGCTCAAGAGAACTTTGTCAAGCCCCCACGGTTTTTATAGATTTGAGTAATTATATTGTCAATTATTTTTTACTTTTCAGTTCATGTTGGAAGTAAACCGTGTTTTTCAGTTTTTTAAACTAATATTTTTTTATGACTAAAAGATCGAGATCTCCGACCGCCAAAACATTCAAAACATACTAATTTTGAATCGAATCTGATCATAATCACAAAACTCGTCCACCATCTTGGGCCGCCATCTTGATCTCTAGAATTTTGACAAAAAAATCATAATCTCTGACACCGAAAACCCTCACACACTAATTTTGAATCAAATCGTACCATAATGACAAATCTCGTCCGCCATTTTGGAGCCGCCATTTTGAATTTATGAATTTTTATAAAAAATTCATAATCTATGACTCCGAAAACCTTCACAAACCAATTTTGGATCGAATCGGACCATCATCACAAATCTCGCCCGCCATCTTGGTGCTGCCCTTTTGTTTTTTCAAATCATTCGGATCTCTGGAAGTGGGTGAAAATCACGGTCAACGATTCCGTTACAAAACATACATACATACATACACACATATACAAGTGAAGCTAATATCAGCGCGTTGAAAACAAGTGCCTTTTTGGACACCAGTATCAGCTTTTGAAATTGTTCGAGTGATTTCTGCAACATATTATTATAAGGTTTTGTTCCCTTTTTAAGGGGTTTTTCACCTAAACCTCATATAAACAATGCGGAGGGCTAACTCTTATTGCGGAGGCAAAGGTCGTGGTACGTTTGTTGGTGAATTAACCCAAAGATATTCTTAGAAATCCAATTTATGGCAGTGAGAATAAAATAGCTAATTGAAAGTTGTTATTTGGACGCCATCTACAGGAATTCTGATATAGTATTTCATTCTCAAAGCCAGTCTCTGTAGAAAGTCTTTATCACACTAAAAGAGAAAACACTCCAGACATACAAGTAAAACAATTATTAAAAAATAGTATTTAATCAAATAAATGTTAAGCCAAATTCAGGGCTTGACGATCTTGAGACAATCAATAAAAGATGATGAGAGTAATCAGGTTGAAGGGAAGAAATTTGGTTCTTTTGACTATTGTATGTTATTCAAATGGTCACACCAACTTACTTGGAATATTGGGTTAAATGCATTTAAACCTTACATATTTCCTTGACCAATCATCAGTTATAAGAAAGAATCAACCAAACTCTTCTCCTGTTAATATTTCAAGCTCTTCGGGCTCCTTGATTCAAATAGTAACAGCAGCTCTGGAACACTCCTGAATTCCCCACCTGGTTCTGGACACCTGATCGAGTGTGTAATTCAGCCAGTCAGCTATCATAGGTAGTTATAGTTATTATTCCATATTGTGGTAATTTGCAAATCGGCCACTAACATCGCCGCTCATTCAATGGCGAGAAATAAGCTTTTAACTAAGCTTTTTGAAATTAAATTTAAATCATGTTTAAATTTAAATCTGGTCTTGAAATTTAATTAAATCTTGAAATTTAATTAAATCTTGAAATTTAAAATCGTCTTGAAATTTAATTTGGTCGAACTACACACATAAAAAAAAGAGAAATTGTTGTAAAACATGTCCATGACGCCATTTGAAAAATCATGAAAATTCATTGGAAATAAAATTATTTTAAAAGCATTAAAAACGACAAAAATATTTATTCCAATGAATTCCACTTTGAATTTTAAATAGATAGTTACCTCTTTATAAATGTTATTAATACACACTGATTGGATGATTTTCAAAATAAAAATTTAAATCATCAGCGAGTTCTTCAAGTGAGACCAAACGCAGAAATGGACGAAATGGAGGAAATGGAAGATAACGGAAATTCAAAATTTAATCCCCTCCTCAATTTCTACAAACAGTGTTACCAATTGTCACACTATCAAAGAACAGCTTACTAACTGTTGGCTCATTTTAAGATCACAGAACTCATAGATAGAATGAAACCAACATCTTGCCTACGCATGAAAGCTTCAATTTACTATCGCTCTCTGCATTTGGACGGAACACGGAACTCACACTTTGTCGGAACTGGCTAATTGATATAATTTTGAATCCAAATAAAAACGAGAAGAAGAAGAACTAACTATCTTTAAAATGTTGAGAAGAATAAGACTTCAATTCAAATAATTCAAACGCGACTGACAGTTGAGCATACCTAAAGTTGTTTTTACATTTTTTTACTGATTTTATTAAATAATTTATCATTCAGACTTGGTGGAGCATTCAGCAGCGTTCTTCGAGCTGTAAAATAAAGATTAATCAACAGAAACATTGTAAGTCATATTCTGAAACCTATAAACTCAGTTGGTGCCTCGTTCACACTGCCATGATTCACGGTAAAAATAATGGAATTGAACGTTTGTAGAAATACAACCGTTATATTATATAATCTTGTTTATAGAGAAACTATTTCAGCGTACACTCGATAGGGACCATATGAAAGTGTGATTGTACTAAATATTAAGAGTACAGTAGTTTATTCACGTTGAGATAAGCATGACGTCATGTTTGATAATTTTGTATATCCGACATTACAACGTTTAAATTCTCACTTATAGTCTCCCTAATGCTTGAATTATTTCCAGCAATTAATTCAAGCACGCGGGGGATTCGGTAAGAAAATTTCACACCAATGTATATTAAATTAATGGTTAATTCAACTGACTTGTAGATTATTCTGAGAGAAAACAAGTTGTAACATCAGTGGGCCATGAATGGTTTTTGTTGATATAATGACAGTTACGCGTTGGTATTAGTGGCGGTGTTTGTATGTGAGAAATGAAAATTCATTTTGCGACATTTTCAACCTAAAATTACATTGCACATCACGCAGAACTAAAATAGTTTTGACTGGTCCATGCGGACTGTCTATTGGGAAGTGATGTGGAAAGGAATTCTTGCAAATTTCAGCCGAGTATTCACGAAAAGATAAGTTGAATAAAATCGAATATTAAGTTCATGTAGTCAAGCATAGGTAGATTTGATTGATATCAAAATATTTTCAGACACATTCGAAATATTTAGTGAATATATAATTATGAAATATTATCTCCTTTCATATGAAAAATAACATTCCATTTGTACATAAAAGCAAAATGTTAACTATCACATGTCAAATATTTGACAGAAAAATTTCCACTTATTAATTTCGCCCAGGGTACCCAGGAGGATAAAAATTTCCGGAAATGTTTTGGGTTGCCATGGCAACTTAATAAAAACCAATCTTTTGATTGGCTGAAAAAGTGAGGTGTGAAATTTTCAATATAATTCGGTCATGTCGGATATACAAAATGAACAAACATGACATCCTGCTCATCTTAACGCGAATAACCTATACATTTTAGTGATATTGGGATGTATGACACGTTATCGACATTGGGATCGTCAAGTTCCTGGACGTCCACTGGATCGTAGTGCATGAGGTTGCTGCAGGTCCCCCTATAATTTGCCCACATCTTCGTGCAAAACAGTTCGTTTTTTTTTGCAACGGCAGTTCTTCATGCACGACTTTGCGGTACCTGCACGTCCCAAGGTGTAGGAGGTTTTCTAGGAAGGTATAGGGGTCAGTGATTGAAATGGGTTGTAGGCCGTTAACAGTGTTCATCCAAGTCCTAAGTGTTTTCGTGAAGGTAACTTCCTCAAACATTTTGTATCTTAGTTTCTGGGAGAGTTCAAGGCTTTCAAAAACATTTCTTCAGCTATCAGCTCTCAGAGTTAAAATTGTTAAAATTGTTTTTTCCATCAACCAGCTGTCGTACCCCTGTACAAAATTTTTAGGGATCTATGTATACATAAAACTAACTTGGAACAATCACATAGATAAAACAGTAGCAACATTGAGTTCTTACAGTCTGTACTTTCATATGGTATTGTATTCTGGGGACAAGCTCGTAATCGGGACAATTCTTTAGTGCCCAAAAAAAGTTTTACTTTTCATATTGAAATTATGTAGTCTAGATCAACATCATGTAAAAATAATTTCGTCAACCTGGGCTTATTGACACTACCATGCTTATATATTTATTCAGTTATTATGTATACAGGGTGTCCCAAAACTCATCGTCATGCCTTGAAGGGCTGATAGTCCAGCTCAGGACTGACTAGAATATCACAATATGACCTTTGTAAAATATTGATAGTTTTGAACATATTGGCTCTTTTATGGATTTCGTGAAAATCGAAACCTTTGATCGGTATTTCGAGTGCCGCAAGGTACAAAACTTCATAGTTTAAGATTTCAATTTTTGTTATGCAACCTCTAATAATCGTTTACAATCCAAAATAAAAATATTGGTGCAATACCTTTGGAGAGAATAGACATGTTTGCTCGATTCACGAGTTTAGCTTACTTGGACACTTCATACTGTAAACAAAATCACCACGAGAACCTGGCAAATTATTTTAAAAAATTGCTCATTCGGTTTTGTTTTTGACATGATACAACATTCACTATCTTCCACTTGAGGAAAAAATTATTCCTAGTTTCTTGCAAAAGGAGCTCATTGTGAAATTATTTCAATAATTAGGAATTCGAATGAAAACACTTGATAAATTGAGTGATAGGTATTTATTGACAACTGAACAAAAATTGGAGAATGTGTTCAAATTGCCCGCCACCAAGTCGCATGCAAGCGAAGTCATATTGTATACAGTACGAAGAGTCTAAGTGAGCTAATAACATGAATTAACTCGTGAATCCTACAAATACTTTTTTTTTTCTCCGCATGTATGGCAGCATTCATTTTATTTTAGACTGTAATCAATAGAAGGGTTATTCAGGGTTGCGTATAACAAAATTATTATTATTATTATTATAACATAATTAGAATATGAAACTATGAAGTTTTGTACCTGCGGCACTCGAAATACTGATCAAAGGTTTCGATTTTCACGAAATTCATAAATTTGCTAATACCTCCAAAACTATCAATATTTTACTAAGGTCATATTAAGATATTCTGCATGGTCAGTTATGAGCTCGACTATCAGCTTTCCAAAGGATGAGTTTTGGACACCCTGTATAAAAAATTAAAATTAACCGTTCGTAGCTAGGAAGGATCACTCGTAATAAGAAGAAAATTGAATTGAATTGAATTATTTTAAAGTGTTGATATGTAACAAAATTTTTATATTTGTAATATGTTCACAGATCTCTCTTTTAAAAGTTGACCTTTGCATTATCTGAATATTAATTGTATTCATTACAATTTACAACCAAGTTTTATTATCATTCTCTAGTCTATAAGCTCTTAGATAATATACTGTACTGACCATCAATATTTTGACGATTCCCATAATGTACTGTACCTGTAGGTATTGTAACATTTAGAGAAAAATGAACTATCTATCTATCTACAACCGGCAGCCCTCAAAAGTAGAAACTTGTGCGAGCTAAGAATTAACGAGGTCTTACCTTTCAACGTGCGATTCCTAGCACGATCCGAGGAGAATATATTTCGAAAGGAGGTCGTCTGTAACTCACCCATCCAAACCATAACCTCGCCCTGCGTTGCTTGGCTTCAGATATCGAAGACCCGCGCTCTACCGTTCGAGCTATCCACTCGGTCTTTGAATACTCTGAGGTGGTCTCTTATGTTAGGGTTATTGTTGAGGTCTTCAGGGTTCTTGTTTTCCTTACAGGAACAAAGCAGACACGGCGCCATCTATTAGATGCCTAGATAACATTCAGCACTCCAAGAAATATATAGAACTACATAGCATCCAACTACTTCGATTTTTAGCTACCGTTTTACTGTGCTAAGTGTACTTGGCATAATTTTATGGAGCGAACGGGCATTTTTTCTTTACCCTCGATGCTGCTCGGAAATTTGGCGGAGTTTTGTTTAATTCAGAAATTCCGCAAGCTTGAGCGAACACAACTTTTAATGAGGATAATTTAAGGACTGATGATCCTCTGTGGAAATGAATAAAAATAATCCTTTGTGAGGTGCAATCTGGAATTTACCCCAATATTTAATTCGGGAGGCGTTTTGACCGTTGAACGTGTTGTCCTTATTATCTAGGCAACTTTCAATACACTCTGCGAGAACACATCGAAAGTACAAAAATTAACTTGTACAGGATTGTCAAAAAATCAAACTCAAACATAGGAAGCCATGGATAGTCAAGGAATAAAAACTTCCTCAAAACATTGACGCTCACTACATCGCATACGAGAGTTTATAATTAATCCTTTTTTTCATTCTTACGATCTTAGCAAAAAAATTACAGAAATATCATAAATTTAGCAAAAGAAAATTTACTAAGAGAACAGAATCAATTATTCAAACAATAACATTTTACAGAATTTTATAGAATGGTGTGCAGCTAATAAAGCCACATTCAATTTCAATAAAACGCACACTTTGACCTTCAAAGGTGGCCAGCGAGACATTATTGTAAATGACCATACCATCGAATCCAAACAATGCAGCAAATTCTTGGGAATACAAATTGACACTAAATTGAATTGGGAAGATCATGTTGTGAGCTAGGAACAGTGGCAGCTAGACCCGTGTACTTTTCACTGGTAGAATCTCACCTTGTATATGGTATACCTTTTTGGGGAGCATGTAGTCGATATCATTTCAACATGATATTTGTTCTGCAGAAGAGAGCTCTCAGATATCTCTGCAGAGCAAACTACAGACAATCATGTAAACCCCTTTTTGTGAAAAATAAAATATTGACTCTTCCAGCTCTTTTTATTTTTAAAACAGTCTGCATCATTTTTAAATATAAAAGTTCATTCCCTACTAGAGTTCATGTTTATAACACAAGTCAGGACAATAATACTGCCAATTTCAACATCAACACTTGTTAAGAATCCTTTTATATATAATGGTATAAAAATGTTCAACCACTTGCCAGAACCAATTAAAAGTACTGAAGCCTATTATAGATTCAGGAGGGCAACAAAAAAATACTTTTAGAACAGCCATTTTATTCTGTTGACGAGTTTTTATCTTCTTCTCTCTGAAATATATTTTTCTTGTTTATTTTTTTTAAATATAGATTTATATGTACATATGTATGTGTTAAGCGAATGCGTGTCTTGATTATGTTTTATTTATGTATGTTCTCTTGACAGCTCTGCTACAAAAATATATATTTTTGAACAAATTGTACGAGGTATAAATGTTTCAATTATGTTTTTATTTATTTTCTTTTGACATGCTTTGTTACAAAAATTTGTATTTTTAAACAATAAAGCTATTTTTGACTTGACTTTGACTTGACATGAAAGATACTTCCGAGAGGAATATTAAAAAAAAATGTATTGACATACCAATTAGTTCAGGTGAGCTGAATGAGTTCTACTATTCCATAGCACAAATATTGCACCATTTGATCCTTTGAATAATAATTTAAAAAATAACACAATTAAAGGACAGTTTTATATTATACAGGGTGTTTCCGAAATTGGAGCAATTAAAAAAAGGGTTGTTGTATGGAATATAATGTATCAATTAATGGAAAGAATTTTAATTTTTTAAGAATTCAAAAATTTTTATGAAATTTTAAATCGCTTTCAGTTATCTTTGTTTGGCAGGCGCTGGTTCGATTCTCCAGGCCACAGCGTGTCTGGCCGCTGGCAGTGTTTCAGCCCAATTTGCGCAGGCTGTAGACCTTTTATCAGAAATTACAAAAAAATCTTTTATTTTAAATTTTAAAATTCAATGTCTCCCAAAATATTTTTTTTCGACAAAAAAGCATTCCTTCATTTAGTTTTGTTTTGCCATCTTCTACTTCATTTATTACTCCAATTTTGGAAACATACTGTATAGCGTACCCGGCAGACGTTGTCCTACCCCATCATCGTGTTTATTGATGTGTATTTTTTTTATCCGCCGACTTACCCTTCCAATATATTTTTGTTATTGTCGGACTCATTTTATAGCGAAATGGCGGGCAGAAGCTAGTTGTCCTATAAAATATCCTTGAATTTGCAATAAAAATATTGAGGGTCAGTAGTGAAAGAAGGCCGGTTTGGGTTAGTAATGAGAGGGTAATGAGAGGGGTAATGAGAGGGGTAATGAGAGGGGCTTACCCCCACCCTTACCCCCACCCTTACCCCCACCCTTTACCCCCACCCTTACCCCCACCCTTACCCCCACCCTTACCCCCACCCTTACCCCCACCCTTTACCCCCACCCTTACCCCCATCCTTTACCCCCACCCTTACCCCCACATTTACCCCCACCCGTACCCCCACCCGTACCCCCACCCGTACCCCCACCCTTACCCCCACCCGTACCCCCACCCTTACCCCCACCATTAACCTCGGTGACCTTGACCTTTGACCTTACCCCCACCATTACCCCCACTATCACCCCCACCCTTACACTATGACGTCATCGGCGACCTTGACCTCGGTGACCTTGACCTTTGACCCTTACCCCCACCCTCTCTCCCACCACAGCGACTACAATTTACTCTCCGCCCTCTATCGGAGCGCATGGTGGGGACTTTGCATCTGTGTTGGGGGTGGCTCACTATCTACTATATAAGAAGTTGGTATGGTGATATGAAATCAGAAGTTGTATACCTAGTTCGAGCAGTCAGCAAGAGTAGTGACGTTAGTTATTCAGTGCCTACACAGACAGACAGGGAGAGCGAGAGAGATCAGTGAGTGTGTTTTGTATTGAAAATTATTTATATTTTCCTTATATATTTTCATTATCATGTCAGTTCCAAAGGTGGATTTACAAAAAATCAATTCTATAATTAAACAAGAGATGGAAGTGTTAGAGCTAAAAGTAATATCATCTTTGCCACTGAATGAAGCTTACCCAATTAAGACTATGTCAGTTTGTTCTACTCGGTTTGGTAAATCCATTTTATTGATATTACGTGATGTAAGCAATGATACATTATTCAAAACATGGCTGCCGAAACGTGTTTCAGAGCAATTTACCGATGATGATGTAGCATGCATCAATTCATCAGGTGGTAAATATACAGTAGCATATTTGGGTCAGAGTCCACAAAGCTTTGCCGGCATAAAAACGAGATCGTTGGTCAAATTTGATCTCACTGAATAATAGTAATATATAATTTCTACTTGTCATAGGCTAATTCTGATTCTTTATATATTATAGGTGATAATTTTAAGGAAGATATAAAAACTTTTCATACAGACACACTTTTCGGTGGAGAGAACATCATCAAAAGTCTAATGTGAGTACTACGGATTACTTTTTATGGCATACTTATTTCAATATTTTTTTTTTATCATAGCTTTATTCCTGAAATATGTGGATGCAATATGCGAGTCAACACTGGACCGAAGCCGTAGACATCTCTACAGCTGTTGAAAGGTTAACTTCTGAGTTGGATGCTTTGGGTGAGGACGCTCTCCACGCCACCAATTATGACCTGAGCGTGTGCTATGATGAAGAAAGGATCCAGCACTGTATGCGTGATTATGAGAACTACAAGAAGGGTGTGGATCTTTGTGAAAAATATACAGATGGTTCTTTCGATCTACATCAACTCTGCCATGCAATGATTGAATGTGAGCTGAAAAGATTCCTCCACCGCCTCCTACCATACCTACCTGAAGACATCATCCAAAAGTACCAACTGGATGACGATGATAGTGGAATCGAAGAAGGAGAAAACTATGATGATGAAGAAGAAGTTATATTAGACTGTTTGTACATACCTAAGACTATTTGAATTCTAAGCTAGTGATATTTAAATAAAAAAACATAAAATTCATACATATTTTATTTACCTATTCCTCTTTTACATTAATAAAGAAAAAAAAAATTAATGCAATATAATAAAGAATGTGAGTGTCTTCATCAATATCTGCTGTGAACTGAACCATCCAATGCATTATATGTCAAAAATGTATCATGCAGAATGAGTGCATATACTTTGGTGTTGGCTGGGAAGTTGACTTTCCTAGTTTCAAACTCGAGCTTAATATCAATAGTTGATGATTTTGTGGCATTCGGCTGATGTGAACAATCGATGATGAATAGTGGATTTTGTCGAAATTGCCCAATGTCCATGAGAGGTTCACTCATATCTTTATCATAATAACTTCGTTGAAAGTTCTCATAGGCATAATAAGCTGAAGTATCGAGTTTTTTATCGAAATCCAAATTCCAACGTTCATATGGGTATACTTCAGAGTTCAAGTACACACGAATGTTATTGATATCAGCAGTTGTGAATTTGGTGATGTCCTTTGTCCTGTCTTCAGAAGTGGTAGTACTTTGGAATCCAATGATGATATAACGAGGTGTTTCAAGGGCGTTGGTTGTCTTGATAGCCCATATGTCTGAAGATGTGCCACGTAGTGATGGAAGTTCATAGAGATCCCACATGCGATAAGCCAACTTGATTTTAGCGTCCAGACCACTTTTGTTGATTCTATTCAAAAGTTTGAGCTTGTGCTTATCTCCTGGCACTATGTGTCTTATTCTCCACTCAATTTTATTGATTTCCAAATCAGCATCAACCTCACCAATGTATGAGTTCTTGAAGGATCGAGCGATTATTAAAATCATTTCTTGTTTGGCATTCAAGATACTTTTGTTGTAATCTTCAGCGAAACCCATCAAATATTTTAGTGGTAATTTACCACTGAATACATGACTGGTTGTATCCAAGATATCCTGTTTAGTTTCCGAAAGTCCCCAACCAGTTGTTGATAATGTGTTAGCATGTGATTGTCCAAATGAAATCATATTCTTCATTGTAGATGTTATCCCCGGCTTCCTGACGACAGCAACTTGTTCACCACCCATTTCGTAGCGAATTTCATCAAAAAGGAAAGCGATTGCATTGTTCGAGAGATAACATGATTTCGTTTCATCTTTAGGTGTGAATTTACCCTCTATATAAACGAAACTCTCAGCAATGTCGAGTATAACGTCTTGATTATTGATTGTAATTCGAATTTCATCTGAATTCCTAAATAATGGTGATCCATAAGGTTTGTATGTGTGCTCATGTAAACTTGTGAGGGAATGATCGAGCATCGGCTCATCGAATATATTCAACTTTTCACTATTTGTTTCGAGCACCATTGTTCCTTATTTTCAATCCAATTGATATTAAAAATTTTAGATCTCTTACTGAGAGAGCAGCGTGGTGTGGTAACTGTTTAGCGTACACTTTTGGAATGAGTCTTTTTTTAGTCGAACCTTCCTTTTTAGCTGTTTGTGAAATGGTTTCAAATCCTCGTCGATTCTGTCTATTATAACAAAAACCCATAATAGTTATTAGATTTTTTTCAATTCCAGAATTATAACAATCTCTTCTGCACTTCCAAAATCAATGAGATTATTATTGTGATCCAAAATACGCACTGTGATGTTGTGAATCAACTGACGACCTTCTGGACTGATGGGCATATATATAATCTTGTGTGGTTCTTTGGTGAGATTGAATCCAGGCTCCACATCGATATCAAATGAAAAAATAATGTGGGATTCTTCATTATTTATGTATGAACCAGATATAATGTTGCAATCTAAGCGGATGAGTCTCACAGTTGTTATGTTTATCGGATGTGAGGATTCATGTATCTGATTCGGTTGAAATCTATCAAAATTGAAACCCATCATCTTTGCAATGGAATTCGGATGAGTTAGATCAATTTCATATTTTGATCGCATCTCACATTTGAAAGTATTGTTATTGGCATGTAGGTAGAATATATCATCTGCATTGGTATCGTTTTGATTTTTTCCATGAAACAATCTAAACATGATATGTTTCTGAATAACTGCATTGATTTCATCTATTTCATAGGCACCACATGGAATTTCAATTGTGTATTTCTGAAGTATTGCTGAATTAACATCACTGATTCTGAAACTGATCACATTGTTTTTTTCAGTTATATTATTGATTGTGTTGCATCCATAGAATCCTAAAAGTCCCAACCCATAACGACTATTTCTATCCAATTCAACGGGTGGGAAAAAGTCTGCACTCATGACACTCGTCCCGACAGCTTGTAGTTCGAACTTTCGTGACATGACTGATGTATTTTACGAATTCCACTTCAATTTATTGTTGTCTACAACACAACATGTGAGTTAACCTACGTTTTTTCGGAGACGTTTCATCGAAATCCACTTCATTTTTATTGGCACCAATATTCATATCATTTATATTGCAATAACAACAGAATATTTTTCTCGGTGCAGGACCATCATTCACATCAGAATCGGACATATTATCACCTCCATTGTTGTCAGTGTGTGGTGTGTGCTCAGTACAATATCTGTATTTTATTATGTCTGGATCATCTTGGAGATGTTTGGGTAACTTTTTCCAAATCCAAGCAATCTCATGAGCTGCACACGCTAGTATCACTTCTTTAGGCAAATTTGAGAGCATCACTTGATCCATTTTCATCAAAGTGTGATATTTAGAATACATCTTGAGAGAATATCCCATCCTTTTAATAGCCTCTCGATCCATTTGTGGTGTGGTGACATCCATTTTATGATTGGGAGAGAAATTTCAAGCACAAGTGACCGCATAAAACTGTATTGAACTTCTGCTGGCGGTGATAGTTATACAGAATTTTGACATTCGATCCCTTTTGAAAGTATTGAACCAATTCCATTGGTGGGGGTAAATCACCAAAACTATCAAAATATGTTATTTCTCTGCCACATTTTCTGTATGCCACCCAATGTGTTCCTGGACCACTCGATTCATCTAAATTTACAATGGCAGTTTCGCGATGGCGTGGGCCTGAAGATGGTAATCTATCACGCATAAAAATGTCGCGAAAATATGGAATTTCCATTTTCTCTGCATAATACTTGAGATCGAGGTCGGTGAGAGGTCTTCGAGGAAGGGAATCAACTAGTTTTTTGAATTGTATGGTTTCAAGTAGAGTCCAAGTCCTTTACGGTATGGTTTAAGGTATATACCACTACCACTTTTACCCAATGCAACACTTTCCATTTTCTTATTATGACGATTCGCTTCCATCAAAGCAACTCTGCTTGCTTTTGCTGAATTAACTGCTCTCGTGATGCCTGCAACAGCACCCGCTAAACTTCCTAGGGCAGACAAACCAGCAAAAATCGGAATCAGTGGTAAAATTCCTCCTATTTTTGGAATCGGAATTATGCGAGGAGTGCGGATTCTTTTCTTTCCACCTGCAGCTTTGAGGTATTTACGTGCCGCTTGCAGTGCCACTGTAGTAGCTTTTTTCCTATTATTCATTACGAATTCATCACCTCCAGCGTTTCGTAATACATTTCGCACTTTATGAACCACACCAGCACCAAATGCAACTTTTCTTATTTTATTTTTTGTTTTCTTGGGATAATTTTTCCTTTTCTTCTTGCTAGCATCCATAGTACATCCCATACCGAAACGGCTCTTCGTTTTCATAACGTTGGTTACTAGTAGAGCGGCTGCTCTTTCTCCAATTCCAGCGTCCTTTGATTTAACCCTATCCCAAGCTGCGTATTCGAGTTCTTTGTCTGCCTTATGTCTCGATGTGAGATCAGATGGATATTTTGAATATTGGATATCGTGACGTTTACAAGCAATATCCAATTTATTAATTCCGGGATCCTTACGAGCTAAACGTTTTTCCAATTTTGTACCTGGTCCACAATATTGATAACCTCCAGGTAAATGTAACTCGAATGGTAGTTTGTTTATTAATGAATTAACAAATCCACGACCTTTCTTTCTCCTTTCACTAATACTAGTACGTCTGTATCGTTCAGTGGTAGCCATTTAAATGAAATGTTCATCACATGTTATTGCTTACATAGTCTCCAACCACGGTACGATGCGCATTGTGAAGCAGAAAGAAAAGTTTGCTGTAGATAATCTAGATGAAAAATTCGGTTGTGGATTGAATGGGCAAAAAGTGTTGCGGCATGGTCCACTACTTCCATCATCTGTTCGAGGACTCATTATCGGACCCTCAAATTGTGGGAAGACGAATGCCATGATTTCTCTTTTAACACATCCACAAGGACTGCGATTCACAAATGTTTATCTATATTCGAAATCACTCAATCAACCCAAATATCAATTCCTACGAAATGTATTGGTGCCCATAAAGGGGTTGGGATTTTATACGTTCAGTAATAATGCAGAAATAGTGGAACCGTCCGATGCCAAACCAAATTCTGTTTTCATTTTCGATGATGTAATATGTGAAAAACAGGACATTATAAGATCGTATTTCTGTATGGGACGTCATAAAGATGTTGACTGTTTTTATCTTGCACAGACATATTCACGTGTACCCAAGCAGTTAGTGCGAGATAATACTAACTTTATTGTAATATTCAAACAAGATGAGACAAATCTTCACCATATTTATTCCGATCACGTGTCACCCGATGTAACATTCAAGCATTTCCAATTGATGTGTGTTAAATGTTGGGAGGATCAATATGGATTTCTGGTCATTGATAAGGATAGAAAAATGCATGAAGGTAGATATCGCATGGGGTTCGATAGTTTTATATATCCATGACGATACAATACGCATTCAATCGATCTTTGAATTGCATAGAGGTTACTTCAGTGTATTCTTTCTTGTGAAGGAAAATGAAGACAAAAAATGATATAGTAATTGAAGATAAAAACAATGAATTGAATTTGAAACGACAACTAGTTGAGACAACAGAAGCTGTACGGCAGAAATTTAACTCTATCAAGAGTGGACTTATTGAAAATCGAATGGCTCTTGAAAAATTCTATGATCCCATAATGAAGCCATTAAAAGTTATATCTTCAGCTGCTGCTACCATGAAACCAGCATCACCACCACAACCACAGCCAACGTTTTCGATGAAGCAAGTGAATTCTCAGTCTACTCCAATAAAAGTTAGGAGTACTTCAGTGGGAAATAATTCATCATTCGGTAGTGAATTATCATCTGTTGACAGTGAGACAGATACCATCAAAGAATTCGGAAAAGATGAAATGTCCATATTGGATAATTTTGAAGACAATATTGGAGGAGGAAATGTTTTGAAAAGACATTTGGAAAATGTCAAAACAAAGAATGTAGCTTATGATAGAATATTTGGCATACGATTGGATCCTACTACACAAAAACTGAAAATGGGGAGTTACAATGTGCGTTTTAGTGATGGAAATATTTCATTTTGGAATAACAATAAAACCAAAACACATGAATTCCCAAGTAGTCCAGAGTTATATAGCATGATTTTTTTGAAAAACCCACCCGAAGTCGATGATGATGACGAAGTTCGTCATACATATGGTAAAATATTGAGGCTAACGAATGCACCATACAAACAACATCAACTGCGGAATGGTTACAAACATACAAAATCTAAAAAATTCCGTGAAGTTATCAAACCTGTACTAAACTTATCACATTATCAGACGACCAGAAGTAGGACAAAAAAAGGCGAAGGGTTCCATCGAATGAAAATACAGAAAATGTATGATCCCAAACCTGCTAATTATGTCTACTGGAATTCACCCAAGGAGTTAGTCGCTCGTTTACGGCTATTGATATCTTCAAAGTCAGCTGGACATACCGGACATGACAATGAAATAATTTCGATAATTGAAGAATTACGAGAAGAGGGTATAATATATTGATATAGTTACCACAGATTTCATCAGTTCGTCTTCATTATTTGATGTTGTAATACTATCGGAAGATACGATGAATAATGAAATTGGTGATGTGAAACGACAAGTTGTCAATGAACTACATAAGCCAGCAAGACGTAATTTTCCCAGAAGAATGACCACAATCAAAGGTTTTGCAGATTTATGGCAAATTGATCTCGCAGAATTACAACCATATGCTAAAAGTAACAAAGGATATCGTTATATTGTTGTCGTGATTGATTGCTACTCCAAATACCTATGGACAGTGCCAGTTAAAAATAAAACAGGTGCAGCTGTAACTGATGCAATGGCAATTGTATTGAAAGAAGCCAAATATTCTCCGAAACATCTACAAAGCGACCAAGGGAAAGAATTTTTCAATAGTAGTTTCTCATCGCTTATGCAGAAATATAAAATCAACCATTATTCCACATTTAGTACAATGAAGGCGGCCATAGCAGAAAGAGTAATTCGGACAATAAAGACGTGGCTTTACAGAGAATTTTCAGCGATGGGACATCACAAATGGTTAGATATTCTGCCTATATTAACAAAGAAATATAACAACAAAATACATCGTTCAATAGGTATGAAACCAATCGATGTGAAGTCTACTACAAAAATAAAATTCAAAGGCCTCAAAGGAATGAAGAGAATGAGTGCACATAACATCCTCAAGAAACAAAAGACACCTAAGTTTCGAATTAGTGACATTGTACGTATAAGCAAGTACAAGAATATTTTCGAGAAAGGTTACACTGCCAATTTTACAACAGAACTATTTAAAATTGTTGAAATTAACCAAACACATCCCATAACTTATATGATTGAAGACATGGATGGGAGCCCGATTAAAGGATGTTTTTATGAATCAGAACTATTGAAAACCCACAATCCTGATGTATATCTAGTTGAAAAAGTATTGAGAAGAAAAGGAAATAAACTATATGTGAAGTGGTTAGGCTTTCCCAGTGAACACAATTCATGGATAGACAAAAGTGCTATGGTTTAATATTTCAATTCAATTATATTACCTATCATTTTCACTTTGTTGTATAATCAATAAACTGTAGAAAATATATTCTCGTTTTTTTTTATTTCATACACGATTAAATTGTTTTTTACCACTCATTGCCCATATAGATGATGTCATACATAACCGCATCATTTTACCAATTTGAAGGTGTACCTTTCAACGGTACACCTTTGAGTTAAATCTGACCATTTACAACGAAATTTTGGATAATGTATCCTCATGCATTTTTTGCATTTTCATATCCCATGGCTCTTGCAGTTTCCGTTCCCACAAAGTTCCAAAGTTTCCAGGATGTAAAAACACATAAGTGGAAAACGAAAAAGTCACTGCCCTCAATTGAAAAAGATTGCATGATTAGACTCTACTATACTTCACACAGCTCACTAACATATGACTTGAATACAACTTCCATAAACCTGATTCATTGATCATCACCGTATCTTTCTGCCAAAGGTATAGACAAATCGTCGATACCTTGAAATTCATCCCAATTGCATTTGAATTTTGGATTTGTAATTTTTTTACCTAATGCTGCACTTGGACACAAGGCAGGGTGTATATGTTTCATCTACACCTTTGAATTGGTCGTGTACAACTCGACGAGACACAAGGGTAAGGTGTAGATGTTTCATCAACACCATTGAAAATTTTTCGATAAATAAAACACTTCATATAAGTTTTTTCACCGAATTTTTCTACTGTGAATTCTTCTTTCTGTTTGATGATGATGATGATGTGACAAACCAATGAGCCAAACCCCGACACTCATTCTTGAATATTGAAATATGATCAGCGAACTTCAAATGGTTATATAGAAAATGATTTCCCAAAATTTCCATTATAAAAGTAACTTTGTGTGAAGAAAGATGTCCAAAGCTATTGATAAATTCGGTCGTAGACGAAAATGGGGTGGTGTTAAAGTTCGAGTTCTTCAAGGTTCCCAAGGTCCTCAAGGTATAGGATTCAAGCTTTCACCTGATGACCAATATGATATGCAAGGTAAAAGACTGAAAAATGCTGGTGAACCGATAGATGAGAGTGATTGTGTAACTCAATTATATCTCAATGAACAAATCAAGGAGACGAAGGCACTTGTCCTTAAAGCCTTGCAGGCTGCCATACATGCTACAATGGCTACGATTGTACCTGAAGCCCGTCAAGCATTCAATGAAAAAGTAGAGGAGGTGACTGATGATCTAGATCGCAAATACAATAATCTAAAAAGTGATGTGGATATCAAAGTATGGGATGCTACAGCTACAATGACACGAAAAATAACAGAGTTGACAACTGAACTCGATCACAAATGCAATAATCTGAAAAAGGATTTGGATGTCAATGCATTGAATGTCAAATCTGCAATGATGCTAAAATATAATGATTTGGAAAGGAGGTTAGCCGAATTGGAGAATAAACATCCTGATGTTTGGCTCACACATAGACCAAGACTCTGGGCTCCAGGTAGTGATCCAGACCCCGCAGTTTAAAAAATGAAATTTGTATTATTATGGAAATATAACAAATAAAATGTTCCAAATTAATGTTCAAGTTTTTCATTTCATACTCACCAAACATATTGTGGAAATATTACAAATGAAATGTTCCAAATTAATGTTCAAGTTTTTCATTTCATACTCACCAAACATATAATGGAATATGGTAGGGAGCTATCAAACTACATATTCGAGCAGAGCTTCAATTTCTAGTAGAAATTGAATGCCATACCTTCAAATTGGTAAAAGGGAACAGTTATGATGCATATTCAAGCAGACATGGAGAAATTCAAGAGTCGACCATACTTTATGATATGACATCATCTATATGGAGGGATCAGTGATGAAAACAGTTTAATCGACAGAATTTTTTTGTAATATACCCACCTCACTTATATAATAATAGAAATAAAGCAAACAATTTAAAAAAATGTTTATTTTAATGAAATATAGTATTACACACCAATGAAACACAATATGAATAGTCTTCACCTGAACCAACAAAAAAACTAATATAAAAAAACAATATTTGAGTAATATATAATTTTTGACTAGGGTAAATATGAATTTTCCAGTTGTTTTTTGATGGGGAGAAAAGATTTGTGTAATTTGAATGATATTATTCAGCTATTTCAGCATCCAGTAGTGTAATAAGATAATCAAGTCTACTCTCAGGATCCATATTGAATTCATCAAACAAAGATTCAACCATCATATTACATATATGAATATTTTCATTGGGATCATTTTGATAAAACTCAATGTCACTATGACCCCAAGGAAGGGTTTGGGTTGTATTAGGAATAATGAATCGTTTATCGTCAGCAAATGATAGTGCTACCTTATTTTTCATTTCGGTATACACGTCATGTGAGATGCTTCTGAACGAATTCATCTTCCTGAATATTTTTCCTCCATTTTCAACTATTTTTTTGTAATCATCGCAAGTCAATTGGTTCTTTATCACAGATCTTTTCACACCCTTGGCCCTTTTTACCTCGCTTTCAACAGATTGTACATGGTATGCTTTGGCACCTGTACCATAAAAACTTATTATAGGATCGTTGGGGAACTCATCTTTGAAATTACCCAAGACTGAAGGTGTTACAGGTATATTGAATTTGTTATCCACACCATAATTGGAGGTATCAAATCTGCATATATTGCTATTGATAAAGTTATAGAAATTTGGAGTTTGTACCTTCAGAATAAGTGAATCTGTGTCAGTGTAAAGAAGAGAGGCGTTTTGACCAAATTCTCTTTTTATAACCCCATAAAAAAAATCGTACATTAAAGTCTTGGATAATTCCAAAACACTGAATCCCAAATACAATGGTTTATTGTAATGCACTCTTACTTTACTTAGTTGGATGGCAACAAAATTTTCAGAAAAAATTGTACAATCTTTAAAGTTTGATTTAGCTATTAGAGCACCCGCCCCCAATTTCCTGTGAATATTTTCCCAATGTGTGACAAGCCTCACATCTATCCTATTGTCCACGTTTTCCATCGTTTTACCATAAACCGAATTGACCATTAATTTATAAAAGTCTTTCTCAGACTTATTGGTTGAGCTATTACGCATTTGCGTATTGAGATCGATGTAAGATTTCATCCAACATGACTGTTTGAATCTCAGCACTCTATGTGTATGCACTACCATCAAACCATTGTTGATTGCCTGTTTCAAGTTTTTATAGTGCACTATGTACTTCTGTTTATTACGCAAGTTTGGTATCAATTTCGGAATTTTACACTTAGAATTTGGTGGGATCATCCTTTCTACCAGAAATGGGAGATCAGCATGGTGATCATGCAACTCTTGTGGGTAATGAATATCGACATCAAGGACGTACCCATATGAATCATTATCGGCCACACCCATTATATCTAAATTTAAGATTTCTTCTGGGGTTAACCATTTGAAATCATGGGTAGGTAATGGCTGTGACATACTGTGACCGTAAAGATTAGTGGCGTCTAAATATGAAATAAAAGATGATGGCTCGTTGGGATTAAAATCGGGTAAAAACTTATTATTGGCTATATGTTTCCTCTCACTACATTGGCTTATGCCCCCGCGTATCCCCTTTTTGAAAAAATTAATCATATCAATATCGGTAAGAAGTTCCAACTCGATATCTGTATATTTCAGCATTGCATCCCAAGATAGGCCGGGTGCACTAAAGTACTGAGCTGGATCCAATTTATATGTATTCAAACATATCCTTCTGAAATTCTCAAATACATCAGACAGCAACAGTACGTCAGATTTTAAATATAAGTCAGAATATTCCCCCAAGCTCTTACACTCGAATAAATTCCAAACATGTTTAGCTCTCAAGTAGTCTTTGTCGGATATATGTTCTTCATTTAAGTTGTCATAAAATTGATTTTTAGTTGGTAAAGTGCAAACATTCAATTTATCGATATTGTCAACAAAACTGTAGGGAAACACACCTTTCTTTCTCATTACATTGAATTTATCCAAATCGGGAAAATGTTTGGACATTTCTAAACATTGTTCATCGATTAAATTTGCCCCTAACTTCTCCAATGAACTGGACATAAACTTAAAACTATCAATGAATCTCATTTTTAAATAATGCTTCTTGGTTTCTCCTTTTTGATTTTGATAGCTATGTGTATATACAGATTTAGTGAAAGAAATATACTTTTCCCTATTTTGGGCTATTACCTCAACTTTGTCTTCTTTCCCATATAATTCTTTTATGAACATGTGACAATCGTAGCCACTCATATTATGGCATATAATTGGGATAAAATTGGGAATTTTGAAATTCAAGTTACATACAGAGTGTGCTGCTGGGAATCTTTTTTTCCCAGTAAGGTGGCAATGATCTCGAACTTTAACATCCCCGTCTGTGAAAGATTTTTCGCATATACCACATATGGTGGCATTATTATATTCTTCTTCCTCTTGTGGGGTTTGTTTATGCATCGGTTTCACGAAGCGTAAATGTTGATGATAAATATTTTTCAAATCATCTTCGAGTCGCATTGTGAATACCTTTGCAGCATCTACGCCTCTATATGTAACAAATTTCGATAATTCATCGTTGAAAGAACATTTAATTAGATATGCAAAAGAGTAGGGCTCATGTTGGAAAGTTTTATTCGTGTATGAAAATTCTGGATTGGGTTCACTAGTTTGAATGGGATTCAAAACAGATTCAAAATCTGCATATACTACAAAGGGTACTTTCATTTCCCTTTCGAAATTTTCAAATACAAGTTTATTACCAGCTACTATCTTTCCGTATTTATTGATTTTCAAATCAATTTGTGGTGTTGTTGTGTAAACATGATTACAATCATACAACTGATGGCGCAATAGTAATCGCTCTTTTGAAAAGTATACCAAACAACCATCACAAAAATATTTTTGCTTTTCGTTGGATGAGATTTGACTACTCACCAAACGTGAAAGATTTTTTATCCAACAATAGTGGCTATTTCCCAAATCATCTGTGATAAGCAATAAATTGACATGCCTTGTGAGTTTTCTCTGGGAGTATCGTAATGGACCCACAACTTCCCACTTGACTTTATTGTCTTCGAATTTTGATTCTAAACCGTAAACATTGACAGAAATATCGTTCAAATGCTCAAACAATTTGATATCCCTTAATTTCACTGGAAAATTCATACCTGTCACATTCAAAACGGTGCTGTAGTGGGGGTATGAAGACACCAACGATGTATTATCATTAGCAGGAAACAAAGCTGTTGTTATGGCCCACGCAAAGCAGTTTTGATCATAATTCTTCACATTGACAACTGCCATCTTCCTCTCAATAAATCGTGGTAGCTTGATGTATGAAGATCCTCCAAAGGGGGTATACTTGTTTATGTTCATCTCCAGAAACAGAATTTTTTCACAACTCCATCCTGAAAAGATTAAATTGTTAGACCTATTATTTTCTGAAAAAATTTCTCCACAAACCTGAGTCACGTCCCTCAAATTCCGATGCTTGAGCAATAATACTGTCTCGGAAGGTGTCGAATAATCCATCTAAGTCAGTAGATAAATCCGCTATACGATTTTTCGAATTGAATGACTTGATATCCATTACTTCCTGGGTTTGGATGATGTAGCTACCAAATGCCTCCATGTTGACCTTGACAGAGTAGTGCAATTTGATGTTGTTCTTCAATAAATCGACTACTTTACGTCTGATTTCACTAAAAAATGGAGCATACTCGCTATAAACATTTTCGGCAAAGACCCTGTAGCTGGCAGTCCGACATTTGAATGCACTTTTGATAAGCTGTACTCCATCGCTCAAGTCGACACATGTATTCGTTCTGTGTTTGAGTGTCCTCTTGTGCGACTTGATTTGGGAATGCGGAATCACCACATTACAAGTATCACATGTATAAGGTGGTAATACAGAAGTTTCTATCCGTTTTTTTGAAGAACCAATCTGACCCATATCTCCGTGAGGTGGTAATACAGGAGTTTCCACAGGTAAAGGAGCAATCTGACGCACGTGATTGCTTTGAACCCACCCACTACTAGTGGAAGCTTCATTGCCCAATTTAACGCGTTTTGACGCTGCCATCTCTCTTTGTTTAGAGTAAAGATCTCCAAATAAAGATTCATTATACAATCGTTTTGCTGACGTTGATGAACAACTGTCTCGTTGATGCCGAAGTCGATTGTCACTTCTTGTAAAAGATTTACCACAAACACAAGGGAACATGTTTACAAAAGGAACTAGCTGCTCATATGATAAAAATGTGATGGAATAGCTCCTCACTTGCCTTTTATATACTCGCTAAGAGGTGGGGGTATTGGTGAGGGGTAGGTCAAAGGTCAAGGTCACCGAGGTCAATGGTGGGGGTAAGGGTGGGGGTGAAGGGTGGGGGTAAAGGATGGGGGTGAAGGGTGGGGTAAAGGGTGGGGGTAAAGGGTGGTGGTAAGGGTGGGGGTGGGGGTGAAGGGTGGGGGTATGGGTGGGGGTGAAGGGTGGGGGTGAAGGGTGGGGGTAGGGGTGGGGGTAAAGGGTGGGGGTAAGGGTGGGGGTAAGGGTGGGGGTAAAGGGTGGGGGTAAGGGTGGGGGTAAGAGTGGGGGTAAGGGTGGGGGTAAAGGATGGGGGTAAGGGTGGGGGTAAAGGGTGGGGGTAAGGGTGGGGGTAAGGGTGGGGGTAAAGGGTGGGGGTAAGGGTGGGGGTAAGGGTGGGGGTAATGGGTGGGGGTAAGGGTGGGGGTAAGAGTGGGGGTAAAGGGTGGGGGTAAGGGTGGGGGTAAGAGTGGGGGTAAGGGTGGGGGTAAAGGATGGGGGTAAGGGTGGGGGTAAAGGGTGGGGGTAAGGGTGGGGGTAAGGGTGGGGGTAAAGGGTGGGGGTAAGGGTGGGGGTAAGAGTGGGGGTAAGGGTGGGGGTAAAGGATGGGGGTAAGGGTGGGGGTAAAGGGTGGGGGTAAGGGTGGGGGTAAGGGTGGGGGTAAAGGGTGGGGGTAAGGGTGGGGGTAAGGGTGGGGGTAATGGGTGGGGGTAAGGGTGGGGGTAAGAGTGGGGGTAAAGGGTGGGGGTAAGGGTGGGGGTAAGAGTGGGGGTAAGGGTGGGGGTAAAGGATGGGGGTAAGGGTGGGGGTAAAGGGTGGGGGTAAGGGTGGGGGTAAGGGTGGGGGTAAAGGGTGGGGGTAAGGGTGGGGGTAAGAGTGGGGGTAAAGGGTGGGGGTAAGGGTGGGGGTAAGCCCCTCTCATTACCCTCTCATTACCCCTCTCATTACCCTCTCATTACTAACCCAAACCGGCCTTCTTTCACTACTAGGGTCACTTATCGGGATGAAAACTATTCTCTATCTCAAGTTGGACCAAGCAATCGGTTGAGTGGCTTTGGAGATTGGAGGATTTTTAAAGATAGCAGCAAAACCCGGCGTGGTCCTGGTAAAATATAGAACCTTTCAGAGACTTTGTCTTGTACTATCCAGAAGCTTGCCGAACATCGAAGAGATTTATTTCTTGGGTATAATTTAGAAATTACCAAAAAGTAAACGGCACCTCCCTAGTGGCCGAACTTTCGAGAACTTTACTTAGGTGTCTTTTCAGCACGTTCTAAAACTATCCGAGTACCTGTTTTGGTTCATTCCCTCAGATATCGATTTTTTTGAACTTTCGAGGAGCTTTGAAAACATTCCAGATTATCTTTCTCCAGGATCATAGAAGAGTTTGCCAATGCTGAAATCAAATTTGGCCGTTACTTGATGGAAATCTATAGTTATGATACTAAGGTAAAACAAGCGAATGGATTACATTTGTAAAAGATACTGTGTATCGAAACAAGTCGCAAAGACAATAAATTTTGTGGAAATTTTAATCGTGTTTTACCTTAGTAACAGAAGAAATATTTTACAACTGTCACTTATTTGTAATAGGAGATGATAGGGCGATTGAGAGTCGCGAACTCAAACCCGAGCGGCAGCGAATAGAGCATGATTTTTATTCCTTTTTTTAAAAATACTTTTCAATGAAAAGCTTTTGGGTGTATTTTTTATATGATTATTTTTTATGCATCTTTTTTATAGTAAATAATTAGTTTGGGTTAACCCAGGGTAAGCTATTACTTATGAATTTTTGGTTGCTCTTCAGATCTTTTAATTAAAATTTTGATCGTGGAGAAAGTATAGTATGCTCGCCTTCCGACTCAGAACTTTCCATTCGCATCGAATTTTCATTCTAACCTTTTTACCGAAAATACTATTCTTATATGATATACATTTTCTGAAAGTTTTACCACCCCTCTCCTCCCAGGTGGCCTTTCAAGAACTCACTTTGGTGTTTTCAATACGTTCTACAGGCTTCCGGAGCTTCTGTTATGGTTCATCTGAAATTTTCTCTAATTTTCTAGAATATTACTTGAGAAGAGTTCCACGCCATCTCCCTGATGCTCGAACTTCACTGTAGTGTCTTTACAGAACTTTACACAGTGACCAAAATTTCATTAAGATCGGTTAAGCAGTTTCGGAGTTCGACATAGGCAAACATTGTGACATGGAATTTTCATAGGGTATATTTTAAATGAGCACCAAAATAATTATTGTGCTACATTACGTGCCAAGTTTTATACTCTTGTCTCTAAAATAATATTTGGCCACCAAAAGTAATAAACGAGCACCAAAAGCCTCAACCAGAAATAGAATTTATGAGCACCTGAAATGTTAAAAACTTGGCATAAATATTAAAGTCGTACCAATGTAATACATAAACATTCAAAACCAAAAGGGGAACATTCTCCATGAAAATTGAAAAATGAAAAATGTTATTTATTTGTAATATCTAACAGAAAACAACTACTTCCCCGGCACAAGCCACGCTGGACATTGAACTACATCTGATAGATATTGTGAAAAGACTCTAACTGAATGTCCTATTCATATTTTAGAACTGATATCAAAATGCGCGCATTTTCGCCTCGTAAGTTAGGTTAGCTTGGTCAGGTTGGGTATGTGTGTCAAGCGCGAGCGGAAAACTTATTCGCGCATTTTCGACTCGCAAGCTAAGTTTATTTTGGTGCTCAAATATTTAGTGTTCAAGTGAGAATTGTGGTGTCAACAAAATTAGTTGTTGCTAATATATATATATATATATATATATATATTTTAACCAATTTTAACCAAGGAAGTTAACTCTACTAAAAGACTTTTCATGGAAATGGCTTTCATCTCTCAATCAGATAACTGCTTAAATAAAAAAACAGATCTCAATCATTTAAGTGAAATGTATTCATATTTATTACTCATTGATAAAAAACCGACAGAACAACTGTCAAATAATGTTTCTAATTAATCTTTAAATAATTCTTTTAACAATTCAATAAGAAATATGCTCGCCCTTCTGAGTGGTACAATTGGCTGGTTTACTCACAAGCAGAGGCCAAATCGTGGACTCTACCTGTCAAACTTCAATTTTCATAATTTTCTTCTTTTAAGTACATGAAACATATGTCATTTGTCTGTTTCCTAACCAAGATGATATACACGTGCTTGAGTATGTCCACACGTGGAAATTATCCATATAAATTTTAAAAAATGTATATTAATTGACTAATTATTTTAATTATTGACCTTTTAATGTTATTTTATCATCAACTTCATGTTTCCCTTTCGATAATTGTTGTATTACTTTCATCACATCTTTTTGCAATCAACCTCAAAGACACAGTAAGTATAGCTGTTACTGGGTTTCACTCCATTTTAGTATATATTCACTTATTAATTGTAGCTTCCCTGAAGATGACAGTAACCACTGTTGAAATATTGGAAATATAGTGTTAAAAGAGTACACGTTTTGCTTGCTGCTTACCCAAATAATCTTTCCAAACTGCATCCTAACTAGTCAGCAAAGACTACCGTTCTACTATATATATATATATATATATATATATATATATATATATATATATATATAAATAAATTTCTAAACTCAATACTTTGGACTCAAAAGTAAATAATTTGGTAAATACATTTTGGTGCTTAAATATGATTTTTGGTGACACAATATTTATATTACTTTGGTGCTCGGTTAAACACGACCCTCGTACTCGTAATTTATTAATCTGCCTGTTTTTGTTTTTTTTTCGAAAATATAAAGTTATCGATAAAGTTTGAAGGTAGTGCATGGTACGAGGTCTTTTGATTAGGAATCAAAGTAGAAACCCATTTGAGCTTGTGTCTTCTATTGATATTGTAATTGTCCGCGTGTTAATTCCGTTTCTGGGTCTGATCATGCATGACTGAACTGAAACAATTCCTCTTCAGATAGGGAACTATTATCCCAAATTCTCCTATATCAATACCGATTGAGGAAAATAAACACCAATCGCTCATTTCTAATGACTATACGCCTCCAGGCCAAACACTGATCAAATTTGTCGAATAACGTACGATGAGTGATACAAAGAGAGGAGAGAGAAAGAGTTCTCGATAAAATAATTGAATTCAGGCCCTGCGGCCTTCAAACCTAGAAAACGAAGGAAAATTTGCAGAGATGATATTATCGGCCACTTGGGGAGATAGAACGATAAAATTGAAGAAGTAAAACTTCAATATAGGAAAACTCAATACTCAGTTTTCTCGTGATCGAATGGGAATCGAAAGTTATTTTCTGCTAGTTCTAGAAGTTATTGTCATTGCATTTTATTTTATAGGTTTAGGAAGATATTCATACGATTAGATTTTTGATAAGGGTAGACTGTTTGAGTTTATTCTGTTTTTCTGTCAGGACATGCATTGTTAGTTATGATGGTATCTGTGTGGTTTTTGCCTACAGATATGAACTGAATATTTTATTTAAATCTTAACAATTTACAATAAACTTCGACAATTTGATTACTCATCTCGACTTGATTGCTACAGTTCACTGAATTCTATTTTCTGACCTAACTGGTACATTTTTGAAATCTTCCTGATTCAAAACTCCAATTTCTCAAATTGTACCATAATGGCAATCTAACGTTATTCGAAACTACCTATCATCATTGAGATATCTGACTTTTCTTCAAGTGTATGGAGTTTCACGCCTCAAGCTTCCACCTTGGCTAGGTTAATTACCTTTTTTTGACTGAAAAATTCCTTACAGGGTAAACTAGGTTGGGAAGGGTAGAAAAGGGCATAAATAATGCAGGGATAAAAGTTCAACATCTCAATGCAAGTCGAGGAAGGGTGGGGAATGAAAAGGGGTGAAATCAGTTTTTCACGATTTGCAGCGTAAATACATGTTTTATCAAAAAAAGGTTGAATATAAACGTTATAGATAATTGAAAAATCTACAACTTTGATGAATACAAATTTTCCACATAACCTCAAAACTGCCGAGTAAAATGTGTAAAACCGAAAATTTCCCTTTTATTTTCTCTTTTTCTTCGAAATTATTTTCCGATAACAGATTGTAGTATTTTTTATGCCAAGCAAGTAGATATTTTATTTTCATCGAAAAGTTCAGTAGTTTTTGAGAAACTAATGATTTTCGCGAAAAATTTGTTTTATTCAAGTCCCTGAAAAAGCTTTTTTCTTCAATCATTTTCAACTTTTATATTAAAGACAAAAAATATACTACTTCAATGAAAAAATGTTGTGTAAATGAATGAAAAATCGAAATTTGCTCATATCAACTTTCTCACTATACTTACAAATTTCTTATTATTTTTCGAAATATGGCTCAGAAATTCAGAACATACTGATAATAATATTATTAATGAATTTTCAAGGTCCATTGAAAACTTTCCTTCCAGTTAATTGAAAAGAAGTCATGATTCAATAAAACAAAATGCAGAATAACTTAATAATTCAGTGAATCAAATCACTTTGATAATCCTTTAGGACTCACCAAGTTATAGGACAACTCAAATGGAACTGTCTTAGCATTTTGTAAATACATAAAATGATACTAGAAGTAGAATTAAATCAAGTCTCTGCTGGAGGTTGTCTGATCAACGCCTACTAAAATTCGTAAAATTTTTTTTTGGCCAATAAATACATTTGGAACCAGTAAGGAGCTTCCCCAAAGGCAAACGCCTTATCTGATTATTGATTCTAAATGTGCCTAGTAATAGTTTACTAACTGTTCAGTAGTTAATATTGCCTTGAGATTTCGTATCAGATACGAAAACTTAGCTTTGATATCAGTTTACAATAATGATTTTTCCACTTCCACTCCAGACTATTATCTAATGTGAGTCCTGAAAATTTACATTGATCGGTTAGAGAAAGTGTGTTTTTATTCTCATTAATTTTTATTTCAACGCTGAAACAGATTATTTGTCTGCGAGTTTGTCTGTGATGAAACCAGATTGAAAACGTGTCATGAGAGTTGAAATTAAGTGAGTTAGCGTCACACCACGAAACCAAATGAATTGACACTATGTCACATATTTCTCTTCTTTGTCCGAAATTAGACGTGACGTGTCATCTGCATACATAACGCACGTAATATTAGCATCAGCAGGCTCAATATCATTGCAATATAATATAAATAGGAGCGGTCCCAACCCCAAACCCTTAGGTACCACCAATATTAAAATATTTAGTATTCCAATTAAATCTATAGTTACTGTTTTCAGATCTGTGATTCACGGAAACAAATTGACTCCTGTTTCTAGTGAGGGACTCTATCCAGTCGAAGGCATTTCCTCTTATTCCATATGAATATAAATTATTCAATAAGGTCGTAGATAGACGCAGTCGAATGCCCTGCTGAGATCACAAAAAATTCTAACAGGGCACTCACCAGCCTCGATATACTCCAAGATTTTTGAGTAAAAAGCTGTCACAGTAGTAATAGTGGACATATTATATCGAAAACCATGTTGAATCGGGGAGATAATATTATATCTCTCAATAAATTTAATAAATGATGTAGGAATGCATATTTAAATATTTTTTTCTACGTTCATGCAAAAAACAAAACTTTATTGAACTATATTTGGTGGAAAAACTGTCTCTTTATTGCACTGAGTGCACTTATCTGTCATTCTACTATAGCGTTCTGTCATCATGACAGACATAAACTTTCAAATCGACGCCAAATTTAGCCCATTTTCTGTGAGATTGTATTACGTTTTAAATAGTTGCATGTTTCATCATATTCATTATATAATGGACTATGAAATTATTAGAAAATTCAATTTGTTAAAAATAAAATTATTTCCTTCGAATATCATCTGAATTACACAAAATGTTTTTGAATTACTTTTAGCAGATAGATTTAAACAAACAAAGTCTTCCTTACAGTTTAGTGCCACCTAAATGAAACATTTTCTGGTTTTTGCATGAACGTAGAAAAAATATTATATGAAACTCGTGCAAAAAGAGTTTATTGCATCGACGTGTTGTCCAACTCGGCCTGATGGCCTCGTTGGACAATTTCACGTCGAGTGCTATAAACACCTACTTTTTGCACTTGTTGCATAAATAACTATTGAGAAACTAGAAGGAACCGTAATGGCCTCTAATTCTATAGAAGTTAAGAATCCGATTTTTTGTGGACTGGTACAACTTTTCCGATCTTCAGTTTGTTGGGAAATACCCCTGTACTGAGAGACAGATTGACTAAGTGAGTCAAGGAATCAATAAGTAATATATTGTAGACTTTTTTTGATCAAGAACATTGAAACTTCATCGGGCCCAGCAGAACTTCTTAAGTTCATTCGTTAGGAGAGATGACAATTATTCATTCTCCATAAGACCCAAGAAATATAGTGTTATAAACATTAGTTATATAGTCTAGTTCCTAAATTGTAGATAGTGACTCATAGGCTGTATGGTTCATAATTCATATGAAGCAGGGCAAAAAATGGAATAGAAATCTGCTAGATACTTAGGTTTTAAATCAAGTTTTACTTAGCCACTTTCTCACATCCCCCCGCACTTTGAAATCCCGTAAAAACCTAAAAATGTACGATGAGTCACTACCTACAATTTCAGAACTAGACATATATGTGTGTGATGATCAGATGGATTATTATATTTGATCTTCTCAGTTTCACACCTCACTTTCAATGAGGAAATATTTTTCATAGTTGCAGAATAGTGTGTTAGACTATTTATTATCTGCCAAGCCGTTTTTGTGAGATTATTGGAAGCCACTATATTAGTCTGACAATATATGTCCTTGCTTAACAACCAATCAGTGGATTTCAAATTTTGAAATTCAGCCAATAGAATCAGAACTACAGTGAAAATATAGCTTGTATTTTCATGGTGATAAACCTGCTTAGTTTTTGTTTTACCATCTGTCAAGTGAAAATGATTTTAAATTCAAATTATGAAAGTCAAATTTATGTGTTTTGACTAGTAATCTTCATTTATCAATATGAGCGATCGTTGGGAACAAATGTCCATTTGTATCATAGATGAGGCCGTGGAAAAGATTATTCCGTTGAATACGGCTAGAAGTAAATCATCAATTACCAGGTGACACGATTTTTCTTCATTTCAAATCGATATATTGTCGTCCTAAATATAATTCGTGGTATGATTAAAAACCTATAATTTATTGGAATATCAATTCATTGGCAATCCCAATGCAAGAAAATACAACTCGTCCTGCGCAATCGTTGTGTTTTCAGCTTTGGGATTGCAATTCATTAATATTCCAAAAAATTATCGGTAATAATCATACCACTTATTATATTACCCCTGATAATACAAGCGTTTCGTATCAGATATGAGGTAAGAATGTTGTTTTTTTGCAACTTTATATATTGCCATGAATTTTGGATGAAAGTATTTAGTAAGAAAAAATGTTTCAAATTTTTGATAGATGCTTTCACTTCAGTAGAGACCCAGTTGCTCTTTGGACTATGAACGACACATTTCTTTAGCGAAAAAATTGAAATAAAAGAGATATAAACGGTACAATTTTTCAAAGGCTGCATTAGTAGAAGATTCCTCAAAAATTCTGCCTGGTTTCATCATGAAGAGCTGACAGAAAATCTGTCTGTTTATCTGAATTGTAGGAAACGCTGCCTCTGCACGGGAAAGATTTATAAATTGAAGCATATACGCCTACAATGGTCTTGAGAATTCATAAATTATATTATTATTGATATTTGTCTTGATTTTCTTGGCCGTATTTCGAGAAATAATATGAAATTTGTAACTATAGTGAGAAAGTCGATATGAGCAGAATTAAATTTTTCAGTTGTTCGCACTTTAAACAACATTTTTCTATTGAAGTAGTATATTTTTTGTCTTTTATATGAAAATTGAAGTATTTACGAAAAAAATGCGTCCCCTCAGAACTCTCTACAATGGAAATAAAAGCTTTTTCAGGGACATTTTTCGCGAAAATCATTAATTTCGTAACAACTACTGAAATTTTCGATAAAAGTAAAATATCTGCTTGCCTGGCATAGAAAATACTACAATCCTACCAATTTTTGTTATCGGAAAATAATTTCCGAAAAAAAAAGAAAGAATAAAATGAAAATATCAGTTTTCCGCATTTTATTGGGCAAATTTGAGGTTATGTGAAAACTGTATATGTATAAAAGTTGTACATTTTTTAATTATCTACAACTTTTATTCACAACTTTTTTTGATAAAACAGATATTAACGCTGTCAATCGTGAAAAACAGATTTCACCCTCTTTCACCCCCTCCCCTCCTCGACGGCATGCCTTCAGATGTTGAATTTTTGTCTCGTATCAGTTATGCCAGTTTCTACCCTTCTCAACCTAGTTTGCCCTGCAAGGAGTTTTTCAGTAATGGCTAGGTTCTTTGAGTTATTTCTCCTGGCCTAATATACATACATAAGGTAAATCTACGAAAAATATTCGACGGCCCGATATTTAGCACTATTTTTACTTCTTTTTGTAATTCTCCATTCGTCAGTTTCCGTAGCTTCTTTCGAGAAGGGGGGAAAGGGGGGGGGGGCGACCGACATGTTTCTTCCTCCGGAATTCTCCACATCCGAAAACCGTTGGATTCTTTTCCGAATATCTTCGCGCTCTGTATCTAACCGTCGGGGGTCGAATGGGCGCGTGAGATGAAATTTCATGTAATTATTGTATTGTCATCGGTTATTAATAAAGCGTGAAACATTTCTATTCCTGGCATGCTTATGTTTGTTACCCCTTGCTGCTTCTCGGATACAGACATACAGATCAAGATACGGAAATACATTATTTAAGTGAAAATTGTCAAGCTGTGTGCACGTTCCAATGTAATTGGATGAAGAAAAGGTTTGAATAAATTTCTGCACGAAATACAAACCTTTCCTTCATCCAAATACATTATTTGACATCCCGATATTTTTTTACTATTTATACGGTTGTTTTCCATTTTTTGCTAGAGTTTTCACAACATATTTTCAGAAAAGGGGGGTTCGAGACCCTCGACCAACATGTTTTTTGTCCCAGCAGTTCTCCACGTCCAAAACCAACGCGATCCCTATCTAGCCTTCGAGCGTTTGCAAGGGGGCGGGGGGAGAATATTATATGAAATTATTTTATTCTTGCAGATTATTTGCGTCATATTGCAAGAATTAAAAAAAATTCGGATTCTTTCTTCACTTCTACAGTCGGACTTGTTTTTTTATTTCTTCACCTCTTTCGTCCATCTGCTCTTCTAGAATTTCTAGAAGACGGCCATGTGTTTCTTGTACTGCTTCAGCTGTGTTTTTACAATATTCCCTACAGTCAGTCTTACCTTTCTTGTACTTCTTCATGTACTTCGTCTTCGTTTCTTGTTGAGTTCTCAGAAGCTGATTCTGATTTTCCTGTTTTTTTCTCAACCCTGTTGTTTGCCTGTTCCTGATGACTTTTATGCAACCGATCCTGCTCTTCTTGTAACCTGATCACATTATCTTGTTTTCCTTTCTCCCGCTGTTCCTGTAATTGTTTTTGGAGATGGTCGAATTTTTCTTGTTAATACTCTTGTTTTACTCTCTCCAAGTTTTGTTATCGTCGTGCTTCAATACTTTCCAGAAAACCAGCAAATAATCTGCCAATGTCCTCCATTTAGTCCTTCGTTTTTCACGAGAATAATATATATGTGAAACCAAAAAATTTTGGAGCGGAATCCGATTGTTCAAACACGATAATGTCTAATTTTCCTGGACAACAGAGCTATAAACAAAGCCGATCCTCTCGTTTAATAGAAACTGCTTCATGTGAGCTCAAAATATGCAAATTATACTTTAAACTGAACGTTGCATACAAGCACCTTTTTGACTCCCATATTGAACCAAATACCCAATGTTTTATTCAATGCGTGGAAGGAATTCAAATTACTTTATTGAGTGGCATCTCTGGCCACCAGAGGCGGTCTGGAACGTGATGAGCGAGATTCTATTACCAATGCCTCGCTGTACAAAAAGTTTTCTATGAACAGACGTGCTGACTGACGGGTTGTCCTGAATTATTACAAACAATATCAAGAGCAGTGTTTTGGCTTATTTTGGAATCATCAATATATTTGTCCTACGATAATGATAAGGAACTCAGCGGATTACCGAAGTGGCAGATTTACCGTGTGTTGATCTGGCTCAAGAGGCAACTCGTATCATACATTCGCGTCTACCGACAGACCCATTATCAATGTGTTGGCCCCTCGTGAACTGAGAAATGTGCCAGGCGTTGCCAAAGCTTGCTAGTTCGAGTAATATCTCCCTCGTTATGATTGTTTTGTCTATTCGTATTGCGCGGTTCGGTCTACCGTCAACCAGTTGATTGGCGTCAAATCAGTTGAAAAGGCTTGAATTTGTTTTTTCGCTAGCAATTAACACACAAACCTAACCTGAGCAAGCTAACCTAGCTTGCGAGTCTAAAATGCGTGAATCAGTTTGTTGCTCGCGTACACACAAACCTAAACTGAGCAAGCTAACGAAGCTTGCGAAATGAAAATGGGTGCATTTATTTTTTCGCTCGCCTTTGACACACAAACCTAAACTGAACAAGCTAACCTATTTTGACTGTCCACCACAGGGTACTTGAACGTGTATCAGAAAAAGAATGCGAACTGAGTTGAGAATGCGTGAATTATTTACGCAAGCCTACATAAATTGCACGTTAATAAGAACGAGATTTTGCTCGATACAGCGATCAGAGTGGACTTGTGGCAATGCTGACCACCTATAGGTTCTGTATCATACCACCCTGTACCCACAATAACATCATACGTATTCTCTCCTTTTTTGCCCAAACCACAGCCACCTGGACTTCCAGGCATGACTGATCGAACTCCATAATGACGCCCAGTTCATTCGTTTCACAGACTTGTAGAAATGCTAGAAATATTTTTACTTTCAACGTGTAGCCTAGTTTAAGACTTGCCAGTGTAGCTATATGTATATCCTAAATATTATTTTATCTCAGTTCAATTTAAGAGTAATTTTTTCAATGTTCTCAATATCAAAATCAGTTGATATATAACTTGACGGTTGAATGAAACCGTCGAGACGGCATCCGCCCTGCTCCGGCGCGCCTGGCGGTTGCCATTCCTGTCACCCGGTTACTACGCCCCTGCGAAGCAATGCGCGTTAATAGGCTTCTCAAGCTAGTGGCTGCAAAGAAGTCACTAGTGAGGTAGGCGAGAAGCATTGCGGACTACCTCACCTACGTACCACATGTGTAATGGGATAATATTGATGGCAAAATGGCAAAATATTCAAAAGTTATATTGGCAACAAAAAAAAAAGTGAACATTTTTCGATATCGGGCAAATATTAGTGGAGATGTAGTTAATCAGAATCACTCAAGCGAGAATTGAAATAAAACGAAATCTATTATTCAACTATTTATTGCTTTGGCCTGATAATAAACTTGTATTCTACATTAAATACATATTAGGATCTACGATAAGTGGAAGGTTTAGACCAATGACATATTACGGTTAGACTCCGCTATAAACATTTCGTGGTGCGGTCACATTCTAATTTTTATTGCCGCTTGTTTCGCCCAATATGTCAGTCGAACCAAAAATCAGCAAAGCTGAATTTCTGCTCAATTTTCGGCTCATATACAATGTATATAAGCATATAATTGACGCGAAACAAGCGGGAAAAAACCTTGAGCTTAGAATGTGACTCTTTGTTGACCGCAGCTGAAAGTGTAAATAACGCAGTCTAATCGTAATATGTCCTTGGTTTAGACCAATGACAAAACAGCAATTGTACCAAACAAATGTCTCGAGATGGCTTTGCTTCATTGGACTTGTTACGGCTTGGCTTCCGCGAATTTCAGATTGACTGTTTTAACTTTAGCTCCTGATGAAATCTTGAAACAAAGGTATGTCAAAGAATATTTACCTGGACGTTATACACTATCTCAGTTCTCGGTTAGACAGAGTTTCTTCAATATGTCATTCTCAAATTTTGTAAGTGCCTATGTGGCTCAGATGGTAATGTAAGGTAGTTGTAAGTCACGTCGAATCCCACTGCTGGAATTTCTTTTTTATATGATTTTCCCCTCAAGCATTCAGTCACTTATGTATAATTGTTATTCTTCCTTATATTGCTTTTTAATTTATAGTATAGTCTTCTACTGGCGTATAATGAGTATGATGGCTCGTTTCGGAATCTTTATCCTATACACTCGTTAAAGAATATACTATTACTTATTTAACTATCAGTTGTGATCAACTTTAATCACTTTCAAAAATCAGGTTTGATCACCATTGTCAACATTGATGGGGAATGGTGATCAGCATGTAGACAATGGTGATCAAGACATATCGCCTACATAATTGCGAACAGAGTCTCACCCACTACAATTGGTCTGCGCCCAGAGCTCACAAGAAGTGCAACAATACTATATTTCGTGGTCCCGGCCGAATTTGCCACAAGTTATCTGCCTCTTCTGCATCGTCATTTTCGTTATCTTGGCGGAACTCGTGCGTATTCACGTCGAAGTCGAAGTATCATCGACTGACAGCTGACGTTCTCAATCTCAAAAGAAAAAATACGCAAAATTAGCGGCGTTCTAGCCGTACACTACGGCCTAAGCAAATATACACCTATACACCATGGGAATAAATAGAGAACCGTGTAATGCAGTCTTTGTAGTGACGGGGAGGAAACATCCTCTCACATCATCTTCGAATGCGATGCACCGCACAACAGGCGCAACAGAATATTCGGACAGATGAACTTAGAAACACGTATTGATCCGAAACACACAGTAAATAGGCATCTAAACCTGGTCAAAAACAGGAACCAATGACAACAGAACAATACATTAGACCCTAGCTGATCTCAGTGTCAGGGGAAACTCCTGGCGTAAACTCCAATCTCGCTAGTCAGCTTTTCACTATAACGGTTGTATTTATACAAGCGTTCATTTTTTTCATTTTTATTGTGGAGCATGGCAATATGAACAAAACACCAACTGAGTTATTTATAAGTTCCTGAATATGACACAATGTTTTTGTTGATAAATTCTTACTTTACAGCTCGAAGAACCATGCAGAATACTCCACTAAGGTTGGATAATTAAATATTTAATAAAATAAATAAAAAATGTTTGCTTATGTGGTTATACTCCAATGTCAAAGTCACTTTTGAATTATTTGAATTCTTCTTAACATTTCATGGATAGTTCTTCTTCTTCTTTTTTATATTCGTTCGACAACTAGAGTCATTACCCAGTTCCGACGAAATGTGAGAATTCTATGATTACAGCATATATGTAATTTATAACCATACAGAGAGAAATAGTATAATTGAAGATTTCATGCATCCAACGTGTTGGCTTCGTTGTATCTAAATATGAGCCAGTAGTTAATAAGCTGTTCTTTGATAATGTGGCAATTGGTAACACTGGTAAATTTGATGTGAGGAAGGGATAAATTTTGAATTTTCATTTATCCTCCATTTGTCCATTTCTGCGTCTGGTCTAACTTAAAGAACTCGCTGATGGTTTAATTTTAATTTTTAAAAATTATCCAATTAGTGTCTACTGATAACTTTTAATAAGAGGTAACTATCTATTCAAAATTCAAAGTGGAATTCATTGGAATGTATATTTTTGTCATTTGTAATGCTTTTAAAATTATTTTATTTTCAACGAATTTTCATGATTTTTCAAATGGCGTCAAAGTCTCTTTTTTCATGTGTGTAGTTCTACCAGATTTATAACTTAAAAGCTTATTTAAAAGCTTACTTATTTATAAAATGAATAGTTTAAAAACTGCTTAGTTTAAAACTCATGACAATAATAATTATAGTCATCGAATTGATTAATTGTTGTATCTAAATATGAGCCAGTAGTTAATAAGCTGTTCATTGATAATGTGGCAATTGGCAACACTGGTAAAATTGATGTGAGGAAGGGATAAATTTTGAATTTCCATTTATCCTCCATTTGTCAATTTCTACGTCTGGTCTAACTTAAAGAACTCGCTGATGGTTTAATTTTTATTTTTGAAAAGTATCCAATTAGTGTCTACTGATACCTTTTATTAAGAGGTAACTATCTATTCAAAATTCAAAGTGGAATTCATTGGAATGCATATTTTTGTCATTTGTAATGCTTTTAAAATGATTTTATTTTCAACGAATTTTCATGATTTTTCAAATGGCGTCGAAGTCTCTTTTTTCATGTGTGTAGTTCTACCAGATTTATAACTTAAAAGCTTATTTGGAAGCTTACTTATTTATAAAATGAATAGTTTAAAAACTGCTTAGTTTAAAACTCATAACAATAATAATTATAGTCATCGAATTGATTAATTATTATTTAACTCTTTGTGAAATACTCCAAGACTCCTCAATTCAGTTGAGAATTTGAGTCTTCACTTCTTGCCATTGAATGAGCGATTAATGTTGGTGGCCGATTGCCAAAATAGTAGAATACTGAACAACTTTAGCTACCTATGATAACTGGCTGAATTACATAATCAATCAGGTGTCCAGAGCCAGAACCAGGTGGTGGATTCAGAAGTGTTCCAGAGCTGAAGTCACTGAATAGAAAAACCAAGGAATCCAAGAGGAGCTTGAAAAATAACATAAATTCACAGGAGAAGAGTTTGGTTGTTTCTAATCAAGAGTACTATAACTTATTGGTCAGGAAGAGTATGTAAGGTTTAAATGCATTCAACCCAATATTTCCAAAGAACCAATATTTCTTCACACAACCTGATTACAATCATTATTTATAGACTTTTTAAGATCTTATCAAGCCCTGAACTTGGTTTAACAAACGTTTAATTCATTAAATACTATTTTTTAAATACATTTTTCTCTCCACACTTTGTAAGTATAAAATATGATGAATTATCCACATGTTGTTAACCTTATAACATTTTCAGCTTTATTATTAATTGTACCCAACTGATGATGAACATATATATGTTCGAAACATGTCTTGTTTGAGATTGGATTTATATCCTTTGCTCTATTAAATTTTGTGGAGACGACTTTGTGTTCTTTATCCAAAAAAAAAAAAAAAAAAAATACATTTTTCTTCTTTTCTCTTTCAGTGTAATAAAGACTGTCTACAGAGACTGGCTTTCAGAATGAAATACTTTATCAGAATTTGTGTAGATGGCGTCCAATGAAAACTTCCATTTAGCTATTTCATTCTCTCTGCTATAAGTTGAATTTTTAGGAATATCTTTGGTTCATTCACCAACAATTCTACCACGACCCTTGCCTTCGTGATATGAGTTAACCCTCCGCATCGTTTATATAAGGTTTGGGTGAAAAACCCATTGAAAAAGAAATACAACCTTATATAACCTACCAATAAACCATCATTCGATTTCTGCAGAATTTTCTTCTTGAGGGGGAGCTGGTATCCGCACCCTTCGTGTTGGCGGTAGGTCAAATATTCCAGATTATAATAGTGATAACTGATAGGATTTCTGCCTCCAGCATTGCTTATGCGTGGATTCTGATTTGTGTCCAATGAAGATATTGCTTTAAGTTGGTTAGAGCCGGACGCTTTTCCACTGCGCCACGCCCCAGCTCAGTAATTGATATTATCTCGCTATGTAGATAATATATTTGTAAACTCTCATCTGTAAGCATATTTTTTGCATATTATTTTCTGACATATTCGAGACGCCGCCGCCGCCTCTTGTCGTTGGTCAACGCCGATTCTGCCTTCATAAGCTCCAATTCATAAATTTGATAGGATCCATAATTACCCAAATCATTTTGACAAGCTACAGATTATAACCCACACGTTAACCCCAAGATAACAAAAAAATCTTGAAATCTAGACATCGACAAATATTGACGAACGAATTGTGAATGGACCGGTGAATGGAAAAAATGTGTTGGAGTTGGTTGGCTCTGTATTGTTCACTATTTATTGGTTTGGGAATTGAGAATGAACCACTTTTTTTATCTAGATCATTTAGATTTCGACTCCACGAACGTCTCACGTCTACTGACTACATAGTAATTGATGATAGCTGTCATTTAAATCGACCAGCGATTTTTTATTACTAATCAGTATACATTTCATCTCTTCCTTTTTCTATTATAACTTAGATGTGAAAATAACAGAAATATTCTTACATTTTCACAACCTGATACTAATAAGCCTATTAAATGACATACAAAGCATAAGTAGAGATTTAAAATGTTTTAATATAGTGACCGGCAGAAAGTACGCATCATACGGGAATTTTTTTTATTACAAAATTTTGAGAAATATCGATATGCTCAACCGCTTCTGAATCAAAAGACGTTGAACAGTGACGTTCATCTTTTCGTGTTTGGCGGAAAATTTAAAACATTTAAAAATTATTTCTCAAAATTTACTTGTTTGAGAAAATATCGAAAAACGTTATTCGGAAAAGATGTTCAGAATTACATTTTATAGCTATGTACAAATTTTGAAAAAGATCTGGGATAAAAAAATTAAAATAGATTTTTTGCCACAAAAAAAATTCTGTTTGGAAAAGTACATTTCTAACGAAGAAACACATTAGCCAACAAATATTATTTCAAATTTGGTTTGGTACAGATTCGCAAGCTATTTCTTTTTTATTCTGAGAAAATTTGAAATATATGAATTTGCCATGTGTTCAGCTGCTTCATAAGAGGTCTCTGGAATATCTTTAGGACATTGTAATACTGTTTATTATTGATGAAGGACCAAGTAACTACACAAATTTAATCTGAATTCTTCATTAGAACAAAAAATGTATTCAATTTTTTGTTCCAATGAATAATTGAAATCAAAATTGTGTAGATACATGGTTCTTCATTATTATTATCAAAAAGTTGGACTCCCTGTTTTTAGAAAATAAAATCGGAATCAATTATAAAAAAAATTAAAAATATCGGACCGTCGAATAACATAATTTTAAAATAATATTGCCTTCTTGCCCCCTTGAAGGCTAGATGGAGATAAAATAGGAATTT
Source organism: Chrysolina haemoptera (assembly GCA_958298965.1). Classification (NCBI taxonomy): domain Eukaryota; kingdom Metazoa; phylum Arthropoda; class Insecta; order Coleoptera; family Chrysomelidae; genus Chrysolina; species Chrysolina haemoptera. Next base: position 37,193,400 of record OY282585.1, on the reverse strand, counting down.
TTGGTGTTTACGGACGTGTAAAATTACGGCAAAAAAACATGTCGATCGGTGGCTTCGCCTTTCTCATTATCGAAAATAAGTTGAAAAACTCGTAAAAATTAAATTGGAAGAATCTGTAAAAATAGTGAAATATAAGGGACGATTCAGACGCTAGATAGAGAATACGTTTTGAAAAATTTCCGAAGGTTTCGGAAGTGTGAACATATGACAAAAAACATGTGAGGGTCTCCTATCTTCCTTTTCTTGAAAAAAATTGCTGAAAATTGTGAAAATGAAATCGAAAAAATTCTAGAAAATAGTGAAGAATAGTGAATAGTGAAGAATAATTCATTTGCAAAATAAAGAAAGCGTTAGTATTCGGAAAAATCGGGGACTCGGACACTCTCCTTCTTGAAAAACTTGCGGAAACTCGTAAATTAAATTAGTAAAAATTTGTAAAAATAATGGAAAACATCGGACCGTCGATTAATTTTCGTAGTTTGACTTGTATGTATGTACCTATGGGGTACCAAACAAAGATGCCACTTAACGTGACAACCTGTTAAGTGATAGAATTTAATTTATCATAAGGTCTCCCAAAGTTTTGGATATTCGATAGTAGCAACCCCATATATCGTAATACCGTAAACTTTAAAAATGCATATCATAGAAACATACAAAGTTGACCAAACATTCATATTTAATAGTCAACATTTTCATAATAATTAGAGTGAAATTAAATCCAAATTGACGGAACAATTTTTGAGATATTGAATAAAAATATTGGGACAAAATTAACGCACCCTGTATCTAAATGAAAGGCAATATGGAACAACTTGATTCACCAGAGAATTTCCTCATATTTTCTTCAATCAACAGTGGCAATAAATAATTTTTTTGTATTGAAAAACGATCTCTCAACTTTTTTCAGTATAAGGGTATAATCCAAAATATTAAAAATTCATATTTCAAACAGAGAGAGTCAGCAAGAAACAAACCATGTTTTTATCGCCTGGAATAGACTGAAACTATGATAAGTATGATATTCCACTGAAATATAAATTGTTGGATCAAGACTAGTGTTAGAAAAAAAATCCTGAAAGCGATTTTTTTGACTATGCCCCGTATAAACTCTAATGTTCTTTCATCAATAACGTTATAAGTGGACATGTTAACGAGTTCCAATGAATGCATTATTATCCTGAATTTGTCTATTTCGACTAACAAAACAGTTTTTTCCTTTTATCCAACTCCGACGTTTTTTTCGAACTTTGGCTGCTTACATCTCAGAAACGCCACATACAAAATCATTTAAACTCGCACATTTTCCTAATTGTCTATCCCACTATAACATAATACTGTTGCAGCCAATTTGACAGGGAGCCAATTTTACATTTGTTGTTGGGCGGGGTCCTTTGCGAAAGTCTGGAATAATAAAAATATATTTTCATTTCATGAGAATCAATTGGGTTGAAAAATGCTTGATTCTTGATTTACTTGAGGTGATTCGAAGAATTTATTTATAAATATGTACTTACAGTTCTGAAACTAATGTGTACATTTTGCCATAATCTATGTAAATAAATAAATAGATGTTTATTTTATAAAATTAATTACTACATATCACGAGTAATAACATGCCACGTATCTCATTTCCACAAGCTTCTAACCCAGGGGGGAAAGGAAGGAGTGGGAGATGGCGCAGAAGTAGCAACTCTCCTGTCCTCGATCAGGAGAACAGGAGAGCGCCCTGCAGTGTTGCCAGCCATGCAACTCAAAATGTACTAGAAAATCACCGAAAAAATTACTAGGTTTTCGAAAAAGGTACTAGTTTAGATTTTCATTCAAACTTCCGTTGAGGTAAGGAAACAGCGTAAATAAACAACAATAAAAGAATTGAATGAGTAACAGTCTCAGAGGAATGAAAGACTTAGAGATGCCATGCCTATACCTACACAACCTGTTTTGAAATGAACATGAACTATCCTTTTCTATACAATTTGTGGGCGAGGGGTTGACGGGTGGTGAAATGCTATGGGCAGTTTGGTTACATTTTGAGTAGGAATAAGGACCATAATACAAACTAAGGATGACGAATTGATCTGAATGATATGAGCGGGCATACACGAAACTACCCGAATGAATATGGACTTAGCATGTATAAGGACGTCGCTTGTATACGAAGTTATGTCGCCTTCAAGACAAGGATAAAAAAGCACTCTCTGTCCTTTTTTACTCTGAGGTAACAATCATTGGTCATGAATAATGCCAAGTTCATATGACAGCTTTTTGTAGTTGAGCTTACAGCGTTCTGTTTTCTGATTGGTCACGTTAGGATAGAGGGCAACATGTTCTCAGTCAGTAGCCAATCAGAAAGTAGTCAAAACTATGTTTGGATTAATGACATTGTATTAATTAATTAATTAATTAATTATATTAATGTAATGTTTGATGTTTGATACTTTTCGAGTCAAAACGTGCAAAGCGTACCAATTTTGCGTTCGGCGTACCAAAGTACTAGATAGAGTAAAAAGGTACTGAAACTAGTACGAAAGTACTAGTTCTGGCAACACTGGCGCCCTGCCAGACCGAACCTAGTCATCCCCGGGGAGGAGTACCGTTGTCCGGCCACGCTGGTGTTAACGTAAAGCCGAACATTTCATTACCCGCGGTGATATTAATCAGTAAGACACACGCCTCCTGCATAGCTTATGCGTGTTGTATCATTGTTATTCCATGTAGATACATGTTTGCAATAAGTTGCTGAGGTTAGTTTTGTTTCGATGATCATCCCGGAAAAGGCTAAAGCAAAAAACCGACTCGACAAAAATTTTTTCTTTCTTGACAACGATAAATGCGTGATACTTACTCACTCTTCAACAATGTTGATGTAACAAAAGAATGTGAGTAATTCCTGATGAGCTTTAATAATAAATATAAACCAAAATTGAGAAACTGTGTTCGACATAAGGTTAGATATCGTGTAGGAGACGCCTTTGGCAACGAATGATTGTTTCTAGGGGTGGAAAATTCGTCTTCAGTCTTGTACGAAATTGAGTATATTGGGACTCGTCAAAATAAAAGTGCCTTCCAGGTTTGTTTGCTCCTTTGATCAAATTCCACCTTAACGTGTGTTCTACCTAACCCGTCCGGAAGAGACTTTTTGTCATGAATTTAAAAACAGAAGTAGACAATGGAAATATGCTTTGAAATTCTATTGAAGTAGAAACAATATAATGTTTTATGGGAATAAAATCAGAAATTTGAGGAAATCTCCAGCAAAAAAGATGAAAGATCCAGGAATAATGTGGTTAATGAATGTAAGTTTTCTGAACTACTATTCAATGGGTCCAACTCTTTGAGTCTGAAGATATAAGATATTCTTGTTATCAAAAATATTATGAAGAATTTGTGATAAGGATACTTGTTTAACCATTTTCGACTCTTCTTTCATTGTGAAATTTGCAGACCTATTATCATAAACATGTCTAATTAAGTTCAAACTTGTGTGATCAAATCGGTGGTCGTGATCTGAAGTATGTTTGGCCACACTCGATTTTTCTGGTCTTGAAAATCGGATATGTGCTTTTTGAACTAGTTGGACCCACGTATTGTTGAAGGCATTAAGCTGGTTCAATAAATCCCAAACTTTTTCCCTTTTCTGTCATATCTTTGGGAGTATTCATTTGCTGTGGTTCATAAGAAGTTTTGTAAACCACCTCTATATTATGGTTTTGAAAATGCCGCCAAAACCCCGAGTAACTCAAGGTTCGTGTGGGATAACGAAATATTCAAAAGCTTTCACCTCTTTTGGATAAGTCAAAGAGGGGCGCAGTGTTTTCTTTTTCCACCAAGTCCACAGAATAACCGTTTAGCTCAGCCACCTCACTGATAATAATTTCACAGTTTTTAATCTCTCGCCGTTGAGTGGGAACGACAAGAGTCGATTCACCAAGGAATTTAATAGGTACCGCCATTTTGTACTTTGTGCAATGGTGGAAACTTTCAGGCACTTACTGAGTAACACAATTTTCAGAGGGTATTCAAGCCTCACAAGACTTTGCATGAGGCGAAATTGCTTTCAGTTCAATAACTGGCTCTTACAAACAACTCGAAGGTACAGCCATAAATAACCCTCTGCGCCCCTTCCTAGCCAATTTATTCATCAGTATATACACATTTTGTTGGGTTCAAGTTTGGGAAGTAACTATAATTTGATTCGTTATATGTAACGATAATTCGTTATTATCAAACAAAAAATGGGTACTTTGAAACTGATAATGGATTTGGCAGTGGCATCATAAAAAATAACCCCCCTGCGCAAGTAAGTATAATCCGGTGCTACAAATATTCATTTAATCCATTATGTATGCTACATATCTAGATTTGTAATGTTAACAATTACTTTTCAGTGACGTAATCCGTGTATTCTCCTGAATATGTATATACAGGGTGTCAATTTGAAAACTTCCCACCCTTAATATCTTCCTTCCAGTAAACAATATGAGTAATCGAAAAAACAGGTCAATTTTATTGTCAAGGGGGACACTTTCACGGACTATTTGTAGCCCTCGTGGTTCAACCCCCTAGGAGGGGTAGATGTTACCCTTAGAATTTTAAATGGGAAGGGGGGTCAAGTGGCACATCATTTTGATGGGCGTTCAATTCTTGTTCCAATGGTACCCTGACTTATTATTTTGTGATGAGCATTTTCCGAAAAATTGCGTTCTAAACTAACAGAAGTAATTATTAGAACGCCTATACTGAGATGCATTATTGTATTGACTCCCTTTAATAAAAATGGTTAGAAGAGTAGGTGGCACCGCTCCAACCCTTGAATGACAGGAATAAATTTATTACGCATGGAATTTTTTATTTGGTGGTTATTTTCCTTCTACAAAATAAAATTTAATTTGCGAGAAAGACATTTCCAACATAAAATCTACTGACGCTTATCTTATTAGCTGTTCGAAATGTTGTCCATTTTGCTCTAAACAGTAATACAGTCTGTTTTCGAACTCCCCTCTAACATTACGGAAAACTTCACTAGGAATTGACTGGCATGCTGCTGTAATTCGTCTTTTAAGTTCGTCAATATCAGAAGGTTGTGTTTTATAAACAACGGATTTAAGATGCCCCCAAAGAAAGAAATCTAAGGGTGTTAAATCCGGTGATCTCGGAGGCCATTCAACTGCTCCCCTTCTGCCAATCCATCTACCCGGAAATCTCTCGTTTAACCACTGTCGGACGGGAAGAAAATAATGAGGTGGAGCACCGTCCTGCTGGTAATGTAACAGATCCTCCTGCAAAAGTTCATTACCTTCTGCATCAATTTGAGTTTCTAGCTCGTGAGTTATAAGAGGATCGATAGTCTCTTCAAGCATATCAAGGTACAGATTGCCAGTCAAGTTTTCTTCCAGAAATAATGGACCAAGAATGGCATTTCCAAGAATACCAGCCCAAACATTAACTTTTTGTGGGTGTTGTGTATGCCCTTCTCGAAAAATATGTGGGTTTTCGTCACTCCAATAGCGACAATTTTGTCTATTAACATTGCCATTCAGAAAAAATGAACACTCATCGCTGAAACAGATGTTTAACAGAAGATTAGGGATGGTATTGACTCGATGAGACATGATTTCACAAAACTCTATTCTTCTATCATAATCATCCTCGTGGAGCTCTTGAAGAATCTGCATTTTATATGGATGAAATTTATGCATTTTCAATGCTTTTCTTATAGTCTCGCGTGTCATTCCCGTCTGTTCTGATACTGATCGTAAGGAGCTCGTGGGCTTTGCAGCAAATGTTCCCAAAACTTCAATTTGAGCTGCTTCATTTAGTACTCTGGGGTTATTTCTTTTTTTATTTGTCACTGAACCAGTTTCGTAAAACTTATTCACCAAATCAAGCACATACCGGTGACTTACATTACAATTTGGATGTCTTTCGTTAAAAAGACATGCCGCCCTTCGTGCGCACTTTCCAACTTCTCCATAAATTACAATCATTTCAAGTCTGTCTTGAAGAATGTAAACCATTTTTACACTTTTATACACTTATTAAAGTAATTCCTAAACAGCCCAACAGGTACAACGGTATTCACAATACTACCACATAGTTCAAATTTGCTAACCAATTTTTTGCCGGAAAACAGAAACTTTTTACAGCAGAAGTAGCAAAAAAGGAAGGCTATCTGTACAATTTCTGCGATGACACTTAAAAATTCAGCATTTAATAAACACAACTTTACTACCATCTACGTTTTCCTATTAGACTACTTTTTAATGTAACGTGTTTGGAGCTAATGGCTAATGTTACTCCTAATCCAGGGTTGGAACGGTACCACCTAATATTCTAACCAGTTCTGGCCAAACCATGCATCTCAGTATAGGCGTTCTAATAATTACTTCTGTTAGTTTAGAACGCAATTTTTCGGAAAATGCTCATCAAAAAATAATAAATCAGGGTACCATTGGAACAAGAATTGAACGCCCATCAAAATGATGTGCCACTTGACCCCCCTTCCCATTTAAAATTCTAAGGGTAACATCTACCCCTCCTAGGGGGTTGAACCACGAGGGCTACAAATAGTCCGTGAAAGTGTCCCCCTTGACAATAAAATTGACCTGTTTTTTCGATTACTCATATTGTTTACTGGAAGGAAGATATTAAGGGTGGGAAGTTTTCAAATTGACACCCTGTATATATATATATATATAGGTACGAAATGTGTTTGAAACGCCTGAAAAAAATCGACTCCAGTGGTTGCAACAATCCATTCACACCCTAATAAAGATATTTTTCTGAGAGGTTCGTTCTTTCAAATTTTTCATGAGTTTTTATCAGTATTTTTATTTTCAGAAGCACATCGAGCTTTAGAACTCTTAGAAGATTATCATTCGAAGCTCATCAAACCCCAGGACAAACAGCTTCGATTGGCCATTGAACGAGTCATCAGAATCTTTAAGTCTCGACTCTTTCAAGCATTACTAGGTAAGACATTTTTGAGTTACAATGTATGGATGCTAATTTAACTCAACTTTTTTTCATTCAGTTAGGAAGTTATCATGTATAGGATGCCACTTGTGTTATGTGAAAATATTAGTCATAGAACATATAATCTATTCGTAAATGGGCAATTTCCGAGGTATTTCTCAATGCGGAATTGCAATGGAAAACGGAGACCTCAAGAATTAACTTTTTCTATATACCACCTTTGAACAAAGGTTTTTGCGGTTCTACCTTAGGGCGATCCTTTGACGGACATAATCAATGCTGGAGCCATCAGAAACCGGATGCTTTGTGTTTCAAGGATAATAGATTATTTCCTTTCAAGGCTCCATTTGCTGTGCGCCAAATATGGAAATTTAAATTTAGAACAAAAGGGTGATTCGTCTCTCTCATCAAAAATGGGATGGTGTGTTTCATGTATTAAAGATTATGTTATTATTATCATTTATTTTGCAAACTACTATGCAGAATGCGTCAACCATTTGAAAACTGAAAAGACAACACGAAAATGGCTAATTACCGCAGTGATCAAATTACCAAAAAAAGTATACAACCCATTCGGAGAGTATGAAATAATAATGGATTTCAAATTTAGAAACTGTATTATTTCACAATTTCAACGAATTCTAAATGGTCTATTGACAAGTCAAGTTTTTATTTCAGACAATACTTATATGGATGCCTTAGTATCGCAAAAAATTATTTTTATTTCAAAGTGACAGTTAATAGAAATGACGGCAAATACAAGATGGCCGATGTTGAATTTTCTATATAACTCCGTCAGATATCTGGAAGAATTTGTCCGATTTTCAATTTCTTTCACCCAAACAAAAGCACGTATTGTTTGCATGATGATGTAACTTGAGTACATTCATTTCGGACTTCCGTGAATACTAACAATTTTCAAAGGACTTCGCGTTTATACAGTATCGGAAAAATGTTAAATTAAAAAAAAAAAATTTACCATGTCTTACTTTTGCAACAACTTTATTTTTCATATTAACGATTCTGCTAGTGTTATTGCACGAATTGAAGGTTCAGATTTCTTCTATCGTTTGATACATTACTTTCCACGATATTCTCTAACGAATGGACTAAAAGAGTTAAGGTTATATTCTAGAAAGAGATCTCGTCAATGCAACGAACACTCGATAGTTTTGAATGCAGTCGAAACTGCCTTGTACATGAACCCCAGAACTGGTAAATTATTGATTGGAACGATATGAAAATTGGTATATATATACTTAGCAGGAGCTTATGATGAAAAAAATGATTAATCGTCGGTACAAGACAGGAAAACGGGCGAGAAAATTTGTATGAATAAATAGCAGCCATTTTTCAGCTGGGACTCCAAATTGAGAAGACCTGAGAAGACTTAACTTTCTGTTGTGTTCTTCCTTGACATAATATTGCGTATCGAATGGTATCGGTCTCATTGTATTATATTCTAATACAACTCACCTTTTACAACCTAATATGGACGATGCAGTCTTTCATAGTTTAAAATCACTATGGAGGAATCAGAGTCAAGGAGAATGTCTCAATCAGGAGTAATAGTCAGGAATAGTATATTATATAACGAGTGCCGAGATACTTTCGCACAAGTAATGTAAGTACACTATTTTTTCTACGACCACGCGGTGATTTTTCAAAAAAATAATATCAATGTTATTGACTGAAAACCATCAACACTGAGTTGATTTATTTTCAGTGATAATTTTCAAATAGAAAATATTTTCTCTATGGCATAATAATCAGATTGATATCACAATCTCTATTTTTTATTATTATTAAAAATACCAAATATTCTTGTATAAGATATAATGTCCCTTGAATATATCCAAGTCGAATTGTATCAGTTGATGGAGTTTGCGACGCATATTATATTATGAGTTAACTTTTTTCTATGGAATAACAAAAGATACGATTTTTAAATAATTATTTTTTTGTGCTTCGAATGTAAATATTCAAATATTCAGAGTATAAATAAGTAAATCTGAATAGAAATCAGGCATTTGACAGCTTCTTTATTGACTTTTTGCACATGCCTGACAGTTCATCTCCAGAGGCGTATCTTTCATACGCATACGAAAGGTATTTTTTTTTAGTTCATATTTCACTTCGTTTTCCACACTGTATGATTTTTGTGAATGGTCATAGTTCACCCTCTTTACAGTTATTGCAATCTTAAACGAATATTTTTCAAATTTGAATCAATGGTAATGGGTGTCCTTTGGGCAAAATTTGATTCAATATTCATGTAGAAATTAATTAGTCAGTAATGTGATTGTTTCCTTTTTTCAACATAATTAATGTTTCTTCATTTCACTATGAATACAAAAACAAATATATAATTAATGTTAAGTTAATGCAATTGATTTAGCTAGAATCGTATCTATTGATACGGAGAAAGTGGAAAGTGATATTCAAATCGTCTTTCTCTCAATATCTCGAGAACCAATATACAGTGTGACGCATTTGAAATGGAAGCACCCTCATAAAACAACATACATTTTTCAACCGATTAGAATGAATTTTGTTTGGTAATAGACATTCAAAAAGTCCATTAGGACTTCAATGAGCCTTGAATTTCAGAGCCAACTTTTCTTATTTTTTCAAGATCAATAATCTAAAAAATCAGCGATTTTTTAAGGAAACAATTTATAGCACCACTAAATTCATGCCATTTTTTAATGAATTATGTCAAAATTATGTAGAAATACGTCGATCAATAAGAAAGTTATACGAGAATAAAATTTGAAAATTATTCTGTTAAATCAACCCACCACTTCAATTTCAGAACTTTTATCAAAATTTAATTTTTTTCTTTATTAATAGATTTCGATGAAATTCTGATCAGATATATTAAAAAAACATCGTGAATCCAGTGGTTTGGTAAGAACTTTGATAAAAGTGCTATCCCAACACCAAACCGCAATTATTTTTAATACCTGGACACCTGTTTCAATTACTAAGTGATCATCTTCAAGAGGGAAAATAATTATTGGTTGTTATCACATGATGTGAGTAATAAGTATATCCATTCAATTTAACATTTACCTAATTAGTAGATGAAGGAATATTGCGAAATTAATTAAGATATTCAAGATATCTAATGGGTATAACTAAGGACAATTCTGTATGTTGATTTAGTTTAAAATTCCCTTTTTAAGATGATTACTTGGTGACTGAAATACGTGTCGAGGTGTTCATAATAGCTTTGGTGTTGGGATAGAACTCCAGGAGGAAAACAACAGGAATTCTGAATAATAAACTTAATTCACAAAATTAAAAAAAAAACTACCCATATTCATCTCTACGAGCCTTTGAATTTTCGAAAATATAAAAAAAATTAAAAACTGAAATTTACTTTCGTGTTTTTTGATAATATTTCGTGAGGAGTTTAATTGACATTTTTTTATAGAATATACCGGTTATAAATCACTACGATGATTCTTGAAATGTCAAATGAGACCGGATACAAACGCATTGTTGTGAAAAAATCCCAATTTCTTATCGAATTTTCCGAATAGTCAAATTCTTTATGAGCTGTATCAGACATGTTGGTATAAAGTTAGAGGAAAAACAAAAAAATGGAATTGTGAATGCTTTCGTTTATTTGATTTCTACATACGAGAGGGACAAAGGAGGTTATGCTTTTGATAGGGCAATTTGGGCTATTCATCTTGAAAAACATTGAATTCTTTCAATCAATTATTTTCAGAAAATGCAAACAAATGGAAACATTGCTCTTAAGTTAATTCAATAACTAATTGTCAGAACCGACATTTTCCATTTATTGTACATTGAAACCCAGGATGAACTTATACGCTTTGTTGTCAGAATGTCTATTTATCATGTTTTGACTTCGTAAACTCTGCTCTAAAAAAACTATTTAAAGATGTTCCGGAGCAGTTGGCCCAGAAAAGCATACCCTCCCTTCAACAATTATAATTGTTTATACTATATACTCTTTGCACTAATGACCAATAATTCTGCAGTTCATTATACGTTGTGCACTAGTTACCTTCTTTATTAACCTGGATTAGAACAACAAAATAGGACCAAGATGATTTCAGGATCTGAAAATTAAAAAAAAAAAATAATAATTGTGAACAATACATTGATAGGGTGAATAGAATAGCAATCAGGTTTTCATTTTTACCATAAAGTCTCCAAGTGAATAATGCTTCAGAAGAGTGAGTCCCATACGTTTTTTCATGAAGGAATACAATCATTCAACACTTTTATATTATGAAATCAGCAACAGTTGACTGGCCCCACATTCGTCTAGGAAGATTTACCTAATGACAATTATTACGTATGTTTATAGTTCCGTAATTGAAATCCATCATCTGAGAGGATAGCTCGAACGGTAGAGCGCGTGGGTCATCGATATCTAAAGCCAAGCAACGCAGGGCGAGGTTGTGGTTTGGATGGTGACTCACGGACGACCTCCTCTCGAGATCTATTTTCTCAGATCGTGTTAGAAATCGCACGTTAAAAGGTAATACTTCGTTAATCCTTGGCTCGCACAAGTTTCGACTTTTGATGAGAGCTACCGTTCGTAGGGGGACGACCGCAGGTCAACGGAAAAACAATTTTAATAACAATAATATTTATCTTGTTCATCTATGATGTGTCGAATTTTAAATGCATTTTTATTATATCACTAGTGATATAATGAATTTTTACGTAACGATAATATATTTCATTGGAATTTGAACCAATAAAATGTCTAGAAATGCATAGGTACGAGTTTATCACAATGATGATGAAAAACAAAAGAATTTGTCAAATATCAGCGATATTATTATTATTCTCTTACGAATCTTCTAGGTTTTTCGGAGAAAATCCCTCAAAAGCAGAACTTGTGGGAGCAAGGGAGATCCAGAATCTACAACTTACAATTGGATTCCGCACCACTTTAGCTCCGTAACCGGCGATGGGGATCGAACCCGCGCTTTTATGAGATTATTTTGAAAAAATGTGATCCTTAAAATTTGTTGTGTTAGATATTTGAAGTAAGATATGTGAAGTATTTCGATGATTTTGCAGTTATTGAGTTTGGTATCATTTTAAGTACTGAAAAAATCGATTTAAATAAATAATCTTCTATGATAGATGCTTGAAGATACATCAACTTTGCATCAAACAAAACAGAAGTTTGAAATGGTTTTCTTATTTTCTTGAAGACAAACATGGTGTCCTCTATATTCAGTAATTAAAACTTGATAGTCTGATGAAGCGAGTGGTTTAAAATTATTTCGTGAATATTGGCAAAAACTTAGAATTTTCAAATTTGGTACAGATATGTAAAATGGAAATGCATTTTTAAGTTATTATTTAAGATAGCAAAAGTCACGTGATCCAGCCCAAAATAGCAATTTTTTGTGTTTTCCAAAGCACGACTGGGCGGTGGTAATCTCATCACCAACCGCTTGGGTCTGCTAATCCGTGAGGTATTTTTCTCACCAGAACTAAGGGTCGTTGTTAATCCTACAGGTATTTTCCTCACCAATTTAAATTTTTACATTTCAGTGCGTGAAAACATTTTGCGAAGAGTAACTATTTATTATGATATAACCAGAATGAACTATCCTTACGTAGACATTTGAGTGCGTGGAAATTTAATAAATGCATTAAGCCAGGAGTAATTATTTAGCCTGATCTAACTAGAACGAACTAACGTAAAGTAGCCATTTCAGTGCGAGGAAATTGAACACAGAAATTTTGCAAAGAGTAATACTTCTTTAGTCTGATCTAACTACGAACATCGTAGTGTCGGTGTACGAAACAAATTATTTCAGGGTGGAGATAATTTCCTGAATAAATTTTGTGAGGAGATTATCTGTAGGATTATCGTACCGTAAGTCTTTATATAGTTTTGATGGATCTGTTCTATACTGAAATTTAGTTCTGCATGGTAAGAGCGTTCTGTCAACCTACAATCGACAAAAAAACGAGAAGTAAGGATGCAGGAAAAATAATCGACCTCTTAGTTTTTGTTGGTCTTTGATATGCAATCATAAATATCACATGACCTTTTTTGTCGTATATTTCGTGAGATATGGGGCTCCGGAGTCGTTCGAACGAAAACGAGTGGTCGGCATATTTTCAAAAAAATTCTCTGTTCGGTTTCAGTGGAATATGTCGTTTGTAGAATCCATAATTCCCAAATATTCAGTTTCTTTATCTTTCTAAGAAAAGTAGGCTCACAAGTTAGTAGGGTTCGTGATATCTCACGTCTGTGAATGTGTTGAATTTATTGGACGGCAAAGTGTTCTTGCTCTCAAAATTGTAATGAAAAATCTTGATTTGTGGAACTCACACAAAACTGATGGAAATGAATAACTGAGTGTTACAGAAGGATCTACAGGGAAAAATAAATTGTGGCTCATAAACAAGGCGAGTCAACTACAGTTCTTTATTATGTTTTCGTTGTTTCCCCGTTTCCGTTATTTTTGACACTTAACTGTGAAATTTGAAGAATCGATAGAAACAACAAAAAGGTACAGTAGTTTTTGTATGTATTGCAGATCCGGAATATTCATTGCTAACAATTTTTTGTCAACAATTCTTACATACAGTGAAACCAATCAATCGATAGATTTTAAGTTGCACGTCCGATCATGTTGAGTGCCTTATCACTTGATATACAGGGTGTCAATTTGAAAACTTCCCACCCTTAATATCTTCCTTCCAGTAAACAATATGAGTAATCGAAAAAACAGGTCAAGGGGGACACTTTCACGGACTATTTGTAGCCCTCGTGGTTCAACCCCCTAGGAGGGGTAGATGTTACCCTTAGAATTTTAAATGGGAAGGGGGGTCAAGTGGCACATCATTTTGATGGGCGTTCAATTCTTGTTCCAATGGTACCCTGACTTATTATTTTGTGATGAGCATTTTCCGAAAAATTGCGTTCTAAACTAACAGAAGTAATTATTAGAACGCCTATACTGAGATGCATTATTGTATTGACTCCCTTTAATAAAAATGGTTAGAAGAGTAGGTGGCACCGCTCCAACCCTTGAATGACAGGAATAAATTTATTACGCATGGGATTTTTTATTTGGTGGTTATTTTCCTTCTACAAAATAAAATTTAATTTGCGAGAAAGACATTTCCAACATAAAATCTACTGACGCTTATCTTATTAGCTGTTCGAAATGTTGTCCATTTTGCTCTAAACAGTAATACAGTCTGTTTTCGAACTCCCCTCTAACATTACGGAAAACTTCACTAGGAATTGACTGGCATGCTGCTGTAATTCGTCTTTTAAGTTCGTCAATATCAGAAGGTTGTGTTTTATAAACAACGGATTTAAGATGCCCCCAAAGAAAGAAATCTAAGGGTGTTAAATCCGGTGATCTCGGAGGCCATTCAACTGCTCCCCTTCTGCCAATCCATCTACCCGGAAATCTATCGTTTAACCACTGTCGGACGGGAAGAAAATAATGAGGTGGAGCACCGTCCTGCTGGTAATGTAACAGATCCTCCTGCAAAAGTTCATTACCTTCTGCATCAACTTGAGTTTCTAGCTCGTGAATTATAAGAGGATCGATAGTCTCTTCAAGCATATCAAGGTACAGATTGCCAGTCAAGTTTTCTTCCAGAAATAATGGACCAAGAATGGCATTTCCAAGAATACCAGCCCAAACATTAACTTTTTGTGGGTGTTGTGTATGCCCTTCCCGAAAAATATGTGGGTTTTCGTCACTCCAATAGCGACAATTTTGTCTATTAACATTGCCATTCAGAAAAAATGAACACTCATCGCTGAAACAGATGTTTAACAGAAGATTAGGGATGGTATTGACTCGATGAGACATGATTTCACAAAACTCTATTCTTCTATCATAATCATCCTCGTGGAGCTCTTGAAGAATCTGCATTTTATATGGATGAAATTTATGCATTTTCAATGCTTTTCTTATAGTCTCGCGTGACATTCCCGTCTGTTCTGATACTGATCGTAAGGAGCTAGTTCCCAAAACTTCAATTTGAGCTGCTTCATTTAGTACTCTGGGGTTATTTCTTTTTTTATTTGTCACTGAACCAGTTTCGTAAAACTTATTCACCAAATCAAGCACATACCGGTGACTTACATTACAATTTGGATGTCTTTCGTTAAAAAGACATGCCGCCCTTCGTGCGCACTTTCCAACTTCTCCATAAATTACAATCATTTCAATTCTGTCTTGAAGAATGTAAACCATTTTTACACTTTTATACACTTATTAAAGTAATTCCTAAACAGCCCAACAGGTACAACAGTATTCACAATACTACCACATAGTTCAAATTTGCTAACCATTTTTTTGCCGGAAAACAGAAACTTTTTACAGCAGAAGTAGCAAAAAAGGAAGGCTATCTGTACAATTTCTGCGATGACACTTAAAAATTCAGCATTTAATAAACACAACTTTACTACCATCTACGTTTTCCTATTAGACTACTTTTTTATGTAACGTGTTTGGAGCTAATGGCTAATGTTACCCCTAATCAAGGGTTGGAACGGTACCACCTAATATTCTAACCAGTTCTGGCCAAACCATGCATCTCAGTATAGGCGTTCTAATAATTACTTCTGTTAGTTTAGAACGCAATTTTTCGGAAAATGCTCATCAAAAAATAATAAGTCAGGGTACCATTGGAACAAGAATTGAACGCCCATCAAAATGATGTGCCACTTGACCCCCCTTCCCATTTAAAATTCTAAGGGTAACATCTTCCCCTCCTAGGGGGTTGAACCACGAGGGCTACAAATAGTCCGTGAAAGTGTCCCCCTTGACAATAAAATTGACCTGTTTTTTCGATTACTCATATTGTTTACTGGAAGGAAGATATTAAGGGTGGGAAGTTTTCAAATTGACACCCTGTATATTACGGACTATTGTAAGTGCACAGCACGTTTTCACGTCTGAAGCTGGGCCACGCACTCAAATGTCTACGTAAAGTTAGTTTCTTCCGGTTAGATCAGACTAATCCGAGAACCCGAAAACTTTTTTTTTTCTTTGGTGTTTGGTCATCGACTGCTATAGTCATTAGCCACGTGTTCTGGGTAGGCTGTGTCACTAACTCCTTATGCCACTTTAGGATCAGTACTGTTAATTTTAAACGCAACAGTGAGGATTATTCTCAGTCGGCAACGAGATTCAATCATTCGGAAAAATGAAATAAGCTCGCCCCTGCTGAGAACCGAACCTGGGACCTCTCGGTCACCAGGCGCGTGTGCTATCCACTGCGCGAATCCCCGTCCAACTCATTAATTATTAATTCAGTGTACGAAACAAGAATATTTCAATAATCCAGAAGAAATGTTCTTGCGAATAAAATGAGGCGAAGAATTTTTGGGATTAATGTACTGTTGCAAAACAGACTAGGGACTTGATAATGAGACTTCTCAGAGACGTATTGGTGATTAATCAGTCGTCTGTTTTGTCCAATGGAATAAAGTTCGAGACGTTGTCAAAATAAGTTTCATACTGAAAAGGAAATACAATACTTTTCAAGATATCCAGACGCTTTCTAGAATGGAACGAGTTTCTAAATCAACGAGATCCATTGCTTACCTGAAGGCAGGAATATTGTTTATCAATATAACAAACGGAATAACTCCAGGAAGCTTCCAGTAATGAAAATTATTGATAACTTGACAGTTACTCGCAAACAAATTATTGTTTGTCATAGGAATAGCTGTCTAGACCACTTCACAACCAAAAACTGAAAAATAACTGGGAAAGACCTCTACAGCATCTTCTAGACCCGTTTGTTCTAGTTATAAAATAGTTGTTTTTGTATTAAGTGCGTAAAATGAGTGTTTTTTAATGATACATGAGAGTGTTAAAAATTCTCTCGAATTTGCCATGAAAACACGAATTTTATACTCGAAATACAAACAACATTTTTTGTATAACTGTGAATGTGAATTTACATCGACTGAAATATATTAAAAATAAATACTTCCAATACATCTTGACGTGGTTTGTCGTCTCGATAAGTATCCCTTTTAAACGACTGTTGTCTTGAAATATTGAAGTATACAGTGTTCTTTCTGTGTCGTTACTATAGAAACGATTTGATGGAAGACCCCATCAGATATATCTGAGAAAGCAAATGCAATAGTATCTAATCTGTTACCGGCCAATTCCAAGGTAATATGTGAGACAACATATGACCAATTTCGTGAATGGTGCGACAAGAAACATGTAAAAAGGGGTTTCTGAAAAACGTCACGGTGCGTGGCTGGAAATCTGCCTCCGTAGCAGAAGCATATTTAGAAGATAGTTTGAATAACAAAATTAAGATTTCTAACAAAATATTGAATTGTCCATCTTCTTCTAAACAAATTAAAATATCTGATAAAATTGTGGAATCAATTCTTCAAGAAATATATAACGTTTCTGATCAGCAGCAACATGGAACATCTTCGAGAATTTATGTTGGAAGAAATTGTTCAAACTTTACTATCAATAAGTATTATTCCAATGAATGAAATGTTTTTATGATGAATAATCAATTAATAATTGACTCTGTTAAAAATAAATCCTTCAAAAAGTAATAGTTCATGTTTATTTTGTGACGTATTTTGGCAGTGAAAAAAAGATTTTTTTTTCACGATGAAAATGTAATCATTTACGCATCAATAGAGATGCAGGAATGTCAACTTTTTTTGACAGTTGCACATAAATAACCAGTGAATTAAATTGGTTTTCTTACGTATACAAAATTCTTCAAATATTTCCAACAAATTATCAACAAGTTTGTTATTTCACACTTGTATTGATTTCATCATACATACATGTATATTGACATTGCATTTCTTCGAGTTGTAAAAGATCAACCTCCTCCCATAAAAAACAACAGCGAAATCAAGATATTTCCTTCACAAAAAATGATCAAACAATATTCACAAAAAGAACTGAGGCTTGAAAACTGTCATGGAAATTATGAAATATTGTAAATTAACTTACCCTTACAAACGTATCCAGAGAAAGAGTAAAAAAACCACCTGCATACAGTTTCAGAGCCCGTTGTGATCGGGTCATGAAGAACACCAGGTTTGTTTTGAATTCTTGAGAACAGTCGTGCCAATCGCTGTGGTAGGCGAAGTTTGTGAGTTTCGAACTCTGAAAATAGTCCATAAGTATTTTTATTGCGTAGTGATCGTGAACTTCGGGCAATTATTCGCGACATACGAACGAACGGTGAGGAAACGTGATTTATTGAAGATTGTACTGAGCAGCTCATGAACTCTCTCCTAGTCCCTAGTATATACAGTTATACAGTGGTGTATTAAGATTTTTTTTTGAGGTGGGGGCGGGACTATAGTAAGGAGTATAATACATACTCTGTGGATGGAATAATTTGAATCGCAAAAAAAAATTTCGCAGGGGGATCAGACCTGTCTCCCCTTTGGCCATGCCGGTGCTCTGCTTCATCGTTCGTACATACTTATCCGAGTTTTATCCATCAACAATGAGCTCATGATCTATCTAGAACGCTCAGGAATTAATAATAATCGGCAATATGGTTTCCGTCATCGGAGATCAACTGGAGACCTGCTTGCTTATGAGTCACATATTTATGGCAGCAATCTATCAGAAAATGTGCTAAAACTCTGAACTTTGCGTTAGATATCTCTGAGGCGTTTGATCGCGTTTGGTATCAGGGAGTTCTTACCAAACTTCCACCTCATGGCTTGCCTCCCAAGTTGTGTTCCTTATATACTATCTAGCTTTCTCTCAGACCGATCCCTACACGTGGTGGTCGATGGAGTATCATCCAATATTCTACCAATAAATTTAGGGATTTACATAGACGATGGTCTGCCGAAATATCATCAATCGTTTCACCGTTAGCAGTCCCATCGAGACTAACCCGTCGAGCTCATTTCGCACATCCATATGGTGTTACTTTGGAGACATGCTGAACATCTCTTCCTCAGGGCTCATTCTTCCAACTAATGGCAAAGATTTGGAACTTGCTGCGTTCCCTCTGAGGCATAGAGCGTTCAGAAATTCAAGAACACCAATTCCCTACTTCCTCTCGGCTCTCACGAACGATCATCACAAAACTAGTCCACCATTTTAATTTCATAAATTTTGACAACAAATGAATAATTTTCGATTCCGAAAACCACCAAATACCAATTTTTTATCGAATCGGACTATAATTACAAGGCTCGTCCTGCACCTTGATTTTTGGAATTTCAACAAAAGAAATCCCTTTTTCCGATCTCAAAAAACCCCACATACAAGTTTTGAATGAAATCGGAGCAAAATCACAATTCTTTTCCCCCATTTTGAAGACGCTCATTTGTTTTTTTTTCTCTAACAAAAATTACCTATTGCACAATTATCGGAATTATGAACACCTGACAAATATCAAGTTAATCGGACGACTAGAAGTGGGTCAAAATTCACTTGCAAGATTTGATCACAGACACCGAGGGACAGGTGCAACTAAATAAAAACTTGATAAAATAATTAAGAAAAACTTTTTATAAAGACAAGCTTTCCTCCAAATGCGCTAAAAAGTAAAAAAAATAATTTAATAATGTTTAATGTAGGTTATTCTATGAGTTACAGATTCAATAGCTTGCCACGAGTTTTCACTTCGAATATGAACGCGGCAAGCTCTTGGATCTGTGACTCACAGAACAACGTACGTTTTATATCTGAAGATTTTTTTTTATTTTTTTGTACAAAAAGTTCATAATCTCCGATAGCGACATACCAATTTTGAATCGAGTCAGACAATAATCACAAAACTCGTCGGCCATTGGGACCATCATCTTGTATTCAAGAATTTTAACAGAAAATTCATAATATCCGAACTCAAAAACTCCCACAAACCAAAATTGAATAGAATTGGACCAAAATCACAAATCTCGTCCGCCATCTCGGAGCCGCCATTTTGTTTTTTTCTCTAACGAAAATTCCATATTGCATTTTCACCGTGCCAAATTTCAGAGGAGTAGAAGTGGGTCAAAATTCATTTGCAAGTTTGTCCCACACATACATACACACATACTTAATAATAATTCCCTCTCATAAACACTCGATTTTTGGTGGCGTAAAAAAACCGGAAAACCTACAGCACCACCTACATACATACTTACTAACACATCAGCAAGTTAAATAAAAGCTTGTGAAAAGAAATGGATTGTTCTAAACAACACCAATTAATCTTTCCTAAAACTCTCCTTCATGTCATGAAATTTTCTTAGAATTTACAATTTTTTTTATATATCAAAGTGATCATAGAAAAATCTTGTAGCAATTATACGTACCTCAAGTATGACCTCGTTTCCAAAGTAACACACAATGAAAATTTCCATGAGCATACAGTATTGATAGAGTATCAAAGAGAAAAACTTCACACTTGTAAACGGTACCTAGAAAATAGTTACAGTAAAACAAACATAGACTATAGTCCGTAATATACAGGGTGTTTCCGAAATTGGAGCAAAAAATGAAACGGGAAGTAGAAGATGACTTTTGTCGAAAAAAAAAATTATTTTGGGAGATACTGGATTTTAAAGTTTTCAATTTCTTTTTCGGTTTTCACTGATAAGAGGTCTACAGCATGCGCAAACCGCGCTGTGACCTGGAGAATTAAACCAGTGCCTCCCAAACAAAGGTAACTGAAAGCGATTTCATGAAATTTCTTCAATTTATTGATGAATTGTGTTCCACACAAAAACCTATTTTTTTATTGCCACACTTTCGGAAATACCCTGCATATATTCCGTGATAAGGCACTCAACATGAGCGTTCGCGCAATAAATGAAAATTCCACTTATTCAGCTACGTTGGTAAAACTGTAGTTATTTATGTAAGAAACGCAGAAGTGATTCGATTTCATACTATACGGATATCAATTTTCAAAAATGTGTGGTGCCACTCACTTAATCTGACATCCTGAATACTGATTTGAACTCAAAAAACGCAGACCTTAAATACTTTCAGAAAATGGTGTTTATTTTCTTCCAATTCTGAGCTTTGTACAACATTATTTTGAAGGCTATTGCAAAATGTTTACCGAACAAACAAACATTGTCAATATTGAAATCAAGGAGATAGCGTCTGTGACATAAATATAGATGAAGAAAAATTAGCGGCATACAGACAAATCGTACCGGCAATCCAGAGGTCGTGGGTTCAAATCCTACTGGAGGAGAATCTTTTTTTTAGAATTTTAAAATTTGTCTGTATGCCGCTAATTTTCCTTCGTTTATATTATTAATATTATTTTAAAATTCTTGTATTATCATTGGTCGTTGGTATGTGTGCCAAATTTTAGACGACTGGAAGTGGGTGAAATTTTTTTTAAAAATCTATAACATTTTGATTATTATTTTTATCATTACATTATCATTATGATTTTCAAGTATAGTAATGGCCTTTCATACAGAGTGACCAAGTTGAAAGCGGGCTAGCTCTCTGAAACTATTATTAATTATCCGATTCAGAAGTTTTTTTTCAATAGATAGAGCCATAAATTCGAAATAAAGATAAGAAATTCAAGGCCAAAACATACTAGCGGTTTTTTAAATAAAATTTGATGACTCCACTGGATTTGTGATGTTTTCAAATGAGTGAGATCAAAATTTCAAGATGAAATTTTTTTTTCTGAAATATCCATATTCCTCTGACAATAATTCAAATAGTTGTCATTTAAATCACAATTTTCTAAATAATATGGTTACAATACTCCTTCAGAACATAACAACTCCATGAAGGATATACCTAGTTATGTCCATCAGACCACTGCAGTTTGTTGTCAAAGACCTGCAGTGGACATAATTATTTTCCATACTATGGAGTTATGTTTGGAAGAAACAAAATTTGACACCATTTTGAATAACTGCTGTTTATAAACTTGACTGCTAACAACCAAGAAGAGCGTTTTAAAAAATATTTTTAACAAGATTGTGATTTATATGACGACTATTCGAAATATTTAGATAAAAAAAAAATTATCGTAAAATTTTGGTCACACTCATTTGCAAGCATCGGAAATCCAGTGACGTCGTTAAATTTTATTTTGACCGTTATTGACTTTGAAAATAAATCGAACTGAGCCTTGCAATTTTTATTTTGAATTTTGACACTCAACTAAAACTATTGATGCTCTATCTATTGAAAAAAATAACTTCTGAATCGGATAATAAATAACGAGGCATTCTGTATGTGTGCTAAATTTTAGAATAACTGAAAAGCAGGAAAATTCAATTTGAAGATGCACATTATTATTATTATACCATTATTATTATAAAATTTTTGCATTTTTGTCGATCCTTGACATGTGTGTCCAATTTTACACTATTTCTCTAATAAATGCCGATGTCGTCAGTTGCGATGATTTTAGTTTGATTTTCACGGCTAACTTAGTTCGATTCAACAATCAACTGTATCTCCACCATTTTTCCAACCGATTTTCAATTATGAGAATCAATATTGTCATAAATTACAAGCGCTTCAGAATAATTAGAAAAAATATTCAGGGTCTCATTTGAAAAAAGAAAGTTTGGGGTCACTTGTGGTGAATTACCAGTAGTCGCGTGAAAATATGCGTGTTCAAGTACTATAGTAACATACCAAATTTGTAACCTGTACATTCGAAACTTTAGAAAAATTGAGGAGAGGTGTACCTCACCTTGTGGTCACTCGGTATATACAAAAAATGCGTCAAACTGAAAAACAGAATTATTTATATATTACATGCTAGGATCGAGGGCTTCGTTGATATGTTGCGAAGAGAACTTCGTCTACCGCAATGAAGATGACTGCCATGGTTGCATTCGAAATGAAGGAAATTCAATGAAAAATCTTCAATTGAATCAAGGAAATAAAATCCACTATTAATGTAGGTATCAAACATATTTCCTTTAGAGTACGGATGACTTCTGAATCTTAATCGATCTTGACAATCTACCTATATGGTCTTGCAGTTTCAGACAACCCCACAATAAGAATCGAGGGGTTGAAAAATCTGATTACTTTGAAGATCAGTCTCTAGGCCCTCATTCCCGATCCATGCACACTCAGGGAAGCCATGCCATTGTCTAAAAACTCTCGAAGGAAACGTTTAAAGTGCATTCCATTTTATATGTCGCGTTCCCTCATAAAAAATCTGTAGCGTCATGATATAAGTTCATATCTCAAAAATTCCGGATTTATCAGATAAGGCAATGATATCCGAATATTTTTCTATACCGGGTGTCCACGGAAAGTGGCTCGCCTCTATAACTTTTTTGGTTTTGCAGATATTGAAATGAATTTTGAAGGATCTGTATGAGACATAAAACTGCATTTTTTGACAAGTGACTCAGATTCGTGCAACTTCCTGAAGTGATATAAACTTTCGATTTCTAAATGAGACACCCGGTATATTTTCGCTGTTTTTGTCTTCATATGACATTCTGAATACAACTATGTATCACTTGTTACTTTTTGTGACCATATTTTTTTTTATTTCGGTATTTAATTTTCAATTTAGAGGGCTATGGATACGTTAATAGTTTACCTAACAAGTGCGGAAAGTGATACTTTTCTCCGCTAACGCGTCGTTCAGCCATCTGCAATCGCGTGCGGAAAAGACACTTTACGCTCGTGTTAGGTACACTATTTTTTCTACTAGCGGAAAAAAAAACAAAAGTTAACATAAAGAACATTTATTATTAAATATATATTTCCGTCGACCGTTCATTTATGATGTATTTTAATGCACTCAAAATCGTTGATTAATGACCCCTGTTAATGAATGATTTTCTATTAATCTACGATTTGATTATATGCAACATACATTGCTCTTATACATTTTATATAGGTTAGTACTATCTGTCATTATTTATTTGTCAATTTTAAAATACAATTTCAGAAAATGTTCATTACACCAGTTGTCTTTCAAAACCATATATGGTCCCGTATTTTCGAAAACTGCTGTCGACGGAAAATTTTTGTAATAAACTCGTGAATTAAAATGGCGATTAACAATCTCAAACATTTATCTCGATTGTTAATCGCACTTGTTCGTTAAATAACCATTAAACTATACAACCATACTTGGTAAGCTTTCTATTTTAACCTTCTGCGACGCAATATTTGAATATCAGTATAATCCGCAAAAACTAAACAAATCTACTTTTCCGCACTAAAAAGAATGCGAAAAAACTTTTTGCGGAAAAGTGACTCTTTCAAAACTAAAATAAGTGCGGAAAAATGGATTTTTCCGCACGCTAGTAGAACAAATTATTAATTTCAGTCTTGAAGTAGGTATTGGGAAAAATACAACTTTACGGTTTTCGGTTAAAATGCATCTGCTATGTAAAATTTAATTTTGATTTATTCCCACTATTTTATTTTCAAAAGTGGCTGGTCGGGTCAGAAACAAAATTTGGAGGATTTGTATACGACTCAAAACTGCATTTCTTGACAAGTAACTCAGCTTCAGCAAGTTCTAATATTGTTTTCAGTCGAAATATTGCTGCTATGTATGTACAATTCAATTTTAGAATTTTTATCAAAAATTTTTTTAAATGAAAATTTTGTGAATTTCATTACGATTATGTTGATACGGCTTCACTGTTACAGGTTTCAAACAAACTTTCGTTAAAACTTGAATAGATTACTTAATATATTCCTTATAATGAAACACCATTTCAGATTAAAATGAGATTCAAATAGAATGGGTAATGTGTGGCCTATTAAAATATTCAAGTGACGTATTCCTGAGACAATTAAAAAAAAAATCTAAATAAACTTGTGTCCGGAAATGCTTCGTTTCGGACTTACAGGGTGTTTTTTGTAAGCTTTTTAAAAATAACTTTTGCAAAAATTAAGTTATTTGCTCGAAATTTGGTACCCGGGGTTTTTTTGACGTGGGAAATCCTAATTTCGTATTATTTTTCATGTAACATCTAGAGGGCGCTTCGTACGCTGTCATTATTTATTTCAAATTGGCCTAACATTTTTGACAGTGAACTTTTGGTACTTTTCATGAAAAAATTTTATCTCACACCTTTGTGTTGGCACACCTGACATTTCCATCACGAACGTTCTTAAAAGGTTTAAGGAACGATTTCTTTTTAAAACATTTGCATAAAAAATTAGGATTAAAAAAAATGTATTATCTCATAAACAATTCATTTCTTTATAACAATTTTTCAAACAATACATTGACGGTTCTCTTTATCCAAGGAAATGATTTTACGAAGGAAGCATGGAGAGAGTTGGAACTTTCAGTTTTTATTGGATTCACGTTAAAATAAGGCCGAGGATTTCCATTGTCTGCTGCATTTTGTCGTGAACAAATTGCATAGCTTTTAATGAGATCTGGTTTTATATTCGGATCCAATGAATATCAGAATTTCTTTGCGTTGGATGTCAGTCACGTAAATTAATCACAATAAACTTTCAAAACGGTTTGTTATTACTAGAAGATTTCGAACAAGAATAACAATGGTAATACAATAGGTATAAACCATATCGAAAAGAATTTTATTATCATATGCTTCAGCACAAATTTTTGGGGGATCGATTGTGCATGTCCCACAAATAGAATACATTTAAGAAAAATAAATAAATTATTTTTATTTTAAATTTTCTATCATTAGCAGGAATAAACATCTGTGTTGACACATGTCACGTGATTCCAGGCATGGCGACAAATTCAAAAAAATTGGCAAGTGGCAACAAGTAGGAAAAGTTGACAAGATTTCGAAAAAAGTCATTTGAAATAGATGTTAAGAATTCAATTTTATACTGATATACAGAGTTTCCAATAAAATTTGATAAAAATTGTCATGTTTTTAGAGGAAAGATTGTGTGAAAGGCTGTGTTCAGTTAGGTCGGAACGTAATAAAGGCGAGCTAATCGAGCCTTACTACGACGAGCTCAGCGAGCACCTATTTTAATTTACGTTTTAGGTTAGGTAGGTTAGGCGTTAGGTATATAGGGTATGTTAAGTAGGGTAGGTTAGGTGGCTGAGCTCAGTTAGGTCCGTACGTTGTTAGGGCTAGCGAAACGAGCCTAACTTAACCTGAAACGTAAATAAAAGAAAGTGCTCACTGCGCTCACCGTTGTTAGGCTCGTTTCGCTCGCCCTTATTACGTCTCGACCTAACTTCACACAAATCCAACGTTTTAAGGCGAAAAAAAGGGAAAACAACCTGACCCACCCATCTAACCTAACCTTTACCTAACCCAAC
The DNA here is from genome assembly GCA_958298965.1 of Chrysolina haemoptera. Lineage (NCBI taxonomy): Eukaryota > Metazoa > Arthropoda > Insecta > Coleoptera > Chrysomelidae > Chrysolina > Chrysolina haemoptera. The sequence goes on along the minus strand of OY282585.1, from coordinate 37,167,186 downwards.
CTACCTAAACCAAACTAACCTAAAACGTAAATAAAAATAGTTTCTTGCTTCGCTCGCCGTTGACAGGCTCCCTTCGCTCGCTTATTAGGGTCGTCGGATATCGTATGCATGAAAATCCGGCCTTCCGTCCTGACCTAACTTCACATTTTTTTCTGGTTAATATGATTGGATCTAATAAAGCTGTCACACGTAGTTCTGTTACTATCGTAGGAGACCAAAAAATCGCTCACATTTAAATCAGAAAAGTTGGCAATAATTGATTTCAGTGTTTCCAACCATACATACAATATATTGTCTCTGACATGATTAGAAAAACACACAATTTTTTTTTAAAGTGCCAATGAAAAGAAGGAGACTTATACAGTGTTTTTTTCGCGGTAGGAACGTCTTTAGAACATGCCAGCTGAAATCCAAAAATAGGCCTTATCTCCGAAATTACTTGAGACCGCCGAAAATTTCAATTGGATTTTTTGTCCAGGAGACCAAAATACCTGAATACCAATAAACGGAATTTTACCATTGCCCTAACGTATATGTGGGTAGACCATTCAGAAACCGTTCCAATTATGTAGAGAAGGAAACGAATTCAACATAATCGAATTATATCTAATTGCGAAAAAAACGAAGTTGAATTACTTGGCATTACATTAGATAATACACTCAAATATCTCCCATTTGAAGAGAAAACTTTCGCCAAATGAAGTATATTACTGATACAAATATATTAAAAACTTTATGCTTTTCACTGTTCCATTCCCATATTAGTTACGGTGTAAAACTCTGGGGAAATTCATGTCAGTCTATTCAAATATTTAGGATGCAAACAAAGGCATTGAGAGTATAAGCCAGTGCAAGAAACTTTCAAAAAACTTAGAATTATATGCCACTGCCAACGTATGGGAGAGAAGAAAAGAAGAAAGAAAATCAATAGGAGAGGATACGAGCCGCAGGGTAAATATCCCCCCACCCCAAACCCATCCCAATATCCCCCCCCCCCCAACAAGGAGCTCCCACTTTTGCGAATGACGCTTTCTGTGGGTTCATGGAGAGACAGCAGGAGATTAAGGGTATGGTAAATACCGAAGGCCTATTGAAGGCCATGGATGATGTCATTGAGGGCTTGAGGAGGGCCCGGAATCCCACTGAGATATTCCTCGCCTTCTTGAGGGTGGCGGATAACATCCAATGTTACGGCCTCTAGATGCCCCTTAAGGCATGCATGCTCAATGTGAACGGAGTCCGCAGCAAGTACCATCTTCTTGCGGACTTCGTTCATAGACACAAGATCGATATTATGCTCCTGTCCGAGACGAAGCTCCGACAGGAACATAAGCTGAAAATCCGGGGATTCACAACCATACGGACCGACAGACCCAACGCTGTGAGAGGAGACGGGGTGGCAATCCTTGTGAGAACGAGTATACCGCATATAATCCTACCGCCCCGGCAAAGCTCAATTGAGCATGCCGGCATTCAGCTGGAAACGGGGGATATATGCGGTATACAATCCGCCACACAAGAGTTTCACGGCCATGGATGTTGATGGTCTCTGCAATAGCGGGCACAAAGTGCTGCTTGCCGGGGACTTCAACGCGAAGAATCACTTGTGGAACCCCGCCGGTACCGAAAATGCGAACGGAAAAACACTCTGGGAATACTCCCTGAATAACAATGTTGTCATAGACTTTCCGGATGCTCCGACATACTTCCCCTGGAACGGACTGACTCCCTCCACTCTTGACCTGGTGATGAATAAGAACGTTGCGCACCTCACGGAGCTCAGGACGGCGACCGAGTTTATATCGGACCATAATCCGGTATTCTTTTCAGTCAAGGGAGGCCAACAACCCAGAAATAAAAGAATAAGGTATGATTACTCAACAACTGACTGGAAAGAGTACCGGAGGGTGATGAATGGTAAAACAATCATCACCCCAAATATCCAAGAGGATAAATTGGACGAGGAGACTCGGAAGCTGATCGAAAATATTCGTGCGGCCCGTGACGTCACAACCAGGAAAAGAACAGTGAGGGAAGACCGAGAACTTCTCCCAGACTTCATCCTTGACCTGATAAAACTGAAAAACTCAGAGAGAAGAAAGTGGCAGGCAACGCAGCGGGCCTGCCACAGAGAACACATGCTGACTCTGGGTGAGGAGATAAGCGCCCTTATTCAGAGTCACAGGGATAAGGTCTGGAAGAAGAAACTCGAAAGTCTGAATGTGGGCGACGGTTCCCTATGGCGGATGAACAGGAGCCTCCAAAAGAGGTTCAAGGACATCCCAGCCGTGGGGAACGGCCGCGCACAGGCGGTCACGGAAAAGGGGAAGGCGGAGATGTTCGGAGAGTATTTCCAGAGTGCTTTCAGAACGGGTGCCGATTCAATGCGAGAGCATGAATCAGTGACTAGGGAAGCCAAAAAGTTCAGAAAAATGCCGAAAACACCGGTGGAATCGAGGAACTTCTCGAAGCTGATGGTCAGCTTCGGGGAGTTGCAAGATAACATAAAGAGGCTCCCTAGAAACAAGGCACCTGGCATCGACGGAATCGACGCGGTTCTGCTTAGGAATCTTCCGAAGAAGTCCCTAGTGCAACTGATGTACATCATCAACGGCATCATCAGATGGCAGCACTATCCGCAATGCCTGAAGCATGCAGAGATTATCCCCATCCTAAAGCCGGGAAAATCAGAAACGAGGATTTAAAGCTACCGCCCGATCTCGCTGCTGAGTACTGTCGCGAAGTTGGTAGATAGAATCCTCCTCAAGAGATTTGAAGCTGTCGAGGGCGAGCTCAAACTCATCCTGGAGGAGCAGTTCGGCTTCCGAAGAGGACACTCCACGTCCTCCCAGGTGGCCAGGATTGCCCACGGTGTGAGGGGGGCCTTCCAGCGACAGCAAAATACGCTTATGGTCCTGTTGGACATCAAGAAAGCCTTTGATACCGTCTGGACAGAGGGCATGGTAGTGAAATTGTTACGGGCAGGCGTGCCTGCCCACATGGTACGACTGGTGGATTCCTACCTGGTCAACAGGGCTTTCCGGGTGAGAGTGAATAACACCAGCTCAGTAATGAAGCCGATCGAAGCCGGAGTGCCGCAGGGGTCGAGTCTGTCTCCGCTCTTCTACTCTTTATATACATATGACTTCCCCATGTCCAACCAGGTGGACACGGCCATCTACGCTGATGATACAGCGTTATATACGCACTCACAGCACAGCGTGATGGCCGCGTCGAGGTTGAGAACCCACCTGGATAGGGCGGTCATACCGTATATGAAGAGAAACAAAATCGAGCTGAATCCGGATAAAACGGAGCTCATGATCTTCTCGAGAAGGATGAAGAACACCAACATCAGCCTTCCCGTGGAGTTCAGGGTTCTGGGCAACCGGATAGAGGAGTCCGACACCGTGCGGTACCGGGGGGTACAACTGGACAGGCGTCTGTTCATGCACAAACACGTCAGCTTGGCGGTTCAGCGGGGGGCGGCAGCGCTCAGGCGAGTGTACCCGCTCATCGCTAGGACCTCCAAGCTGAGTAGAGAAAACAAGGTGCTCCTGTATAAACAGGTCGTCAGGCCTGCAATGACGTACGACTGCCCGGTGTTCTGCAGCGTCTCCAACACCCAAATGGGAAGGTTGGAGGTGATGCAGAACAAGGTACTACGTATCATCACTGATAGTGACAGGTACATTCGGTCGGACGACTTGCGAGAGCTGGCCAACATCGACAAGATCACAGAATTCATAAGATCACAAGCCGATAAATTCTATCGGCATCACATCCGAGGAAGCCCCTTGACCAGGGATATCACAGCCATCCGGGAACACCACGGCGCCGGCGTGCCGTGGAGGTATGGAGGGCATTTATACCAGGCGCTGGATGTTTTCCGCGAACCCCTAGAAGGAGAGTAGACGTATGAACACTCGCACCGATGAATGTATGCAACCCGGTTTTTTCAGCGTTTTTCCGGGAACTACTTAGATCCTCAATCGACAATGTATCCGATCGCTTGATGGTTCTCTATGAACATACGCGAGCCCCCCGCATAACTTGCAGGAGGCGGGGCACCAAGTAATTGGGACAGAGACCGGTATTCGTAAAAGTGGCCCACAAACATCGTGGGTGCCCACTGGACACCAGAAGGGCGGGAATGAACCTCGCTCTGGGGGAACAGTCGTGAAACTCCCTCCCTTTACCCCTACCCTGCGGTGAGGGGATAGTTTTAAACTGTTTTTTATTTATATATTTTATGTATACTGTGTGCTTACAATTTTATTTTTACAATATACCCTTTTTGCTTTTGCTTTTGCTTTGCCACTGCCAACTTTATTTCTATATTACGTTTTGACTGAAATACATAAGAAGAAAAATCATCCTTGATGAAATAATCTCATATTCACGGACATGGTATACGAAACTCCCATCACATTAGAATAAATCGATATCGTCTGCACGTATCACAAAAAAAGTCATTAGATTATTCCCTGTACAATATCTTGCCTCAAGATTTCAAGGAGCTCGGTTTGAACACTTTCAAGACAAAATTGAAAAATTATTTGTTGAGGTATTGCTTCTATTCTGTCGATGAATTCAGAACACATTTTTGTGGCAACACGCATGTCACTGCTTCTCTTTGATTTAAGAAGAAATATACTTAGAAAGTTCTGGTGTTTGTAATGTTGTTGTAATGTGTTGTAATGCTGTTTACTTGTTAATTTAAATTTTTTTACAATTTTATATTTTTATGTAACGTAGTCAAATAAAATATTCTATTTTATTCTGTGCCAATCATATTTTAGAACCAGATTATAACTTTCATGGAATATTCGAAATTATTCCTGTCGATAGTAAACGTATTGAGCTTGATTACTTATAATTCTTGGAAATTAATAAATTGAAAATTTAATTGTTTACTCATCGATCAGTTGGATCATAAAAACCATCCTCTGTTGAATTTATTCTCTAAATTAAGAAATGTTCTACAGGTACAGGAATGGAGATGAACTTACCAAATTCATTTCGAATAAAGTTGTACAAATTATTATTGCACTCACTGCAAATTGGCCTAGTATGCTTGTTGCAAACAAAAAAGTGACTTCCTCTGCGAATCTGAAAAATAATATTTGCATTTGCAATATTTTATACAAGTCAACGAGAGACATTTTAGTGGAGAATACCAAATAGAAAACAGCTTCTGGACACTAGTTCTTGTTTTAGTTTAATTCGAATTTCCTTATTAATTTGTATAGAATTTCTAGGATATTCTAGACGTCACATTTCAATATACAGTGTGTCCAAGAAAGGAAGGGATACCACTAGGATATCGGAAAGGGTTGTTGTTACAATGTTGGTTAAATTAGGGAAAAGTTGCACAATCCGAAGTCCTTTTATATGGCGTTCACAAAACTGGGCTATCTTTTGAATTAAATAATATTTTCGATATTGGTTTTTATTTGTTTCTGACGTTATTTTGAAACACATCAAGAAATAAAAAACACTTTTTTTCTACAACGTTAACAAATGACAAGGTTCGCGAATTGATAACAATATGCGAAGTGATCCTTTTTTACACCGTGCGCGAAACAATGTGCGAAATACATATTTCACACACTGCATGTGAAATATATGAGATTTTTATCGTGTACGGAATAGTGTGCTAAATACATATTTCGCGCACTGAATGTAAACTATATGAGATTTTTATATTTTAACCTTTATGGTCCTCAATCAAGCAAAAATCCAAGAAATCATTTATTTCTAAATGTTTAACAATAATTAAGGCTTTTTTACTCTCTTCAAATTGTGATAAAATTTGAAACTAACTAGGTATTTTTATTTTTTGACTTTTGTAGAATTTTTTTTTGCAATTCGTGCGCGAAATACTTTGGTGATCGAGAACTGATTTTAGCGCAGGCGAATTAAAAAACATAGGTGAGAAGCATTTCGCGCACTAGATACAAAAATAACTATTTACTGTCACTTTTCAAGTTTATCAAGATGACGTCTATTGATTTTCACTACACTACGACGACGTTTCGTTTCCAAGGCACTTGTATAATTTTGTGGGTATTTCCACTGGTATTTTCTCTTACACTAGAGTTCGTGATATGTCTTCCGGAACGAACAGAACCTTCAAATTTTTTTTTGAAAATACGGCCCTGATATTTTTATCACAAAATGTTAAGCTAATTTGTATTTTGAAGTAGGTCATATATCACTTATTGTAGTTGTTTAATAGTATATTATATAGCAAGGAACTAAAGTGAATGTTTTAATCCTGCACGTGAATTTTATTGCCTGAGGACTCGTAGAGCCCGAGGTAAGGAATAAAATATCACTTTAGTCCTGCGGCATATACGCTATTTTTTGCACTTCCCAGTATTATAAATTTCAATAATAATACAACTGATTATTTTGATGAATTATATAAACATGGTACTTGGATTACTCGGTAGGTAACGTCATAGCAACGGTGTCAACAAACTTTTTCAATTCAGTGTCATTTCAGTTAATGTTGACATTGACCAATACGTCAAGAACATGACATCTCTTCACTTTCCTCTAATATTCACTTATCAAATACAAATAATCGCCCATTTAGTTTCATCAATTGTAATAATGTTAATATCACATACTATCTTAATTCAATCAATAAAGATTTATAATTGAATGTTTCCTCATTTTTGCCCTAGTTATTAATATGTAGCTGCGGTAATGTTTGATTTTTACTTTATGTCCCTTGCGACTTGAAATGCAACTTTGTTTCCCTAGGGACTGAAAGATACATTTTAGTCCCTGTTATACGGGACTAAAGTTGGCACTTTAGTCCCGGAAGTGCAAAAATATATTTTTATCTTATTTTAGACATTACCTAAAATCATTCAGGAAAAACCTCTGATTACAGCTCTGAGTCATAATTTAAAGTCAATAACTAAAATAAAATTTCTCACAATTTTTTTTTAACTTGCGACGCAATGAAACAAATTATTTGTAATAAACAAATGAACTAATTCCTCATGAAATATAAATAATAATTGAGTTATGATATATGCCTAATGATAATCACAGCATTCAGAGTCGTAAGAGAAAGTTTTTCCTGAATGATTTTCAGTAATGTCTAAAATAAGCTATTATTTATTTTTGTATCTAGTGCGCAAAATGCTACTTTGGTGATCGAGAACTGATTTTTCAAAAGTATTTCGCACACTAGATGCAAACAAAATTTTGCCTACAAACGTCAAAAAGCCTTGTTCAATTATTGTTGAATATACAGAAATAGATGATTTCTTGAATTTTCGCTTGATTGAGGACCATAAAGTTAAAAATAAATGATTTCTTGGATTTTTGCTTAATTGAGGACTATATAGGTTACAATATGAAAATCCCATTAGTCTACATGCAGTATGCGAAATAGGTATTTCGCACATTACTTCGCGCACGGTGTCATGGAAACGAAGGAAAATGAAAAAAAAGTGTTACTTCGCATATTGTTGTCAATGTGCGAACCATGTCATTTTTGACGTTTTCAGAAAAAACATATTTATACCACTGCAAGTGATATATATGATGTTACAAATAAAAATTGCTTTAAATTTTGAAACGAAACGTCGTGAGTGGTGAAAATCTGTGAACGTCATGTTAAGCTTGAAAACTGGCAATGAAAATGTATTTTCAATCCTTTGATATCTTTTAAAATAAACGCCAGGAGTAAATAAAAACCAATATCGAAAATTTTACTTCATTCAAAATATTTCGAAATTCAAATCTCTATAAAATGATTTTGGATTGTGCAACTTTTCCATAATTTAACCAACATTGTAACTCCTATCCTAATGCTATCTATCCCATTCTTATTTTGGATACACTTTATAAGGTATTCGATAGTGAGAGATAGTTGAATAGTTGGGGCGTTATATATTTATTGAGTATATTAAAAATCGTGAATGAAATAAATACGGACCTAGCCAAAATTCTAGAATGGGGATTCAACAATTTGGTCGAAATCAATGCGAATAAAACCAAAGCATGTCTTTTCTCTAGAAAGGCCGATCTCACAGTAGCCAGCGACACTATGTCGGGACTATCTATACCAATGAAATCTTCCCTTTCAATGCTCTGTGTAACCACCAGCAGAAACCCTTTCATGGGAAAACCATGTGAGGTCCATTGCCAAGAGTGCCCCTCAAAAACACGGTTTTCTGTTTTGCGCCAACAAGTATTTTACTTCTCGTCAACTGATTATGATTTATAAGGCACAGATTCGACCTGTTTTGGAATACTGCTTCCATATATGGATTGCAGCACCCAAAGAGAGCTATTCGTCTCATAGGTGATACTTCGCTCACAAGCTCGCTTACTTTTCTGGAACATCTCAGAAAGGTTGGCGCTCTGTCTTTGTTTTATAGGTATTTTCATGTGCCCGTCGAGCTCAGTCCTCACGTCCATATGCCGTCACTTTGGAGACATGCCGCACATCTGCTTCCCAAGGCTTGTTTTTCCACAGAACAGCAAAACTTTGGAACTTGTTGCCTCGGAGGGGTTCCCTGAGGCATACAGCCTTCAGAAATTCAAGAACACCAATTCCTACCTACTTTTCCTCGGAACCCAGAAACAGAAAAAAAATCAAGAAGGGTAATCACATTTTACCTATCGAAGACAATATTCTGAGATCGGTAGTTTTTTGCACGATCATACCATTTTTTCCCTTGATTGAAACACATTAATTTCCAGCTAATAACTGAAAAGTCAAAAGTGACATTTATGTAAAAGTGGCATAAGGTAAATTACTTACCGACGCTTTTTGCCTATATAGCAACCAGTAGTATTATGAAGACGTCGGTGAGTTATTTGGGCGTCGGTAAGTATTACTTGCCCACTCCTTCGGCTTAGCAAACAGTAAACCAAACTTACCGTAACTCAACGTAAGTAATCAAGAAAACTGGATCGTTCAAAACCAATAATTGAAGTTGATTAACACTATATTTGAAGTGTCATGTGTATTTTGAAATTGAGGTTGTGAAGCGGATTTTCGTCGTCGATTAAAAAATCAATTAGCTATCAAGAGAATCACTTAATTAAGAACTCAGATTCAAGATATTCTAAATTGTGTGGAAATTATAAATGAATGAATCACTTGAGTTTTCGGAATAACATAATGAGTTTCAACATCAGTATTGATCAGTTTTCACATTAGAAAAACAAAGTCATCTGTTTTTTCAACCCTTTTCAAGTGATAACTATATACCACTTTACACTCTTTCAAATATCATGGTAGGTCAAGTATAAATTCAGCGGTATAAAAAAAGTTAAATAAAGTCAGTAGTTTCAGAGGATCAGTAAGTCGCCCCGGCAAATAACAATAATAGCCGTCCTCTACCCGCACAGGCTATGCCTTTGGGTACACTCTACGAGTATTTATGAGGGAGTATTATTATTATTATTATTAGGATTTACGTACGTAGTATTTTTATTTCAAGTACAGAAAATAATCTACCTATTTGAAAAGTGTACTTTTTTATAATAAAAAAGAAGTAATACTGCTCGGAATCGATCCCGCGTAGTACCGATTGGAAATTCCAAAAATGACTACAAATCAAATGGATAAAGTATTTTCAAGTTATTGAAAAAATTGTTTATTAGTTAAAACTATGCTTTAACAACGAAGCTAATTGTTTTCGTGACTTAAATTATATTCTATACAATAATGGTTTTTGTTTATAATTATCAAGAGTTTAAAAGTGTGTCTAATTATAATTTGGATCTCGTAAGTACGTATTATATTATAAAGACAATATATTTCCTTGCTTAACAACCAATCAGTGGATTTCAAATTTTGAAATTCAGCCAATAGAATCGGAACTACAGTGAAAATATAGTTTGTCGCTGTATTTTCACGGTGATAAACCTGCTTAGTTTTTGTTTTACTATCTGCCAAGTGAAAATAAGGATTTAAATTATAAACGTCAAATTTATGTGTTTTGACTAGTTATCTTTATTTTTCAATATGAGCGATCGTTGGGGACAAATGTCCATTGGTATCATAGATGAGGCTGTGGAAAAGAGTATTCCGTTGAATACGGCTAGAAGTAAAGCATCAATTAACAGGTGACACGATTTTTCTTTATTTCAAATCGATATATTGTCGTCCTAAATATAATTCGTGGTATGATTAAAAACCTATAATTTTTTGGAATATCAATTCATTGGCAATCCCAATGCAAGAAAATACAACTCGTCCTGCGGACTCGTTTTATTTTCAGCTTTGGGATTGCAATTCATTAATATTCCAAAAAATTATCGGTAATAATCATACCACTTATTATATTACCCCTGACAATATATTTCCTTGCTTAACAACCAATCAGTGGATTTCAAATTTTGAAATTCAGCCAATAGAATCAGAACTACAGTGAAAATATAGCTTGTCGCTGTATTTTCACGGTGATAAACCTTAGTTTTTGTTTTACCATCTGTCAAGTGAAAATGATTTAAATTACAAACGTCAAATTTATGTGTTTTGACTAGTTATCTTTATTTATCAATATGAGCGATCGTTGGGGACAAATGTCCATTGGTATCACAGATGAGGCCGTGGAAAAGAGTATTCCGTTGAATACGGCTAGAAGTAAAGCATCAATTACCAGGTGACACGATTTTTCTTTATTTCAAATCGATATATTGTCGTCCTAAATACAATTCGTGGTATGATTAAAAACCTATAATTTTTTGGAATATCAATTCATTGGCAATCCCAATGCAAGAAAATACAACTCGTCCTGCGGACTCGTTGTATTTTCAGCTTTGGGATTGCAATTCATTAATATTCCAAAAAATTATCAGTAATAATCATACCACTTATTATATTACCCCTCAAAAAATATTTTGTATCGATATAAGTTCGCGTGATTGTAGGAAAAATAGTGTACATTACTTATGCGAAAGTGATTTTTCACACTCGTGGGATTGTCGCACTCCACATGCGACAGTCTAGTCATACACTATATCATACTCGTTTAAAAAATGTCACTTTTCCGCACTTGTGATTCAATATACAGGGTGTTTCCGAAATTGGAGCGATTAGGAAAATTGGTTGTTATAAGGAACATAATGTAACAATAAATGGCAGAAATTTTTGTTTTTGAAGCAATCAGAATTTTTCGAAATTGATTTTCCAGGCCATAGCGGTTTGCTTAGGCCATAGACTGTAGAGGCTGTAGATCTATGATTAGTGATTAACAAAAAAGCCTTGAAAACTTTTAAATTCAATATCTCCCAAAGTATTTCTGTTTTGGCCAAAAATGTATTCTTTCATTTCGTTTTGTTTGTCATCTCCTTCCCACTTCATTTATCGTTCAAATTTCGGAATTTTTCGTTGACTTCATGACTTCATAATGGGGTCAGATTGAGAATAGAGATGATTTATAATGTAATGAATAACGAGGAAGCTCATACAAAGATGCTGTGAAGAAGTGTTTCTAATTTTAATTCTCCTTTCATCTAGCGTCATCGACATATACGTGATTTCAGCAGGATTCAGGTCAGGTAGGTTTTCAGTAGAAATGATTCGCACAATTTCAATAATATTTCAAAGTAGGATTGATCAAGATGCATTTTCTACCTAACCGTGGCCGTTTCATCTGTTTTTTGGGGAGTTCGAACGTTTCTAACAATTGCCAATACTTCCAATTATGTTATTCAATTATTTATTTTTTACAAAAAATTAGGTGATTAAATACCAGGAATTGCCAAAATTCATCGACCACACGAAGAAAGAACAATACTTACTCCAAAATATATCTGTGATGTATCACACATTCCACTAATTTTTTGTTCATACTATTCTGAAGCTGTGCCGATATTTCGTCAACATTTTCTCCTTGCGTTTCATTCATCATTTCCTTTAGAGAAAATTGCCTTATATTAACTAAGGAATCGTTGAGGATCTTCAGTTGGGCACAAATAACCATTATGAATCCTGAAAAGAAACTATTAATTTGAAATTTGAAAAGAATGCAGTTTCCTTTTTCCGTAGAAAAGGGACTATCTAGTAAATTAAGTCTGCAATATTTACAAAGACGCTGAACGTGCAACAATGGAAATCTTAGATTTGTTTGCGTGCTTCTATTTTCAAAGTAGATAAAATAGAAATATTTTTAATTATATGTGTGGTGAATCTATTACTTCTGCATCAAATTCTATAGGAGCAAAGCCATACTGTTATTTCGTCAACAATCATATAATGATAAGTATTAATACAGGGTGTAGTAGAGAATTGAAATTACGGGGGTTGCAAATTAAATTGGTGCAGCTTTTTCTGATATTATGTTACCCATACTATGACGTATTCCAAAGTGACAGTACCTCCCGGGCTATGCTATAAGAGTTATTGTGAGTGAGCTAGGTATAGTAGCAGCTAGACCCATGAATTTTTCACTTGTAGAATCTCTGTATATGGTATACCTTTTTGGGAGCATGTGGTCGATATCATTTCAACGTGATATTTGTTCTGCAGAAGAGAGCTCTCAGATATCTCTCCAGAGCAAACTACAGACAATTTCGTAACCCCCTTTTTATTAAAAATATTGACCCTTCCAGCTCTTTTTATTTTTGAAACTGCCTGCATCATTTATAAATATAAAAGTTTCCCTATATACTGGAGTTCATGTTTATAACACACGACAGGAAAACAACATAAGATTTTCCACGGCGCTTGCAGTTCTCCCGATGGATACTGCGTAACTGTACTAGGGATCCTGAATTTCTATCCCATATCATTTTTACCGACGAAGCTCACTTCACACGCGACGGAGTAGTGAATTGCCATAACGTTCATATTTGGGCACTAGAAAATCCACACATGATCAGACAATCTCGGCACCAGGAAAAGTTCAGCGTAAACATATGGGCAGGAATAGTAGAAGATACTTTGATTGGTCCTTTTATTTTACCGCGAATTTTAAATGGTGCCATATATTTAAACTTCCTACAGAACGACATGCCTGCATTAGTGGAGGACGTGCCTTTACAAGTTCGTCAACAAATGTGGTTTATGCATGATGGCGCCCCTCCTCATTTTCGAATCATTGTCCGCGATTACCTAGATACAGTGTTTCAAAATCGGTGGATTGGCAGAGCAGGTCCAGTTGCTTGGCCCCCACGGTCCCCAGATTGCAACCCGCTGGACTTCTTTTTATGGGGACATGTAAAGGGCCTAGTTTATGATGCAGAACCAGTGCCTTCCATCGAAGTTCTTACTGAACGAATTATGAATGCCTTCCACACCATAAGGAACACTCCCGGAATTTTCGAACGCGTACGGCAGTCTATGAGAAGAAGAATGGAAGGTTGTATCGCAGAAAGAGGAGGTCATTCCTAGCACCTTTTATAAAAAGTCGAGGTTCGTTAGGTTTCTTATTTTTTTAGGTAATGTTTAAGGAAACTTATAATTTAGATCACAAACCAAATACGTAGGTAGTGTTTTTTGTTTTCATTGTGATAATAAGGGTCTACCTTTTGTTGAAAATTTTAATTAAACATAGCAATATCAAAATATTATTTTACTTTTTTCTTGATAACGATCGCAGATGAGTAAATAGTTATTTATGCAACAAGTGCAAAGAGTAGGTGTTTACTGCACTCGACGTGAAATTGTCCGACGAGGCCGTTAGGCCGAGATAAACTCTTCATGCACAAGATTCATATACAATATTTTTTCTACGTTCATGCAAAAACTAAAAAATGTTTCATTTAGGTGGCACTGAACTGTAAGGAAGACATTGTTTGTTTAAATCTATCTGCTAAAAGTAATTCAAAAACATTTTGTGTAATTCAGTTGGTATTCGAAGAACATAATTTTATTTTTAACAAATTGCATTTTCTAGTAATTTCATAGTCCATTATGTAATGAATATGATGAAACATGCAACTATTTAAAACTTAATACAATCTCACAGTAAATGGGCTAAATTTGGCGTCGATTTGAAAGTTAATGTTTGTCATGATTACAGAACGCTATAGTAGAATGACAGATGAGTGCAATAAAGTCTTTATTGAACTCAGTGCAATGAAGAACCAGATTTTTCACCAAATATAGTTCAATAAAGTTTTGTTTTTTGCATGAACGTAGAAAACATTACAAAAGACAAACAAAACAAAAAATTCATTTCGTATTTCAGAATTCATCACAAAAAAGTTTATAGGGCAAATACTCGATGAGATATCCACCAACTTTCAAATAATGTCAAATGCTTCAAAACAAATCTAAACGTCATAATGAAAATTGCAGTCAAATCCTCTAATTCGCTTTTTCATTGTTCCGTTGAAAAATTTAATTAACGAATTATAAAAATGATTTAAATTGTTTTCTCGATAACGGTTGCAGATGCGTAAAAATCACAGGAGACAAAAAAATTTGATAACAGAATAAATAAAGTATTTCATATGTTAGAATCCACCAGCAGAGTACTACAAAAAAGTTTATGGGGCGAAAAAGGGCTTGACCCTTGAAAAAATATCTCCCTGTAGCTTGTTACAATCACTCTGTATTCTGGATGATGTAAACCCTAAAACGTAACCTATATTTCAAATTTGATTTCAATATCTCAAAAACTGAAAGAGCTATGAAGAAAAAACTTTAAAAATCTTGAAATTTCAACGCTCTGTAGTTCGGTAACAAAGCGTTTGCGGACACGTGTTTATGGGAAAAAAAAGTATTATTTTGACCTGAGAAATACGCCCCTCAAATCTTGATACTGAATTTTGAAACACCCTGTATATGAGTTTCAAGTGAATACTAGATGGTATGATGTTTTAATTATGTTATGTTTTAATGATTGCTTGCTACAGAAATGTATATTTTTAAACAATAAAGCTATTTTTGACTTTTGACTTTGATGTCACGTGATCGAGAACAAAAAGCTCATTAGGTAACATAATATCAAGAAAAGCTACACCAATTGCTTTAATTTACAACCCCAAAATTACAATTTTCTACTACTCTCGAGATCCGAGATATCCCCTGATCAAAAACCTCGAGAGCCACCCTGTATATGAGTAAGAACTAACTGTATGATTCAGTCATCATCATATACACTACAAAAAAGACAGAAAATCACCCAAAACCACCAAAACGTCGATTTGGGTGAATCTGGCTGTTATAATAATTTGAAGTTTAATCTCTTGATGAATTCGATTAATGAGAGGCGCGAAGAGAATTTATTAAGGATATCAGTACCGCTTACCAAAAAATCTCGAAACTTACGATTGTATTCTGTAAATTAACAATCAAAACAAACTATTTGGTTAAAAAGCAAAATTTATTTATTGTTGAATAAAAACACATTTTTTTAAATCCAACGATTATTTTATCAAGTGTTCGAAGTGTTATCCTCTGAAATCTCGATAATAAAGTGCCCTATCATAAATAACTGTTTTTTCACATATTTCAGTTATTCTGCATTCCAACTCTTCTATTGTTTGGCATTCAGTGTTGTAGACTTTTGACTTCATATACCGCACAAGAAGAAGTGTTAGATCCGGAGAACTTGGTGGCCATGCTGTAATTCCCGTACGACCTATCCATCGCCTAGGAAAGTTTGTGCCGATACATTCTCCAGACATTCGAAAACGTTTGTGATTTAACACGTATATTTTATCTGACAAGATTTGAATTGTATTGTTTGATAAACATCAGTTCTCTTTGAAGATTCTGAAACAATCTTCGATTACGACAGTTGGTTATAGTCCAAGAGACGGAATAGAGGTTGACCTTCACCCTTCTGTTAACCGGATGAAACATAATTTTTATGAAGTTTCATAAATATATGAATACGTCTATCAAAATGTGGTTCAGAGTATATACAGTGAGTTTAGAAAATTCGCAGCATATGGAAAACTTTTTTATTATGAATTTGTCAGCAAATTTTATTCTTCATAAAAATTGGTGCATTGCGGAATACTTCTATTCAAGTTATCAAAATTCAAAATTTTGGTCAAGAGTAAACTACCCTGGCTGGGTGATTCCAAATTTGATATTGTTTTCAATTTCAAACAACCTCTTTGAATGAGCTTTTTAATAATGTCAAAAATAAGGGGTACTTTACACCCGATCAAAATTCCTATTTTTTGTTCTCCCCTGTACATTGCTTGAAAATTTGAAATTTTGACAACTCATATGCAAGTATTCTGCAATGCACCAATTTTTGTGAAAAACAAAATTTTCTGACAAATCGATAATATTTTTTTTCCATATGGTGCAAATTTTTGAAACTCACTGTATATAGTTTGGACCACATTTTGTATTATAAATCTCCATAAACAGTATGTTTCATCCGGTTAACAGATGGGTGAAGGTCGACCTCTAATCCATCTTTTAGAACTATTAGTAGTGATTTGAAATGGGTTTCTCCTTTCTACTTCGAGGGTTTGAGGGTGCGAAGGTCGGCGTTGTCTTGGTGTATGCCTGCATATCGTTATATACCGGGTGTCCAAATAAAATTTGGAGGATCTGTAGAATACATAAAACCGAATTCTTTGACCGTAAAGTTGTATTTTTCCCAGTAGTTAAGGACTAAAATCAATAATTTGAACGTATCCATAGCCATCTAGATTAAAAAATGAATAAAAAAAAAATTGGTTACAAAAGGTAACAAATGGTACATAGCTGTATTCAAAATGCCATATACAGACAAAAAAAGTGAAAATATACCGGGTGCCTCATTCCAAAATCAAAAGTTTATATCATTTTCGGTAAGACCGGAAGTTGCATGAAGCTGAGTCAACTGTCAAAAAATTTGGTTTTATGTATTATACAGATCCTTCAAATTTCATTTGGACACCCGGTATATAACGATATTCTGGCATACACCAAGACAACGTCGACCTTCGAACTCTCATACGCTTTTCCGGAATTACTAGATCAACCAGAGAAGTTTTTTTTACTCAGTGTATCCCATGACGTGATTTTCTCAAAACTAAACTGATCAAAAGTTGACAAAACACAATTTTTAATATTAAATGCAAGCCAATTTCATCAAAATTGAACCGAACTACCGAAAAAAACAAATAAATTTGAATTCGTCCGATGCCAGAAAAGTTCGACAGAATTCAAATTTATTTGTTTTTTTCGGAAGTTTGCAGAAGGATACAGATTTGAATTTCTTATATGTATCAAATAAAAAGTAATAATGACTTTTTTCTTGAACAGTGGCTCTTTAAATACTTTCTGGGTGTTTTTTTTTATTTAATTTTTCGACAAGTTCCCCATTGGGAATATTATTGCCTACTTGACCAATACTCTTTCTTAATTTGGCGTTCTCGAACTACATCAGATTTTAATTTCTTTCAAATTGTGACGTCGTGAGGACAATAGATTCCGCCATTTAGCAGTTGAATTCAAAATGGATTAACAAACTCAAATAATTGAAAAAATCAGGTGTATTCCATTTGAAATCGAAAAGTATTTTTGTGCAAGTTGCAAGAGCAACTTGAGAGAACATAAAGATACATTTTTTTACTATTTGTAACCTTTGTGAGTCGAGTCTTTCACAATTTGTGGCACGTTATTGAATGGAGTCTTCGAAATTTATAGTTTTTTATCTGTTCGTCCAACAGGAAAGTTCCTTCCAAACCTACTAGTCCTCAGGTCCGCAACCAGAAAAAAAATTCATAGTTTTTTTATCTGTTCGTCCAATAGGAAAGTTCCTTCCAAATCTACTAGTCCTCAGGTCCGATACCAGAAAAAAAAATTGATTACCTCACCGTTGATACTTCGTATATGTGTTCTTCATCTCGAGTTGAACAACGAGCAATTCACAGCAATTCTCGGTAGGAGGGCGTTTTTTTTAGGACTCTTACAAACTTTTGGGACTGTAGGACAACTAGAATGCCCCAAACATAATATTACTACTGAATGTTCCATATTTTTACTAACCGATTCTGAAAAATTCTGAAAAAAATGTATTACCTCACATCTCATTTTTTCAGAATCGGTTAATACAAATATGGAAAATTTAGTGGTCATTTTGTCGGACGTAATTTTGCCGGACAACTTGTTTGGGGCATTCTAGTTGTCCGAGAGTTCCTAAAGTTTTTGGGTGCCCTAAAAAAAACGCCCTGCTACCGAGAATTGCCGCAAATTGCATGTTTGCATGTTGTTCAAATTGACATAAAGAACACATATACGAAGTATTAACGGTGAGGTAATCAATTTTTTTCCGGTATCGGGCCTGAGGACTATACTTTTATATTGATGTACTTTATCGTTTACAATAATATACATATTTTAAATATTCTGGTTGCAATCCTTTGATTATTTGGGAGATGAAAATCATAGCCGATAGCCGAATGATAAACATTTTGCGTTCGGTGTACACATAACACCTAAGAACTAATAGCATACCATGGTTTTGGAATTGTTGTAACTGTGCGACAGTTGGTTTTGATTGAAGAAAACACGTACCTGCAATCAGACAATCAGCACTCAAATCGGTGAGACCACCAATGACTGTGGCAATGATTTCATAAACGAAAACAATCTCAAAAGTTGGCGACGAATCCGTTCTGAAAGGAACCCAAGCTGCAATCGGAAGGAACGCTTCGCCATCTTCTGTGAATGGGTAGATCGCCCAAAAAGTACAAGTGAACAAACAACCACCATACATCAACCCTGACATGACCTTCGACATTTTGATGTATTCTTTCAAGGTCTGTCGTTGCTCTTCGGATTTTGGTTTGAATTCTTTTCTGTTGATGAGGTTCGCTAGTTTGAGGATTTTCTCTTGATGTCTGGCGATGACGTAGAATTTTGCAATTGAAACTACGTTGGATAAGGTTAGGAACGAGGCGGTGACCATCTTTTCCAAGTCACCCAAGCTGAAGTACCAGTTTAGGATCTCACCGATAACGATTCCAATGAAGAAGAAACCTATTTTTCAGAAATATAGAAAACAGAATTGGAGAAATTTTGGGTAGTCTGGAAGATGACGGAATTATAAGGAATGAAAAAGGGTTTTGCTTTTTCTCAAAGAAATCAGTGTCTGATAATGATGCCACAAGAATTTCTCAGTTTTGTGAAGTATATTACCAAGAAATTTAAATTATTAAAAAAAAATTAATGGATATTTCTTGTTACTAGACAATTACTTGACTCCACAATTCGTATATACCGGGTGCCACAAGGTGAGGTACGCCCCCCAATTTTTCTATAGTTTTGAAGATAAAGATTTCAAATTTGGTGTGTGGCTGTAGTACTTGAATACGCATATTTTGACGACTCTACTGAAAATTCACCACTTCCGGTTTAACCTGAAGTGACCCCAAACTTTTTTTTTCAAATGACACTCTGTACATATTTTTTCATGATCCAAAAGAGCACGCCATTTGTGATAACACTGTTCTTCAAAATTAAAAATCGGTTGAAAAATGGCGGAGTTACAGTTGATTGTTCAATCGAACAAAGTTGGCCATGAAACTCAAACTTAAATCATCACAATTGACAAAAGACATCAGAAGTTACCAGAGGAAGCCTCGAAGTGCGATACAGTTGAAAACTGAGGTTCTTATGGAATTGCAGCTCCCATATAATCCAACAATTATCAAAAATTACCTAAAAACGGAATAGTACCCACAAAGAAATGCTCACAACTGCTATTTCCCAAATGGCAACATCACAAAATCACATTAAATGAAATATGTGGTGGAATTTCACAAAATCTTGCTACAAATCGTAATTGAAATTGAATTGTCTCCAAGGTATGATAACAGAACATCCAGAGAGTTTTCTCATCATATCTAAGAATAAACCATACGTGTGGCATAGTATTCGTTATGTCGTACTGGGCGATGAGAAGAAAATGGGAAAAATAGGTTGAAAATTTAAATTGATCTTAGGTGGCTCTGATTTGAATTTATGGATCAACATTCGATTCTGAACAATATTTCCCCTTGACTTTCAATTCTACCGAGAAAAATATAGTGATGGAATCATTTTCTTTTGAAAACAAAGCATGTTTTTTAATCTCCCTCGTATAGAGACGTAAAACATTCTATTTTGATGTCTGCAATTTAGGTTTGGGATGAAGCAGAGCTTTGCATCAGATATATTTTCAAGATATCAATAATAAAAAGTTTTTCATATTCTGTGAACTTTATGCCGGACACTGTATATGGAAGTCAGATTTACTTGTACCCGATATATTATTATAATATGTTTCGCAGAGAAGTGTTGTCACCCAGTTTGAGATGGTTGAAACATCTAAATCCCGGTAAGGACGTTATCGAGTGTTTCATGTTGAATCCCCAGAAACCTACAAAAATAATGAATAATGTTAGATTTATTTGTGTCCCATATACAGTATCCGAAAGTTTTCATCTGTGGTATACAGTATCGGAAACTTTTCATCTGGGGTATAGACGAAATATCTACGCGAGGAACAAGGAACGCAATGATATGATAATACCACATAAATAAGAGAGACGCACTACTGCGCGCTTTTCCTGTTGACACGCCCGACGAATTAACAGCTCAGTTGATATCCCTTCCTCGAGCGAGTAGAGGAGAAACTGTAATGCTCTCTTAACATATAGCAAGGTTTTCTTTACGCTCTCATAAAACCACTATACCCCAGGTGAAAACTTTCCGATACTGTATAATATGTTTCGCAGTGAAGGGTTGTGACCCTGTCCGAGACGGCTGAAACGTCTAAATCTCCGTATGGACGGAATCGACCAAATCATATTGCATCTCCCGAAACCTCCAACACCTCCACAAATGCCCATCAACGTCAGATTCCGTTTCAACCCATAGGTAATAGCTTTTCTGTGATTAAAGTTTGCCACATCATCTCGTTGCGATTCTGTTATAATGGTTCATTTCATCTATAACGTATTTCATATCCAAAGATGTAAAACTGGTATGATTGGTATAGAACTTCTCAAGATTTCAATTTTTTTTTTTTTTTTCGAAATAGTGTATGTGAACAGGACAAAATATCACGAATGTTTGATGTGTCGAAATATTCAACTTACATATGCCGTATATTATGCTTGAACATTATTTGTCTGGTACTCTACGAATTGGCGGAGGAGCAGATTTAAATCTAAAGCTAACTTCAACCAAATACACTGGGTTGGTGTTAAATGCAAGAAGGCAGTTTTCAGGAAAAATCAATGTCAATCAATATTCGAAAGCCATGTAGTGGAACCTGTGTTTTTACTAACTAACACTAAATGGTAAAAGATTTTATAATTTTTAGACTACGACTCGCTGAGATTTCATGGAAGTACTAATAATTGGACAGCAGAAATTTTATATTTCTACTAGACAGTGCCTCAATTCATAACGTGACTGATATACGAAGATGGCTTGATGACACATTTCAAGGAAGGATTAGGAGGAACAGTCCTTTTATTTGTTTTCCTCCTTGTTCACCAGACCTGACTCCCTTATATTTTTTCTGTGAGCATATTTTCAAAGAAAATGTTCTTCAGAACAGACCAAAGAGCTTGAATGGGTTGAAACAGAGGATGAGGCAAAAGTGTAGGGATATAACACCAGTCCAATTGAAGAAGAAGACCCGTCAAAATTTGAGACCGCGTTATGAAAAATGTATAGAGCGTGAAGAAGGATATATCGAAGACTTTCATATTTGACGAAACTGTTTTACCATTGTTCCAGTTATTGGCTGTTGCTCTGAAATTAAATTCACTTTTTCAACTTTCGATTTGTTGATTTTCTTTTCAGCTCCACAAATGTTCTTTGTTTTGTTTTCTGTTTTCAACAATATTATTATTTTTGCCCTATCAATTTTAAACTTTAGAAGTTATAAGGATTTTGTACACTTCGACAAACCTAGCTGAACAAGTGAAATTGCGCGTACGTTCATGTTGAGTGTCTTATCACTGGACGCGTGCGCATCATGTTTTCACGCTATGTGAGTAGAACTGTTAATATTCCGTTTTTCTCAATACTGTTAATTTGTTGTTTGGAAATGATCGACAATGATTCAGTTTGTAGATTAAAAAGGAACAATCGAAATATCTCTCTTTTTTTGGCCAACACGGAAGTCTGCAACAATTCCACTTAAAAATGTTAATTTGTTATTACTTCTTACAGTATGTACAATAAATTGAAACATGCTGTACTGAATTATAACCATGTATATTTTTATTTTGAACAATAATAATAATAATAATAATACTCTGTTTTGATTTTTGTTCGGAAAAATGAATGGGATATTCATAAAAACTGTTGTGAAATCATATGCGGCTGAAAGACAAACTTTAGTCGCTATTTTCTCTTGGGAGGTATCTGATAGATATTGTGAAAAGACTCTAACTGAAAATGAAACGAAAAAAACTGAAAGTGAAAATTCGCATTTTCATTCAGATAGTTGATTTTTAAATTTTCTCTAGTTTTCTTAGAAAAAAATCATTAAATAAATTGCATAGGGAGAATGTTATTTAAAAATATTACTCACAGAAATAGTTTATTTCATTGAAGCAAGGTTCGCTTCTTTCGCATTTAATCCCCAATAAATAAATCACATTTTTCATTTGTTAGATATCACAAATAAATCATATTTTTCATTTTTCAATTTTCATGGAGAATGTTCCCTTTTCAATAATACTCCCTTATAAACACATAGAGTGTACCCAAAGTCATAGCCTGTGCGGGTAGAGGACGGCTATCATTATTATTTGCCGTGGAGTGAATATATATATATATATATATATATAAGATCCCTACCCTACATAATTATCAAACGGAACCATACCTAAAACCGATAATGTAACATAAAAATAGGGCTAGTAATGAGAAATATAAAAAATATAGGAGGTCATTAGGTCCCCTAAGACCTCTCGAGTGCTAATTGGATTATGGAAGGGAAAGTATTTCCGAAGAAAATAGGCCCGTATGGTCGAATTTCCCATAGAACAAAACTCTGCCAAAATATCCGAGTTCGAAAAAATGTATAAACGCTGAAAGGCTGTATTGTGGAAACTATTGGATCTACAGGGACGGTTCTGAACTTAGATTGTAGAAATTTTTCCACCGTGCTTGGAATCACATGTTAAAAGATAAGACCCTCGTCATTCCCAGCTCGCATTCTGAAGAAGAAGTTTTGAAACGAAACAAAAACAAACAAATCAGGTGATCTTCCGTTGAAAGATGTAGACAAAATAATGAGCTGAACGATGACAATCTCCTTGTATAATGAGAAGGCCGCAGCCAACTACCCACAAAGAGGAGAATTATACTAAGCTGCGTAATAAACTTCATTATTTAGTATGGTCCACCCGCACGAATACAACGGATAGAAAAACGAAGTAGGTACACAAAGGAACGTTGATGAAAAAGTTCGAGGATGAATTTAAATCAAAGTAGAAGGTACTTATAGAACGCAATAGAACGCCATAAAACGCAATAGAACGCCTTTATTTACTCGTGTGATAAGTGATAAACTCCACTCGACAATAATAGACGATGAGGAGAAAACTCATCCAACAGTGAAAAGCAGAAATAAATAGGAAATGATGTTTTATACCTACACAAATATCATACTGTCAAAAGAACTGAGGTAATTCTGAAAACCAATTTCTCTGTACTTGCACTGATGGAGATGAGAATTAAATCAGTAGAAGTCTGATATACCCACGAAACAATGCACGTGGAGAACCGTGAGCGATTTTCCTATTAAAAAAAAAACTGAAAAAAATGTAAGTGTTGACTTGACAGTGCAGGCCATAATTTCATTCCATTATCAGTCGGTCGTTTGGAAATACATGACATTACGAAATCTGAAATCTGAAATATATATATATATATATATATATATGTTTTATTCCTACATTATATTCTATCTATGTTATATATTTTAATTGAATTAAGCTAAAATTTTACTCTTAATTTACTTTTCTTTACATATATACTTAATGAAAGCTATTTTTGTAGTCGAAGTTTCTGCAATAGACAGGCTCTAAGAGAGCCTAAATGGTGTTATTCTGTATTTCAGATTATGGTATTGATATATTTTTATGTACTTAACAGTGTATCCTTTTTCTTGCAATATATATTATTATTATTATTATTATTATTATATATATATAGTCTAA
This sequence comes from Chrysolina haemoptera, assembly GCA_958298965.1. NCBI lineage: Eukaryota > Metazoa > Arthropoda > Insecta > Coleoptera > Chrysomelidae > Chrysolina > Chrysolina haemoptera. The sequence goes on along the minus strand of OY282585.1, from coordinate 37,143,072 downwards.
TTCACGAGTGCTTTTTGAACGACAATTTTTATGAAGAGACTGAAAATTATAAGCGATGTGTCATTCGATTCTCAATGGCATATAGAGAATAGCATAGAGAAAGAAAGTTCCGCTCGCAAAAATTGCAAAAGTTATAAACAATTCAAAGATGAAAAAAAAAGAGTGGTTTGATTTTTCGCGAATATCTCAAAAACTATCGCAGATATCCAAAATCGAAAAGAGGTTCTGAAGATAGCGGGAAATTTCCTGAAAAAAATTCTCACTTACTGCCATCAATATTTATAATTTTAATTGAGCGTTGAAAATACATGAAAACCCTGATGAATTTTATATCAAAATCCCTTTGGGGCTATTTTTGAAGTTACAAGATACGATGCCCCCTGGAAAAATCAGAAAATTGTGTAAGTGTAAGACGTTGTAAAATTAAAAACCTAAATAAATCATCAACAATTTTTTTTTTAAACCTAATCATTGATAAAATTGATGATTTTTAAGAGAAAAACTGTTTTGAAAAAATATTACTTATTGCTTAAAAACCGGAGCCGTTCTTTCCTCAAAAATAATATTTTATATTGCTCTTTCATATTTTGAAGAAAAATAATTAATATTTTGTACTTGTCTATTCAATAAACAAAAATCAACCATGTAACGGTAAAGTTAAAAAGACAAATACATTGAAAATTCTTTATGAAATACAAAAAAAATATGTATTAAATAAACGTTAAACTGAAAAAAAATCGTTAGAATATGGAATAGCAATATACTATTCTGCCCTCCTATAACAAACCCCCGTATCTCCATCCGAAGTGAAATCGAGAAATTCCGAATCAAAGATATCTATTGACCAAGAAATGTATTTATATCTCAACTATTGGTAGAGTTAGGGTACTTGGGGTCGATTAAATCAATAAAAAAAAATATATATTAAAAATTGACCAAGAATAACAAAAACTGGACATACGAGTTCTGGTTGTACCACGGCAGAGTGATTTTGCTAAGTTAAATCACCGTAGTTTTACATTGTTGTCTGAACGAGGTTATTACTCAGTGAATTGATAACATTTTGTGTACTTCCTCTTCATTCCTCACTTTCAAAAGAAAAAATCTCATATTTTTTGTTAAATTTTTTTCTTTGGTAGAAATAACAGAAGACAGGGGGGAACATTCTCCATGAAAATTGAAAAATGAAAAATGTGACTTATTTGTAATATCTAACAGAAAACAACTACTTCCCCGGCACAAGCCACGCTGGACAATATCTATCAGATGTAGTTCAATGTCCAGCCACGCTGGACAACATCTAACAGATGTAGTTCAATGTCCAGCGTGGCTTGTGCCGGGGAAGTAGTTGTTTTCTGTTAGATATTACAAATAAGTCACATTTTTCATTTTTCAATTTTCATGGAGAATGTTTCCCCTTTTCAACATGAATACCCCCCAAGAGGTTATCTTGAACGATGGAAGATAGCGACTAAAGTTTTTCTTTCAGTCACAGATGATTCCACAAAAGATTTTATGAATTTCCTATTCATATTTTCGAAATAAAAACAGATTTAGTTCTATTGGAAGCCATATCTGAAATTTCATGAGAAACATATATAAAATGTATTCATACATTCCCTGTATTGAAATTATCAGACTACTTAGAACGAAAGCAAAAATCCATTATCGAATAAAATTATTTCATAATTGAAAATCAATCTCAACAGTTGAAACGTCGTGAATAAAATTGCAGAGAATTGAATTTTCTTTCTTTTCTTTGTCCGTTATAGACAATGGAAGTCCAGAATAACCTTATTGAAAATCAAGTTGTCAAATCTGCTGAGGCAAAATTATTTTAAATTCGCGTTCAAACTCTTCAAACATTAGTGTAAATCTGCAGGTAACAATTCTATTTAGGATAAAACATTCTTTTCAAAGCTATTGTTTTTAATTTCAAATATTTTCATTCGTTTTCGTAGTTGAAGCTATGAAACCCCTGACCAATTAATAACCTTTTACAATATGAAGAAGTGAATATTTCAAGAAAAACTCATATATATGCATTATTTTCATTCAGAAGTTCATTGGATAAAATGATTCAATTCTGACCGCCAATGGTTTTGAAATATTATTAATAATTTGAGCTGTATGACACTTACCTCTAGTAAAATATTAATTAATCAACTGAATTTAACAAATACCGATTCAATTTTGTAATGAAACACTAATCGCTAATAAATGAGCAGACAACAAAACTGCGATTTTTTGACACTGCAGTTAAAAATGAGGGAAGATTCCTTGGTTTGATCACCGTATTAACAGGTCCCAACAAGTGCGCTGCTTACGAAACCAAACAAGAACCCCGTGTCTCAATTTTGCCTGTTCAAAAACCCGTATGTGTTGGTCGAATGCGGGGATTTGGCCTAGAGATGTGCCAAACCGGTGTTTATCCTTAGTTTTTGGGCATGAATTGGCGTTTACGGGGAAATAATTTTCTATGATAAAAATTACAAATATAATAAAAGTGGGGTTTTACCTTAGTAAAAATGTAGTATGAATTCATAAATAGTTAGATCTCAAATTTTGACTTTTTTGGAGATACGGTGTTTTTATATAGAAGGGCAGTATTATTATTCAGGTACATGAAAAAATTAACAAGCTCTACTTTTTTTTTAAAATAATTTTTTTCATCAGTGATTAGCTTTCAAAAAAAAAGTCGGATTGTCTTAGGAATAATGACTTTGTTAAAAACAAATATTTAAACGATGGGGTTAAAAAAAATTAAAATCGTTTTCGTGTAGCTTTCAAAACCAAACAATCGGCAAATTTGGATAAAACTATTTTCTGATGATTGGAAGAAAATTACGATAATGCTTGTTGTGTCCCATACATGAACAAGCGTTAACTCTGTCTTTTGACTATATGTCCTGAATGTATATGCACAACTGTAACCGTTTGTAGTTAATAGAAGCATTTATTATTATTATTATTATTATTATTATCATTCTATATGATAAAAAAAATCGAACTTGTAATTGGAGAAAACTTAGTTGTGATAATCTCTGAATGTTCTGTTGTAGGCTCAATCTTGGGAAAATGATTTCAAAGCACATTTCAAACAAAATTAATGGAACATAAACTTCATATTGAAATTACTCACCCATAAGTATAAGGATCCTGAAAATATAGATGACTACTGACTGCAAGGTTTTGAATTCAGGGTACATGATGCCGAAGAAATAAAGGAAATTAAAATTCACAATTATTATATCTCGAAAGTTTATATCGTATTCCTCCATTTTTAGCAAGCTCTGCAGCAGTCGAAACATCGAGTAGATTTGTTAGAACGAACAACAGAGGAATATATCTACTCATTAAAAATAAATTCGATAAGAGGCAAATTGTATGTTTGGCTCTGTTGTTCTGCAGAAGTAGAATTTTTGTAGTAAAATTTCATGAGACGACTTTCTCAATAATTGCACTCTTTCATGAAGTACAGGAACTTTTAAAACTTATTTCTAGGAATTAGGAAATAACTGTTTTCGATAAATATTAAACCTAATAACATAAACAGGGAAAATTACATTAAATTACAAATGTTAATGAACAACTGTTTTCTGTTCATTCTACTGACATTGGGTGTTTTTTTTTTCACTCGGTAGGTACATATATGGGAATTGTGGTCTGCATTGTTAGTTGAATCTCAGGAAGTAGTTAAAAAATTAAAAATTAGGAAATATGTTTCTGACACTACATACGATTCAAAAGGTGAAAATTATCTGTTGTACTCATTGGGCATATGGGAAACTTTTTGTCCCATATGCGTCTCTCTTATTTATGCGGAATTATCATACCATTGCGTTCCTTGTTGCTCGCGTAGATTTCTGTCTATACCCCAGATGAAAAGTTTTCGATACTGTATATATATATATAGAAAAAATCCAATGACAGCTTATTACTCCTTAGCATATTCAGTAATGAGCTACAACATAGTTCTTTGGGACCAATCAACGGAGTTTTCACTGTGCAAAAAAGAAAAATAAGAATAGTCCTCCTGGAAATATAAAGAGCTCAATAAAATCTTAATAGAAATATGTTTTTATAACCTTGAAGAGATCATTAAATTATAAATGATTGCCAGTTAATTTAGATACTCCACAATATTTATTGATCCATGTGTGTATCAGAACCTGTGTGTGATGTATGTGTAATTTTATACGTGAGAGTAGACTCACTCATTTTCAGGTACACATGAATATGTCAGTTTGTACTTTCCGCCTTTGACGAAACCTACTGTATGTGTTTTTGGAAAATAAATAAGAACAATAATAATTATTATTATTAGTGGAGTAGTTAACCTATGTTTCTATAGTTTTTTTGCCTGTAAGTTGGGCCATTTCTTAGATGGAAAGGGTTGTTATATTTTAAATAGCACTATACTATACTACTCTATTTTTGAACGGCTATTGCTGTACTTGCAAGGTGTGGAGTGTCCAGCGACAACTACTCAATAACTCAATAGTGGATATGGCGTTCCTAATAAACCGACTAATTATTTCTATTTATATTAGCCGGCCTACAAATCACGACACGCGAGAAAAGTTTCAAAGCCTCTTTAAAATGTGAATTACGGAATTACCTAAATAATCCAGAATCAAGATGAATTTAATACAAATTTTACGTAAGTTAATTTTGGAATTATGTATTTGGAATGGTTGAATGAACCCTAAAGATGAACACAGAAATTTATTTCATAATGCCTGCTAGTCAGATAATGCGAGTTAACAGTTAAATAATACAGTAAATCTTCTGCATCCGACATTTTACACCACAGACTGCTATTATATACTAGTCAAATCTTTAAATCAAAAAACACTGTAGAAAATCTCATCACAAATTCTGATACTGACGCGAATATGATTCAATTACTTTCAAAGCTTCCTAATAATATTGTTAATTTACTTGCTAATTTGTGGTGGTATTACACGCGATCTTACCAATTTTTAATACATCTAAAATACTTTAGGAATAAAATCGTATTTTTCATTCGGAGTAAAAGTGAGTTGATGTGGCTCAGCGCTGAATTATTTGACTTACTATAAACGTTCAGCTTCATAAACTATCACTTTTACTTCTGATAAAATGAACTACTATTAGTGTAAATGCTTGTGCAAACTGTATTTTTTTTAGTCGATTTATAAGTAGCATTTGCTACATGTCAATTAATAAGCTCACTTTCGTACATTTGGTTTTGTTCAGTTGAGAAATTAATGTTTTTTTTAGATTTCTCTTGCGTTTATTACAGGTTTTCTGTGAATACTTTTCTGAGTTAACAGAAAGAAATTCTGTTGGTACGGTTTGTTATTGTAATTCAGTACGATGGGGTTTTGAGACAAGAATCGATTGTAGCACCACCAAACTTGGTATGTTAGTAGTTGGAGCCATGATAAACACGAAAAAAAATTGTTTACCCAAATTCCAGTGGTGGAACATATTTTTTTATTCGTTTAAAAATAAATAAATAGATTTTTGCTATAATCTTGGAAAGTATATGATATATTGAAAAAAAACTCAACAAGGTGAAAGACAATTCTATTCTCCACAAAAATTATTCTAATAATTTTTTATGAAATGCGCTCGTTTTCTCAGAAAACGTGATTGAACGCCGACATCAAATTTCAGGTTCTCCCATAGCCGCCGCTGAAAGTTCTGGCGGAGCCGAATATTTGATTGGTCATAACTCTGCTAAAAATGATCGGAGAAGAAAAAGTAACAGTTCATATCGTTTTTGAAGACTCCTACCTTCTCATGCAAATATAATAGGCAAGTATTTGAGAACCGAAAATGTGTTTTGTCGCACTTCACGGAGATGTTTGCGGATGATCCGAAAATCATGAATAATTTAGTAACCATGGAATTATTATACTGAAGCAGCAACCCATGCCCTCTTTGGAGTATATGCAACAATTTTAAAGTAGTGTGACAGGTACCACTTAGACATGCAAAAAAAAACTGTTTTACTCCTGCCTCATTTTCAACTTACTCATAAAATCGACATTCTCTTCACTAAATGTTGAAAATAATGGATTATTCATATCCTGCATATATACAAGGTGACCCAGGGTTAAACCACCAAACGTTCAGTATCAGTTTTTTAGGTGAAAATAAAACTTTTTTTTCATATAAGCATGTGTTCCAGCTTGCCTTATTTTTGAGAAACAAGGTGTCAAAGTTTTCAGAAAAAATCAATTATTCATAAATTTTAATAATTCTGGGTAAATATTGGAAAAACGTTCCTTATATTACCGCAAATAAGCATGCAAAGTTTCCTCAGAATTAGACGAAAGGTTTCTAAGTAATGAATAAAAAATATATTTTTTTTGAAAATATTGACACCCCGTATCTCGAAAACGAAGCAATTTGGACACATACTTATAGGAATGAAAAGTCTTATTTTCACCTGAAAAAAAAACGACTCTGAACATTTGGCGGTTTAACCCCGGGTCACCCTGTATATTTAATAACACTATTGTGAAGTGCAAACCTAAAGCTTGAAATCACATACTTCATTTTTTATGTAGGATGTTGTATGAGCGATTATTTTCAACATTTACTGAAGAAATTGCCGGGATTATGGGTGAGTTGAAAAATGAGGCAGGAGTTTTTTCTTTAGCATATATAAGTGAGACTTGTTTCACTAGCCTTAAATCGTTGTATATGGTCCAAAGAGGTTACTAATTTGTGTTCCAGTATAATTATTTCATATCAACTAAAATATCCATGACTTTCGGATCCTCCGTAAATATCGTAGAAGGGTTATGTGAAGTGGGACAAAACACATTTTAGGTACTCAGATACTCACATGTTATATTTACCGAGGAAGTAGAAGTCTTCAGGAATGATATGCACTCTTTCTTTTCCTTCTACTATCATTTTTAGCAAAGTTATGACAAATCTAATTTTCGGCCCTGCCTGAACATGCAGTGGCGGGTTAGCGCGAGCAAGGAATGTGACGTCGGCTTTCTGAGAAAACGAGCGTATTTCATAAGGTATTACTGAATATCATTCTTGTGGAGAATTAAATTATCTCTCAATCTATCGAAATCGTTTTTTGATAAATCTTATATTTTCTGAAATAACAACCAGAAAAAATTATATTTTTTTTAAATGAAAATTCTTTTAGGTTCCACCCCTGATTTTTTGGTAAACAATTTTTTTTCTAATAACACATGATGTGGAGATGTCATATGCCGAGTTTCAGAGAGCTACAATTCATTATTCACTCTTTGCTCGAGTTTGTCTGTCGTTACTGGATTATTGGTGAATATTGAAATATTTGTTCTTTTGTACTTTTGTGTTTTTTAAACATTTCAGATAAAGCGAAAAACATAGTTTTTTCATGGATACTTTCACTGTTGTATTATACACATTTTTAATTGAATATTTCACGAATACAAAGAATTTGCGTTAAGCCGCTCGAGTATATAACTTCTCAACTTGGTGAGCAAATTACAACGATTCTCAACCTCTCTGCCGTCATCAGATCAACCTCTGATGATGACATGTGGGAATTTGTCACACAGATGGCTTCGATATCATCTGTGATGGCTAATCCACACGATATACGAGAAAATACTTACTGGCCTGAAGGTGCTCACTCCGCCTGAATCAAAGAAAGTTCTGATTCTAGGTTATAAGAAGAATTTGCATCAATGACATTGACGAACATTGCTCGAGTTTACGGTCTGATATTATTGATAATTCTTCGCAGTATTAGCCAAGGATGATGTGTGCTCTCATGCAGATATTTGCCGCTTATACTTACTGTGTCAATTTTACCTACTTATCTTAAACCATACAGGGTAGATGTTTTTTATACATTCGATAGTGGAAACAAGTATTTCGATTTTTGTTTGAAAATATGAACAGGGTGTTCATAACATTTGTTGTGGAATCATCTGCGACTGAAGACAAACTTTAGTCAATATTCTCCTTCGTTCAAGATAACCTCTTGGAAGGTATTCATTTTAAAAAGGGAAACATTGAAAAATATGATTATGTTGTAATAACTAACAGAAAACAACACTTCCATGGTTGAAGCTACGCTGGACATTGAACTACATCTGAAAGATATTGTGAGGAGACTCTAAATGAAAAGAAAAAATCTGAAAGTGAGAATTCGCGTTTTCATTCATTTATTTACTTATTTGATTTTTCAATGAAAACTAGACATAATTATTATAATCGACAATATGAATAAAAATGCACATTTTCACGTTCAGATTTTTTCTTTTCAGTTAGAGTCTTTTCACAATATCAGATGTAGTTCAATGTCCAGCGTGGCTTTCGCCGGGAAAGTAGTTGGTTTTTGTTAGATATTACAAAATGATCACATTTTTCAATTTTAATGAAGAATGTTCCCCTTTTCAAGTATTTCTTTCGACTTTAACTATTAGTACCGTAGTAAAGGACACCGCACTTTTCTTATGGAAAATGGCATTCGATTGAATTTCTTGAAATTTCAGTATGTTATAGTATTAAAATACCTTATCAAAAGTGTTCATTGGTCCAACATGATCCTATGACCAGTTTTCGAGATATGGAGTGTCAAAGTTGAAAGTGGCCATTTTTATTCCATCATTTTTCACGCAATTGAAATTCAGTTTTTTTTCCAGAACAATATTCTGATGCTTGAATGAGACCTATGTTCCAATCTTTAACCAAAAATAAACTTAATCGGTAAACATCATTTATTAAGGCTTTAATAACATTTTTCAGTAAAACATGTAGGTATCAGAAAATAATGAAAACACTTATCAAAAATAACTTATGACTTATGATTCATACCGGGAGATTCAAAAATTTTTACTATACCTGGATCAGTATTTTTTTTATTGAATTGATTGAATTTAATTAAATAATGCCTGTTTCAATTTTTAGTTAGTAGTATTCTGGAAAGTCGTAATTTCGGCGCCTGATAATTCAAAAAGTAGCCATGGAAGGCATATGAAATTCTGGAATCCATTGATATACCAACACTCAATAAAATAACATAAAATCAAATAATTTAAGCGAGGAAACTCTGAAATATAGGGTGATTTCAATAAGAAAAACATATTTCGGAATTTTTTTTCCTTATTTCTATTGAATCACCTCGTAGATTCCTCTCTGATATATTTTTAAAATTAGTCTTCAATAAAATCTTATTCGTATTCGAAATATACAGGATGACTTAAAAATATCGTTCCTTGTAGGTATGGTAAAAATTCTTGAATCACCCAGTATGAATTTGGATGTCATAAGTTATCTTCGATTGAAGTTTCTTCATCATTTTCTGATACGTTTTACTGAATTTTTTTATCAAAGGCCTAAAGAACTGTGTTTATCGATTATGCTTATTTTTGTTTTAGGATTTCCCTGCAGATAATTGAAAATAGGTATCATCAAACATATGAATGAATGAATTTTTTGATTGCGTAAAAAATAATGTTATGAAAATGGCCATTTTCAACTTCAACACCCCTTATCTAAAACTATGGGATTGTGTTGGGCCAATGGACACTTTTGCTAATCTAATACTAGAACATACTGAAATTTCAAGAAATTGAACCGGAGGCCATTTTCCATAAGTGCGGGGTCCTTTATTGCGACATCAGTTTCCATGAGTTGTGCTTTGTTGAAATTTATTTCAAAATGACAAACTTCTAACAAAGGTACTACAAAAATTATCTTACCTGTCATAAGAGTATCCATTCCTATATTAATGATGCCATTCGTGGTAACAGCGAAAAGTTGGTAAGCGTAAATGAATCCAAAATAGCTTGGATTACTCATGTCGAAGGGAAACCACCCGGGTAAAGGAAGGTTGACACTCTCATCGACTAAGGGATATACTCCCCAAAACGAACAAGTAGCAATACCCGCCAACCAGAAAGTAATCGTTATAAATTTTGATTTGTTAATGTTATCCCTCAGAATTTTTCGCTGGTATGATGTTTTTGGTTGGAACTCTTTTCGGTTGGTCTTGGATTTTAGAACTTTGATCCTTTCGCTATATTGGTAGAAGTAACAATATTTCAGAATGTGTACGATGTGGGTGAGGAGGAGGTAGGATGCTGAAGCCATTTTTGAAATATCGCCCAAGATCATGTAAACGTTCACCAGTTCGCTGACGACTAACGGTAGGTAGATAATGCCTGAAAATTGTGTCACACGTCATTTATTTATAATTCTCCTAGATTCACCTAATATTTAAATTCAAATTCAAAATTCATTAATTCGATTGAATTCATAACATTTTAGAAGCAAGTACAGAGTATAAATAAAATAACACATTATAAAATACTATATTTTACCCACCGAAAGGATAGGGAATAACAGGGAGTCTAGACCATGCGGGGTTTGGAAGGGTGCTTGCCTGTCCTTTCGAAGAATCGACGGGCGGGCGGACCAAACGTGGAACAGACCTCATATCACAAGGGATGTTGGGGTCCGCCTCTGCAATGTTAGCAGATGATACCCTCATCTATATGCTAAGGTGGCTAAGGTGTTTTGAGACCTTCCCCACCTCCTCCAAATTATCCAGGATTTAAAAGTGTCTGATGCTAGTTTTCATGCGTTAGAGAATTCCTAGAAAAATCGGCGAAAAAACTGGATCTAAGCCATGAGGCAATTGATTTGAACTATTCTGGAAAATTATGTAAAATGTCTGGGGCCTGATAAATGAGGCCTCTATGTTTTCTGTAGTTCTCATCATTATGAGCTCTGATGCTGGCCATGTTTCTGGTCAAGGGGCTTCCCAAGATGAGATATCTATAAAATTTCTTTTATCCTTTTTTAATTTGATCGGCGGTCTCTATCTTGGCCAGCTGACGTAGCGTATCTAGCCAAATGTATTTTTTATTATCGGTGACGATACGCAGTACGTTGTTCTGTATCCTTTCCAATCTCAGGAACATAATTTTGGGGAGGTTACAGAACACGCAGGTACCTCGCAGATGTGGTCTCCACAATCCGTGTGGCCAGAAACTTAAATTCTACCGATATCCTTGTGTTCTTTAATTTCTTGGTGAAATATTGTCCGGATTTATCACTCTCTTGTTATTCGCCATATATGGTACGACCAACCTCTCTAAGTGTGAAGAATTTTTGCGAGCAGCCGCCTTGCTGAATCATCAGCGTAGAGGGCAGAATTCGTTTGAAAGGATGTGCTAAAGTCATGCAGGACAGGAATCCAACACATAAAGCAAATAAAAAAAAATAATGAAGGGGACCATGAAACGGAACATAAAGAAGAATCTGAACAGGAATCTGGTGGAGAATATGATGGAGAAGCTAGAAATCATAAATACCGTGTATGTTTCATGATGCCATACTCATGCAGAAAATATTGGTATGCTGATGGAACATAATTAGAATCTGAAGGAGTAGGTACTATTGGATAAACATAGGGGCTGAAAAAAAGTCGGAAAGTAGACAAAATAGTATTCTGGATTTGATTCATTCAGACTTTGGTGATCCAATGAAAACTAGTACTCCAAGTGGAAACAGATACGGTTTGACGTTCATAGATGATTATAGTAGATATTTACAAATTTATTTACTGAAACTGAAAAATGAAATTTTCGAAGAATTTCAAAAATTCAACATTTTGTTGAATTCTTAGGGGAAAATTCAACAAGAACAAGAAATTACTTGTCTTAGAAGTGATGGTGGAGGAGAATACATGTCAAAATTCGATGGAATAATGAAATAACAGCACCATATTCGCCGGAGCAAAATGGTGTAGCAGAAAGAACATTTACTTGTTTTTAGAATCATCACGAGATAATATAGTACAGGAGCCGAAGAGAGGTCGACCTTCACCCATCTGTTTAACGGATGAAAAATACTTTTCATGAAGTTTCATAAATAGACGAATATGCCTAAAATGGGTTGCCTATCAAAATGTGGTCCAGACTATATACAGTGAGTTTAAAAAATGTGCACAACATGGAAAACTTGTTTATTATCCATTTGTCAGAAATTGTTATTCCTGATGAAAATTGGTGCATTACAGAATACTTCCATATGAGTTGTCAAAATATCAAATATCCAAACAGTGTACAGGGTGTAAACTACCACTCATTTTTGACATTATCAAAATGTTTTTTCAAAGAAGTTGTTTAGGATTGAAAACAATATTAAAATTTGGAATCACAGCCACTCACTCTTGACCAAAATTCTATGTTTTGTTCCCTCTGTACACCGTTTGGAAATTTAGTATTTTGATAATTCGAATACAAGTATTCCGCAATCCACCAACTTTTATGAGGAATGAAATTTTCTAACAATATAATAAAAAAAAAGTTTTCCATACGGTGAAATTTTTTTAAATATACTGTATATAGTCTGGACCACATTTTGATATACAACCCAGTCTAGGCGTATTCGTCTATTTATAAAACTTCATGAAAAGTATGTTTCATCCCTTTTAAACAGTCGTCCTCTCTTCGGCTCTTAGGCTATATTCAAAAATGATTACTAATGGAATGAGAGAAAAACCAACAAGAATGTTTGGTGATGGTATAATGTTTTTGTTCCCAATGAGAAATTTAATAATAATTCAAGAAAAAAGGATATAATTATACAGTGCGTTTTTACAAAAAAAAAATTTCCCACCACTTTACAAGACAGATATCGTCATATCGATATTTTTTAAATTGAATGTTTTATTCTTATATAAAAAATTGAAAGCCCATATGTTTTAGAGTTCAACCATACGTCATATCTGATACTTCAAATTACAGTATACTGAGTATGATATTCATATTATTATATAATACTTCATATCTTGTGAGGTGGTGGGCGAAAAAATCAGTTTTGTATAAAAAACGGTGGAAGACTAAAATACCAATTCGAGCTGTCCGAGCTTTACCTCCGAAAATAATTAACTCGTACGATAATGGAGCGTTTCCACATTTTATAAACGCGCTGTATAAAAATATGCAAAACAAAACAAAGCACAATAAAAAATAAATTTGAAGGATATAATGATATAGAAACATGCAAAATAAAAATAAGCAGAAACGTAAGATTTACTGAGAATGATGAATTGAAAGAGATATTAGAAGAAAATTGATAATAGTTTTTTGGAAATATTTTCCTATCTATATAAAAATATCCAGTTTTTTTTATGAATAGCTTGACTATACTGAAACATTTGTATTTCAATGATAATGACAAAACTGTCTCATTTTGACCACATCAAAGAGCAAAATTAAAAAAATTGGATTTTGTCGTATCTAACGTTTATATCAGAATTCCACGACCATTGATGATGACCTGACACTCAAAAAACATGGTGTTTTCAGATTATAATCAAGTTTCGATGACAATTTCACTCACTATATGAAAGTCGCGTCTTCTGCGATATGAGGACCAATCAAAATGGGATTTCGCGAAAGTACACGCTTCCTTTCGCTTCCTTTCTTTCCGATCCGAAAAGACCACGTCATCAAGTCAACCACAAATAAAAACAGCAATGATACATCTTGTAATCTAATATGACATAAATTTCAGGTTGATAGACTTCATGTTTATTATTCATTAGTTGCAACTATTGAAGAATTCACTTTGTTTACTCGATCAAATTTCAAATAATAACTTGGTTGGTTCGTGAAATTATCTCAATAAATACGACTCGTGCTCACAATACAATCGATAATTCTGTCAGAAATCTTTAACTCGATCAAATTGCTTAGGGACGAGTGGTGTTACCAAGCAATTTGATCTCGTTGATTTCTGACAGAATTATCGATAGTATTGCGACCACTCGTCGTATTACCCCCGATAATCGTGCAAGAGCTTTTCACTTTGCATACACTCTTGAAAACTTTAATTTGATGCACCATTTTCAAGATTATGTGCGAAGTGAAACGTTCGTGTTATTATCATCAAAAATTGATTATAATTGGAAAACCACGATATTTTTTTATTGCCCTATCATCGCAATAGGAATTCTGATATAACTGATAGATAGGAACCAATGTAACAGCCAAGGTTCTGACAACATCCAATTTTTTTAATTTAGTTCTCTCTGGTGTGGATAAAATGAGAAAGTTCTGTCATTATCATTGGAATACAAATGTTTCAGTATAGTCAAGCTATTCATAAGGAAAAATATTGATATTTTTAGGTAGATAGGAAAATATTCAAAAAATGCTATTTTCAATCTTCTTGTATTAGGTCTTCGTTTAAGAAGCAACTTTTTCGAATAACTTTTTTCGATATCGTGCCATCCTACCCCACTTTTTGCCTTTTCATCATTTTTTTTTTCAAATCGGCAACCATACCTGCGATCACGTTACATATCAAAATCGATTTTTACAATTTGGACAAACTTTTCCCCAGACTTTCTTTCCCAATACTCTAATAATAAAGTTTTTTTCCTTATGGTACATACTTTTTGGCGGTCACTGTACAAGCAACAGTCAGAGCTGTCCTCACTATTTTTGGTTTTCATGGAGAAGAAAATATTTAAATTTAGCCAGCCACAGAAAATTAAATTATTTTTGTGGTAGGTCAGGTAGTTATAAAATATACGTACAAAACGAGACTACAATTTAAAATAAAAAATAAAAAATGAGGATGAAGAAAACTCATGGGTTGAAAAAGTCATCTAGAGTGTAAAATGGAAAGATATCTGAAGTACTGTTGAATCATGGTTTTAGATGGGGAATTGCAGATACATGCTTAATTCAAAAGAAAATACCTGTCAGTTTTATTTTATCTTCTCATTTATGTCGACGATATTATTTTGGCTGCTAGCTGATTTCTCTAAAGATATAAAAGAAATGGAGAAACTATCAGGAGATAATTTCGAAATAAAAATGATCGAAAAATTGAAGCATTATCTGAAGTTGAAGATGAACAAAGAATTATATTTTTCTTCTACATCAGAGCAACAATATTGAGAAAATATTAAAATTTTTCAATATGGAAGGAGCAACATCAAAATATTTCACTTGAAACAGGATTGATAGTTCAGAAATAAAGAAAATGAGACAACATTGAAAAATAATATTGGATACAGAAAATTCGATCTTTACTCTATTTATCAGTAAACACTAGACCAGATATTGCTACAAGCA
Source organism: Chrysolina haemoptera (assembly GCA_958298965.1). Classification (NCBI taxonomy): domain Eukaryota; kingdom Metazoa; phylum Arthropoda; class Insecta; order Coleoptera; family Chrysomelidae; genus Chrysolina; species Chrysolina haemoptera. Next base: position 37,127,959 of record OY282585.1, on the reverse strand, counting down.
TCTCAATACTAAGTTGAAATATTGTAAATCCTACACAAAAAGATTGGAACGAATTGACCAGGGTGATGCATTATTTGAAAACTATGTATATGCAGATTGGGCTGGAGATAGCAGAGATCGAAAATCGACGAGTGGATTTATAATAAAAATACTTGAAAGTCCAATATCATCGAGCAGCAGAAAACAGTACAGTATCTTTGAGTTCATCGTAAGCAGAATGTACTTTGTTGAGCGAAGCTGGCCAAGAACTTCAACGGATCAGACAATGTACACCTATTCATCAGTAACTAACACATCAACATGAAATTTAATTATCTCAGAGATTAGAAATGAGTGGGGAAATTGATTAGCACTGTCCGACAGAAGAAATGCAGATATGCTCACCAAACCATTGAGATATATAAATAGAACTTATCAGTATTCGCGTAGAAGAATTGGCCTGAAGATATTCAGATCGAGAAGGGGTTTTTGAATTGAAAGAATATGGTTTTTATTTCATATAATTTCCATACTGATCTGAAAAATATATGATAGGTTATGTCATGTGTATTGAATACTCAAGTCAAAAAAATTAGGTTTTTTCTGTAATTTCAATATAAATATAAACAACAAGCTCTATGAAAGAGATGTCCTACCATGCAGGACTGCTCATTGCAATAATCTTACTCAATAGAAAAAATTGGGTCAAACATCCATCAAAAATACCACGACGAACGTTGAATTAGATCTGATGAATTTCCTACGAAGGCGTAGACAAGCCACGGTTTTTTCTTTTTTTCAATCCCGACTTCTAAGTCAGGATCACGACTTCTAACTCGGGATCTCGGGATCTCGAGATCCCGACTTAGACGTCTGACTTGTAGTCCGGTTCACAAGTGATATTTTGTCAAAAAACTGACCTAGAACACTGAAAATTATGATTTTTGGTCTCATTCGATTCGAAATGGCATCTAGAAAAAAATGTTGAACTGGAACAATGGAGTAAACAAAAAATGGTTGGGTTTTTGTAATTTTAATTTAGAGGTGAAACTTGGGATTAAAGCGGGACTGTGATCCTTGACGACCGAATCAGAAGAACGATAAAAAAATTTTTCAACCGTGTGAATATGAATATTAAAAAATAAAAAAAAATTGCTACTATCTAAATAAATAAACAATAATCCATCAACAAAAAATGTTAACCCAATTTTTTCAATCAACTATGCCTTTGTTGCTTGGTTAATTTTTACTTGTTGAAAGTTACCATAAAAACCCTTATTTCCAAACTGAAAACCTAGATTTTCGTTTTACTTCTTCGAGCTATTCGCGAAAGGATTCAAACTCGTTTGGAATAATTAAGACATTTCGATTTTTCACTTTTCTATTCTAAGGTATTGAAAAATGAAAATCGTAAATAATTAAGCAATCAGATTTTTTAAAATCATCCTCATTACTCTGTTGTCCTTTTGTGAAAAGCTACATAACAATAATTTTGAAAGAAATTAATTCCATGGTTTAAATAATAGTTATAAGCATTGTTAATAAAAATATTGAAAATATTTATATTTTTATTTTTAATCCTTGATGAAAATAATGATTCATAAGAAAAAAAATCATTTCTGAAAGGGAATTATTGCTAAAAAAGCAACGCACATACTGATTTACAATTAATTTTTGTTGCTACATGTTTATATTGAGGAACCATTTCTTAACATGATTTATCACGTTCTTTCCTATCGTAAAAAAAATCCATTTACTTTTCATTTGTTTAATAAACAAACAATTTGTTATAAACAAATGAATTTTTTAACTATATATTTTTTTAAATACTAAAACAATACTAAATAAAAACCATGTACAATTTAACCATGTACAATTTTGTATGGAATTTTAAAAAATATGAAGAAAAAAAATTTCATTCAGAAATGCACATGGTTGTTTTTATTATTTTTTTATTATTTAAAAAAATAAAGCGTAAAAATTGTTTAAAACAAATGGTTTGTTAAATATACAAATGAAAAGTATTTTTTTATAGTATGGGGGAACGACGTTATAAATCATGATAAAAAAATGGTTCCCTAATATTAATATTTACCAACAAAAATTATTGTTAATTAGCATGTGCGTTTTTTAGCAATATTTTTTTAAGAAATCATAATTTTCATCAAGGATTAGATTGCCAAAGATTTTTTTAAAGCAATGCATATGTTTAAAAGAGTTATTTGAACAATGGAAGTATTTTTTTTATAATCGTTAAGAACCATAATGAGGATGACTGAAAAAACAATATTTTCTGATTGCCTAATTTACGGTTCTAATTTTTCGTGCATTAGATTGTTAACAAAAAAGTGAAAAATAGAAGTTTCTTGATTTTTCCAATGGATATCTTTTCTAAATCATTTCACGAATAGCTCTAAGGAGTAAAAACAAGTTTTCAGTTTAGAAATAATGAATGTTGGCGGATTATTGTTCATTTATGTGTTTAGACATTATAAAAATATTTGTATTCCTTAATATATTTGATGGGTAATTTTTTTTCATCAATTTTTTTTCATCATCAAGGACCACTACTCGTTTGGATCCCAAGTTTCACGTATGAATTGAAATTATAAATATTGTCAGTACAGTACCAAGAGAAAGACTTTTTTATAGGAAATGTCCTGCTCTTTGAGAATCTTTCATTCAAATCTTGGTTATCTCAAATAATTTTTAAAATATCTGCAAAAAGCCAAATCGTTCTTTTTGTGGTTACTCAATTGGTGCAATTTTTGCCGGCCCCAATTTTTCTACTTAGACGCCATTCCGAATCGATTGAGACCAAAATCATAATTTTCGGTGTTCTTGGTCATCTTTTTGACAAAATAGCACTTGTGAACCAGACTATAAGTCAGACGTCTAAGTCAAGATCTAAGTCATCGAGGTCCCGAATCAGAAGTCCGGATCCCGACTAGATGTCGGGGATCCCGAGATAGAAGTCGGGATCCCGATTTAGATGTCGCGGGATCTCGAGATCCCGAGTTAAAAGTCGGGATCCCGACTTAGATGTCGGGATCTCGAGATCTCGAGTTAGAAGTCGGGATTCCGACTTAGATGTCGGGATCTCGAGATCCCGAGATAGAAGTCGGAATTGGAAGAAAGAAAAAACCGTGGTCCTTCTGCGCCTTCGTAATTTCCGTACTGTCATGTTTTCTCTGCAATTGCTTGTTGCATGGAATGATCAAAACATTTGGATCACCTATAAATCGATTTCTGGGTTTTGCCCTTATTAGTAGGTCTATGCAGACAATAATAAAAATGAATTTTTTGTTCTTAAAAAATCTGAATGCTCAAAACCTATCCCCGTTTCATCAAGGGTATTGTTTGCTCCTGTTGTCACTTTCAATGAAACTTGGGTATATTTCTACGACACAGAAACGAAGCAGCAATCGATGGAATGGAGACAGTCTGGTTCTCCAAGGCCTGAGAAATTTCGTGTAAAAATATCTGTTAGAAAAATTATTGCTTCAGTTTTTGGGATTGCATTGGAGTAATCATGATTGATAATTTGAATAAGGGTAGAACAACATTTGGGAATGATTATTGGACGCTACAGATTATTCTTCTAGAAAAAATTAAGGAGAAAAGACGTGGAATGTTTTGTTCTGTACACAGATCTCATGTTGCCATGTGAACAATTCGTAATTTGGGATTCAAATTACTTGAACACCCCCTCATTCACCAGATATGGCTTTATTCGATTATCATCTTTTTCCCCATCTGAAAAAATTTCAAAAGTCGACAATTTTCAACGAAGTGGTTATAGAAGTTGTAGAGGCCTGGTTTGCAGAGCAAGATAAACATTTTTTGAAGATCCAAGATTCGTTGTAATAAATTCATTGAACTAATAAGAGAGTATTTGACTTTCAAATTTTGTTTGATAGTACCTTGTAGCCATCAAATGCTATCGATTTCAATGGGTACCTACAATTTTACCGAACATGACAGGGTTAGGTTATTCTATTTTTTTGGTTGAACTATCCTTTCTTATGATTGCCAAGAACCTCTTAAGGAATCGGCGTTTCTTCAGCTATAATATTTAAAGGGAACAAATTGATATTCCGCTAAATTCTGTCTATGCTCGATATGATTTATTTGAGTATAATACGGAATTGTAAAATATTTTATTAAATTCATGGTAAAAAGAATATAAGCTCGATAAAAGGGATAAACGCCCGATAAAAGGATTGGATCATACACTATTACCCAATAATAATATTAATTTCATTTATTATTTATTAGAGTTAAACTGAAGGTATTATTTTGACAATTTTCAAAGATATAGCCAAAATCAGTATATAAATTTCTGGCAATACATATCTCTAATATAAAAAAAGTGCTAGTCGTAGACTTTGAATTCTGGTCGCCGGCGTGACTCTCACGGCCGCATGCATACAAACATCTGAATAATAAGCGAGCGTTTTCTCAATTTTGTCGCTCTAAAGCGATAAAGCTGTCAATTAATGACATTCCTCAGAAAAAAGTAACTAAGCTTTGGGATTTGAACGCGCCAAAGACTATACTTTGTTATGCGGTTGTCAAAAAAATATTTGAATACGCATATATTTCCACGCTACTACTGATAATTTACCAGTTCCGTTTTAACCTGATGTGCCCTTAATTTTTTTTTCAAATAACAACCTGTATATGTTTCCTAATTACTTAACTTAAATAATCATAACTAACGAACGGTGTTATCAGTTACCAGAGAAAGCTTCGAGGTGATATGCAGTTGAAAATTGAGGTTCTCATGTAATTGCAGTTCCCATATTTCATCAATTATCAAAAATAGCGAGTTCTATTCACCGCGCCGTCACCGGTCATGTGCATGGCATCACACGCGAAAAGGTAAGGGCTGTGTCTTCGCTAGCTCGCACAAGTCTCTTGCGGACTTCTGAGGGTTGCCTGTAAGGGTGCGCAGCCGGTTGACGGAAATAGAAACAAAGATGCAGCATTAATGGAATAGGTAGAACAAACTGTGACTTTGTTGAAATATAATGAGCTTTGTTGTGTTGCTTTCTTATAATTTTGTTCTCGGACTCATTTGTTGGAGAACATTAAGTTTTGGGAAAACTGTTCACATGATTGAACTGAGAATTTATAATTTTTCAAAAATTGAAAAGAGCTTGATGATATTTCAGAAATGGTAGATGGGAGCATTTATTTAAGGATACCTTTCCGTTTTGGGTAAATTTCCAGCAACTGTTGAAAAATATAGGTGCTGCAATTCCATATTTGGAACCCAATTTTCAATTGCAGCTTCCTTTGGTAACTGCCGATGTCTCTCATTAGTTGAGATGATTTAAGTTTGATTTTCATAGCTATCTCCGTTCGATTAAATGATTAACTGTATATCCGCCATTATTCAACTGATTTTGAATTCATAATACTTATATATGATACAAGTGTCAAAAGTGGCATTTTATGTTGTGAGTGGGGAATATTGTGAAATGAGCGTCAGCGAGTGGAGCAAACTCACGAGCAAAATAAGTCACTTTTAACAAATGTATCATAGATACACTAGTATTAAAAGTGATTTTGACACATTATGTGAAACCGTCAGTTTTTAGTTCATATGCATGTCAAGTAAAAACGCCATTTTTAATAACAGTTGTAAAAAAACAATCTTATTACAAATTCAAAAAAATCAGAAAAAATATACAGGGTGTTATTTGAAACTAAGTTTGTGGTCATTTCCGATCAAAACGGGAGTGACCCCAAAATAAGCGTATTCAAGTGCTATAGCGCCATACCATATCTTCATAATTATGGGAATAGGGTATACTTCAGTATTTATCTGAAGCTGAACGATTTTTTTATTGAAATGGGTGGACTATAGCGGTACGTAGGTGGAGTCCCCATTCAAATCGAAACATATTTTTAGCTACCGCAACCGCTCAGGCACCGCGATCATCATTCGGCTGATGAAATTGGAACAAATAAAAGATTTTGATTAGCCTCTTCAAATAATGAAATATTTAAAAAGTTCTGAGTTTACTTACAGACAACAAGGGAATGCAAGACATCGCCATACAGAGGTCTATTCTTTGGATGAATTATCCCTATTAATTCCATAAGCCCCATGTTGATCTCAATAATTTCTTCGTTGTCCACTCTATATTTTTCTTGGTCCTGTGCGGCAACATGGCTTTGAGTAAACCCGGCAACTGAGCTCTCCATTAAGCTCGGACTTCCTCAGGAACGTGCTCTAGCAATTAGATGAACGAAAGTGATTTCTCTTGAAATATCTTGCAGCTCTGATAATTAATTGGTGAGATTGATAATTAGTGAGTAATTACTGAAGGATTGGTTTGTTTGTAAAATAATTGCCAGTTGTACCCAGTTATCATGTTACCGTTCATTTTGGGGGCGGGTATATATTTATTTTCAATTTCACGATAGAGCTATAATATTGGTGAATTGGAATGTGTTGATGTGAACTGGGGTCTAGAACCAGGAGGGGTAAATTTAAACAGGGGGAAATTGTGAACATAATATTTTCTCTTGTTCACGACGATTCCAAAGTTGAAACAGGGATGTGGTGGTGATAAAACTCGGATGGTTTTTTAAACGGTTTTATTTAGCTTGACTTGTTTATTGTTTTTTGAGTCAAATTAAATAATTGAATTCTTGACATGATTTTTTGGGTTTATGACCTTCCACAATCAGAAAATGAAAAAAATTTTAATCCTAAGAAATCTGTACAAGTGTAGAAGGGCAAATTAATTATTTGCCCGATAAGTTACTGCGTTCACAAGACTGCTGTCTTAAAAGAAATTAATTTTTGTCAGTAACGTACCCTACACTGAATTTGCGTATCTGAAAAAATGAGATCGAATTAACAAAGAATACTTTTTTGAAAATTGTTGACGTTTCGGAGGCTTTATTAATTAATTTGCCCTTCTACACTTGTACAGATTTCTTTGGATTATTTTTTTTTCATTTTCAGATTGTGGAAGGTCATAAACCCAAAAAATCATGTCAAGAATCGGATTTCCTCCACAAAATCAAACTTTCAATCAATAAATAATTAAAATTTCAACACCCCCTTCCTGTTGACCGATTGATCTGAAATTTGGTACACACCTTAAGTTCTAAAGACAATACAATTATGTGTATTCATTATCATTGTAAATCCAAAATAACCTTCACCACAAAATGGTGGATTACATTTTTTTCCAACTTCCTCAACATGGGTACCTATCAAATAAAAGGACTTGACTTGAAAAAAAATCCAATGCAAGATGACCGTCACCACAAAATGGCGAAAACCGTATTTTATTTAACCGCCTGAATATCTGTATCAAATGAGATGGCTTGACTATTAGTATACAGTACACCATGAAAAACTTGCAAATACAAAATGACCGCCGTCACGAAATGGTGGATTACATATATTTTCACAACTCCCTCGATATGGATATCAAATGAAAGGACTTGACTGTTAGAATACAGTACACTATAAAACAATTCCACGATGTAGTCGGAAACAAAATGGCGGATCATAAAGTTTAGACAGTTTAGACAGAAATCTAGGTGTCTGATCAAAACGAAGTACTTTGTCAACTTAAAATCGTGATTCGAGCATGAATCCAACCAAAGAAATGAGGCACTGAATTGACTAAATAGAATGTGAAATATTAAATAGGTATTTGAATAAAAAAAACCTGAAATGAAACGAGTCAAAGTACATATATTTTTTTTCAAGATGAACGGTTTCATTGGGAAGAAACATACTAATGACAGACATACAGATAATGTACTGAAAGCTGAAAAGTAATCAGGTATCTACCAGGTACCGGTATCACACCAACGCTTTCCATTAATCTAGGGTATTGATTGGACTAAAAAAAATCATGGTGCGCGTAGAATTTTTATTATCTATAAACAACCACTCATATCACGCCCCAAGATTTTGTTTTAGTTCGATCAATACCTTTGATTGATGAGAAGAATGGTGTAATGACCGGTACCTGGTAACTATCTAATTATCTCTTAGCTCTTAGTACATTATCTGCATCATTATTATGTTTCTTCTTAATAAAACCATTTAACTTAAAATAATTTTTTACTCATTTTTTCAATACTAAAAATTCGTTTTAGTTGCTTAAGTTACTGTTATAGTTAGAGGTATACATTCAGTGCATCCTGAAATATCTAATGTGTCCTTTTAGAGAGGTGTCCCGCTTTCAAATGGGTCACTCTGTATATATACGTAGGTACGATATATGTTTATTCATTTATACATTCCGAGAGGTTAGGTCGAACGGTAGAGTGCGTGGGTCATCGATATCTAAAGCCAAGCAACGCAGGGTGAGGTTGTGGTTTGGATTGTGACTTACGGGTGACCTCCTTTCGAGATCTATATTCTCCTCGGCTCGTTCTAGAAATCGCACCTTGAAAAGTAAGACCTCTTTAATCCTTAGCTCGCACAAGATTCGACTTCTGAGGGCTGCCGTTCGTAGGGCGACGACAGCAGGTTGACGGAAAAAAATGTTAACAATTTTTGTAGGGAACTCTGTATCCGAACAGTTGTTATATAGTTACAAATAATAGTACATATTTCACTAATTAATGAATTTATATTCTGTACCTACTTGGAATTCTGAAAAATCAATTGAATTGAAATAGATTTTTTTCTAGTACCTACCCTAATATTAGCAAACCAGTATTATGTCAAAAAAAAAACAGAAATTAAAAGGCATTGAAAGAATAAAATAATGTGTCATAGCTATCGAACTGTGATCATTGGCACGTCGAATACATAATTTTTGAATCTCCGCGTATTGTGGAGTGAAGAAGGTAGTCCTTTCACCTTTTATGGGTGAATAACAAAACCACTTTTACTTTTGTTCGGTTCCAATGAGATAACGCTTGACCGTGGATTTCGACCAGGTGTGGTCGATTTGTCTCGAAAATTACTGTCTCCGATCTACAATGAACGTAATCTGATTTATTTCAGGATGAACGGTGAAAGTTGTGATGAGTGGTTGTTGCTTTGGTCATAAGCACGGTATTTGTATTGGTTTCAATTATACATGAACGCGGTTTTGACAAATACCTTTCTAATAACAGTTTGTCCTGGCTGATACCGCGACGGGTATTGAATTATATCAAACAGATACTTGTGCAGTTCCCCATTGCAGAGGATATAACTGCAAGTGATCCTTGTAGAATTTTGATGTGATTCGGACAGGACGACCAAATATCGACTAGTTTCGACGTTTTTTCTTTCATGAGGAACATTGAACAAGTATCTGTGCTTAATATAGCAGCATTCCCGTCCGTGATATTAACCAAGGTAGTTTTTGTTTTCAGTTGGATGGGAGTATTTTTTTATGTTTTTGACATTTCGTCATTGGTTAGAGCCCTTACTAGAGAATCTTTTTTCTGGAATTTGATATTTCTGAACGCCACTATAACGGAAAGTGGCTCATCCTTCGAAAGGACCTCGCAAAATCCTTATCGAAAATGGCTGTCGGCTAAATTCCGCGAATTTTTGGTATGTTGTAGATTTTGACTTCCTCGGCAAAAGTGTCTATGGGCACAACAAAATTGGCCAACTAGTTTTCGAGATTTCAAAGATGAAAAGTGAAGCTTTTTGCTGAGAATTTTTAACAATTCTAAGAATTAACAAAATATACCTATTTATTCTGCTAATCCCATGCCCCAATGATGGTACAATGTCACCTTGATCTCGTATCCATTATACTTTTTCGTTTTGTGCTCTACAACAGGGTGGACATACATTCATTCGATCAATTTCATTCCAACCAGTGTGAGTTCTCTAATGAGAAATGAATATTCAGTATAGGCAAGATGAACTCCCCAATCTCAACCAAAGCTAAATTATATTATTTTTTTATACAGGGTGGTTCGAAAATAAGGGTACGTCAACCCCTAGAGCATGTCATTAATATATCAAACATTCTTCACTGTTGATAACGTCACACAGTCATTTCATGTATACAGGGTGAGTAAAATTGTCAGTCCAGTTTTCTTAGAACAATGCTCTTTTTTGTTTCAATAAATACCCTGTATTTCGGAAAAGAAACGGTTACATAATGTACGGTTTGAAGAATCCAAGAGATTTATTTATACCTCATATATACTCCATCGAAGACCGAAATGAGATATTTTTGAGCAATTCTTGGTTGAAAATATTTGGACCAGAGTATTAGTGCGGTACTTCTTCCAAAATTGCAATATCTTCTATATATGTTGAATGAAAGCTTGTCTTCAAAAGTGTTTTATTTACATTGAGTTATAATTTTGTGCGAAATATATTCGAATACATTTCAGAATTATTTCATTAAATGAATGTCCACAAAACGTAGATATATATATATATATAGCGAATTTTCTTGTAGAATTCTGGGAAGTATAACCATTAATTTGTTGATTGTATGCCAAATATCCCTCCTAGTTTTTCGTCGGCTTGTTTGGAAAATGTCTTCTATTTTGCAGCAATCCCACATTTCACAAAAATCATATAAAATATTTTCTCATCTGAATTGAATTGGTAGAGATTGAGGGAGTTCGAAATGAAAAAGTATAATGGATTCGAGATCAAGGTGACATTGTGCCATCATTGAGGCATTTTGTCAATTCTTGGAATTGTTAAAAATTCTTTGCAAAAAGCTTCACTTTTCATCTCTGACACCCTGTATCTCGAAAACTAGTCGGCCGATTTTTTGTTCCCATGGACACTGCCGAGGAAGTCAAAATCTACAAGAAATCTAAAATTCATGGAATTTAGCCGAGAGCCATTTTCCATAAGTATTTTGCAGGGTCCTTTGGAGGATTTGTATGAGACATAAAACTGCATTTTTTTTACAAGTGACTTTACGGTATGCAACTTCCGGTCTCACCGGAAGTGATATAATCTTTCAATTTTTAAATGAGTCACCCGGTACATTTTCACTTTTATTGTCTCGATATGACATTTTGAATACAAACATGTATCATTTGTTAGTTTTTGTAACCAAAAAATGTTTTTATTTTGAAATTTTATTTCAAATCTAGAGGGCTATACGTCCAAATTATAAATTCTAGTTTTAAAGTAATGGGAAAAATTTAATTTTAAAATTATTTTTACTATTTGTTAGTCAAGTCAGAAATTTGGAGGATTTGTACACCACCTGCATTTATCGACGAGTAACTCAGCTTCATGCTACTTCCGGTCTCACGGGAAAAACTTCCGGTCGCACGGGAAGTGAGAACTTTCTTTTGTCTCCATTTGACATTCTGAATACAAATGTGTGTCACTTGTCACTTTTTGCCATCAAACTTTTTTAAATTAACTTTTTACTGTAGGGGCTATGGATATGTTCAAATCACTAGAATATAGTTTTCTCCACAACCTTCACAGAATTTGCCAATTCTGAAATCATATTTGATAACATAATGGCCACATTCACGCTCTTGATATTGAATAAATATTTTAAAACACTTGCTGCCCTATGCATTTTGCGTGTATTTCATTCAATCACTTGTAGAAGAATGAATATTCTGACATTGTTGTAGCAATAATTACGTTAGCCTTGACTGGCATCATAGTGACAAGATGTGAAATGGAATGTCAAAATAATTTTTCGTTTGCTTTCCATTTGATTGTATGTAAAATTTGTGGTTGTGGAGAAAGCACTCGGTTAGAATGAAAATTCATTATATATGCTCGTGGTTCCTCGCGCTTGTTTTTAGCTCGCGCTCGGAACTTCCTACTCGCATCGAATTTTGCATTCTAACCTTGTTACAGAATATACTATTCAGTTGAAATGTCTTTACTATGTACAATTTAATTTTAGAATTTAATTAGGTAATTAGCTGTATTGAGAAATAGAAAAAACATAACTTGTCGATCTTATTTTACCTCACTTCTGCTGCAAAAGTAAATTAGCAAACTATTTGTGTTGGTCATAGGTTACTTGATGAATTTAAATATTATTTTAATCTCAAAAAGAAAGATCTACCGTAATATTAACAAGTTTGTTGACGAAAGTTTGTTTGAGACTTACATTAATCGTAATGAAATGTTCTTTTTTTCCTGACCTCGACGAGCTACTATGTTGCCATTTGAAAGAAAAAATAGTAATAATAAATTGAAAATTAAATTTTACACAGCAGATGCATTTTAACCAAAAACCATAAAGTTGTATTTTTCCCAATACTTTAGGACTAGTTACAAATAGTGATACAAAGTTGTATTCAGAATGTCATATGGAGACGAAAAAAGTAAAAATATACTGGGGGTCTCATTTCAAAATCGAAAGTTTATATCACTTCCGGTGAGACCGAAAGTTGCATGAAGCTGAGTCACTTGTCTAAAAATTAAGGTTTATGTCTCATACATATCCTCCAAATTTCATTCCAATATCTCCAAAAACAAAAAAGTTATTCAAATACGATTCACTTTGATAATCATACATCAATCCTGATTTTTTGAGATGTTCAGTGGACTGAATAAATATTTTGATTATGCATTGTATTTTAAACAAATTGAAAAATCTCGTTTCAGTACATGATTATTGATTTCTTTTTCATGGTTTTGTTTTAATTTCTGTTTCCCCACTGAAAACAGATTTTTTTTGTGTGCTGTACCATGAAATATACCTGGAATGTTTTTTTTTCATTCAAACTCAAAATTCTGATTGCCCTATTGTCGAGAGAAGCAGTCAACCAACAAACCGTGACCAACCGAAAGTTTTAAAATTTATTCTCAACTCAAAATTTTGACAACGCTAGAAAAGACCAGAGACATGTTTCACTATTTTTTTTTATTCTTAAAAACAAATAACAGGCATTCATACAATCAATTAGATAGACTAGAAATATTTCAACTGACTGAGGAAGTACCCAATTAGTACTTGTAACCCCCATTATCGTCATATAAGGACCCATGATCGTGATGATTATTACTTCCACTATATCTGTAGTCGGAATTGGAATGACCGCTTGTGTATCCAGATCCAGATCCATATCCGAGTCCACTTTCTAGGTAACTACTCGGTCCAGATGAATATCCAGAGTCACTTCCAATATATTGGCTTGGTATAAAGGAGTCTCCATGACCACCTCCGATGGAAGAGTCACCAACATTTGCGTATCCTCCTCCACTTGCATATCCTCCTCCATTTCCATAGTCACCTCCAGAAGAATACAGGCCTCCTGAAGAATATCCTCCCCCAGAAGAATATCCTCCTCCAGAAGAATATCCTCCTCCAGAAGAATACCCTCCTCCATTACCGTATCCGTTAGAGTAGCCTCCTCCATTACCGTATCCGTTAGAGTAGCCTCCTCCGAATCCAGATCCGAATCCACCTGAACTAGAACCTAAACTAGTTTGAGTATTGGTATATATCCTAACTGGTACTGGAACCTTAACTTCGACCCTGGTGGGTACTGAAACAGGATAATGTTTAGGTATCACCACTGGATAAGGTTTGGGTACGTTAACGTGAACAGGTGTTGGTACTTTCACATACTCATTGACCTTGACAGGGACTGGGTACGGGCGTGGTACAGTGACCGGGTAGGGCCTTTTAACAACTACTTCAACTGGTTGGGGTACTTCCACTCGAACTGGACGGGGTACGTCCACTGGTCTATGTACTGGGTATGGTACCGGTACTGGTCGGTTGACTGATACAGGATAAGGTTGTGGTACAGGAACTCTTACCGCTTCAGTTTGTTGAGAATAAGTGGTTCCGCCATTGATAGAACCTCCTTGCGAAAAACCCCCACCGTTGCCAAATCCTCCGGAAAATCCACCACTACCCAATGAACTACCAGACAGCCCAGAGCTGAAGCCGCCTGAATAGCCCGATCCGATTGTTGAACTTGAATCAAATCCGCTGGCATATCCCGAACCAAATCCTCCCGAATAACCTGAACTGAATCCATTGCCTCCGGATGAGCCGTGGCCAAAACCACCCGAGCTTATTCCACTTCCTGAATACCCGCGTCCAGCAGATATTCCCGATCCGAACAAACTCGAGCTAAAGCCACCTACGCTGAGGCCATGTCCAGCAGATATTCCGGATCCGAATCCACTCGAGCTATATCCACCTCCATTGAAACCATTTCCATCTGATAGTCCAGAGCCGTACCCAACTTCGTATGATGATGAAGGATGTGGAGGAGTGAAATCAGTGTGTACTCCAGAAAGAATCCCGCATTTTCCTTGAGTAAATAATACTACTAAAGCGGTTAAAACCTGAAATCAAAAATACGCTTTCAGGGATTGTACTAACAAGTATTAGGGCATTATGTGTTCATGTACAAGAAGTCGTAGGTCAAGCTGTAGATGAAAATAAGAGACTCTTTTCACACAAAATAAAAGACGCAAATGGCCTATACTACTTTTTATAAGATAGGTCGTAAATGAAAACCCCGGTTTTCGCCCCAGCAAAAGTATTGGTGGAATTTTTTAAACAAGAAATAGTGAAAAAAATTACAACTTTTTTGGTATCTTGCAAATATCCAAAAAACCATTGAATGAATCGTTTGACAGTCAATGGAACTTTTGTAAAGCGACAGGATCGGTGCATTTTCTACTGAGAAAATCGGGAAAAACCTCGATAAAAAGATCATTATTCAAAAATTCATAATTTGTACATATCTGAAGCTGATCAAACAATATTCTGGAAACTGATAGATAATAAAGTGTGGTTCAACTGTGCGCAAGATTTTTTCTGTCCGATGTGTAGTTTTTGTACAATCGCGTTATACAAAATTCAATGGCACATATTGCATTGATTTAAGGGAAATAATCATATTCAAATTGTGTTGAAGGTATGTGGAAGAAGATATCAATATCTATAATTTGTATATTTTGGATTTTCACCTAAGAGGTGGGAAATGTATTGCAAATGTCACTAAAAGTTGCTCCAAACGCTTGAAAGTGCTTTTGTGGCAGAATCGATGGAGGACTTGCATTGTTCAAATCGCCGCGTGGTTATACTATCCTCTTCTCAAAAGTTCCCCCACTACTGCTACTCGACTCTGCCAAGAATACACTTTCAAGCGTTTAGAGCAACTTTCAGTGGTATTTTCAACACATTTCTCACCTCTCAAATGAAAATTCAAAATATACAAATTGTAGTGTTTGATCTTTACGTCCAGATGCCGTTCACATAATTTGAATTTGATGATTTCCCTTAAATCTACTCATTTTGCAAGATAAGCCCTTGAATTGTTTATAACCCGATTGTGCAAAAACTACACATCGGATAGAAAACATCTTGCGCGTAGTTGAACTACATGTTATTATCTACCAGTTTCCGAAATATTGTTTGTCCAGTTTCAGATTTATAAAAAATGTGAATTTTTGAAAAATGGCCCGGTCTCAGCGATGACCAAACAAAAATTGGCGGGGCGGCTAAGTTGAAAAACCGAAAATTGTACTTGGGTTCAATCTTAAGCTTCCAAATATTGCATGTAGCCCCTTCAGAGGACATAAAACCTAATTTCCAGAAGAAAGACTTTTTGGAAAATTGTTCACCCCTTCCCACCCCTTTGAATTGGATTAAACAGAGAAAATAGAGGAGCGGAAAACCAAATCGTCTTATTTATTTATTATTCCGAGCATTTTTCCTTCGTACTGGAGTGGGCCCCTGCCCTATTTCAGAAATATTTGAAATTTGGTGTTTTCGAAGAATTAACTTTCACCTCACCAAACGGAAGACGTATGTGGGTCATCACGTCTGAGAACCCGCGGCTCTCTAATAATCCAGTACGATTGGGTTTTGAGATGAGGATCGATTCTAGCACCACCAAACTTGGTATGATAGTTGTTGGAACCATGATAAACACGAAAAAAAATTTAATTGTAATTGTAACTGTAATTCCAGGGGTGGAACATTTTTTTTTATTTCAAAAATTATTAATATTATTTCAAAATAGTATGTTGCTGTAATCTTGGAAAGTATATGATATATCGGAAAAACAACTCAACAAGGTGAAAGACAATTCAATTCTTCACAAAAATGATTCCTTGTAATTTCTTATGAAATGCGATCGTTTTCTCAGAAAACGTGATTGAAGGCCGACATCAAATTTTAGGTTCACACTTACTCGCCGCTGAAAGTTCTGGCGAAGCCAAATATTTGATTGGTCATAACTCTGCTAGAAATGATCGGAGAAGAAAAAGGAAAAGTTCATATTGTTTCTGAAGACTCCTACCTTCTCATGCAAATATAATATGCGAGTACTTGAGTACCTGAAATGTGTTTTGTCGCACTTCACAGAGATATTTGCAGATGAACCGAAAATCATGAATATTTGAGAAAATATGGAATTATTATACTAAAGCAGCAACCCATATCCTCCTTGGACTATATGCAACAATTTTAGAGTAGTGTGACAGGTCCCACTTATACATGCCAACAAAAAGCTTTGCTTTACTCCTGCCTCATCCCCATAAAACTGGCATTCTCTTCAGTAAATGTTGAAAATAATCGCTTATTCATAACCTGCATATATGTTTAATAACACTATTGTGAAGCGCAAACCTCAATCTTGAAATCACATAATTTTTTGTGTAGGATGTGTATGAGCGATTATTTTCAACATATACTGAAGAAATTGCCGGGATTATGGGTGAGTTGAAAACGGAGGCAGGAGTAAAACCCGCTTTTTTCTTTGGCATGTATAAGTAAGATTTATCTCACTAGCCTTCAATCGTTGCATATGGTCCAAAGAGGATACTAATTCTTGCTTCAGTATAATTATTTCATATCAACTAAAATATCCATGACTTTCGGATCCTCCGTAAATATCGTAGAAGGGTTATATGAAGTGGGAAAAAACACATTTTGGGTACTCAGATACTCACATATTATATTTGCATGAAGAAGTAGAAGTCTTCAGGAACGATACACCTATTTTTCTTTTCCTTCTACTATAATTTTTAGCAAAGTTATGACAAATCTAATTTTTGGCTCTGCCGGAAATGGCAGTGGCGTGTTATCACGAGTCTGAAATTTGAGAAAACGAACGCTATTTGTGAAAAATTGCTAAGCATATTTCTTGTGGAGAACTAAATTATCTTTCACATTGTTGAAATTGTTTCTTGATAAATCTTATACTTTCCGAAACAATAGCAAAAAAAAAATTTTAATTTTTTTTTAGGTTCCACCCCTGATTTTTTGGTGAACTATTTTCTTTTCTAACAATACATGATGTCAAGAAGTCATGTGCCGAGTTTCAAAGTGCTACCATTCATTTTTACTGGTGGCTTACATTTGTCTGTCGTTACTGTACTATAACCAGAAGCTCATATTGTTACAAGTTAATGTTGAAGGCACATCATTGGTGAAAAATATATATCCCACCAAAAACATAAATTTGAAAATGAGAGCCAAGTTCAATGTTATGATAATATGGTGTAATAATTGATATCTAAATGGGTATAAATGAAAAAGTTCTGTGAACAATTTAAATTCAAAAACATAGTTCCTCATTGCTTTACTGCTACAACAATGTTTGCTATTTGAAAATATGACTTTCAAATTTAAATAGTACAATTATTTACACAAAGCATTTAACTTATGATCCATCGAACCTGAACATTGACTAGTTTTCATCATCTTCATAGTATACGCAAGTTATTGTTTTCATAAGGTTCTCTATTCTTATAAAAGTTTGATTGCTGGTGAGAACGATTGAAGTTTTGGACGATGTAACTTGATTGGTATATCTTTTTGGACGTGGATTTTCAATTTCCGATTGCTTGTTAGGCAATCCATAACCATTTGAATTATAATATATTATGAAATACGCCCAAAAGGAGGCTAATCGCCATTTTATGTATGTTGCATTATATACGTTTTCTACGACAACCTTCTACTGATGTTTAATATTCTAATAAACTCAACACAAAGCATATGCTACTAATTTCTACATTGCTGTGAAGGCACGAAAATAATATATTATTACTTATAATAATATCCTATTGGTTATTTTGAAATCTTTGTAGAATATTTTCGAGAGTTTCTCGGTAACAGCTAAATAAATTATGGAAATATATCAATAGTATTCATTAGTATAAATAATGATGGGATTTTTTTTTTCAGAGAATTAACAATATTATCTATTGAAAACACAATTAAAATCAGATGTAGACTGATTGTTCACATTTCATGAAGGGGAAGTAAAGTTTCCTACGCATTTTATGCAGAGTTAGTCGAATGTAGTTGGTATGATGGTTATCGAAAAAAAGTTTAGATAAAATAAGAATGAATTTTTGAAGTGCCATTGGCAGAGGAATGGCGTCTTCGGATATTTTTTTTTAGTGGAACTATAAAACATATGTTTAGTATTGTTTGAAACCCGTTTTTTTTTCAATTATGGTAGTACCTACTTATATTGTTTCAAATCTCTCGAAAAGTACAGTGTGTTTCATATTTTTGTGCCCACCTTTGTAATTCACTCACTTATTGCTTGATCCATTGAAAAATGCACTAGGAAGGGTGACGTAGCTAGACTTCCAGCGATATCGTAATTTGAATCAGGTAGTGGCGTCCATAAGTTTCATTAAAATGCACCATTAACAGTTGTTTCATTAAAAAAAAATTACTCTCGATGTTTGGGATAATTTTAAGTATCAAAATCGTATTATTTCATTTGTTTTCATTGATAGTTGAATGAATATTTGATATAAATAGAAAACACATTCGATTTCGTTTTCAAGCAAATAAAGAGTATTAAATGCTTGAACTATAGTCCAGTTGTCCATTAGGTCTGTCGACATATACACCATACTTCAGACATGATCTTATATGTATAGAATCTGGATTGGCTGGCCACTTCATTGTACCTCCTTCTCTTTATATATATGTATAAAAGTTCTTCAAATATTAATGGATTGATTTCAGTTTCTTATACTTAAAATTATCCCAAATATTGTAGGTAGAATTTCATAATGAAACAACTGTTGATATGGCATTTAAATAATCTTTTTTATAAATACTCAGGCAGGCCACTGTCTGATTCAATCACACCGTATCTACAGAGCCATTTAAAATAATATTAGTTCACTGAAATAAAAAAGAAAAGAGCTTTCTAACTACGCTCCACATGAAATATAGGTCAATAGAAAAAAAATTGTCGATGACGTTACTTTTCCACCAATGAATCATCAAAGAAACATTTGAATTCCCAAAAAAGTGCATATTGAAATATCCTTCAACTTTTCGAAAATGAATATTCGGAACCATTGTTATGAATACAATTCAATAAATAGCAGCTACCAAAAACATAAAAACTACGTCACTTTTACTCGACGCGCGTTTCGCCAAAGTTAGCATTCTCAAGAGCTATAAGCTTACTACATTATCCATTTTTTTTTCGCTTACTCTCATATTAACTAAGGAAATTGGACGGTTCCATACATTTGAATAACTCTGTACGTGATAAACCCGTAACTTAGTACCTTGGTCAAATTTGCAAAATCGATTGATACACCAAAACGATTGATTACGTCAAAAACTGCGGGTGTTAAGGGGGTGTTCTTTGAGAAATGGGACAAATTTGTATTTCTTCGAAATGAATTATTTCAGAAACAGAGTGTTTGCATTAGAAGTGAAAGACATAATGATAACTCAGATCATTTGACTACTGCGTTTCACTGTATTATAGTCGATGGTTGATCGGTTCCCAATGGGCACACGTACGTTTTTCAAACGTGTATAAACGTTGCATTTGTTGAATAAACGTTTCTGGTTGAACATTTTAACGACAATAATTCAGTATAATCTTCAACGTTGAAAGAATACGTTATAAAGATGTGTTTTCAACGTTACTTTCTCAACAACTCGTTAAATATACGTTTAACAATCGTTATGTTAATTCAAAAATAATTTTTAGTCGAACTCGCTTTATGCGATTCATCTATCAATGTTTATGATACGTTCCTTAACCTTTTATTTGGTCAAAACAATGTTGTTTTATTGAATATCTTCGATGTTCAAAAACCTGAATGAAAACGCTAATAAAGCGATAATTAGTAAGCAATTGGTTTAATTAACGTTGTTACACGCGACATCTTTTCGTTGAAAAAACGTTCGGTTTTCAACCATTTCACAACGTTATTTCAACGTCTTTGTGCCCATTGGGTTGTATATAGTTTCTTGTAACTATGAATAAGTTTTCAATTGCTGTGGGAAATTTCAAAAAATCTTCGTGAGGTGAGAAATTATTACCTCATGAAAATCAAAATTTAAAGCATCTGTACCGACTCAATGGAGATATTACTTTTTGTCAATTTCTAATAATAATATGGCAACTTCTACTAATGAATGAATATTAAAATAGGTATTCAAGTTTTTTTCACTTTCACTTGAAGAAGAAGCTTCTGCAAACACTGATACTCAAATAACACCTTCACGGTCGTATCTATCATGGTAAGAATACTAGAGGTTGTTCTAAGATATTTTTATCTGCTGGCATGTCATAATGACATCTTTCTTTCAATGTATTTTAGTGACATGATGAAGTTCATTATGGGTCAATGACCATAATGAAGTTCTTGTCCTAGTACCATAATTTCTGAATGTCTAACAGAAATAAACTTTAAAAGGAAAAATGCAAGTAGATGATTTCAAACAATTTGATTCAAAATACAAAAATTCATCCTCCAAATCGGAAAGTAAACTATTATAAGAGTCGCTCATTTTCAAATATTTCACTCAACAACTAACTTGACAGCAGTGTGTGTTTGAATAATAATAATTAGCTGTTAAATTTTCAACGAAATGGTAAGGCACACTATTTTTCATAATGAATTACTGATGTATCTAGTTTCAAAAATACTAAGTTTGGAATCTGAAAAATATTTATATATACCTAGTTATCGATGCCAGCAGATAAAGTTTTATCGTCATTATAATACTTATAAACATAAATATCTATGCATTCAATAAATGTTTGTGACTTATTTTTGGATTATTTCGTATAATACACTTGCACCGTAAATTATAGCCAATCAGGCTTAAGAGGAAACCATAAACACAACAAACACAAAACACATATTCACTGCTTACCAAAAACAACCGCATGTCGAACTTGGGATGTGAAAAATGAGGAAATGATGGGGTACGAAAGAAATGGTCCGGTATTTATACGAGGACACACCTTTTAAGACGAATTTTACTTTCACGCTCTGTTATAATGTATAACGGTCCCACTCTAGACAGATTTATGGTTGTTGCTCCAGAATATGCATAATTCAAGTTCGTTCAGAGATGACACTTTGCCCTCCGGTAAGTTGTGAGGATTACATAAGGATTGCGGTAGCTGAAATTAAGCATACAGCTGACGATTTCAACTAGAAGAAAGTGATTGGTTTGAATCACTTATCTATTTAATTAGGAAATTATTTCATAGAAGTTTCAATGACACAGCTATTGAGAGACCGTCCGGTCGGTGGTTTGCTTGTAATTCGGATTACAGATGTTATTGTTATTGTATGTCTGAAGGTATAGTATGATATTCTGACGAAGTTATACACTTACAAGAATATATTCTCAAAAATGATAGTTTAAAAAATTAAAGAACACGCTTTACTTCCAATATGGACTATAAATAAAAAATAATTGAAAACTCAAATGTAAAAAACCGTGGGTGCTTTCGATCAATATTCTCATATTTTTTATTTCAATTTAACAACATCGAGCGTTCCAGAGCTCAAGAGAACTTTGTCCAGCACCCCACGTTTTTTACATTTAAGTAATTACTTTGGCAATTAATTTTTACTTTTTAGTCCATGTTGGAAGTGAAGCGTGTTCTTTGGTCTTTTGAACTATATATTTTTCATGACTAAAAAATCGAAATCTTCGACCCCGAAATTCCTCACATAACAATTTTGAATCAAATCTGACCATAATCACAAAACTCGTTCACCATCTTGGACCGTCATCTTGAAATCATAAATTTTGACAAGAAATTCATAATCTCTGACCCTGAAAACTTTCACGCACTAATTTTGAATCGAATCGAATCATAATCACAAATCTCCGCTATATTGGAGCCGCCATCTCTAATTTATGAATTTTGACAAAAAATTCGAAATCTACGAACTAAAAAATTCCTCACATACCAATTTTGAATCAAATCTGACCTTAATCACAAAAACCTCCTCCGCCACCTTGGTTTTATGAATTTATCAATTTTGACAAAAAATGTATAATCTCTGACTCTGATGAAAACCCTAACTTTAAATCGAATTGAAGCATTATCACAAATCTTATCCGCCATTTGCAGCTATTTGTTGCCTAGTCCGGGAAGTACGTACTTCTCGGACTAGGCCGGGAAGTGCTACTTTCTCAAAGAAAGTATAGGTACATTCCGAACGGTTGCCGAAAAAAACATTTGCTGAGGGTTTATTGCTATGATTTAATGTCATTGAGACAGTTGCAAAAAAAAACTCAGTAGGTACACGGACTATGGCGTGAAGATTAAGTAATTTAATTTTGACTTGATCACAAGGTTACGAATTATAATGAATGATAATATCATATGGACAAACGAATCTAAATTTTCAAAGATTAGTGCCATTATTGCAGTATCAAATCAAAAAGTATTCAGGCAATTAAATTTTCAAGATTAAGATAGGTAAAAACTAGATGTCAGTTTCGAAAATGAGAACTTGGACAATTTACGAATTATTGAACAAAGAAACCTATTTTATCAACAGAACGGACATTTCCGCAAACTAGTAGCTTAGGGTGCCTCCATTAATTACGTGAGACAATTTTATCGATTTTTCGACCTCCCCCCCCCCCCTTTGGTGACGCATCGTGAGATTTTGCTAGATCCCCTCCCCTAATCTCACGTGAGATTTTTCAAAATGCGTATTTGTAATGTGAATGAGTTATTCTGTGCTTAACTTCTTCCATCAGTGCATAACTAAACAGCAAAGAATATAATTATAATGATTTAGCCATATTTTAGTGGAGAAATATGTTTTATTTAATTAGTTTTCTCGCAAATACCCCACTGTTTCTTGCGGAAAAAAAATTACGTGATATTTGCCGAGAACACCCTCTCCCCCGCGTGAGATTTAGTGTGGTTTCGCTCGACCCTCCCTTAACGCCCCACGTAATTAATAGATGGCCTCTTAGTCAATAATCGTTTATAAGAATGGACCATTACTTTGGGGATTTTTTCATTTGGGGCACAATCAATAAACATACTGGAGTTTGATCCCGACAACAAATAACAAATTTTCAACAGGAAGGATTAAACTGAATTCACATACATAGTTCTCCTTGAAAAAACAATATTTTGATTCAATCTTTCCTCCAGAAGATGATCACTTGGTGACAGACATACGTGTCGAGGTGTTAGAAATAGGGGTTTGGTATTCATTACCACACCAAACGATCCAAATGGTGCAGTGCAAGTACAATTTATAATCAAGTACATGAAACTCAATTGACTACTATTAAATTGTATGCAAATAGTGAGGTATTCATTTCAGTCCCGATTGAATACGGAAAGCGATACGTCAAGCATTATTAGTAGGTTCTGTAGCGGCCCTAGCAAAATTTTTAGGTGGTGCGAGATCTGAGAGTGACGCCCCTCTGCATACAAAACCTTGAGTACCCAAGAGTAAATTTTCCTAGCTTTAGAGCTTACAATTTTTTTTTTCATCAATTCGAAATGATTTATCTTCTGGACAATGGCGTTTTCTATGGGCAAGATTTTTATGTTTCAATTAATTGAAGCTTTAATCCCATTTAGCAACAGTTACAGGTATAGTCAGCAAGATACGAAGTGCTGTCCACATAATCACGAAAATTTTCTGCCATTCATTATTTTCAATGAGTCGAAGAACTTTAATTGGCTTTGCTGATTGAAGATCTTTCACTAATGGGTTGAGGCTCATGAGTTCCTCAACCAATTCACCCCTATAAAGTTAGCAGTACTACTTGGCAGAAAGTCGATTAAAACTATTCCAATGATTGTCGAGAATTTTTTCGTGAATGAAAAAAAAATTTGTCGCGCCCTTAGTTTTTTTAATATGGGGTGGCTGTGCTAACTTTATATCAAGTTAGCAGTGCTACTCACAAATAAACATCAAATATAATCAAACTGGTTATAAATAATTGTCGAGTAATTGTCGAAGTCTACCTGACGTGAAAAAATTACATAAAATTGTGGTGAGGGAAAGACCCGAATTAAGATTACGTTTACAGAGGTCTAGAGAGTCACCCTTATTATGGGTTGCATACCTTAATACGGTTGAGAAACTCTCTGGACTTCTGTAAACACATTTTTCACACCTGCCACTCGTTCGAACATGTCTGTATACACCCCTTCCAGCCTAGTCCAGGAAGTACTTATCTTCTATTCGAATTTCAATATTTAATTCAAATAAGTGATATTTTTTTAATAACATTCTCCTTATCTAATTTATTCAATGATTTTTTCAAGGAAAACTAGAAAGAATTAAAAAAGTGAGCTATCTGAATGAAAATGCAAATTTTTACTTTCAGATTTTTTCTTTCCTTTTCAGTTAGAGTCTCTTCACAATATCTATCAGATGTAGTTCAATGTCCAGCGTGGCTTGTGCCGGGGAAGTAGTTGTTTTCTGATAGATATTACAAATAAGTCACATTTTTCATTTTTCAATTTTCATGGAGAATGTTCCCCCTTTTCAAGAACTAAAATGT
The DNA here is from genome assembly GCA_958298965.1 of Chrysolina haemoptera. Classification (NCBI taxonomy): domain Eukaryota; kingdom Metazoa; phylum Arthropoda; class Insecta; order Coleoptera; family Chrysomelidae; genus Chrysolina; species Chrysolina haemoptera. The sequence continues at coordinate 37,103,270 of OY282585.1, read as the reverse complement.
TTGAAATTTTGTTATACAAAGAAACATCTTTGATTGATGATCTATTTATTTTGTGGAAATTCATGATGAAATAAGAAAAGGAAGAAAAAATATAACTTTAACTTTGAAAAGTTATATTTTTTCTTCCTTTTCTTATTTTATACAAAGAAACATATTAAATGAAATAGTCCAAGAGACGAAATAGAGGTCTCTTCACCCATCTGTTAAGCGGATAAATCGTACTTTTCATGGAGTTTCTTAAAAAAAGACGAATACACACTTGTAATGGTTTACCTATCAAAATGTGGCCAAGAATAAAATTTCCTGATAAATCGATAATAAAAAAGTTATCCATATAGTGCAAATTTTTGAAACTCACTTTATATAGTCTGGCCACATTTTGATAGGCAAGCCATTATAGGTGTATTCGTCTGTTTATATGAAACTTTATTAAAAGTATATTTCATCCGGTTAACAGATGGTGAAGGTTGACCTGTCTTCGTCTCTTAGACTAAATGTGTCTCATTGATTTGTTATTCTACACGGTTGCTGAAAAAATAGTGTACTCGTACACGTTCGAAAACAGTTTTTTTGGACTAGAATTCTGTCCACTCGTCAAAAAAAAAACAGTATTTTCCAGACTTGTTATACGTATATTACTATTACCGAAATTTCTTGAAATAGACCTATTGATTTTGTTGAGTTTTGAGATAGACAAACCTATAGTACAAGTCTTTGCTAGCTTTTATTGATACCACCCATTGTTAGATATGCTCTGAAATACCTCAAACTAGCAGTTTCAAATCTTCATTATCAAAAAATTGCTTGTTTCTCTGCATTTTTGATTTGACAGATCCAAGGTTTATCAAATGAAGAATGGATAGATTAATGTTATCTTCATTCTACAAAGCTAAGCGACCCGGCATGAATAATTAAAATGACTTTTTCATGGCAGTTTATAATTTCTAAAGCGACCGCGGGCGCCTTTGCCAACTGAGAATTAGTAAACACACAAATTCGAGATTTTCTATTACAGATCGTTGTTAGTCGCCAATATTTTGAAAACTGTTGAATGTAGACATAGATAACCGAATTCAAAGTTATGATGCTGAATAGAATTAGATTATAAAAGTGTGGGGTTTACCTAACACGAAGCCCTGGAAAGGACACCGAAAATTGAAAATCATCATAATTCCTAGTTGTAAAAGTAAAATTTCGACTTGGAACTCGGAACTAGGAATTTTGAATATCAAAATATCCATGCCAATGAAATCCGACGTATAATAATAATGGTACTAGTAATAATAGGTCTAATGGGAAGACCATGTGAGATTCATTGCAAAAATTGTATTTCAAAAACTTGGTTTTTCTTTTTGTATCAATTATGATTTACAAGTCACAGATCCAACCTATACTGGAATAATGTTCCTAAAACTGGAGTGCAGCCCTTAAACACATACTGAATATTTTGTTTTCTGTCCAAAAGTAGCTATGCGTCTTGTCGGTGATATGCTTCGCTTACAAGCTCGCTCACTTCTCTGGAACACCGCAGAAAGTTAGGTGATCTGTACCTGTTTTATAGATATCTTCATGAACGATGCTTTTCTGTAAGTGCATCGTTTTACCGTGAGCGGCATTTTTTGTCACTTGGGAGACATCTCTTTCACAGCGGGGTTGAATTCTGGTATCAATTCATGTACAGTTTTTTAAATGTGATTACGGCGTTGTTTATTTGAAGCTTTTTTCATAAAAATGTAAGGTGTTAATTAAGACATTTTTCTTTAAAGATACTTTATTCAAAAATGCGGTCTGCTTCTTTCATGAAATTACAGAAGGAATCCTACTGAATGCATTAGATCACATCGTGAGTTAGTGAAATTGATCCTGCTGTTTTTAGTAATTATTTCAAATGGTGAAAACTACGTTATAATATTTTAATCTGAATAATATGTGGCTACATTTTTCGTGAATCATTTTCGAAAAATCTAAGATTTGGACACATCTGGTCATATTGAAAATTGTCACATCACTAATATATTCGGCATGCATTTGATTGAAAAAGGGCCTGTGACATAACTCCTCCATCAATATCATATAAAAAAATTATGTGGATTCACGAACAGATGTAAAGTGAAGTAGGTACTATCAACTTCTATTGCATTTTTTTTTAATATTCATATCTATACCTACCTATATGTTACATTCATTTTGATGCTACTCGATCGGTCAAATTTATTGAAATGGACAATGATTTCAGTTTGAATTACTCTTCCACTTCCATCTTAAAAACATTCCTGCCTTCCTCTACTACAACATTCTTTATCAGTCTTGACCGGTTTGGCGAATAAAGTGGCAATTAAAATTTGCAGATTATTCAGTTTTGATTGTCCGCTCTGAATTCTTTGTTTTTTTTTCGAAGACTATCACTTTGGGTCTCTCCACTTTCATTAATTTTAATAATATCGACAGTATGTTTTTAATTTAGAAATTTCTGACAAGCTGATATGTTACTTTCTCTGAAATGGTAGCACTGCATCTTCATAATATGGCGGTCTACATCTAAACCATCTAACATATATTATCATGTTTTTATATATACCCTATGAGTCAAAAAAGTGTACTTGTTTTGAATAATATTATCTGTCAAGTGAAAATAATGATTTAAATTATAAACGTCAAATTTATGTGTTTTGACTAGTTATCTTCATTTATCAAAATGGGCGATCGTTGGGGACAAATCTCCACTGGTATCATAGATGAGGCCGTGGAAAAGAGTATTCCGTTGAATACGGCTAGAAGTAAATCATCAATTACCAGATGACACGATTTTTCTTCATTTCAAATCGATATATTGTCGTCCTAAATATAATTCGTGGTATGATTAAAAACCTATAATTTATTGGAATATCAATTCATTGGCAATCCCAATGCAAGAAAATACAACTCGTCCTGCGGACTCGTTGTATTTTCAGCTTTGGGATTGCAATTCATCAATATTCCAAAAAATTATCGGTAATAATCATACCACTTATTGTATGACCCCTGATAATTCGCAAAATTCTGCTCGTAAATATGATTCTTACAGGGTGATTCTTCAGAAGTTTCAATCAGACAGTTCAAGGAGGACACGTTCGGAATAATTTAAACTGTTTTCGATTCCATTGTTATGACCACCCTATTCTTGAAAAAAAAATGAGTTCATGAAACTTGAGGTCGTGTACCTCCGTATAGGGTCAGGTAGCCAAATGATTAGAATCGCCGCTTTTCGATCATTCTGGCTGCCGGTCGTCTGGTTCCAAGCCTCGCGACTGCAGAATCCTTTTTCTGATGGCCCGAGGAAGTGTAAGGAATCGCACGTTAAAAGGTATGGCCTCGTTAATCCTTACTCTCACAAGTTTTGACTTCTGAGGGCTGTCGTTCGTAAGGGAAAGACAGCTGGTTAACGGAAGAAAGCAAAAACAATAAAACAATAGTAGGTATAGGAATAGCATCTGGTAGCAGTATGTCTGTCACTGTAACAGATCTTCTTGGAATACGACAAGACACGTTCAGTTTACAGTCATATTCAATCATTTGTAAACGTGAAGTAAAAGTGATTGAAAACTGATAAATTGTTAACGCGATGCCTCCAACCAATTTTGTTCAAAAAGCATGTTTCATTAAAAAAAGCTATTTGAACAAAGACGATAGATATTTTTCACTAATTTTAGATTTGTTCGAATTTGATTTCGCAAGTTTTTGCAACTTTTGTTTTAAGAGGGGTATGGCGAGCCCACCGACAGGCATATGTTTTGTCGCAATTTTCCATGTATGAAACCGTTGATTTTTCCGAAATCCTACGCTATCTAGCTATCGAAGGTGGTTAGAAGGTTGACATTTTTTAAACCGTTTTAGTTGATAGTCAGATAATTTTCACTATTTTTACGAGTTTTTTCGATTTTTATTTTGCGAGTTTTCCAAATTTTTTTCGTGACAAGGAAGGGTGGCAAGTACCCCGATTGAATTTTTTTTCCTAATTATTTTCCATGTCCGAAATTGTTGATCAATTTTCTGATTGCCTTCGCGTTTTTTATCTAGCTTACGATGGGGCAGAGAGGGTGATTTTTTTTAAACCAAATCATTTGACGATCAGATGCTTTTCACTATTTTTACGGATTTTCATAATTTTTATTTTGCGAGTTTTTCAACTTTTTTCGAGAAAAAGGAAGGGGGATGAGCCCCCTCTACTATTTTTTTCTCTGTGATCAAATTCGTCAAAAAACTTTCGAAATCCTACTCATTCTAGCTTTCGGAGAGCAGGGGAGAATAATTTTTTTGACATTATATCATCGGAACTGAAACAATATGTGAAATTTCAACTCCGAATGATATTATGATTTCACATGTGAATGCTATCGGGTCAAACCATTATTTAAATAAGGGGGATAGTTAGTCAATGCCTGTGGAATTGGTATTGGAGCCAAACGCGAGTGCCATCTAGTGTAATTATTTGCATTCGAGTAATGATCGGTATCAGAAACGTTAGTTGTGAATCATATTAAATAAAACTATGTAGTAAGTACTCGTTACATTTATTTCATATATATTTTCAAGAATTTCACTTGTAACTTTGGTGCATAATAATTTAAAAGGTAGCCATAGAAAACATATAGAATTTTGGACCCCCATTTAAATATCACCACTCAATACAATACCAGAAAATCGAAGAAATTAGCCGACGAAATTTTTGATATAGATTCAGAATTGGTCTTCAATTACATCGTATTCGTATTCCAAATAGACACGACCAAAACCGAAAAAATGGGCCAAAACCGAAGAAAACAACGAAGGCAAGGTGAAGGATTGGGAATAAGCAATCAAGGAATAAAGGAGCCAGTTAGAGCTATTTGGAGACATGAGCGTGATAGAAGCGGATTATGTTATATTGCAGAAAGAAACCAACTCCCGGAAATCAGGATCCGAATAGGAGGAAAGGAAATTGACGCTCTTATTGAGACTGGAAGTGAAATTACCTTCATCTCAGATCAGATATACCAGGAACTACGGACTCTTCTCAACTTCCGAACACTTCCGATGAAGGCACTTCAAATTAGCGGGGCTTTCTATAGAAAAGTAAGAGATTGAATAAACAAGTTTGGCTGGCTGAGCAGATAGCAACGGAAACCTTCCACCAGAGCTTTCATCTCAGGAATAGACTGGTTTCATCGCTATAATTGTAATATGTGTTTCCTGAGCAAAACTCTACGGATCAAAAAAGACCAAAGAACCATCGAAGTACCTTTTTGGAACATCAAAGATAACGAAGCGGAATGTTGTTTGGAACGAGATGGCGTAGAGATCTTGAACACGCACATTAAAGCAAAATCTAGTCTCAGACGCAGAAAAAATTGAGGCGATTCAGAAGTTCCCGGAGCCCATAAAGGTAAAACAACTTCGAGCGTTCTTAGGATTTTGCAACTACTATCACTGGTTTTTTAGCCATTATAGCACTTTACCGGAGGATTACCACACCTTTAAAAAAAACGTTAGTTTGAGGTGGGGCCCGACAGAAGACCAAATATTCGTTGACATAAAAGAGCAGTTTTTAAAGGAAGTGCTATTGATTCACCCAAGGAAACCTATATTCTGGAAGCAGATGCTTTAGGCGCCGTCCTATACCAAAAGAGACCTGACGGAAGTGAAGGTGTTGTTATGTTCATAAGACGAAGTCTACATGGTTCCGAGCGACATTACAATACTACTAAAAAGGAGCTATTGAGTATCGTACATGCACTGAAAAAGGCAAGACTATATCTTCTGGGATCCAAATTTATTATAAGAACAGATCACCATGCGCTGACGTTTATGAATCATTGTCAATTCTTGAGCGAACGTTTGATACGATATGTATTCAACAATTTGATTTCAGCATCGAACACATACCTGGTAAGGAAAACATAGTGACAGATACCCAGTCCAGATTTCCACCTGATAACCATACGGAAAGGAAATAGACCGGCCCCATGTTTGCTCTTTTCCAAGTAAAGGAAGGGAATCAGCTCATAAAGGACATAAAAACATTAATAATTCATCAGAAACAAAATGCGTTTCTAGAATTATGTTTTGGACAGTGATGTTTCACTACATCGGAATCCTTTCAACTCCCAAATCACCATTGGCATACCAGAAGAATTGAGGGAAAGAATAATTCGGCATTACCACTTCGAATAAGAAAATTTTCGTGCTCCCAATATTGCCGGAATAATTTCTTCCAGTTTCCATTGGCCTATAATGCACAAGAACATATTTCAAACTTTAAGAACTTTGCCAGAAATCGAAACGAAGAAATCTAAACCCAGAAGGACCGCTGGCCCCGGTTTTGGACGAACCTAGAGAATTATTAGCAGTCGATTTCTTTGGTCCACTGCCAAAAACGGCAAGGAGGCGTTAGCTACATACTAGTTGGTGTTGATATTTTCTACAAATTCATCAAATTATTCCCACTTGAAAAAGCAAATGCGGTAGCAGCTGCGAACCGAATCATACCGGTCAAGAAGATTCTCAGTGATCATGGGACTCAGTTCACTTCGAATCATTGAAAAAAAAACACTCCAAGAAGCTCAAATTGTTCCAACTCATTCAGTCATCCTAGAGCTAATCCATCTGAGAGGTATATGAAGAAAATTGAAAGATTACTAAGGACCATCAACAACAAACCAACTGGCCGGAGTATATTCCAGAAATAGAAGTTCCAGTTGGACCAAGTAATATCAAAGTATTTGGGGACAACCATTCCCAAACAAATTCAGAAAATTCACGAATAAGCCCAACAACACTTGATACAAAGCACGCTAAAGCGACGAAGAAATATTACTTGGGCGATCTAGTTCTCCTGAAGTCCAATCACCAGTCCAAAGCTAGGGAAAAAACCAATCAGAAATTGTGTTTGTTGTACGAAGGACCACACACCATCACCGGATGCCCCTACCCTAACGCATATGAGATCTCTCTGAATGAGAATAAAAAGGTAGTTTATAACACAAAAAATATAGTCCTGTATTTTTCCAGACTATTAAATGATTAAAAATATGTTTTTTTTGTGCCAGGGTTGTCAGCCTCATGTCAAGTGGAGACAAAAGTCAAGTGGAACCTCCTCATGTTTAATATGATGCTACGTTAAAACATGACTAAGAAGTCGAAGACGGAACAAGAAGACGGGGAAAACATTCGAATTCCAAAATTCAAAATTTGCGTCATCTCCCGAACGAGAAGAGTCGAGAAAGAAAAAAATAACAGAAAATATACTTCGGCGAATCTCACAGAGGCGGTAAAGGTGACAAACGAAGAACTTTAACAGAAGATTCATCAATAAAAAAAAACAAGGACCTCATCAACCGGTTGTTGACATTAGTAGCGATAGTTTGTCAGATCATGTACAAGAGGAAAAGACTGAAGAAAGCAAAACTGACTCATCCATCCACGGGGACCACCCAACAGTGGCCAGAGGGGTCCAACCAAGCCCAGGGCCAACGACTTTGAGGCCAACGTAAAAAAAACGCTAAAAGGATGGAGAGGAATGCACAAAAGCACATGCTCCAATTTTCAAATTCACAAATTGTTTTGGAATAATTTGTTATTATTTCTTTTTTAATTATGATTCGTTGCTATATTCATTTTTATTTCATTACCTGGAACCTAAGCGAGAATTAATTGTCAAGGCTTAAAAGATACAAAGGAACATTCATAAATATTTTTTTATGAAACAAGATAAAGGTTCGTGGGGGGGGGGGGGCTGAGATAGAGTGGCCCGGGGCGAAGTTTTATTGATATAAATCTGGGACTCTACCTGGACAGGAAGAAGATAAGTATCAAGCAAATAAGTACACAAGGCGCTACAGTGAGCATACCTGTACAAAAAGGAAGGACCTAGCAGACTTTATTTCTTGGAAGTGAAAATATTGGCAACAAAAGGACAAAACGCTGTACGTAGTGATCTCTCTGATATTCAACATCATTCTCAAGGTGAAACAGGATTGGTTTCGTAACAAAAAAAGCAGGAGTTGACTGCTCGGTGTAGTGTGGATACAATAGCTCAACTTCACAGAGATATGGGGCAGTTTTGATCAGCTTGGCATATAAATTACTAATTTGGAATTGTGCTAGATACTCTTTCTCACAAACTAACACTAAAATCAATCACTTCTCTGGGAAAAAGGGGGCACACAGGGACCTTCTTTGAGGACTTGTACACAAACTTCACCTGTCAACAACTTGTAATTGCCCTATTTTCGGAGGTCTTCGTAAGTAAATGGGACCCGGGAAGCGTGGAAGTACCGTCCATAATGAAATACTACTATTAGAAATCTATCGTTCCGCTAACCTCTCTCTCTCTCTCTCTCTCTCTCTCTCTTTCTCTCAGATAATTTGAAATTGTAACAACATTGTGCACTGAGAACCCATTTTGCAAAAACCACTATCGTTCGTTCAAGTTGAAAGAAATCTCTTAAAAATATCTTTCCACATCCATTTTAATCATATTCAAATAGCCATATCTATTCATATTGCCCTCAGATATGATGAGTCCTCTTCGTCCTCCAAGAATCCCGGATTCCCAATTCAAGACTTTGTTCCTGACTTCACAGTGGCACATTGTGACTAAATGTATGAAACAAGTTACTGGATTATTTCAGTTGGTTGAAAAAATTTCTAGGTATGATTCGTATTACTAAAAATATCAGAGGTTGAATAATTCGTTTGTGTATGAATTCGATATTGTACTAATAGATTTTACTAGGAACTTATTTAGAAAATCTGAAATTATTTCAGCTTATTCAAACAGCTCTATCATGTGGCGTCATAACCACTATGATTCCCTCAACTAGAAAAATTCAGTTGGTCATAATCGGAGTTTATGCCACTCTGTATTCTAGATTTTAGTAAAATAACATATTCAACATGTATAATGGTATCTTTTAATGTCTTTTAAATTCTTAAACTATTTAACAGCCAGTCGTTCCCATCAATCTTCTAATCGATCTATTTCTTGGTCGACTCAGTAGTTGTACTCGAATCGTCATTCACTTCCAAATCTTTATCAGCCTCTGCGGGTTCGTCCAATTCTTCAGACACTAAAGGCTTTTCTGATGAGGATAATATGGGTTTCTCGGTAGATGTTGAATCGCCGCTCCTTGCTTCCACAGACACCGAATCCTTTTCTGGGCTTACTACCACACTGGGGATAGAGGATGTTTCGAATTGGTGTTGGAAGTCAGTTTGAGAGGGGATGGTACCGATGGTACCAACTCCGAAAGAAGATGGGTCGAAAGTACCACCGATGCCAGCACCGTAGATACCGTTCAAGCCATAGAGTCCGTTGGTGTCGTAGATTCCTTGTGTACCATAGATACCATTCGTACCATAGATACCATTCGTACCGTACACGCCATTGAGACCATTAGAGTTGTCAAATCCGTAAAGACCGCTCAAATCGCCGAAACTTCCACCAAATGCGGGTAGAGGTTGGGCTAAAACAAAAAAAAGTATTGTTCATGAATCTCATAAAAATATATAATCCAGTACGATTGGGTTTTGAGACGAGGATCGATTGTAGCACCACCAAACTTGTTTTGCTAGTAGTTGGAACCATAAATAAGTTTTTTTACCAAAATGTGTGAGACAAAAAAAATGTTTCGTTTAAAAATAAATAAATATATTTTTGCTGAAATCGTGGAAAGTATATGATCCATCAGAAAAAAACCTCAACTAGGTGAAAGATAATTCAATTCTCCACAAAAATTAATTTCAGTAATTTCTTACGAAATGCTCTCGTTTTCTCAGAAAACGTGATTGAACGCCGACATCAAATTTCAGGCTCACTTTCCGCCACTGCATGCATGTTCTGGCGGAGTCGAATATTTGATTGGTCATAACTTTGCTTAAAATTATAGGAGAATAGAGGAGGGGTTATGCAAAGTGGGACAAAACACATTTTGGGTACTCCGATACTCGCATGTTATATTTTCATGAGTGAGTAGAAGTTTTCAGGAACGATATACACTTTTTTTTCGTTTTACGATAATTTTCAGCAAAGTTATGACAAATATAATTTTCGGTCCTTCCGGAAATTGCAGTGGCGGCTAAACGCAAGCCTGAAATTTGATAGCATTCAATCAGATTTTCTGAAAAATTAGTAAGTATATTTCTTGTGGAGAATTGAATTATCTTTCGCCTTGTTGAAATCGTTTCTTGATAAATCTTACACTTTCCGAAACAACAGCAAAAAAATAATAATATTTTTTCAAATAAAAATATTTTTGGGTTCCACCCCTGATTTTTTATAACAAAACATGATGTTAAGAAGTCATTTGCCAAGTTTAAAAGTGGTACGATTCATTCTTCACTTTTGGCTTTCATTTGTCTGTGTTTACTGGACTTTTAACGAATTGGGGTTACATTATAATGAAAAGGATCTGAGGGTATCAACTAAAAGCACTCAACGAGATGTTCGATAGTAGAGCTGTAATTGACAGTGATCTTGAACAATATGAGGCAGTGGAAGTTTGGGTTTTACCATATTGTGTTTTTTCAAGGTGCGAGCGAAGGTACTGATCGTTTCTCCCGGCACGCATCCTTTAATTATGTATTCATACGGGCATTGGCAACATTTGAGGTTCCTTCTATTTCGGATCCTTCGGAAATCTGTCAATATGGCGAAAAACGTCTTGACGAAATGTCTCTTATTCTATACAGTAAAGGAAAACCATTTACATGTGGTTTTACTTGTGTGGATACTCTCCCTCAATCTCATCTTCAGTCAACATCCTACAAAGTGTTGGGGGGGAGCAGTTGTGCTGAAATAATGAAATTGCGAAAGTACTGCACTCTGAAGGACCAGTACATATTTTATCCGACTGCCATTGAAAATTTTCTGCGACTTTGGTCATTACGCTTCTGAGTCCATATTGAACATCGGCCAGAAACTCAAGATAACAGGCAATCCTAGAGGTAGAACATTTTTGTTAAAGCCAATCAGCATTGCTATTCAGAGAGGAAACGCTGCTTCTGTACACGGTACTATTGCTACTTCCCAACATTTAGATGCAATTTTCATTCGACCTCAAAAATCTGCTAAATTTGACGAAACTCGAACAGACGATAAACGCAGCTCAAACATCATCAGACTCGTAACACATAGTACTTTCAAAACTCTCGGTCTCAAAAGATTGAAAAATATCGGTAACACTTGCTTCATGAACTGTGTTATTCAGTGTTCAACGATTACTAGTTGGTTATTGGAATAGAGACTCTTACACAAGGGATTCAAACACTAGCATATCTAGAAAGGAAGCTTCAGTCACAGCATTTGCCAAGGTGATCAAGGAAATTTGGTCAGAAGATTCGTCAGACTGAGTTGTAAATGCTCTTGAAAATTCAAATACTGTTGAAAATTCATCGGTTATGCCTGGAAAATTTTTAGGAGTTCGGGTACGTCTTTTAGAGGGTTCACATGAAGACGTGAATAGAGTGACGAAGAAGCCGAAACCAATTATGACAGAGATAGATGAGAAACTAAGTGACAGGGACAGACTCAAGAACAATTCGAAAATTATAGATATCTTAGTTGGTCTTTTTAAATGTACTTTTTTGTGAGTGTTGGCATCGATTGCTATGGTTATTAGCCACGTGTTCTGGATGGCCCTTGTTACTAACTCCATATGCCACCTTAGGAGCAGCACCTTTAATTATCAGGCAACAATATCCAATCATTCAGACATTTACATCTGAAAATTAAAATCTACTTATTGTGGTCACTGTTTAATATCCTTATATCCGCTCTGGGACCTTTCCTTATCAATAACCCAAAGAACAGGCCAATTAGGACTATCACAATTTTGCATTATTTGAAAAAGGAAGGAGAACTTTAGATGGTGACGAGAAGCCAATGTGCGACAAGTGAAAGAAGAGAAGGAAGTGCATGAAGTCTGTATCAATTCATAAATTCCTAAAAATTTCAGTTTTCTATTGATTTTCCTTCAGAGAGACTGGACATGAGTAATTATGCAGCAGATAGTGTAGCTCCTAGTCTGTTTGCATTGTCTAATCATAGTGGGACTACCTATAATAGCGGACATTACACGACCCACTGTAAACATCCGTATGTGAGCACGTGGCATGAGTATAATGATTGTGTGAAGGCACTTAATCACATCTTTGTGATCATATTTATTCTATTTTATGTTTCATATTTTTAGTAATTGAGTTTGAAGCGGTGTTACTATTATTGTTAGTTCATGTCATTCTGGAAGTATTGTAATATAGGACAATTCATCGATTTTTTCCAACCCAGTCACTATTAGCAGGAATATCTCCCCAACGAGAAAAGTGATTCAAAATTGCCCCCCTTTTCAACATCAGAGGACAGATAATGTTGAAAACCCCTTTTCATATGGCTCTGCTGTTCTGCGATGAGTATCTTTCACCATCTTCAGGCGATAACGGAAGAATTTTGAAGCAGAATTGTCTTTCTTTACTTGGTGGGAGCAGATATGTGCCAAAAGTGCGGTTTTCACATGTTTCGTTTCGAATTCCTTCGTTTGTTTTTCTATTCACTTCGCTTCTTTTAACTATGACTTATGATTGAAACAATGTTTGGAGTTATTAGTCGTTTAGTAAAACTTCATGTGTGGAAAGTTTTGAGTTATCTCCTTTGATCTAGCCATTCTTTGCGCTTTATCACTTCATTAGTATTTCAAGTGTCTTTTAGGAATATCCGTTGAACTTGGGGCCATTTTCCTGTTTCTCTGTGCTTTTTCTAAAGCATCGTGATTATAGCAGATATTCTTGGCATTCGAAAAGTTGATTCTCCATTTTAATTTCTCCACTTCTTTGCTGTTAAATCAAATAAGTATAAGTGTAGTATGCTGTTCTTCAGTTCGATGGTGAAACTGGTGATGTTGAAGTATTTCAGAAACTTTTGGAAATAACCGTTTCATGCCTATCTCAGACACATCTTCGATTCGTTTTCTGCTGTGCGGAAAACATAAACATTAAACCATTTGATATATTTGCTGCTACTGGTGATGACGAACAATTCATTGTCACGTCATTTTTGCAAGAAAATTCCTCTCATTTTGAAATAGAGATTGGAGAGACAGCACTATTGTAATAATCTACAGTATCGAAAACTTTTCAGATGGAATGTAGACAGAAATCTACGCGAGCAACAAGGAACGCAATGATATGATAATACCACATAAATAAGAGAGACGCACTACTGTGCGACCCTGCTGGTATCCCACCCGACGCAATAACGGACCACGTGGCAATGGCACACAGAAACGTTCCCTTCCTTTAGCGAATCGAGGAGAAATTGTAATGCTCTTTCAACATATAGCAAGCTATTCTTTATGATCTCATTAAACCACCATACCAAACATGAAAACTTTCCGATACTGTTTACGTATCAATACAATATTATCCAATACCTTATAATCATATGACAATTAGATGATTCATTCAAACAGAAAAAAATTGGGGTTGTCATAAGAAAAGACGATTGTATTTTAATAGGAATAAAAGAAGGTTTCTCGAAATTAACATAGGATTTTTCTATGAAGTTATTCTGTGTGAGGGGTTCAATAAAAAAAACTACTTCGAGTTCAGTATTACAAATTCTTGACCAATTTTTTTTACTATAATTTTCAGAAGAGATCGGTGGTTCCATCGCTGCTGATGGAGTGCAATGGATACTGAAATGACCTTTCTTGGTCATTTCGTTCACTTCTGATACAACTATAGATTCCGAAAATTTTACAATTCTTCGTCACACGTTACGGAAGTTACGCGGGTGTTTCCATGACGAGTGAGACCACTGTATTTTTGGGTAAGGTTCAAAAATTGATACCTCTGAAAAAATCAATCGGATTTTTCAAAAATGTCTTGTATTCCAGTAACGACAGACAAATTCGAGTAAAAAGTGAAGAATGAATTGTAGCACTCTGAAACTCGGCACATGACATCTCGACATCACGTATTATTAGAAAAAAAATGTTTACCAAAAAATGAGGGGTGGAACCTAAAAAAGTTTTCATTTAAAAAAAAATATAATATTTTTTTGGTTATTTCAGAAAATATAAGATTTATCAAAGAACGATTTCGATAGGTTGAGAGATAATTCAATTCTCTTCAAGAATGATTCTCGGTAATACGCTCGTTTTCTCAAAAAACGTGTTTTAACGCCGACGTCACATTTCATGCTCGCGCTAACCCGCCACTGCAAGTTCAGGCAGGGTCGAAAATTAGATTTGTCATAACTTTGCTAAAAATTATAGTAGGAAAAGAAAAAGTGCATATTGTTGCTGAAGACTTCTAATTCCTCATGCAAAAATAACCTGTGAGTATCTTAGTACCTAAAATGTGTTTTGTCCCACTTCACATAACCCTTCTACGATATTTACGGAGGATCCGAAATTCATGGATATTTTAGTTGATATGAAATAATTATATTGAAAAAGTTTTTTTTTTGGCATGTATAAGTGGGACACTACTTTAAAATTGTTGCATATAGTCCAAAGAGGGTATGGGTTGCTGCTTCAGTATAATAGTTCCATATTTACTAAATTATTCATAATTTTCGGATCATCCGCAAATATCTCGACAAAACACATTTTAGGTACTCAAATACTCGCATATTATATTTTCATGAGAAGGTAGGAGTCTTCAGAAACGATATGAACTTTTCCTTTTCCATCTCTGATCATTTTTAGCAGAGTTGTGACCAATCAAATTTCGGCTCCACCAATCTTTCAGCGGCGGCTAAGCGTAAACCTGAAATTTGATGTCGGCGTTCAATTACATTTTCTGCGAAAACGAGCGCATTTCATAAGAAATTACTAGGGATAATTTTTGTGGAAAATTGAATTGTATTTCACCCTGTTGAGTTGTTTTTCCGATAAATCATATACTTTCCAAGATTACAGCAAAAATCTATTTATCTATTTTTAAACGAAAAAAAAATATATATATATGTTCCACCCCTGGAATTTTGGTAAACGATTTTTTTTCGTGTTTATCATGGTTCCAACTACTAGCATACCAAGTTTGATGGTGCTACAATCGAATCTTGTCTCAAAACCCAATCGTACTGGATTATTGATATTCAGGAATAATCGATTCCATACTAATAGACAAACTGTATAGGCTAATAGGTGAAGAAACGTGATTTTCAACTCTCCAGAATGTATATTTTTTTTTAATTGAAAATATTCTTGAGAAAGTGATGATACTATTTCTTAGCAATTGATTTCATTGAATTGACCAATATTCAGAACAAGAAAGGAATGTGCCAGTCCTATTTTAGTGTGTGAAGGATAGTTGGCATCGGATAATCCATTTGCCACATGATAGTTGTCCTACTTCAGTATTATGTGATAATTATCAATTTTTACTGTGTAGATTCTCCATTGTCCACATCATACAAAGTAATATTTGTAAGAATAATTTTAAGAAATGTCCAATTGCTGGAAATTCAACATCTATAACTATCATAATAGTATAATCATAATATAGATATAATCAATGGAATCAGTTTAGAAAAATCGTAAGTGTGAAATGCATGTTCCGAATATTTTAAATTTCTACGTGTTGTCTATACCGTACATTGAAGCGTTTTCGTGACATAAGGAAATGCTATGTATTTGTATACATTTGGCAATACGGGTCAAATAAGCGCATAGACAACAGTGACAATATATTTCCTTGCTTAACAACCAATCAGTGGATTTCAAATTTTGAAATTCAGCCAATAGAATCGGAACTACAGTGAAAATATAGCTTGTCGCTGTATTTTCACAGTGATAATCCTGCTTAGTTTTTATTTTACTAACTGTCAAGTGAAAATAATGATTTAAATTATAAACGTCAAATTTATGTGTTTTGACATTTATCTTTATTTTTCAATATTAGCGATCGTTGGGGACAAATGTCCATTGGCATTATAAATGAGGCAGTTGAAAAGAGTATTCCGTTGAATACGACAAGAAATAAAGTATCAATTACCAGGCAATTCAACAATTTTTGCACAAACAGGGGTTATGTTATCAATGCAAATACCACAATTGCGGAGCTGGCTGATATTTTGAAAGATTATGCCTGTAATATGCGGAAATTTTATGGTACAGACTATAAAAAATCTGTTATCAAAACACACTGGAATACTGTTGCCAAGGAACTACAAGAAAGTTGTTTGGAAAGCTATGGAAAAAAATTCAACCCATTTGGTGACCTAGAATTTAAAGGTGCAAGGAATGCACGAGATTACAAAAGAAAGCAGTTACAAATGAGACCGGAGAAACGCAAACAAAGCGCTGCTGCTTTTACTAAGGAGGAACTGTCATCTCTACAAAAATGTTGGGACGAAGATTCACCTGCAGGGTTGCAGAAGAAGTTTTTCAACATCGTTGCTACCGAACTTGTTTGGAGAGGCAACGAAGAAGCGAATGCTTTAGTTTCGTATTTTCAGAAAGAGCTTGACAATTACGGCAATGAAACAGGAAGAATAGTGTACAATCCAGTATTTACAAAGACTAACCAAGGAGGTGCAAGAAGTTGTGCTAATAATAAATGGCTGACTCCCAATGAAATTGACCCAGACATATGTCCAGTTCGTTTATTCAGAAAGCTGATGGAGAAACGTCCGCCGCATATTACAACAGACAGACTGTTCATTACACCAAATCCTAATTGGAAATTAGCCGATTCTAAAGGTTGGTACAAAAATACTCCCGTGAAGATTTGTGAGTTGTCCAAGTGGACTAAAAATACTGCAGAACAAGCTGGGCTTGATACAAAGCGAAGGAAAATCACTAATCATAGTCACCGATCTACCGCAGTTACACAGCTTGCAAACTCAGGTGTTTCAGATCAGCAACTTATCAAAATTACTGGTCATGGTAATTCTAATTCCATTGCTCCATACCTTACAATACAGCCTAAGCTTTACGAGGAAGTTGTAAACAAAATGAGAGGAAATATGGAAGAAACTAGTCTCGACTGTAATAGAATAAACAAGGTTAACTCCATAAACAATGTGATAGCTACAACTACCAATACCGAAGTTTCAACAAAGACAGGTCCACGCGTTCTTTTCGAAAACTGTACCTTCAATATTCAAACCTTTAACTGTAACGAATTAAAATAAAATCACCCTAATTTTTCTCTTTAGTGTTCACGTTGTTAGTTTTTGATTTTGATTTCTGTAAATTACTTCAAATTAAAATGGTGACACGATTTTTCTTTATTTCAAATCGATATATTGACGTCCTAAATATAATTCGTGGTATGATTAATAACCTATAATTTTTTGGAATATCAATTCATTGGCAATCCCAATGCAAGAAAATTCATTAATATTCCAAAAAATTATCGGTAATAATCATACCACTTATTATATTACCCCTGATAATATATTCGAGCAACCTTCTGGGATCTTGATAGTGCTATCCTGAACATAATTTCCCATGTACATAGATACATATTTTCCTATATTAATAAAGTGATCGTACGGCGAATCGCTCGTGAATATAAACTTTTGGGGGTCAGAGGGGGGTGAAGGAGTGGAATTTTATGGAATTATTGTATCATCATAAATTCTTGATACATATACAAAATTTGAACTCAATCGGATGCCAAAAAACCTTGATAAATGGATTGATCACAAATTCTGAATAGAAGAGACAGGCATATGAATGAGGGAAGTTGAATATAAGCTTGTAATATCAATTTCAACTATAGGCTTATCTCAATTTCAACCAGGCTTATCTTAATAGGCACTCAAAATATACTAATGCCACAAATCAAAAAGATAATGAGTTGTAGCATTTGTTAGGATTTCCTGCTGAACTAGCTTGAGGTTTACCTTTTTCCTCAACTCTTATGAAAAATGAAGTAACAAACATTACTGAATTTATTTCTATTATCTGATTACTCCTCCTCCTACCGATTTCAGAATTTAGTGATGAAATATCATTCATACCTGGGAAGGTTCCAAAAGAACCCTGTCCAGTCCATTGTCCATCAAATTGTGGGGTACCCCCAATTATTTGTGGTACTTTGATGATAATTGGATGGGGCACCTTAACTGTGACGCCAGTGGGTACATCGACTGGGTAAGGTGTTGGTACTGGTACTTTGATATTTACGGGATCCTTGACGAAAATGGGTTTCTCGATTTCAACTTTCACTTCTTTGTCTTTGTAGACTGGATATGGTCTTGGAATCTCTACAGGAACTCTGAAATTCAAAGAAGACAGTGTTATTATCAAGAAAAATTGTGTTTTTCAATTACTATGATGGTGGTAACGACAATGTTTTTTCAGTTTCAATTTACACTCTTTTTTCCTTCGTCCTGTTCGACCTTTTATTCTGCTCCCGAAAAGAGACAATTTTTCACTCAGACCTCCGTCGACTAGGGCGGTAAGTTGGTGTGGAGTAAGTCCTTACTACTCCCCGCCGTACTCCAGAAGTTCCCAGAGCGATGGAGATCGGAGATTTTGCGACCGCCCGCGACGCGCCGATCTATCGACCTAGTGGACGGACTTTAATTTGATTCCCATTGCACCTTTACAAGTCGCCAGACCGACTTAGTAGACATCCAGCTTTACTGTGCGAAATGATACGTATTTCAAGTAGGTCGTCGGAAAATTTATTTTTTCGGCAACCGTCCGGGAAATACCTACTTCCCGGACGATTTTTCTTTGAGAAAGTATCACTTCCCGGACTAGTCTGGGAAGTACGTAGTTTCCGGACTAGTCCGGGAAATGCTCGAATTTCAATATAAATATTTATATAAATAAGAATTAGAATGTTTCTGTTAGTAACTATTCTGTTCGCATTTCGATATTTAATACAAATAAGAATTAAAATATTCGAAATTTTCTTCTACAAAGAAATATAAACAATAAATGTGTCTCAATTTGTTATTCTACACGGTTGCCGAAAAAATTGTGTACGCAACACGTCCGAAAACAGTTTTTTCCGGACTTGTAACGTAAATTACTATTTTGTTGGAGACGCCGACTAAGTAATAGCTATTATATCGAAAGCGAAACGATATTCAAACGTCATTTATGCGTCAGAATTTCAGTTACCATGGATATTGAGCTCGAGGTATAGGCAACTTGTATATTAATTATTCGCTGCAGGAGAGAATAATCAACAAAGCTTCAGCCTCATTGGATATGTGTTATTATGAAAAGCAATTTCATTGTTTTTTTTTGACAAAACCTTGAAATTCCCAGTAGTAATACAATGCGAGGAAAATGACCATTAATTTTTGGCGAATATACTAGTTGAGCTGTGGAACAGCACAAGTCCCGCTTTTTCACAATTCTTCGTTCATCATTGGACGATTTATAATCAATACGTACATTTCATGAATTGAAACTTCAATCAATTCGTTTTTAGAACGGATAGTTGTATAAATGGTGAACTATGACCAAAAATTATAGAATGCACTCTTCATACCAAAAGTAGTGGAAAACTAAGTGAAATTTGAAAATGGAGAACAAAAAAATTACCCTTCATAATACAAACAAGTTGCCCGACGAAATCCATTCCTCGCTTCCTTTATTAAACGTGGGGCTGAAACTGGTGGTTTGAAATATAATTTTAACATTACTAGGTACAAATGGCAATTTGTAAGAACATAACTTTTGAAACAGTGACTCATGAAAGTTGAAGTAAATAAACGACTGCTGTCGAATAATCTACATTCATATTCAATGTTCGCGAGAGGTAAACACTGGCATATTGAGCGGTATCGATTTACGTTGAAAGGCAAAATACAATCGATGTAAACCTTACTGCAAAATCAATTTTCAATCAATGAACTGACGATTGTTTCTGACAGATAACTTGCGGACGTGAACGTACACGATTGCCACTGCATATTGAATGTATGTCCCTAGGAAGATTGGGGATATCAGTGGAATTATCTGTAGAAAACGGTTTATGTCATAGGGTGAGTTCATTTGTATCTACACACACTGTAGGTATTTTTTGTAGAATGGGTTGATGACTAAGACATAATACCACTATAGTCGATTATCTTCTGTTCTGTACTCAGCGCTCGTAATATGTGACAATACTGCAAGAGCGCATTAGTGGTAAAATAGATGAGTTTACACAACTTCCATCAGTCAGTGGTGCTTCCATGGAGGTTGTTGTACAAAATGATTATTTAAATCATCACGGTTACCTCTCTAAATCTACAGGTGCTTCCGCACATAAAAGAAAAGTTTAATTTTTGGTAAGTGCTAGTAGTGCTGGTAGTGCACCCTGTATTTTTTTTGCGCCGATTGAAATCAATGGAATCCTTGGAATAGATATTCTGTTTCGAAATTGATAAGACAGTTCGACGTTCGACGTCTAGTGAAAATGTCATCGGATTTTGGGCATACCATTATTTGAAAAATTTATGATAGATCCATATGGAGACAGTTTCAGGAATGTTGCTATGAAATAAAAAAAAGTTATGTAAACCAGAGTGCCTCAAAACGGATTATTGTTGTATTATGATCTATGAGACCTCGGTTAACAGTTTATAGGGACATTTCCAAGCCGATTTATTACGTAGAACATATAGTTGAATTTCGATTTTTTTTTTTAGTATATAAGCAGAAGATCAGGGGTTTTAACCTGACACTGAATCCAATAGAAATGATTTTTGACACACAGGCAGTTTTTGAGGAACAATTTAAGAAAACTTATGTTCTGCATGAAACACCTATGGAAAATGAGGAAAATTCTCGGGAAAGCTCGGAAAATCTATAACCTGGAAGGGATTGGAAATGTCGTCAATATAATGTAAAGAAACAAACTTGTAGAACGCAAAAATCCCCGACGCGACGTTAGCCTAAAATATCTGTATCTCCCTTGTTTTTAGTCGGAAATTCATAAACTAAACGATATTTTAAAGAAAAATCCTTCAGCAATTATATATAGCTTGCGGGTGTCACTAGGAGTATGGCAGTATTTGATATTCAAAAGCGAAATAATGATCTTTAACAAATAAACAATGTAATTTTATTAACTTTTTACGTTTCCCTATCGAATTAGCGCCATACAAGATGTTGCTTAGAGATTCAGTCTGTCAAATTTAAACAAATCAGATATAATATTGATTCCTAATTTACCTTGGGCCTCACTGAATCAAGTTTCAAACCTCAAGCTTAAAATCACATACTTAATTTTTTATGCAGGATGTGTATGAGAACTGAAGAAATTGCCGGGATTATAGCAGAGTTTAAAACTGAGGCAGGAGTAAAACCCAGTTTTTTCTCTGGCATGTATAAGTGAGACTTGTATCACTAATCTAAAATCGTTGCATATGGTCCAAAGGGTACTGATACCTGCTTCAGTATAATTATTTCATATCAACAAAAATATCCATGACTTTCGGATTCTCCGTAAATATCGTAGAAGGGTTATGTGAAGTGGGATAAAACACATTTTGGGTACTCGGATACTCATTATATTTGCATGAGGAAGTAGAAGTCTTCAGGAGCGATATACACTTTTACTTTCCTTCTACTATAATTTTACGCAAAGTTAGGACAATTCTAATTTTCGGCCCTGCCGGAAGAGGCGGTTAAAGCGAGCCTGAAAGATATCGTAAGTCAATCAGGTTTTCTGAAAAAACGAGCGCATTTTGTGAGAAATTACTAAGTATATTTCTTGTAGAGAATTGAATTACCTTTCACGTTGTTGGAATTGTTTCTTGATAAATCTTATACTTTCCGCAACAACAGCAAACAAAAATTATAATTTTTTTAAATAAATTTTTTTTTTGGTTCCACCCCTGATTTTTAGGTAACAAATTCATGATGTCAAGAAGTCATGTGCCGAGTTTCAAAGTGCTACGATCCATTCTTCACTTGTGGCTTCCATTTGTCTGTGGTTACTGTACTAATTGAGATTTTTACTTTCTACAAGTATGTTTCTCTACATTATATCGAAATTTCCAACACCTTCCAAGTCATTGATTTTCCGAGCTTTCCCGGGAATTTTCCCTACTTTCCATAGGTGTTCGCGTGCAGATATTTTTTTTCTTAAATTACTCCTCAAGAACCGCCTGTGTGCCAAAAATCACTTCTATTGGAGTTATTGTCAGGTTACAGTAACATTTTAATGTTTCCCATTTGATGTAAACTGAAGTATATAGTAACCAACTCACCTGACGGTAACTGCGACAGGAACTTTAGTGTCTACTTTTACTTCGTAGGGCTTTGGTATTGATACTGGGACTTTCACTTCTACAGGAACTGCGTAGGGTTTTGGAACAGTAACTTTGTAGGGAGTTGGTACTCCTACGGTTTTGGTAACAGTCACTGGAACTGGCTGTGGTACCGGTACAGGTACGTGTTGGTTGATGGTGCGGATAACAGGTTTGATATAACCTGCAATATGATTTTATATATCAAATTTGTGAGCCTGATAAAGGTCAACATTTTATTAGCCAAGTTGACATAAAATAAGAAAAGATCTTCGTTTTACATTAGACAAAACAACATTGTACAGGAATAGTGAAACACCTAAATCTAAGAAATTGCCCTAAAAATATTCTAAAAACAAACATGCGAACATCTCAGGAAGAAAGCGTACAAACAAGACTATTAATACATTTCTACGACACAACATCTTCAACACTATACTGACTATACAGATAAACCCCATAGGCATATACCATATCGCATTCTATTGTCAGCTTGTGCATAATACAGTGCAAGTAGCTCAATCATTTTCAATACTTTCTTAGTGGTTCTGAAGTGATATGAAAATGAATTCATTTTTGATATCAATGATGGACAATGATATTTCCAGTTCATACATGAATCAATTTGAAAACCTATGAGCAGAATGAGATTTCTTTGTTTTTGACGGTTATAAAACTTTATACATTTTTTTCCAACATTCGGTGCCATCTGCATGCAAAAAACTGTGTTGCATTTACTTGTTGAAGCTAGATCGTTTTTATCTTATATGATAACAGATGTATTATCTGCATGAATAGTTAATGATGCCGGTAATCATTGAAAGAAGGATAACCACAACCGGGCCCAAAACTGAATTAAGCTAATTTGACGTCATTATTAGCATTTCAGTTTTGGTGCCTGTGTGACCCCACAAGTTGGTCCCAACGTTGGCCCCAATGTGTAGAGCCGGCGTAATGAAAAGATGAAAAGGCGAAACGTCCACAAAAAATCGTCTCAGAAATTTGTAAATGTTAAGAAAATTAGATAGGTGGAACGATGAAGCAGAATAAACTGAAGTTTTGTGGTATAATGACCCAATATGTGGATAGTACTACAGGAAAACACTTCAGGATTTCAAAAACGCGGAAGCAAAATTTAAGGGTATATAGGGCTAGGGTTTCATGGGAGAAACTTTCAAAGAGTAAGTTTTGATGACTTCCTTTCTTCACATGAATACGTTCTGCATACACTTCACCTGTTTCTCTTTGAATATTTAATATTCCATATTTTCGCGATATTTCACTTTCTTTCATACATCAACACAAACCAATTTGTCAAGAAATCATCATATATCCAGATGCTCATTTTTCTTGGTTGTAGGGAATATTGACAAGCACGTCGAAGAATAGGAATTCATATTGTGAAATATAATATTATCTGCCTTTCATTTAAACGATGGGATATTCTTATGAAAAGAAAGACTTTATTCTCCGTTTTTATAAAATCCCAACATTTTCAATGGATTAATATATGTCATACTTCCCACAGTCCTAAACGGAAGTCATACATAGTGAATTAAGTGGTTTGATACGAATATTCAGATTTTGCTAAAGTAATTGAAATTGAAATAATCTCAATACTAGTTAAGTCTAGTAGTGAGAACCAAATGTATCAATCTCCTAAGAAATTCAAATAGTTATGCGAAATTCATATAGTTATGCGAATTTATTCTGGAAATCCAACGGTTAAGATATGAAAGGAGCTAACTCTATAAGACGGCTGAGAGAACAATTAAAGAGGTATCTTAACATATGAAAACGCATCAGTTTAAGGATTCAGAGGGGATCGGTCGTGGTATAGTCAACCTCTCAATGAAAAAATATGCAGGCTTACCACCATACTGAAAAAACTCAGTTTTGTGTTTGGTCAGCATGCGGAAAAAGATAATTCATATAGCCAGAAACAGCACAGCGACAGATACATTTGACTGGAATCGTCGTGCGATCTTCAGGGCATATCGCCTCCATCCCGACATATAGAAGGCAGATGAATTATATTCATCTGCCTTGTAAATTATTATTAATTTCAAATACTTGTTAACTGAAACACTTCGATTAAAATAAGGACTAGTGTTTCAGAATGGGATGAATTTCGATATCATGGCGGATTCTTATATATCCAACACCAGGTATCATCCATCAGCGTCGTGATCAACCGTACCCATAATAGGGAACCACAATGAGCTTTGAGCGTAAACGGCTCGTCCCTGTTTTTCTGTTATCAGCTTTTCTGCTACCAGCTTTTCTGCTACCAGCTTTTCTGCTACCAGCTTTTCTGCTACCAGCTTTTCTGCTACCAGCTTTTCCGCTACCAACTTTTTTGCTACAAGCTTTTCTATTACAAAATCAATAAGAACCTAATAATTACTGAGATTTCCTAATTTTATGTTGAACATCTCATGTTCCTGGTCATGAGCAATAATGCAGTAGACATGGAGGCTTTCCAGTTACCGGTACATAAATCAAAACTGGCCTATCACCTATCACCACCAGTGGAAAGATATTCACAATGCTATTCCTTACAAACAAAAATTGATCTCCACGTCATTTATAGTGCTGTTTTGGTGCGAATTTCCGCTCGATTTGTATGACCAAAAATGCAACAGTTTTATAAAGGCTGATATTTTGATATTAGGTCATAAATTCGTTGAATATTAATAGCCTGCCGTCAGTCAGCCAGTTTTTGGAACAACTAATGCGGAAGTGGTTCCGAACGAAGTTTCAATTAATATATACCCTAAGATGAATAATAACCAAGTTACAGGGTGTTGAAAGTGACACAAAAATATTTGTTTTCCAGAATAACTCCATAACGGATCAACTTTTCTTAATGAAATTTGGGACGTCACTGGAAAGCACTAGTTCTAAATTTCAATGTAAATCGTGTGTTTGTAATCGACCCTCCCCAACTTTCACGCCACTGGATTAATATCGGTTTCGTCATCTTTTTCTTTATCTTTATCAAATCACATACCAAATTTTATTTGGTATCCGTTATGAGGTTTTTCTAAAGAAAACATATTTTATTGTCACTTTCAACACCCTGTAACTCGGTTATTATTCATCTTAGGGCATACATTTATTGCAACTTATAACCTTATAACCAGTTTTTCCGATTCAAAATCGGTTGATAAATAGCTGAGAAAATTTTTATATTTTAAATCTAGTTACCCATGAAAATTTTGTTAAGTTGAAAATCCGCTAAAAAAAGACAGAAAAGGAACGATTTCCCTTTATTTCAAGTTTTTACAAATTATCTTATTTTAAGTGTTTGAAATGAAGGCCTTCAGCAGTAACGCAAGCTTCAAATCTTGTCAATAATTTACGACTACATGTAGCTATTATCATTTGGGACGTCATTATTCGACAAGCATTTTCAATCTTAGTCTTCAGGTCCTCTGAGTCTTGGGGTTTACATGAATATACCATCCTTTAAAGTTCCCCACAAGAAAAAATCTAAGGAGGAAAGATCAGGATATAGATATAGATCTGATGTGTGTTTTTTTCCTTTACACCTTATGGCCTTGTTGATTGCATTATTTTATGACATTTATGACTTTTATGACTTTTATGATTACATCCAAAAATGGGATTTGACAATTTTCCTTCAATTCCGTTGTGAACTTTACTTTGTGGTGAAAACTAGTCAGATAGTTGAGGAAGTTATGGAGTTATTCTCTTACATGGTTTCAAATAACGAACCACTTTTTCCGTCATTTTTTTTATCTATTCATCGATTCATGATTTATTTACATTTTGAATGTGAACTATCCATTCTATTATAATATATTTGGTAGTAAATAATATTTGAATTAAAAACATTGTTATTTGGAGAAGTAAAAAAACTGAAGAATAACGATAATCACTAGCAATAATTTAATTGTTCAAACAAGAAATATTCATAGTCAGAAACATAATCGAACTTAAACGTGTAATACCTTTTGAATATGAATGTATTCATAAATAAAAAAGTATTTATACTCTTGAGATTGGTGGTTGATGAAACAAGAAACGTAGAACAGTTTTATTGTTGAAAGCATCAGGAGAAAAATAAAATAATATATACAAACTTCCATTATTTTTTTCTATAGCATGCTCTAGGGTTACTTACCATCGTTACTATGCTTTAGAGTACTCTAAATCTTTGATTAGGATACCGTTTCTGACTTATTCATGGTGGAATTCTTAATTTTCGTTTTATTATGTTAACGTCATTTACAGTGAATTAGTTGTATGTACTCCAGCAAAATAACTGAGATATTACCATAAATTGAACTGAATTATTATAAATATCGTCAATTTGTTTTTCCGTACCTGATCCGAAATTCAATCCATTTCCGAATTGTCCATATCCGTAGTTTCCAGAAATAGCTGGAACTCCATATGCATAATTTGTTGGGATTGGTAGATTGTACTGACCCGTAGAAATTCCGAAGCCACCAGTTGGGATAGCCTGAGATGGTATTCCGTAACTACCTGCAGAAGCTAAACCATTGATGCCAAACGTGTTGGATGGAAAATATCCAACATTGGAAGGATAGGAACCAATACCGAAACCAGCTCCGTCATATCCTAACCCAGCTGATCCAAATCTGGCATGAGCTGAGCCAAATCCAGAACCAAATGTGTTGCCTAAATCATGGGATACAAGGCCACTTCCTGATTCGAAAATAGCTGGAGTTAGGCTGGGTTGGAAGAAGTTTGAACCCGTTAAGAATTGATTTCCAGAATCGAATAACAATGAATTTCTCTTCTTTGGTTTAGATGTTTTATCTTTTGCTTTTTCGGCCCCGGAAGCAAAAGCCAAAAATATAAACGCGAACACCTGAAAGGAAAAAAGTAAAAAATCAGAGTTAAATTCGTTCTTTGTCCTAAAGTTTATTTCATGATTTTTCGGTTGATGCACAATAACGAAAAGAAAAATACCCTTATAGCATGTAAAGTTCGCCTTTGTGATGGTTATAATAATAATACTAATATTCAAGTTTTTATAGGAATTTTAATTAATTTTAATACATTCAAAAATACCGCGCGATAAAAGTGGTGTTTTTACATTTACACATTACACATTATCGAAAAAGTTTATCTAAAAAAGTTGTTTTGAATCAGAAACAACATTCGAATTCAAAGTCATAGCCACCAGAGCAAAAAAATACATTTTTCTACATTCATGCAAAAAGCAAAACTTGAATTGAATTATATTCAGTGGAAAAAGAAGTTCTCTATTGAACTAGTGCAATAAAGTTTTTATTGCACTCATCTGTCATTCTACTTCAACGAGCTGTCATCATGACAAATATAAACGTTCAAACCCACTACATATTTAGCAGATATTCTGTGAGATTGGCAATACGTTTTAAACAGTTACATATTTTATATTTTTTTGTATTAATGTTAGCAGCCAGAGTTGAACAAACAATGCCTTCCCGAGAATAACTCCATAATCAAAACCGATCCGCTTTGTTCTAAACCGTCTACCTGCATAGAGCAAACTGTCTGTACTATGATCACACCTCGTGATAACATATGCGCTCACGGCTAGTATGATTTTGATTTTTATAATGCAACTGTGGTTATAGAAACGTCAGTCAAAAATTATGGCAATTACAGAATTGAAAGTTTTAAATGAGTATTGTTAATGAAAAAAAATGATAGTGATCTGTTTCAATGCAAATCGATAGTAATAATTAATAATTCAAGTTGCGCTTTTCATTTTCCTAAACGTAGTGCCGCACCTTAATAAATCAGTTTTTGCTTTTTGCATGAACGTAGAAAAAATGTTGTATGCAACTCGTGCAAAAATTGTTTATTGCACTCGATATGTTGTCCAATTTCACATTGAGTGCAATTAACACTTACTTTTTGCACTTGTTGCATAAATAACTATTTTCATGATTAAAGGTCGTGAAGTTGCAGATTTTTATTATTTAATCGTTTACCAATAACTAATTGATATATTCAATAATTTCCTTCCATACAATCACACTGGTAGGTATTATGGACATACAACAGAATGAAATACAAAATTGCAATGTCGTTGTAGGAATACGAGGGAGGTGCCTAAGGTGCATATGAGACACTAGTATTCTTTGTGAGGCTAGAACCCAACAAAATTTGGGAAAAAAATCTTTTATTGTGTAGTTGATTGTGATTCCAAATCTGGATATTGTTTTCTAAACAACTTTTCTGAATAAACTTCCTTGATAAGATCGAAAATAAGGGTAGTTTACTCTTGATCAAAATTCCTATTTTTTGTTCTTCAGAATTTCAGAATTTTGATAATTCAATTACAAATTTTCCGTAATGCACATGATAAATAATAGGGCAGAAAAGACATGGTTTTCTAGAGCCAAGATTGTACAATATGTTTGCCGAAGATCTGAAACTCATGAACTCTTCTTCCCTACTGAAATCGAAACTAAAGAAGTGAATATTAAGCCACACAAGATCTGCAATACATAAACCGGCAGATAAGAATTATTATCACTAGTCAGTTGGTATGCTTTTCTTAATTAGCTTGAATGATGAAACGAAAACATTCCCCAAAGTTTCTCAAATATGATCCTCTTGTTTGTCCTGTTACTCATAAACCACCATTCAATAACTGTTGAAAATTTTCCTTAGTATTAAGTATATTATTTTCGTATGACGTTTTATAAGTGATTTTGATAGGCTGGACCACACGCGGATTGGTTTTCTTTGTTTACTGTATATGTTTATATTTTATGTTTTAAGTCATTATTGGCTATACAGAATTGTTCAAAGTTTGAAATTTCTGAATTAACATTATTATTATAATTATTATTATTATTATCACTATTTATTCCTAAAAGGATGTTCCAGTCAGGCCCTGCCTCCAAAGCCCTGATACATCCGGAGGGCGCGCTGGATCGTTTACCCAGATAACCACTCCCCACATCCGTGGGGTGAGTGATTACTGGGTTCAAAAATCATGGGCCCTGAGCAGACCCAGTGAACCAAGGATGGCGGCCTTCTCCATTTATCCGGCTAAGATTTCTACCATATTAAGGCAAGCCGGTATGATTTTTAAGTTCAAGGGCAGTGTGTCCATCATACCACCAAGGACCCCTATAATAAGAACCACTATTTTAGCAGAATGGTTCAGGTAGAGCTTTCGGAGTTCAAAGAGTAAGTCTCTGAATTTAGTACGTTCCTCCTCCTCCTTTCGGACGATGTTCGTTTCGCTAAGAGCCGAAAACTCCATGACGAATATCGTCTTACTATGATGGTCAAGGAGGACTACATCAGGCTTATTAGCTTGTATTTGCCTGAATCAATTTCCCCCGGAGCATAAAGCAACACCGGTGTCTCGTCTATACCGTACGATGGTCGTAGATGGTAGTACAACACTCGTAGAGCCGCGTTATGCTTCTGGATATAGGCTGGGACTGCATATGATGGACATGTTGACAGCAAATGCATAAGGGTTCTATATCCATCACGCGGCTACGGTAGACCAGGGTGTTGAAGACACCATTCTGGCAGTCCATTAGGAATCCCTTGGTCTCCCACTTCAGCCCACTTGACCTGAGGAAAGCAAATGTTAGGTTTTTGGATAAGCCAAAGTCTTCAATGTTCTTGAAGAAGACCCCATGCATTGACTTATCCTTATGCAGCTTTGACGTGAGCTTTTTGCTGAAAGGGTTCCAACTCGGTGACAGAGTTTGGATTCGCCGTTCAATGTCGAATACGAGACCAAGTTCATCAGCTGCTCGGATTGCTGCCTTGAAAAGAAATGCTCCAATCCCTGCCTTTTCATGGTCGCGGACCATGCAGAGGAGAGGATCTGAACTCCGGATGACTTTACAGGCTCCATCCAGCACCATTCCGTTATGCAGACACTCCCTGTTGTCTGGGGAAGCATAACCGTGGAACGGACGATTGAGGATGCAAGCTCCTATGGAGATGCAGAATTTTTCGAGTTTTAACGTCGAGTTATTATTATTATTATTATTTCTCTCTCCGATGCCCCGATACATTCGAAAAATTTGTTTGATATTGTGAAAAAAGCATCCCTATGTACGATTCGATCACATTCATGTATTTGAATTGTAGGGTTCACCCCACTGACCAAGTATCGAATTCATCATGTTGAAAATCATCCAAAATATAATTCGCTAATTCAAGCGTTACTTGAAGGGTGGTTTTAATTTTAATTAATGTAAACGCTATACAGTGTCCGTCTAAAGTTCCCCCCCTACGTATATTCGAACCACTTGGTATATCGCAACGAAATTTGGAAGGCTTAAATAGGAGAAAAAACCTACTTTTTCATGAAAAAATTCCAGCTAAAAGTTTCAAAATGTTTCAATAATTTTTTTAAATAGAACACCCGGTATATCATTGCATGATCGGTTAGAGACTATCATGAGGAATCCAACAACACCAAGCTTGATGCTATTATCTCCAAAGACTATGGAGATATCGCCTATTATTTTCTCCATAAGCCGAATGAGTGGGAGAAAAACTTTTTCTGGCGGTACAATAAATTCTCTCTCCCACTCATTCGATATTTCCATAGTTTTTAGAGATAATAGGTGTTGTTGGATTCCTTATGATCGTCCCTAAACGATCATGCAATGATATACCGGGTGTTCTATTTAAAAAATCATTGAAGATGATGGTAAGCTACCATTTCG
Organism: Chrysolina haemoptera; assembly: GCA_958298965.1. Classification (NCBI taxonomy): domain Eukaryota; kingdom Metazoa; phylum Arthropoda; class Insecta; order Coleoptera; family Chrysomelidae; genus Chrysolina; species Chrysolina haemoptera. The sequence continues at coordinate 37,072,343 of OY282585.1, read as the reverse complement.
AAACTTTCAGCTGTGACTTTTTCATAAAAATGTAGGTTTTCATCTCCTATTTGAGACTTCCAAATTTCGTTGCGATATACCAGGTGATTTAAAAATTAGTAGGGGAGGAACTGACTTTAGACGGGCACTGTATAAATGGATGAACGTAGCTTATTGTATAGTCATTTGAGCAGGCTATTGTGTAAGCGAAACATGTGATGGTGTTAAATGAATGTTTGTGAAGATCGAATCGTATATCCTTTCTATACGAAACGAGGTGTTATGTCAAGATTATTTCACGGATGAAATAATCGCCGAAATGCCAAATTTCATTCCTATTGACGTATGATTCTGAATCAACATTCTCAGTTGTTTTCTTTCATTCACTCCTTGCTACAACCCAATACTCAGTTCAACAAACGAACGCGCACTATTTTAGGTAGAAACCTTACAGTCTCAGTAAACAATAATATGATTTTAGATGGAGTTATATTCTCAGATTGGTTTTATTGATTTATCATTCAACATTATCCATCATTAGTCGAAATGAATGCAGTTACACTATTAATTAATAGTGAGTGCGTATACATTTTTGTCAAAATTCGCCGTTGTGTCATAGCCGAAACGGGAATAGTATATTCTGTAACAAGGTAAGAATGAAAATTCCATGTGAGCGCGAGCCAGAGGCGCGCGTAAGGAACACACTTGCTCAATATCAAGAGCAAGAATGTTATCATTATGATATCAAATTTGATTTCAGAATTGGCAAATTCTGTAACAGTTGTGGAGAAAATATTCTGACAGCTTGCTAGTGTTAAGTTATGTTATATATGAAACAACCAATGAGGAAGCGAACTACAAAATCGATAATACGTCATGTGAGTATCCGAGAGCTAATCAAGAGCCGAAATACAAAGTCGAAAACATGTTTTCGATTATCAACGCAAACGTTTCAACTAATCAAAACCCGTGTATATTAGCATGAGTGGAATAATCAATGCAGTCAAACTATCAATGTGTACATAAATGATAATAGCTACGAAACACGAAATATATATATATCGTTCGCTGAAAAACTTTCATGATTTCGCGCGAATTGTGTCCATCGCATATATATTTTTCTGATTTGTGGGCGGAGTCGATATAGAATCATGAACTTGGAAATAACGAAGCTATTGGTCCCATTGATTTGTTTACTTTGAGAATCAATTGTTCAACTTACCAGCAGAGTTTTCATTGTCACCTTTCTGCACACAAGTGACCAATTATAATATTAAAAAATAGCTTTTATATAACAGACTGAAGGTTGAGTTCGAGATTCAAATGAGTTTTTTATTAACGTTTGATGGCTCCATTGGGAGTGATCTGTACGCTACTAAATGTTATTTCATAAAGCACATCTTATCTGCGAAGATATACCTAGTATCTGAAATATTTTTAATGAATGCATGAGATTGATAGTGTGGTTTCGCAGTTACATAATCGGTTGGTAACAATTCCTCAATATTTCACTCGATTTGGTTAACATCGGGCGGTCCATGTCATCTAATTTAATTTATTTTTGGTTTTCTTGGGAAATTTGAATTTTAAATTGCCTATCGGAGGATTACCGAAGATCAGAACATTTTAACGAGATTCCTATTTCTGACAAGCGTATCGTTTGAATATATTGAAATTGCTAGATTATGGAAATAGCTCTCATCTCAAACAAACAGGACAAATAAAAAATCTGAGAATGGTTTCAATGCAAGGTTGACTGGTGAAAGTGAGAGTAAGTAGAGACCTTCTAGATTTTTGAATAACATAATAATTGCTAGATGATCAGTTTTATATCTGTACATGTTTACCAAAAATTTGTTTCAAAGAATATCTGGAATTTTTTTTTTCGTGTCTCCATAGATGAAATTGAACATGCCTAAGTGTTTGAAAAAGACAACACTTCTTGGATTTAATTATCATTTCAGATCATATGAATTCATCTAACCATGGAACATTTTAAGTACCAGATATATCGGATCATGAAGCTATTCTAATTGATTTAAACATGGTTTCTGAGGTTAAACAAGCTACCCCATGAGTCTACCGCTGGGATTTCAAAAATATCAATTTAGCTCAATTGAATGCTAATCTGCAAAGTATTCCGTGGCGAAACATCTATAATATCGAAAACATTGATAGCGAAGTGCCCTTCTGCAACCAAAATATCAAATCACTACTAGACTTGCATGCTTCACTTAAGGTATTTAACACTTATAATTGCACAAGTGGTTTGTATTTTATCGGGTAAATTTGGGTTATTTAATGAGAAAGTATTTCCTAGCAATTCGACGAGAATAACTGTCAACTATTAAAAACACGACACCGAAGGTAGAGTGTTTTTAGTTGACAGTTATTCGAGTCAAATTGCTAAAGGAAACAGTTTAGAATTTGAACAACACAAATTTACCCGATATCAATACAAATCTCAAGTGTAATTCGGCAGGACAATTTAATGCATAAAAAATTCAGAAGTATATCAATGTCAAACTATTCATTTTGGCAACCGACATCGCGATAATTGATAAACAAATGAATAAGTAAAAAAACCACTAGTGTATTTGTCGCTGTAAAAGTTGAAGCTAACTTTTGCCGCTGTCAAAGTGATAATTGCATTGTTGCATATGCGATTTTTTATACATGAATTGAATTGTCTACAAAAACTTCAAGCCTTGCATAACAGTTTTAAATAATCAATATAATTGAGAGATAAAGCTTTAACAAAATTCAAGAGAACCAAATCTTATGCTGATTGGACCAGTTATGAAGGATTGTGCCACTCAGTTACGAGTACTATTGCTCGTGAAAAGACCAAAGCAATCTTTAACACCAGTTCCGTTCAGCCCCGACCGATTAAGAAGAAAGGTATAGCTAGAGAACGCGGAGGCAGTGATGAGATATTTGTAAAACTCATACTGTAAATGTCATACACAATATTGTATTATTTCAAATTTATATACTCTAACAGCTATTTTAAGCCTTGTGTAAAATTCTTATACAGTATTGTGCATTCTGAATTTCAATTTAGTCCACAGAACTGTAAAAAAAATAAAATATGTAAAATAATAATACAATATTGTGTATTTTTCAATTATATAGTCAACAGAACTGTACAAGAAAAACAAAAATACCTGTAACATTTATACACAACGGTGTTTTTAACCAATTCAAACAATATTGTGCAAAAAATGGATTCAAAGAAATATGCACACTGTGGATATATTATTACAACAAATTAGGATAAACAATAGTGTGCGAAATTTCTACACAAAATTGTTTCTGTAACCATTCCAGACACAATTAGTATAAAAATTTAAAATAATTGTGGAATAAACTACCCACATTTTTTCCGTGTACTATCTTGCCAGTCGGTATTTCCAATGTTGATAATATAAATAATTATTTTGTGGATTTCATACCCAAAAGCGGAAATGAATATCTAGTAAATACTAAATACTCTGAGGGCTGCTTATTGATGCAGGATTTTAATTTTAGAATGGTTCCTGAAGATGTGGTAGAAAATTCTTCGTTGACTTCAAACCCACTGCAGATGGCTTAAATGATATAAATATTATCTTCATTATTTTTTGTTGTCCTTCTATCATTTCCATCATCACCCATATATTCTTTATATCACACTACGATTGGAAGCTTGTCGTTGTAGTTTATTTTGTTCCTCAATTCAACTTTATTTGAAATTATCAAAATGAATCATAAATGCAAGTGAAACACTGATAAATATAACATGCGGGTATGATTATTATTTAAGCCTGTCTTGATTTTCAGTAATATGTTCAATTATTTTCCTGTTAGGTGAACGAGTAATTTTTTAACTTCAAAAAAAAAACACATGATATTTGTCCATTCTCGTTAGCTGTCTTTTTCCAATAAAATAATTTTCCAACTAACCGATAAACGGCTGAAAAAATTATAGTTAGCAACTGAAATATCAACGAATGAATTGAGTGCTAAATTTGGGAAATTTGAGACACCATGAACGAAAGGGATAATATGATAACTTTTTGAGTATAAACAAGCCCTCGAAAGCTTTTTAAATTTTACAATTTATTCCAGTGATATCAGTACAAGATGAATTCATTAATGATTTTATCGTTTTCTGTACTTCATTCACATACAGGGCCCCCGCAACCATGAGTGCAATGCGTGCAATGCGCCCCTTTGGAATGGCGCCAAACCAAAGGTTTGTGAAGTAGCACCTCGTTAAAAAAGTTATAGAAACAATAATGTCTTCGAAGAAATACTTGCTAAAGCTGGAAAACTAGCAGCAATACTTGAGGTTGAGCAAGGTTTTCCTTTATGCAATACTGCAAAGACAAAAGTATAAACCAAAATTGTTCGATTATGAACAGATGGATGAGGCACCTCAAGATCCAAAAATAATTATCAAACACTAAGTTCTTTAGATAATAGGTTTGATATGTTATCTGATTACGACAACGTTTTTTTGTAATATCTTTAAATTCAATGACGAGGATCTTTCAAAAAGCTGTCATACCCTACAAAAAAGGCTGACAGTTGAGGAAAAGAAGGAGGATGACTTGGAAACAAATGATTTATTTACCGAGATAAAAGTCATACGGTTATATTCCCTACTTGAAGCGTAAAATCCGCTCAATAGTCTACAACTCTACCGAATATTAGCATTTCTTTAAGAATCCTCCTCACTCCACCTTTATCTGTTGCTTCTGGTGAGAGATCCTTCTCAAAATAAAAAATAAGTGGAAATTATTTCAGGTATTTGAGGTCTACAATGTTTCAAGAAATATTATATGGGTTGGATAGGAAGCAAGAGATTTTCGATATAATTGATTTTAACAATATTATGAATGAATTTGCAGTAGCCAAATCCAGAAAACTAAAAGTACTGATTCAGTTTTTGGATTGGATCTGATGATATTTTTACTCTGTTTAATTTGTTTATTGTTTACTTTGTGTTTTTGCCTTTGTAATTTATATAAGAATAAAGTCTTAGTTTTGAAATATCTGTTATTTCCTTACAAAATTAGATTAAATTGCGTTTTTACTAACATTACAATCTCTCCTCTACTCGCTCGAGGAAGGGATATCGACTGAGCTGTTAATTCGTCGGGCGAGGTGACAGGAGAGGCGCGCAGTAGTGCGTCTCTCTTATTTATGTGGTATTACCAACCATATCATTGCGTTCCTTGTTGCTCGCGTAGATTTCTGTCTATACCACAGATGAAAAGTTTCCGACACTGTATACTAAGGGAAAGTTTTTTAATTCATCGATGATCCATCGATGAGCATTGCATACTTCATCCTTGTTTAACTGATGGAAAATGACAATGACAGCACGAATGCATATTATTCATCTATGGATTTGAAAACTCGTCTTAAATGGCGCCAAAATATTCTGGGCACGCAGGCGGCGGTAACCCTTGCGGGGGCCCTGTTGACATAGCAGTGTCATCGGATGTCAAATTTTGAGGAAGGGTCTCGTGTTTGGAAAGAAAAGCTGCGCTCTTGTGTGGCTTTTCTTTCATATTTCATATGGTAATAAGACATAAAATGAAATTCAAAATTTCATCCACAGCTGATTAGTTATAAACACGTATCCTATTCCTTATTTGTGGGCTTGACAGTTGCCGAGAAGTTTATGATGTATAGAAAAGGAGTAACTTGGATGAAACAAATAGACATCAATTAATGCTGATAATCAATGCTTATAATGATAATTTCTTCGTATGATTCTCAACGAATCGGAACGTCCAATTGAGTTAAGTTACCTCGTATAATTTCGATTATACAATACAATAATGAAGTGGTCAATTGCAACTGCGAATTCTACCTAGTTATCAGGTATCGATAACTGAATATACCCTCGACGACGTGGTATAATCGATTTGGTATTTCGCACTGTCAACACAGTGAATATTGTCATTAGTAACTTGATGTTGGCGTTCATTATTAAAAATCGTAACGAATACCACTGGTACAAATGGAAATAATAGATTATACCTCGTAATTCGACGTATTCCTTAAAACATCACTCGAGGTAAACCTCTCGTAGTGTTCCGCAGAATATCTCGTTTCTCGGGAGTATAAACCATTATTTTCGATGGTCTCTTGGTATTACTGCTGATTATACTTGGATATACTCAGAGTAACTACACCAATCAGATATTTAGAAATATTTGAATTTTCATAGTAACCATTCCATATCCCTATACACAAACAAAGCGCGTCGTAAAGTTTTGAAGTGTATCTTATAGTGTCACTCAAAAAATAATCGCATCAAATACAATTCGTACCCAGTGCCGGATTTAGGGGGTGGTGGCTATGGGACTATCAGCCCCCGGTAAAGCCGACGAGGTGACAAGTATATTATATTGCTTCTTGCTTTTTATATGCCGCCTTTTGAAGCAAACGCGCAATTAGCGACCGCCGAACTAGGTTGGGATACTGTTTTTGTGAAAATCATAACATTCACTTATCAAGCGTCAGCGGTGCCTTGGACGCTACCACACAAAAGCGGCTGCGGTAAATACTTTTATTTGTACTCACTAGGGGTAATTTCGTCCAACTCAATAACAAGTAACAAAACCAGAGTTCAGTATTCAATAGGTTGTCGTTGGTAACGGTAAATGTTGAAACTGAAATATAAAAAAGAAGGTGGTGCATTCTGGAAACGGCAGAAGATGAATAAACAAAAGAAGTTGGATATTTGTTGTTTGTTGTTAGGTTTAACTTGTGAAGTAAATATAATTTGATTCGTTATCGTATTGATTTTATGTTATTTTCATATTCTGTGAAAAAAAAAAACAGTGAACGGGTACTTTGAAACTGACAATTGAAATTTATTATTTGGCGGCGGCGCGGCGGCATCGTAATAATTAGCCCCCGGTGTAAGTGAGTATGAATCCGGCACTGTTCGTACCTCAAAATATTTAAGGGTTACACATCTCAAATTTCCTGCACAATTACAAATGGTGTAAAGTGTAAATTTAAACTGTTAAACGGAAACTCTCTGTAATTATGCAACAAGTAATACTACTGATTATACAGTGCGCGAACGTAAATAGTCCCCCTCCTTTATTATTTTTTCAATGGTTCAATATTTTTCAACTAAATTTTGCACACTTTTATGAGACCATAAATGCTACTTTTTCGGATATCTGTCTTCTTTATGGCATCATCCGCACAAACGTGACGTCATTTGGGGGAAAAAATTTAAATTGGCGCACCTCGTTTTTAAGGTATTTGAATTCGGTATCTAACAGTGCATACATTTTCAACTTTTTACCACCGTTAGGTGAGATAGGGGCATTCATATTTTGAAATTATTATTGTATTCTATGCAAATACGTAGGCAAATTAGTTGACAATTATTTTGATAATGTAGTAAATATCTACCTAATAATTGAAAAATTATAAAAGTTTTCGTTTGTGATCAGACACTGTTTGTAAGTATTACATACCGTAATCAAATGCAATAGTTTCGGTAAGTTAATTATTCAGAAACAAATAAGAAGGAAGCCATGGAATACTCGATTTTGAATGTGGTTGAGGATACCACACGTCCATTTTCACTTTGCATAGAAATAAGAATATACATCATTTATAATATAAATGCTCATATCTCCCCTAACGGCAAAAATTAAAAATGTATAGTTACACCGTTGGGTACAGAATTGAAATACCTTTCGATCGAGGTAACACATGACCTACCTCCCATTTCAATTTTTTTACCGCAAATGACGTCACGCGTGTACGGATGACGTCATAAAGAAGACAAGGATTGTAGAAAGTAGAATTTATAGTCTCATACAAGTGTGCCAAATTTGGTTGAAAAATATCAAACCATTCAAAATATCATTTGGGGGAAAAATTTACGTCCGCACTGTATATAGCAAACTACTGAAACGAACTAAGGATATTACTATGCTGTACGTCAAATGTTGTTCTCTTTACAATGATTAACCATCATGCACACTTATCATTGTTCATCATTGTTTAAATTGCTGGCTGGTTTTTACAGCTTCAGCAAAATTGGGATGATATTACATCGGAGGCGGCTGTGCGGTGAGTGAAACAAAAGACGGTGGAGAGTTTTGGATGAGTTCGGTAGAGTCTGAATTTATTGGCATCAGATTTATGTTTTGTAGGGTGTTTGTAGGGTGACGCAGGGGGGATATTTTGGGAGCTTAGTAATAGTGACGAGAATTCGACATTTTCCATGATAGGGTATCTGCTTACACGTACACTGTGGTGACAAAAGTTTGCAATAATTGGACAACTTTTTTCTCAGGAAAGTTCATCCTCTACGGAAGTCGTTGCATGATCCTGAATGTTTGCTGTATTGACAGATTGTTGAAAATATAAACTTGACGTTGAGAAACTTAATAACTTCGTAGTTCTTATTAAAATTATATTTTGCGAGCTAGATTTCGAAAATGGAAATTATTTTAGTCTTGTTTAAGTCATTTAGTGCTCAGAGTTGATTTCTGCATGAAGTCAGAAGTAGCAATAAATTTCGAAGACAGGATTAACAATAGTAGACTATGCTTTAGTTTGAATGAAGATTGCTATGTACTTTTCATTGCACAAAAAAATAAAACAGAGAAAACGAACCCTTTACGGTTACTCAATCACGGCGTTTCGACTGTTAGTATCTACAGTCATTTTCGAGTGATTCCCACAAACGAAGAACAACGATACACCCTAACGAACATCGAATTACATCTGACATACCTATATTCGTTGCCTGTTGTCCTCCGAGTGGAAATGATACTTCCTCAAACTCATGCCATAATGGGTGTTAATGGCCTTCAAATGGTGATTATCTTCTCAGGTAGAGAAAACTTGATCACTGTCCTCTCTCATCTTCGTCATCTTCGGAAAATATTACTTTTGCCGGGTTCATATACCGGTTGGTAAATTGAGATTGGTGGGCAATGTTTCAGTTTCAATAAAGGTTGTTATGGACTTATTATTGCCTGAAAAATTAAATAATAAAACAGAGAAAATCAATTATTTACGGTTACTACCCCAAGGTACTATCTATATTAATAACCTACTTGCCATTAATACCTCTGGAACCATATTCAGTTTCGCCGATGATACCTCTGTGATCTGAAACATAAAGTAGAATTAGACTTTCAAAACATCATTGACTGGTTCAATCATAAATTATCAACCATTAATTTCAAAAAAATTATGTTTCTCCCAATAACCAGCTACGTAAATGATCTACCAGATTACACCTCTCTAGATATTATCAAAGATAATAACACCGTCACCATAAAGACAACAGATAGAGTCATATAGGGTTGATAGTCACTTGAGATGGGATCTACATATCAATCAAATTATGAAAAATCTCCGAACTATGTTACATAAATTCAAAACTCTCTCTCAACTCATGGACTTACCTCAAATGAAAACTATTTACTATGCACTAATCGAATCAAGATTGAATTATGGATTACTAGGGGGGGGAGTGGCTAATTGCTATCTGGAGAAATTGAATATTTTACAAAAGCTCTTTCTCAAAATTATACACAAAAAAATAGGAGATATTCCAGTGATCTTTTGTATAAAGAAACTGGAATATTCGACTGCCGTCAGCTTTATTTCTGTAAATTAGCCACCCACTCTCACAAAAATAAGCACAAATTTGGTTCATATACACATTCATATGGAACTCGAAACAAGACAAATTAAAGCTTACCAATTGCTACCAGAATCAAGACAGTTGGACAAAGAAGTCACATATTTCTCCAGAATCTATAATTTCATACCCCAAACTATTAGAGATATAATATTTTCAAATGGGAACTGAAGCAATTCTTGAATTCCGTGGAAAGACTGAAAATTCACCAAATTATAAATAATACAATGTAATTGGCGACCGAGGTAGCGCAGTGGCCAAAGCGCTCGGCTCATGATCCAAGGGTCGTGAGTTCGATTCTCCAACGAACCAGACTTTTTTTCGTTAGAAATTAATTCTGGGTTATTGAAGAATACCTTTCCCATGTTTCATGATTGACGGGACTACGAATAATCATGCTGCTTCTAAGGTGGCGTATGGAGTTAGTAACAAGGCCTATCCAGAACACGTGGCTAATTAGACCATAGTAGTCGATGCCAACACACCAAGAAAAAAAAAATACAATGTAATTTCCATTTCATAGCTCTTACCTCATCCGATTGGAATTCTTGATCAAGGCTTTCTATATAAATTATTAACGATTCCTCTCACTCTTTTAATTCTTTTATTGTTATTTATCACGATATTAGCCTTAATTTGCAGTTTTTAGCATTTTACTGATATAATTTACTATTTTTTAATCACTTACTCCGCGGACAGCCAATGGCTTTGCGTGTTCTCTTCTAGTTTATTTGGCACTTTCTCACAGTCTTAATCTTAACCCCCCCTTGTCACTCACACCGCGGACAGCCAATGGCTTTGCGGTTCCTCTATTGTTTATTTGACCCCTCATAGTTTATAAGATATAAGATTGTTGTATATTATCCAAATAAACATTATTATTATTATTATTATACTAAGTCACGACGTTCCGACTGCTAGTATCTCAGTCGTTTTCAATTCCCAAAAAACGAAGAGCTGAGGCGAATATCCGTCAGTCAACAACTACTTCCTTTTAAGAACATAGCATTACATCTGACATCCACTCGTTGCCTGTTGTCCCATGAGTGGAAATGATACTAGACACTTGAAGCCAATTGTGCATTTTATACGTATCTGTATACGTAAACCTATCGCATCGAATTACGTTGATGGGTTAATAAATCCTTACACTCATCAACCCAAACGTATAGGTAACCTTCAAATGTAATATATTAACTGTCAAATATCTTTTAAATTATGGTTTTATAACCTAACTTTTGTGTGTTTGACAGATCCGTCTCCGGATACGTATACCGAATATCTGTCACCGATATGGATAAGGATAGGTTTGGAATTTCCACTTGGCTTTAAGTGTCTATTTCCTCGAAATCAAAAGCCATGTTCGTCGTTAATATGGCCTGCAAATGGTAATTATTATCTTCTCAGGTTTGTAATGAAACCACTTATGAAAATTCAATTGAAACGGTTAGGTAGAAATAAGTCATGTTTATGTTCGGGATGCAAAAGTGGAACCGAGCAAGTCTACCCGACCACGTTGGACTCATTCCTAACTTGACCATTGAATGCCATTCACACTGCAGTATCGAAACAGTGAAAGTTGATCGTAGAACACGTGATATATTTGGGAAAAACTCCAAAACAAATGTATACGTTGCTAGATTTCTAATATAACAAGAATCTGGGTCAAATACATTGTTCAGAGCAAGACCAGTCTTTATATCCTGGGAAGGAGTTGTTTTCTGACAAATATATTTAATTTTATAATCCTATTGGGGATTCAACATTAGATGCCAGCGCCAAAGTGGCAAAAATTGAACTACTCTCGAGTACATTATGTCAACAGAAGAACAGAATATTCACCATTTATATGCCAAATCAGGATCTTTTTGAAAAAAAAAATAAGATACTGCCATGCAAACAATCTGGGTTCAGAAGTGGCTACAGCTGTGCAACAGCTCTTTCTGATATTGTTGATGACATCCTGAAAGCTCAGGATGGCAGTAAAATATGTGTTCTAGTGCTTCTAGATTATTCTAAAGCATTTGATATGATCAATCATGAAATTTTAATCTCTATGTTCTACTATTATGGATTCAGTGAGTCCGCCTGCAATATGTTATCATCATACCTCAGTGACCGATTTCAGATGACCAAATTTCCGCCCCAACAGAAGTCCTGGCCGGTGTTCCTCAGGGTAGCATACTGGGCCCACTTCTATACACCCTGTATACGTCAAATTTTGCTAATGTGCTGCAACATGTTGGTTATCACTTTTATGCTAATGACACCCAAGTTTATTTCGCCTTCGAACACTCAAATATTGCTATGGCAAATAAATTCGTGAACACTGACGTAAACGCACTATTTACAATTTCAAACAAACATTTATTTAAAGTTAACCCCAATAAATCATGTGCATTGCTTTCCTGCCCAGACAATGTTAGAAATGATATTCAATCTATTTTAGATATTTCACTAAAATTCAAAGAACTAGGCTGGCTAAACATGCATAATAGACGTTATTTACACATGGCATGTCTATGTTATAAAGTCTTGAAATTCAAAACTCCTCCGTACCTTCATTTAAACTCTCCTATAGAACCGACATTCATAATTTAAATATTCGTCGTCTTACAATACTCACAGTCCCTAAGCATAAAAAAGAAATATATAAACGATCTTTCAGCTACAAAGCGGCTACCGTAATTAACAATTTGAATAGTCTCGATTGTTCTCTTTTGACTTTATCAATGAACTCTTTCAAAACAAATTATAAAAAAATCTTATTGAAAAATCAAACAAAATAACTCATTTTCTCATTTCATTGACCCCAAATATAAACAATAAGTATAAGTTATATCTGATTAAACTAATCTTCTAATTCTAAAATATAAAACCAGCAAAATTATCTGCTCCAGTCCAGGCTTGAATCTTCCAGTTTCTCTCTCTCTCTCTCTCTCTCTCTTTCTCGTTTTTTCTTGTTTTGCTATTGTTTCTTTCTTCTTTCTTTTTATTTTATTCCTTAGGCACGTCATCTGAATTTAATGTAAGTATATTCTGGGAGCTGGTGGAAGAACAGAAGTGAAAGGCTGCCTTTCACATTCTGAACCAGAATTGCCATTTGTTTAGCATGAAAAAGAAAATGTATTTATTTGTATGTTTATACTTGTGCTGGTAAACAAGAGAAGTATTATTATTATTATTATTATTATTATTATTATTATTATTATATATACCAAAAATTCATCACTTATCAATAATGATTACAGCTTTAACAAAATGCACATAAACAATAGCCAAAATTTTGGGAATTTTGACGAAAACAATAATTTCAATGTACTTATCTATAGTGACACCACAGGGAGTATCCCTTATGTTGAATTCCCAATTACAGTCACCACCCTGGTCTTTAAGATGACTGAGCAGAAGTCAGGGTTTATACACGGTGTCCCACGACGAATTAAATAGAGAAAATATCTCGGAACGCGAAAGTAGTAGAGTAGAGTAGAGTAGAGTGTAATAGTAGGGGTTATAAATTGAAGCAATTGGTGCAGCTTTTTTTGATATTATGTTAACCAATAAGCTTTTTGTTTTCGGTCACGTGTCATCAGATTCAAAATTATTAATGGGACAACCTGTATATTTTGGCATGTGAGTGAAAGAACTGAATTTAAACTAACTAAGTAAAAAACCATAAAAATGTTACAATAAATGGAAAAGAATGGTACTATATCTTCACACTGACAGATAATAATTTGGTAGTTAGTGACAACCTACTATGATTGACATCAAGAGAAAATTTATTTAATTACTATTTTGAAGTTTGTTTTACTGGGTGTACAAGAGTTAACTATAGATTTTACTGAGACATCATATATCTGTTTTTTTCTATAATATATAATACCCAGCATAATATATTAAAACAAACTTCAAAATAGTAGTTACCTATATTTTTTCTTTATGTCAATCTGCATGTCTTGTACTCACTATCGGATTGAGATTTTGTTATAAATTCATTTTATGGAAGAAATGTGACGCAATTTAAATTATATGACGGCAGAGCACCGATCAGATTTTGTTGGAGACAAAACGAATCGAAATCGTGGTGTGTTTCTGTGATTGGTTCTAGAGATGACGTCCTCATAGGATCATTGATAAGTACTAAAGGTGTCATGTATTTGAATTTGAAGAATAACAAGTAAAACAACAGTAATTCCTCATATTCCAATCATCATCTTATTTTTTCATTTTATATTCGTACGTTATACTTGAAACTTTTATTCATGAAAACTTATCCTAAGAAGAATATCGACGGTGGCGATACATGCAAGTATCGCGTGATATTCGAAAAGTACACCACGACTTCATTTGTTTTCTCGAAATCAAGATTTCGTATGTTTTAAAGGTATCAGTCGCTATACCAAGTTTTCTAGGTATCTTAATTTACATTCTCAACAGTCAATAATTGTCCACCTCGAAAAACTTTCCGGGTATTTTTCTGGTTGCCATGATAACGAGTTAAAATAGAGGCATCATATTGATTTCAAAGTAAAGGTGTGAAATTTCCATGCAAATAATTCATAGACCTCTCCGTATACTCTTGTATGGCAGTTACCTCTTATTGATGATCTAATTAGAGCTCTTCCACACGAGAACAGAAATACCGGAGCGTGGCATTACTCACGATTAATAATATGAGATCAAACAAGAAGACGTAGAACACATCATTCTGAGATAATTGCCAGCAATATTTGGGATGAAGATATCCGTGAAATTGTCTATTGAGGTCACATGTAAAATATGCCGTGCAGTGACGGAGACTGTATCCAAAGCAGCCAGCCCAAGGGAAAAATACCTTGCGAGGCTGGTTATATGAAACTAAAAAAATTTTATATTTCACACCTTGTTTGCAATGATCAAATGCAGTACCCTTCGTGAACATGCACTATACTAACCTAACTCCAGTCATTCCTTTGATGTGAATACATCGTCAAATTCGAACAAGTTTGCAATTGAATGAAGAAATGAAACGTTAAAGATACAGCTCCAGTCGTCATCATCCTGTTTCGATGATTTTGACACATTAAAGACGGAAAATTACTATTTCAGGAAGCTTGAAAGGCGTAATGCTTTTACAATATAATGGGTGAAATACCTAGATAGGTTCTTGACATGATTTTTTGGGTTTATGACCTTCCACAATCTGAAAATGAAAAATTTTTTTTTAATCCAAAGAAATCTGTACAAGTGTAGCAAATTAATTAATTTGCCCAATAAGTTACTGCGTTCACAAGACTGCTGTCTTGAAAGAAATTAATTTTTGTCAGTAACGTACCCTACATTGAATTTGCCTATCTGAAAAAATGAGATCGAATTACCAAAGAATACTTCTCTTTTTTTGAAAACTGTTGACGTTTCGGAGGCTGTATCTGTCTCCGTTATCAAAACTTCTTGAAAAGACGCTTTTTTTGTTAAGACCTTTCTTTGTCAAAGAAAGGTCTTATTACCAAAATCGCAATTCAAATTCAGTTTCCCCAGCGTCTTTTCAAGAAGTTTTGGTAACGGAGACAGATACAGCCTCCGAAACGTCAACAGTTTTCAAAAAAACAGAAGTATTCTTTGTTAATTCGATCTCATTTTTTCAGATAGGCAAATTCAGTGTAGGGTACGTTACTGACAAAAATTAATTTCTTTCAAGACAGCAGTCTTGTGAACGCAGTAACTTATCGGGCAAATTGATTAATTTGCCCTTCTACACTTGTACAGATTTCTTTGGATTAAAAAAAAATTTTTCATTTTCAGATTGTGGAAGGTCATAAACCCAAAAAATCATGTCAAGAACTGGATTTCCTCCACAAAATCAAACTTTCAATCAATACCTAGATAGGTAATCATATTCTATTTTATTTAATTTTATTTTATATTCATATCCAAACAGACCTGATGGTCTAATTACTCTGGAAATAATGTGTTCTGGGTAGGTAACAATACTCCATACGCCACCTGTTAATTACTAACGCAACGGTGACTCGTGGAGGATTATCCCCAGCCAGCAACAAGATTCAATGACACAGATTTATATCTGAAACTGAAAACATCTTGCCCTGCCTGGGGATCGAGCCCGCGACCTTTCGATCACGAAGCCCCGGCGTTACCACTGCGCCAATTTCCGCTCCCATATTAGGCGAGATGCCTACTATTGCTAGGGCGAGATGTCTTCAACTAAAGATGGAGCTATAGAATCATATTAGGCGAGATGTTTACTATTGTTGAGGCGAGATACCTCATGTTTGTTGTGACGAGATGTCTTCAATCAAGGATGCAGAGAGATTTTTCAAACAAGTCATAATTCAGATGAGTCTCCTTTATACAAGAAAAATTACCACCTTGACATTAGAGTTGGTGCATATGCCATTGAACGACAATATTGGCAATACCCTTAGGAGCAAGGTAATTCAATCGAGCCTGGGCCTAGATATTCACCCTGATCAGCTGAGATATGGGATGCCATCTAGAAGAAATGTTGGACACCTCATCTAAAGAGGTTTTGACAGGTAAATCCCCCAAAGTTGAATCCAGAGATCAAGGTTGCAGCCCAGGGACACATCTGTAATCAGAGACTCGTCTTTCGAGCGTTTACAAGCAATTGGAAAGTCCCATTTAACACAAAATGGTAGAGTGCTTCACATTCTATTTTAAAATCACATGAGTGAAGCGAAGGACCCACATTACACTATTATTAACTACTATTTGGGGCCCTCTCGATCGAGCAAAGGTATCACAATGTGACTCCAAATGTTACTCACAAAAGTGAAAGTCTAAATGCGACATACCAGCTGAAAGCTTCACAAAATCACATATTTTTTTTTTTGAGGAAGATGAAGCAGGGGAGAAGCAACATAGAGTTGAAGGTGATTCTGCTCGTTTAGTTGCAGAGGGGTTATTCTCGAACCATTCGACTTCAATTTGTATACGAATAAAAGAGACAAATTTCATGTGTATTGGTGTGAAATAGTTAATCAAATTCGCCTACGTACAAACCCGAGAATAAAGCCCAAGTTGCTAGACAACATTTTCTTAGAAACTAGATGTCCTGTCATACCAGGATGCTCACTGCAATTTTCCTATACAATATGGGAATATTCATCACCCGTGCAGTGAGCATCCTGGTATGGAGGACATCTAGTTTCTAACTTGATAAGCTCATTGTTAAAATAATAGATTCCTTTCTGTTATGATACATTCGTTCTTTGCGAAAGAGTAGGTATTGTTTAGTTTGGCTGAGGTTGAGATGGCGCTCGTATTTTGGTTAACACCGATCTGTGTGTGGTGTCTCAGCTTTTGCCTTTACATGGATTGATAATTTGACCATTTGTTGCAGACATTAGTTATTGTCTGCAGAGACCTACCCTATAATGATGAGGGCAACAAACCAGAAATCGATTTATAGGTGGTTCCAATGTTTCAATTAATTAACATTTTCCATGCAACTAGCAATTGAGGAGACAACCTTGTAGGAACTGTGCACGGAAATTCATTGAATGTAATTTAAAGTTTGTCGTGTTGTCGTGGTATTCATTAGCCAGGAAAGTTGTTGTTTTCTGATGGATTTTTGACCCAAATATATTTCTTTATTGTATAGGAAAATTGTAGTTAGCGTAGGACATCTAGTTACTAACTTGATAAGCTCATTGTTGAATAATAGATTCCTTTCTGTTAACATTTTTTATTCTTCTTCTTTATTTTCTTTGGTTTCGACATTTAGGTCCAGTTCCAACAGTTATTTTGTCTTTCGTGTTTGATAAGATTAGTCCGGTAGATCATCATTCTTAGACATCTTGTCGGCTCAAACTTAGATCAAAGCCACAGCTTCTGTGTCAAAGGCAAAGGACATTATTGTCAACATCACTAGATAGTCTTTTATTTGGTGACAATTTGACAGAACGCCTGAAGGCAAATAAGGCTATTGAAAAGCTGGAGTGGAGTTCCGTAAGACTATAAGAATAATGAGAAACCAGTATACGGTAAGACAAAACTTCTAAAAGTCATAGGTTTGATTGGTAGATGGCCCTACTGGTCACATACTCGGTAGACAGAATTTATACCTGAAGAATATGCAACCACACAAACGTGAAAAAGCCATATGAACGATAGTTTGTCTCGAAAATATTTTCAATACCGAAACATAATGAAAAAATATTATTCTCAATTTGAAAAACCTCAACCTTAACTTGGAAGCTAATCATTTTAAATGGAAAACAGAGACACTGCTACCATGCTATATGGCATCGATAGATAGGAATAGTGATAGGCAGCTTTTTGAGAATTGAAATCAACAACTCCCTTCACGAATTCACTTATTTATCATCTGGTCCCTGTTGTGTACCATATGTTTCCACAAAGTTATCCTGTCACATCAAGGAGAATATGGCAGTGGTGTGAATCGCGAAATATATCAATATTTGCAGCTTATATCTCTTCGAAAAAAATTTTGAATCAGATTCAAAATCAAGGAAATTATCAGCTGAATAGAAAAGACTTCCTGAACCCGCCTTTACCAGACTGTAGATACATTTGGGAGGCTATCAATTGACTCGTTTGCTTCTAGAGCTAACGCAAATGCGCACAATTTATATCATGGAAGAATGATCCAGACTATAGAACAGCAGATGCATTCACAGTTATGTGGACTTTTTCTCCGCTTACACTGATCCCGAAAGTCCTTCAAAAGATCATCTCTGATGAGTCAAGAGGAATTGTGGTTGGGCCTAATTGGTCCACCCAGCCATGGTTATCTGTGTTAAGGAAATTCCTAATATCTTCTTCGCTGATTCTTAAAGCAGATAAGAACTTATTTTATCCACACCCATTACGGAAGAAGACTTCACTACTGGTAGGGATCTTATCAGGAAGGCATTCGAGTTGAAACGATTTCCATCCAAAAGTAATGAAATATTTCAATTTCTTCACAGCAGTACCTTAAGATTGTGGCGGTCCTTTTGTAAGATAAATAATCTTGGTATTTTGATAAAAATATTCCTTCAATAATGATATTTTCAACGAAGCATTCAATAATGCTGCAGCTACAGTACTCTTAATATCAGGTCTGTACTGTGTTTTGATTTTCCCAGATATTAGCGGTAATTCTGTAAGCTGTATGTTAATTTATAATGGATGTTAATTTTCACACATATTTAATATTTGGTTATTCTGTGAAAATATATAAATGTAGTGATATATCTGTAAGCTGTATGGCCTGTTTGTTCATGTTCACACATAAACAATCTATTCATTCTGTAGAATGTTTCGAGAGAAACCAAACATTTGTGTTGCGAGCACATTAGATTATTATACGAAGAAAACTTCCTCATTCAGAGCTGACATTCGCTAATTTTAACATATAAGAGACCCTTCGCCAAAGCATTAGCAGATGGATAAAGATTGTACTACAGCGACATGATTGCTTTAAAATTTGTGTGTTCACCCACGGGAAACGAGGGGTCTTCAACATGAATACCTCCCAAGAGGTTATCCTGAACGATGAAAAATAGCGACTAAAGTTTGTCTTTCAGCCGCAGATGATTCCACAACAGATTTTATCAATATCCTATTCATAATTTCGAACATAAATCAAGAGAGGAGTACTTATACAAACTAAGTTCTCCCCTGAAGTACAGCATCAAAACAGTATGAAACATTAATTCAAAAAGATTATTGACCGAAGTATATATAAAACAAAGCAATTATAATAAATAAAATGAAGTTCATCCAAGAAATGTTCTATAAATTTGCAAGAACCCAGGTAGCACCTCATGTTGGCTGAATCTTGTTTTCATATGGGGCCAATATGGATATATTGTAAATATAAAAATAATATTGAACCAATATGGGTTCATATTGGTAAAACAATATTTCATTAATAATATTGGTGGAATATTGGCTCAACCTGTTCTGAATGTATATTGTTTCATGAAATAGTGGGTCAATATTGGTTCAATAATTTTCACCAATATCGCTAGAGCGATATTGCCTACATATTGTTTCCAGCATCTAGCTCCATTATTGCGATTTCAATATTACTCTCATATCGATTTTAAAGATAAAAAACAATATTGTATATCCAAGTTTGATAGCACATTGGTGGAATATTATTTAATACATATCTAAAAATTATATTGACCCAATATTGATTGAGATTGTTACGAAAACCTTACGCCAATTTTTGAAAGACAATATTGATACAATATTACAAAATACATTTATCACTAGGATTTAAATTTGAATATTGGCCGAATATTCAATAAACAATATTGAAATGAATCATGATTAAACTTGGGTAAGAAACCGCTAGGTGGCCCCACATATGGAACAACAGCTGAATCATTGTAACATATATTAAATAAGTTTCTCACAATGCGTTTACAAGTCAATCTACTCAGTGGTAAATTGAAGTTGAAATTATTCGACATTTTCTTGAAATATTTCATCAATTTTTCCAAGGCAACATATTCACTTTGAATATTTTCCAATATATGCAAATGATATTGTACCAATATCCCTAAATATTTTGGGGCCCATATTGCTTCCTCAATATTTCACTAATATATTATAATAATTATAATTTTATCTCGCCAATATTACGTTTTAATATTTTACCAATATTATTCCAATGTAAATATGCTACATCGATATTGTACTAATAACGCCTAACATTTTGAGGCAATATTGCTTCGAGAATATTAGACCAATATCGCCGAAAGAAGTTTTGTTTGGAAAATATATTAAGAAAAGTCGAACTGTCAATTTGCTATTGTTACACACCATCAGTCTTTGCTCCTTCAGCCAAGATGCTTAGGATACTTTTGGCCTTGGTACAACTGGAGTTTGATGTGAAAATCAACAGGTGGTAATGGAGTATCACTACAGAAAGGCAGTAACAGAATCCTAGATGTTCGAGACTCAAGGTTTCAAAATGGCGATGGGCGACATCAATACTGTCGTAATTGGGGTTTAATCACAACTTGCTAGGTAGAATTTGACCCTTATTTAGTAAAACTCTTTTATAGAAATATATAAAAACAAAGTTTATTTCAATAGGTACAAATAAATGATGAAAATGGAATTTACTTTAGAATGGAATGACATACTTCACTAACAGATACAACAAAATGAATTTCTCTCTGGTGGTTACGTTTTAATAATTAATAAAATAGATAAAAAATACTTACAGTACAAATCAAGGGAACTAACATCACCAGATTATCTAATTGTTCTTAGTACTCATTGTTATTTGAAACATGAAAACCAAGAAAATATAAAACAAGGGATGATCTGAAAAATAACATTGCCTTGACCGGGTCGAAAGTTATAATCATAAATATACAATTCACATTTACGGGGTGTTTGGACTTTTACGACAATACTTTCAGTCCCCATTACAGGTAATCTTGGTTATATATCCAATACAAATTTGATTATCCAAGTCCACAAAAAAATCACCGAAGATTATTAAATCATGTGAAATCAATTAAATCCAAAATTAAGTGATAATTACTAAAAATTGATTCCATGAATATCGTCACACACCTGCCTTCATCAACGCTGGAAAAGGAAGAGAGAGAATTCTCAACATCATTTCCTTGTCGATGAAAAAAGTTTATTTTGTCGTTAGAGGACAAATAATGAACTTCCTATTTATCAGCCAACGTTTCGTTTTATTGAGTTAAAACTTCATCAGGGCCTCAATGGGCGAAATATATATAAAAAACATAGTTAAAATGTATGTGAAAACACGATACATCACGATACAAAGTTTTGTTAAAATTATATGATATACATTATTTGTCCTCAAACGACAATTTCTTCATCACCTACAATACTGAAGGACGCAATTCCAAGTTAAAAAAAAAGTTAATTTTGTCTTTTTCAATCAATAACGTATCTCTATAGTTATTGGTTAGCAATGCGTGGTGTGTTATTAAACTTTCGCATCCCTATATTATGTCATCGTCTACCATAATATATGTAGAAGATGACCATGAAATGGTTTTGCAAGTGTTGACTTCGATTTCGGAGGATGAGAATCAACTCTTCAATACTAGTCTATTTTTACCGACCACATTTTTTAACCTTTATTCTTATAATTTATAGCATCTAGCATCAATTAATTGGATGATCCGAGGAGAACGTCTTTTATCATAGCTATTAAAAGATTAGGCCATTAACCAGATGTCGGATGATGGAATAGATTGAAATAGTTGCCACTTAGAAATATATCATTTTTGTATGAGAAAATTAGGAAATATATCCTAAAGGATACCACTCGTAGGACTTCGTGTCAACTAAATTCCATCGCCAATTCAAAAACGCGTAAAACTTTTATGAAAATAAAGTTTAAATTCACCTAGTATTTAATTTTTTAAAAACGCTTTCAGGGCATTTAGTAGAACACAAATCATTATAATTATTGTAATAGATATTTTTCGAACTAGTCCGGAATCTTTCGCTTGAGGAACATGCCTTCGTTTAGTCTCACAGGAAGTGATATAAACTCTCGATTTTTAGATGAGAAACCAGGTATATTTTCACTTTCTTTGTCTCCATATGACATTCTGGATACAACTATGTACCACTTGTTACCAACATTTTTTTCAATTTTGAAATCCATTTTTTAATCCAGAGGGCTATGGATTTGTTTGAATTATTAATATTAGTTATCAAGTATTGGAAAAAAATACAACTTTGCGGTTTTCGGTTAAAACGCATCTGCTGTGTAAAATTTTATTTTTGAATTACCATAACTATTTTATATTCAAATGCATAGTGGCTCGTCGTGTCAGAAAAAAGAGCATTTCATAACGATTGATTTGGGCGCTTGCAAATCGGGCACCAAACAGGTAGGTACCCTTTGCGGTCAGTTTCGAGGGATTATGAAAACTGCAATTTGGGTACCGAAAATTTAATTACGATTTGAGTACGTATGCCTACGTCCTACGTCTATGTCAACGGTTTTGAACGCGACAGTCTCAACCAATGAGCTACTTTAGTATAATTGAACTAGAACGAACTAACCTTACGTAGACATTTGAGTGCGTGAAACTTGAATACATACATTTTTCGAAAAGTAATTATTTAGTATAATTGAACCAGAACGAACTAACCTTACGTAGACACTTGAGTGCCTGGAAATTGAACAAATTAATTTTAATTGGGTGTAAGAAACAAGAAGGCAAATCATGAATTATTGTCATCAAAATATCGATAGGAATAGGAAAAGAATATAATTATTTTATTGTTCCCTACCTGATTACAGTTGTTTAAGGAATGGTGTCGAGAAGGCCTGTCGGATTAGAGAGACACATATATTAAAATTCAAAGTCTTCAAAAACCTATACAAATCCATGACAGGAAAGTTAAAAAAAGACAGAAATTTATTGAATCAATGATTATTAAATACCAAAATAAGGAAATCAATAGACTACACTTTATTAAATGTTTGTCATTCTATTGTTATGTCAATAAATAAGATATTTAGATTAAGATATTTTGTACAATTAATGTAATTATAATACAATAATAAACATATTTTCGTATGCTTTAAAATAGTTTTGTATTATTTACCTATTAACCTACCCAAAATTATAAAAATGACGAATGAATAATAAGGCTCAGTGCCCAAAATGCAATTTTTGTAATGGGTATCTTTTGGGTCGGTGCCCAAAATACATGTTGAATTAGTCCTTTTAGTGCCTTGGTGCCCAAAATGCAAACTCCCATTGATTTGATACCGCACACTATTAGGTGTCGAACAAACTTTCGTCGACAAACTAAAAAATATTACTGTAGATCTTTTCTTTCGAGATTGAAATAATATTAAAATTCATGGAGTAACCTGTGACCAACACAAATGATATAACAAAACCATCAATCCAAAAACGAATAAATTATCTTCTTGCATGATAGTATATTGTGCAACTAGTGCGGAAAATGGAATATTTCATACGAGTTTGACAGAATGATGCCAAAGGAGTATGGAATGTCCAGTTTCCACCCGAGTTATACACTATACTTTTCCGACGACCTACATAAACAAACATAGGTATGTCGGAACCTTCACAATTAATGCAGATGTTACACCATTTCAATCGCATATTTTTACACTGGCCAATTGAGCTCGTCTCAGAGCTCTGCTTACAGCGAATGCTACTCTAGTAGTGAGC
Organism: Chrysolina haemoptera; assembly: GCA_958298965.1. NCBI lineage: Eukaryota > Metazoa > Arthropoda > Insecta > Coleoptera > Chrysomelidae > Chrysolina > Chrysolina haemoptera. The sequence goes on along the minus strand of OY282585.1, from coordinate 37,048,475 downwards.
ACTGTAACTTGACAGACAAAAAATATATATAATTTAGAAAATTTGTATAATATGCCTACCATAAAATGAGTTAATAAGTGACATGATTATTACTATTTAATAATGAAAGATGAAAATGAGAAAAAATCCTTTTTGGCAGGGATTCGAATCTACGCCACGTAAATCTGTGTGGATGTGTTTGTGTTTGTCTAGGGATTGACGCTTGAGCTATTGAATTGAAGGATATTAATATCATACATCTGAAACTAAATTGTACATACAAACATTTCGACTGAAAACGATATTCCACAAAAATGTTAGAACTTGAACGAGTGATTAGAAATATCGATAGCCCGCTAGAGTAAAAAATGAATTTCCAAAAAAAAAGTTTGATCGTAAAAAGTCATTGCTAATGTCAAATGGATTCAAAAGAAATGAAAATATACTGGGTGTCATATTCAAAAATTAAAGTTTATATCACTTCCCATGAGACCAGCAGTTTCATTAAGCTGAGTTAAATGTAGTTTTAGGTCGTATACAGATCCTCCACATTTTATTTCTTTTTCTGACCCGACGAGCCATTATGTTGCCATTTGAAAAAAATAAAATAAAAATAGAAATAATAATTCAAAAATCAAGTTTTACACAGTAGATGCATTTTAAACAAAAACCGTAAAGTTGTATTTTTATCAATACCTACTTTGAACGTATCGGTAGCCCTCTATATCACAAATTGAATTTCAAAATAAAAAAAATTGGTTACAAAAACTAAAAAAAGTGAAAATATACCAGGTGTCTCATTTAAAAATCAAAAGTTTATATCACTTCCGGTGATACCGGAAGTTGCATGAACAAAGTCACTTGTAAAAAAATGATTTTTATGTCTCATACTCATCCTCCAAATTTAATTCATCAAAACCAAAAAAGGTATAGGGGCGAGCCAGTTTCCGTGGAGACCCGGTATAGATAGGTATGAAAGTCAATATGAGTATAAAATACTATATAAATAAATAATGAAGTTAATATAAGTATAAAATTGAATATAAGTAAAAACAGTATTGAAAAGGGAAACATTCTCCATGAAAATTGAAAAATGAAAAATGTGATTTATTACCAAAAATTAGTTGTTTTCTGTTAGATATTACAAATAGATCACATTTTTCATTTTTCAATTTTCATGGAGAATGTTCCCTTTTTCAACATGAATACCTCCCATGAGGTTATCCTGAACGATGAAAAATAGCGACTAAAGTTTGTATTTCAGCTACAGATGATTCCACAACAGATTTATATATATATATATATATATATATATATATATATATATCCCGTTCATATTTTCGAACAAAAATCAAAATGCAGTGCCCATGACAGGTCCATGTCAAAAACTAACTTTCAACGTGTTACCGTAGAAGAAATATTTCCAAAAAATCCATCCTTGATGTTTATAACTGATTCTGAAGAGCCTGCTGTCCAACTATTTTATCAATCTCCCTGATGAGCTTGGCAAAGCGAAATAGATTTTCGTCGACCAAAATGCCGGCGCCGTTTGGTCATTTTCAAAGATATAAAAATTTTAATTTTAGATAAGATGTTTGGTAGTTATTTTTTGATAGTCTGAAAAATGACTTCCGGTTCCACCTTTTCAATTCTAAATAGAATACTCCTAATTTTTTTCAATAATATATTTTTTTTATTCCATTCTGAATTCAACCATATGCCATATGACGTAATTCATTGTCAACATGATGTCACGATTTTAAAGAAATGAAGTTTGATGTAGTTTGACAATGCCAATTTAAAAAAGGGTACTTTTCAAATGGGAATTGGAAATAAAAGAGAATTGAGTATTATCTACCGAGGCAAACAAAGTGTGCATCTATTCAAAGTAACTGAAAAGTTGTTCAAAGAACTGTACGTATCTCTTTCTTTTCAAATGAAAGTAACATATTTTTCATCTTAAATTCTTCTTAAATTTAAGCTAAACAGAAACAACACCTTATTCTTGATCTTGAGACGAATCCCAAGAAAGGTTCAGGGGGAATCTCTGCAGGAACCGATACTGATTTTATTTAAAATATGGAAATAATGAACTTCAAAATCACTTATTTTATTATTTTTCTCTAATCGTCCAAAAATATTTGTTGATTTACAGTAAGAAAATATCCTCGGCGACATAAAAAAACTTGTGTTGAAATGCAAATTTTCGGTAGCGTGCCGCGGCTTTCCTGTCGGAACAAGAATATTTGTTCGTACATTCGGAATTACATAGAGCAGTTTGATACCTGAAGTATCCTTATATGGATAGGCACCACATCACCAGGATCATAGGAATGAAAACAGGACATTGTAATACTAAAGAACATTTATCTAGACTCAAAATTGTAGACAGTCCGAATTGTGCATGTGGATGTATAGAAAACTTAAATCACATATTCTTTGAATGCCCCATCAATGCCATTCCTAACAAAGATCTTTATCAGGAACTTATTACCAAAGGAGTCCCTTTCCCCATAGACATCGGCACCGTTCTTAGATATATTAATATACCGGTCATGAACGCCTTAATAAAATATGTAGATTACAATTATATAAAAATATAAGAAGTAAATTGTATAACTATAGATAAAAATTTTATTATCTACTTTCCATCGTATCATCCTACTGTAATCATCTTCATACATCCGTTTGTTTGTGCTATCTGTCTTGGTACTAACTATCTTCCAGCACATAGAAGTTGAAGTCAACAGCCAAGAAAGGGAGAGATGAACAAACATCTGAGGACAGAACAAAAACGAAAGAATTGAATAGAAAAAGGAATTGGAATACAAAAATCTGGGCTGCAACATGATAACATATCAGACAAAGTTGTAGCCCCTGGAAATGAAATGGCTCAATGCACCTAAAAGGAAGCAAGAGCCAAAACAAATTAGAGAGAGAGAGAATATTTGTTCGTCTTTATGTGCGTTTACGCTCAGCCACTAAATTAGTTTTCCTGTATAAGTATTACAATTGACTTCGTAACAAATATTTTTTGTACTGTTCATATTATAATACCATTAATGTATTTTTATTTGTTATTATTTATTCAAGTAGGTAAATGACGATTAGTTATGTTTTTACACTTACATAATGTTTGTAAACACTAAGTTTTAAATAAACTATCTTCCTTTCTTTGAATTTCCTGACGAGTTATCTGTTTCAGCTTTCAGCGACTTGTTTTTACAGAAATTTATAATTTGATTGAAAAAATTTGTTGATTTAAATTATGATTTAAATCGTCGCAACCTGGTGCAGGAGAGATGAAAAATTGATCAATACCTTGTCTGCGCCTATCAGTTTGGCGCTATATTCGTAGTTTGAGCAAAAATGATTCATTGCACGTTTTAGGTATTTCATAGCATTATCGACTTTAGAAGCCGGAATTCAAAATTAGGCATTCGGTTCGTTAGTTCATAGGGATAGAATAACAAAATTCTCGTTTCTCAATCAAAAATTAATTTTCCTCTTTCATAGCTGTTGTTCATGGGTTTTAATGTGACATTTTCAGTAGAAAAATCAAGAAACTGAATTTAATATTCACAATAGGTACGTACCTCCGAATTGAAGAACATCAATCAACAGTGTTCACTTCAATCCGTTTATTTTTGAAACTCCTCTCAATATTGCAAAAAAAATAGTACAGCCAACAAATGTATTCAGTTATGGGTCAGGTAGCATAGTGGTTAAGACCGTCGTGTTGAAGCCATTGAGGCTGCTGATCGTGTGAGTTCAAATCCTAGCGACTGCAGATTTTTTTAACGAATTTGATTGAGAGATCAGGTGGCCGAGTAATTAGAAGCACCGCTTTTCAGTCACTCGCTGCCGGCCGTCTGGGTTCGAAGCCTAGCGATTGCAGAATCCGTTCGTAAGGGCACAACAAACATTTTTTTATCATCCAGAAGGGGTTTCTCCGAAAAGCAGGGAGATTCGTAAAAATTAATTTAAGTAATTAAATTTCTTTATGAACCAACAAACCGAATACACAATTTAGTATTTCTCCGTCTGAAGTCAATAATGCAATAGAATAAATAGGTTTAATGAATGATTTTTTGCTTTATTCACCGTAATAGCGTCAAACTAATAAGACACCTACAAGATATTGATCATCAGTTTGTCGACTTTCCTGAAGTGATTATTCCTCCCGAATCATTTGTTAGAATCATTCTCAAAAGTGAATAACAAGTCGGGCAAGATTTTAGAAGAGGGTTTATTTGTTAATTTAAACAAAAAAATGGACTTATTTAAAAAAAAACAAGTTACGAGCAGTTCTTTGAATAACTTTTCAGTTGCTCTGAATAGATGCACCATATAGCACATTCCAAATATCAGCACTCCATTCGCAATATTTAATCTGCAATAAACAATTGAATTTATGACCGCCAGCTATTCATTTCAAACGACACAAAACGCACGGAAATGGTCGTGACGTCACGCTGTTTGTTCTATCGGAAGGCAGTAGAGAGCAGCAGAGAGCAGACTTTTGTCTTGAACAGTGGTTTTTTTAATAGTATAAACTTACTGGTTGTTTTTTTTAATTCATTTTTTTTTCATTTCTTTCAAATTGTGACGTCGTGAGGACAATAAATTTCGCCATTTAGCAGTTGATTTCAGAAAGGATTAACAAATTCAAATAATAAAAAAAATTAGGTGTATTCCATTTGAAATCGAAAAGTATTTTCGATTCGAATATGGACTATAATCGAAAAGTATCTCTTGAACAACATCCAAAACTCAAATTCAAATTTAAAATAACCATCAGATGGTGTGACGAACAAAATTCATGGCCACCCGGTATATAGAATTATTGGCTGTAAAAAAACCAAAGTCTTGTATCGATACTTTTCGAAGAATATTCCGAATATGATTTCTATTGTTAGTCGAATTATTAAGCTATATAAGGTATTCCATTACTAACTATTTCAACTTTTTTGCTTTGTGGATTATTAAATAACCGATACACTTACTAGGTCCTTGTTGAGCCTTTATTCAATTATTTCAATTTTATTTTAAACAATAGATAAACAATAGATAATCAAAGTCCTGATTCTTTAAAGAGCTTTTTTATATAGTGAAATCCAAGTTCTGGAACATCTAAGAATGAATAAAGCAGGAGTGTTTCTTATGATTCTTCTATGGAGTTCCTAGAACTTTCGTAAATGTTCGAGGATGTTTCCAGATTAATTGACAATGTTTCAGTTGATTACTAGATAACACTTTTGAGTAGAAGACTGAGTTCCTAGAACTTTCGTGAATGTTCGAGGATGTTTCCAGATAAATTGACAATGTTTCAGTTGATTACCAGATAACACTTTTGAGTAGAAAACTGAATTATTCAAATCAAAATGTGAGGGAAAATAAATTTTATCAGAATGCCTCAATTCACCAAACTCTGAAGTAGCGGTTCAAAATTAAGAACGTTATAACTACTCTGAGAGCTATTCATTACTTAACCTATTTCATTAGAACACAAAAATACTCATTTACACAGTAAGGTCTTTATTACAGGAAAAAATTGTACATTTCGTTAAAGAATATCAAATCGAACTTGTTTCATCGTACATCACAGTTACTGTTTCTTGGGGGTGGTGGTCTTCTTTGGGGTACCTCGTGCATAAATGTTGTGACTGCCAGCTCCAGACCAAGAATTAGGGAGACTGCTGCTGATTCCACTCGATAAACCGGAGCCAGATACACCCGAGCTCCATGAGCCTGAGTTCAAAGCACCTGAGTTCCAGGAAGAAGATCCTGAGAGACCGCTATCCAATCCAGAGTGCACAAGACCAGAGCTCAAACCGCTTGATCCCAAATCGCCGGAGCTGTAACTGGATGCACCTAGATCTTCTGAGCCGAAACTGCCTGCACCCAAACTTCCTGAGCTGAATCCGCTTGAGCTGAAACCGCTTGAACCCAAATCACCTGAGCTGAAACCGCTTGAACCCAAATCACCAGAGCTGAAACTTCCGCTTGAAATTCCTGAGGTCAAACCGCTTGAAGCCAAATCGCCAGAGCTGAAACTTCCGCCTGAAATTCCTGAGGTCAAACCGCTTAAGGCCAAATCGCCAGAGCCGTAAATTCCGCTCGAAACTCCCGAGTTCAAACCGCTCAAAGCCAAATCGCCAGAGCCGTAACTTCCGCTTGAAATCCCGCTTGAAACTCCTGAACCGTAAATTCCGCTAACGGCAGTTTCGTACTTGGAAACGAGTGGAGTACTGACATGTTGAACGTGGTGGCTTACAATAGGTGTAACAACTGCGGCTCTGTGGACAGAGTGTTGGATGTTGACGACTTCGGGAACTTTGACTACCACTGGTGTGGGAACTTGTACTTGAACAGGTCTGGGTACGTGTACTGGGTAGGGTTGTTCAACGGGAACCTGAACTGGTGTTGGTACTCTTACGTATACTGGTTTGTCTACACGAACTGGTACGGTTCTGGTGACGGTAACTGGGTATGGTTTCTCAACTGGGTATGGTACGCTGACCTTCACTTGGTATGGTACTGCGTGTGGTACTTCAACGGGGTAAGGTCTTTCTACTGGATATGGAACATTCACACGTACTTGAACTGGTACTGGTTTGTCTACTCGTACTGGGTAAGGTTGGGGTACTTGTACGGTTTTGGTAACTGGGACTGGGTAGGGTTGTGGGTATGCTACTGGGATTTTGTTGACAACTTGGTGAATGGTGTGTCTGGCTACTTCTTGACTAACAGCGGCACCAACAATTGGGACGCCATGACCGGAAGCGTATCCTGATCCACTGCCATAAGTGCTGTATCCTAGTCCGCTTCCGTAAGAACTGACTCCCAATCCACTTCCGGAACCATATCCTAATCCACTGCCGTAGGTGCTGTGACCTAATCCGTTTCCGTAAGAACTGACTCCCAATCCACTTCCGGAACCATATCCTAATCCACTGCCGTAGGTGCTGTAACCAAGACCATTTCCGTAAGAACTGACTCCCAATCCGCTTCCGGAACCGTATCCCAATCCACTGCCGTAGGTGCTGTAACCTAGTCCGTTTCCGTAAGAGCTACCGCTCAATCCACTTCCCCAGGAGCTGTAACCCAATCCGCTTCCGGAGGAGCTAAGGCCCAATCCGCTTCCAGAGCTGTAGCCCAATCCGCTTCCAGAGCTGTAGCCCAATCCGCTTCCAGAGCTGTAGCCCAATCCGCTTCCAGAGCTGTAGCCCAATCCGCTTCCGTATCCGGAACTGTAGCCCAATCCGCTTCCGTAAGTGGAACCGGAGCCCAATCCGCTTCCGTAACTACTGTAACCTAATCCACCTCCTTGTGTCCATGCTGAGCCGGATCCTAAGGAGCTGCCGTAGGTTGAGACTCCTGGAAGCAAGCTGCGCTTGTTCTTCTCTTCTTTCTTGCCTGCAGAAGAGGCAGCGGCGCTGATAGCCAATAAAGCTACACACTGTAAGGAAAATTCAGAATTGGAACGTGTTAGCGAGCAAGAGCCAAAGAAAATTGAGCTCCAAAGAAAATTGGGTTTATAATTTATCCCTTGTGTGTAGACTCTGAAAATCCCGATAATACATTACTTTCACTTTAAAGAAGGTTGGCATCAAAGCGCCTCGAGTCTTGAATTGTCTGTGTCTTTCAAGAAATTAGTTCAGTATTCTTTTACAGAACTGATGACATGGAAAATACAGAAATATATCGCTCATAGACAAAGCCGAATGGGTTGGACGGAAACTAGGTAATCAAATTTATATCCGAAAACAAATTTTTGGGATGATTTTTTAAAATTTTATTGGATGAAAAGCTTTCCATTAGGGCGCAACAGAGTCAATTTAGATAATTCTATTGAGATATCTGAAACACTGTTTATGTGTATGTCATAATTATTCAATTTCGAAAATCGTACCGTGAGCACCACGGCAAATAGTAATAATAGCCGTTCTCTACCGCACAGGCTGTACCTTTGGGTACAAATTACCAGTGTTTATGCGAAATTATTATTATTATTATATTATTCGGTGTCATAAGTTAGCCAATGGATATTTTTTTCAAATATAAAAATAATATGTACTATTATTTAAGAATAATTTCAAAATTTTCGTATTGCACCCTTCTAGGCAGAAAATTCATCAATGAATTAGTTTTCGGGGATAACAAAAGAAAACGATTAACTTTGAAAAAAAATTTTTTTCTGTTGTTTTCACCGAATCGATTTTATTCGTGATAGGTATGGTTGTAAGTTTGTCAAATACCTCGTATGAGAATTTTTTTTTCTTTTCGTATGAAGCAAACTTTCTGGTGAACACTGTATAGCGTATTCCTAATTCGTCTGTTCAAAATGTTTAGTGTATATGAATTGTAGTTTTGGGAATCCATGATACTTATTTATCATCCAATTAATTTAAATGAAATTTCGTAGTTTTTTCAACAGAACTCAATTTTGATTGAGAGTAAGTAAGTAAGATGAAATAGAAATCTTTACTTACCAAAAATACCTTCATTGTGTGTTATTCTTGTAAAGCACTTGACACAAGTGATGCTATAATCAGCAGATTTCGGTCTTTTATATTCATAATATTTAAGCAACGAAGGACAGATTCAACCTGTTTTCGAAGATACCAATATAGTTCGCTGTTTAATATTCTGCTAATGCATAATGTAATAAAGTTTCAATCTATTTTTTACATAAAGATGGGTTGACTTGGCTATTTTAATAAATTTGTTTTTTCGTAGTTATATTGATACATTGGGCTATCGTTTAGTTCCGGAATAATTCAGAATTATAGATGTATTTTCTTTTGTAAAACCACAAGACATAGAGAGTGGGAATGAATTGAAGATTGTTTAATGCATTTTCGAAAACTTGTTGCATTAGCATGAGAGATTTTTGGGCTTGACTGACTATTGCCAAATGGCACAAGTTTGAGAAAAAAATCTGGAGAATTATTTTCTTCTTTATCGATCTCTTGTGTGGAATTTTATATTTTTTGATGTTACAACTATGAAAATATATTTTATCAATTTCATCGATATACTCAATCGTTTTTGATACAAAGTAAAAATATTCGCTGTTGGACAATATAAACAAAATACCTCAGAGAATTTCTTGGAAATTTTTCAGGAAGAAAATCATCACTATCAGCTGAAATGAAAGTTTCGATTAGTTTCTAGAAATGTCAATAAATAATCTCAATAGTGAATATTTATTTGCAAAAACAAATTCAATCAACAAGTATATTGATTGGAAAAATTGAGCCGTTTGTCCTCCCTCATTCCTACATTCTTTTATATTGAAACTTGAAGATTGGAATTTTATATATCGATATGTGAAATATTGCACAATCAGTTTCATAGGGAGAAACTATAACACTATTATTTGAAATTTTGTTAATTTAATGAAACATGAAATTCACCTAAACTTTTGCTAAAGTCTTGGTTAACATAATCGGGCCGATGATGATAATAATAATGCACACTCATCTATACTATTACCTTTTCACGCTCGAACCGATTAACCGATTCAGATGAAATTTGGCATGGAGTTGTTTGAGACACCGGAAAGGACAAAGGATAGTCTTTACTCCGGAATGTATCCTTGAGGAACGTGAAATGGGGGTTGAAAGTTTGTATGGGAGTTTATTTATTTTTGAAGCTATAAAACTTATATTTTAGGTTCTTCAGTGAACGTTAATGAAACATATTTTAGCGTTTTTAAAATTTCACTCCCAAAGGGGTCAAATGGGGGATGAACATTTTTAAGAGATTTTTATTATTTGTAAAGTTAGAGAGGTGAAACTTTCATTTTACTTACTTGATTGAAAATGAATAGACATGTGTTTTAGAGTTTAGGTACATGGAATGTTGTGACTTTTAGGTTGAGTATCGATGAGCCTAATATGTCAAACGCTCACTGTCCATTCACTTGTACAAAGAAAATATCAAGGAAAATATTACCAAATACTAACGTAACTACGCCACTGGTTTACGAAAATTAGGCAAGAGTTTTGGAGGAAAAAAAAAAAGAAATCTAACATTTTTCGTACTTTTGACGTTCGATTGGAACTTTTCACCTCGAAATGAAATGAAAAATCTGTATTCGGAGTTGAATCATTAATTTCGTACTGAGAGAATGCGTTACAATTCAAGGATAAATCAAAAGAAGAAAACCAAAACTTTTGGAAAACACTTATTGATCTTTTTTTTTTTTTCATGACGTATGATTTTTTTTTATTTATTACCGAACTGTGCTTTTGAGATTAGGTATGTTCTTGACTCATTAGTGGAGTTGATGAAAAATTGAAATAACTTTTCAATTTCAAATAACGATTTTTGTAGGACTCAGCAGTATTATATCAACAATAATGTTTCATCGTAATCAGCTGATACGTTTCGTGGTTATTTATATGAGTATTATTTTTTTTCAATATTAGAAGCTTTAATTTAATTTAAAATTATATTTCAAAATGATATTCTATTATGGATATTGAAATCTTTTTAAATGTTATTGTGTTATTTAGTTTGTTTATGTCAAAACTTGTAACTGAATTTGAGACCAGTTCCCTCAACCAATTGTGCTGAAATTTTGTTCGAAGAAGTTGCAAAAACTAGCGAAAATAAAATCGAACAAATCCGGCAAATTATTCCCAGCTCCATCTGAAGGTTAGATAGAGAACGATTGAAATTCAAAAACTTTCCGACAGTTTCGGACGTAGAAAATTACGACAGAAAAAACTGTCGGACAAGGTCTCGGACCCCATGCTTCTTCAAAAAGGTGCAAAACAAAAATAAAATTGAAAAACTTCATAATAATAGTGAAATACATCGGGTAGTCGCATAATTTTATTGCAAAAAATGTAATCCCCCTTCGAATTATTCAATATAAAAAAATATACAGCTGTTCCTCTGAATGCTGGATAGAATGCGCGTAAGGATTTGGAAAAAATTCCGAAGGTTTCAGACGAGGAAAATTACGACGAAAATAACTGTTGGTCAAGGGATCGCCAATTTAATTTATAAAAAGTTATACCCCTGTCTCTCTGAAAGCTAAATAGAGAATGTGGGGGAGGTGGCAAATTGCAGCACAACCTTACGAGAATAAAACTGGTTAACTATATTGAAATTTTCGATGATTCGGGACGAGTCGAAAATTACGTTAAAAAAATATCACTCTGGGAGCTTGGACCCCACTAATTCCTAAGAAAATTGCAAAAACTCACGAAAAACCCAGAAAATTTAAGAAAAACATGAAACATGAAACAGTCGAATAATTTTCGTAGTTTGACCTGCATGTAAATATATATGCTTCCATTAAAGTTGGGTACTTGCCGAGTAACTGGATGGCAAGGGGTAGCAAATATACGCGTGCCACTAACGTACCACCCCTTTGGCCCCGCATGCGCACCTATTAAGACAGTTAATTGAACAGGTTCTAATGCTGAAAAGTACAAAATAAAATTCAAATAGTTTATATCTAAATACGCTAAAACAAAGATAATAAATTTTTAAGAAAATCAAACCCATAATTTTTTGCAATATAGAATTTCATATGATGAGAAAGCTTCTCGCGAGAATGAATCTCAACACAGGTAATTTTAATTTAATTTAATTCAATTTATTTATAAAAAATACTTAAGAACTTCTCGCGACAAGCTTTTATATAATATACAATTTCATAACAAAATGATGGGGTTGATTTATTTCAAAGTTTATTTTTCTCTTTTTGGCGCATTTAAATGAAAGCTATTTGTTTCTTTACAATTTTTTTTTCAATATCATATAGGTGGCTATATGAATTAAAAATGGAAAGGTTTTATAAGATTTTTTGTGTTAAAAGTTTCTTTACTAGTTGACAAGCAGCTATAACTTGCTCCCGGGAAGGGGAGCGTGGGGGTTAATTTTTTATTTCAAAATAATATATTTAGTGCAGATATACATAAAGATATACATAAATTACAGAAGTCAAATTTTATGTCAATTTGGTAATTTTTCTTATTATATTATTTAATTTTTTATCAATGAATTACGAGAAGAAAAACTCGAGGTTATGTGTACGTAACAGAAGTATAAATAATAACACTAATTAAAGTCTTGTGAAACTCGGTGGATTATATATTAATTAATATTGTATTATTGAATAATTTATTGATGAATTACTTGAAGTTTATGTCGAACTGATTTCAACTGAAACAAAATTATTTTACCGCTTCAGCAACTCCTGGCCATCATATTATCATTTTTCATATATTTAGCTAAGGCATGAATAATAAAACAACAAAATTTCCAGAACTGCACCTTGTCATTAAAGTTTCAACAGTCTTCTTACAAATTAATCAATTTCTGGCCCCTACCTAGATTTTTCGCAATAATTCACATAATTTCTACAGTTAAAAACTATAACTACACCAAATTTCAGATCTAATCTAAGTGAAGTAAATATTTTCATTTTGTTTCAAAATTAACGCAACGGGCGATTTCCTAATTTTTCATGTACTCGGCCATTAGTTTTTTTATGTATAACTTTTCTAAGCCACTGGTAATATAACAACGAAATCAACATTGTCATTTAATCCATTGATATTAGCAAAATTAGAAAAAAAAAATTATTATGTTTTGATATATTGAGATTATACGCACAAAAAATAGACTATTCAAAGTCAAAACAGTTTTTAAGTCCGAAGTGTGAGCTTCACTCCCAAAAACCACCCCTAACAAGCATTGCGGTGGTTTTTCTCGTTTTTCTCAGAAACTGTTGGTCGCACAGAAATTTTTATTTTTACAAAAAATGTTTCTTTAAAAATTTTCTACAAAAAAAGTTTCTATAATTATTTTTTTTATTCAGTGGATGTCGAGCAATGAATGATTGAAGTTAGGGGTTACTTTCAGCAGGTTATTTCCTGAATTATTTTAAGTACTGTTTGAAACAAGCTAAAACATATTTAAACAATTATAAATACTATATGACGTTCTTCAGAATACAAAATGGCTTTGAATTTTGTGATAAAAATAACTGGGCGAATTGAATAAAATAACTGGTGATACCTTTTTTGTAGAGGAGGAGGGAATGCTTTTGATAGGGAAATTTGGGCTATTCATGAAAAAACTTAAATTGTTTCAAATGCTTGGAAATTAGTAATGTAGTAGTACATTTCAGTTTTTTTCAATCTAGGATAAGTTAACTTCTATAATATGTTCTTATCAACTATTTTCAAAAAATGCAAAGTGGCAACATTGCTCTTGAATTAATTCAATGACTAATTGCCACAACTGACATTTCTATTTATTGTACAAAACCCAGGATAAACCAAGAACGTTTTTGAAGATGTTCCGGAATGGTTTGGAAGTTGAAATTTTGAGAAAAAGTTTGCAAAATCTTATGCCTGGGAGCAGTTGTCCGAGATAATCATACCCTTCTTTTATGAGGAACATTTTTAGAAAGTAGGTATACAATTTTCTGTGCGATCGGTATACGGTTTCTGAGAAAAACGAGATGAATTACCGCAGTGTGTGTTAGGGGTGGTTTTTGGGGGTGAAGCTCACCCTACTAACTTAGGAACTCTTTTGATTTTGAAAGCCCTTCCTTTGTTGTGTATAATCTACAAATGTCAAAACTTCATAATTAATTTTTTTATTCGGCTATTTTTAGAATAATATAAATGGACTGAATCTTTGGATGAGTTTCTTGCAACTTCATTGACCCTAGCAACGTTATACCCCGGTGACCCCTACCAAGACTTCTGGTAATAATTTCACGCAATTTTTACAGTAAAAAACTATAACTATAGCAAATTTCAGAGCTGCACTCGACAATTTTCTTTTGATCAAAAATTAAAGCACTTGACCGCTCCCCGCGTTTTCCTCCCTGGCCCCCGGCAGAACTATGTTCTTGCCAGCTAGCAAGGAAGGTTTCCAAACAAAAAATGTCAGTAAATATCATTATTTTCAATATTAATAGCATTGGCGTAGTTAGCTGAAGGAACTGCAGGTGATGTACACAGTGCGTAAACTGTGCGCACTGTTCACAGTGCGTAAAGTTCCACTTTTTAGCACTAGTGCATAAAACATTCAACAGTGTGGAAAAACATAAAGTGTGCTTGAAGTAATTTCTTTGAAATATGCTTTGAAAATGTCCACAAGGACGAAACAGCAGTAGGTAACGTAAGTGTAATAGTATAAAGTGCTAAAAAACATAGAAATTTTCATTTCTTATTTTCATGATAATCTCCTACCACGTAATAACGGCGACATCCATCAATTTATTTTTGCACACTGTTCATACATCTACTCGTTTTCGAAAAACACAGTATTTCATGTCAAATTGTACTCGAATGTCATGATACGACGACAATTCATAACATAAAACATTCGAATTATTGATACAATTGCTACAACTCGTCATTATAATAACTGTCGTAGAAAATACTTTTCGTGCAACCGGACGCAAAACAAGCATTTTGCAGCCGCAACAGAGGCCGCAAAATGATATTTTGCGGCCGTTACCCAGAGTGACGGCCGACAAAAACTTTTACGGCCGTTCCCATAGTGACTGCCGGCAAACTGAACACCACTACAGCATTTGACATTTCTGAAATATGACAATAACAATGTATTTCGAACCAAAAACTATTTCCAAATTCACAACAGAAACATACTTTATTTTTGATATATATTAACATTGATTGTACTGTTTATAGTATTACTGATATTCATCCCTGAAGATGAAGCAACTAAATCTATTGTTTCTGAACAATCATTATTTACATTAGACAAAAACGTATTATTTTCTTTGGACATTAACATTTTGCGATTGACTACATTTGAACTAGATGCTACAGTGCCAGAAATTGCATCGGAAATTTTGTTCTTATTATGGATGGAATCCTCGACATATCCTTCCGTTACAGTAGTGGACTTCCATCCACCGTGGCGTTTAAGAACTGATATATCAGCACCTGTATTGGCAAGCAGCGTGGCGGAACTTCTTCTAAAACTGTGGCCTGTGTATGCCTCACTATTTGGTAAGCCGAGATATTTTGCAATCATACTAGGTATTTTTCCAATCGTATGCACTCCAACAACCTGTGCCGAGCACTTTCCATTTTCATATCTCAGAAATAGACGACGAATAGCAGTATGTTTTGGTCGAAGAGTTACATATTTATAGTAAATTCTTATATAATCTTGATTAGTAATGGTAAAAACACGCTTTTGATCAGTTTTAGTATCAGGAACAGTTACTATCAATACAGTTTTGTCTTCCTGAATATCTTCGAGGGTCATTCTCACTAATTCATCTCGTCGCAATGCTCCTGATATTCCCATTATCAAAACTACCTATAATAATAATTATTATGAATAAAACATCATACTTCACTTTTTTTCCATATTTATATACCTTCCACAGTAGATGATTTGCATCACTAGCTTGTTTGAGGAATGAATCAATTTGCTCGTGCGTAAAAACTTTTGATTTCTTTGCTCGATAACCAACTGACTTTTTCTTGAGGAATGGTACCAATTTTAAAAACTTCTTTACGTCAATTCCATCTCGTACCTTAAGCATAGTCTTTAACATAGAATAAATCCTCCATAAAGTTGAACTCTTCACAACTTTTGATCGCTGCATCAAATATCCTAATAATATGTTTTCTGACACCGTCTTGACATTTTGGTTCACACACCAATCTTTGAAGTTGCTGTAACATTTTTCATATTTCCGTTTAGATTTTTCGGGTATCAAATCAGAAAGTGCTGAGTCTATGAGATCTCTCAGCTCAGGAGGAGTGCAAGTAACTGAAATATCACTATCGCTATCGGACATCTTCACGACTTCACGAGAAATGTCAAATTGATTTGTATTGCTAAATATTTCATCTCCATAAAAACATTGTGATATTGAGGTGTAATTTTCTCTATTCGCGTTGAAACGCTGTCTTTTCTAAAGAGACATAACGTTTATTGAAATTATGTAATTTTCACGGTTGCACGAAAAAAAAATATTGTGTATACTATGGCCGCGAAATGTTTTCGCGACCTCGAGATTATCTTGCCTCGGCCGGAGCGGCCTCGGCGATAATCTCTCTCTCGGAACGCGAAAAAGCATTTTGCGGCCTTAGTATACAAATAACTATTGTATTTCCCTTTCGTGTCAAGCTTTTCTGTATTAAATCGATTGATTGTATGGTGTAGCATTTTTTCACAGTAGAGTGGTTAGACCATATTTTCCATTTTTTTTTTATTAAAAGATGACCGCATCAACCATTACAGGTTATTAGTGTACCACCCACTAGTAATAATAACAATTTCACTTAATATAAGATTATAAGATAAAACGATTGTATATGCTTCGGGTGTTGAAAGGGTCTAGATTGGTCCAGTTGAGATCAGATGTGGTTGTCAATTCTGATCATCTTCAGAAATTTCATGAGGTTCTGCAAGTTGCTTTTATCGAGGTTCTGCTGGAGGTTGTTCGTTAGGCCGTTGAGTTGTTGTTCATGGGAGTACCTGGGACATTCCAAGATGACATGCTTTACTGTGACATTGACCTGGCAAATTTCGCTTTTCTGGGTTTCTTTTTTGGTAAGGAGATGTTGGTGCGTGAGTTTGGTGTGGCCAATGCGTAGTCTAGAAAGGATGACCTGATTTCTTCTGTTTATTCCATTGAAGCTGTAGGGTGTAATGTCAGGGTTGATTTCTCTTAGTTTATTGCTGGTGGTTTGCCACCTGGTACGCCATAGCTCTCTTGTATAACTCTTAATATGGTCCTTGAGAATGCAGTAAGGTATGTCTTGTATTTTCTCAGAGCTAGGTTCAGTAGATGCTTCTCTAGCAGCAGTATCTGCTATTTCGTTTCCAGTAATGCCGATGTGTGAGGGTATCCAAGCAATGTCCAGTATTTTTTTTTTTTGGTTTTTCAATGCGTCTATTTGTGATATGATGCGTTGTAGAATCGGGTGCTTTGGGTATAATTGGGAGATGCCATGTATTGCACTAAGGGAATCAGTAAATATAACCGTTTTTTTTGCTGGTTGCATGTGTTAAGGCTTCCGCTATGACGTATAATTCTCCTGTGTATATTGTGCAGGTGGATGGTAAACTAAAAGTGTACTTGGCCGTGTTGGTGATGACAGCAGCTCCAACATATTTGTTACCGCTAGTTTTTGAGGCGTCAGTGAATATTTCATTGTAATCTATGTACTCAGCCTGGAGTTCAAGGAATAGTTGTTTGTATACAGTGACGGGAGTTAGGCATTTTGGGTAATTTGTGAGTAGTAAGTTGCAGGGAGGGGGTTTTGTGGTTCATGAGGGGGTTGGAGGGGGGTAACATTGGAGAAATTCATTCCAAGTTTTCTGAGTCGTCGGTAGTATGGTAATGTTTTGTTTGGGTTTCGTGCGAAGAAGTCTTCGTGACGATTCGAGAAAGTATTTTCATATGTTGGATTCGATTTGTTGGCGCATATTTTTGCTGCATAGGACAGACTCAGGTACTGTTTCCGGATGCAAAGAGGGGGCTCGTTAGCTTCCACATAGAGGCTTTCTACTGGGCTTGTACAGTAGGCTCCGATCGCGAGTCTAAGGGCTATGTTGTGGATCGTATTCAACGGTTTTAGTAGTGAGTTCCTGGCAGTTTCGTATATGAATGAGCCGTAGTCAATTTTGGTTCAAATTTTGAATATTGAAATTACCGAAGTTTTGGATAATATACTGACCTCTTAAGGTGCGTATTCACTTGAGCCTTCGTGCCGCATGAGCACCGAATGAGCACATGTGCTGCTCGGCTCAAGCTCAGGCTGCGTCATGCTGCGTAACGTAAACATGCATTCTGTTCGTGCTCGAATCAGCGTCCACACTATCCGAGCATTTGCTCGTTCGATGCTCATATGGAACGAATGCTCTAGTGAATACGTATCTTTAGTGTAATGCATGTTCGATTGTACTGCAACACAGGCGCTCTTGAAATAACACGCCAATGCTTTGAGACAGTTACTCGGAAGTGTTCATTGATAGGCCGATCAGTTTAGCAAAAATGAGGAAAAAAATAATAAAAGTACGAAAGCGTCTAAGGGCCACATAGTTTTTTTTTTTCAATTTTTCCGACTTCAAAGTCGGAAATTCCGACTTTGGAGTTTTCACTCGACATTTCAGTTCTCTTGCTTCATGCAAGTCACCCATTGTTAATCTTCTTCAATGTGACGAAAGCTATTTTTGTTTACTGGGTAAAACAATTGAACGATAGTCGTTTCGGACCGATGGATCCCCCTTTTTACTCCCATATACACTTACGACGTAGGCTTATTATGGAAAATACCTATTTCATTTACTTGATACTCTCCGGCAGAAATTCTTGAACTCCGCTCACTTCCTGGAGTCTTTGCTACAGAGAAGTGAATGTTTGGTTTCTTCCCGTGGGTGGCGCTGTGACTGACCACTGTAAATCGCTGCTTCATTTGTGAGAAAATATTAGTTTTACAAAGGATTATAATTCATTGGGCTGGGGCAGGACGACTCTAATGTTTTCCGACCTACCCTGACACTGACGAGAGGCAAGAACCTCGAAACGCGTCTGCAGGAGGCCTTCCTCAGACAAATGGAGGATAATCTACTGTTTAATTAGAATAAGCATTGCACAAATATCTGTCAGATGTAGTTCAATGTCCGTCGTGGTGTTAGCCAGGGAAGTAGTTGTTTTATGTCAGATGTTTGCCTCATATTTTCTACATGGTGGAAATATTTGAAGATATGCATGGGTACTTCCACAATGTCGATTTTACCATTTCAACATGTAACCAAAACAAAATTCTGCCAGTTGGTTATATGAAACACTTGTAATTGTGACCTCTGCAATGAGGAACATTGCACAAGTATCTGTTAGATATAATGCAATTCCCGTCGTGGTATTATCCAGGGAAGTAGTTGTTTTTTGACAGGTATTTGCCATATATAATAAGCGTACGTCGGTGTATTTGAGAGTGAAAAGGATGAAAAATAGAGACTATCGTTACTAAACGATTTCCTAAAAACTCTGAGCTTGGCGCTCTTATATAAATCTTTCAACCCGGAGATTCGGAGTGCTTCTTACTCTGCTCGCAATGTGGAGAAGACTAGACCCAGCTTCATAGCACGAGACAAGAGCAACCAAATAGTCGGATGATGAGTTGATTCGAACAGGGATCAGATGACTTGAGAACTGTCTGTGCTGACCTACCCTTGCATTGATAAGAGGCAAAACCTCGAAACTAATCTGCAGGTGGTGTCCCTGTCCGAATCAAAACAAAATTCTGGTAGTTTGTTGCAGGGAGCACCTGTAATTTTCTCCTCTGCAGTGAGGAACATTGCATAAGTATATGTTAGATATAATGCAATACCCGTCGTTGTATTAGCCAGGGGAGTAGTTATTTTTTGACAGGTATTTGCCATAATAAGCCTACGTCGGTGTGTATTTTAGAGTAAAAAGGGTGAAATATCGGTCGGAAACGACTATCCTTCAATTAGATATTTAATACTCAGTACACAAAAAGAGCTTTGGTCACACTGAAGAAGATTAACAATGTGTGACTTGTATGAAGCAAAAGAACTGACTGACTTTCATTTCAGAAAAATAAAATTCCGACTTCAAAGTCGGAATTTCCGACTATAAAGTCGGAAAAATATAATTCCGACTTCAAAGTCGGAAATTCAGTATGTGACCCTTAGACGCTTTCGTACAAAAGTAACTTTCACAAAAGTTGTTTTTTTCTACTAGCGTGCGGAAAAGTCCACTTTTCCGCACTCATTTTAGTTTTGAAAGAGTCACTTTTCCGCACTAGTGCGGAAACGTTTTTCCGCTCTCTTTTTAGTGCGGAAAAGTAGATTTGTTTAGTTTTTGCGGATTATACTGAGAGAAGATTAAAATGGAAAGCTTACCAAGTATGGTTGTATAGTTTAATATATATTTAATAATAAATGTTCTTTATGTCAACTTTTGGGTGTTTTTTCCGCTAGTAGAAAAAATAGTGTACCTAACACGAGCGTAAAGCGATATCTGGCCGAACTCCGCTGACGCGTCGTTCGGCCACCTGCAATCGCGTGCGAAAAAGTATCACTTTCCGTACTTGTTAGGTAAACTACTATTTTAGTATTCAATAAAACTATACAAATTTGCCCCCTCGTTCAATCCCGGCAACTTTGAAAAAAAAATAAACAATTATTATGGTTATTTATTCATTGGGAAAAATGCAAAAGAATCGTAATATGATGTAAACAATGAAAATATAATCTTTTATTGTTCCCCATTTGCAACCATTTCCAAGTTTGGCATGAGAGTAAATAAATTATGTATTCGGCGAGACTTTTCCTATAAAGAGAAATGTTAACGTTCGCTACTCTTTTAGATTTCTTCCGCAAAATTTTTTGAACAAGAGTATGAATAAATAATTGATTCACTCTGATGCATAACTTGAAAATAGTCGCGGAATTGGTGAACGATAAAGGATGATATTTTCTTTGTTTTCACCATTTTGCGACTCTATTGCATTTTTTCTACAAAGTAACAGAATTGCTTATATGTGTATAGGTGGCAAATTTGTACAGTGTTATTGAGCACTTAAATACAACTTTGTGGAAGTTTCGCTTCTTTTGTAATTCTTTCCTCATTTTTAATTTTCAATACTAAAATGATTGGCCCATGAAGCTTTTCTAACAATTTGTGAGAATTTTAGAGGCCACGTTTATACCGTCTCTTGGTAAGCTGAATAATGACTTTATTTCAATCAAGTAGTCTTGGTCTTCTTGGTGAATACACTAAACTTGGTCGGGTAACCAGCCTGGTTTGGTACACAAAATTGTTTCATACCAGACCAAAATTGTTCGATAACGAAGATGGTGTGAACACCTACGGCCTTGACTTTTAGGTTCTGTATCTGCTGTGTAAAATTCAAGTTTTCAATAACTAATACATTTTCTTCTGCCTTTACATGGAGAGTTTGCTGAATCATTAGTTATTGTCTGCAGAGACCTACCCTATACTGATGAGGGCAAGAACCCAGAAATCGATCTATAGGTGGTCCAAATGTTTCGATTAACATTTCCATGCAACTAGCAATTGCGGAGAAATCCTTGTAGGATGGTAGGTGGTATTAACCAGGAAAGTAGTTGTTTTCTGATGGATTTTCGGCCCAATTATTCCTATTGTATAGGATTATGGCAATGAGCGTGGTCCTGGTATTGGAGGACATCTTGTTTCTCTCTTGACAAGCTTATTGTGAACAATGCAGTGCAGATTTCTTTAATTTATTTTCATTTTCTTTGTCTCCATTTGAAATTCTGAATAAAACAATGTTTCACCTGTCACTTTTTGCAATCAAACATTTTTTTTTAATAATTTTTTTTTACTCTAACGTGCTAGGATATGTTCAAATCACTATTTCAAGTTCTAAAATTTTTGTAAATATTGTTTTCAGTCAAAATGCTTCTGATATGTACAATTTGATTTTAGAATTTTGTCAATTGGCAACATTGTGCACTTTTTATGATTTTGTTGATACCGCTTCTCTATTAGATTTCAAACAAACTTTCGTTAAAAACTCAAAAGATCTTCCTTAAAATGAAACACCATTTCAGAATAAAATGAAATTCAAATGCATGGATCAATCAGTTACCTACATAACTGATAACAAGGTAATTAGGGTTAATTGAAAGAATTAATGATATCATTTATGCATGGGGAATAAGGAGATATGTTCTTCGTTTCTGGATTGATGGTTTTGTACCATGTGTGTTGGTCACAGGTTACTCGATGAATTCAAATATTAGTTCAATCTCAAAAGGAACGATCTACCGTAATATTTTTAAGTTTGTTTGAGACCTAATAGTGTGCGGTATTAAATTAATCGTAATAAAATACTCTTTTTCCCTTGACGAGCCACTATGTTGCCATTTGAAAAAAAATAATAATAATAGTTTGAAAATTAAATTCCACCACCTCCCGTGGTAACCCGGTATATTGGTATATTAGGGAAACAATTTAAGTTGGGGGATGTCGTAGTCTGTTTTTAAAACTTCTTTCCAAGAAAGCTTTGAAACAAAATTTTGGGCCAAGGTCAAACTTTTCATAAATTGTTCAACGATATAATTTCTTATATGACACTGGTTCAACTAGTCACAGTGTAGATTTACAGATTCATCTTTATCAACTCCGAGTTAAATACCGAGGACACTGCGGGATTTGTTTTTGTTGGTTCCTTATCCCTGATTAATAATTGCATTATCAAGTTCTGGATTTCTTGGCCAATATGAACATATTTTCTAATCAAAATGAAATATTTTACAGAGTTTTCGCTGCCATAGAAACGAATCTTTCAATTTCAATTAGTATCTAGGATTTTTTTTATTCATAATTTCGTGTTCATTTCACAAAGCATAAATATTTGTTCCATGGCATTCTCAGATCCATCCAATTTTCCTCGCATTGCTGTTGAATGTTGAATCTATTGATAATTTTTCAACACCGCCAAAAGTGAATATGAGCGTCGAATTATCTGAAACAGAATGATAACAAATTATATTTTCAAAAGGTGCAAATCAACCACTCGAAAACCGTGAAGTCTACATAACAACTTTATGTTTATTGATCTGACAGGAGTACGTTTTTGTAGCGTCAAAATATGAAATATTACAAACAAATGCAAAACGTTCATTCAAACATTAACGAAAGGTACACTGATGTCACATCACGAATTCGATCATTCTACATTAAAAGTTCTTATTTCCATTATTTGTATTAATGAAACCAGTATTTATGATTTCCAAGTGCACCAATTGAAAAAAATAACGTCGTGCTCGAAAAATCGCGCGTGTTTGAAAGACCTTTATATTCACTTATAATTTAATATACTATTGTTGGCATAATGTGATCATTTTCGCTTCTGAGCTATAGTCCAAATCGGTCTTATCGCGCGAGTTAGCGCTGCTGAAAATTATTATTATCAACACATCTGCTTTTCACATGTGAAAATTGTATATGTCTGTCTCATGTATCATTGGGATTTCATTTGAACGGGTATGATTCAACACAATGGAATGAGAGGAAAATAAATAAATTATCGGTGACTAAGTCTCACACCCGCACGTTAAGACCGATTTTGACTATAATAAAAAATATTGGAGAAAGAAACACAAGATCCAAGATCTAGCGTAGATATGCTGCATCAGTTCTTGGAACATTATAGCAGCGCCTTGTTCTTTCGCCAAAATTTTGCTAAATCCACATAAACCCTAACGTGATCTGACAAATTACCCTTCAATACATTTTTATAGGGAATATGAGTCGAGCTATTTATTATTTTGAAACTATTTCACTGCGCTGACTCATTATTCTCATCTACATCTACATTTTTACATGTTTATTTGTGACTTCACTTTTTATTTATACTTCTGTTCGTACTCTTTACGTATTTGCAATAATTTTAAATGTCACTGTTTTTATATCTTGGATATTGTGTTATATTGGGTGTTATGAATAAAAACTAGCAAAAGCAAATGCTTTTACTTAGATTTAGTTTATTCATTAGACCCATTGTCTATGTCCCAATAGTCTTATTTATTTATATTTATATTTACATTGACCTATTTTATTCATATTTATATTTATATTGACATGACTTTTTATATTTATATTTATATTGACTTATTTATATTAACCTATTTATATTTACATTGACCTATCCTATGTCATGCAAATGATTTTAGGATAAATAAACATATCTATCTATCTATCTATCTATCTATCTATCTATCTATTTCTCGTTTTTTCTTAAATTGTTGACTGCTCATTAACCGGAAATCTCGTTTTAATAAATTATTAAAATGCTAAAATAATCGATAATCTCCCATTTATAAATTGTTAAAATGACTTCCATCAAGCTTCATGCAGTAAAAAAGTCTATTTTTGATTTTTCTTTAAAACGTATCGCAAAACTTCTGGTATTATTCTTTGTCGCTCTTTCACAATTCTACATCTTACTTCTAGCTACACAACAGAAATTCAAAATGGTTTTCCTAATCAGTGAGTAATTGAAATTCAGTTGCATGATGAAGCTAGTGGTATAAAAGTTGAAAGTTACAATTTTTTCAATATATCTGAAAAGACCCCGTACCGGTCTTATAGATTTTGGGGTCCCGGTGAAATTGGCTACAACTGTACTAGTTATTTTCTTCATTGTCCTAACTGAAAAAAGTTTTAATTTCTTCCGCAGTGGCGTATCCACAGGGGGAGCAATGGATGCAATTGCTTCTCCCCCCCGTGAGAGCAAGTTACTTCTACAAGTCCTACGTCATTATGTATTTTTCGGTCACTTCAAACTTCAACTCATACTCATAGGTACAAAATCCTTGATTGAGGGGCTATATCTCGAAAACTACTCATAAGATCGAGTTCTGTTCATGAGAACTTTTGATCAGGATAATGAAATAAATAACATATTACAATTTCAGCCAATTTCACCGGGACTCAAAAAAATGTGTAAAATCGAAATACATACAACCTTTCTCTTTGAAATTTTATGAAATAAAAAAAAATTGACAAATAGCGAATGTGACGTTGCTCCAACAACCGAGTAGGCCACATTCAATCTTTTTTACAGGCCGAATTTCAAAATTAATTATTATAGCAAGATTTTTCCACGTGATACTAACTCTTTGAAGGACACTGTATACTGTTGATTATTTCTAATGATTTACTAAAAGAATATACGTTAAACGGAACTGGTTCGTTCACAAATAAAAACCCGAATCATGAACTCGGCAAAATTCATAATTACAAAATTGTGGGTGTCACTCATGTTTAGCATTGAATGTATATCAATAAATAACAAAAAAAATTCTAATAACCGACAGTCGGTTGGAATTACCGTGCTTGTGAACATAATACAATGAATGGGCTTCAAAATGATGTATGACTTGACATTTTAAACCTACATACAAATATTTGATGTTGGATGTGGGATTTTCCAAGAATTGATGTGTATGAATGATTGTAACAATTTGAATAATTGACACTTTTCACACTGGGTTTATCTGTTAATTATCGATGTATTTCGAAATACTTTACGTATCAGTAAAGACATTGTAAGAATGTTCTGTACAATTATTATTTGGGAGATTTCCGGTTGAAATTATATCACAGAATTTGTCACCACTTGTACCACTTGAAATTAAAATGGGCCTGTTTCGAAATGTTTGGTTTTAATTTTGGTGTAAGCCTGTCTAAAGAGTTTTTGTTGGGCCATTTTGTATACATCGTGGTCAAAGAAGTATGCAACATATGAAAACATTTTCTATTCAGACGAAGATTTGAATAATATAATTACCAAAAATGTCTCATATGTGCATACTTTTTGGACCAGACTGTATACATAGAAGACATAAGCAAGCAGGAAATTTTTTTATCTCGGGGAACGGAAACCATATATTTTTTATCTGTCACATCGCAGAGTTTTATATTTTTATTGAACTCTATTTTAATTGCTTTTTGATGACCTTCGATAATACAGATGGCCATGTCTATGATTTCTAGAGGTGTCTTTTATCTATTTTTAGGGATTAGTTCTATTCTAGGCTCTTCTTTGATGGATTGAAATTCCCCCAAATTGTGGAAGAGATTTAGCATCTAGCAAACATTTTAAAGTAAGATCGAGAGAACGTTCCGTCATATCCACTATTGAAATCAATCTGATCGTGTGTTGGTAAAATACTAATTAAGACATAATAGTTATTTATTATACAAGGGAAAAAAGTGAGCTAAAATCTATAACTTTTCCCGTGTATAATACACTATTTTTTCTGTGACGGGAAAAACGACTATTTAATAGTGAAAAAAATCAAATGTCAAATGTCTTAAGACGTTACGAAATGAAGTAATAATTGAAATTTGACATTGTGTGACAAGCTGAAGTTGACAAATGAAATTTATGACATGGAGTCGAAAAACATAGAATGAGTGAACTGTGAATGGACGCTAATTTTGACAGAATCAAGATATGAGTTTTTCAGGTAACCAGGTCAAAATTCTGAAAATATCAGTCTAATGAGAACTACTAAAATTCAGATATTTGTCACGATGGCCTAAAAGGACTCCATCAAGATTATATGAGTGAATTTAAAATAAAACTAGTTAAAAAGAATCATGAAACAAGCTTCTAAAAGTAGCAGACACAGAGGTCTGACAATTTTTCAGTCTAATGAGAACTTACAATCATCAGGTGCGATCAAGTATACCAAAGAAACAATCATGATATATTATTATTATATTTATTTGTAGTTCTGCTGATTGGGAAATCCAAAATCAAGCTTAAGGACATATCATGAGAACCTTCCCAATCCCAAAATAATCAACAGGAAATCAAAGCTGCGGAGACTGAGGTCCTCCTGAAGCTGCACAAAGATAAGCCAATGCATGGGGTCTTCTTCAAGAACATTGAAGACCTTGGCTTATCCAAAAACTTGACCTTTGCTTTCCTCAAGTCAAGTGAGCTGAAGTCGGAGACCAACGGATTCATGATGGCTTGCCAGGATGGTGTCTTCAACACCCTGGTCTACAGTAGCCGCGTGATAGGTATAGAGATCCCCGACACTAGATGCAGAGCGTGTCGTGGGGCGCCTGAGACCCTTATGCATTTGGCATTCTGTCAGCATGTCCAGCATATGCGGTCTCGACCTATATCCACAGGCATAACGCGACTCTACGAGTCTTGTACTACCATCTACGACACTCGTACGATATAGACCAGACACTGGTGTTGCCTTATGCTCCGGGGGATATTGAGTCCGTTGTGGAGAATGGGAAGTGCCGAATATATTGGAACTACTTATTCTTCACCCTCAGGCAAATACAACCAATAAGCCTGATGTAGTCCTCCTCGACCATCAGAGTAAGACGATTTTCGTCATGGAGTTTTCGGCTCTTGGTGAAACGACCATCATCCGAAAAGAGGAAGAGAAACGGACTAAATATCGAGACTTACTCTTTGAACTCCGTAGGCTCTACCCAAACCGTTCTGTTAAAATGGTGGTTCTGATTATAGGGGTTCTTGGTGGAATGATGGACACACTGCTCTCGAAATTAAAAATCATACCGGCTTGCCGTAATATGGCAGAAATCTTAGCCGGACGAACGCAGAAGGCCGTCATCCTTGGTTCACTGCGTCTGCTCAGGGCACATGATTCTCGGACCCAGTAATCGCTTACCCCACGGACGTGGGGAGTTGTTATCTGGGTAAACGATCCAGCGGAGCTCCGGAGACAGGGCCTGACTGGAATATCCTCTTAGGAAAAAAAATTAAAAATAATAATAATAATGATAATAATAATAATACATTTTATAAATTATTTATTTGAATATTATTACTCATTTCCTTCTTGTGTTTAATCTTAATTCTAGCATATTCTAACTGATTTTTCACACATTGGTACGCACGACCTACACATATGGTTGGAACGGGCCTAGATGAGAACCTTCCCAGTACAAGAGAAACAAGTAGTTACCCCAAAAAGGGATGCCAATACAACAATGAATTTCTGTAAAATTATTTCGAAGTTTAAATCAAATTTAAACGTGAAAAACACCAAAAGAAAAGTGCCACTACAACAACAAATTTATACTCGAGCTAAAATCTAATACTTTTTTCTATTGTATAATAAATGAATAATTTTTCAATTGGTGCCCCTTTTCACCTATTTAAAGCACCCCTCAGTGTGTGTGAATCGAACTTTCAAAAACGCGCGCGTATTTTAAACTCATAATAATAATATATATATTTATAATATAATAGTAGAATATAACAAGTAATAATAACATATTTCAAAACGATCTTACATAATGATCACAAATAAATATTGAAACACCCACGAAACCTTCCGGTTGAACATACCTTCAATATACTATTATTTGGCTTCACATGGACAAATGTAGTGCTACCACCTAATTTTGAAATGTTTCCCCTTCATATTTCACTCGTATCACTTACCATTGTCCATGTTGTTAAAGAGAGATCCAGCAGTTTTCCGGTTCTCAAGAGCATAGGGCGTTTTGCTCTTTCCATTAAAATAATCAGAGCTTTTTTAGATTTTGTGTCGAAGTCATACCAGGCACTTGAGTATATTGCAAAATTGAGAGTATTACTCTGAAACAAGAACATGTAATTGAGATTTCTCACCATCATTACTACAAGAGTGTTATGTTTTGATATTCAATACTTTATATCGGGTTAGATATTCATATGGGATGTACACAGATCCTAGATCAGTTATCTACTTTTGTTTTATTTGTCCGCCTTATTACTAATGCATTATCAGACCATTTCAGTTTCATAAAAAAATATCGAAATGTTTTAATATTATGCAACGCCTAGGTGGAGATGAGTATGTATATCAATACACGAGTTGGAAATGCGCCAGATATACATATCGATTCATCAATAGGAATAACGTGTGACCATTTTACGACAAAACTATAAATCTGCCAAATATAACATATGACTCAATATAGACGAATACCCAACTCTTGCGCCACATCGAAAATTATAAACGATCTGTTCTCATTACGATATAGATAGCAAACAAGATGTAAACGAGTTATACAGTGTTTGCCATACATCTCCACTGGCGTGTGGCAGTTAAACCAGACTAGATGGCGGCTTGAAGCAAAATTTGAATAAAATCAAATATACAATATTTCAATATGAATGAATTTTTGGAGTCCGAAAGTGGATTCAGGGGCGGCACCAACTTAGAAATCTTAAATTAGAAGGGAGTTGAGTAGGGGGTTTATGCCAATCCTGGACCTCCCCCCACCACTGACCTTGAGAGTGACCTTGGAGAATAGCCTTCAGAGGTTCACTTGCCCAGTGAATGACCTTGAAAGTTGGTGATCTTGAGAGTTGGCGACCTTGACGATTTGTGACCTTGAGGGTTGGTGACCTTGAGGGTTGGTGACCTTGAGGGTTGGTGACCTTGAGGGATGGTGACCTTGGTGGTTAGTGACCTTGGTGGTTAGTGACCTTGGTGGTTAGTGACCTTGAGGGTTGGTGACCTTGAGAGTTTCGATGACCCTGGGGAATGGTAACCTTGACATGTAACTAAAGGAAGCCATGAATACAAATGTCCTTGAGGGCAAGTGAACTTATCCCCTCTCTTCCACCTCAACCACTAATATAAAAAGAAACACGAGTTTCAGACCTCATGTTCCTTCTGAATAGCCGATAATCGAGCAAAATGTATACTTGCAATTGTGGAAAAAGTTTTACTCGCAGTGATAATCTACATCGCCATCAAGTGCAATCCTGTACAGCGGTGACAGGTGAGCCACCTAGTAAACGGTCTAAATTGAGCCCCATATCGCAAAACGATATGCAGTTCTGTGATTGTTGTAATAAACCAGTTCCAATGGGTCAGATGGTTTCACATCGAAGAACACTCGAACACAGATCCAATTCTTGCATTCAATTGGGCGAAGACGTGCAAATTATCAAAAGTGCTTTCAAATGTAGAATAGTTAGCTATAGGATTGGGAGCGGTAGTAACTATATGGATTACAAAACATTTTTTGATGCATACAAACAGAAAATGATTTCATTATTGCAAGGTGTGTTGAAGATACATAGTGCGGTGAAAGTAAATATGGAACTATTCAGCTCACATATTCTGCAGACCCAGGAATTATCCGAGGTAAAGTGTTTCAATTCTCCGAACCAGATAGTTGACCAGTCCATGGATCTTAATGCTGTTTTGGATGAATTCATCGACACAATAACGGCACAAAGTACAGAATTCGAAGATAGTGACTCAGGTATATAAATTGCCCAAAAATCAATATTCATACCTTGAATGTAAAATCATTTCTATTGCAGGATGGAGCCTGAAGAAAATCATGTTCACAGAAATGAATGTGAACAAGTATAGCCCTCTTGGTGCGTGTTCCTATATAAAGCTGCCAGATTATATCGAGTCGAAAAAAGGTGTGGTGAATGTGCGAAATGAGGATAACTATTGTTTTGCATGGGCTGTGGTATCAGCACTTTACCCGGCGGATCGTAGGGTTTCCGAAGTGTCTTCTTATCCACCCTTTCAATCAGTGCTGAATGTATCAGGTATAGATTTTCCGATGAAATTAAGTGGAATTTCAAAATTCGAAGTTGCCAATGATTGCTCTATAAATGTATATGGGTTGGAAAAAAAATTTGAGGAATCTAAAATGAAATATGAAGTTGTAGGTCCACTACATTATTCACGACAACGACTCACCAGGCATGTTAATCTTTTACTTATCAGTGATGAAACGGGAAAAAATCATTATTGTTGGATTAAGGATTTGTCAAAATTAGTTTCAAGCCAAATTTCTGCCAATGGTCATAAAAAATATTTTTGTGATGGTTGTTTATTATATTTTGCTAACGGAAAATCATTGACCCAGCATCAATTAAATGACTGCAATCATGTGTGTACAACCACACCTTCTGAAAAATTGAAAATCGACAAGTTCGGTAAATACATTCCTGAAAATATATTGAAATTTGTGAATATCGAAAAGCAGATGAAAGTTCCGTTTGTCGTTTATGCAGATTTTGAGTCAATTCTGAAACCAATTGATTCTTGTCAACCGAATCCAGATTGCTCTTACACCAACCGAACTCACATTCATGAACCATACTCGTTTGCATACTACATAAAATGTTCTTTCAATGAAAAATTCGACAAATTTGTTTCGTATCGAGGGGTCGATACTGCAAAAGTATTCGTCTCAAATATTCAAAACGATTTAAAGAATATATATCATAAACATCTAAAAAATGTTGTTCCAATGGGTCAATTATCTGAGACAGAAGAAAAAGAATTTTCTGATGCAAAGACTTGTGGCATATGTGATAATATATTCGAAGATGGTGATGTCAAAGTGAGAGATCATTGTCACCTGACCGGAAAAAAGAGATTTGGTGCAGCTCATTCTAAATGTAATTTGAATTTCAAACTTCCAAATTTTATACCAATTATTTGTCATAATATGAGCGGATATGATTGCCACTTATTCATCAAGGAATTATTCGACAAGGGCGATCGAGTTGATGTCATTCCACAAACCAAAGAAAAATACATTTCATTCACCAAACATCTTTTCACACACAGCTATTTGGGTAAAGATGGAAAATTGAAGAATAATTTCATGAAATTAAGGTTCATTGATAGCTATAAATTTCTTTCGGAGTCACTTCAGAATCTCGGTGCAAATTTAGTAGAAGATCAATTCATAGACACTAAAAAGTTTTTTCCGGATGTCGAAAAGTTTCAGTTGATGAAACAGAAAGGTGTATTTCCATACAGTTTCGTAGATTGTATGGAAAAATTAGATATCACACATCTACCATCGAAAGAAGAATTTTATGATAACTTAAATGACGAACAAATTTCAGATGAATGCTATGATAGGGCACAACGGGTATGGAATTTATTTGAATGTCGAAGTTTGGGAGAATATTCAGATCTGTACTTGAAATCGGATGTTTTACTGTTAACTGATACATTCGAGAATTTTCGGAGGATTTGTTTGAACACTTATAAATTGGATCCTGCCCAATATTATACCGCCCCAGGTTTATCTTGGGACGCTATGTTGAGATACACAAAAGTTGAATTGGAGCTTTTGACTGATATTGACATGATACATTTTTTCAAGAAAGGTATACGTGGTGGAATAAGTCAATGTAGTGACCGAATGCATGTCGCAAACAATGAATATCTACCTAACTACGATGCCAAAAAAGACGTATCTTACATATCGTATTTGGATGCAACAAATTTGTATGGTCATAGCATGTCTCAACCTTTGCCCATTGGTGGATTCACCTGGTTGACACCCAGTGAAATACAGGATTTGGATGTGATGAGTATTTCTGCTGATTCTCCTTTTGGTTATGTTTTTGAAGTGGACATTCATTATCCAGAAGAATTACATGATTCTCATTCGGATTTACCTTTCCTAGTCGAAAGTATAATTCCACCAGGTTCAAAATCCAATATTTGCAAGTTGATACCGAACTTATCAGATAAAAAAAACTATATCGTTCATTATAGAACTCTTAAACAAGCTATAGAAAACGGATTGATGGT
Organism: Chrysolina haemoptera; assembly: GCA_958298965.1. Classification (NCBI taxonomy): domain Eukaryota; kingdom Metazoa; phylum Arthropoda; class Insecta; order Coleoptera; family Chrysomelidae; genus Chrysolina; species Chrysolina haemoptera. The sequence goes on along the minus strand of OY282585.1, from coordinate 37,016,357 downwards.
TATGAAAACACATAGGGTTTTGAAATTTCGGCAATCGTCATGGCTTAAGAAATATATCGATTTGAATACAAAAATGCGTAATAAAGCTTTGAATAAATTCGAAAAACAATTTTTCAAGTTAATGAACAATGCCGTGTATGGAAAAACTCTGGAAAATGTGGAAAATAGAAGGGAAATTAAACTGGTTACTCATTGGGAGAATATAAAAAGGTCATTGGGGGCTAATTGTCTGATTTCCAACCCAAATTTCAAAACATGTTCAATATTTACAGAAAATTTTGTCGCTATTCATATGGGAAAAGTAAGAGTGTGTTACGATAAACCACTTTATTTGGGATTTAGTATATTGGATTTATCAAAAACAGTAATGTACGATTTTTACTACAAATGCATAAAAAGTAATTTTGGAAATGACGCTTCACTACTGTACACAGATACAGATTCTTTTATATTGAAAATAGCAAATAAAAACTTTTACGAATTCATGATCGAAAATATAGAAAGATTCGATACCTCCAATTATAACATCGGAAACGATTTTGGCATTCCTGTTACAAAACCCATTCTGGGGAATATGAAAGATGAATTTCCCAATGACCCCATTATCAGTTTTTATGGTACTGGGGCCAAAGCTTACTTTGTTCAGTCCGTTAAAAATGAATTGAAGAAAGCCAAAGGCGTCAAAAAGTCAGTCATTATCAAACAATTGCACAAAAGTGACTATAAAAATATTGTTGAGAAGGGTGGTTCCATACTTAGAAAAATGAATAGTTTCAAAAGTGATACCCACGACATATTTACTGAAATGAAAAATAAAGTCGCTTTGTCACACCATGACGACAAGCGGTTCATTATACCCAATACCACAAAAACATTGCCGTGGGGCCACAACGATATTGAATTTTATCAAACGGACCCCGAACAAAATCTGTTATGGTGTTCAAACATTGTGGAATCTGCGATTCATAATAATTCACAACCTGTCAACAATTTGGATTTGCTGATTTCATTACTGGAAGCAGAATAAGTCGAAGTAAGGGAACGCAAATCCTTAATTATCATTCAACAAATTTTATATTATTCATCCGATAGCGTGAAAAGGGAATATTCATCTACAATTGGCTATGAAACTGTTTTCACGAATATTTGAACCAATAATTTGATACGTTTCATATCATATATTTGAATTCCTTTTTTTTATGCCAACCTATATTTTGACATAGAAGGTACTGAAAAACGGTTCCACTTATATGTTGGAGAATAATCCAGAAATATCTCATATCGAAAGAAAAAAAAAACACAATTTTCGAAGCATGAATATTCGATATTGAAATTACATTTCCGAATTGTTTCTACTCATATATGTTAATTTCATAGTGTAGCATAAAAATATTCAAAATTTATTGTATAGCATCCACATATTGAATGAATAGATATTTTCAATTTTAAAGTGTATGTATAGACTGAATAGACATAATAAACAACATTCTTTCGTCTCGTTGTAGTCAACGTTTTGAAAAAACTGTACCGATGTACATTCCTTAGGTCCTTATCGACCATACTGTGTTTGAGTGGTCTAGTCTTGAAGAATGCGAGTTTATGCCGCATTCCTTATTTTGTCTAGCAGCAGGTAGCGAGGCGTGGGTACCTGTACCGCATTCCTTTGCTTTGAACGATCAGGGTGTATGAAGGTGACCCAAAAGAATTTGGCCTTGTAGTGGTCTCTTTTCAATATCTCTACCTGTGCGCAGGCTCTGTACAATTTCGGAGTAGGGGATGTGCGAGGTTACTCAAACTAGAGGGTGGCATGATGCATCATTGTACCCTGTTCTTCCCACTGGTAAAGTTGTGAGTCGTGCTTTTATTGATATTGTGAAAGAGTGGTGTGATTGGATAACCGAAATGAAAGGTAATAAAAGTCCCAATTCTCAGGATAGTGGAAAGTCGGTTGTTAGTATGCTGGCAACGTTAGCATATCTTAGTACAATTAATATTGACAAAAATAAAGACGCGGTTAACGAAAAGACTAGAGACGCGGTTGATGATAAAAATAAAGATTCGGTTGCTGGTTGTTCGACTCAAAAAATAAATATATTAAGTGATGTTAGGATACAGAAACCCGAACAAACAGCAACCGACCAATCGAAATATTTGGATTTTGAACAAATTCACAGCACAGACATACCGAGTTTCCATTATTCCAGCTTATCGGTGGCAGATATGCAAGAATTCGGAGATGTAGAAATGGAAAAATATTTCGCGGACATCAAGGGCTTCACTCCACCTCTGTTACCATATGCCCCCTTATGTGAAGACATAAGCAACGATGAAGCGGGTCCTTCATCGTTGAATAAGTCTTCCAAAAGGAAAGAATTGACACCGGTAAACTCCCCCAAAAAACAAAGGATGTCTACCACAAAAAGTGACGAAGTTGAGTCTAACGAATTTCCGTTGCTGAGAGGACTACTCACAAGACCTCTGGCATCGAAACAATCCGTCGATAGTCCGATTCCAACGGTAGTTCTATCTTCCGAAGATAGTTCACCGTCACCGGTAATTTTGGGAAGAGAGGTAGTGCAATCATCGGCCCCGGCTAACTCTCCCAAAAAACAGGAATCTGCCTCAAAAAATGACGGAGCCGGTTCCAACGAATTTTCGGTGTCCAGTGGGTCACCTGCAAGTCCCGTCTCAGCAAAGCAATCCGTTGGTTTCACTTCTCCGAATCGATCGGTAGATCATTCTGAAGTGTTTTCTGGTAGAAGTTCATCGGTATCACCAATTTTGGGAAGTGGTAGAAGTGATGGCAGTGTTTGGTCACAAAATGCGGAAGAACAACATAAGAAAATTGTAGATGTTTTTTTCGGATTTTGTTAACAAAAAAGCCCGAGCATATCTAGAACATCGAGAAGCTGCTGCAAAGGTCTCTGACGCTCAGAAATCGTTGCTGGCGTACGATACGGAGCTCGAAGAAATAAAAAATCGAAAGGAGGAGTTGAAACGACAATTGGAAGAGCTCGACGGACGCCAGCAACGAATTATGGGTGACAGTAATCAGCTTAGGCAAAGTTTGCCAACGCTGAAGGCCAAAGCAATTAAGTCGCAGCTCTCGCTCAATCGAGAGAGCAGACGACTTAAATTGCTGCAGGAGAAGGTTAAAGTTTTTATGGAGAAATGAATATGTGCGTGTGTGTATAGGTGTGTTTGCGTGTGAATATGATCCTTTTTTCCGATCCCAATTCCCTCGATTATTGTATTATATATATATATATATATATATATATATATATATATATATATATATATATATATATTATAATTAAGATATTTGATACGAAATTATTTAATAATATTTGAATGTATATTTTTCATAGGATAGATTAAATTTTAAGTACATGTTAGTTGAGTGTGTTCGTATTTGTATTAGAGTGTAAATAAAGGTTTGTGTTTTTTTAAAGTAGAAGGGGGGAGGGGGTATATATTCATATCGTATTTGTATACATAATTGGTTTTTAATTATTGTAATTATTAAAATGAATATTATCATTTAATAATATTTGAATATGTATATTTAATAAGATAGATTAAGTTTAAGTACATGTTAGTATGTTAGTATGTTCGTATTTGTAATAAATCATAAATAAAAAAATAAAATGTTGTTTTGGAGGGGGGGGGGGGAGGGGGGAGGGGGAGGGGGGGTTAGTTGTTGGGGGGGAAAGACCCTCGTTCCGAGCAATTCGAGAAAAAAAAAACTGGATACGTGGGTGAACTCGGATGGCCTCACACTAAGGCAGGGGTGGGGTAGGGGCTAATTAGGGGGGGGGTGTGGGGGGGGAGGGGAAATCAAATGCGCACAAGTCAGGTAACTGGTTTAGGTATGCGACCAAAACGGAACTTTTAGGAAAGTGACAGAGAAAAGTTATGCGCAGTGGGTGGCATTAACCATGCTACCATACATGTCTATGATTCTCTGTCATATATGCACTGAAAATGTTCTCCAGACTAGAAAACTGGATGCGCATAGGTTTTTTATTGAATATATAGGTGCGCAGTTGGATTCACTACTTCCGTTATGTATTATATTACATGGCTGCTGATAAAAATATCACAATTTTCAAAGAAATATTCCCTCTCCAACCAACTAAAATACTCAAGAAAGATATGAAGTGTATATGAGAGCATTTTTAACAACAGGGGAGTGTTCGAAAAATGAATTTTCATTACTACGCATTTCTGTAAGCTCCCGTTTGCGCATTAAACCAAAATGGAGCTATTTCAAAATGTGGGGTAAAAATGTATGCGCAGTTGAAGGTTTTGGTTATATTTTGATACAATTCATATACATCACAACGAGTTTTGGTTAAATACCAACTATAGCTAGAAATAATGGATGCGCACTAGTTTTTCATTAAACATTTTGATGCACAGATGGGCATGCCACTTTCATTTTAATATATTACATACACTTTTTTATTAGAAAATATATATCTCACTATTTGAAAGTATATTTTGAAGCTGAAATACACCCAGGAAAGCGAATATGTTTTATATGTGTGTCTGAAAATATGTTGCAATAGATATAAGAAATTTCAGAGTATTTAAAAAAATCTCACATGTTTAGTTAGTGACATCAGACATTTCCAAACACAGTTTCTTTGAAATGTACACGCTAGTAGTATTTATACCACTTGAATAATTTTTTTGAGCTATTATTCACTATAGAGCTATCGATCATCAAATGAATGAAACATATTTTCATTAAAAATATATATTTCAGTCTTTTTTTCCCTATTATTATGCTATAACAAATCTAATATAAACACCCCGACTCAAAGTCTAAAAGTCCAATCGCATGCCTCTTCCATTCGGATAACCTCTTCCCCGCCATCTTCTTCAGACAATTGCGCCGGACACCACCAATGGCTTTGATCTGGTAAATTTTCCCAGTCCAATTCAATTGTTGAACAATCGCTTATGTCATCCGGCGGTTCGTATTCCTGAACAAAAACACGAGCAACACTTCCACACCGATGCACATCACTGGAACTGTCTGCAGGGCCATATTCCAGTATTCGGAAATTTGCAATCGCTCTGTAAAATTATATTTTTTTAAAACTTGTATTGCAAAACAGGCAAGTGTCAATTAGGCGCACTTGACAAACAGTCATTCCACAAGCCACACAGTCGTAATCGGGAATATTATTGAAGTCCGTTTTATAATGCAGATCTACATTGTTATAATGTCCACTATCGACTAATTCACTGTACAGCATGAAGCACTTGTGGCATAGAACCTTACGATCCTCGGTGGTTGTTACAACCATCCAGCATGAAATTATCGAACAATACATATTTCTACCGACATCCCTCACACTGTTTATATTTTTGAACACGCACCTATATTCACCATCTACATCAGGACCATCTTCGTACATCCCTTCATCCTCGCTAGAACCATCATCATCATCGTTAGCGGCAACTGCAATAGCTCCTTCTGCCGCAACATCTGCTTCTTCAACAACTTCCACTGCTGCAACTTCTTCAGCTATATCGTCCACTGCTGCAACTTCTTCAGCTATGTCATCGTCCACTTCTGCATCTTCTTCGACATGATTTATATCGATAGCCACTAGGTCTCGTAACACACTCATTCTATCATTTTGTTGAGCTGCCATTTCAATACGAACTACTCTGATATTTTAATGAAACTGATGCAGAGGTGGTATTCGTCCTCTCCTTATATGGTTTTTCCAATACTGTGAGGGGATGAAGGTTATTTCAAATTCGAAGGTCACCCGTTGCTCGAAGGTCGTTTGAGATGCGAAGGTCGTTTGGTGTTCGAAGGTCACTACATATTCGAAGGTCACTACATATTCGAAGGTCACTCCATATTCGAAGGTCACTACATATTCGAAGGTCACTCCATATTCGAAGGTCATTCAGTGCTCGAATGTCATTTGAAAGTCACTCAACATGAAGGTCACTGGACTTCAAGGCCTTCGGAGGATACCTAGGTGGAGGGTATATCGGATTGTATATAATGAGGGTCGCTGAATGAGGTGGATCATTCTATGCGATTCTTTATAGCACACAAGTTTCATCATTTCTAGATATGTCGACATCAAGAGAGTGGGATTCTAAGCCAAAAATTGCAGTGTATCCATTAGTGATTGATAAAAATTTGTCATGTCATAACTGTGACATTGCATGGCCACCGAGTTTTATCAATACCTGCACTGGATTGTGTCAAGAGTGTGAAAGAATAAACCCTCCGAAGACTCCAAAAAAAGTGACAAAACGGTTCGGTTTATGGACGGAATGCCGAAAGTGTGGTGAAAGAATGGACACCACAAACTTTGGTATTATTAGAGAAGACTGTAGGGATTGCAGAGCAGAGGAGACCTTGGATTTCCAGCGATGTACGAATTGTGACAGCTACCAAACAGACTGTTGGAAAAACCTATGCGAACAGTGTCGAATGGGGTTGACATTATGTGAATGTGTCGGGTTTTTTTTCAAAGACAGAATAGACCATCTGCTCAAATGCTGGTGTTTGAACGAAGATCAGAGAGCCGAGCGGGAAGAGTTGAGGAAAACCCATGTGATTCCAATAAGGAGATACATTTATGAAGTGATTGAACATCAATAAACACTTTGTATGACTAACGAAAAATAAAAAATTGCACCAAGTATTGTTCATTTTTTATTCATTTATAGTAATGAGAGAAACATTATATCAACGATTTCACTATAAATATATAACTCATAAAATTCACATATCGAATTAATATCAGTTTATGGCTACTTGATGAAAAAATACAGATATTCAATTATACTATCGAACTTTCATCAATCCATGAGTTTTTGTCGTTGGGAAACCCAAGCCATTTCACCATTACTGTCCCATGATTCCTCCTCAAAATTTTTTCCACCAAGTAAATGTCGGGCTGCTTCGTTTTACTCAACTCCATTTCATAAAAACAGCCCTTTATTGGTTTCTTATCCATGTCTTCAAGCTCATAGGTTACAGGCATTGTACTATTTACCTTAACAATTTTAAAAAGTTCAGTTGTGAAATTTACTGTATAACCTTTATCGAATATGCTCTTGTACTTGCTTATTCGAACTACGTCTCCTATTTTGAATTTACTTCTTTTATATTTCGCATGTATTTTGGCGTGTTTATACAAATTCAGTTTCGTGGATGATGTCACTTCAACGGGCTTCATTCCAATGCTGCTATGAATTTTATTGTTGTACTGATCCGTTATGTGCGGAAGAATTTTCAACCACTTGTGATGCCCTTGAACTGAAAACTCTTTATACAACCAACTTTTCAATGTCCTAATAACTCGTTCCGCAATTGCCGCTTTTTTAGTACTGAATGTCGAATAATGATTGATCAGATGTTTCGCCATCAACGAGGAAAATTTTGTATTATAAAATTCAGTGCCTTGGTCGGATTGCAAGTTCTTCGGTGTGTACTTTGCGTCTTTCAACACACTCTCCATTGCTGCGGTAACGGATTTTCCCGTTTTATTTTTCAGCGGTCTTGACCATACAAACTTTGAATAACAGTTTATTACGATGAGGATATATCTATAACCTTTATTTTCTTTTGCATACGGCTGCATCTCCATCAGATCCATCTGCCATAAATCTGAAAACCCTTTAATTATGGTCTTCCTTCGTGGAAAATTTCGTCGAGCTGGCTTATGCAGTTCCTCAACAACTTGCCTTTTAGCGGTACTCATTTCAACTCTCTATTACAGAAGTCGGTTCCCAGGAAGGCGGTAAAGCTAATTGCCCAGTCCTCCAGTGTTTAGGTGGAGCCTTGGTTGTTGACTGCTCTACTTTAACGATTCGCTTTTCTAAAGTATGGATTAACTGCTCCAGTTTGGAAATTTGCTCGATTGAGCTATCCGACTTCTTGCCGATGACAAATCTGAGTTCAGTAATTTTGGAATCAAAATATGCTCTCGCTTCACGAATTACTGATGATACTGATTCTTGCACAGCGGACAGGGTCAACTCCTTAGTCTCTTTTATGCGGTCATCAACATAGCCCTTAGTGGTAGCATCTTTCGTGTCGGAGGGTTCACCAATATTCCACAGACGTTTATTCTGAATATTATAATTTCCATCTGCTGTGAGGATGAATCCAACTCCTGATCTTCCAACAATCACCTTCACACCACCCCGTCTACGACCAAATTTGTCGATTGTGTTATTCATCGTTGGAATATCTTCAGAAGAATGAACATAATTCACACACTCAGGAAATAATATACATACACGTTCAGTAGATTAAACCCTCTTCGCGCAATTCTTCTATTATTGATAATATTTCATTATCATGCCCTGTATGTCCAGCCATTTTTGAACTCCAAAGGAGTCGAAGCCTGTCGATTAATTCATCCAAGCTATTCCAATAAATGTAACTTATGGGTTTGTTTCCACCAAATAGTTTTCGGGATGGTATTTTCATTATTCCAGCACCTCCTATAGAAAGGTTTTCCAATGTGTTGTCTACAGATAATAATGGCTTGATTATTTTTTGATATTTCTTCCATTTATTAGGCAATAAACCCTGTGCTTGGTCGTGATTTTTATACGCTGCTTTTGTTAATCTGAGTATGTCACCATATGTATTCAGTTCAGTAGCAGACATATTTCCCGGAGGTACTTTCATGAATATCAACTTGTATAAGTTGGATGTTCCTTGGTAAGTACCAATGGTCCTACCATCTTTACTGAATACAATTCTTCCTTCAATAAAGTCTACATTGGAATCGCCCATTTTTAGCTTATTCGTAATGGGGTCTAACCGGACACCGAATATCGTATCATATGAAGAATTTCCAGATAACAACTTTTGAATATGGCTGGAGACTTCCCCATTGCTGTCCGCTACCTTTGGTGATTCGGGGTCTGTGGTTACCATTGAGGATGATGGTGTATGCATTATCGATGTTTCTTCAGCATTAAATTTCACATCTTTGTCATCACTTTCCATAAAATTCAATTTTGGGAGCGGGGTACTACTCTCTATGGATTTGGTAAATTTTTTTGAGTGGCTCACCACCGGTAAAGGATTTATTTTGGACGTATTAGATGATATAGTTTTCAGTGGTTCGATTATTGGTTCATATATTTTTGAAAGCGCCACTTGGTCGCTTATGCGGTTATTTTTAATGTAATTAAATTTTTTTCGAACTGCCTCTGTTGCCTCAATTAATTTCCGTTTCAAATCTATTTCATCGCTTTTTTGTTCGTCCATAGTATTGACGTTTTGAATGCTAACGTATCACTGACCTGTTCAACTTCAGATTGAGCCAAATATCTAAAAAACATCAGAGATATATGAAATTGTCAAACCCTTTACGGTAACGACCTTCTTGTAGTTCTCTATCTTTGTCGATAACTAGAAATCCATATTTGTCATTCCAACATTTTGCACACATATCTTGAAACTGCTTAAACGTCATATCTGGCGATACATGATCAGAAAAAATGTGGTTGAGATTCATGTCATCCTGTTTGAATGTTACAATGAAATTTGAATTATCTCTGATCAATTGCTTCGGAACACGGGAATATGTTTGGGCTAGATAAAAACAGTCAACATTTTTATGGCGCCCCATACTAAAATATGCTCTAATAACATCTTGCTTTTCACACATAACATCATCAAAGATGAATACCGAATCAGGTTTAGCCTCTGATGGTTCTACTATTCCAGACGTGACATTTCCAAAAGTATAAAATCCCAATCCTTCAATCGGCTTCAACACTCCTCGTAAATACTCATATTTGGGTTGATATAGAGATTTTGAATAAACATACACATTCGCGAATCGCAATCCCAGTGGGTGAGTTAGTAAAGAAATCATCACATTTGTCTTCCCACAATTCGAAGGTCCAATAATGAGACCCCTAATTGATAATGGGAGGAGAGATCCATGGCGTCGTTCACTGTGCCTCCCCAGTCCATCATTTACTTTTTCGTCAAAATTATCGATTTTAAACTCTTGTTTCTGTTTCACAATGCGCATTGTACGACAGCTAGAGACTATATAAGTGCAGTGCTTCGCTGAATCTTTTATTTAAATGACAAAACTCAATCAGAACGGTTGTAAACGTAAACAAGTGGGCGGTAGAGGTTTGGTTAATTCTCTAATCAATAAACTACCCATTGAGTTGCATCTACCTGGTGGTTATCAGTACTGTGGTCCTGGAACAAGATTACATAAGAGGTTGGCAAGAGGAGATCCCGGCATAAATAAACTAGATTTCGCATGCAAGGAGCACGATATTGCTTATTCACTGAATTCGGATCTCAACAGTAGGCACAAGGCAGACCAGAAGCTTGAAGAAGCTGCTTGGAGCAGATTCAAAGACAAAAACGCTTCTCTTGGAGAGAAAGGTTCTGCTTGGTTGGTTACAAATATAATGAAGGGAAAGCGTCGATTTGGTATGGGATGCGAGTCAACTAAACCGTGTAAACAGGGAAATATTCGAGCTATGAGAAAAATTAAGAAGAAAAAAGCAAAAAATATTAGAAAGGTAGTAGCCTTCGGTTCTGGCATTGTAAGAAAGGTGCGAAATGTTTTACGTGAAGCAGGAGGAGGTAAAATTGTTGCAAATAATTTGAGAAAAGCCACCCAAATCGCGCTGAAAGCAGCCCGTAAATACACAAAAGAGGCAGGAGGAAAAAATAAAATTCGTACACCTCGGGTGATACCAATTCCCAAAGTTGGTGGACTTCTACCACTCATACCAATATTTGCTGGGTTATCAGCACTTGGCACTCTTACTGGAGCAGTAGCAGGTATAACTAAAGCAGTACAAGCAGCAAGAGCTAGTAGAGACCAGTTGAATGAGTCAAACCGCCACAATAAGTACATGGAAGCTATTGCTCTCGGTAAAAGTGGCAAAGGAATGTATTTGAAACCGTACCGCAAAGGTCTAGGATTATATTTGAAGCATCAGAATTCAAAAAACCTCTGAATATGCCACCCCGGAGAGCTCTTTCTGACATTGACATCAAATTAATCGCTAAGAAAATGAAAATTACAAATTTTCGCGGTGTATTTATGCGTGACGATCTTCCACTTTCAGGACCGCATCGATGTGAATCCGCAGTAGTTAATTTAGATAGCCGATACGGCCCAGGAACACACTGGGTGGCATATAAAAAAAATGGAGGATCAGTGCAATACTATGACAGCTTTGGTGATTTACCTCCCCCCAAAGAACTAATTCGTTATTTTCACAGTGGACCAAAACCAGCTAGTGAAATTTGCTATAACTATGAGCGACACCAGCGGTTCAATACAGTGTGGTGTGGTCATTTGTGTCTGCAGTTTCTATACGGTAAGCCACTATGGACAAAACCCCTATCCAGGATAGAGAAAGCATAAAGAGGATGGCGCATTCATTAAATGCATATTCTAGACTACGTAGTTTGAATAAAATGAGTAAACAACAACTTTCTGATATGCCCAAAGAAGTGTTGATTGGATGTGCTGCTGGGGAAATTGCGGCAGTGTGGGATAAACTACCACCACACCTTCAAAATGATATTGATGTCTTGAAGTATCAGTACTGCCAGGAGCATTATAATGATGTTGATACTTGCAGTTCATCTGATGTGAATGATGGACCAATACCCCGAAAAATATTTTGTTGCTACTGTAATGTGAAGGATGTAAATGTAGTAGCAAAAAATGATGTTGACACCCATTTAACATCACCACCAAAAAAGAGACGGATGCTGTATCATTTCTGTTTCCAGCAATAAAATGTCCTGGAATACTAACAATTGAACAGTCATGTCACGAACGTTCTCGCTATCAGGAGACTCAAGCGAGTTGAGCGCTAACTTTTACCCACCAGTCGAATTGGATACGAGTAGCAGTTATGGTTTGGGTTTACATGGTTTCTATTCCTACAATTCAATTTTCAATGTTACTGTGAAGAATAATGTGATCAGCTATTCAAAACGAATCAATTCTCCACCCATAACCATTAAAATTCCACCTGGCGCTTATGAAATTGATGAAATCAATAAAGTTATACAGCGATCCATTAGATCTAAAGAGAAACTGGCTGAAAATGTCACCGAAAAGAATATGGATGATGTGTTTCTCCTACATCCAAACAACAATACTCTGAAATGTGAAATGCGATCGAAATATTACATCAACCTCTTACATGAAAACTCTATCGCTGGTCTTTTAGGATTCGAGCCTAAGGTCTTTGGTATCGGTGAAACACATGAATCAACATTACCTGTGAATATCAATAATGTGAGAATAATCCGTGTGGATTGTAACGTCACTTCTGGAGCGTATTTGAATGGTGAGGAATGTCACAGCATTTTCGAATTCGATATTGATGTCGAGCCAGGATACAAACTCACAAAGGAACCACGAAATATAATTTATATGCCAATCAAGCCCGAAGGCCGTCAGTATCTCGACAACATTACTCTGCGCATTTTGGACGATCGTGGGCATCTGATCGAGTTCAATGGTGAAAGAATAATTATAAAATTGGAGTTGAAAAAATTGTAATATTGACCTCTGCCAAGAAAATACAATGGGGTTTTGTTATAATGTCCGGCGATTGAAACCGAAACGGTGTATGTACAATGGGGTTGAGGATCATGCTGATATAAAGAAGAGAAAAATCATAAACCGATTCATTTCACGTGAGCCCGTTAAACAATCAAGATATACCATCAGCTCTAGTAATCTAAACTTTCTGAAATCAATTGGCTTGAAGATCAGGTATACCAAGAAGAAATAAAACATGGCCGCTTTCACTACAAGCGATATGTTAGAAGTTTTTGAAGAGCCAATTTTCGATCATTCCCTGATTAGTTTGCATGAGCATACATATAAGCCGTATGGATCACCATATTATAAGAATTCGGACGAAATCAGAATTCCCATCAATTTTCAAGATCTAATTCTCGATATAGCAGATAGCTACATTTATATCGAGGGAAAATTCACACCTTCAGAGCCCAACAAACGATGTTATCTTTCCAATAATGCTCTGGCTTTCTTGTTTGATGAAATCCGCTACGAAATGGGTGGTGAACAAGTTGCAGTTGTACGAAAGCCAGGCATAACAACCACATTGAAAACTATGGTATCATTCGGAAAAACACATGAGAATAGTTTACTACCAATAGGTTGGGGTCTCAATCAGAATAAACAAGATATACTGGATCCTGCAAGTAATTTTTTCAGCGGCAAACTGCCCCTAAAATACATTATGGGATTCGCTGAAGATTACACCAAGGGTATTTTGAATGTTAAGCAGGAACTCATTCTGATTATAGCTCGATCCTTCAAAAATTCATTCATAGGCGAGGTCGATGCTGAACTAGAAATCACAAAAATAGAATGGAGAATCAGACATATTGTACCAGAAGATCGCCAGAAATTGAAGCTCTTGAACCGAATTAATAAAAATAGTAGTGCCAAAGTCAAAATGGCCTACCGTATGTGGGATCTTTATGAGTTACCATCACTTCGTGATACAGCTTCAGACATATGGGCTGTGAAAACTACCAATAGCCTCGAAAGGCCTCGATTCATCATTATCGGGTTCCAAGACACAGATCATTCCGAAAATATTTCAAAAGATGCGACGAAGTTTATTAATGCAAATATAAATAATATCCGTTTATATTTGAATTCTGAAGTATTTCCATACGAACGTTGGAATCTGGATTTCGATAAAAAATTGGACTCTTCAGCCTACTATGCTTACGAAAATTTCCAACGCAGTTACTACAACAAGCCTATGAGTGAACCAATGATGGATATTGGAAGCTTCCGGAATAATCCTCTTTTCGTCATCGATTGCTCCCATCAACCTGATGCCATGAAGTCATCCACCGTCGACATCAAAATTGAGTTCGAAACCCGAAAGACAAAATTTCCCGCCAACACGAAAGTATATGCACTTATACTACACGATGCCTATTTGAGCTATAGTGCACTCAATGGTTCAATTCAGATTGGATTATCATAATATTTTATTGATATGTATCTTATTTTTCATATTTTGAATGTATCATAATATAGTAGTAAATAAAAAAAAATACTTTCAATGTTGTTTTTATTTATAAAATGAATATTAATATATGCGTACTAAAAATAATTTTCTATGTAGACTGCAAAACTTCACCACTTTGACACACATTCCCTTCTTCTCCATCTGAGCTATACTCGTCTTTTCTCAGTTGATATTTTTCTGTTATATCTCCTGGTAAATATGCAATCAGGTCTGATAAAAATCTTCTCATTTCCGCTTCAATCATCTGCTTGCAATACTCATCCAAACTAATGAGTCCATAGGAATATTTGTTACACAACTTTACACCAAAGTCATATTTATTGCTGAGCTCCAAAACTCGTCGGACCTCCTCAACATCAAAACAAATGTTCATATCATAATTTGCCGAATGTAGTGCATCCCAACTCAAATCATTCAATTCACAACGCAATCTTTCAATTGCAGAATCTATATCTACAGCCTCTGTCCACAACTCGCTGGAATATTGCATCCACATCTTTGTATGGAAGTTCTGAAAAATAAATAGTGACTATCAGTTTCAAATCATTATCACAAGCTATACCATACTCACCTTACGTTTTGAGTAGGTGGATTAACAATATTTTATATTCTACCATGAATTTACATATTATAATTATACTTTTACTCTATCACATCGAACTTTACTAACGATCGGGTTTTCGCACCAGAAAATTCCTGAGAACTCTGCCCTATATATGTTATTACCACTTTGGACTTTGATGAATTTATCATTTGAATAATCTCATCTGTTAATTGCTCGGTGACTCGTTTCGGAAGCCATGATTTGAATTTGACATTATCTTCCAACAGAATTACCTGAATAGATTTACCATATCTTGTAGAATACATTGCCATTTTTTCAACTTTATAAGCTTTACCGATCGTTAGTGATGTTATAGGTCTTTGTTCTAGAGTTTCTATGTGTTGAATAGCAGAATTTATTTTTTCAAAATCAAATTTTAGGGTATCCATTTTCGAATATGTAGAAATTATGGTAGAAAACTATAAAATATTTTCACCTGAATTGCGATGTGTTCCTTTTGGTGCACTATAGTTCGATGCCAACTCGGAAAAACTGATTATGAAGGCTCACTCTGGTACTATGGGCGGTGCAAACTGAATTCGTAAGTATCTACTCTCTAGCTTTTATAGCAATCGTTGAAGGGAAGGGGTATATTTGAGGTTGAAATGAATGAAGATAGAAAAATATTCAAGGTCACTTCAACCGAATATGTCAATGCTAAATTCATTTCAATACACCCTCTTACTCAATAGTCTTCAAAGATATCGGTCTACAGTGAAGGTCAACCAATTGAACAGTCATCCACTCTCAAGCTCAATTGATATCAAGGTTACACACTTTCAAGGTGGCCCATACTCAAATTCACCCTTCAAAATCCATGGTCACCAACTTTCAAGGTCATCAACCCCCAATGTCGACTACCCTCAAGGTCACCAACCACTAACCAGATCATCCTCTGAAGGTCATTCCCCAAGGTCACTCTCAAGGTCAGTGGTGGGGGGAGGTCCAGGATTGGCATAAACCCCCTACTGAGTTGCGTTGAACATCTCATGGAGAATATATAGATTCATTATTTTTTCCAAAAATCAACACAAAAAAAAATCGACTAACCCGTTATTGATGTGTAAGCGTCTTCTTGGCATTACTCCATATATTCCTGTTCATGTTCCTACATCTGTTTTATAGCCAGATTATGTTTCCAGATGATAGAGATTCAAATCCTGAGTCCCATTCATTTCAGTTGAGCTGTGTTCTGAATGGTTTTTCATATGAGTATTCAGGTTGTATGTAGTTTAATATCATTTCCCTTTCGCTAATATATTTACTTCATGATATGATGTTGATATGCTCAGTTGGTGATTGGGTTCTCTAATTGCCTGTTTGTTTTAGTCTATATGCATTCATCCTCGTTCTTTGGTCCATGACTCTGATGGATTGGGAAGATTTTCGTAACAGCGCAGCGGTTGGAGTGCTATTAATAAAGCTCATGATACTTTCAACTACTCATGGAGATCATCCTACATTGACTCGGCGGGCCGCATAATTGAAGATATTATGGAGAATTCTAATCTATCTCTTTTGAATAAAGGCGGACCTTCAAGATTCAATATTCTATCCGGAGAATCGGCACATCTTGACCATACTTATATTTTATCGAAACTATTATGGGCCAGATTGGATTATAAACACAAAAGTGATCGCTATTAATTCCTCAGTGATATCTAACAGTGAAATAATTACTTCCACTCTTCAAAATGGAACATAAAAACTACAAACTGGGAAAAATTCAAGCAAATAGTAAACTCAAAAACTGAGCTCTTGTGAATTATATCCTCAACTTCAACGAATTCTTTTATAACTTCTCAAGTGTTATCAGAGGAGTAGTCAAATCATCAATGAAAAAACACAGATCATCAAACACCACACGCCAGTACTATGGTGGAACAAAGAGTGAGAGTTGATTAAAGCAAGTAATAAATCCAACAGGCACCTAATTCCAGAAAACCATTTCGAATTCACTGAACTAAGGGCTAAAACTAGACTTATTTTGAAGAACTCCAACCGTTAATCTCGAAAAGGAACTACGGGGATATATCCCGTTTAGATAACAGAGAAGATCCATTCATCAGCCAGACAATGGAAGTACTAGATGATCAAAAAATAGTTACGAAAAATATATGCTGAATTCACCTCTCACTGAAGCAAACACAAGCCCAACATTCCGGGCTCCGGCAATATTCCTGAAAAATCTTTCTCTAAGTGCTTATGAGCATCTCAAACTATTCAACGGAATATTGGCAGGAAACAAAGTTTCAGCAACATGAATACATTCTATAATAATCTATACTAGAATCTGAAAAGTCTAAATTCTTTACTTGTACAATGTGCAAGTTACTAAAGGGGATACAAGCTTATTATGGATTTTGGAAAAACAGAACTTGATCATTCCAGAATAAAGCAGATTCGGGCAGCATAAATCAGTTATACTAGACTTGGAAAGCGACATCCATGAAACAAAGCTGTTTGGCAGTATTTTTTACAGCCTCCAGAAATCGCATAATCCATAAACTTCTGTAAAAATAAATGTCTGTAACATAAAAGTGCACTGACATTTTCTGAGGAAAAGTACTTTTAAAGTTGAAACTTAGGGAGTATCATCGAGTGACCTTCTGATAATACAATACCGTAGGGCTCAGTTTTAAACCCAACCCTTTTCATTATTGCCATTCACAGCATATTGAAAAATCCCCAGCCACCCCTGAAAGGACCCGTCTACGCCGATGATCTCATTATAAGCTGCAAGACTGATAACAGACACTCTATTTGCTATTAGAACTCGAACAACGGTCACTCAAATCAAGTTTTCTCCTATTCTCTAAGACGAAAACTAACACCATACCCTTTCTTGAGCCCAACTTGAAATGTGAGACGAAAACTTGACTGGAAAGACTACATAAAAAACTTTATCTCCTGATGTTATGAGAGGCCCAAGTAACTGAAAACCGTGGCAAATAAAGAAAGGGATCGGACCGCCAGATATTACTAATGCTGTACAGGATGCTTATCCCATCAAAATTGGACTATGGCTCGACAGCCATACGCCTCAGTTAAAAAAGCGTACTGAAGAGACGATACATATCAGCTCTACGCACAGCACGATTTCGAACAACACCAGTCGAAAGTTTATATTGTGAAGCCAGCGAACATTCCTTGGAAGACCAAAAAGCATATCGGAGCATAAATGTATGCTACTAAACTGAAGGCCCAACTACAACATCCCACCTATGGAAAATGGAAATATCCTAACTAATATATTCAGTTAATTATTCGATAATAATCCCAGATCCCCGAAGCTCTTCTATGAGAGGATCAAAATCTTCACCAGCAAATTGAATATTACTATTTTTGAATGTGTTCCTACACTTCTTACCGCTTTTATCTCAACAACTTTATCCAAACCAGTTTGTCTTTCAAATCTTAAAACATTTACCGAAAAATTAACCAACCAAATCTCTTCAAGAATAACCTTGAAGTTATACAAGAGAATTATAAGGACTTTACTTTACTATAGGCGATGCCTCTGAGCCATCTGGAGGAATTGGAGCACCATTAGTAGGTAATAATATACTTCTTCAATTCAGATCACCCCTATCTGGTACCGTTTTTACCCGTTCAACGTAACTTGTAGTGCCACGCAAAATAATTTGGAGGTTTTATATTATCCATAATTTTTTTGCGTGTGGCTAATGGGAGAGAAACAAATGTATGCATTATTCTTTGCCGCACACATCCATAAGGTGGTCAGGTTGGGTAATGAAATATTTGAATTTGAGATAACCCCAAAACAAGAAGACCAAGGAGCACAAATCTAGTAAGCGATTCTCTGGTGAGTTATAAAAATATATATATATATATATTTTTCGAGATTTTCGAATTTATTGTTGTTCTGTATATCGTTCTAATTTTCTATCAGAATATCACTAAACACTTGTTTGATCAACTTCTGCTGGAATCATATCACTTCAGTAGCTTACGTTTTGGCGGTTCACGTTTTCGTTCGAATAAAATAAACACTGGCCGCCACTGAAGCAAATCTCTTGTGAGTAATAAGGATATCGAGTAAATCAATTCTTTTGTCAGAACCGTCTTCTGTCAACTCATGCAGAACTTGCTATTTATGTGGATGAAATTTATTCTTTGTTATTCTCTGAACGGTCCGACGAAAAACATCGTTTGAGATAGAGGTTGTAGGATTGTGACACCGTTTCTAATATAATGTCAAGTTGGTTGGTTATGTGACAGAGATGACCTGCCAGATCTTCTTTCCTTGTGGGCAAGCCCAGTTCCTAAAAATACGGGAGTGAATTGCCTCAGGAATATCTTACAAATGGAACATTCAGGATTTCGCTATTTGAAAATCCATTTGGTATTATTGTGATGATTTTTGTTTGAGTATAGTGGACTTCTTCGAAAATTATTATTACATACATAGTTTGGTCTTCTGAACACGAACCTGAAAAATAAATTGAGGCAGTCTCAAGTACTTGTCAAGTTATGCCCTTTTGAATCTCAAAATTCGACCATTTTCACACGTTTTATTGGTGAAAAATCAAACAAAATGACACCTTATTCTTGAAAACCTATTCTTTAGACGTAAATCATCAATTTCAGTGCTCAGACACAGATGGCTTTTTACTGAGAGGGTAGATTTCTTCAGACGGTGCTCCATTGTGAGGAACTTCACTTACAGCCTCTCCTTGATCTAGCCACTTCTTCATTGGATTCGTGCCACCCGTTCATTTATCTTGGACATGTCATTTTCGACATCTTGGACCCTCTTTCTAATCCTCTGGACTCCGCCTCTGACTTATTGCACTTCACCTTTGATCTCCTGAACTCCTTTTTTAACATCTTTCCAGGTAGTACCAGCTGAATCCTAATTTTATATTGGGCCAATATGGATATATCGTAAATGTATAAATATAACATTTATTCAATATGGGTGAATTTTGGGAAAAGCAATATCACATCAATTGTATTGGTGAATATTGGCCTCAGCCTGTTCCGAATATACATTGTTTCATGTTGTATTGGGTCAATATTGGTTAAATAATTCCCACCAATATCGCATACATACTGTTTCCAGTATCTAGCATCAATATTACGACTGCAATATTCCTCTCATATCGATTCTAGGCATATAAATAGCTATTAATGTAACGAGATTATAATGCGATTTATAATAATCGATTATGTTGTCAGGTGACGAGGCACTCTGTCCCCAACTTGAAGCTATCCGATATCCTGAACATTTCTAAAGACGGAACTGCTCTAGTCGTTGAGTCATCCTAAACGGGCAGCAGATACACCGAGAGATGATGACAGATTTTGGATACGATTTTACTCAGTATGCCTTTTGGAGGACAATATTGTCCGTATATCCTCATGATAATGAGGCATGAATCAAAGAATCGTCGTACACAGAAAAAACGTTCGTCTTGTAGCAAAGAAATACATTATATTAACCAAAAATTATCTTCTGAGAAAGATATAATCTCCAACAAAATAAATGATATCTTAGGTAAAGAATATCCATGGGTTTGGGTGAAATCCTTCATTACCTTGATTATAAATTATTTCATAGCAAAGACCGCGCCTTTCATATAAAGTTATGATTTTTCAAGAAGATATCTATCTTTGCCCGAACATCATCAAATCTTCGTTTAACAGTTTTCCCCTACCATCTACTGCCATGTAGCATACGCGTCTACAAGAGTCTATTGTCCAGGCAGTTCAGTTCAGCGTTGTAGATACTTTGTGTAAATGTTCAGTTTTGACCAAGACCGTTGATGCGATTTTTTGTTGCTACAAGGAATGACGAAGAAATTGAAGATCTCGATCAATTTAACATCGGGCATCTTTTCACCAAATTTGTAGGTATGTATTTAGAGAATTATTAACAAAGACATGACTTTCATTTGGCAATATTACCATAAATTACATCCCATTTCCATAAAAATAAATCCAGTAAGGCGTGAAGCCTCTACATGACATTCACAACGTATTCTTAAGTACCTAAAGTGTCTACTTTTCTTGTGTGTCGAAAATGACCGCCTTTGTCTTCGAACTGACCAGTAAACATAGGTGAAAGAAAACATCGTATTTTGCGCAAAGAATATGTATTCAACATAAGCCTGTAATGGTTTTCACAGAAAAGCAGGTGATCTTATATCAAGGATGTATGATTTTCCTACAAGTCAACTGTTCTCATCAAAACTGTTCTCATCAAAAGGATTTTGATGGTTTTCAAAGAAAATCATGTGATCTTATTGATATTTCTACTAAAGCAATTGTTTTTATCGAAGGAAGTTTGTGAATATGAGACTTTGAATTGAAGAAATTATTTTGAAAAAAATAATTAACAACAAAAAAGCAAGTGTAAATGTGTTTGAAAACATGTTTTCCTGAAATACTCAGCAAGGTACTCAATCAACAGTCATTATTGCAGATTTTTTTTCCAGGGTGTTCCAGTTAAAATTCTAATGTTCCAATGTTGCCATGGGTTTGGAGTAGGACTTGCAACGCTGCAGTTGTGATATATTCTCAAATACGGACTATTACCTGTCAAAGCTCTAACCAAATTTGAAAAATATATCTTTGTTAGTTTTCTAGAACTCTGTTAATATACCGTGAATCACCATGTATCTAACAAAATCCGTTGAATATTCTTAGTTATTTAACATGTATTTAGTGTCAAAATTCATTATTCACATCGTTGTTAGTATTTTCTAAATACCCAATATAACGTTAATAGGTATAGGTGAATAACATGCTTATATTACTTTTTTTTCATTCATTATACTTTTTGTATAGTTATATAGTTCAGCTTAGTCGGCTCTATTTTGTTGTCAAAGTTTGTATCATTAACAGTAATTTTATTTTACATCTCGCTTATGTTTGTAACATTTGAGTTTCTTATTATATTTTTTGTAGTTAAGAAAAGCTTGTACCAATGATAGTATTACACGTTTATTTTTGGAAAATTTCAGTTCGTATTGTATGTAATGAATTAATTATTTATCTTACCTTGAAATAGGTTTTTTCATTCCCTTATGAGAATTTCATTAAAATATTTTATAATTATAATAATCTTCTTTTTCTGTGGAAAATATACAAAACTACTTAATACTTTTTTTCAGGATTTTCTTTGTGTCTAGGAAATAGGAAAAAACCAACTTGCTTCACTTACTATTTTCGATTTATGCAGTTTTCTGCAATTTCTATCAACAGAGAGTTTTTAAGTAAGACATTTGTACAGGGTGTCCTAAATTCGATACTTACCATTGGGATCTCGGAAACTATGAAAGATACTGCAAATGGTTAAATAATTGTGGCAGAGTTGTATAATTTGAAGCTTAAGTTGATCACCTTAAGCTCCATATTATGCAAATTTGGCAAAATTCATTCTTAAATCCCAATGGTGAGCATCGAATTTGGAACACCCCGTACCCAAAGCATTATTTCTTTTATACGAGAGAATATATGTTTTTCGATCAAGAACATGAATATCTTTCAACAAGGAAATATTAATTTGCAACAAATACATACATTCTTTAAAACAAGATAATTCTGAATTTGAATTAAACATGCTTAGTAAATATTTCAATTATATCATCTTGCGGTCAAGAATTATTTATTTTATCTAAGATATTACCAGTTCTTTTAGTTGAAGATATTACCGACTCTATTTAAGACAACATTCATTTGGACATATACAAGATCATGGCGAGCTTGATTTGATTTTGTTTGACCTTATTTTAAGAGAACTCTTTTATCTGTGTAGGTTCTTCATATAAAATAATATTTTCAAAAAATTATGTGTTTCGGTACGGTTCCAATTAGGCTGCCATGTGTTTCGTAATGAAATAATAGAACTCAAATACTCGAAAAACCATTGGCATACCGTTAGGATGGGCAGAGAATTCCTTTGTTCAAATACAAGTTCACGGACCCACCCTACATAACGGGCTGCCAATTCTCAAGTAGAAATTCAACGTTGCGGCGACGTGTTTGAAAAAGTTGTGCAAACAAACATAAGTTGCGTTGCCGACGTCAACATTATGTTGTCACAACCCTGTTCTGCACCAATTTGGTCAATCATTTTTGGGTTTTTACAACGTTTCAGGTGCAACTGTAGGAAGCAGTTGGTCGTTTCCTAAACGTTGCTGAATTTACCTAAAAACAACTGCATAACAGCGTCTCTCACGCGGCGATGACAGTTCATTGTCCGTGGTGTTTAGAAAATAGTAAATTTATCAACCAAATAGTTACTGATGGCCAAAATGAACACTAAGTGAAACCTTTCTGGCAACTCCTGCCGTAACTCAATATCGAAATGTTTTATACTCAATATTACCGAGAAATAACGATTTCGAAACAGAAATTGTCAACGCATTTCATTTTACTGTCAAATATCCTATTGTTTCATTCCAAATAACATGAGTGTTGCGAAGTTTTCAAAAGTCAAGAATAAAAAAAATATATTTATTTGAACAATTTTTAATGTTGATATCGATTCAAGCGTGAAATAAACGGAATATCTATATATTATTTGTAGAAAACTGAAATGAGGTTTTGAAATCCTCTGTAATTGTTTGTTTTACGTCCCAAGTTCTAATGGTCGACCATGTTTCCAAATATGGCGTAGGAGTATAAAAGTGGTCAACGCGACCTTGAATGTCAGATAACTGATAATATACTTAATTTCCACGTTAGTCTGTCAAACAACTAACCATAGCGCGACTGGAGTTGCTTATTCGACCAAAAACTGAATCAATTCCAACTAACGAATACATCCCGCTCCACATTTTGTTCAGTTGCTCATCCATATTATGATCTTGATCAGTTGCTTGTTTCTTTGAAAACATAGTTGCTTTCCATAAAATATCTGTATTCAGGTGGCACTTTATCCTGAAGACATTCAACTTGAGATCTCTGAACTGTCTGTCTTCATGTTATCTTGCCCCCCTGAAGGAGGCAGTGTATTTGGAAGCTCTTTTCATTTCCGATTCGAAAGTTAAGCTAGGATCATTCTAGTCCCCCTTCCTTTACTATATATACATTTCCTGTAAAGCAATTTAGCAAACAGTATGATCCTAGTCTGAAATAAAAAATATAATTAATTGAATATATTATTATTATCTAAATTTTGCCTACATGTCCTCTGTAGTAAATAGGTGAAGAAGGATAGTTGTGAAAATGACTCTGTGAAAACGTTTTCAAATTAACTGAAAAATTAGATTTGATGAATCTCACAAGGTCGCATTATTGTCGGAAAAACGTTTAAAATAACTGAAGTTGTCACTTAAACGTTTTTAGAATGTTATTCCCATTCCCAGAATATTTACTACTTGTAGTCGGTTGGGTAAACATGACAACTTCGTAGCTTGACTGATGTGGTTTAGAGAGCGTCGTTTCATAAATTACTGATTTCTATGCCAAGTACAACGTTAAATTTGGTGTATTATGTGGTTGTCGTGGCCAAAATGCTACTTGGGAATGGTTTTCCGAGTATTTTAATTTAATTTTTCCATCACAAAACACATGACAACCTGATTAAAATCGTACCCGAATAATGATAATAATTAAAATAATAATAATTTTTTAATATGGAGAACCTACGACGATTATTTGATTCATGCTTTCCAAAGTAGCACACTCATATTGGTACAATATTGATACAATATTCTGACAATATATTTCCTTGCTTAACAACCAATCAGTCAATGGAATCAGAACTACAGTGAAAATATAGCTTGTCGCTGTATTTTCACGGTGATAAACCTGCTTAGTTTTTGTTTTACCATCTGTCAAGTGAAAATGATTTAAATTATAAACGTCAAACTTATGTGTTTTGACTAGTTATCTTTATTTATCAATATGAGCGATCGTTGGGGACAAATGTCCATTGGTATCACAGATGAGGCCGTGGAAAACAGTATGCCGTTGAATACGGCTAGAAGTAAAGCATCAATTACCAGGTGACACGATTTTTCTTTATTTCAAATCGATATATTGTCGTCCTAAATACAATTCGTGGTATGATTAAAAACCTATAATTTTTTGGAATATTAATTCATTGGCAATCCCAATGCAAGAAAATACAACTCGTCCTGCGGACTCGTTGTATTTTCAGCTTTGGGATTGCAATTCATTAATATTCCAAAAAATTATCGGTAATAATCATACCACTTATTATATTACCCCTGACAATATATTTCCTTGCTTAACAACCAATCAGTGGATTTCAAATTTTGAAATTCATCCAATAGAATCGGAACTACAGTGAAAATATAGCGTGTCGCTGTATTTTCACGATGATAAACCTGCTTAGTTTTTGTTTTACTATCTGTCAAGTAAAAATAATGATTTAAATTATAAACGTCAAATTTATAAGTTTTAACTATTTATCTTTATTTATCAATATGAGCGATCGTTGGGGACAAATAATGTCCATTGGTGTCATAGATGAGGCCGTGGAAAAGAGTATTTTTTTGAATACGGCTAGAAGTAAAGCATCAATTAGATTGCAATTCATTAATATTCCAAAAAATTATCCGTAATAATCATACCACTTATTATATTACCCCTGAAAATATTGGCAAAATATTCAAATAACAATATTGGTGAGAAAAAAAGTGTGACCATTCGGCGACGTTAACTGACAGATGTCAAATATTTTTTTACAAATTTTTACAGTGATAGAACTATCATATTTGGAGGAAACGGAAGTTTTTCAATATACGTCAACATCAAGTTGCTAATGGCAACACTTTGGTGACAGTGCGACATACCAAATCGATTATACCACGTCGTCAAGGGTATATTCGGTTTTAAATACCTGGTAACTAGGTAGAATTCGCAGTCGCAATTAGCCACTTCAGTGATGAGTTCTATAATCGAAATTATACGAGGTAAATTAACTCAATTGGACGTTCTAACTGGTTGAAAATCATACGAAAAAAATAATCGTGTACTGTATACTCTAATCATTCAAGTCATGTTCTGGCGAACGTTGACTTGAGGCACTCACTCATTCCCGTTCATATGTTCATGCTGTTACATACATGATTTTTCACTTACCTCTTCAAACAGCACGGTCCCGTAATAGCAGTAAAGGAATATTTCGATCAGCAAACTCACAACGTAAATCACCATTGCGAAAAATGGCGCCGTTAGCGGTTCAGCCTAAAAATATGATGTAATAAGTTATATTTACTGTCTTGATTTACGAACAGTCTTATGCATGGTAAATAATTCATAACGAACAGAAAAGATCAGTAGCTTTTTGGCTTTAAAAACGCTATAAAAGTATGTAGTGGTTACTTAATATTCATATTTATCAATATTTTCCACAAACGTGTGATTGTCACACTCGGCTTGCGCCTCGTGCCACAAAATCTCCCACTCGTGTGAAAAACGTCACTTTCCACTCAAGTGATGTACATTATTCTTCCTACGACCCCGCGACAATCTTATTAGATAATATTAATGTTATTGTCATGAATTCGAAAAAACCGAACGGTCTGACTGAGAACCATTTGAACTTATTTCATTCATTTTTAATATTCAAATGAAAAATATTTGTTATGACTTCCAATCGATCTCAGGTCGACCCAATGTAGACTGATTTCAGTAAGGCATTTGATAAAGTCGCCCATAATTTTCTTATTTCAAAACTTGCTGGAATCGTTATACAGTGAACACGTAAAGTTTGGAACAAATTCATTAAAAGCTTGATATGGCCATTGGGGGAAAAAAGCTCAGATACGTCGATTTTCTTTTTCAGTTGCGCATTTTTTGGTGTACTCATACTTTTGATGATGTCATTACTGTTCGAGTTATGACGTCATAATATTTGTTTTTCAAAAGGCAATACCCTAATTTGATAATACCTTCAACTTTTAATACCTTCTGTGTACGGATGACATATTTTTTCTTATGTTATACAGTGATTTTCAAAAATTTTGCACCATACGGGAAACTTATTTATTATTTATTTGTCAGAAAATTGTATTCTTCATAAAAATTGGTGCATTGCGAAAAACTCATACTAGAGTTATCAAAATTCTGAATTTCTAAATAGTGTACAGGGAACAACAAAACATACGAATTTTGATCAAGAGTAAACTACCCTCATTTTTGATATTATCAAAAAAATCTATTGAGAAAAATTGTTTAGAATTGAAAACGATATTTAAATTCGAAATCACAGGCACCTTTCCAACAATACATATTTTGGCTTTTATCCTATCGTCACAACCGCAGTCAGCTAATGAACGTAAATGGATACAGATCTGCTCCATTTGGAGTAACCTCGGGAGTTCCTCAGGGTTCACATCTGGGCCCGTTAATGTTTGTAGCATTTATAAATGATTTTAAATTCACAAGTACTATTATTATACGCTGATGACTTAAAAATCTTCAAAAGAGTATAGACGATTAGACTGTTCAAAAATTCAAGAAGACCTTAAGACATTTTCATAATACTGTAACCTCAACGAATTGAAACTCAACATTAATAAATGTGCATGTATATATTTTTGTGGAAACAAAACGTACCAATAAATTTTCAATAGACCCTGGCAATAATAGTATTGACCAAATTACAGATCTTGGAATCTATTTTGACACAAAAATTACTTTCAATCCCCATTGGGATTAGGTAATAGATTCCTGCAGGAAAGCCTTAGGATTTTTCTGCAGATGCAAAGACTTCAATAACGAGACAACAATCAAATCTATTTATTTTAACCATGCATTTGCTTACAGCAAACTTAATTTTGGAAGTGTCATATGGAGCCCACATTCTAATACACATAAATTACGATTAGAAAGACATGTAAGACTTGAACAGATTTGTAAGGTTTTTGCACTTCAAATAAATGAAGATTTATGTAACTGTTAGCGAAATTTGATATCACAACAGAGTACAGCTCCTAGAACAACGAAGAATAATTACCGCTTTAGTTTTCACTACTTATAAAAACTGTTAGGACTCACCCAGTCTAATATCAATGATTTTTTATCATATTCCTCGAAAGAAGATTAGAAATAAAAAATTACTTGCCAGTCCGAGTTTCAACACAAATTTGGGCAAAAATTACCCAATTTCCAGAATGTGCAATTCCTTTAACAAACACTGATAGTACAGTGAAACCAATTTCATTATGTTTTCATAATTTCAATTTGCGCGGTACGCTCATGTTGAGTGCCTTATCACTGAATATATTAGGGACTATAATCCGTTGTCGGACAAGTGCGCAGCAAGTGATTCCTTCTAAAGCTAGGTTGGTTTTACTGTAGCATAGATGTTTTTTCTATTACACAGGTGGCTTTTAATAGTCCCCCCCCTGTTAACTTTTGTACAAATACTACTTTTTGAAATAAAAAATATAGTGATTGCTCGACAGGGAGCGCGGGGGGCCCATCAACATAAAATTTTTAAATGACATGGGGGGTCGAGTGTCTCATCGCTGAAAAGAGAATTCAATTCTCTTTACAATCGTCTGAATATTTTTGAACTTTGTTCATAATTTTTTTCCTAATTTCGATTTTTATGCCTTTCGAAAATTTTGAGTTAATCGCGCCATCTGTCGAGTAATTGCAATGTTTTTTCTCTCAAAAAGTAGTATCGGTAATACCCTTTAAAAAATTTTTGGTTCCATTGTTCCACATCAAACCGTTCAAATTTATCAAGGTATGAGTAGAAACAGATCCGCATTTATATTTGATAATTCGATTTTGAATTGCAAAAAAAATATTAACAAATTCAAAAAAATATGAATGGTTATAAAGAGAATGGACTTTCCTTTTCAATGATGTGACACTTGACCCCCCATGACATTTAAAAATTTTAAGTTGATGTGTCCCCCCTCCCCCTTGTCAAGCTCGAGATGGAATTATTTGCTGCGCACTTGTCGGACAACGGATTATAGTCCGTAATATATTCAGTGATAAGGCACTCAACATGAGCGTACGCGCAAATTAAGGTAATCAAAATATTCAATAAAATTGTTTTCACTGTACGACATTTTGAGTGGTTGCTTCTATGGGTATTTACCTAATTATATCCCAAATTTTGAATAAATGAATACCCACAAGATCAAAATCATAGATGTATAATTGTGTGCATAAAAAAGTCGTACAAGATTTGTATGGCATCAGCGCGTTACTGACAAAAAATATTTTGAATTTTAACATTAATTGTAAAAGTTTAAATAACATTGACAAGCCTGACTCACAATAGCCTATAACTGCTGTACGACTTTTTCTGCTTGACGACTTTTTTATGCACACAACATTATTTTCATAATTTTTAGAAATACGAAATATTCTTGCTAGATAAGTCAACTATATTTATAAAGGTCCAGGTATTGTCGGAACCGCCGTGAAGTGACGACATACTTCTATCCCGTGTACCGTGCGCAGATGTCAAATAGATCTATCTATCTTTTCTGAATCTTATTGACAAAGATAATTACGGAGTTGTTTTTGGGATTCATGTCTCGGACTAGAAAGGTCGTAAAATGAATTGCAATTTATTGACAAAGTTCATCAAGTGTTTTATAACTAGGACCCCTTCGTCAAGGGAATCCCGTACAGCTCCCTCGTGAGCAGCTGTTCAGGGGAAGCCAAACTGAAATACGGCATAATCTTAAGACCCCCAGTCTCCGTATGTTGGTGGCCAAGAGCCAAGTCGAAAATCCACTTTGTCGAGTCGGATTCAAAATCTGCAAGCGAAGCTGTTGGACACCTCACTCTGAAGCGTTAGTAACCGGAGAAAGCTTCTCTGAAGTTCTAAACTAAAAGTGCAGCAGAACTTCGTGTTACGCGGAGACAAAGTCCTTCCCAGTGATACAGACACATTGAAACCCCCCCAAGTCTAAAAACATCTAAATCTGATAGAGACAGCAATAGTGTAATTATTAGTGATAAGTCTTTCTCCCCGAAACTCAACCCCAATGAAGA